>CM035624.1:126856429-128149762 GCA_020496765.1 Gossypium stocksii
ACTAGCTTGTTTCTCAACCACCACAATGCATGTATCACAACAAAAATAACTTGTCTAGAAACATCATTCCATGCTTCAAACATATATTCTAACTAGGACCATAATGGGTTATTATCAGTGAATACCCAACAACTCCTAACTCTCTCTCATAAGACGACAATCCAAGATTACATGATCTCCAGACCTAGGAAACATAACATCAGAAGTGATTCTTTTGAGATATAAATTTTCCATAGTAGGAATAAAGTTGTGGTAAAATCTCCAAATTGTAATTTTAAGTTTCGATGATCTTATAATATGCCAAAGTAGATGATAGAAATTGGTACCTTCTGTAGAGATACCATTATAACCCTCATTGATCGAGGATGCCAACCTCGACACAAGTAGCTTGTATCCTCTTTTTATTGAATACTATCTGGTATTATCCAAATGCCAAACCAGCATATTTGGCACATTAGCATTTGCAATGGGCACACAAATTTTTTCGAGCCTCGATCGGGTTAAAACTTGTAGATATTAGAATTAAGTTCCAAAACTTACTATTTGGTAGGAATAACTCAGAAACATAATTCATATTTTTGATTTTAGGGGATTGTATTTTGCAAGAATTGTTGCAAGGAAGCCAATAATCATCCCATGTCGATATGGAGGTACCATCTCCCACTCTCCATTTTAATCTAACATTAAGCAAACCTTTAGCACTCCAGATGCTCCTCTATGTAAGGGATGGAGATGTAGAAAATCTGAATTGGGGAAATACTTGGCTTTTAAAAATCTATCAACAAAAGAATTAGGCCAAATCCCAAAATCCAAGACCTCCTTTCTCCTTTAGAACAAAAAGTCGAGGCCAAACACCCCAGTGTATACCTCATATTTTGTCCGATTTCTACCACCAGAACTTACTAATAACATTTTTTAAATCACCACAAAGCACCTTTAGGAGAAGAAAACAAGACACAATGTATGGAAGTCAGGACTGTAAAATTGACTTGATAAACATTTCCTTTCCACCCTGTGATAATAGTCTTGAGCTCCAACATCCACCCTCATTCGAAACCTATACAATATTCTTTGAAAAGTAATATCTTTTATTCCTCCCAACCATCGTAGGAAGCCTCAAGTAACATTCAATGTTTCAACTCTACAAGTAACTCGTTTATTTAACTTTTAGTTTTTTTTTTAAACCAATTAAAAAGACGTGATGATTTCTTAATCTTATGAAATTAAAAATGCTTGAATTGTCTTAAAATTTGACCTACATTAAATATATATAAGTCTTAATATACCACTGCCCTCGCAATTAGTCATTCTCATTGAAAATGGCTGACACTAAACTAATCATGATTTTCCTTTCTTATTTATAATTAAACACAAATACGAATATTATAAACTGATTCTCAAATACTAAATTTTAACTTTTAAACCAAAGTTATTGGAATAGATGGTTTCATCGATTGGATTACAAATCGATTAGTACATCAATTCGGATAAAAGGGTTGATTTAATCTTTGAGCAAAGAACAGATAAAATTCAAAAATCAAAATAAAAAAAAAGTGATTGAATTAGTTTTATAATTTTTTTAAATATTTAAAATATTTTTATGAACTTTAATTTGTTTATGTAATTATTGTTGGACTGATGATCAAACTGAAACCAGATGGTCAAATCAATCTAAACGCTGATTCAATTTTTAAAATATTAAAATTAAATATAATTGAATTCTAAAACCTCAATAACAAATATATTATTTACAAACCAATGAAAATTGAATGCAATAATAATACACATTACACTTTAAAAAATTTTAAATTCAAAATTTGAAGACTATCATTTTTTTTTTTAAATCACAACTTTTAAAAATGAATTCTTTACAAAATATGAATAAAAATCTAAACTTTAATCTTAAATCTAGTATATTTTTAAAAAAAAGTATTTTGTGGCTGAAATTTGTCACTAGAATTTAAATTTTTTTAAAAGTCAAACCCCAACCTGCTCTATTAATTGGTCAATTTATTGATGTTTATCAAGAAATGGAGAAATTTCTAGGAGCCACCTCTGCAACTCTAAAAAAGTTGAAAAATGAATATAATTGTCCTTATCCATCAATTTACCCCTCTAAAATTTCACTATATAATTCCCCACAAACTCTCTCACCCTTTCCCCATTGCTCTCATCATCACAACAAGATCCCCCCTCACCATTCCATTAATCTCCTTTCATTGCTAGCTCTCATATTTTTTAGCTATGGAGATTGTTTCTATTTTACTATACATTATCCTCTTCCTCTCCACTCTTCTTTCATTATTAAAGAAACAAAAGAATGGGATTCATTTTAAAAAATTCAAGCTTCCACCTGGTTCAATGGGTTGGCCATACGTTGGTGAAACTCTTCAACTCTATTCACAAGACCCAAATATTTTCTTTTTAACCAAACAAAAAAGGTTCCCACCATGATCCCTATAAGCTCTTGCAAGCTCTTATTTGAGGGTTCTGTTTTTTGTTTTTTTAATGTAACAAATTTGGTGTAATTTTCAGATATGGTGAAATATTCAAGACCCATATACTGGGTTGCCCTTGTGTGATGTTGGCCAGCCCTGAGGCGGCTAGGTTCGTGTTGGTGACACATGCTCATTTGTTCAAACCGACGTACCCGAAGAGCAAAGAGAGGCTCATAGGTCCTCACGCACTGTTCTTTCACCGAGGCGGATACCATGCTCGGTTGAGGAGATTGGTGCAGAACTCGTTAGCTCCTCAAACTATAAAGAAATTGATCCCTGATATTCAAGGCATTGCTGTTTCGACACTCGAATCATGGGCTGCTTCTGGTCAAGTTGTAAACACCTTTTATGAGATGAAGAAGGTTCGTTTTTATAGCAAACAAACAAAAAGGGGTAATTTATTGATGTAGTCCTAAAGTATACTTCTTTTTTCATTTTGATACCTAATATTTTTTGGTCTCATTTTACTCTAAAATAGAGAAGTTACCAATAACAACGTCACGCATGATCCAATTTTCTTTTTATTGTATGTTGAGTTTAGGGTAAAACGAGATGAGAATGATAGGTTAGGTATTAAAGTGAAAAAAAGTATACCCTTTTTTATTTTGGTACTTTTTTGGAGTCTCATTTTAGTATATGAACTATTATTTCTGTTTCATTTTAACCCTAAAATAAAATAAAAAAAAGTTGTCAATAACAACGTGACACAAAACACATTTTTATTGGACACTAATTTTGAGGTAAAATGAGATAAGACTAAAATGGAAAAAAAAGTTATAATTTAATGGCCAAATCATGACATAAGTGAAAAAAAATGTTTTTATTGGTCAAATTCAAGTTTAGTCCCTATGTTCCTTTTTGAAATGTGCATTTTTCTTAATCTTTTTTTTTTTGTATAATTGCATAAATTTTTGCATGTTTAAAAAGAGAAAAATGTAGAATGTAAAAAGAAAAATTGTGGGTGTATAAATTTGAAATAAGTTTCATAACACCGAGACAACCTTTATGATACGGTTCTAACATGTGGGTTTTGTTTGACTTTACATACAGTTGTCATTCGATGTCGGCATTTTGTCCATTTTTGGTCACATAGAAAGAGGGTTCAGAGAGATGTTGGAGGAGAATTACCGGAAAGTAGACAAAGGTTACAATTCCTTTCCGACAAACATTCCTGGGACTGCTTATCAACAAGCTATCCTTGTAAGTATCCCCCCCCCCCCTCCATATTATCCTTATTACACAATATATATACACATAGGCATGTTTTTTTTCCGGTCACATTAGATTTAGATTAAATTTAAAGTCACGAAAGTCGAATTTTTAAATTTTTTGAAAATTATGATTATTCTTAATATTATTATTTTTAAGGTTTGAACTTAAATTATTTTTCTAATAATATAATGTTGTCTTATTACTGTATTTAATATTTGTTGATTTATCCAATAGCTTTATTCTTATTGAGGATATACATGGTAATTGAAGGGAAGAGGCCTTACCCCCAAATTTTTGAAAATGTTCATTAAGCCTCTAATTTAAAAAAAAAATTAATTAGATCTTTAAATTTTTTTCAAAATTTTCTTTAAACCATTTAAATTATTTAAAAATTTTAATTAAGTCTTCAAAATTTAATGTCAAGATTGGCATTTGATTCTTACAACTTGACCTAATAAGAAAGAGACGAAGGTAAAAGAGGCGAGCAGTGGCCTTGCCCCCCAAATGATAGATTTGTTATTTAGTTCTTTAAATTTTTTTATAAAATTATATGATATTATAATGATAAAATTATACTTTAAACCTTTAAAATAATTTTGTGGTTTCGTCCATGAGGGATTGGTATATATATATAGCCATTTTCTGATTTTTTTTTTTTCTATTTTACTCTATGGAAGGCGAGGAAAAGGCTGAACCGGATTTTGGGTGAAATAATAAGCTCAAGGAAGGAGAAAAGGCTGTTGGAGAAGGACATGTTGGGCTATTTTTTAAACTTCAAGGATGAAAACGATCAAAAATTGAGCGATGAGCAGATTGCAGATAACATTATTGGAGTACTTTTTGCAGCACAAGACACAACAGCCAGTGTTATAACATGGGTTCTTAAATTCCTTCATGATGATCCCAAACTTCTAGAAGCTGTTAAGGTAAAAAAGGAATATTTCATTTCCATTAGGGACTTTGTTGCAAATTTTATCATTATTTTTGTCCTAATTTGTAATATTCCCAAAATCATTACAGGCAGAGCAAATGGCAATATATGACACCAACAATGGAGGGAAAATGCCATTAACATGGGAACAAACAAGAAGCATGGCTCTCACACATAGGGTATATAAATATGCAATGTTTTTAAAGTTTAAAAAGGGTTTCCTCTATCATAAGGATTAGATCAATTTAGTCCTTGTATTATTCAAAAGAATCAAACAAGGCCAAGTTTTTAAAAAGCAAATGTTACCTTTGTTACAATTTAACTTTATTTTATTTTTTTAATTGTATAGAGACTAATTTGATCTAATCCTTATTATAGAGGGATTTAGTAGGTACTTTCACCCATTAAAAAGTGATGAAGCTTGAAGAAACTTGTGTTATTTAAACACTTATTTGCTATTTTTTGTAGGTTGTAATGGAGAGCTTGAGGATGGCAAGTATTATATCTTTCACATTCAGGGAAGCGGTAGTTGATGTTGAGTACAAAGGTAAAACTGAAGGGGCTTAATCTAAAATATTCCCTTTTCTGTATATTGCATTAATTAGCTTGTTGATCATCACTTTTTTTTTTTTTTTTTTTCACTTTAGGATACTTAATACCCAAGGGTTGGAAAGTGATGCCATTATTCAGGAACATTCATCATAACCCAGAATTTTTTCCCAACCCTCAAGAATTCGATCCATCTAGATTTGAGGTAATATTTAATTTATACCGAATTTAATTATAATTTTGCTCTTGAATTATATATATTGTCACGTTTTGGTACTTGAACTATTATCTTTGTCTCATTTTATCTCAAAAATTAACAATATCCACTAAAATGCACATGTCACGTTTTTATTGGGATTTTTTTTTATTTTAGGGTAAGATAGGAAGAAAATGATAGATTAGGTACCGAAGTGAAAACAATAGATAAAATTTAAGGGCTAAAGGATGAATCAAGCCAACTTTTTTAACGGTTTAAACTTTGAAGCAGGTAGCTCCAAGAGCCAATACCTTCATGCCATTTGGAAATGGCGTTCATGCTTGCCCCGGCAATGAACTGGCGAAGCTGGAGGCTCTCATTTTGATCCACCACCTAGTAACAAATTTTAGGTATTTATTTATATATATGATTTTATTAGAAGTCCTCAAACTATGTCTTAGATTCTAAATTAGTCCTTAAACTTTAAAAAATCTTGATTGAGTCTTCAAAGTAAATATGATATTAAACAAGTCCTTCCATCAGCCTAACTATTAGCTTGGACGTTAACGTTGAACATAGCGAATACTATATTTTATTGATATTATCAAATCTAAGTACACATGTGTTTCAAATATGCTTCACGTCCAATTCGAACTAATATTTAATTTTTAAGTCGATAAAAAACCTTGATTAATACTATATTGATAATTTAAGAATTCAACCAGACTATCTCGAAATTTATGAAAATCTGAATCATAGTTTAGATAGTTTACACAAGCCTCTATCCGGTTTAGGGTTATATGCATGTGGTGATGAACATTTGAAATTACAGGTGGGAGGTTGTGAGTTCAAAAAGTGGTATTCAATATGGGCCATTCCCGGTGCCTAAACAAGGACTCCCAGCCAGATTTTGGAAGGAACCAAAGCAGTCACAATAATGATGTTTGGTCTTTAATTAGTAATTAGTTAACTAATTTGGTAAAAAAAATACTAGTCCATGCTTTCACCATTGTACCAATAGTCCAAACCAATACTTTTTATGCTACCCAATGAAACCCTATTATTTTTCACCATGGGGTTTCTACAATCATGTATATATTATTACCTTTGGCTATGGCACGTAATAATAAGAAAAAAGTTTAATGTATAATTTAGTATTTGAGTTTATAATAGTGGTATTTATGTTGTTTTTGGTTCAATATGATATATATTTGACAAATGTTATACATTTTGGTACTTAAAGATAATAGTGTAAACTTTTTAGTGTTTAATTTGGATTTTAGAGTTGATTTAATGAAAATCATAATTAGCTAAAACCTAAACTAAATCGCATCGATCAGACTGTACTTGACAAATTAAAAATAAATTCATAATTAAAACTAAATTTATCTATTAACATAATCATGAAAAATTCAACCTAATAATTGTTATAATAAACATCAATAATGGTGGTAGAATGATCGCAAAGCAATAAGAAAAAAAAAAACATATAGATTTTACGTAGAAAACCCTTTCGGGAAAAACTACAGGCAGAGGAGAAGAAATTCACTAATGTTGAAAAACGAATGATATAAGAGGAGTTTTAACTGCATTTATTTAAGGGTTGAAATAGAAGAAGAATAGTTCTATGCTGATTCAACTTGTGTTGTATCCTTCGCCTCCACAGATCTCCTTATTTTGCTACTATATTTATTTCTTCAAAAGTAACAGATTCAGGTCACACAATCTCTAACAATAATATTAGCAATTAAATTTCACCAAATCCCTTAAAATCTGAATTAAACACTAAAAATTAACATAATTATATTTGAGTACTAAAATATATAACTTTTATCAAATACAAGTACCAAATTAAAAAAAAATAATTACCATATTAAAAAAAGTCAAGCTCAAGTATTTAATGATATTTTAAACCTAAAAAAAATTATTACAGTCTTGTAAGTGTACTTTTGTGACTGTTATTACAATCTTGTAAGTTCTTTAAAAGTGTCGAATATCCTTATCTGGAACGTTGGAGTTGGAAGAGCCACCAAAAAGGTTCATCGCCGGGAGGATGATCCGCCAAACTCGTGTGTGGTTACGGAGGATGTTGTTCCTGTGCAAAAAGTTTCTTTTAAGGATATGTCATGTGGTGGTAATAAGAATAATGTTCGAAGTTTCGAGGTATACATACAATGCAATGGTATGGATTTGATTGTCAGGACTTTCTGATGCTTTTTATAAAAGAAATATCCTTAAAAGATATAATGTCGGTATTGATGTTAATGATTTGGAAAAAAATTTCAACCAATATTAAAATTTCAAAATATGATGATCCTAAATTGAAATTCACAAATAAAAGTAGAGATTGAATCGAATTTTTTGTGTAAGTTCAGATGAAAAATATTAGTAACCCACGGCTAAAGATGAGTTCGGTTTGATGCAATCAAATTTTTGGATTTTTTAAATTGTTTATGACAATTTAATTTGATTCGGTTTGATTCTTGATTGTGACAAAATTAGAGAGTATTGGCAATGACCTTGTCCTCCCCAAAATTGATAAAATTACTTTAAAGCTCCTTTAAAAATTATAAAACTACAAGTTAGTATAGTAATAAATTTTCATTTTAACCTCCTAAACATTTATAGTTTACTTTTAACCCCTCCAGAAAAAATATCAAGCTTCACCCATGATTTTCGATTTTTCATACTAATTTTAATTTGATCTGGTTCATTTCCTCAATTTTTATTTTATTTGTATTTCTTAATCTATCCAAACATTTTAGATTCAGTACCAATCGCTTTTCGACTTATCAATTTTTCTTATTCAACCCTATCCCCACAACCTCCAGTGGACAAGCAAAACGTGTAAAAATGTACATACTAGTTCTTCACGTGGGAGTGGGCGAAACTGGCCCTAAAAGTTGTACAATTGTGGCCTTGGCTGGTGGGCACGTTCTGTGATAAGGGCACAAGCTTCGATTATGTCTGGTGAGGCGACCCCTCCACCTCTCCCTTATAATGGACCAAAGTACCGCCATGACTGACAAGCCTACGGCCTACCCATATGGTGGCTTTACCGGTGGCTCCAATGGTCGATATTTTTTCTCAAGACCCGAAGCTGTTTATGAAAATGAGGGCACTCTTGTTGGAATGACCTAAGCAACAAGAGCAATGTACCCTATATCAAGTGGCCCAAGTACTTATACCCCTACCCTCCCCACTATATAAAAATCAGTCATTTTGAATATGTGAAAAATCACTAAAACATAATACGAAACAAAAATGTGAATATGTTAAAATTAGATTTTTCGATTTTTTTTTACTGATACGGAGTTTTGGGTTTAAATTTAGGTAATTCTTTTTTCTTTATTTCTTAATTTTGAGTTAAATCAATATGGATTGAAATAATTCAAATTTTTAAATTTTTTGACTCATTTTATGTTTGAATAATTTTAAATTTGGATCGTTTTAGGTTTGATCCATTCGAATTTGAGTTATTTATTCGAATTATTTTTGTTTTAAAATTTAAATTGTTTAGAATGTTCGATTACAAATAAACCAGTAAAAGACTAATAAAAGCTATTTTCGTTCAATCAATTCTCTACAATGACAAAAGAACATTGGGATTTACAAGTGGCAGTGCCGTCTTCATCCTTCAAACTTTGTCGTCTGTATCAGCAACATTGGAGATGTAACAGCCACTACCACCATAGCCAACACCATTGCTATGGTGTTTTTAGTACACGAGATTCTATTATCATCATTTAGCGGATCATAGTGCCACAGCTGTACATACATGCACATGGAACCATCAACATCATGGCTATGTTAGTTCGGCATGCCATTAAACCATTCTCGTCCATTTAATAATTCATGCCAAGAATCTGAGTATCGTTTCAATCGACATTATTTTTCTTTGGTACTGGTATATAGTATCGCTATGTTTTCATGTACGCAGTTTTAGGGTTTATTACTATTTTTAAAATAGTTTTTCATTCAATATATGTTATATACCATTTAGGGTTTCGTTTCATATCGTTTCGTTAGAATATTACTTTTTGCTTTTATATTGATACATGTGGATGCGATGTGTTTAAATGAACTATTAAGGGTTTGTTGATATACTTAAAATAATTTAAGCACTTAAAATAAAACATATTCAAATATATTCATTTAGGCACTTAAAAATAAAAAATTTATAATTTAAGTACCCACGTTATATAGTTCAGTCATTTTTATTGCTGCCATTAAAAGCAAAAACGATTGACATGGCAGTTAAATAAATTGATATAATAATAAATTTAGTCATCAATTTTTACATATTATATCAATTTAGTCACAATTTAAAAAAAATCAACCCTCAAAATTTACAAATTGTCTAATTTGATCCTAATTATAAAAAAATCAAAGAAATTTATAAAAATACATAAATATTTTTTAAAAAATATAATAATAAATTTAAAAATATATAAAAATAAAAATATTGTTGATAAAAAATATTAATATATAAAATTCAAAGAAATATATAAAAATAAATAAATAATTTAAAAAATATAACAATTTATTTAAATTTATTATATATTTTTTGAAAATATTTATTTTTATATAAATTTTAAATTATATATATTATTATTTCTTATCAACAATATTTTTTTATTTATTATTATATTTTTTGAAAACATTTATGTACTTTTATAAATTTCTTTGATTTTTTAGAAATAGGATAAAATTGAGACCATTTCTAAATTTTGAGAGTTAATTTTTTAAAAGTATGACTAAATTGATATAATATGTAAAAATTAAGGGATAATTTTTTTATTATATCAATTTATTTAACTACCACATTAGCTTGTTGGTTGTAAGTGACCAAAATAACCGAACTATGTAACATGGGTGCTTAAATTGCAAACTCTTTATTTTGTGTGCTTAAAATAATTTTTTTTTATAATTGGGTGACTATCTGTGTAGTTTACCCTAAGTTTAATTTCTTTCAGTTTCAAGTTTCTTAGTAAATACTAGAGACGTTGGTGAACAAAATTATTTTATATTAAAAATATAGTTATAAAATTATTTCAACACATTATTATTGGTGGACTGTTAAGAGATTTTCACGTGAATTTTGTTAGCCTTGTGATTGATTCTCAAAAATGTTTTTGAATTGTTTTGTTTGAAGATTATTTAAAAGTCTAAAAAGACTAAAAAACTATGATAATAATATTAATTACCCTTTAAATAAGCATATTTTAATAATTACATAACTAAGTTGGTGTCAAGTTGGGTCATGACAGTAACTCAATGAGTAATTTTTTTATATACTATAAATATTATATACATACATGCATATTTACTTTAATTAATTAGGTATAAAAATTTTAAATTTTAATTAGGTTTAATACCTTAATTTAACAATTATATTTTGTTTTTAAATTTATTCATAAATAAAACAAAATAATTAAGACAACAAAACATTAAAATTTTGTACTAACTTATGGGTTGGGTTGAGTTTGGTTCATGCAAAGTATTAATATCATTCTTAGTTATCCAAACTCAACTCGATTTAAATATGAGCCTCAATTTTTTTTCAAACTCGTCTATATTTGTAAATAGTTAACTTAGAACGGTTTAGTCCACTCATATTATATTTTAAAAATATAATTATTTTATTTAATATTTAATAAAATAATTATATATATCTTTTATTAAATTTCTAAATATAAACAACTTAACATATTTTTAATATTAAATTGTTGAATATTAGTTTGGTTGATATTGGTATTGTTGCTAGTGCAGGAGGATGTGGATTCGAGCATGTTTAAGCATGTTTTATCCTCCTATTTAAGGAGGATTGGGTCAAGGTCGAGCATTGAATATTGGTGCTTGAACCATGTCCATAATTTAAATGAACCTTTTTTCTTTGTTTTTGTCTAAGTCTATTTTTCAAGCTTAAGATTTTTGTTCAAACCCTCTCAAGTTTCGAACAATCTTTTGAGCTTGGATAAGTAACCCGACATTAACTAGGTGTAGTTAGTATGTACGAGTATAAGTAAGTATTAGTCAAAATGAAACAAAATAGTCTGAAATTGTTAAAACACACTTTTTTTTTAATTCGCCATGTTTATTTTGTGGTTCTTATTCAGAATTCAGGTTTTATCCTTCCAAAAATACTTAAATTTTAAGTGACCTCGATTTAAGACCAAAATGGCATGTACTTACATATTCCGATACTAATAACCATTTATTCACACATCTATGATAATACTAGGATGTAGATTCGTGTGAAACATGAATATTCTGTGCTTAAATTGCAATGAAATTGTTGTATTGATCGGTCATTGTTGAAACAATTGACGTTTCCACAATTCGTACTCGATCTGGTGCTTGTATTAACCACATTTTTCTTTTCATATTTTAACGAAATATCATAAGGTTAAAGCTTTTAATTAATTTAAATATCACACGTTTTATTATACTCTAGAGCCAACTATAGCCACATATGTTTGAAACCACATCATCCTAATGTTAATGGGATAAATCTCATGAATAAGACTTCAAAAATGAAGTAAACTGTTGATTGAGTCTTAACTCGATTGGTATGGGTATTGTTGTTAATGTAGGAGGACGTGAGTGCGAGTGCGCTGTAGCACATTATTCTCCTATTTATGGGATAGGGAGGAGCTATGAATAGTTCCAAATAAATTGAAAATATAACTGATAAACAAAATTTTCCATTAATGGAACTAGAGTTGCCTTAATCAAATGACTCTGGTAGTTTCCTAATTACCTTAAACTACTACAAGATATAGACTATTAAAATAGTAAAATTGTATTTTTACTATCATAAAAAAATATAATTTAATTTCGACCCCCCTCAAAAATTTTCTAGCTTCTCCCCTATTTAATGTATAATTTTTATCCATGAAAGCCCTTGATTTTAATATTAAAATAAAAATATTTTGAATTTTTAAACTAATGTGAATTTAATGTTAAAATAAAATAATATTTTAAAATTTATTGAAAGTTCTTTTAGATACAATATATTTAATCACTATTTTGAAAATTCTAATTACTCTTTTAAATTTTATATTGATGTTGAAGTGTATATAATTTCTATTACATCAACAAAAAAATTAAGATAATAACTTGAACTTCAATTTTTTTACTTTAATATTAGAATCGAGGGTTTTTATGGGTAAAAAATAAATAGGTTAGGGGCTTATTTAACTACAAAAATACTTCAAAGACTTGTTTAAATAAAGTGCAATAGTTTAAGGGCTTTTTTAGTATATTAGCCTTCCATTAAATCCCTAAATATTAACAACTTGATTTTTTTTAATATTCATATAATAGTATAGTGTAAGTAAATTTTAATAAGAATAAGATTCTATTATAAACTTATAAATGGGTTGGGTTCGGTTTAGTTCGAGCTTTGAATATTGAAACATTAAGTCTGATTCATATTTTAAGTGAGTCTTTTTTACCCAAATAATATAAGAAATAATTAATTACGAAAAATCTATGAAAAATAAATTAATTACAAAAATAGGCATTTGCTACAGTGTTCTCACGATGCAGCTAACAAATTGACAGTACTAGACTGAAATGTGATGACCTAAAATATTCAGGGACCTAATATGAAAATTTCTCATTTTGGTTGGCTGCACCAAACTTTAAATGGGCAAATTACTTCATAAACCCCCTTGTTTATTATTTCTTTTATTCCCCTTTAACACCAAAAATAAATAAAATAATATAATATTTAGAGATTGTTCAAGGTCTCCTAGTGATATTCATGGTTGCATTGGGAGAAATTAAAGCAAGCAATTAATGTTCATGTCGGCCCTCAACAGCTTCTTGATCATGGGTACTAATCGCGATGTCAGACCCAGAGTGCAAATGATTTTGGTTTTGGCGATACAACCATCATTTGGAAGCTCTTTCAAGATCCCATCAATGTCGATATTCGTCGTTTCCTTTTGATTTGCTCGAATTAAAAATATGCTCTACTGCACTTATTATCAATTAAAAAATATTAAAAGTCATCAATGAAAAAGATTGGGGAAGAAAATCCGAACAAAAAGAACATTGAGATAAACAAAATGGGGTTAAGGTAGGATTTGTGAGAGAGATCAAATGATATAAATATAGAGATGATTTTTTAAGATATATTTAATCAAATATGAACAAATTACAAGCAAAGAGAAATTAAAATAAAAATAAAATTGCTTTATGTTGAGTTAAATTGAGAAATGAGATATTATACCTTATAAGCCAAAAAAAAAAAAAAAAAAGTGAGGAAAAATATTTTTTTAAAAATTAATAAAATTTTTGGTACTAAAAGAGAATAAAAGAAAATAATAAATAAGGGGTTTATGCAGTAATTTACCCATTTAAGGTTAACTAAAATAGGAAATTTACATATCAAGTCCCTGAATATTTTATGTCATCACATTTTAGTCTGGTGTTGCCATTTTGTTAAGTGGTATCGTCATAACACTATAGCAAATACATATTTTCGTAATTAATTTGTTTTCATACCTTTTTCATAATTAATTATTTTTTTATATTATTTGAGTAAAAAGACTTTTAAATAAATTTATTTTCGTCCAAAATCATTTTTAAATTTAATATTTGTATTCATATTTTCTCATATTTTAAATGAATTTCGTGATTGGATAAATAACTAACCCGTAATGAAAAACTTTAAATCAAAATTTCCAAATTATATAAACTCAAACAATGTGCGCATAGAAAAGACCTTTTAACAGTCCATAATAGTACGATCAAATGATGATCTAATTATGCTTCTAGTCACTTTACTCTTCACCTATTTAAAATTTAGTCCGTTTATTTTTAATTTCGGGAATTTAATCCATCTGATCTATTGATTTAATAATTGAAGTCCAATTGATAACGTCAAAAGTGTTATGTTAAATTGTATTATGTGACATTTAAAGAAAGATTTCTAATGTAGTCAACACAAAGGCTCGTGGAAGCGATGTAAACAATATATTTTTTTTTCTGAAATAAAGTTAAAGAATTTTACAATCTCAAGTTTAGTACTCGAACTTTATAATCATATTCAATCTTTTTATTTACTTATTTGACCTCCCATGCATGTAATATTGCCCATATGAGTAATTTCTTTTTAAATGTCAGGTAATTCAATTTAATAGAAGTCCTTTTGATAGTCTTACCATTTGGACATCAAAAGAATAAACGGACTAAATTCTTGGGATTAAAAATAGAATATTAATATACTAAAAAGCCCTGAAATTATTACACTTTGTTTAAACAAGACCTTATGCTATTTTTATAGTTAAATAAGCCCCTAACCTTTAGTTATAAAAGCCCTTGATTTTAACATTAAAGTAAAAATATTTTGAATTTCAAGCTCTTATTTTATTTTATTTTTGTTGTTGATGTAATAGAAATTATATACACTTTAACATCAACATAAGATTTAAAAGAGTAATTAGAATTTTCAAAAGAATGATTAAGTGTATTATGTATATAAGCACTTTTAAAATTTTAAAAATCTTATTTTATTTTTTATTTAATAAAAAATTCTCATCAAATTCACATTAGCATTAATTATAAATTAGTTTAAAATTCAAAATGATTTTCTTTTAGTATAATAATCAAGGGCTTTCATGAGTTAAAATTATTTTTAGGGACTTATTTAACTAAAAAAATAATACAAGAGCATTTTTAAACAAAGAGTAATAATTTAAGGGTGTTTTTAGCTTATTAGCCAAAATAAATGACTAAAAATTTCAAATATGTAAAAAATATAGGTACCGAGAGCATAATTAGACCTCGGTGAAAAAATACTTCAATCTTATTATGTTTCTGATCTATAAATATACATTGAAAGAATGGCTCTTGTTTTGTTGTTTTATTTTTCATTTTGGCAATTTTAAGATTTGTCTTTGAAATCTATCAATGGGTCTTAAAATTTGGGCCTCAATTGTGTTTATTTTGCTATTGATTGGAATTCTTGCATTAATTTCAGTCACATATCCACCATCCACGGCCGGGCAGTGGCGGCTGAAAACGAACTCGGGCGGGCTTTGTGCAGTTCGCGTCCCTGATATTTTCCGTGTCAAAACAAACAATTCGAAATGCCTCAACTCTTTTAAAACAGATCCAAATTGTACAAAATAGTTTCAATATTACGTTGCTGATTTTTTCTTTTACTTTTGATCCATGTCTTCTTTTTTTTCTCTTTTAATGTCGAAATGAATATATTTACCGTTGGTAGCAGTAACTAATCTCCAAATAGGGACAAAAGTCAAAAAAAATTTTGAAGGGAGGGCAGAATTGAATGTTATCATGTATTATCAAAATATAATTCCATTATATTTGATCATGTATTAATGTTATAATTCTCTTATTTTTGAAGGGACTAAATAAAATTTTTCATATTTGAGGATCAAAGTGTAATTTTACTATGAATTAATTTTTAATTTTGTTATTTTTAAAGAGATTAAATTGCATTTTTTTTCCATTTTTAGGGGAGACCAAGACCCCTACCAGTCCTCTTTGAGCATCGCCTTTATCCCTAGGAGCAAATAGGGGTGTGCAAAATTCGGATAAAACCGAAAAAATTCGGTTAACCGACCGAATTCAGTTAATCGGTCGGTTAACCCAATTTTTTCGGTCGGGGGTCGGTTAATAATTTTTTGAATTTTCTATTAACGGTTAATTCGGTTCGAAACCGGTCGGTTAACCGAAAAAATTAATAAATAAAATTATAATATATAAATAGCCCATTATTCATTCAAGCCCAATCTAACATAAACCCAATCAAACTAAAATTAATTACCCAACCCAATTACCCAACTCAATCATAAAAATTACAAATAATTTAATAAATAAAAATAAAAACAAAAATAAAAATAATTCGGTTAATTTGATTAATTCAGTTAATTAGGGTAATTCGGTTAATTCGGGTAATTCGGTTAATTCGGGTAAATCGAGTAATTCGGTTAATTTTATACTTATTTTAACCAAAAATAAAAAAAATATAATTTTCGGTTAATTCGGTTAACCGACCGAATTAACCAAAAAAATTTCGGTTCGATTAATTTTTTTGAAAAAATTTTGGTTCGGTTAACGGTTAAAATTTTTGAAGGGTCGATTAATTCGGTTAATGGTGTTTCGGGTCGGTTAACCGATTGAACACCCCTAGGAGCAAAGCTAGAATATTGTTTAAAAGGCAAAAATGAATAATAAATTTTGAAGTAGTCAAAGTATAAATTTATCGTTATATTAATTTGAAATTGCATAATTTTAAATGGACTAAAAAGATAATCTCACCACATGGGGGGCCACCCCTTGTCTTCACCATTGCTAATCTCTTCACCACGTATACTCTTCAAAAAGGTAAATAAATGGCAACAAAATGTACTATATTTTCATAAATAAAAATCAAACCTCTAACTACATAATTAGAAAACAAAATAAATATTTAATTTGAAAAACGACTTGAAAAGGTTTCAACTCGATAAAATGCAAATTCAAAACTAATCCAAATTCAACTTTAATAAAAAAAAATCAAATTATAATTAAATCTCCAAATTTTCATAAAACTGAACCCCCCCCAAAAAAAGAAACTTTTTAAAATCTCTTAAAAAAATTAGTAAAATACAAAGATGCTCGTGCAAGTGGATGGGCAACCCTAGCTATTCGTCGAATCCAGCAAAAAGTAAAATTGAAAATGTGTCTGCAAACGACGACAGTCGTCAAGAAGAACCCGAACTCAGACAGATTTGGCACAGTAAAGACCTCCATACAGTCGCCTTCAAGGATCACATAAGAGTAGCCTTCCGACTTGAGCCAAGAAAGCGCTTCCCTTGTCGAAAAAACTTCAACTAGTCGAGGGCAAAGAAGAACTGGATAGGACCCCGAAAAAGCCTTGACAAACTGCCTCTGATCATTCCATATGATAACAACAAAACTGGTCCTCTGCTGGTAAGCAAAAGAGGCAGAATCAACATTGCATTTGAAGGTTCCCGCTGGCGGTGGTGACCATAAACCGAGAGCATTCTGTCGTAAACGAGGAGGCAACTCGACGTGACAACGAACCGCATGCGAAGCATGCTAGTCATGCCTAAATCGAGTGGCAAAAGTGAGGATTTGAGGGTCATCCATAACAACATTCTTCCAAAGAGCTAAATTTCGAAAATACCACAAACTCCACATTATTATAGCAACAGTTTCCATAGCACCACCATCGGAGCCATGGCAGAGAGCCACCTGACAATTGATTTCCCCCAACCCAACCCACCACACCACACACAATCAGTCGGCACCAAACAGCCCTTTTCGGCTAAACGACAGTGAGTTGGCAAAAAACTACCGAGGTAATGCCAAACAAAGTCCTTAAACTTTCAGTGGGAAGGTAGAATTCCAGAGTTTAAGCCATGGCCCATCAATTGCAGCATAACGGCCACTCTCAACCGTATCAAAAGCCAAATGATAAGCATACTTGACCATAAAAATACCATGCTTCTCATCATGCCAAATTAACCTGTCACTAGTAGGAAACAAACTGACTGGAATTCCAAGAATACGACTTACGTTAGATGGCACCATCAAACCGTCAACAAGAGGAACATCCCAAGCAGAATCGGCTGGTTGAATGTCCCTCACACGCAAGGATTCCATACTAGACAAAGGACTCGATGCCATGTAAAAGTTCGCATCATCATCAAGCTAAGGATCATGATAAACAGAGATATCATTGCCGTCACCCACGCGCCATCTAATACCGCGCAAAAGCAAATCCTTAGCTGCACAAATACTCCTGCATACAAACGAGGGATTATGACCCTCACTTGAAGACAGAAAATCACCCCTCGAAAAATATCTAGTCTTGAAGATCCTACTAGGGGGAGAGTCTGGGTTGGAAAGCAGACGCCAACCCTGCTTGCTTAGTAAAGCCAAACTAAAACAGTAAAGGTTCCTAAAAAATAGATCATTTTAATTTGAGCCTTGAAGCTTTTTTTTTTCCAATATTAAAAATTAATTATCGGATCCATTTAAATTCGATAGATATTAATTTATTATACCGATTAATAAATTGTCACTTAAATTCGCTAATAACCAATAATTTAAATAAAAAATTTTAAATAATTTCATAACTTAAATAAAAAATTTTAAATTATTCAAACCAAATTATAATTTTTTAATTAATTAACCAAAACAAATCTACCTATAATTCGGTGACCGATAGTGCGGTCTATCTTATCCTTTTTAACTTACAAGTTAAGAAAAACGCAGCGTTTTGCACGTTTGCCCGTCCATACTTTTTCACCGCCCAGATATTGACTCGCTTTTGGAGTACACATTCCAGTTTTCTGTTACCAGCTTTTGGCTTTTCGATAAATTTTTGTTTTTATTTATTTACTAATTTTTTTTTAATATGTATCAATTCAATTAAATTAAATTTAATTATTTTTTAAAAAATATTATTTAACTAATTATGATTATAAAATTAAAATATAATAATATATAACTACACGAAATTAAAATTCATTTATAAACTAAAAATTATATATTTTGATATTTATCCCAATAAAAAATAGATAATATTAAATTTATATTAAGTAAAACGCAGCGTTTTGCGAGTTTCGCCGTCCATACTTATTCATAGCCCAGATATTGACTCGTTCTGAGTACACATTCCATTTTACTGAGTCAATCAAAGCTGTAACCAGCTTTTAGCTTTTAGCTTTTCGTTTTAATTTTTGCTTATGTGATGCGGAAACTTGGGCTACCCTTTTTCTTACATGCAATAGAGGTTCCACTATTTGACCTGTGAAATGTTCAAACCCTTAATTCTGTAGTTATTAATGCTGGTTTTGTTCAGTGGTAGATGCCCAATAGTTGTTCTACTTGAACTCGTCAAAGGGATTAAAACGAAAATAGTAACAATAGTGGTGGACCCTTTTGTATAATTCTGTCTGCTCACTTTTTGGCTTCTGACGCTTATGTTTCTCTCAATTTCCAGCTGTCAATGTAAATGCTAGTGGACCACATAGCTAAACACCAAAACTTCTTTTTCCGACCATTAATAGTAATAAAGGGTTAATATAACTTTTACTCCTTAAACTTCGTAATTAGCTCCATTTGGGTATTTTTATTTTTTCGGTCCACTTTGGTACATGAGCTTGGTAATTAGATACTGACAATGTAAAATCTTGACGTTGTGACACATTTAGATTGTGAAATGTCATCAAATTTTAATGGAATCCAAGTTTAAAAATCAAAATAGACCTATTTGTTAAGTTTTAATAAAAAAAGTACAAATACTAAAGTAGACTTAATTGTTGAGTTCAATGACTAAAATTTATATTAACCAAAAGGGTTAAATCATTTTTTGGGGCTTGAACTTGGCAACAACTCCCACACTGGGGCTTGAAGTTTTTTTTTGTTCATGTTAGTTTTTGAACTTATTAATTGTTCCCACGTTGAGGCCTAAACTAAGCAATTGTTCCCACAATGGAGCTTGAACTTTTTTTGTCCAAGTTAGTCCCTGGACATGGTAATTATTCTTACATTGGAGCTTGAACTTTAAGCTTTTCAATGAGATATTAGGGACTAGCTTGGACAAGAAAAATTCAAGTCCTAATGTGGGAACAATTTCCAAGTTTAGGGATTAACTTGAACAAAAAAACAATTTAGGCCCTATTGTGGGAACAATTGCCAATCCAAAAATTAATTTAGATTTTTTTAAAAAAATTCTATGCCCTAATATAAAAATAATTACAAAGTTCAGGCTCAAAAAGTGATTTAATCCTAACATAATAAAAAATTATATATATTGAAAAATATAAATGTTAATTAACTAAAGAGCTAAGATTGATATTTATTATTTAAGAAGGATTGTACTATGGTATTTAATAAAATTTTGTTAATATCAAATAATATATTAACTAATCAAACACTTTTTTGCATCCATCATCATCTCCACTTTTATGAATTTGTAGAAGTAAAAGAAAAAGTTTTGACTTCATTGTATATCAAATAAAATATATTCATCCAATTCAACAGAAAATAATATATAAAATTGTCAACTAAGATTGAGTCTTAGTTCAATTGATATCGGTATTGTTGCCAGTATAAGAGGATGTGAGTTTGAATGCGTTGAAGCATATTATTCTCTTATTTAAGGGTTATGAAGGAGCTATAGATAATTCTAGACATTGTATCAAAAAGAACAGATATGATAAGAATCTATAATTAGATTAATATTCAAAAGAAAAATAATAATATATTAACCGATCAGGCTATTGCTAGTAGAAAACTCATGTAAAAAAAGTATTATTTAATTATTTCAAGGTTACTTAATACTTTATTCGTAGTAGTTCAAGATATTATTATATAGTAATCCTTTAAAATACTATCTAAATAGAATAGGGTTAGAGTTCAAAGAGAAGATTTGTAATGGGAAGAAATTGAATCATCGAAAATTATGAAAGTATAACTGGTGTTCTTTCTCTTCAAATACAAGTTAATAAGTACAACAATAAAATAACATAATATATCTTCAATCAACTACGTTGATGTGTGAATCTAACAGGACAGAGAAGAAAGCGAGGATGGGTGGTTTAGCTTAGGGAAAGGCGGAGTGCCATTAAAGATGGTGGTCGAAGGTGGTGAAATTAGGATCGATACATGAAGTTGAAAAAAGATGGTGTCTTAGGAGAGATGAGGAGAGGGAATCCTCTTTTCTACTGAGATCGTGGGCTTTTATACTCTTAGTTACAGTCCCAAAGTGTCATGTGTCGAGTCCCTATTAGTGGTCAAATGCAAGTGACCAAGTGGCCTACCACTATAAGCTTAGGTAGGGTGGTGACTAGACATACTTTCAATCACTTTAGATAGAATATGATAATTGGAGTCAGAGATGGCGGTTAATGAGTGGGTCCACATGAGTGTTAAGTTGATGAGTGTTTGTGAGGGGTTATCCCTGAGGGTAAGGATATAACAAGTTGCAATAAACATAAACAAAAAATTAAATGAGACATGATTTTAAGATGAAAAACCACTTTAAAGCAAATGATAAAAAAACCACGAGACTTGAGAGTACTCCACTTACAGGTTCCACTCTTCTCAAAAATTTTGCTACAATATTACAATATAATGCCACTTAAATGAGCATATAACTCCAATAAGCCTTACAAGTAATCTCAAACAACCAAGAGAGAAAAGATGAGAATATCACTCAAAAACAATGCTAACTTTAAAATTTAAATCCAAAAGCTATAGTATTTGAATGAAAAATCCAACCATACACAATTAAAATCTTTAAGTATACTAGCAATTACCCAAAAATCAACTCAAATCTTTAGTGCTCAATCTAAGGGTAGTTGCAATGTTGTTTAAACTTGACAGATCAATCAGACCAATTAGATTAGAAACTAGTCGAGGTATCGATTAGAAGAGAGGGGTTAGACTAGTTGACCCACGAATCGCTCAAAATCGATTGAATCGAGCTAAAAAAAAGTGATTGAACTTACAATTGAACTGATTGGATCAATTTTTTATATTTTAATAATTTGTTTAATTAAATCAGTCGAACCAAGAATCAGTGGTTTAACTAGTCCAACAGTCGACTCGATTCTAAAAACCTTAAATAGTTAATACATATAAATAAGGTTGTTTGAACCGAATCAGACCACTGGTCAGACTGGAAACCAGCCAAGTACAGGTCCGGAAGGCATTGAACAAGTTGACCTAAGAAACGACAAGGGCAACTTGATCTAATTGAATTAGACTTTTAATATTATTTATTTTTTTATCATTTTTAATGATTTATTTAATTGAATCAAATAAAACAGTCGGATCAATTAAATCAACAAACTAATAAATTAACTAATTCAACCACAAATCTGATTTTAAAAACCTATTTTATTTTTCTTATAATAAAACCGTCCAATATTAATTTAAAAAAAAAAAAAAACCCGCGTGGATAGTATTAAAATGTCAGTATCCTAGATTACATCATCAACCACGTAACATCATTTAATTTGTTATTTTTAAATTATCCTCCACGTGCCTGCTCACACAAGAATCGGTTATCCATTTATCCCGTGTCTTACCAGTGTCCCAGCTGGCATGCCACGTTGGCATTCTTACAAAAAGTCATGGTATAAATTCCTTCTTTCATCTTTTTTTCTTGTCCGGACACACCACAACCTAAAGTCAGAGCCTGCAAAAACAAAACTTCTCTGTCAACACCATAGCTATACCCACGAAGCTTTAATTTTTATGCTTAGGCAGAGGAAACGGCAGCGATTTACTGTAATTTCGCCCTCTATGACGTCGCCACCGTCACCGCTCTGTCGTCTTTCTCCGGAACAAGAAAACTCTGTCATAGTTTCCGCTCTCAAAAACGTCATCACTGGTTTAGTCCCTTCCTCTTCTTCTTCCTCCACCGTTGATGTCGCTGTTGACTTTGGCTTGAATTTCGGTACCCTGACCGTGGCCGGGGGTTCTTCTTCTTCTTCTTCTGCTTCCATGGTATTACAACCGAGTGAAGTTATGGAAAAGTGCCACGTGTGCGAATTTGACGGTTGTTTGGGATGCAACCTTTTCCCGCCAAGTCAACAAGAAGACAAAAACGGAGCCACTGCTAGTAATAAAACTAAAACTAAACGAGTAAAGAAAAATTACAGAGGGGTTAGGCAAAGGCCGTGGGGCAAATGGGCCGCGGAGATCCGAGACCCTCGACGCGCCGCTCGGGTCTGGCTTGGAACTTTCAACACGGCGGAGGAAGCAGCACGGGCTTACGATAAAGCCGCCATTGATTTCCGTGGACCAAGAGCTAAACTTAACTTCCCCTTCCCGGATAGCAACAGCAACGACAATGTAATAACACCAGCACCACCACCATCGGCCGCCGCATCGTCGACCCCGACAAATACCACGACAATGACAACAACCATTTTATTGTCCGATCAAGAAATTAATAGTGGCTCGTTAAATGCATTACAACAAGAGAGTGATCAACAGAAAAATGCGAGCTTTGAAATGGGGTTAGGGACTGAGTTTTGGGATGGAATAAGCAATGATGATGAGATTCAACAGTGGATGATGATGACAGGTTTCGGCGCCGACAACAACAATAATTCCTCGGACTCTGCCATGACCAGTACCAGAAATGCTAATAGTCCTTGATATCAGTTTTTAATTATACTGTGTAAGCTGTAAGCCAAGCCTGCGACTTTATCTCTTTTTCTCCATTTAATTTCTCTCTTTTTTAGAACTAAAAACTTAAATCTGCTGTATTTTTCTATTTTGCAGAATGGGTTTTAGTTAGAAAATTTCAGTCTTCGGTTCCTCGTTAGATTTCGAGTTTTCAACGAAGATGATCGATGAAATATTTATTTGTTTAGGCTGGTCATAATTCATAAATTAATAATGTATGTATACAGTTTATGTAAGCTTGTTCTACTTCTTTTACGCGAAACTTTTAAATATCTAAGGAGCAGGATAAGATAATGTAAAAGTCACTATCGTTCGTTAGATTCTTGGAGTGGTATTTTGTTTGTTTGTTTCCTGAGAAACTTATTTCCTGGGTTTTTCGTTTTTGTTGACGACATTCAACGCTGCAATTAAAGCGCGCAAATTGAAAAAGCGGGTTAGTTTTTGCTTCAGTTTGACTGCTTTGGAACTTTTAGGACAAAATGTGGGACCCAGTGAAAGATGTCGGATGTTTCGTTTTCACAGGTAAGAGAGAGTCAAATACTTACATACTGACGTGTACGAAGAAGTGTTGGTAAGTGGGACCCATAATTTTCATATATCTAATATGTTAACTCGTTATTTCCATATATTATTTACGATAAATTAGTTGAAGCGTTTAATAATTGTTAGTTACATCTAAGACTAAAATTTAAATATGGATTAAAAATGATCAAAATAGAGATCATGGACCGAATTTATAACTTTACACATTATACAAATTTAATAACAGAAATTAATCAAATAAATTGAACTGCTATCATATGAGTTAGAATTGAAATTTTAAAATTCGAAAAGTAAATAGACTAAAATTAACCAATTTAAAAAGTACATGACAAAAATTGATCAAATTTAAGTATATGAACTAAAACCATAATTTAAATAAAGTATAAGGACTAATAACTAAATTTCACCTTTATATTAAAAAATTAATTTAATATATGAATCGGATTTGAGGTTTAGCATTCAAGGTTTGAATGCATGATTAATTTTTAATTTTATAAATGTTAATTTTCTTTATACATTGCATAATTTTATTATAAAAATTATAATATAATTATAAAAAATATTTAAATTATTTATGTTTGAAATTTTAATAGAAAAACATATTAAATAAAAAATAACATATCTTTTTAAAATAAAAATAAAAATAATAAATACAAGCTTAAGCACATTATAATATTATATATTTAAATCTAAATGAGTTTATACAATTTAAAACTCATATCTCCAACCAATTCATGTACACTTCAAAAAACCAACACCAATGGAACAAATCATTTAGCAATATGATTATATAAATCCTAAAGAGAACAAAGCAAAAAAAATTTCATTCAACAAGAACCAACAAAACAATTACTCAGGTAGGAGTCATCGTCCACTGCCGGAAAGGCTGATCGAGCTGACCTTCAAGGGTGTTGCCACAACGAGTGGAGCTTCTGGCGAGTCACTACCGGCATATTTATCGTGCATGAAACGACTCTCTACGATAGACTCATCCTTCAACACAATCTTGTAGCAATAACAGCTCTTTAGGCCCTGCTGATTCCTGTAGCATCCATGGCTAGTGTTCTTCACTTGCTGGAAATCCCATACCACACTGAACTTGCCCACAGTCGCGACTACGTGGCGCTCTTGTTTACCATTTTCGGTCACCTAAAAAGAATCATCTATGTCAAAGAATATAAAGGAGAAATATGATCACAAATGGAACATGTCGGGTGTAAAAGGGATTCGATTGTACCCAAGAGAAATGGCCACCGTGAAATTTGTTGTCATTTCCGGCTAAGTGTGAGTCCAGAGGAGTCAACTTCAACAATCTGGGTGCTGGGATTCGGTTCCCCATTCTACTGGTAAACCCGGTTTTCGTCTTCCCGTCTTTATCTGTAAACAAAGAGCAAATGAGGATCAGGTATGTATCAGTTGTGCCCAACACCCACTTCCCATCATAGGTAACGTCTACGTGAGTGATTGGAGAACCGAGTCCCGGAAAAGCAGTTTTGGCTTGCCTCATTGAAGCCCCCGAATACAACCTGATCTTCCCATCAAGTGACCCGACCACGATCGATCCGGTACCAGTACTAGCAAAGCATTGAAAATTCGTCCCTCTCGAGAACTGGTGCCCTTGTGTCCAATGCAATACAGGTGAACCACTTGTGGCAATATCTTGGGCCCTCCCTTTCTTATCTCTCGTATCCCATTGGCACAATATATTATCATCCAATCCTAAAAATGTAGATTCAGAGGGATCCAATTGTGACCCTTTGGTATCATTTGTAATATCCCTCATCGTGATATTGGTCCCATCTTTCTCGAACTTCCATTCTGTAACAGTCTTCCCAGTCTCGATATCGACTTGCTTAAGGCCAGTAGCATTGGGCTTCCCTTTGTTGGCTGGACTCATAAGCATCATATTCGTCTCGGCTCTCATCAACAGTGCCTTTTTTGGGGTCAAATTCGACGCATTCCCCCCACCATCATACTTAACACAAATACCTTTCCCATTAATCCCACGGTTAAGGTTCCTATAAACATGGACACCAGTATCATTTACCAAGAAACTATTATCCAATGCACCTAAAGCCAAAGTTTGAACACCTCCATTCGCAGCTTCCTCGAACTCCTCCATCGATCCTTGGCTCCCTTTTAACAGAGTCGAATCCTTGCTATGATCCTTTGCATCTTCCCACATAGAATCATCTGCTACCTCAGGTTTCACCCATCCGATAAACTCCTTCCCATAAACCTTGACCTTGTTTTTCTCGCTAGCTTCCATGCCATAAACATTCTCAAACAAACAATTCTGAAACAGGGTACCGAAATTCCTATACTCATAATCACTCAAAAACTTCAAAGCCCAAACAGCTTTATCAACGAAATCAACTCTTCTTTGATCCCCAACCATTTTCAATTGCATTTCAGTCGAAACCCGAACCCTAACTTTAGACCCCACTCCCAAAACCCACCCTGCACTGTCCAGTCCATCATCGTTGCCGTCGCTTTTAGCTGTTTTGACGAAATTATACGAAGTGAGCTTCTCAGAGATTACCCATTTGGCTTTGGGGGTGTTTCCTCCGATGTGAAGATACAGCTTTACTGGGTTTTTCAGATTGGGGTTTCCCTGTTGTTGGGAAGAACTGTATTTCAGTTTCAGGGATTTGAGTTTAGCATCGATTTCATCTAGGCCTTTGTGGGTACCTGAAGAAGATCCGGATTTCTGGTGATCGCCTAAGGCGTCGTCGTATTGCTCCTCAGCTTCTTCTTCTTCTTCTTCTTCACCATCTGAATCTATGATGCCATCTTGACGGCTTTGAGAAGTGCCCATTTTCAGATTCAAATGATTTGCAGAAATGATTTCAGAGAGAGGGTAAACCACCAAAATTTTCAAACCACTACCCATTTCAGAAAAAGATGGTTTCAGTTACCATTTTGGGTCAAATTCTGGTGCTGATCCCTCTACTATGCTCAAATTTATGATTCAGTCCTTATATTTTAATTTAACCCTCTATCATTAATTAAGTAATTAAAGCCGTTGATTATTCCAATAATAACATTAAAGAAAAAGTAGAGGGACCATAAAATGCCAAATTAGAGTACAGGGACTAAAATTTTGAGCATAATAGAGTATCAAAATCACAATTTGACCGACATTTTATATAGGCTGGCCTTTGGCACTTTGAAATATAAATTGCCTGTTTTATAATTGCATGTATTATGAATAAAATGAAGCACTAGATTGTAGCTTTAATTTGGAAAAAGATTCCTGTAAAATTATATATATATGTAGCACCAAAATCCAAATATAATAGTGTTACAAGGCCTCAATTTCCAGGTAATTTCAATTGCCATTGCCTCTATTCTAAAACAGCATTGTTTAAACCATAATTACCTTGGCATTTGCATATCTTTGGCAACATTGACCGAGAAGCAATGCTGCCCTAATCTATATCGTAAGCAGAACAAACTAATCTCTATTAATGAAAGACAATGGGAAGCGTAAGAAGTGAGTAAAACAACAAAAGTGTAAAGATAAAAGACCATTCTCATAGAGCATCCCAAGCAGCAACGCGACATGTCATGGCATCTGCAATAGTGGGTATTCCTAGCTCAGGGCCGAATATTTTGTAGTGCTGTGAGAGAAACACCACAAAATTGATAAATCAATTGATGAGCAAGCTAGAAGAATATAATAAAGGCGATGGAAAATGAAACTGGGAGATCAAAAAGGTTCTCAAACCTTTAGTATCTGAGCTTGGTCTGCTCTTCCTTCCAACTCTTCTAAATCAATCTCTTTTCCATCGATAAGTTTCTTCACAGCTTTCATTTATTGGAAACTCTTAATGTAACATTATCGTCGAATATGCAGGATATAGTCGAAGATAGAAATAGTGAATAGCCACAAGCAAAACATGTATATATATGATATAGTACCACCTCATCACGAGAAACATTAAATCGAGCAGCAAGGACATAACTCAAATCATCAGAGATACCACATCTTTTCAAGGACTCTGTAATCTGGAAACAATTGTTAGTAACCAGAAAATGAGTAAAGCACTATAGTCATAAACAAAGAACATTACATGGTTAGATACCAAGTAATTGTAAACAAGCTTAGAATGCACTGGAATAAGCGCCAACACGCTGCAACTGGAACAGGGAAAACATCTGGAATCTGTCGAAAGATCATCAATACATGAGATACTAGAGAAAACCATACGAATCGATTCAAGATCAAAATTAAGGTCGGCTAGAAACATAAAATAGAAAACTCAGGAATTCATACAAGTGATGAATTAAGAAATTAAACTTCAGGGTCCAGTTTCCTAGCTTGCATGGATTCTTTAAGTTACCCAATGTTAGCATTTTCAAAGGAATCCCATTATAAATAGCATCAATGGGGTTTGAAAATTCTCGAACAGCATAATCAGGGTAATGGGATTTAAACCCAATGGCTCATATTGATTGGAACAGACTCAAGAATTCATAATTGCATAAACTATCAACAGAAGAATAAGAACAATTAGAAACGACAGAGTAGAGAGTACTTAGAGTTGGTGACGTCAATGAAGAGGGCAAACGAGAGAGTGTTGCCATTGATTTCAAAAACCTCATCTCTGCTTTCACCTTGCTTTTCTCCCCAAAAATCAATAATCAGAAACCCTGGAAATGGAGATTAGGGGTTTTTGGTTTGAGGTTCAGTCTCTTTTGCCAGCCTATAAACGTAATACGGGTGCGTTTAATTGAAAAAAAAAACCTAATAAGGAGAAATTTTGAAAATTTCAAAAGAAAATTGCTTAATTTTTTTTATCAAAATAAAATAAAAAAATAAATTCATTGATTAATTAGATGAATGACTCATATAATTTAAATAAAAAAATAGTAAATACTCAGTCTCAGCTAGTAAATAACAAATAAAAAAAATAGTAAATACTCGTCTCAGATGGTAAATGATAAGCTCTATCAACACAATAAAAGTTTTAGTCTACGCATCAATAGAACATTATGACACGATAATTGGTTTTGTCACAACTCAAGCACAACATATCTTGAGTGATTGCAAGTACTTAATACAATAAAAAAATTAGTCCCGGATGGTTCGAAGCAACAATCAACAAAAAAATCATGCATTCACTAAACTAGAGAGAGCGACAACAAAATCATCTCTAAAATCACTTGTAAAATTAAGATTACATACATAAGTAAAACAAAAAAAAAAAGTGCTACAAGAGCATACAAAAGCTTCTGAAATTTAAGATTTATTAAACAATAAAAAAACAAACAAATAAAAAATATAAAACTTAAGGCAACACGAATCTAAATCGACACGTAAAACTTTTTTATCATTAAAGAAATTGCTTCATTGTGATTTGTGATCTTAATTTATATAATGGATAATACAATATATAATGTCTAAAGTTATTAAAATAATTAACCCCGGATATCATAATAAAAACACATATTTAATAGTTGATATATTTACTAATATTTTTAAAATAAAAATATCACATTAAATATTTTATAAAAGTATATGTAGCAAATGTGATATTATCCCAATATAAATCATACTACCTAGGACTCATTGGTAAAGATATTTAAAGGTAAGCGGCGAGTAGTGGACCAGGTCAAGCAAGTTCTCATGGATTCTGCAATTTGGATTTCTACAATCATGCATAGCCATTAGTCCTCATTTCTCATCCTCTTCTTCCTTAAATTTCATTTCAAAATTTGCCCAAAATTTCCCTTCCTCTCTCCCCCTATCCCCAGCAAAATAATCCAAATTATAGGCAATATGTATGTCTCTATCTTCCTCCCATGGCTGCTTACCATTCCTTTCTTGGTCCATTCATCCCCTGATCAGCAACCTAAAGGTATATTACATATGTATAACCCCATTTCACTAATACCCCATTGCATGTTTCTCTGCAAAGTTACATGATTTTATATATATATATATATATATGTTGCAGGTTTGTTGATAAACTGTGGCTCCGACGTTAAACAAACGGTACCGGAAACCGGCCTGACGTATATTCCCGACGACGGTTTTACATTTTCCGGGAACAAAACATCTCTTGACGCCAAAGATTTGTTTCCCATATTAAGCACGCTCCGATACTTTCCCGACAAGGTAGCAAGGAAATACTGCTACACGTTCCAAGCCATTAAAGGGTCGAAATATCTAGTGAGAACCATCTACTATTACGGTGGTTTTGATGGTGGGAAAGAGCCGCCGGTGTTCGATCAGATCGTCGGAGGGACGAAATGGAGTGTCGTTAATACGACGGAGGATTACGCTAATGGACTCTCTTCGTATTATGAGATCATCCTTGTTGCTCACACTAAGACCCTTAGCGTTTGCATTGCGAGAAATAACCAAACAGTTTCTAGCCCTTTTATATCCGCCATTGAAGTGATTTCTCTCGATGATTCGATGTATAATTCCACCGATTTCGGTGCTTATGCGCTTGTTACGGTGGCGAGAAGTAGCTTTGGGAATGAAGATACCATCAGGTAAATGGATTATATAAAGTTGGTTAAAATATGCAATTAGTCCTTATATTCTTTGTAAATTTAAAATATGGAAGAGCTAAATTCTTAAAAATAAAAGTATAATACCTAAATTTCAAAATTGTGAAGAGTACAAACATCTAGTGTATATTTTAACCTATATAGCTTGAAAGAGGGTGTTGTTATATCAACAAAAGAAAAAGGAAATTGTTGTTTATGGTAAATGTGCAATCTTTAGTCTGATTTGGAATTTCATCTCAGGACTTTATAAAAATTGATAAGTTAGTCCCTCTATTTTAATTCATTTTGGAATATTTCTCATACTTTATCAGAACTGAGAAGTTAATCTAATTGGGCAGAGAAGAAATCAAGAATTTTTGTGTTGGTGAGATCAAGATAAATTTATAAAATTTCGAGGGGGCAAAACTGAAACATTTATGTTGGAAAAGCTTAAACTAAATTATTAATTTTTGAAAGGGTCAAAAAGAAAAATTCTCATTTAACTAAGGAATTAGTAAAAACCAACTATTTATATGTTATAAATTAGCAAAACCCAGCTTTTGAAGTAGGAGGACCAAAATTTAACAAATTGAAGTGGATAACTGACATTTTCAATTTTCTAAAGTAGAGCAATGGAAATTTATTAATTAGGTCGCACTTCTTTTGAAGCTTTCCTGAAGATCCATATTATCGATTGTGGCAACCATTCAAGGATGACAATATTGATGTTGTTTCGAGCCAATCGAGCATAACCACTTCGGAATTTTGGAACAAGCCACCGGCCGAAGCATTTGCGACGGCAATAACGATGAGCACTACGAAGAAACTTGATGTCCAGTGGCCACCAGGGTTGCTTCCAAGCACCAGATACCACATTTCATTATATTTTCGTGACGATAGAAACTCAAAGACAAATACATGGAGAGTCTTTAGCATTTTGGTAAATGGAAAAATTTTCTATAGTAATCTCAATGTCACAACCGATGGTGTGACTGTGTATGCACCAAATTGGCCTCTATCAGGGCAAACACTAATCAGCCTTATCCCTGATACTGAAAGCTCCATTGCACCTTTGATCAATGCCGGTGAAATCTATCAACTTATGCCCATTGGTGGAAGGACACTACCACAAGACGGTACCGTATTTTTCGATCACTAGTTTCGACATTCATTGTAATGGTTATAATCCATTTTTATTTGGTTTTTAACAATGTGTTGCTCTTTGATGTTTCCTAGTGATGGCAATGGAAGAACTTGCAAGAGGCTTTGACAACCCACCACTTGATTGGAGTGGTGATCCATGTCTCCCCCGAGAGAACTCGTGGACCGGAGTTTCATGTTCCCAAGAAAAAATGCCTCGAATTATCTCTCTGTAAGTATCATTTATAGCAAGCACTTGCTTTTAGTGTCAAATAAAAGTATTCACGAATCGGGCCAAATTGGGTTTGAACCAAATTTATGTATAGTTTTAGCAAATTTCACGTTTACTAAAGGTCGACCCAAAATTTGGACCCAAATTTTATCAAAATGTGTTCATATTTGTAAATAATTAACCAAGCATTAACAACTTAACATTTTTTTATATTTACATTATAGTATTATGAGCTAATTCCACAAAACATCCTCAAACTATAATCCTTATTTTAAATTGGCCTTCAAGATTAAAAATATTCTAGTTACATCCTTAAACTATCGATATTATATCAGCAAGGTCCTTTCGTTACTAAAATCATTAATTTAATTGTTAAATGAGATGCCAGATCTTAATGAATATAATTTAAAATGAAATTTTAAAAAAATGAATATTGTAAAAATATTGATTTTGAGGTTTCAAAACTTTTTCAGAAACTACCATTCTCTCTCTCTCTCTCTTGTTTTAGTTTTTAATTTTAAAAGTTACGCGTTTTAAAACTTTCATTTTAAATTAAGTCACGCAAGATTTTACATGTCATTTAATGGTTAAATTAATAGTTTCAATAATTGAATGACTTAATTGATATAACATTGATAGTTTTGGGATGTAATTAAAACTTTTGAAATTTGGAGACAAATTTAGAATGTGGGTCATAATGCGGGTCAAAATACTTGTATAACCTTGGTATTTATTTTTTTTATTTTTAAATATATGCTTTTTTATTTTTTCTCCAATTGAGTTGGTGTAACTTATTTCGGAATACCAACTTGAGAAGCTTTATTTTTATGAGGCAAGTAATTAGTTTAATTTTTTTGTTCAAATTTATTTTTCGAATCTATTATTTCAAGCTCGGATGAATAATTTAACCCTTAAACAGATTTAGACCAAAAAATGACACATATTTGGTTACATTTGAAGGCAACTTACCAACCTTGGGCTAAGTGGAATTCTAGCTCCAACAGTAAGCAATTTAACTGCACTCCATCATCTGTAAGTGAAAACTAGCACTAGTCTCTTTAGTTCCATTGCTTGCAAGCTGTAGTGTTAATTGCTATTAATTGGAAGGTTAAATATGTTATAATTTTTTGTAATTTAAAAATAATTAAAATGTAGTCCTTAGTTTTAAATTTTAGGTTTAATTGTAAATATTATTTAATTTTTATTTGTTAAATTCAGTTTAATTATAATATATTTTTTTAATTACATAGTTATCAAGTGAGTATTTTTTTTTAAATTTTAATATGTCACACCAAAAAATTTAACAAAAAAAATTAACAGTACTAACAATTAAATTTAAATTTTAAAATCTAAAAAATAGATGAGAAATTAAATTCCTAAAAATAAAAATACGAAAATTAAATTCTAAATTTTCAAAAAAATATAAACTTATGTCATATTTTAACCTATATGGAAATCATGTTGTTGTAGTTGGTTAGGGGACAATCAAGTATCAGGTTCCATCCCAGAGATGAACTCAGTGGATCAGCTTGAAACTCTGTAAGTGATCATCTTAAAACTCAGTGGAAGGGTGTTTTAAGAAAAGGCTAAAATCCAATATTGGTCCTTAAATTATATTGTTTTTCCCGCTTAGGTACTTAAAGTTTTTTTGGGTAAAATTTGTTACTTAAATTATCAGTTTTATCTCATTTTATCTCAAAACATGATACCATCCAATAAAAACATGATATGTAACGTATTTATATTGCACACCATACATTTTTTGGGTAAAATGAGATGAAATTAGTAGTACTGGTAATAGTTTTGACGAAAAAAGTTAAGTATCTAAGTGGAAAAAAAATATAATTTGAGGTTAATTAAAATGATTAACAGTTTTAACTATTTGGACACACTAACGATATTATAAAAGTAAGAAGATTATATTATGCTAAACTATAGGGACTAAATCTGAAACTTATACATAATAAAAAGATCAAAACTGCAATTTAACCACTTATTGTATTTTAGCATTAATCTTATTTTAACATTAATCTGGTTTTTGTCCTTTGAAAAGGCATTTGGAGAGTAACAATTTTACAGGGCCAATCCCCAAATCATTAGCCACACTTCAGTATCTTCGTGAGATGTAAGTGTAAACCCGATGGGAGCAAAAATACAAATTGCACCAATCATAATCGCCCAAACTTCAAATTGGTCCTTAAATTCAAAACATTCTTATCAAAATATCAATATTGTATCAATTAGGCACTTTCGTCAGTAATACAGTTAACTTAGACATTAATTGTCAATTTGGATCTAACATGTAGCATACTTTAAACATGTAGGTCAATTATGGAAAATTTTAAGAAACAACATCAATAAATTTTAAGAAAGTAACATGCTAGATCTAAGCATTAGCATTAGGTACATACGTATTTACGATTTGATTCATGTGTTTTAAACATACTCTACGTCAAATTTGAGTTTGACTTTTAATGCACAAACAAATAGATAGGCTGACTGAAGGACTTGGCTGATTCAATACTGATACTTTCAGGATTCAATTAAAATGTTTTGAAATTTACGGACCAATTTAAAATCCAAAACATAATTTGAAGTCGACGGATGGAATTAAACCTATATATCAACCTAATGGTTTTCTGCATATTGACAGATTCCTTCAGCATAACAAACTTGATGGTCCAATCCCTCAAGAACTACAAGGGAGAAAGGGCTTACATATTCTGTAAGAAAAAAACTCATCATTCCAAAGCTTACATTAAGGGTTTTTTTGGTTTTAATTGTAAATTGGTCCTTAAATTTTGTTTGTTTTGATTAAAAGTGGTCCCTAAACTATCAATTTATCCCATTTTACCCAAAAAGTGTACGGCATTCAACTGAGGCAATTGACTGTTTAAGGACCACTTTTAGCTAAAAAAACTTTAAGGACCAATATGGGAATCAGGTATAATTTAGGAGTCAATTTACAAATAAACCCTTGGTTATGGTTCTTTTTCAGGGTGTCTCCTGAAAATCATCTATCAGCATAAATGCTAATGAAGAAAGATATAACAAAGACAACAATAGAAAATTTCAGCACCAAATGGACAATGGACATTGGCAAGTTTTGGCCTTTAAAAAGTATGTATTCAAGCAGTAAACGCTTGATTATCAGATCAGCACACGAGATTCTTTTTTGTTTGTGTCTTTGATCTTAGCTTAATGTCTTAATTTTGTTCAAATGAAGGGTTAGTATAAATTATATCTCGGAACTTAGCAATTAAGTTTACATTGGTACATTTCTTTTTTTGTCCATTTTAATATCTGAATTTGGAAACTAGGTTTATTTTGATCCTTAAACTTGGATTCTTTTACATTTTCCAAGTTTAGAATTAAAATGGACCTAATTGTCAAGTTTAAGTCCCAAATTGGACAAAAAAGGTGTAGGTACCACAATGAACATAATTACAAAGTGCAGGGCCAAAAATTACATTAACCCTTAAAATAAAAACCGAAATTGTAAATACACAAATCCTATATATTAGATTACCTAATATTTAGAAGAGTGAGATTAATTATATTAGCTCAAAGGATGAAACATGTTTGATTCCCATCCCATAAATATGGCATTCAACTTTTTTGTTTCCTTTTAAGGGATAATACCATCAAATGTCCCCGAACTATCACTTAAATTTTAAAACATTCTAATTAAATCCTCAAAATATTAATATTATATCAATCAAGTCTTTCTATCAAATTAATTGTCGATTTATACGTTAAATTTCAGTTCTAATTTGATGTCAAACAATTAGATTAGGATTTTTTTAATCTAAAAACTAAGTTTTCATTGTTGAACTTTTTATGTACAAAAACTATATATCAAATTTCATTCAACTTCAATAACTTGATTTAACCTTATTCTCCTGTAACATATATAATCAATGCTTTCCATATTCCTTTCCAACGAAAATTCTTAGTTTTCCACATCAATGAGCACTTTCCTCGTATTTAATTAGTGGTGAAGCTGAGAATTTTTTGTTTGGGGTCAGAATTAAATTATATATTTTTATAATAATAAAAATATAATTTACCATTTTAATAATCTATATCTTTATAAATTTTAGGGGATTAAATCAAACTTTTTATTTTTTTTGGAGGATCAAAATACAATTTTACCATTATTAATTTAAAATTTTATAAATTATAAAGACTTTAAATGAAAAATTCTTTACACTAGGGGACTAGGCCACCAGGCCCTACCAACCCTTGAATCCGCCCCTGTATATAATGAAATTTTCTAACATTTTATAATTCAAAAACCTAAATCAAGAAAAGCATTTCCTAATTGTTCTATATAGCAAACATAGGAGTAGCATTTTTTTTTCATTTGTTGGATTTAAGTGTTGAATTCTTTCATAAAAAGCTTTTAAAATGTCGATATAATTTTTTATCGAAATTTTATCACTCAACCCTAAAGAGAACTCAAATGTTTAAGGTTAATCGATAAAGTGAAACTATTCCGTCAAAATAGACTTTCTATAACACAAATCCATCTAATTTTCAAAATATCATCCACCCAAAGATAACAAACCCACTCTAAACAATATTTAAAGACAAAAAAAAAGCATGAGGAAATTAAATCATGCTTCTTAGTTTACTTTTGCTAGGTTTTTTTTTTAACTAAAATCAAACCAATAAAGTTAGGATTCTTTTGGATGAACAGTGTGTTTACTTGTGTTTAGTGTAGTGTAAACACAACAATGGTGATAAAATTAGATACTGTAGCGATATTATAGCGTGAGACAAAAAAAAAAAAAGAAACTAAATACTCGCACTAAAGATAAACGCCCATCTAAAAATACAATTAATGTTTAATTTTGATATAAATAAAATACAAAGAGAGACTTTAATCTAGTTTACATTCAAAGCACCTAAATAAGAATTAAGAAAGTAGAGTTTTTTTTTTCCCTTCTTTTTTGAGATCCAACATTGTAAATCGAGCCTTGTTTTGAACACCAAAAATATATAAGATAGATTCTTTGTATAGATTAATATTAAACAAAAGACAAGTTTGCTACCAAAATGGGAGACCAAAGTGGGACAAAGACTGCCCAATTAGACCAACATTTTCTCCATTTAACCATGAAAGTTGGCACCTTTGGCACATTGTCTTTACCCTTTATATAATCCATAGCTTTTTAGGTCTCAAAGTACCCAAATTCAACACTTGTCCAATTCCCATTTGGGGATTCATGTAAATAAAAAAAGAAATTGGGAAATTTTTATACAAAGGTCCTTGTATTTTATGTTTTTGTTGAGTTTAGCCCTATACTATAATGATCATTTCTAATCTCTATACTTATCAATTAATTCTAGTAAATAATTTGACGTGACTTGGGGTGGTTTTAGATGGGTGGTGGGTGTGGTGCGGTGCGGTGTGTTTAGCTTACTTTTTGTCTCACGCTACAGTACTGTTACAGTATCTAATTTCACTACCACCACTATTTTTACATTAACCTTAGATAAACACACCGCCCATCCAAACCTACGTTGAATTTAATGTATGATAACATAACATATACACATTAATAAATTTTGTACAGTTGGACAAATTTTTTTGTGTGTCAAGGTGTATATATACCATGTCACTACATGTTAAAAAAAATCATGTCATTATTTGATGGAATTAACTCAAAAAAGGTTGGCTTTAGTACTAAAATATAAAAATATTCATTTCAAAAACTAGAGAAATTAGAAATGATCAAATTATAGTAAAGAGATTAAATTCGTTAAAAAAATTATAATAAAGGGATTAAATTCGTGAAAAATGCGTACTATGAAATTAATATAAAGAAAGTTAACCTCATGAGTACCGAAAATACACATTTCGAGAACTAGTGACACTAGAAATGATCAAATTATAATAAAGAGACTAAATTTTTGAAAAATGATAAAATTATAATAAATAGATCAAATTATAATAAATGGATAAAACTAGTTAAAAATGCAAATTAATAGAAAGAAAGAAGGGCTCATGAGTATTGAAAATACACATTTTGGGGAACTACAAGCCCTAGAAATGATCAAATTATAATAACATAACTAAATTCATAAAAGAACATATAATAAAAGGACCTCTTATAGAATTTGACCAAAAGAATGAACCATGTGAAAGTTCACTAGGCAAAGGAGAAAAAACAAATTGATAGTCAAAATAGATTAAGTAAAATAATGTTTTAATTAATTAATTAATTGGTGTATAGATAAACTTTAATTTCTACTTGATCACCTTTTTAACAGCTAAGGTCCACATGGAGCTTTACAAAGTGTTGAAAAGACTTGAACCTATGCATGGTTGGAAATGGCAATAACAAAACATAATAATGTTAAAATATAAGAACCCTAACATGGGATTTTGGGGGGTAAATTGATAATGGATGTAATAATTGTCTCAAATATATGTATGTAAAGTTGTGCTACTTATAAAGTAATCTCCATTACACCTTTTTATGAACTTGGATTAATCATGTATTATTATTATTATTATATTTCAACAATAATTGATCCATTACATTAAAGATAAAAAAAATAGTTGTTTAATTTAGAATATTTTTTTGAATCTCGTGTGTTGACCTAATAGTTAAGATGTTCACCGTTTTAAGTGTGGTCTGGATTTGAGTCACGTTAATCGCGTTACTATTAGAACTTTATCCTCCTCTTATAATTTGCCAAAAAAGAAACTTAGATCCCTAATCATCAACTCACTAACACTAACAAGTTAAGCATATATTTTATGAAATTAGTGCATATATTAATAGTCAAATTTTATAGCAATGTCCCTATACTATATATATTAATTAAAATTTTCTATTATAATTGGATCAATTTTAATTATTTTATTTTCGGAAATGTATATTTTTAGTTTAATTTTATCAAATAATTTGAGGTGACTTAGTTTTTTTAAAATGTATGATGAGAATATATATTGGCATTTTCTGTATAATTGATTTTTTTCGTATGTATATATGTCACATCATCATATGTTATAAAAAATAATCCGAGTGAAATTTTTTGGCAGAATTAATGAAAAAAAAAGTTAATCTCAAGATTGAAAATACACATTTTGAAAAGTTAGAGATTAGAAATGATCAAATTATAATAGAGGGACTAAATCCACTAAAAACACATAGTACATGGACCTTCTAAACAATTTAACCCATAATAATTTTAAGCAATTTAATTACGTCACAGTTAAATCTGTTTGGTTAAATTATATCATTAGTTCTATATTATGCGTAAAGTTTTAGATTTAATCCATGTTCACGAATTGAATCATTCTTAGTGGCTATATTTTTTGAATTTTAAAATTTTAATTTTAATGTTAACGACAAATGTTAAATCTATTAACTCACTTTTCGTGTGAAAATAACAAATAGATATAGCATTGCACATGTGATAATATATTGGAACATATCAAATTTTAAAAATAACAAAACTTAACTTAATGAATTTAATAGTTATTATTTGGTTAGGACTAAACTTTTCAAATTCTAAAAGTACGGGAACTGGAAATGACGAAATTAAAGTATAAGTACTAAATCCACAACTTACGCAAAGTACAGGATCTAATAACAGAATTTGATCATTTAATTAATAATCATTGGAACCTAGTCACATGAGTTGGCCAATACACTCAGAAACCAGTGAGCAACACTACTATACTATAGACTAGCTAGCTCTCTCTCCCTATATATATATAGTATTTGCCAGCTTATTAATTGCATAGTTTAGCCATTGTTAAACAAATACAAAAGTTAAAAAAGAAAAGAGGGTTTGAAATTAATTAACCCTACCACATTATTATTATTATTATAAATCTCACATTAGATGACAAATCTAAGTAACATGAAAGTGTCCAAGATGTCATATATATAAACCCTAAACATCTCCATGTGGATTCTAACAACTGTTAAGCATTGTTCATTGGTGTTCTACAATGGACCCTAGGATTTCATTCTCTAATGATTTTGCGGATGTAGGGATCAAGTATGAGAACAACTATTACAGGGAAGCTCCGGTATCGTCGTCGGAGTTCGAATTCTCCGTTAAAAACTACGCTATGATACCGGCGGACGAGATCTTCTTCAAGGGTGTGTTGTTGCCTTTGAAGGGTGATAATGAACATGGAAGGAAGTTGACTTTACGAGATACGCTTCTCGTGGATGACGGTGATAATGGCGGCGGTTCGTTCCGGCGGAAGGGTTCGGGGTGGTGGAAAGAGAGGTTGGGGTTGAAAAAGGCTAATGTGGTGAGTAAAAAGAGAGAGAGAAATGAAGGTATCCATGGTGAACATATTATTAGCAAATGAAGCAAAACAAGATTAGGTGAGATTAGATAGGGTGTTTTTTAATTTATGTTTTGCAATAATTATGTGTGTTTTAATTATATGTTTTGGTTGTAGGGAAGAGAAGTGCCATTGAAGCCTTAGAGAGATGATGTAATTTGGGGTGTTAAAGCTAACTATGTATAGGGGTGGAATACAAGGAGAACAAATCCTTTGCAATTCAATGGGGTTTTTTTTTTTAAAAAGGTTTTGGAGTGTTTCTCCCTGCCCTGTCCTGTCCTTACCTAGTATTTTTGTCTTTCATTTTGATTATGTATAAATTTGTCTGCATTTTTAGGGTTCTTCACTTACAATCCATGTAATTCTATTTGTCTTGTTCCTATATTTTTCAATTTTCAGATTTTGTTTTCTTCTTCAATTTAGCTCATCTAATCTGGGTGTTGGACTTTTTCTGTTTCCCCTTAAATGTTAAAAAGAAGCCAACAAATGGAAACTAGGATGGTAACGAGGTGAGCCCCTTTTTTGCTTACTCTTTCTCATTTTAATTTTCACTTATACATGCTTCCTCTCCATTCCAAATTTTATATAAAAACCCCAAACCCACCAATTCCAACCCCATGAAATCGGAAGTTGGGGTAAGATTGAGAATAAAACCGTTCACCCAACTTATTTACAAAATTACCCCTCTAGACATATTTAATTTATCCCCCAAGTCCCTTCTCTTTGTAAGGAACCTTTGTTGTTTCTTTTTTCTTGTATGCTGTAATTGTAAATCACAACTATTCCACACGTGAATCATCCAGCAAATCTAATAAAAAATTGGTATTACAAATCTTTCTTCTTCTTTTTTTAATTTTATTAACCACATTTTCACACATTTAAAAATATTTTAAAAATGTCTGAAATCATGGGAGTAAAGTATACTAATATTTTAGGAGTATGAGGTTAAAGCGAGTTAATTTCTTTTAAAATCAAGGTAGGTCAATGCAGGCCAAAAAACCATCCCACCCATTCCCATCACTATATTTTTATATTAATTTCTATAAAACTAAATCAAATTTTCGTTTGCCATCCCTACATGTTCGTGTAAGGGGTGCTTGAGGTTCATCCTATAATTCATTTGATATTTAAGAAGGTAAGAGAAGATTATATTTGAAGGTTGTAATAATATATATAGATTAATTTGGGCACCCTATAAATCTAACATATTTTCAATAAATAGGTAAAAAGCAAAGACAGACACATTCTTTGAAAGAGGAATTCAAATTGCTTCCTTCTTCTTTCTTTCTTTTTTCTTTTCTGAATAACAAATATGCAATGAATTTATTTACAACACAAAACAGAAGTAATATGCACAGTGCACACAGCACACCTCACTGTTTTTAGTGGGAAAGACCATCACTATAGCAAAAACTTTGCTCATAATTACTGATATACATAATTACATTTTTGTACAAAACTTACCGCCGGAATTCGATTCCGACAAGAAAAGAATCAGTGTAATGGCCTTGATTAACTGTATTCCTGGAACAAGCAGATTACATTAAAAAAAAAAAAAAATCAGGCATTGCACAATTCATGAAACCGGCTAAGTAAAGCCGAGCTAATAGGGTCAGGGCAGTAACTTAGCTAGTGACAGCGGACCATAAACCCAATAGAATAATTACAGTAAATGAATATTACTATTTTAAGAGGCTCACGCAACTTACATGAAAAGTCGAACTCTCGCCAGCGAAAAGTCGAGGTACATAACAATCCGTGTTCTCCTCGAGGAAAGAACACTCTTTGATCTATCACAGCAGTCCTGAGTATCGATAAGAAAATGAAACAAGTAGCTGAAAATTGCTTTTGATGCGCAAATCTTTGACCAATAGAAAATTTTGAACTGTAGCAAGGTGAAAATACCAGAAGTGACACTGTTGGTTGCAAGATTAATTTGGATCCTGTGGCAGAGTGGGACCAAAATATTTCTCCATCGACTCTTTCTTGCGTTCAGGATCAAGGCTGCAACCAAAGATACCATCATAAGTTATTTACTCCAGATTTAAAATGTCGCTTGGAAATCATTTTGTCAGAACAACTAAAAAAAAGGAATGAATAAGTGACAAATGGAGGAGAGCAGTGTACTGCACTCGCACAACCAGAAGCAGGAGTAAAATGATTTATTCATTTGTCATGAGAAACCATGGCTCCTTCGTTATAATCCTAGATAAATTACCTATTTCTGAGTCCAAGGAGAGCACAGTGTATTGCACTTGCACAACCGGAAGCTGGCGCTATAGCAGCAGCAGGAACTGCCCTAACAGCAGTTGCCAGAGCAGAACTTGCACTGGCTCCTCGTTGGTATTTTTTCAAAGGTGTCTGAACCAAAGCAGAAGCAGATTTCCCAAGCCCATTACTGATGCTCTCATAAGCCTGCCAAATTTCGACCATCAAAAACTTTGAAATATAATTTGCTCAGAGCATGTATCAACTTTTAGTGTCACACTTTAAGACTAGAAAACATATATCTCAATATTAAAAAGGGCGAATGAGTTCACCTGAAGACAAGGATCTAGTACTGCTCACCTGTTGTATTCCTTGTTGGGCATCTTTAGGATGATTATGCCTAACATTTGTCTTTTTCTTCATATTTGACTTGCATTGTGAAGACCATGATACAGGAGGAGGAATATTTGTGAACATATACTCAGCCTGAAGCAGAATGTCACGAGTCCCTGCTGCCAAATGCACACCAAGTCCAACAGCTTCAAGAGATATGCTTCGAAGGAATGCCATTGTACCTGAAATGCACACCTTAGCTTGCACGCAAAGGCAAAATTTGCTTACACAAGCAAGATTGAAGAAATTTTGCTTAAACAACCTACCTCTTTGCATTCCCTTCAGTACCCTCTGATCTTTTCTATAGCTCTCAAGTGGCAAGGAAACCAGCTTTGCAGCAGCAGCACCAACAGCAACCAAAGATTGGACAGTAGGAAAGCCACACAATACTTTATGAATCTATGTTAAGGAAAAGAAGGAGCATATCATGAATAAACATTTGCAAGATGGCAAACAAAATTCTCTCAATAAACATCCAGAAGGTTGGTATACCTGATTTTGAGAAATATCTTCCAACCACTCCCCGATAATTGTTTCACAAACACTGCCCCACCCATAGACACCAACAGCATGAACGTGTTTAAGTTCTAGCTCGATTCCCTGCATCAAAATCTTGTTTCAATAAGAAAGACATGCCACACATATAACCTTGCACAGTTGAAAGTCTATGCACATGTATGACGGGAAAGAGAAAGTGAAATGCATTTTAGTTAACAAGGTGCTGCAGGTGTAAGTTCAAATCACGAGAGAGCCATTATAGGCAAATTACCAAATAAAACTAAAAAACATGAGAATGCAATGAGGAACAGCGGTAACATCAAATCTACAAAGATAATGCATAATCTTGGCAACTAATTTAAGAACAAGAGAGGAACATTCTTAATCAGTTGGCAACTAATTTATGAACATGAGGATAAGGGAACATCACTAATCGGTTGGCAACTAATTTTGAGCTTGAAAGTAGGGAAACATTGTTAATCAGTTGGAAAGTAATTTAGGAACATGTGACTTATCTCGGCAGCAGCCAGAAGTACTATGAGATGTAACCATTAAAACAAATAAGTAGACAGCAGAAGTTGTACTATTTTGCAATTCCAGTAAAAAGAACAATGAAACAAAATGCCAGGTAGAAAGCACAATCCACAACATTCTTTTAAACAGAATTAAATAAACAAATGAAAATAGAAATTTAGAAGCAGTTCTCTTGATCTTAATAAATATTATTTATGGGATGACATAAAAAGCAGTGGAACTACATAAGTAGGAGGTCTAGCACGTGTTTGGAACAATAAGAAACTAGACTAGGAGGCTTAATAGGACCAGAACAGAAATCATGACACAATGCCACTGAAATCATGCAGCACAAAACGTGAAGCCAACTATTGTCCTACTTTATTCACAGTTTAATTAGAAGATACAAATTATTCAAAAGAAAAAGAGCCAAAAACAAAAGAAAAGACAAAAAGCAACATCAAATGTAGCATTGGGACATGCATAATGAAATTGCAAAAAAATGATAAGAGGAGGAAATAGTTCACCTTCCATGGAACAAAGTTTACAAGTTCCGCATATTTACCACCTTTCAGTGCAGCTAGATCAACATGGTGAGGACTATAGTCAACTCGAACAATAATGGGCCAAATATCAAACTTCTGTAACAAAATTTCCTCATTCAGTACAGTAAATTAAGTAGACAAATAGATACGTAAATAAATAATCCAACCAATAAACTCAAGTTATGCTGCTCCAACAATAACTATATTATATATCAGCCCTGAAGCACAACACTATTCATCAAATCCATACCAGAATAGTATCGGAACACAAATAATGCCAAAAGGAGAAAGATAGGAAAACAAATTGGCTTGCCACCTGTCCTACCAAAACTAGAATCATATGCTAATAAGAGTTTATAAATTTGGACACCAACTGTGCAATTGCTACACCAATCACCAAGATGCCAACACACCAAAAAGAAGTGCTGAAAATGCAGATCCAAGTTAAAAGTGACTCAAGAACATGCAATAAAAATATAAAGCCACACTTGCCTGAAAATAAGGTAGCAATGCCTCATTTGCAATGGCATGGCCAGCAAGATTATGGCTCTTCTTCACCAACAAATCAGTATCTGGAGGACAGCTAGTAGTCTGATCAAGTGATGTGCTTTTTTCACCAAAAAAGCTGATGAGAAAATCAAGTTGGCTTTGATGAAGGTGTAACCGCATAGGAAGGAGGGCTATGCGTAACCTGCAAGTAAACAAAAGCAACAGCAAAGTTGGTTAGCCATAAGAAAGTGACAGAAATTCAGAACCAGAAAAACAGCAAGCAGAATAGTGACAACAAAGAGTGATTCTAATATTTACTTCAGTTATAAATTGCGTCCAACACAAAAATAATTACAGTGAAACCTACGGTGGCAGCAATAGTTTTAATAATACAAACTTTTTCCTTCTGAATAGAAATGGTAAGCAAAGCATGGCTCCAAGAAAATGCCGCTAAAAACTCAAAAAACTACATTATAGAACATAAAAATATTGACTACTGAGTATATAATATGTAATAGCATGAGGAAGTTATTTAGATCCGAATCAGGTCAGTATCTAAAGTTCTGAGCAGATGGAGCTAGACATGTGAGTGACAAACCATTTCAAAACCTAAACTGCGAAAAACAAAAATGGCCTATTCTAATAGAATACCTAGTCCTCCCAGTCAAAAACAAACAACTGAAATGATAAATTAATTTAGATCATGCATATGGGCAGCGCTTTTCATGGAAAGGACAACACATAATTTCCCTCACTGCTTATGGAACCCTCACAAGAAAAGATTCAGTGCTAATTTTCATTTATTCAGAAATATATATAAAGAAGTAAGAATACCGGTATTCCTCAAGAGGTGTAGAAGGATCTGGTCTTACAGCCTCTAGGTCCAGTTTGAATGCCTTTGAAGAGGATTCCCTAGGATGATCTTTTGAATCGTAGTATCTTAGCACCTAAAGTTAAGCAAGGATAAGAGAAATTCAAATTTTTTTATCATATAGGAGAGGTAACGAACTAGTAATAAAAGTAAAATAGCAACGTGAACATTACCAGTTTCCAAGGTGCATCTGTGCTCTTGTCATAGAGATGAAAATCATGGACTGAAAGAGAAAGTTTGGACACAGATACTCCGCCAGGTGTGAATATGTCATATTGAAATTCCAACCCAGATACTGCAAGCTCTAGACATACAGTTCTATCCCTTCCAAGAATATTATTGGAACACAAGTTACTCTTTCTAGTTTTGTGCCAGTCCAACCCAGCATGCATTCTCCATCTTACGTTAATGTTCTTAAGGAGTACACGTCCTATGATGTTTACTGTATTATCAGGTACACCAGAGTCATGATATGAAAGCTGGCCTTCCACAATTGGTTTCAAACCAGCTTGACCACTTGGTTCTGAAATGTGATTTTCTACAATTCTTAAAGAAGCATCTTCATACCATCCACTGTTCCCTCTTCCAAGATCTCCCTCCCCAATATCTATGGATCTGTATTTCAGGACCTCATGAGAAGATTTTAGTCCTGTAGATAATTCTGTAAGGGGGCGTAACTCAGATAGACAGTAACTTTCTATTAGTTCAGGGAAGCAACCTGGTTCTAGAAAGGAAGTTTGGCTACTTTCAAGACCTATCCCATTAACAGGTAGATCGCGAGAAAACATCTCAGCATTTTCAAAGCTTAAGCTACAAGCTTCTTCAGTAACATGTTCCTCAAGGGGAAGGTGAAACTCTACCTCAGAAGAACTGAACTGGAAGGTCTCCTTTCCATCCAAGCAAAATGCATCTTCAGATATCTCATCCATCAAGCCAACCACCCCACATTTACCCTCTAACTCTACAGTAGCAGTATGAATTTGAGAAGATGGGCTAATGCCCGAATTTAGGTCTCTACTTTTCTCATCAGTCCTCTGTTGTGCCATCTGATAATTATTCCACCGTGTTTGTAAGTGCACAATAGACTCCTCCACATCAGGGGCAAATAACTGTTGGAATTGAGCGGCCAGGCGAATCAAACCAGATGTGGTGTCATGGCAGGTTTCAACATAAATTTGAGAATTAGAACACTCTACCATCCACAGAAGGCCATTGCTACAGTTAGTTTTTACAACAGCTTCAATAAGTGCCTCTCGAGCAACTTTAACAAAACCACCCCCATTAAGTTGTTCGGCACTATAAGAATCCCCAAGTTTGTCACACTCAAAGACTTCACGAAGAAGAAGACCTAGATCTTGCACTCTAATTTTATATTCATTATCTAGGGAATCTGCCACCATTGAATTTGAAAGACAGAAGGTAGATGCAGCTAGCAGACAAGCTACATAAGGTTCAGAAATGTCTTCTTTGCCATTTGAAGAAGCAGAATTTGAATCAAGAACTTCACTATGAACAGTCAAGTTCTTTAAGTGGGGTTCATAACTCACGGCAATATCAACCAATTTAAGAACAAATGAAGCTCTGCTAGGGGGGGTGTCTAAATCTCCCTTTGGTAAATTATGCTCAACAGATTGTTCAGGATCCACTGAAGGCAAGCTGAAAAAAGAGCATATCACATCCATCCAGTCCAAACGACCACCTACAGCAACAATTGTGCTGCACCTCACAGTTATAGATGTAAAATCTTGGCAGCTCTCTGGCTCCCAGAAGTTTACAATATCTGAACCAGCTAACCTAGAAGATAGAGCATTTGAACCTCCTCCATCACCACGTTTCATTGCAGAATCACTACATGAGATTAAAAGAAACTCCTGATTTTGAACCCCAGAGATTGAACCCCATAATGTACCCTCACTGTGGGTTAACCATAGAAAACTGGAACCCGTAATACCACCAATATTTGAGACAGATAGTAAATCGAATTTCTGAATGTTCAGTCTCAGACAACCCCATGAACCTGGAAGTTCACTCTGCATGGGAGCTTTCACATTTTCAACTGCATCTGGTTTGATTGAAATTTCTACAGAATCGCATTCCAGAAGAACTGATGTTTGAGGCATCAAATCCTCTTCTTTGGTACCAGTTGCATCACATGAGAAACACGATAATCCAGTAATAATCTGTTTTAAAAGGTTATGCAAGCCACTATACTGTGAACTGTTGAGGTCAACCATAACAGAAGACAAATGAATGTGAGCAAAGCATGTGGTGCTAAAAATTATCTCCTGGCGGGTTTGAACACTTAGATCATCAAGATCTTTCACAGTGGTAACAGTGGCAAACTCATAACCTTTTCCTATGGATTTATTTCCACTCCTGCTTTCTTCTTGTGTCGCTAAGAACTTGGCTTTCTCTGCTATCCAAAGGCCAGTCACAGGACCCTCCTGCCAAAAGATACTAATGAAGGAAAGACACCCACTCCTGTTGCTGACAGATAGAATCTTTTGAGAAGAAAATTTATGCCTCTGCATGCCACCATAGTCAATTCCACTACCATCTTTATGAGCAGATATGACTGAGTATAAGCAAAGATTACCAAAGTTCAGATGCAAAGAACGTGTGCCAGCTGAGGGAAATTGTTTCTGCAGACTTCCATCAAGATGTGGACTATTGTCTTGCATTCCACCCTTTGATGTTGATGGTGAAGAAATATCAAGAACAATAAATTGATCCCATGAAGCGTATTTTCCATCATCATCATCATCACTCTTAAAAGGGAAACAGAGAATTACTCTTGCATTGGAGATTAATATGTTGCCTCGTAACGTTTCTGCCGAAGACAAGGTTGTAATGCAAGTGCTAGAACTTCTTTTCACACGAGGATGAGATGATTCAGAATTCTCATAGCAAGCATCATATGAGACTTTTTTGTTATTACATATTTCAGTAGATTTTCCAACTTCCTTCAAGAGCTCCGATAACATTTTTAGCAAGGAGAAGTTAAACCAAAAAGTTAGAGGTGGCAGTTTCAGTGAGAAAGAAGTTTGCCCCGAAAACCCACCACCAGATGAACTAGACCTCACAGTACATTGGCAGTGAGTGACCCCAGAGGTTGTAAACAACATAATTTTGACCATATCACCCTTGCCTCTGAGTGGAAAATCATTCAAAACTAACTCACGGAATACACCTGATGATTGATCTCCCGTAGATGAGGAAAACAGAGGAAGAGCATGGTGAACCTCATTTTGCAAATTTCTGATTTTAAAGGTTTTACTGTCAACGTTACTGCTACCATCCCCTCCCTCCTTGCAGAAGAAATAATCAGCAGCTTCAACATGCACCATTGTTCCTTCGAACCTCATTTCTTGAGGACATACCTGTTAAGCTCACGCATGTTTCAAATTAGTGTAGTTCTTTCACGAAGAACAAACATAAAATTATGTTTCACAAATAAGACGGAACAGAAAAGGACTTCTCCAAACAAAATATTACCTGCACAAGAACAGAGATATCCCTGCATTCTATGCCCAAATAATGAATATTTGAACTGAGATCTATTAGATCACACAAATGATCCAGATCTTCATCATGAAAGGACAACACAATAGAAATTCCAGCAAAGGCTGCTTTAAGATTAGTTTGGACGTGCTGCTGTTCTGTTTAGAAACAAGGAAAAGCACATGTCAAACCAAATTACACAGGCCAAAGCCTGAAATACTTGTTTATCAGGAAGTACAAGAAACAACAATGACAATAACAAAGTTCCCACTACTTCGGTGTCAAGTGTCAATTATATTGATCAAATTATGCCCTGAAGCCTCTATTTATGACCATATGTGAGCACCAAGATCAAATCTCCATCATGCTCAAAGTGGGTTAATACCTCCAGGACGTTAACCAAAGGTCTTACTTTCATACACCAACAAGCACTGTTGATTAAAACAGGAGGTATGTAACCTTAACTTATTTGGCTCTTTCTTTTCCTACAAAGAATTATTTCTTAAATCCCTTAACCAGTTCTGAATGAATTGAATTCCAATCAGGCACAATGAAAGAGGAAAACAGAGCACATACCAGAAGGAATATGCAAAGATCCAGATGCAAGGCTGGATGCAGCAGTTATTGCACTGAAAACAGAGCATGTCCAGTTCCACATTCCACTACTTCCCAAAGCTGATTGTGAATTTCTCATTCCATCAAAACACTCAAAAAATTGGTCCACACTATAAAGAGGCAAGAAACTCAACAGGTTAGAAGAATCGCATTTGAAAATATTACAATGCATAATCTTAGGAGGTAAGTTTCAGCATTAAATTCTCCCTCGTTCATATTTCATACTCAGTAATAGTCGATGTAGAACCATTGAAGCAATTTTTAGAAAATGTTCTTTTAAGATTCGAATTAGAAATGCTTAAGATTTCTTTTTTATGAACAGAGATAACATGCGAAACAATGGCAGTAAATACTACATGCAAGCCAGACGGTGCTTTTTTCTTTGGTATTCTCTAAATTTTGTTACTCGTAGATATGATATATAGCTTTCTAAATAAAATCTTAGAAGCTTATGATATTAGTTCCTTTCAGAAAAATTCTACATAAATTTTAATTGTACAGAAACTGGGACCAACCTTGCACCAAAGTCCACTTCTTCTCCAACACAGTCCCTCTTGTTTTTACCAACGGAAATTGGTACCCAATTAGGTATAAAACGCGAACCAGGTAGCAAAACTTCATCGACAGATTCTTGAACACGCAAGGAAGTACAGTCTGCAGAAAACCTTCCATGATTTTCTACAACTTCATCAATGACAGCCATGGCAGAAGCATGTGCTGGTGATTGGAATTGAGAATTGGAATTTAAGTATATAGAGTCTGCTGTCTCATAGTGCATACTCTTCTCAACCTTGTCAAACTTCTTGTAAGTCTCCCATGAAAGTAAGAACCATTTAATTATGCTAGGTTGAAATCTTAATTCTACTGGATCAATAGAAACATCTGCATCCACTTTGCGAATGTCCAAGGAACCATTCTTCCAGGGAATGCTAAGCTTCAAATTCCCTGAAAATCCACCTCCTTTCCCTGACAGGATTCGAATAGCAGCATTTGATGGAGAACACGACTGCAGTCCAGAAAAAGTCATTCCTGAAGTGTGTGAAGCACAAGATTTATTGTCAACATCCTCCATCTGAAGAAGCTCAAGTGCAGCTCCATGGAATTTAACAAAGTTTGTAAGTTGGCTAATTCCAAGAAAACTGTGATCTCTACCTTCATCACCTAAACCAGCATCTTCAGAGACACAAGTTCCACATTCTATTTCTGATATCCGAAGCACCAAAGTCCTGTGGAAGCCCAGTTTTTCACCCTTCTCCAGAGATGGATCAAATGCAACTATTAACTTTTTAATCTTTACATTAAAGCTTGTAAGAAACCATTTTACCATCTTTGCAATTGTCTTTACACCTTCATGGACATTATCAGGATTCCTAGGACTTCCTGCCATTTCATTTGAAAATTTCCCTAAGTCGGTGTAATTATAATCATTACCATCATCATTGGAACTACAAGTCTCATCTGCACTTGATAAATGATCCTCCGAGCAAGGGGCAAGCAACAGCTCAAGTTCATCAACCTCAACTTGACATCCTTTACCCTTCCAAGGCATTTTAACTAATAAAGAGCCAATAGACCCCTCTTTTATGACCAAAGATGCTGCTGGACCAATCTGGCAATCAAGCATAGAAAGAGCAATATAACCATAAGAAAGCAACAGAATGCTAAAAATGTTTTTTTTTCTAATGTATGAGAACACTGCCCCTAGTTACACTGTGTTTCATTAATATTCTTGCCAAGAACCCCTAGTTACAAAGTCGCACTCAGAACCTAGAGCCTAATGTTGTCTATCAAATTTCAAAATAAAGCAATACTGAATTTACTTGATTACTGACTGTTTCGTACTTCTTCCTTTCCGTTTTTCTTCCTTGTTCAAATTTCGCACTACTTGAAAATGTAAAAGCCCAAATATACAACCATAGCACCCCGTATCACATTTTGCCAACAAAAAAAAATACAAAGCGTACCTTCCGATTAAGATAATCGACGTTGAGGGCGAGGTCAGAGAGCTGGATGGTGCCTTCTGTAAGCTGAACATCGAGTTGGTCCAAATCAATATCCCCTAAAATAAATTGCCCAAGCTTCTTCTTCAACAAAAATTTGAACACCCTCTTCACCGCCCACCGGGAAACCACCGCCTCAGCCGATTTCGCAAAATTATTCCACGCGCCAAACATCTCGTCCTTTCCTCAATTCGCCGCCGTTTCAATCCAAATTCGCAGCGAATTGGTCAAACCAGGAGAGTTTCTTTCTCTTTTTTCCCCTTTCTCGGTCTAGGGTGAAATTAGGGTTTGGAAACGGTGAATTATGTGCTCGTGATGGAAGATTGTGACTTCCATCTAGAGCGCGAAAGCGAAGAGAAATTAAATCGGAGATTTTCGTGAGAGAAAAAATAATTTTTTTAAAGAAAAACTTCAATTCAAAGGGATTTTGATTGATTTTTGGATGAAAATTCAATGATTTTGCGTTGTTATTTTTGAGAATCGGAGACGTACCTGTCGCTTTTGGACGTTGCAATTTGTAAAAATCCAGCTGTTTTATACACACATGCAAAATTTCATTTTAGGGTAATTATTTTATGGGCTGCCTGCGGAACCATAGTTGAAGTTGCGTGTAAAATTGGGATTTTTACTTAAATAATATAACAAAAATTAAAAATTATCAAAATAATACAAAAAAATTTTATTTACCAAAATAATACATCCCTTTTTTTTATTTACAAAAATAATACAAATCAAAAAAAAAAAACAAAACAGAAAAAAAAAAGGTGGGACCCACAAGCGGCACCAATGGTGCCTCTCCCATAGGCGGCACCAATGGTGCCTCTCCCATTGGCACCACCCAAAACTCGTGTTTATTTTGGTCATTTGTTCGTATTTTTTCTTATTTTTGGATTAAAATCACTTTCAAAATAAATATTATTTTCATATTTTATTATTTTTCCAAAATAAATACAATAATATAAAATAATAAAATACGAAAATAATATTTATTTTGGAAGTAATTTTAATCCGAAAATAAGAAAAAATACAAACAAATGACCAAAATAATGGTTTTTTGCTAAACTTATATAAAAAATATTAAAATAATATATTTGAAACATTATGTACTAAAATAATATAAAATAATAAAATACTAAAATAGTATTTATTTTGAAAGTGATTTTAATCCGAAAATAAGAAAAAATACAAACAAATGACCAAAATAATAGTTTTTTACTAAACTTATATAAATACTATTTTCGTATATTATTATTTTATATTATTGTATTTATTTTGAAAAATAATAAAATACGAAAATAATATTTATTTTGAAAGTGATTTTAATTCGAAAATAAGAAAAAATACGAACAAATGACCAAAAATAATGGTTTTTTACTAAATTTATATAAAAAATATTAAAATAATATATTTGAAACATTATGTACTAAAATAATATAAAATAATAAAATACGAAAATAGTATTTTATCCTTTATAAGAAGGTTTTTTAGCCAAATATTTTCGTATTTTATTATTTTTATATTATTTTAGTACATAACGTTTTAAATTTATTATTTTAATATTTTTTATATAAGTTTAGTAAAAAATCATTATTTTGGTCATTTGTTCGTATTTTTTCTTATTTTCGGATTAAAATCACTTTCAAAATAAATATTATTTTAGTATTTTATTATTTTATATTATTTTAGTACATAATGTTTCAAATGTATTATTTTAATATTTTTTATATAAGTTTAGTAAAAAACCACTATTTTGGTCATTTGTTCGTATTTTTTCTTATTTTCGGATTAAAATCACTTCCAAAATAAATACTATTTTCGTATTTTATTATTTTTCAAAATAAATACAATAATATAAAATAATAATATACGAAAATAGTATTTATATAAGTTTAGTAAAAAACTATTATTTTGGTCATTTGTTTGTATTTTTTCTTATTTTCGGATTAAAATCACTTTCAAAATAAATACTATTTTAGTATTTTATTATTTTATATTATTTTAGTACATAATGTTTCAAATGTATTATTTTAATATTTTTTATATAAGTTTAGCAAAAAACCATTATTTTGGTCATTTGTTTGTATTTTTTCTTATTTTCGGATTAAAATCACTTCCAAAATAAATACTATTTTCGTATTTTATTATTTTATATTATTGTATTTATTTTGGAATAATAATAAAATACGAAAATAATATTTATTTTGAAAGTGATTTTAATCCAAAAATAAGAAAAAATACGAACAAATGACCAAAATAAACACGAGTTTTGGGTGGTGCCTATGGGAGAGGCACCATTGGTGCCGCCTATGGGAGAGGCACCATTGGTGCCGCTTGTGGGTCCCACCTTTTTTTTTCTGTTTTGTTTTTTTTTTATTTGTATTATTTTTGTAAATAAAAAAAAAGGGATGTATTATTTTGGTAAATAAATTTTTTTTTGTATTATTTTGGTAATTTTTAATTTTTGTTATATTATTTTAGTAAAAATCCCTGTAAAATTCCTAATTTTTATATATAAAATATTTATGTTAAAAGGTTAATTACACCATAAATCCTCTAACTATAGTTTAGATTTTGAATTGGTATTAAACTTCAAAGTGTTTTAATTGAGTTCTCCATGAGTCTATCCATTAGCTTGTATATTAAATATATGCTCAAATATGACATTAAAAGATATGGATCGAATTGTAAACAAGATTTTCAAAACTAGACTAGTGGTCGAATCAGTCAAACTATTGTTTGCCAATCTGATCAACCTGTCAGATTTGATTAAAAATTGTTAAAAAAATTAAAAATAAAAATATGAAAAATCCGATTCAATTCCCTTCTCAAAACTAATACTCCGATCGACTCTCGATCTAACCAATTCGACCAACTAATTCGATCAGTTCAAACAACCTTGATTGTAAATACTATGTGTTAAATCCGAAATGTTTTCAAAAAGAAAAACTCTCCTGAATTTAATTCATTTTGTCTTTTTAACACGTTAAATTCAAGTTGTCCATGTATTTACACGTGTTTTAAATATACTTAATATCATATTCTAACTATGCTTAATGCTTAATTTGATAGCTAAGTTGATTGAAAGACGCGATTGATACAATATGGATACTTTGATAATTCAATTAGAATGCTTTAAACCTCAGGGACCATTTTAGAATTTGGGTGATAGTTTAGGGATGTTTGATGAATTAACCCAAAAATTGTATAATTTAAGTGTAAGCTCAGTATTATTATCTTTCAAAGTGTCTATTTTGAAAATAATTTAAAACACTATTTGAGTTTAAATTTTATTATCGATAATTAAATTGTAATTAATCAACACATCATCAAATTTTAATATAAATAAAAAATTATTTTTAAATTTAAAATCATAAAAATAATTAGATTATCTAAAACGATAAATAAAAATAAGTGATAGAAAAAGGGAATATATATTATAAATACCTAAATCCTTAATTATATTTGAGGAATAAATAAAAAGAAATTATATAAATTGCTTAATAAATTAATGAAATTCATTTTAAATTATCAATTACGCTTTCAAATACAATTAAATTATATAATTTATTAATAACTATTTTTAAAAAAATACGGGGATAAAATTTTAAACGAGTTTTTTGACACATTAATTCGAACTATTCATACAATAAGTATAAATATATTTATATTTTAATTAATATATTTAAATATAATCAACATTGAATTCTAATTAGCTTTTATCACCCAATATAACATCTAGATGAAGAAATAATTCGATTGATATGATATCGATATTTTTAAACCCTCAATTAAAATATTTTAAAGCTTAGGGTCCAATTTAAAATTTAGGTTATAGTTGAAGAATGTCTGGAGAAATTATCCGAAAATAAAAATATCAGCTTCTATGGTATTAACAATGGATAATATAATTTTTTGCCCCTTCGCAACCAAGTCCACTTTAGAACTTGTACTTTTTTTGTTCACTTTGATCCTTGAGCTTGATAATTAGATTTATTTTGGTTCCTAGACTTAGATTTTGTAGAGATTGGATAGACCAAAAGCTAATGGATCTAACGGTCCAAATAAATGGGTTAAATTGATTGACTAGAAAACTACTTGAAAATAGTAAAAATAAAAAAATCGAGACAAAATTGGCAGTTAAACAAGTTGAATCGGTTTAATAAAATTTCTATATTTTTAAATTTTTTAAGACTTTCTAATTATTTATTTAATTTTTGTTGGTTTGACAATCGAACTAATCAAACTAGTTGAATTGAGAATTCGTGGCTTAACCTATCCAACCATCTATGGATGTGACACTTTGAGATTGTACCAAATCATTATCACCTGAAATTTTATATATTTTTTTAATTTTCAAGTGATGATGTGACACAATCTCAAAGTATTATATCATCAAATTTTTATATTTTTCAGATCTACTTATTAAATTCACCAACCAAAATGAATAAAAAATATAAATACCAAAATAAACTTAATTACTAAATTCTCGATAAAAAATTATATTATCACAAATTATAAGTGGCGACAGTGAAATGAAACGTCATTAATAGTTATATACAGTTCTCTTTTATTTTTAACTTTGTTTTAGCTTTGCTTCTAAAGTAAGGATTCCTTCAACGTTAAAAGGGTTGCTTTGAAGCCACAATGAATTTTTTTTTTAAATATATATATTTTACATTTTAGTCATTTAATTTTAAAAAATTACAAAATAGTCATTAAATTATTCAAAAAATTCCATTTAAGTTATTAAACTATTCGGAAGTTTTTATTTAAGCTACTATGTTATTAAGTTTTTTTTTAAAGTCTGGTTAGTTAGTTTCAAGTGACTATTCAACAATGATACGGTGGATCAATACCCATTAATAAATAGAAGAATATATATTAAATCAAAGTCGATCTGACTGCCAATGTCGAAGATCAGAAAAGAAAGTTGTTTGGATTCTGGTTTGTAGATTTGTGATGTTCAAAACTGTTTTATGAAAAAAAAAAAGCTGAACAATAGAAGATAAGGAGAATAAGAGCTTTTGATTGGTGTAAGCGGTGATTATACAACATTTAACAACAATAATTTTAATAGCTTAGTGACTTAAATGAAAACTTTCAAATAGTTCAATGACAATTTTGTAACTCATTGAAGTTAAGTGATTAAGATGTAAACTTACAAATAATTTAGTTACCATAGATGTAATTTACATAAATTTAAATTGTATCTATGTTTTTCTTTTAAGTTGGTACCTGAATTTAACTTCTATAGTATATTTAGTCCATTTCGTAACTCCATTAAAATTGGATGTTGTGGACCAATCAAGTTATTACATGTGACAAGTACATCAAGACATATGTGCCTTGTGTCTAAACATGATAGGTCCACGTCAAATTTTAAGGAAGTTACAAAAATAGACTAAAATGTGTGACAGAAACCAATTTCGTAGCAATCTAAATAAGAAAATATAAGTACCAATTTGTATATTAAAATTATTTAGTCAAATATATTTCATAAAATTTAACCTTCAATATTTACATATTTCATCAATTTGATCCTTATTTTGTTTAGTTATATTTGATCATTAACTTTTCAGAAAAAGTCAAATAACTTTTTTTTAACAAAATTGCTAACTAAAACATCAATTTTTTAACAATGCTGGCATAGTATCACAATTTATGTGTACTTCATGCTGACATGATACTATTTATCTTAAATGCCAGGTTAATAAATAAATTGATTATTTCATAAAAATAAAAATAAAAAAGCATAAAGTACACATGGATTGCCATGCTTAAAAATTTAATGTTTTAGTTAAGATTTTCCTTAAGGTTGATAATCAAATTTGACTATTTTTAAAAAGTTGAGAGCAAAATTGAAGTAAAAAAAAAAAAAAAAGGACCAAATTGACCAAAGATATAAATGCTAAAGGTTAAATTCATCATTATGCCATAAATATATAATATCTTAAATACGATATAATACGTGAAAATATACGTACAGAATAGGATACAACCAAATGGAATATATATTGATGAAAGCTTCTTCATTTTTCAACACCATTGAAGTCCCTTTCAATATAGGCAAATAGAAGACTTAAAAATATTTCTACAACTTCCCTATATAAAGCTTATGTCATGGTCCATCCTGTTGCTTGACTAAAGTTTCGGCCGTGACACTTACATGAACTATCATCACCATGCGGCTGTAACCTCTTCCCGAAATATAAGCTCATATTTCTCGGCGTTTTCTTTCAAGGTTTCTATCTCGGTATCGAGCTTACGCATTGCCTCTTTGAGTTTCACAAGCTTCCGTTCGAGTGATTTTTTCTCTTCTTTCATGTGATCTTGCTCTTTAGACCTCTCCGTATCCACACCCTGCTGTAATTTTAAGGAAAGGGTATTCAACCGGTTCAATTTAGCTCGAAGAAACCCTACATTCATGCCTAATAACTCAAAGCCTTTTAGAGTCTTGTCCCAAAGAGTGTAATCCGCTTGAGAGGTAGAAATTTTACAGGCTCTAATAGCTTCTGCAATGTTGATAATCTGTGTGATTATTTCGAGTGCCAATTTACTACTAATACTCTCGAGAAGAGTATCGTGGAGGAACGAGTTCTGACTACAACAAAGCTCATAGTACTTAGTTCTATGGTACTCTGAAAGCTCGGAGTCTATTCTCGAACCATTCACTATAATGATGAAGTTGTCAATGCTTTTGATCTCTTTAAAATCGATAACGGACCCCAAAGATTTGATACCATCGTCGAGACCCGAGCTAGGATCCTTGTTGTCATTATCATATCGATCGGTTAAATGCTCACTATTGGTGTCTAGTACCATTAGACTCTTATTTTCGACACTGTCATCTGGTGGGTCGAGTGGAAGAAGCTCCAAACACTTGGCCTTCTTAGAAGGTCTCTTTGTCCTCTTCATGCGAACTTTCAACATCACCGTAGAAAAAGGCCGAAACAATCGGATCAACAACGTTAATGGACTTAGAACTTATTAAATAAGAAAGAAGTTCAAAGAGAACATACTTGAACGAATTGGCTTCGCTTGGATATCCACTTCTAGTGACCTAAAACATCGATCTACTTCACTAGATTTGAATGCTCGGACTATGTAAACCTATAAGAACATATGCTAAAGGATTCAAAAACACATTATATGACATACAAATACAAGAGAAATAAATCAAATCGTGTACCTTAAATTTCGAAGAACCGACCAGATGGAAAACTAGAACGTCTCCCTCGACTAATTTATGATCAGCCGAGAATGCTTTCCAGCCGGCACTCAATGCCGTCCTTTGTGCAATGTAAGATGCTTTATATTCTTCCCCACTTTCATCTTCCAAAATTATGGTCGTATCTTGTTTTGGCATATGCAATTTGCAGAAAGGCATAGGAAGATGCTGTCAGCATACAACCAAGAGTTAGACCTTCTAACACGTAATATCATTCCTAACCGACTCACAAATATATTCGACACTCACCAGCCAAAATCCGTGTGTAACATTCGAGCGAACCATGGTCTTCATACAGCTCGGGAACCTACCAGCTAGATTTGCTTGAATCTCCTCCACTCGCTCCATAACATTAGGCTACAGACACGATCAAAGATCATTGATCAGATCCTTCTTTTATTCACAGCAAGGAATTAACATGAGGCAAATCCTAAACCGAAAGACAAGCATTCGAACATATGGTGCAGATAAGCTCATAGCTGTTCATAGAGAAATAAAAAAGCACAACGTTTGAAAACTATCCCAATCTTCATCAATCCTGAGGTTTCAAGCGAGGCTGGATTACGAGTTCGAGATGTTCCAAGCAATTTCTTAGGACGAAAACAGTACAACAATAGGAAACCAGAATGGGAAACTTATTACAACTCTGGGAATGGCTAGGCACTACCAGAATACAAATGGAGCAGCCATTGATGTCAATCAGCTCAATGTTTGAAAACTATCCCGATGTTCATCAATCCTGAGGTTTCAAGTGAGGCTCGATTACGAGTTTGAGATGTTCCAAACAATTCCTTAGCACAAAAACAGAGTGGCAACGATTGGAACCGGAAAGGGAAACCTATTATAACTCTGGGAATGACTAATTAGGCACACTACCAGTACCAGAATACAAATGGAGCTGCCGTTGATGTGTCAATAGAACATCAGCTAACTTAGCAACATCCTAGGAAAAGATCTTCGACCCTGTCTTGTTACAAACAAGTTCTTAGCACGAAAACAGCGTGTTGAAGATGAGAAATCGGAAAGGGAAACCTATTACAACTCTGGGAATGACTAATTAAGCACTACCAGTACCAGAATACAAATGGAGCTGCCATTGATGTGTTAATAGAACATCATCAGCTAACTTAGCAAATAAACTGCTTAAACAATGACATCCTAGTAAAAGATCTTCGACCCTGTCTTGTTCCTACAACAAACAAACACAGGGATACAAGAAGATCCAAGTTCCTGATGGTCCTGACATAGGAATAAAAATGACCCAGAACCATCTGTGCATGTAACATTGTGAATCTTACTAGCTATCTAAAACAAAAGAGAAAAACAAAAGCAAACCCAGGAATTATTTTCTTACATATAACCTAAATCTAACAAACATCAAGGAAATGAAACAAAAATCATGTCTGAAAAACAGGGTTTTCTTACTTGTGGGTTAGTAATTTCAGGAGGATCCAACGACATTTCAGGAATCTGAGGTTCATCTATTTTGGTTCCCATGAGCTTATTCACTGTGATGATGGGAATCTTTTTGGTTAGAACAAACAGATTCACAGTGTAATCAGAAACTTGGATCACTAATACAAGGGAAGAAACAAAGGGAAAAGGCTTGAAACTGGGGAAATTTACGAACCTGGTACTGTTTTGAAAGCTCTGGGTGTTTGGTTTTCTTTTTTCAGGTTTTGCTTGGTCTTTCAGGGACTATAGTTTTGGTCTTCGTTTTATGTTCCTGACATAAAAGAAAGTGAATTAAGTGATGTTTTTACTAATCCTACTATGGGTTAAAGAAGCTATATAATTTTGATTTGATGCTGTAAAATTTTTATTTTTTTTTATGGTTCTGATCTTTGGGTTTTTTTTTCAGACATGTTTTGGATTGTTCAGGAATCTTTGTCAGCGATAAAATTTTAGCTGATCATGAAGAGTATAGTCTTGGATTTTTGATTTTTAGTGCACAAAATTATGGTCGCTAGTCTATTTTTATCTATAATTTTGGCTTCCATTGTAATAAAAATACAATTAGATTGAGTTAAAATTTAATTCACGATTAAATATAATTTGTACTTGAATTATAATAAAATTAATTTAAGATTCAATCGAATATAATTAATAAGTACTGTTTCGATCTTAAACCGATATAAATAATTTAACTTTTTTATTTCCTTAAGTTTTGTTTCAACCATTTCCGTATATTTAGGTTTTCACAGGTAACTTTTTAGGAAATATTTGTAACCTGGGTGCTGCAAAAATATAATATTTTTAATCATTTTTAATTTTTTTTACTCGAAGTTTAATTTGGAAACAAAAAACCAGACAAATATATATATATATATATATATATATATATTAAAATTCAAATTTAAATTTTTTTGACATCATCATCAACCAATTATATTAATTTCAGATTTAATTATGCCACCATTCCAATAATGAAGATTTCTTAAGTTAAAATATTATAATTTTCAAAGTCATGTGTTATTGACTTTAATAATTTAAAATTTTCATATTGCAAAAAAGAATTCAAGAAAAAATTATATGAAAATAACGTTATGTTTTTACTTTAAAAATGATTTCTGGAAAGTGATTTATTTTTCTGAAAAAGTTAATATTTTCTAGTGTTTGGATGAATCTATGTAAAATATTTTCTATTGTTTGATAGATTTGTTAAAAATATTTCATGAAAGTTGTTTTCAATTAAACAAACATATATTTGATATTTTCTTATTTTTTATTGTTTAATTAAATTTATTTTTATCTATAATTTTATATTTTACATTGTTTTTGCATATATTAAAAATATTATGTTAAGTTCAAATTCATTACAACGTTATTTTTTAATTACATGACTACTAAGTGAGTATTTTTTTATTTAAAAATGTGACATCAACAAAATTGACAAAAAAAATTAACGATGTTAACACTTGGACTTAATTTTCAAATTTGAAAATAAAAGTACAAAAACTAAATTACAAATCTATAAAGTGTACATAGACTTATGACATATTTTAACCTTTATACTACAAAACATTTATTATTAATATATTTATAATTGTAATAAATATTTATTGTTAAAATATTAATATTGAATATTTTTAATAATATGTGAATAATATTATTTAAAATTATTATTTTTAAAATTTATTATTAAAATTGAAATATTAAATAATTTGTTAAATAATAAATTATATTTATTATATTAATAAATTTATTATATGACTAAACATAAATAATTAAAAATGTATGTTTAATGATATTAAAAAATATAATATTTTAAATATTTTTTAAAATAAAATTCATTATCAATATAATAATATTAAACTTGATTTAAGTTAATTTTTATATAAAAATAAAATTATCTATAGATGAGCTCTTTTTCAAAAAATAACTTACACTTTTCAAACTGGTAAGTCATTTTACAGGAAAAATGGCTTATTTTACCTTGACCTGTAAGTCATTTTCCGTTGACTAAACTATTTTATGTGAAACAAACACAGGAAAAATGTAGAAAACATTTTCCGTAAAACCTTTTACATATAAACAAACAGACCCTAAGTGATAATATATTTACTGCATAAGATTTTGAGAATAGTATAATTTAATGAATTTAACTATTACCATTTGGTCAACATTGAATTTCGAATTCGAAAAATGGGAAAATAAAAAATATCAAATTAAAGTATAGAAATTAAATACATAATTTATGCGTAGAAGAAAGATTAATAGCAAAATTCAACTAAATTTAATCATCAAAAACACTAAAGAGAGAATTTCAATCAATCTATTTATCTATATATAAAAGAGTTTAACTATCTTCTACAATATCCATAAGTCAATAACAAAGAACATTCAGAAAATTAAAGCACACTAAAGTCTAGACTATGAATATGGTTTCAAGAACTGTCAAAATTTCCCAGAACTTTGAAGTATCTCTTATGCATTAATCACCTAAAATTCCTAAACTATATAATATTTAGTTCAAAGTTCATCAATCCCTTACCTAATTTTCCATGCTAAGAAACAAAGAAAAAGCAAGTATCAGTTAATATTTTCCTATAGAATGATGAATGGTTGCGGTGTAGCATTGGTATATAGCTAAAGCATTAATGGTATGCAATATATATAGAGTAAAATGTTTCTCAACAGTCAATCACCATGGAGCATTAGCAGCTGCTTCAAACATTAGTTCATATCTCTTGGCATTCACTGTCAAAGCATCTATTTCAGCATCCAGCCTTTGCATTTCCTCTTTTTTCCCCGAAAGATCCGATTCGAGAGACTTTGTTTCTTGTTCTGCAAAAGCTCTCTCGAGTTTGGCTTCCTTGTACTTCAATTTCAGTTCCGGTTTTGATTCAAAAGTATGGTTAAGTACAGGGTGTACCCTTTTGTGTAAAGAACCAGCACCGGTTCCTAGAAAATCGAAGCTGCTCAAAGCGTTGTCCCATGGCACGAAACCAGATCGCGGGGTGGAAATCTCGGAAGCTCTAATGGCATCTGCAATGCTAACAGTCTTAGTAAACCTAATGCCTTCCACTTCACTGGAGCCAACATCCAAAGTGCCATTCTCTGAATGGTTTTCTTGAGCCCTAAGAAAAGACCTGCCATACTTATGGACTTCATATTGATTTGTATCATTGCAAAAAGGCCTTGAATTGTTCTTTCCTGCATCATCTTTTGTATTCAATTAACAGTCAATGCATGGTAATTGTTAAAGGACAAAACTAAAATCAACTCTACATATGCATGGTAATGAAGGATAGTTGATGAGTAAATCACTTACAAATGCCTGTCTGATTTGCACTGCTTTGTAATCTGAGTAGGCCAAGAGCTGCATCTATTTCATCTAAGCCATTCATTCTCACAATATATACCTGAAATTTTGAGAAAAGAAGAGATGTTTTATCGAAATTTTCAACAAAGCCGACAAATTTTTAATCACTTCTAGAAATGAAGCATTTGAAGTAGGAGGTTAGGCTCTATTCTAGCTCATGGACTCTTAGTCTTTATGAGGCAAATAAAAGTTTCCAAATTGAGAACTTAGTTTATAATTCCATGAAACTTAAAAACATTGGCTCAATAACAAGGTTGAGATCCCAAGTTTGAGTACCCTATGTAAATGTGTTCTACATCATATCTATTTTAGTTAATCAACTATTCTAAACAAGTTCTTGACATTTTTAGGCTTAGGCAAAATAATAAAATGAGGTTTTAGGTTCTTTAAAAGTTAGAGAGAATTAAGTCTCTTAAAAGTTGATAAAAAATTTTGGGGCCCTTAAAAGCTAAAAAAAAAAATTGGGGCCCCTTAAAAGTTGGTATTTTTTTTTTACTTTTAAAAATTTTTTAAAAATATTTTTGGGCCCTTAAAAACTGAAAAACAATATTTTGAACCCCTTTCAGCCTTGGGCTCTGGGCGATCGCACTTCTAGATGACCTTCAAAGCCGGGCCTAACTATCCAATTCAATGCCGGCAATAGTTAATGGCATCAATTAATTGTTATATGGTAAATTTACCATGGAAACTCTAGTACTGGGAGTCAAATGGCATTTTAATCTCTACTCAAAAAGTGGGTCAATTAGCCTTTATATATTAGAGTAAGAAGCAAATTGGTCATTCAATTAAAAAATTCATCAATTTTTACTATTAAAAACTAGCTCTTATATGTTAACATAAGGTACACGTAGCACGTTTTGGTTATTATATACTTACGCCAATTTTTAATAATAGAAATGGATAAAATTCTTAACAAAAAAGACCGGTTTGCTATTTGATCTAATATATATGGACTAATTTGCCATTTTTGAGAAAGGGGATAAAATACAATTTAACTCTTAGTATAAGGAAGTTCATGGTACTTTTACCTTATATATTTTTATATGTATATGTGTATATATATGAGACAATACCTTAAACTTGGAAGGCCTGATCAAATGGAAAACTAAAGCATCCCCAACAAGTAAACCATGTTCTTTGGAAAACTTTTTCCACCCACCACTCAAAGCCTTCCTTTGAACAAGAAAATTGATTCTGTATTCTTTTCCAGTTTCACCAACCAAGATTACAGTAGCATCATGATTAGGCAGATTCAGTTGGCAAAATTCCTTAGGTAATGACTAACAGCCAAAAGAAAAAAGAAAGAAAGAAAATCAATGCATTGCACAAAGATTTATTTTTCCATAAGCAATGGGGGAATGAATATATTCACACTCACCATCCAAAACCCACGGCAAACCACTGATGGGATCATGATCTTAAAGAAACTAGGGAATTCAGCTGAAAGATTAGCTTGAACCTGTTCTGCTCTCTCTATTACAGGGGATTTTGCAAAATCTTGTTCTGATACCCTTTTGGTACCCTTAACAACATGATCATTATAGTTCTTATCCCTAGGTCTCTTCCTTTTGTATACATAAAGATGAACCAAATCAATAAAGACAATAGAAATTGAAGGCTAAATGCTCAAATTGCCCTAACTTTTTACAAGTTGCTCACATAAGGAACCAAGTTAAATAAGGGCTAATCCTTTTCAAGTGTGCTCAAATAAGGATTAAATCTTTCAAAATGGTCAAATAAAAATAAAACTTATTTGAAATTGCTCAAATAAGGACTTTTCACACATTTAACCTCTAGTAAAAAATTAAATTCCGCTCTTATATGACCAGTTTGAAAATTTTGGCATTTATGTGAGTTACTTTTAAAACGTTGAGTACTAACTAAGCATTTAGCCTAAATCAAAAAATTATCAATGAATTGACCAACCTGGAAGCCTTCTGTCGACAATCATGAATATTTTCCTGCTGAGGAAACCAGGTTTCCATTATTTTGGGGTACTCCAAAAGAAAATAATAATAATTCCCACACGATGCACCAACCAGATTCATGCATGAACCCCAGCTTACCAGTCAAGGCAATCGTGGTTACCCCTCCCTTGTCTACAGGTTCGAACCACCATAATACTTGTTGGTTCAAATCTGATTTTCTGGTTTTGGGTATTAATCGTTACCAAATGCATTCAATTCAAGTGAATTTTTATACCCAAAACATTGCAGTTCTTATATGGTTTTCCTAAAGCAAAAACATTGGAAAAACAAAAAGTAAAAAAATCCAAAGAACATCATACTATGAGGATTCTTAATAATACATCCAAGATTCTATAGAGATAGCTCAAGGAAAAAAAAAAGAACAAAGGAGATAAGTAACTGAAGAAAATCAACAAACACTAAAAACACAGCCATTTAGCTACGTACAAAAATCATATACATATACATATAACATGACAGGTTTTGCTTATTTTTTTTTACCATAACACGTTCTAAGCAAGTAGAGAAAAGGGCAGAGAGTTGTATACCATGGAAATGGATTGGCGTTGTTGAAGGAGCTGGAAAAGTTGAGAAATGGGGAGACGGTCATATCCTTCATCATCAAATAGTTCTTCTTCTTCTTCTTCAATCTTGATTTTCATGTTGGTATTCATCATCATCCATCAATGTGCCCCACAAAAAACAAACAAAACAATCTCTCTTTTCCTTTTTCTTTTTTTCAGATTTGATCTAAAAGTGGGTTGGTTATATACTACCAAAATGTCAAATGGTGATACTAATGAAATACCCAGAATTTGTTTGTATCACTGTAATGAGTGTACCTGCAACTCTGTACGTCGTTTTCATTTGCATACGTATAGGCGAGGGTACGGTACTGTCAAAAGGATCGTTTCCGAGGATGGTTGATGGCGTGGCCTTAGCTGAGACGACAAAATAACGTGATTACCAGAGTGAATCAGGCTCCGTTCGTTTTAATCAATCAAAAAAGTTGGTGTTTTACGAGATTTAATTACATTATATATTCTCAAACTAAGATTCTCATTTTAAATTAGTACTTTAAACTTTAAAATATTCTAATCACATCATTAAACTTTTGAGGTTTGTTGATACAAGTCTTAATAAAGGAAGAGGTAGTGGTGGTCCATAGGAAGTCAGTTCACCTTAACAAGCGAAGAGCCAAAGAAGGTTAAGAGAATGATGAGGTAGATTGGTGAGGGCTAAGAGGATTAATTGTCGGGAATAAGTGCTCAAAGTTGCTAACCGGGAAGAAGATTCCTTTCTCTTCGAATTGAAGGGTATTTATAGGAAATATTATTTGACAGAGAGTGATGATGTAATAAGGTGGTTATCATTATGGAACATGTAAGGAAACATGTATAGTGGAACCCATTCTATTATGTCTTTTCAAACGAGACTGTTATGCTCACATTGAAGAAAATGTTTACACTTGGAGGAGTGTTCACATTGAAAGCCAATAAGCCTAATGAGAGGGGACATTTTCATTATCAACAGGTAGTCTTACAGCGGGTGGTTGGTTTCGAGAGGCTAGGCAATCGAGAACAGCCCAGTTGATGGGAGGTGGAGAATCGACTTCAGGTATCCAACTGGTACCTCCCACGAGTGCCACGTGTTTAGTTGGAGTAGGGGTGTAATAATGTTATATAAATAAATGTTGTAAAAAACTCTCTCTCTCTCCCTCTCTCTCTCTATTTAATGGTTAAGTTAATAATTTTAAAAATGGAAGGATTTGATTGATATAACATTAAGAGTTTGGAGATATATTGGAATATTTTGAAGATTAGGGACTAATCTAACACCCCTACACCCAGTCCGATTATATGGACCCAATATAAGACTATTACATGTGGTATCAAAACTGTTTTGGCTAGATACTGTTTAATTTAAACATTTATACATAGTATTTTAACTTACTAAACCACATTTGCAAACATACTTATAGTTTCACTAATTCATTTCATATAGACCAAAATACTTCAAGTAAACCAAAATAGATAGAATTTCAAGAATTTGCATTTTAGTCCCTAACACATGGGAACACATTTGGTCTACCTATGTACATGCCATTTTAATTCAAAATATGGTACCTACTCTTGAAGTTCTTGAGGATGTGATGAGATGAGAGATCTCCTAACCCGACTCTACCTCTTCGAGTCTAACTGTTCCTGCATGTTAAAAATAAACGCGTTAAGCCGGTAAAGGCTTAATAAGCACTACAAGAATTAAATAGATAAATGAAACATAACATAATATTTTGAACTTATTCAACTAATACATATTTACACACATACAAGTTTCTTCAACTATACCTTACTTTAATGAAATTTAACTTACCTTTTGTAAGTTATCAAACTTACCTCAACATATTGATGATTCACTTTTGTTCACAACTCATATTCTTATTCCAAAGTAGACTTTATAGGACACACCAGATATACGGAACAAATATAGAGGTGTATTATTATGCACTATTGAACAGAGAGCACGAATGTGCTAAACGGAGAGCACTAATATGCTAATAATCGGAGAGCGCGCTAAAGTCTCTTAATGGCATGCCACTAATATCCTAGTAGTTCTAAATTTCCTCTACTTGAGCATTAAAGCTGAATTTCATACATTTAAATACTTTACATAAATATTTTGAAAAAGATTTCTCATTTCTCCATCATCTACAATTTAGTCTCCATTTCACAAATCACAAATATCACACCTTTTTCACATATATACTTTTATCACAACATCATTACTTAGTGTTCAAACAATATACCATTTCATATTCTCCCCTTATAATTTTCTTTACAAATTTCATAATTTCATAATCTGACCTTTTTTTATTTATTTACAAATTTAAATATATATTTTACATTTCTATTCTAAGTAATTTCATACTACAATATAAGCATTTACATAAAAAAATAATTTAAAAATCTTGTAGTACTTACAACAAAAAGGTTGAGATGATGTATTTTCTTTTTCCTTCACTCCTTAGCATTCTTTTTCCCTTTTTTTTTCAATTAGGTCCTCTCCTTTCTTTTCTTTCTCATCAATTTCATATAAAATATATAACATTTATATGTTAAAAAAAAAACCACAATCAAGTGATTTTTCTGTACTATTTAATAAAAATAAACATATATGATATGATAATTTCATCATTTCTTACCTTAGCTTTTTTATTTTTACCAAGAAAATTTCAAAGAAAAATGAAGGTTTGAAGCTTGGATGGTTCAACTCTGACGAAAGGACATGAAGGGAATTAAAAGAAAAGTTAGATGGAAGTTGGGGGGAGAAGAAGAATTAGTGACGATTTGGATCTTTTCTCCACTTTTCTCCACTTTTCTCCACCATTCCACTAAAATATCTCACTTTTTTAATTAAAATAGTCAAATTGCTACTAAGTCCTTAAGCCATCCATCTTTTTACTTTTACCCATCATTATTACACCTAATAAATATCCACTTGGCTAATTATCACTTTGTCTTTCCTCGTCTTTCATATTTCCTAGTATGACTCAGACAACACTTTGGTTAAATTTCTTTTTTATCCTTCATTCCTTTCCTTTACTATTATATATCTCCTAACATAATATTTTTCCTACTTTGGCCACAACAATTTCTTTATTCTTTCAACTAAATCAATTTGTCTATTTTAAAATTTCCTATTTAAAGAGGTTTTTTTTATTTTTATTTTTTTCTAATTTCTTATTGGATCTATATACTTCCTAATTTAATACTCAAATTTCCTATTTATTATATTTCAAAAATTTTATACTAATTCTTGACCTGATCCATCACTGTACCTAACCCTGAGTTAAAACGTGGATGTTACAACTAATTTAGAATGAGGGTTATAGTTTGGGGATGTTTGGTGCAATTAACTCTTTTTACGATAAAAAAAGATAAATATTAAAACTATACATAAACTTTGATTCAATGTGTAATTTGATACATGAACTTTGATTTATGCAATTATACTGTAACACTCCTTACCCGACCCGATTATCGGGTCCGAGGTACAGGATGTTACATTTGTTGTCGGAGTAACTTCCATAAAAAAACAGTAAATATATCAATCAAACAAATATTTATGACTTAAACACATTCATAATATGATTCACAACTAAATTCGAGCCTTAATCAAGCTTGTGAAAACTTTTTTGTTGACCTGAGCATGAATTAGGACCAAATTATAAAGTTTTAAAAATTAAGGGTTGACATCGTGACGTCACCTTCTCCACATCGTGATGTTGCCAAACAGTTTGTCACGTTGTGACATCTAGCATCTCAACATCGAGATGTTATATATTGTCGGTGGATGTTGCGACGAGGAGAGTTGCTCGTCTCAACGTAAACTCTGTTTTTGATAAATTTTAGGCCATTTGGTATCTATTCCATCTCAACCTAATCAATTTCATATTTGGAGCATAATTGTATACCTTTAGCTGCACAAGATCATACCATAATACATACCAAAAACCTTACAACATCATTTCAATTCAATCTATCCAAGATGTCTTCATTTGAACAACAAAATATATCAAATTTGCTTAATCAATTTAATATAATCATCAGTGTATTTTCCATTTCTTACCATCACATATACTACCTCATTTCATACTCATTTTACCATTTAAATATCAAACACAAAGTTACACAAGTTACCAAAACATACACTAATGCAAATATGAACATTAGCTTTCCAAAATCAAACATTAACCAAGGTTTAAACCAAACCATCATTCACAAGTAACACATATATAAACACCTATGTACATGTCACATAATCGAGCTTAAAACGAGCAAAAGTCTACCGAATTGATAGTTGGATAGTCTAAACTTTGAGGTGAGCTGATTGACGAGTTCCGCAAACCCACAATCTACAAAAAGGGAAAAACAACTAGGTAAACATTTTGAATGCTTAGTAAATTTATAGGTATTAAAACGAGTAACTTACCTTGAATTATAATTAAATATAACAATCTAATTAACTTGATACAATTTTCCTGACATAGCATTTCACAATATAAGGTGAGTTGTCACATAACTGAGTCATATAACAATTCAACATCAAAACGTTGTTCCATTTAGTACAATTCACAATTCAACTCTATTTACGATATCAAAACATCAAATTTCCATTTTGAACATCAAGCTTGTAACATTTCAATGTCATTTCTCTTTTGCATTAATCATTTAGCTCGTTGAACTCTAATAAATAAACTCAAATACACAGGTAACTATATCACACCAAAAAACACCGAGGTGATGAACAGAGAGCATTGATGATCAAAGAGAATCAAAATGTTAAGTAAAGAGCACTAAAGTACTAAACAGAGAGCACCGAGGTGCTAAACCCGTACAAGTGCATAAATAACCCTATTGACATGCCAATTGTATCATAATCATTTATTAAGTTTACGTGGGCATTAATACTGTATTCGTAACATTTAAATCTTTGTAATGTTGTCATATACATATTATCCCATTATAAAACATTTCATATCCAATCGAGTACATATAGCACGTATTATCATTTCTTTACAATTTAATCCATGTCTCACCTTTTTGTACCAAATTGTAACCAATTCAAAATTTTAATTACACACAAACAAATTCATAATTCAAAGATATTTACATTAATATTACATATTATTACACCATATGAACCTACCTGGCAAAAACTACAATAACAAAATGTTAGGGACTAATCTGTAATTTTTCCTTTCTCGATTATTTTTTAGTTGGTTCAATTTCCTATTTATCATAATAATTTATTTCAATCTATCAATTTCAAATACTTTATAACTTCTTATTTTATGCATATGACAACTCAATTTAACATTTCAAATGTGCCCTAAAATTTTAAATTTTATTCAAGTTAGCCCCTAAAATTGAAATTTCTATAACTTTCAAATTTGAGCTTTGATTTTGAAACTAGTATCAATTTCATCCTTCTACAGCCCTCTGCTATCCATAATTATAGAAATTTAGCATCAATTTCAAAATATTTACACTTTAGTCCCTATGTTAAAAAACTAGCAATTAAACTTTATAAAGTAGTCATTTTTCATATCTAAGCTAAAATCTAACAATTTAATACCAAAAGCTTCAATATTCAACAATAGAAACTTTTGAAAACTTTAACAGTTTTACAAATTGGTACATTGGCTAACTAAACCAAGCTTTCGGAACCTCAAAAACATAAAAATTACAAGAAAAAGACTTGATTACAATACCTATTTATCAACGGAAAGTTGAAGCTTTAAAGCAGGGTTTTATCATTTTTCTATCTTTTGTACTTTAATTAAATTATTAATCTTAATTAATTTTAACTAAACTTAATTAGTTAATGTTAATGATAATTTAACAAAGTTGGTGGATGTAAAGCCCTATCCAGCCCCGAACATTTAATTAGAAATGGATAACTGCTTAATTGGTTGTCTCAGCAAATAAAAATCTATAGCAATTAACTTTTACGATTTAGTTCATATATCTTAATTAGTTATCCAATTGATCAAATTAAAGGATTAAATCTTAATCAAATTTTATACTAATATTGTAAATATTAAATAATAATATCTACGTACTCACTCGTTAGAAATGGGATTCCAGAACTACTGTTTCCTACACCACTAACTTTTGGATCGTTACATATACAGGTTAAACTTTGATTTTGATTTAATTCTACACATTTAGAGAAATGAATATATTGATTTTTTTATATTAGATAAGTATAATTATTTATGTAAGTAATAAAATGGTATTATACCGATAATTATATTAGTTCTTTACAAAAATTGAATAAAATTAAAATCTCATATAAAATTGTACAAAATTAAAGTTACGATACACCATAATTCTTGTATGGCTTTGGGATTTATCCCTAAAAAAAGTTAAGTGTTTTGAAAAAATGAACTCTACTATTGTTTTTGGATGCTTAAAATATATTTAAGTCATTGTACTTTTCACAAATTTAGAATTTATTTTTTGTATTTTTATTTTCATGAATTTAGTCTCTATACTTTTCAGATTTCAAGATTCAGATCTAATTGTTAATATTATTTTTTTATTAAAGTTTCCGAGGTAACATTTTGAAATAAAAAATTTTCATTTGGTAGCTATGTAACTAGAACAATAACGTTGTAATGAACTTAAATTTAACAAAAAGAAGATTAACAATGTTAACAATTCGACTCCATATACTAGGAGTTAGATTATATTTTGTCTTAAAAAAAAAAACTAGCAAATTAATCCTTATACATTAAATCAAAGAGCAAATTGATCATTTCTGTTAAAAATTAGAATGTCTGATGAAATAATCACAGTTACACATGGCACATCATGTGTACCTCACGATAATATATAATGACAAATTTTTTACAGTAAAAATGAATAATTTTTAATAAAAAAATCAGTTTGCTCTTTAATTTAATATAAAATAATTAATTTATTTCTTTTTTCGAGTAAAAAAAATATAATTTAATTCTTAATAAAAAAAAGCCTCTATAGAACTCTGAACTTATTTGAGCTTTACAATGAAACTCTCAAAATTCATCCTTTTATTAAATTTATTAATTCAGGTAATAATTAAAATACATTTGATTCAATTTCAATTAATAAATACCAAATACATATAAATTATTTCAAATTTGCTCTCATGACTGTTTCACTAGAAACAAGAACAAAAAAAAGGTCATTGGACACATATATATACATATATGAACTTTCAAATTGTCATCAGAACAATTTCATAAAGCTCACATACAAACAGTACTATACATATAGTCTAATACAATACATATGTTCATATTCCTGAACTACCTGTACACTTCTTGCCAGAGGATTAGACCACAAAAAGGAAGAGGCCAAAAAAAAAACCACAGATAAACTAACAATGAAGCTAATGAGGTGCCCCAAATTCAAATCGTAAAAGGCATGCACTATAATCTCGAACGACGACTGGACTTGATACCAAGGAAAAAAGACTCACGATCAGAAGAAAATGGTTGCCCCTTTACACAACCCGAAAATCTAATATCCCAACCTTCGATGTTCTTTGGAACACAAGCATCAAAGAGAATTTGGCCGAGGACGCTGTGAGCGTTAATGGTAGGGGGTACAGGTAGAGAGAATGGTCGTTCTCTTTGTTCATCTTGTTTAGAATTGGTCTCTCTACCGTTGTGACATTCGGCTGAGCTTGGCAAGAAAAAGTGGTCACTAGGTCCAATAGCAACTCTCCTAAGGCTTTGGTTTGAGTTCACTGTTGCTTTCTGCAGGTTGAAGATTAGCTCGGAGATCTCATCGTGCATACCGTTTGTTTCTCCGAGTTTCTTGATCCTATGGGAATAGACTGAAGTTGCCTTCTCGAGAAAAGTGGCCACAACAGCTCTATATCGGATAGGATAATGCTTGTAGTGTTCTGAAATAGAAAACAATGACAGTAGGTAAGTTTTCATGTGTCACAAAGTAACTGAACATTTAAAGAGTGCGGAAGCAGGATACGGTGCTTTTGAGTTAGATCAGAAAACCTCAGGTTTTTGTAAATCTAGAAGAAGGTTACATAAATCAGCTTACGATGCCTTTATGTTCTTATCTGGGGTTTAAGGTTTAGAGTTCACACCTTCAATTGAATTAACTGAATAGTATAGGAAACCCCATTTGTAAATTGTAATCCGGAGAGGAAACAGCTGATAGCAAAAAACATAATACAGCGGTAAAAGTACCATGAAAGTCTCTGTACTAAGAGTTAGATTGCATTTTGCCCCTTTTACTCAAAAAATGTTCAAATTAATCCTTGTACATTAAATCAAAGAGCAAACTTATCCTTTCTATTAAAAACTAACGTGATTGATGGATTAACCAAACAGTTACACGTAGCGTGCCACATGTACCTCATTTGAGGTATAGGCACAAGTTTTTAGCAATAGAAATGGATGGGATTTCAACAGAAAGGCCAGTTTGCTCTTTGATCTAGCATACAATGACTAATTTGTCCATTTTTATAATAGCAAGGGCAAAAAGCAATCTGACTCTTAGTACAAAGAGCCTCCATGTTACCTTTACCTAATACAGAATGTATATATGCTCTGATCATATATGGCAATTGATAATATAATTTATGGAAGCTACAGTATGTTCTAGTAAGAACAAACCAAGAACATGGTTCGTGACAGACCTAGGTGAGAAGAGCCATCCCACTTTACAACCTTAATATCTGCTCCACGATCTTGTAAGCATTCAGTAAAATTGTTGATAATTGGATACGATGCAAGGTCATCATTCTCCGAGCATAAAATAAGGTATGGAGCATCCAAGTCCTGCAAAAGAGGAAAGGTGTAAAATTAACTGATGGGAGCAGATTAAAAACAACTTGGACCAGCTACAGGGTTAACATTAACTCACAACTGATGAGTAAAGGGTCTGCCAATACTCGGCACGTTGAGACTCGAAGCCAGTAAGATAGAGACCATCCAAACCAGAAGCAACACCTTTAGCAATCCAAGAAACGAGCTTTGAGGGTCCAGGCATTTTACGTATGGAGGGATGCAAAGCAAATCGTGCATTCAGATCACTTGCAAAATCTACGGGGCTAGAATCATATATTTGTCCAGAAATACAATTTCTAACCAAGTGGCTCCCATCCTTTACAAAATGAAAAAAGGGGGAAAATAACAACAAAAACTTTAGTATGATATATAGAAAGTTGAGATTTTAGAAAACTATTACATGTTACTAATAAATCATTACAAGAAATTAGGAAAGAAAAGAAGGGTACCAGATTAAGCTGAGCTTCACCTATTCCTTGAATAATCTACATTAAACTTAGCTAAATTATTTCAACTGCAATAATGGGGTAAAAGTACCATGGAAACCCTTATATTAGGAGTCGGATGACATCTTGCTCCCTCTACTCAAAAAATGAGCAAATGAGTCCTTGTACGTTAGATCAAAGAGCAAACTAGTCCCTCTATTAAAAATTCCATCCATTATTATTGTTAAAAACTGATCCTTGTACGTCAACGTAAGGCACACGTAGCATGCCACCTGTAACTGTTTGGTTATTTCTTCAACCATGCCAGTTCTTAAGAGAAGAAATGAATGAAATTTTTACAGAAAGAACCAGTTTATTCTTTGATCTAATATACAGGGACTATTTGCCCCTTTTTAAGTAAAGGGGGCAAAATGCAATCTGACTCTTAGTAAATGGGCCTCCATGATACTTTTACCACAATAATGGAGATAAGAGAACAAAAAGTGAATTGACTTATTTGGAACTGGAATAAGAACTAAAGTTTACCTGAAAAACCTTGTACATACAAGCCTTTGGACTGCCAGAGAAAGCAACAAATACTACAGGACAAGTTCTAATCTTTAGCTCCTGTGAACCAAAAACCAAACAAGTGTTTAATGTTTTAAGATTTTTGTGGAACTCCCAAGTGAAAAATTATCAGGCATCATTAAAGATTATAAACCTTAATGAAACTGACCTCAATAAGCTCATTTAGAAGAACAAATGCCAAGGACATTGCCATATCAGGATAATACCTGCAGAAAGAATATGAAATGAAAATTTCAAATACTTGAAAATGAAACAAGGAAAGCAATTTGCGAAAAGTGCAGCAAAGAAATGCCAAGTTCAATATCTTAAAATTTTGATTAATACCAGAACAGATTGTCAAATCTCTAATGTTACAAAGCCACACATAACTTACATAGCCCACAACTACTACTCTTCCCCCAAGGCACATCTTATATCTGTTCATGTCAGCCATCAACTCATTCTCACACTAGTAGTAAACATTATTTTCAGCTATCATTTTCTAAACGCTCCGATCCCAAACCAAACCACTTCTTGCTGACATCATATCCTTTATTCCCCATCCCAAAAACTAAATCTTACTTTTCCACAAACAATTACTTTTGATTGCCAAAAGGAAGTCCTAAAATAAACCCCATTCAAACGCCCCAATAATAGAATTATCAGAGTCATTATCACTCTTCCAACAAGCTGCTTCTACAATGTGTTCTTTGTAATCCATCAACTCATTCACCATACCAGTAGTTAACATTCTTTTCAGCTATCATTTTTGAAACAGCTCCACCCCCAAACCTAACCACTTCTAGCTTATATTATATGATTATATCCTTATTTTTCCATCCTCAATAACTAAAATTAGATCTTCCCTTTCCACAAACAACCACTTTTGATTGCCAAAATACAGTTCTAAAAATAAACCCATTCAAAAACCCTAATGATACAATCATCACAATCATTAGCAGGACAAATAAAATACAATGAAAGCATCTGAAAAACACCATCAAAATAGAAGAAGCACAAACTCACCTACAAAAAACCCATTTTATAAGAATCCCAAAAACCCACTAAAATTCTCAACCCATGTGATAAAATTTAGAAAAATTAACAGGAACTAAATTAAGCTTGTTCTAATTCTTATTCACTTCCTAAATAACCCCCAAAAAAATCAATGAGAAAATGAAAGAAAAAAACAACTTACACGTTGAGAAAATCGGCACGAGAAACGAGGGAATTCCAACCGAGGGAGGAAAATAAATCCACGTAATTCAAAAGGTGTTTCTCGTGAATCGAAACCCAAGCAAACATCACCACTATTCCCTTCACTCGTTTACTCTTTTCTTTCCTTCCCCAATACACACTTCCACCGCCCATCATCTTATCTTTTCCAACACTCCGATTTCAACTACTACTATTTTTTTTTCCCTTGAATCCAAATTTTCCGGGAAAACATTGAATCGGGAACTTTTTTTTTGTGGGTTAAATTTAATGGGGTTTATATTTCTTGGCAGTAAATTGCAATTTGTGCAATAATAAATAAATAAATAATATTTGAACAGAAATAATAATAATAAATAATGGTGATCTGGTGGTGGTAGAGCTGGCGGCCGGTGAGATGCTGTAAAGATGCCATATGCCACGTTGGATGTTACGCACCCCTAGCACATCTTGGGATGGATAAGTTTTTTTTGGGTAAAAAAACCTCTTCAGTCCCTATCAATTTTGATATTGAGTAAATTGGTCCCTCTAAAAAAATAATTTAATTCTTGTCTATTCTGAAAGTGAGCAATTAAAAATAATTAATCATGCTGATAATATTTTTCTTTAATTGTACATAATTTCAATTGGTATAATAATAAATTTAGCCCTCAAATTTTACATATTTTGTCAATTGGCCTTGATTCTAAAAAAAATCAACAAATTTAGCTTCAACATTTCTACATTTACACAAATGTTACAAGTTAAATTTGTTAAATTGGACTAAATTGACAGCATGTATAAACTTTGAGGGCTAAATTTCTTATATCAATCAAAATTATGTACCATTAATGAAAAACATTAATGTTGTGATTAATTGTACTTGGCAGCTCACTTTCAAAATTGACAGGAATTAACTTGCTTCGGTTTTTTTAGAGTGACCAATTTGCTTTATTCAAATTGGGAGGGATTGAAGAGATCTTTTTACTGATTTGTTTACTTTACCAAATTTTAGCCTTAAAACAATGTCGGGTAGGAGTTGGGTGTTTGTATAACACAATGATGTTGTTTTTCTCTCACACTAGAGTAACTAAATGCCGGGAATGGGGTTTATAGACCTATTCAAAGGTCAAACTATCCACCTAAGCTTGAAAGTACACATGAAATTTTGGAAGGTTTGAATAACAATATTAGGCTCGAAAAATGAATTTAGACAAAAAATTAGGCTCATTTAAATATGGGCCAAACTCATGCTCAAACATTTAGTGCGCGACCTACTTTCTAAGTTTTTAATATATTATAGTGTTATTTTATATATTATATAGTATATAATACATTTTAAACAAATAAGTTATTTATTTATATAATTTTAATAAATAAATATACATAATTATTAAATATTAAATTAAAAAATATAAATATTTTTTAAATAAATTTAAAAATAATATGAGTGAATTTGAAATAGACTTGGGTTAACCATTAAAAAATATGGGTGGGCTTGACCAAAATTTTAGGCTCATATTTGGGCTAAACCGAACTTAAGTAAGCTTAAAGAATGTTAATATCATGCTTAAACTTATCCCACAAACACACCTAAGTCTTTAACTCAATTGGGTGACCAAAAAAGAAATATATTTATAGTTGAATAACTATAGGTATAATTTACCAAATAAAAATAATTACTAAAACTATCATGGAGGCTTTGAATTAAGAGCTAAATTGCATTTTGCTCCTTTTGTTCAAAAAATAGCGAATTAGTCCTTGTACATTAGATTAAAGAGCAAATTGATCATTTTTGTTTGTGCTATTAAAAACTAGCATTACTAGTGAAAAAAACCAAACAATGACACATGTTGACGCATGTGGACCAATTTTTAACAGTAGAAACGGATGAAATTTTTAACAATGGACCAATTTGCTTTTTTATCTAACATACAAAGATTAATTTTCTCATTTTTTAAGTCAATGGGGCAAAATATAATATGACTCCTAGTACAAGGGTCTTCATGGTACGTTTACCATCGATTCAATTATAAATTTCAACAACCCATAACTAATCAACTTGATCAAACTCATAATTGACTGAAGTGATAAATTTAATTTAATTGATACATAATTAATTCAATGAAATGGTTAAGTGCATTATAATTAATTCGGGCGCTCTCTGAAGAGATAAACAACTGGTCACAAAATATGTTCCATTCTCATGAGAAAAGATCTAACCTTTAAAGCACATGGTCAAAAAAAAGTGAATAAACACTTCATGATAGACTTGTCTAAGGGTTGGGTAGCCTGTTGGGCTAAGCTTGGATAAAGATTTTTGCACTTTAGACTACACTAGTTCAATTTAGATAATAAAAAAGTATTTTTAAATTAAAATTTAATTATAAAAATGTAGAAAATAATAACTAAAAAATATAATTTTAATATTTTATTAATTTTTAAATAGCAAAACAAGTTTTTTGGATGGGTCGACTTGATCGGGAAACAAGCTTGGGCTTAAAAAATATTTTAGAACCGAGTCTTTGCCTAGCCTGACTCGGCCCATGAACACCCCTACTACATGACATCTTGTAATTTAATTTTGGCCTCTCTTGAAAGTTAAAATTTCAGTTCATTACTTCACCCCAAAGAACGACTATAAACAATATCCAATGTCTGTATAGAGATAGTAATAATATTCAGTAAAAGTATTATGAAACCTTTCGTACTAAGAGTCAGATTGTATCATTCCTTTCTACTTAAAAATAGACAATTTAGTCATTGTATGTTAAATCAAAGAGCAAACTAGTCCTGTTAAAAATTTATTCATTTCTATTGCTAAAAACCGATCTATGTCATGCCACATATCACTATTTAGTTATCCTATCAGCTACAATAAATATGTTCTTTAAACTAATGTACATGAACCAATTTTTGTCTATTTTTTAATATAAAGACCTTCATGATACTTTTACTATTAATATCCAAGTTTTAACATTTACATTCTCATAACTCATATCAACATTAAAACAAAGATAAATTTAATAACATCTACCCGACTTCACTTCATTGCCATCCTTAATCGAACCGGAAAATTTGCATATACACTTTATTTTTTTCCTTAAAAAATCAGGTGATTTGGGTGATATCACTACTTTTGGCAGTGCCAATCAATCATCTCTCCCTCATAAATCTCACATCGAATAAATTTTTACTTCTTTTCCTAACGATTATCAAGTAGGCAGTAGTACCTTTCTTCTGTCGCAAATGCATGAAGAATTAAAAATTTAAATAAAATAAAATAAAATTTGTGGCCATACATAGGCCAAAAGGGAATATTTTTTCTCAACAGCATCTGCAAATAGCAATGATGAAATGTACCAATTATACACTCTTTCTTTCCCCTTTTCTTGTTATCCTTATGCTCTTAACAAAAACGTGTTTCCTCATCTATTATTTTATTATTATTATTATACAATAATCTATATTTAAAGTTCGTGATTATTTCTCTTAATAATATTGTATTCAAAATTTAAACTTACGTTATCCCCTTAAAAATACAACGCATCTTACTATTACACCTAACCACTTGCTGGTATCTATTATTTTATTTTTGCTTATATTTCAATTTCACAAAAAGAGATGAGAAAATCTTTTCTCTTACTTTCAATGTTTAATGATAATTATATTAGGTCTCGATTAAGCTTGAAGTTAAGTTGAATTGAAATTTTTTAATGGAGTACAAGTTTTATCAGAATAAGGATAGTGGTCTAGAGAGATATTAGGTTGGTTGATCGAGGAATCAATATGAGATAGTTGAACTAATTTTTTTTTTTAAAGATTTATTTAATTGAATGGATTAAACTAACGAATTAGTGAACTGACCGATTCGATAGTTGATTCGATTTTAATAACTTTATTTATGAAAAAGGACATTAAACTCCTTATTATTCAATGAAGAAGATAACAGTTTCGCTCGAATTGATTCTAGAGAAAATTTTCAATTGACACAGAATAATCTGATTTTAAAAATTTTGATCCAAAACCGAATAAATTAGTTTGATTTATTGTTTCTATTAGCATTTTAAAGTTTTTTTTCCAACAATTTAAAATATACATTTTTTACGTTATAAAAAATAATTATAAATAAATTAAAATTAAAATTTAGCTTCAAATGATTTTTTCTTTTTAATTGGAAATTGATATTTAGCTTGAGGTTGATGAAACATTTATTTTTAAACTTAAGTTTGGTTCGAAACATAATCAAGTTATTTGAGCTCAAGCTTAATTAAACTCATTTACTGATTTTTATACTTAAGCTCAAGCTCGACTTGATAATTAAATATAGGGATAATAATAAATATTAAAGGTAATAACACAATTTAATAATATAAAAATATGAAATATTTGATAAGGCTCGCGTGTCATTTGAGTCAAATATTATTAAATTCGAAATCACCTTGATCAATAGCTCAAGCTTGTCTCAATAATTATTGAATCGAGTTTTGAATTTTTTTAGTTGAAATTAAGTAACTTATGGACACCTATGTCTCACTAATACTCTAACTCTAAAGAAAGAATACAAGTTCTAATTTTGAAAACGATATTATTAAGAGAGTCACCATAAATTCTAAACATGAATAATAAAAGGAAATATTATATTTGTGTACTAAAAGACTAGTAATGATTGACAAGTGTTTTTAGTCATGTTGTGTACAACTGACACTTAACCAAAAGGATTAGGGCATAAAAGTTAAAATCTCAAAAAGAAATGACACTTTTCTGTTTTCCATTCTTACACAAGATGCCCCTTATCCTTCTTAAATGGTCCCCATTAGTAAGCTGGCATCGTAATATGAATGAATATCAAAAAAAGTAAATTTCGAAAAGTAGATTAAAATGTGTAAGTTCTTTTTTTTTTTTTCAACTGAATATATTATGTATCAATTTTGTTACGGGATTAGATTTTTAGTCTCGTATTTAGTTTCGAATCTTTTAAATTAATCTAATTTTTGCAAAAAATAAAACAGAAACAACTTAAAACAAAAAAATAATTAAAGATTAAAATATGTTACAAGAAACTTGCGCACACAAAATATTTAAGTAAATACTTCCAAAATATTCTTATTACTACAGAAAGGAAAAAAAAATCTCTATTTATAATTAAATTTCCTAAAACCAACAACATAAATCAAATTATTAATAACTAAAATTAAAATCTATATACAATTAAAAATCTTAAAACATTTGTTGTAACTTTTATCATTTAATATGCATAAACATGTACATTGCACTTATCTATGCACTCTTATCTATAAAATTAAGCCTTTCAAAAAGAAATTAATTAGTGATCAGAATTAAGTATTTTTCCCCAACTACATAGATTACTACTCTCATTGAAAAATAACTTTTAAATTTTACTTTTTTTAATAGGATTTACTTTTTTTAATAGGTCTAAAGTTATTTTACTTTTGATTCAAAGAATTTCATGGATTAATATATTTGTATTTGATAAATTAAATTTGTATAAGTTCATATTCTCTCAATAAACAATAATATGTCACATTAATTATATTTATTATTAATAAATTTAAAATTTATTGATTTTTTTATAATTTTCAATTTTGTTTTACAGTCTATATTTAAAATTCAGGTTACATTTTTCAAGAATATTATTAATTTATTGATTATGTAACTTAATAGGATTTATTGAGAATATATTCCTAGTAACAATATTAATATCAACCAAGCTAAAATTTAATGTGAAGCTAAATTTTAAATGAGATAAATAAAAAGATTAAATTTATAAAATTAAAAGTAAAAGTGCAAAGCATATGAGCACTATGGACATAATTAAAACTTTTTTTACTATTGTTTTACCCAAAGGAAAAAAAATAAACAAAAAAAAAAAGCTTGCTTCTTAACTGTACAAATTAAGTGACTAACGCAAAAATCTGTGCTACCTTGTGTAACTCTAGCATCTCTCTTCTTCTGTCTTTCAGGGCTTTAACCGAACCCACTGGTATCGACCGTCGACTGGCATATCCTTGACAATATCATAGTTGTACCTGCAAAAATAAAAAGAAAAAACTTTGTTTGTTAGTTAGTTAGTTAGAGACTGGGATTTTTTTCTGATTCTATGAATGCTAAATTGGGATATTGCGGTGACAATGCTTATCCTACGCACCAAGGAAATGGAAACGATACTCACTTTTCCATGAATCGTTTTTGCTCGTAGTTTTCAGCTACTGTGAAAAACTCGTCGATCTCCTCTTGTGATGGCGTTTTCGGCTGCTTCGCAGGTGAAGGTGGCGTTTTTATCTCCGGCGATTTCATTTCCTCTTCGGTTAATGGAGTTGTTTTTTGACTGAAATAGGCGAAAAATGAAAATGAAGGTTATAATTTATAAAACGGTGAGTTAAGGAAACGAGTCAGCTTTTTTTTTTTTTTAATATGAAGGATAGTGTGAGTGTACACTGAGCTCGGTTAAAACGGTGGGTTAAAAGAGAAACGATTCAGCTGTTGAATTTTTGAAAATTTGAAAGATAGAACTAGAAATAAATGAAAAAAGAAGAAGAAGAGATAGTCATTAATGAAGGAATTAGTGAAAATTAACCTGAACCTGTTGACGTTGATGCACGTTGAGATTTCAGTTTCGAAATTCTTGGCCTGCAAAAAAGCACATTCATGAACTACGATAAGGTAAATTAATTTTTACAAAACGATCAATTAAACCTCATATGAAACGGCAATCTTTTGACGAACCGTTCCGTGATTTCCTTTCTATGTGTATTTTTCTTCATTTCTCAGCAACCGAACGGGAGAAACATTAAAGCACAGAAGGAAAAAAAACGGAAACAGAAATTCAAACTTCACCTTTAGATCTACGAATCTCAAGCTATCCTTGACAACATCACAGCAGCCATTGCTAAAACAACTAGAAAAAGAAAACTCGTCGGAGCTAAGTCTGCAACACTTGTCACCGGCGAATACTACGTCGGAAGCAGCAGAAGCGGCTGTTATAGCGTTGTCCAACTCAACGTCCGCCGGTGAAGCTAACGCCAGTTCCTGTAATTCTATAGAAACAACGGATTTTCTTCTCTTTGATAACAATAGCCTTTTTTTCGAAGCTTCTATTTCCGCTCTTTCTACACTTCGTTTATAGCTCCTCATACAATCGCCCATTTCTTTTTGTTCGCGTGTGAGATTTTCTTTCTTTTTTTTTTTTTTGCTTTTTTAGATGGAGAAGAGAGTGTTTATAAACAAAAAGGCGATCGATCGAGTGATTAAATGGTTTATTTGCAACCGTTGATATCTTGGACGGTGGAGATTTGTTTTTTTCCCTTGTTTTGGTACTTTGTGTGTAGAATGTATACGTGGTTTCTAAACTCCGTTATATGTGACACCGTGACCGACCTGGAATAAGAATAACGCCGTTACCGTCTTTGGTCTGCAGTCACGTCAACTCCCTCTGGCTGGTTGGTGGCTACATCTAAAAAACTTGACGCATGATATAAATATTTTTTTTTGAAATTGCTGGTATTTTTTTTCTAATTTTATAAAATAAATAAAATTTATCATATTTTTAAATTTAGATTATATTTAAAATTTTCACTAATAATGAATATTATTATATTTAAGTAATTTTCTAATTTTAATATTGTGAATAAAGAAAATAATGTTCAAAGTACTTATTTTTTAAATAGAATTTGACTTGAATTGAAATTTATTTGAAACCATTGTAACCTTGAGATATAAGTCAAAGATAGGGTTATCACGATTTGTGATAGTTCATCTGGCGAGCCAAGAACTATAACAAATAGTAAGTTTGGGTTCCTTGATAGTTTAGTACAAAAGAAAAGGGATGGGGTTACAGTAGTTTGTTCCAGTTCATCTAACGAGTATAGAGCCATAGAAGATAGTGAGTTCGAGTTCTTTGGCGAGTTAGTACACAAGAAGAGAGAGAGTGATAGATAAGAGAGAAAGAGAGAGATTCCTTTTTCCTTAGATTGAGATGGTCTTATATAAAAGGCATCATCAGTCATTCTTAACGGGTCATGTCTCATTCTCTTATTGCTTTCGCATTCTTTAGAGTTCAATCGACTTATAAACATCTCTTCCCCGTATGTTTAGATTATCGTATCAAGACAAACAAATAAATGTGATATACGAATGATAGATATAACATAAAATAAGCAATAGGCATAACATGTAAATGGATATGGCATATGAATGTTACCAATAAGCAATAGACCTAATTATTCCCTTCTGTCTAATTGTACTCTAAACCTCTATACTCTTTAATAGTTATTGCCACCATAAATAAATAATTGATATATATTGTATTCTGGAAAAAATTAATAATAATGAAGACACCATCTTAAGAAATACATGATGGGTAGATGAAAATTTTAACACATACAATAACTCTAAATTTATTAACTTTCTCTGGACATATATATATATATATATATATAAATATATATATATACATGAATTCTAATAAATAAAAGGGATCTTTGTATTGTAAAAAAAATTAATGCCTTTTAGTTATTAGAGTTGTTATTGGTCAATTGTAACAGATGGATTAACCTGGGAAAATAAATGCAAGATAAATATCTAATCAAACTATAGGTTTAAAAGATTTAAATATTCGCTTTATTTATTAAAAAGATATGATATTTATTGATTGAGTCTTAGTTCAGTTGGTATGAGTATTGTTGTTAATATTGGAGGACGTGGGTTTGAGTGCATTGAAGTGTATTATTTTCCTATTTATCAGTTGGAGAGGAGCTTTGAGTAAGTCTAGACATTATGTTAAAAATAACAAATATGATAATAACTTATAATGGTTTAGACGTTTATCCCTTCTTAAGGATTAAAAAATAATTTTTCCATTTGTGGGGGTCAAGGTCTCTACTTGCTCCCTCTAAATTCGCTCATGTGTGCAATGAATGATAATACTCATTGTATTCTTAAGTTTAAACACTCAAGTTGGCATTGTTGAAAGAGACGGTCATGAATATTGAAAAAAGCACGTCGTGTATTGTCCTTTGCGAGAATTTTGTTTTCCAATTCTGTCGAAAGGTTAAACTCTAGGTTTGGATCCTCAACGCTTCAAGTATTGTCTTGAGTGGACACTTTTTATTTTAAACAATCTTTTTTTAAGTTCTTATCATATTTGCTCTTTTTGACGCAATGCTTAGAACTGCCCATAGTTTCTCCCTAACCCATAAATAGGAAGATAATGCGTTTCAGTACATTCGAACTCACGTCCTCCTGCATTGATAATAATGCTCATGTCAATCGAGTCAAGACTCAATCGGCAGATTTTAGACACTTTTAAAGTAGTATATGAATGAAGACAATCATGAACCATATTTCATAATAAATTTTGATTGGATATGTTTTTGAAACAAGAGTTTCAAAGGATGCAATATGCAATGTGCTTAATATGAAATTTGAAGATAAAAGAAAATGAGGGACCAAATTAATTAAGGTCCACAAAGTCCCAACTTCAAAAGGCAATGTTTCTAAAGTTGATGACCCTTTTCATCAAAGTTGGAAACTTTGCGGCTTCCTTTATCAACATAATTCATCATTGAGAGCTTTGAGAGATTCCCTTTATTGTCAAGCCACTGTTGGAGAAAATAAAAACCAGCTATAAAAATAAGGCAAATATTTTTTATATTAACAAATTATATATACTAATATATAATAAAATTCTATTTAATGTATTGTAATAAAATTTTTAAACAAAGGTTGAGATATGTCCTTGTTTTGTAAGGTTGAGTTCAATTTTTTTTTTTTGTATTTTTTAAACTATTCATGATAATTTAATTCGTTCTTAACTTTATATTTGACTAAATGATTTCTGTGTTAATGCTTTTCAACAAAAATTTAATAAAGTTTTGATGTGATTTTTCTCAAAATAATTTTTAAGTAAATTTAAAATAATCAATATATAGCTTTTTAATTATAAAAACAATAAAAATTATGTTAATCTTAGCTTTTTAATATCCAATAACTTTTAAAGACTCGTGAATTTTTCTTGGTTTATAAGTTGTAGTTATATATATACACGGTAAAAGTATCATAGAGGCCTATGTGTTAAGAGTCAGATTGCATTTTATTCTCTCTAGTAAAAATAAACAAATCAATCCATGTACATTAAATCAAAGAGAAATTGGTCTTTTTGTTAAAAGTTCCATTCATTTTTCTACTATTAAAAACTGGTCCTCGTACATCAGTACACGTAGCACATTACATATCATTGTCTAGTTATTTCGTCAATCATGCCATCAATTTACTCTTTCATCTAATGTACAGATATTAATTTACCTAGTTTTTTAGTAAAAAGAGTAAAATACAATCTAACTCCTAACACAAATATTTTTTTTGTTAGAAAATAAAGCATAAGCAATTAACTAAAATTATCAAGCCTCAACATATTTTGCTTTTGAATATAGCGCATGTTGGATATCCTCTTCTAATTTGTGTCTCACATGCTGTGGCGGGTAATCAATAACAACCAACTGATTTATCCTACCTCCTGCCTCTTTAGCTAAGCAATCAGCAACATTGTTACTATCACTCAAAATAAGTCGATATTTCACCTTCCAACCATTGTAGAACCATTCATAAATCATTCTAACTTCGGCTATATTATTGATCGCTGCTAATCCATTGCATAAGGTGTCAATTAGCAAAGCATTATCACTTTCAATTTTTACCTTTCAAAAACCCAATGACAAGGCTAATTTCAATCCTTCCAATATTGTCAATGCCTCAATCTAAAAAATATCTGACATTCCCGTCACCATTTCGAAACCCACCATCCAACACCCAATTGAAACTCTTGTTACTTTTATAATACTTTTACCATATATACACATAAAAGAGAATAGGTTAGCAACAACTTTTTTTTTTTAGAATGGGTTAGTAACAACTTTTTTTTTTTTTAACTTTTTCTCCATTTTTGTATTTTCTAAAGCAATGACAAAGTTAGATGGAAAAAGAAAATTCCTAGTAGATAAAAACATTTGATGCATTCATTTCAAAAACATGCGACGACAAGATAACAGACATGGTTCACAGTTGGCAGATGGGTAGGTTTTATATATATATATATATATACACACACTTATATAAAGCACATAAAAAACACATATATGTATTGATTGTGTGAAATTAGTTCTTTTGGGTTGGGCACTGGGGAAGTTGCAGCAATGGTCCCAATATCTAAATACTACTCTCAGTTTAAGCACTGAAAAACTGTCATTGCACACTGCTAAATAATAATCAGCTGGTGAGGTTTTCAATTCCTTCTTTGAAAACCTCCATATGTATATATTTATGACCTTACTGCATATCTAGCAGCTAACCCTAACTACTTCTTCATATCAATATTTACTTGTATTTTTTCCCCATCTAGAGTGTTTGAGGTTATCTGAAGAGCAAGAGTACTCTGTTGGGATGGACACCTATCAAGGAAATGTGGACGTTTATGTTCGGTAAGGTTTGTGTAAGAGAGAGCAATTTTCGGTTTAAACCAAGAAAACTGACTCAATTGGATTCAGTTTGGACGGTTTTTTCGATTATGGGTTTAGTTTTGTTGGTTATTTTGGTCGGTTATTAGTTTATAAATTTTCAAATTGGCCTAACTAAAGAAGCGACTTAATTTAATATATTTTTTAATTATTTAAAATATATTTATAATTTATAAAATAAATATATATTATTTAAGCGCAATAACTAAAGTTGATTAACCGATCAATCTAAAGTTGGTTCAGTTATGTTAGTTTTTGAGCTTTAATTTAATCAGATCGATTTTTGTAGTTTATGGTCTATTAAATCAATTTAATAAAAAAAATTGAAATGGCTAAAAAACCGAATGCTCACCCTTTTATAGGGCACTCGTGGGCAACTATGCTACTATTTGAGTGGTTTTTGGAGAATGACACTTTGAAAAAAATTCTTTTAAAGGAGTCGGAATTCCTTCCACAATATATATATTGTTCCAAGTAATTTTGGGTATATTTTATGTTTTTTAAATATTCGTGTTCAATACATGTATGCAACACCCAATGACAGAATGTAATAGGAGCTATAGCTGCTTCAGCCTTTAAAAATTGAGAAATTATCATTAAGCCTTTCAAAAATTTTAAAAGTTTTCATTAAATTTCATGATTTTTGAAATTGGATCGATGGTCGAACCAATCAAGTCATTCATTCTTAGTTTAACAAGTCTAGTTTCAATAAAATAAATTATTAAAAAATTATAAACCCAGTTCAACTACTAGCTAAACGCTATCTTATCCTGATTTGTAAGTCAACTAGTTCTTTCTCTTGATCTGGACCGGTGTACTGACCGCTTCGATCCTATTTCAACAACCATATTAATCCTCTCAAAATTTTTAAAATTTTTAATAAAATCCCTAAATTTTAAAAAAAATTAATTACAACCTCGAATTTATTTTTAAAAAATTAATTTTAATGTCACATACTGTGACCGACAACACCTATTATACTATATCTATATACCAACATGGAGGACAAATGCAAAAGCAATAAATTATGAAAATTCTTATTTTCTAAAGTGAAAAGAAAATTCAATTTGAAACATGGCACTACACCTACCAATAATTCCAACAAAAATATGTATTCAATGCAAATTATTTCATTAGTTCGATTTGGTTTTTAGTGAATTTAATTTAAATTTTAAAATTTTTGGATTCGAGTAATTTTAAGTTTAATTTATTTTAAGTTTAAAATTTGAGTTTTTAAATCAGACATTTCAATTTTCTTATTTAAACAATTTCGAGTTTAAATAAATTTTAAGATCAAATTATACCGAATTTAAATTAAATTAATCAGATCGAATTTTTCTCAATGTTACAACTACCTTATCTTTCCCAAAAATGTCTTCTCAAATTTAGAACCACCCAAAAAGTTTAAAAGGGGCTTAAGAGAAAAAAGAGAAAAAGAAATGTTGAGAAGTCTACTTTTGTGGCTAACATCTACCAATCCTTAAAGGGATGAGATTGAATGTACTACTTTTGTTAAGTGGGGAAAAAAAGTTTCTTTGGACATATTAATCTCTGTAATGCTACATATTTGGAATTATTTTTTTTTACTATTTGATACTTAAGTTTGATTTTAGTATTCAGTTTAGTCTGTGAGTATTTTTTTTAGTTTGGTGTCTAAGTTTTGCTTCAATATTCAAATTGGTACCTAAGCTTTTTTTTTTTCTCAATTGAGCATCTAAGTTTGGCTTTAATCTTTAATTTGATACCTAAATTTTCTTTTTATCCCAATTAAATACTTATATGTTTTTTTTTACTGAAGTACACATGTCAAATATTCATTTGACCACATGATGTCATCTGGACTGGGTACCAAATTGAACATTAAAGAGAAACTCAGGTATCAAATGGTATATTAACCCTCAAGTAAACTACACCCAAGATTACTAAACTATTAGTAAATTTACATTTTAGCCACTCAATTTCAAAAAGTTACAAAATGATCACTAAACTATTTGAAAATTTTCATTTAAGTCACTGAGTTGTTAAAGTCGTTATTGTATGGCCTTCTCTGTTCTCACTGCCTAAACCAATCGAAAACTCTCATTACCTTTATCTTCTACGGTTCAAAATTCAAACAGCTTTCTTATTCGATCTCTAGCACTGATTGTCTAATCCACTTGGATTTAAGGTATGCTCTTTTACTTGTTAACGAGTACTGATCCACCATGTTGATCATTTAATCGTCACTTGGAGTACACTAGCTGAACTTAAAAAAAAAAACTTAACAGCCTAATGATTTAAATAAAAAATTTCGAACAGTTCAATAACTTCAATGAAAATTTTTGAATAGTTCAATGACCATTTTGTAACTTTTTAAGGTTGAGTGACCAAAACATAAACTTACTAATAGTTTAGTGATCTTGGGTATAATTTACCCTTTTTTTTGGTAACTAAAGTTCTTTATCCCAATTAAGTACTTATGTATTTTTCACTAAAGCACATATGTCAAATATTTATTTGACCACATGATGTTTGATCTGGGTACCAAATTGAGCATTAAAAAAAAACTTAGATATTAAATGATATATAATTAACTCTCGGATAAATATAGAGTGACAAAGTAACAATTTCATCTATTTACAATTACACAAAATGCATTGTCTAGTTATAAAGTATGGCCTATTTAGGGCTATTTTGGATGAGCGTTTATCTTCAGTATAATACGTTTAGTTTTTTTTTTTTTGTTTCATGTTACAATATCTAATCTCATTGTCGCCACTATTTTTATACTAACCGTAAATAAATGGACCACTCATCTAAAACCGCCCTTAGAATAACTTTTTGCTTCTAATGTTATGATATTTTGACCTATTATTCACGTAGTTAATAGTCCTTCTTGGCTTCTAATTTTAACAATGTCGGTTTATTATTGAATCTTTCAATTTTAGTGCATAAAACAATCAAGTAAATTAAGCTTTCTTAAGATTGAAAAGATTGGTTAACTTTTGCTTTTACCTTTTTGTTTTTGTCTTATTAATGTTTCTATTGTTATTTCTTGAGTTATATTGTGATTAATATTATATATTAATAGACACATTTTGTATTTATATTTAGTTTTAATATTTAACTCAATATTTGAGTTTTTTTTTTATCTTGATACTTAAATTAAATAATCTCATGTTGTTTAATAATTATTTGATATATATGTTTTGGTAAAAAAAATAGGGATTTAATTGAGACAAAAGAAAAAATTCAAATACCAATTTAAATATTGAAGTCAAACCTGGATACTTATATGAGACAAAGAAAAACACAAGTATCAATTTAAAAAAAAATTGTAGGTATCAAGTTGAACATTTAAGTTAAACTCGAGTATTAAATTGAGATAAAAATTTAAACACTAAATTAAATATTGAAGTCAAACTCATGTACCAATAATGTATTAACTTATTAAAAATACGGATAAATCTAGATGGGCATCTAAATAATAAGTGATGTATTAAAGCATTTAAAAAAAAAAGCACTCAAAACTAGTGATCGAGGGTTTAATCCTTGCCTTGGGAATGGAGCAGCTTTAAAACTCGTGACTAGCATTTATCCTTTTAATGGACCTATCGAATGCAAAGAATTAATTACTAAGCTCACTCCAATAAATACCTTGGGAAAGAAAAGCACTCGAGGATACTAATGTAGTAATTATGTTCAAATTTAGATGTTTCACCCTATTCTGTCTAGCTTGTCATGAATAACAGTCAATTGATGATTGTAAAATGTTTGAACGATACCTTAATGATCACTGGCAGTGGCTGTTTTACGCAGAGGAGAAGCCAGAGCAGCCTCCGAAAAAGTTACCTTCATTTAGCTAATAGGGTTTTAATGGGCGTATCCGTAATGCAATCTAAAATTTTTCAAACATTTTAATGGGTTGAACCGAGTTTTATTTAAACCTAGTGAACCCAAGCTAGTTATATTTATTGGACTGAATGTGTTGCTAAATATTTGAAAAGTCTAATACCCACCGAATAAATCATGTTGTAACTAGATCTGTTTAAGGATCGACTTATCTATTAAAGTTCGAATGTCTAACAAAAATATAAGAGGGTATAAATCAAAGTATGATGCTTAAAGAATGAGTTTGGACAAAAAAATTAGATGCATTTAAAATATGAGTTGAGCTTGAACTTCAACATGAATGGTTGAAGCTCTACTCATTTTCTACTTTGTATATATATTATTTTATTTTTTATATTATGTAATATATATCAAATAAAATTAATTATAAAATACTATAATATAAACATTAAAAATATGTAAAGTTGTTTATGTTTAAAATTTAATAAAAAAATACTTGTACCAAAAATAAAAGAAAAAATAAAATTAATAATTAATGTAATTTTACCCTTTTTTACAAAATAATAATATGGACATGGCTAAAATAAGCTTGAGTTAACTATTTACAAATATAAGTGGGCTTGGGCAAAATTTGAGGCTAATATTGTACATAGGTCTGATCCAAACCCAACCTAACCCATGAACACCTCTACTTATCAGAATAGATCTCATTTTCGTTTTTATTTTATTGTTCATCTTAACGGTGTGTTGCCAAAAAGTAATTGCAAGTAGGGTTGAATAAGAAAACTGAAAAATCTAAAACGAACTCAAATCGAGGTATTTAGACAATTTATGGAATGCAAGATTAGAAATCACAATTGTGCAAAAATGAACTGAACTCTATTTTTTATTTAATATATAATTAATTTTATTTTTTATAATATTAAAATAAATATTTTATATTTAAAAGTTCTTGAAAATTTATTGTTTTTTAAAAATATAAATGAAAAAAACTTTAAAATTTTATCAAATAATATTTTAAAATTTTAAAACAATGCTAATTTTGTCAAAATAAATCTAGAAATTCAAAACCAAAAATTAAAATAAAAAAATCGAAAGCCGAACCATATTATTATGGGTGATAAAAAAATTTCCGAAAAACTCGACCAAACCAAACCAATATCCCTCATAGTTGCAAGCATTGAGGTTACAACCTCTTGTGATTATAAAGAATTTTAATTCACTAAAGCTATTTGACGAGCATAGCATAATTACATATCAGTAATTTGAAAGTCGTCGGGTTAACTACCCTCATAATTCTCCCAATTCTCAATCTATCTTTTAAGATTTGGAAAGTATAATCGGAGTGCTTTAATAACACTCACAATAATTATCTAAATATATCTCATATGTATAATTACATATAATTATATCAAAATTAATTTTACTAAAATACACCCAATAATTATTTTCAACTTATAAAGCAGATTAAGCAACTTCTAGCTAAACCGTGGGAGGTGAAAATTATACATACGCTTAGAGAAGGTAACAGAGTTGCGGATAGCCTTGCTAAATTGACAGTTCATCGGCGGCCTGAAACTTATAATTTTGATTGTCCACCACTTGCTCTTCTTTGTTTTGTTACTGTAGATGCTAATGAATAGCCCAAAGGGTTCATAAAATCAAGTTAGATTTAAGTAGAGCTTATATATAATTATTCAAAAAATAATAAATGATAAATTTAAAAGTGAATGTATCATGGAAATCATTGTACTAGGAGTGAAATTATATTTTGTCCTATCTACTAAAAAATAGGTAAATTAATTCATATACATTAGATTAAAGAGTAAATTGGTCATTTTATTAAAAAATTTATCAATTTCTACTAAGGATGGCAATAAAGCGGGATGAATATTGCTCAATCCACTACCACTCACAATTGGCACATTCAATTCCACCACCCGCCTCGCTCCACTATGGATATATAACCACTACCACCTTCATATATGTTGGATCCATCCATCCTTGACCCAACCTACTTTGCTTGAATCTAATTTTTGCTACTTTTAATATTTTTAAATTTTCAAAATCAAGTAAAATATTTAAATATAATTCTTTAAAAAACATATTTCAACATTAAATATATGGTTTTTTCTATATTATGTTATTACACTTTTACCCTTTTAATTGTTTATATAATACAGGGATACCATGATAATTTTATATAGTGGAGCGGGTTGGGGTAGGACAAGCAATTACTGTAATCACTCCATACCCACTATCTAAAAAAAAAAAAAATCATTCTACCCACATCCACTTTTCAAACAAAAAAATATGTTCCATTTGAAGCAGATCAACTCGGAATCCATCAGACGGTTCGGGTTTTGCCATCCTTAATTTCTACGGTTAAAAATTGGTCATATACATCGACATGAGGTACACGTTTCATCAGGCATGCCAGTTTTTAAAAGTAAAAATGGATTAAATTTTTAACAGAAATGACTAGTTTACTATTTTATCTAACATATATGAACTAATATATTTATTTTCTAAGTAAAAGGGAAAATGCAATTTAATTTCTAGTACAAGAAACTCTATAATATTTTTAAATCCAAATATTCAAAAAAAAATAACAATAAAATTGAATAATCGGAGCTTAGAAGATAATCATAAACCCAAAATTTATCCTAAACCCTAAAATTATTCAAACCCAGAATTAATCTTATCCAATGAATTCAACCTTAAGTTTTAGGCCTTACCCCGGTTAATGAACTCTGCAACTTTTTTCAGCATAGCCACAGCATTTGGGCAATTGGGTTTGTTTAAATGGAACACATGGTCTTCTCCTTGAGCCTCCATCATCTCCACTTCACCACCCCACTCACTGTTCTTCAACTTCTCGCAATAGTACCAGCCCCTGTGTCTCATTACATCCCTTTCTGCAACACAAACCAGTACCCTTTTACACCCCAAGAACCTCGCAAAGCATTGATCATCAATGGGGTTTATCCATGGATCATCGGATCCGCTTGTGGTAGGATACGCCAATCGCCAAATCCCATCCATTTTTGCCCTTATAGCTGGTTTCTTAACCTCATCGCCAACCGGTTCTTTGCCCCAAAAAAAGGGATGGGTTAAAATGATACCGACGAGGTTCATACCGTCGAGCTTTTCGTTGGTGATTTTAACGGCGAGATGATGGGATATGTTGGCACCGGCGCTATCCCCCGAGAGATAAACGTTTTCGAAGTCGGCGTAGTGGTTCAACCACGTTCAGGACCAGTTTTGTTGTAATGGGAAGCGACCCATTTAAGCGCGGTCCATGAATCGTCGTACGCGGCGGGAAGTGGGTGCTCGGGGGATCTCCGGTAATTGACTGAAACAGCGACGATTTTAGCTTCGGCGACTAAGGCGTTTAAGTAATCGTGATACGTAGGAGAGAAGGCGCTTTCTATGCAGAAGCCTCCGCCGTGGAAGTAGACGAGGAGAGGGAGTTTATGGGCGGAGGTGACGACGGTTCCGGGGACGTAAATCCTTACGGATTGGGCGATTTCTTGGGAGTAAAGAACGTCTTTGGATTCAACGTTGGTTTTGGGGTCGCGGCCTGGAGGGACGTTTTCGGTACCTGAAAGCCTTTTGATGCGACCGTCCTTGTATAAGCGAAAAAAAGGAGCGCCGTCTATGAGTATCTCCGACGCGGCGGATTCCATGGCAGTGAAAAGGAAACAAAATACGAAAGTCAAAGCACATAGATTACAAAGATGGTGGAATATATAATAAAAGGAAAAATGATGAACGTAGATTACAAAGATGGTGAATAGATTATAGTGCATTGCAATGAGCTAGTGGCACTCTCTTAAGAACCAATGTTGCTTCAACCACGTTTAAAGTATTAATTTTTGGTTAAGAACTAAATTAGGGTTAGATCGATTCACTCAATTTTTTTTAAATTAAGGTAATATATTTTTTGACTCTTAAATTTAATAATTAAATTTACCTTAGTATATATACTTTTTTTATCCATTTTAATATATGAATTTATGCCTAATTTTATTTTGATCATTAAATTTAAAAAATATAAAAATTTGATAATATGACACTTTAAGATTATGTTACTTTATCATATGATTTTTTTAATTTTATGATTTTTTTTAAATTATTCATTTGAAGATTTTTGGAAATTTTGAGCCCAATCATTGATGGCATTGCCTTCTTTAAAATTATAAAAACAAATTTATTAAATTTTATTTTCAACAAGAGTTTAAATGAAAAAATAACCTTAAGTTATAATATTTTTATCATTTAAGTATTTAAAATTATTTTTTATCGAAAATAGTACTTAAATTTATTTTTCCTTAAAAAAAATTCTTAATGAAGAATTGCAATAAGATAAAATTAATTAGATCGAAAATTTAGTTGATTCATGAATTCATACAAACTTGTTGAACTAAACTAAAAATTAGTTGAATTAGATGTTATAAGTTTTTATTCCTTAAAAATTTTAAAAAAATTATTTAAAACATTGCATTTTTGGTCATCAATAATTGGCAAGGATGGCATAGATGATAATTTATATTTATTACAGAAAAAGATAAATGCAGGAAACAATGAGGAAATGATAAAAACAAATGAATATGTTGAGATTAAAATATTTATTTTAAAATAAATGTCAATTTTAAAAAGAAAATTTTGAAACATACCACTATTGTCTCAATAAAATTATAACTAAAGAGAATTGACTTTGGATAAAAGGACAAGCAGATAGATTACAACCAACTAAAAATTATTGATGTTAAAATATTAGTTATTTGTGAATTGAGTTTTAGCTCAATTGGTACGACTATTGTTGTTATATAATAAAAATAATGTATTAAAGCACATTCAAACTCACATCCTCCTGTATTGACAATAATACTAATGTCAATCAAGGTAAAATTCAATCGGCTAATGCTTGTAATAATTAAATATATAATAACTGTTATATTTAAAAAAAAAACATTTGCATCCATTACAAAAAATAAAATGAAGCAAAAAGCAGTGATTGTGATATAATGACAGTTGGCAACTTGGCATAGGCCAAAGGAAAAACTTTATAAAGTTAAAGACTAAATTTATCGAATTCTTTAAAATTAAGACCTAATTTATAGAATATGTAAATATTGGAATGTTGAATTTATTATTATACCAATTAAAGAAAGATTATGTCATTTTTTGGTTAATAATTTAACGAATGAGTAATTAAAATATCAAATATTGATAATATTAGTGATTAAAATATTTTTATGACTAAAATAAAAATACACTAATAATTGAGTGACTATTAATGTAATTTACCCTAACATTATATATTAATCACTACATATATATATATATAAGAAATGCAGTCAAATCTAGGGGAAGAAAATAGCCATTATACAAACAATATGACTAATAGAAGCTCACTTCAAAAACATGACTAATAGAAATTATATTTATAGCATAAATTTTAAAAAAATAATAATTTCAACAATTACCAAGATTAAGATTTTAAATTTTAAAAAATTAATAATTAAAATGAGTACATTAAGATATAGGAAAGAAATGCATGACCATGAGAGCAAATATAATAATAATAATAATAATAAATTAATTCAATCGATTTTTTAGTGTGGTTTTGCTCAAAAATTGATTCAAATTTTTGTTCATGTTGATATATTAAACGATTCCCAATTCAACTAGTTTAATTCAACTTTAACAACCATGGAATTAATAGCTAAAATTTTTTATTTATAGGGTCAATTTTAGGTTGAACGTTTGTATGATATCTGAGGGATTTTTAATTATTTCAATAAAAGTCTTCAAAGTATTGCTCACTCAAAATTTGATAGACTTCTCGAAATATTTAATATTGTCTCTAATTGAGGTTTTATCTCTCAATTCTGACAAGAGCCCAAATGCTTGAAGCTACTTGAAGAGACTATAAGTCCAATAAAAAGGATATCAACACAATAAATCATGCATAAAATCACTTATCAAAGAAATATGAACATTTACACTTAATAAGATTTAAGTACATACTCTACTACATATATACGGCACTTAAAATCCCGTAGTTTGTTTAAACAACCTCCGGCACTTAAGCTATTGCCAATATCATCAAAAGATAAAACCTCAATTAAAAATAATCCCGAACATGACTTATTTAAAAGGAGTCATGAAAATATCTTTCAACATACATATTATAAAAAAAGGATATCAACCAATCAACTCAAGTAATTCAATCTTAAAATAAAATAAACTCTAAATAATCCGCACCAAAAATAACTATAAAATCAGAATTAACAAACTTCAAAAATAATTCAAACCCAAAATCACTATAAAATTTTAAAATCCAACATCATCACCAAACCCGAATCGAATTGCTGGGTATTGTTCATATTATCATCCAAAACACAATTCAACGCTAAAAATCAATGGTTCATAGAATACTAAATTACTATCCCAAATTATACTTTTTTACGGCTACTTTTAAGCCTTACCCTGGTTCATGAACTCTGCAACTTTTTTCAGCTTAGCCACAGCATTTGAGCAACAGGGTTTGCTTAAATGGAACACATGGTCTTCTCCTTCAGCCTCCACCACCTCCACTTCACCATCCCACCCACTGTTCTTCAACTTCTCGCAGTAGTACCAGCCCCTGTATCTCAGTATATCCTTTTCAGCAACACAAATCAGTACCCTTTTGCACCCTAAGAACCTCCCAAAGCTTTGATCATCAATGGGGTTGATCAATGGATCATCGGACCCACTCGTTGTAGGAGAGGCCAATCGCCAGAGCCCTTCGATTTTCGCCCTTACGGCTGGGTTCTTATCCTCATCGCCAACCGGTTCTTTGCCCCAAAAGTATGGGTGGGTTAAAATGATACCGACGAGATTCATACCGTCGAGCTTCTCCTTGCTGGTTTTAGTGGCGATGTGGTGGGCTATGTTGGCACCGGCGCTATCCCCCGAGAGATAAACGTTTTCGAAGTCGGCGTAGCGGTTCAACCACTGTTCGGGACCGTTTCCGTCGTAATGGGAAGCGACCCATTTAAGGGCAGTCCATGAATCGTCGTAAGCGGCAGGGATAGGGTGTTCGGGGCCTCTTCGGTAATCTACGGAAACGGCGACGATTTTAGCTTCGGAGACTAAGGCGTTTAAGTAATTGTGATACGTTGGAGAGAAGGCGGTTTCTATGCAGAAGGCTCCGCCGTGGAAGTAGACGAGGAGAGGGAGTTTCTGGGCAGAGGTGACGACGGTTCCGGGGACGTAAATCCTAACGGATTGGGCGATTTCTTGGGAGTAAACGACGTCTTTGGATTCAACGTTGGTTTTGGGATCGAGGCCTGGTGGAACAGTTTGAGTGCCTAAAAGCCTCTCGATGCGACCGTCCTGGTATACCCGAAGCAATGGAGCGATGTCGATGCGGATTTCCGATGCGGTAGGTTCCATGACGGTGAAAAAAGAGAGAAGATAGGGAAGCAAGCACGAAGATGGAGCTTGTTACTTGCAGGATGATAAGATGGCCCTGCTTGGATTACCATATAAGACAATTTAGAGATTATAAAAAGGTTTAATATACAATTTGATACCTAAGTTTGGCTCTAATGTTCAATTTGGTACCTTATTTTATTCTCAAGACCTCTTGAGTTTGATTTCAATGTCTAATTTGATACTCAGACCAAATGGCATCACGTGGACCCATGAATATTTGATACAATACTCTAATAAAAAATATGTTCTTAATTGAGGAAAAAAAAGACACTGGCATCAAATTGAACATTTGAAGCCAAATTTAGGTGTTTAATTGGGACAAAAAGAAACTCAAGTGTCAAATTAAAAAAATCAAGTACCAATTTGAATATTGAAACAAAATTCAAGTGTTAAATTGAGATAAAAAAATGTTAAATATCGATCAAACATACATATTAAATGTTATATTAACCTATTAGAAAAAGCTTAGAATATTACTATACATTAATTAAATATAATATGATTTTTTTCCAAAATTTAGAGGTGATTTGATTAAAGTTTATTTATATTATTAATTATTAATTATTAGTATTGCCAGCATGAAATAAATCTGAACTGTAACACAAGTTCTCACGTCAACACAATTAAAAAATAATAATATTTTAATTAATATTTTCATTGAAAAAAACGTTTTATTTCCTTTTAAAAGGACAGTATCCAAATTTAGTTAAAAAGAAGAATAATGATCAAAATTTAAAAAAAAAAAAGTGAACGTTGAGGGCTAAATTTATCATTATATCGTACTAAAATGCACAGCTTTTATCAAATTCAGATGCCATATTAAAACAAAACCCGTAAAAATTAAGTGTCAAACTCGAATATTAAATAATTTAATAATTCATAAAAAAATTACATTTTCTTCTTTGATTTTCATAGTTTCTTATTTTCGTTTTTTATTTTTAACTGTGTAAATATTACGCCATAATATTAGCAATGGCCTATATTACATAAACTATGCAGAATGTTACAAAGGAAAATAAGCCTCATAAAAGAATCAAAGATGCGTATGCTTTGAGTCATTTTTTTCCCCCTTCAAGGCTTGAATGCTGGAACTTGATCTACAGAAGAATAAAGCGCACCATAGATCGTCCGATCGATTATACTCCGATATGGATCCTCCTCTCGCTTCTTCAACAAGTAATCTATACATTGTTCAACTTCTGATTTTACCTGCAAATACAAATCATTTGCATCTTCTCTGTTCTTCGTCAAATCCTCCCTTCCTTTCAACTTTATCGGTTTTCCGAACAGATAGTAAAACCGTCCTGGGATCTTTGGTAACATCCCTGGGATAAAGAGCTGTTGGTTTCCGACCTCTCCATCTGTTTCATCCCTACAAATCAGATAATGTAACTACAAATAAGCAAGCTTCTTGTTGTTGTTCCTAATGTAACTTAATACACACTCGTACAGGAAACAGAAACCAAAATATACGGGTAATGACCTTATTCTTATACCATCCCGAATGGATTCTTTTATTCTCTCGTTAATCACAGGGATTTTCATCCAGTCGTTGTAGTCGAGAACCAACTGCAATGGAAGATTAAAGTAAGAACAACGATATTAAGCTGTTTTTCGACTGGATACGAAGTAAAAAATAAAGCAGAAAAACTTACTTCTGCTATATCATCTTCTCCTACAGTTCCAAAAGGTACAATTGTGGCCCCGAATCGTGCTGCCATTCGTACAAATTCGGGTTGTTCTGGCCAAAATAATTTGTATTCTTCACCCTGCAATGATAAAAGACACTATTTCCTAAGAATTTATGTCGGAAATATTGGCACGAAAAGGCAATATGCCATAAGAAAATGGAAAGTAAACACGAAGTCCTCTTCATATTCTAGGTTCCGATATAGTTCCCGAACTATGGACAGTCTGACCTTATAATGGAGGGCCTCACGGGCACCGCCGGGATAAAGAAGAACATGGGATTTTGTAGACAGAGCTTTGAACAGATAATTTGCTGTTACGGGCAATGCACCCATAACTTTAACCCAATCAGAGAAAGCAAATTCATTGGACGAACTTTGAAGCTTCCCCCAAAACAACTCCGGATGTGCAATTCCGCGGACCATAATCTTCTTCTCTCGTAAGAACGCTTCGATAAGGCAAGAAAGTTCAAGTCCCATTAACATATGGTAACCAACTAACAACACCGGACCTTCATTTGGAACCCCTGCAAGCCCCTGCACTATTCTTCCGTCTTCCATGGTCGAGAACATTGCCGAACCGGAAGCAAATCGTATGTACCTGCAATTTTGAGTGGCAGTAAGTATGAGCCAAAATTGGTGAAGTGATGCATACAATACATTGCTTGGTGGGAATTACCCGGCTACTTCATCGAATGCATATTTGAATTCCGACATGCTGGGAGGCACAAAATCCGCGATAAAATCGTGCTTCTTGGAGTGCCGGTATTTGCAAGTACCTTTAATGATAGTCATTAAATTCAAGCTATCTTCCTGTAGCACAGTAAAAACATGCATGAATATCCAAAACCAATGAGAACCATTTTTCGATCGAAACAGGCCTAAGTGCCCCTCTGTCGATTCATTAACTACACATATGCTTAAGTACCAGTAAAAGGGTATGTCCGTTGTCCTTGAAGCGACGAACTTTGCAATTCGATAATGAATTCATGAGACGTTGGGCTTCATCTCGACTAGGAAGCATATTATCCTTGTCACTGAAATGCAGAGACGTTTAAGCAATTCACCAAAATACAGAAGATTCAAAAACAATAAGACGAAGATGGCATGATGGAGAGAATAAAGACCTTGCAAGCACTAGTACTTCGGCTTTAACAGCATGGAGACGCGAATTCGTATAAGCAGAAGCTGTTTTGAGCAACTTCAGCTTCCAAACGAGAGTCTCCTTTGGTATAATATTGGCCATACCCTGAAAAGTCAAGGAAAACCAACATTACAGGTTGACAGCCAACACGGAACTCGAACCAAACCATGTTACTCGGACTTGGACAGCCAGCAAATGCAAATAACAAAACACAATGCATCATAACCAACCGAGAACAGTTCTTACAGAAAGAAGAGGAAGCAAAGCAGTGAGGTTGCCGGACAACTGTTCTATTTTCTGCATAGGCGAAAGCCTACCTTCGATACCAACAGTTGCCATTTTGACTGGTTCACCTTTAAAAAACAGAAGTAGCGGTATTAGAACAAACTTACCTTTGTTATAAACCGAATAAATATGATCAAATAAAGCACACCAATAGTAAAGACATACCCATTACAAGGCTCAAAAGATAGGGGATGGTAACATGGAGTCCATCTGGGAAAGCTTCCAATATCGGGAACAACGGTTGTAACTGTGACCTGCCAAATGATGTAGCTAAAATGAATGGTAAAGAAAAAGTATCAGCCAACCATGGAATTTCAGCAACCTGAATTCGTAAAAAAAGTAAAGGTTTTAAAAAGGCACACCAGGGTTAGCTAATATCAAAACCAAGTCTATGGTTGGATTCCGAGCAGCAACAGCAAGCGCTAAACATCCTCCAAATGAATCGCCCACCAAATAGATTGGTGTATTCGGGCGGGAAGCGTGCTCGAGTCTTATTGCTTCTTCAACAAGCTTCACTAGCCCTTCAAAATGCATAAAAAATACCATGAACAATCAACTATTGCAGTTAAAAGGATGCAAATTTATAGAGAAAAGAAAGCAAATAAGCAATCATATGCTGTTCTCAAGGCATGTATCAGCATTGAAACCTTCAAATGGTGTTCGATCTTGGACAGGAATATGAAGGCATTGAATTTTAAAAACCCTGCATTCAACAAAAATCTTCAATATAAATTGTTACTTTCAAGTTTCAAATGAACAACTCTTACTATATATATATATATATATATATATATATAAACATGACAATAAATCAGTATACTATGAGCTAATCAGCAGGAAAAACTTTTATGGCATATATTGTTCGACTCTTCATTTTGCTTGAAACATCCAAACGTGTTTGGTATCTGTATCAGAAGCATATACAAAAATGGGTGCGAGATATGACCCTCTAGAAACTTACCATAGACATGGAAAAACATAGAAAAAAATTGGACATATATCGGACATGCACGCCAAATTCAAGCAACTAGTTTATTGGCCACAATTGAAAGGAAATATAAATGCCACCAAGGAAGCTATAGAGCTGGTTTTCCTCTACTGTACTTGAAGAATCCAGACAATGTGTTCGATATTGGGAACATATACAAACATGGGTCGGGATATGAAAGTCCAACAACTTTGTATATACACAGAAAAGCGTAGGAATAATTTGAATATATCTATGTTGGACATATATCTGACACTCAACGCCAAATTCATTGGCCATGTTGAAAGGAAATATAAATGCCACCAAGAAGGCTATAGAGCTGATTTCCCTCTAGTGTGCTTGAAGCATCTAGACAACGTGTTCGATATCGGGAACACATACACACATGGGTACAGGATATGACCCTCCAAAAACTTTACCATATACATGGCAAAAATAGAAAAAAATCGAATATATCCATGTTGGACATATATCCAACACTTGCACCAAATTCAAACAACATAGTTTATTGGCCACATGGAAAGGAAATATAAATGCCGATAAGGAGGCAATAGAGCTGATTTGCCTCTAGTGTACTTGAAGAATCCAGAGAACGTGTTCGATATCGGAAACATATACAAACATGGGAACAGAGTATGACCCTCCAAAAACTTACCATATACATGAAAATGCATAGAGAAAACTGAATATCAACCAAAGTAATCAGGTAAATAGACACAAGTGATATAGGGAAGGATAATACAACTTACTTGCCAAGAGCTTTATGGTGCAAAATGAGGCCCATACCAACACCATCAAGCCCTGCAATTACATCAAGTAACAAAATGAAGTTCCCATTATACACATTCAAAACATCAAACAAAAAGAGCGCAACAAATTTACCAGGTAAAAACAGAAGAAGAGGAGAACCATTTATAGGCTGACCACATTCAACAGGACAAAACCACCTAGGTGGTCCACCATCAGGCTTGATCATCTCCTCAGCTGCAATAAGATAATCTTTCACAGTCTTTGTTCCATAACCATCATCCCACAACACTTCAAGTTCTTCACAAACCCTTTTTTTCACCATTTTTTGTTCAATCCTAGGCTTTAACCTCCCATTCCCACCATTAAGAAATGACCCTTTTGTCTCCTTCTCCTCCATTACAGAACCAGCACCACCATTCACTGAATACACTGACAAATTATCATCACCACTAGCTAATCTTTCAGCTCTAAAACGAGGCTTCAACTTTGGGTTAATCCCAAAACAAGGCGAAACCCTGAAACTAAGTATAGCAGATGCCATTGATTCCCCTCACACCCTTTGGCTAAACACAGAGATTTGAACAACTTTATGCACAACTAGAAACAGTATTCAAAATCATTAATACCCCATTTTCAAGAATAAAAAAGACTGAAAAAAGAACCGTAAATAAACCACGAGTACAAGGATGAAAATTTGGTGTGAACCCAGATTAGTGAAACAAGGTCAACAGCTTCTCAAAAACACAATACGATATTTCTAGAATTTTTTGTGAAGATCAAGCAATGAAACAAATACTGAAATTGACAGTGTTTTAATGGCAAATAATAATTTAAAACCAACGCAGAAGAAAAAGAGAAAAAAAGGGAATTTTTAGTTGCTTAAAAGTCTTCAAAAGGTCGACGATTGATTGCTTTGGACTTTACTCAACTTTTTCTTTGATTCTTGCACTGTTTTTATGGCTAACTGTACTTATCCATGGTTGTGGCTGTAAAGTAGCCAACGACCCTATGAATTCTTTTTTAACTGGTAATAATTCTTACTGAATTTGGCGGTTGTTTTTAGGTTAATTTTTGTTATTAGTCCTTGTATGTTTAAAAGTTGTGTATTTAATCTTTGTACTTTAATTTGTTCATTTTTAGTATTGTACTTTTCGAATTTTAAAATATCAGTTATTATCAAATGATAATTGTTAAATTAATTGAGTTAAATTCTGCTATTTTCAAAATCTGATACGTCAAATATATTATTATATATGTAATGTAATGTTAGTTTATTATTTCCATATATTACTTACTAAAAATATAATTAATAGGTTAATGACTGTCATTTACATCAAGACTTGAAATTTCAAATTTTGAAAAGTATAGGGATTTAGAATGATTCAATTGGAGAAATTGATCAAATTTACAATTATACATAAGTACAAAACTAATAATCGAATTTAACCAAATAGATTTAAATGTTATTGTTTAAGTCAAAAATTAAAAAATAGAGGGACTAAATCAACCAACTCAAAAAGTTCAGTAACTAAATTTTATCAAATTGAATATAAGGACTAAATCCACAATATAAAGCACATGGACTAATAACAAATTTAACCATGTTTTTAACTGTTAAATTTTCATAACTTGAGATATAAATTTAAAAAAAATCATTTTTAAAAAATATATAAAAATAGGTTAAATTTTTGAAAATTTATGAAAATATGTTAATTTTGAAATATACTTCCAGCTGAAAACATTTTTACTACATCAGCTAAAAAAAGCAGCACTATTTTTGTTTTTATTTTTATCACCTATTAATATGAAAATAAAATTTATAAAACATGTATTTATATAGAGTCAAAGTTTTATCTCCATTGTTTTCTTAAGCAATGTGGGATATGAGATATGTGTATATATAGACTCATAAATAGGTTTACAGCTTGTTCTGTAAATTTTCAAAATTTTGGCCTATTTTTATAATTTTTTTAAAATGGAATTTTTTAGTAATTTAATCACGGATATAGTTAGTACTATTTTAAACCTATTTTTATTATTTTTAATTTAATATTTAGATTATTTTTCTTTTATTAAAATTTAAAATTTAGATAAAATAACACATTTTTTTAAGGTTTACATAGTATGTATCATATATATATATTTAATTTTATGTAATATAAATTACATAATATATTAAATAAAATATATTATAAAAATATAAAATGGGTAGAGTTGAGCTTCTATTTTAAACATTGAAATTTAAACACGGGTTATATTTTAAATTGTCTTATTTATTTCTAAACTCATTAATTGAGTCTCGTATTTTTATCTTTTATCTTTTCATATTTCAAACAGACTTTTAAGTTTAGACAAATAATTTATATTGTAAACAAGCTTAATTGATAGTTAAGATTATTCATAAATAGAATCGAACCAAATTAAATCTAGACACGAAATTATTTATTTATGTTTAAATCAACGCAAGTCAAATTTATTGAGTAAGGCAAACAGGTCTAGTGTCGTTTGTGGCTATTGAATGACTCGACAATTGCAGCTGCCAGTGGCAATAGCAGACAGTACGTGGCAGATTTTCAGTGACGCAAACCAGAGTCTACCGTTGAAGCAACCACTTACTGTGTGATCATAAGTGATTTGAAACAAAATATCTTTGGGAAAAAGTTTCCTTCAATTATAAAATGATTGAAACAGCACGTGAAAAAGAATATGCTGAAACAAATGAAGGTAAATTATGATTAAACTATTAGTAAATTTATGTTTTTGTTATATAACTTTAAATAAAATGGTTACTGAATTATTTAAAAAATTTTATTTAAGTCGTTGGGTTGTTAATCTTTGTTTTTTTAAAGTTTGGATAGTGAGTTTTAAGCGACGACTTGGCAATTGGAATAGTAGATTAGTACTTGTCGACGAGTAGAATATATTTTAGATCCAAAACTATTTTACGGTCAATGTCAAAGTTCAATAAAAAAACTATTTAGATTTTGGTTCGTGAATTTGTGACGTTTAAAGTTATTTCATAATAATAAAATAAACTGTAGAACAGAAGAAGAATGAGAACTTTCGATTGATGTAAGTGATGCAATAAAAAAGACTATACAACAATAATTTTAGCAGATCGGTAGCTTAAACGAAATCTTTTGAATAGTTCAAAAACTATTTTGTAAATTTTTGAAGTTAAGTGATTGAAATGTAAATTTATTAATAACTTAGTGAACTTGGGTGTAATTTAAAAAAAAAAAAAGAATAATTCTATATTTGTTATCTTATTGCTGTTGACTTGTTAGTGAAAAAAACGCAAATATAAGATTTAATTCCATCATGTTATTTGTATTTAGGTCTATTTGTGGTTTTAGTCCCTCTATTAAAATTTAAGATTTAATCTCTCTATTTAATTTGATCATTTACTTTCATAGTATTATTAGTAGGTCCAATTTAATAACGGTTTAACTGCTTTTCAATAAAATGATGATGTAGATTAACATTAATATATTTTCAACTCTCTTAAACACTAGAAAACATGTTCTTAAAAAGTTTGACATGTTTTAAATATTTTCGAGTCGATCAAATAAGTTTTGAAGTATTTCAGAATAATTTTCACAAGTTTTTCGTTAAGGATTTACCAAGCAATTGATATGAGGATTGGTTTTTGTGTTTAAACCCCAAGGTAGTATCGACGGTTTTTTTTATAAAGCTTGGGAATTCATCAATGATTTATTAGCAAAGAATTCTAATACATTGTCAGCATCTACCCCTTAATTTTATTTAAGTCATGGGGATATTAAAATAATTGCTATTATTGTCTACACCGATAAAAAGCTCTCATTTCCTTTTTCTTCTATAGTTCAGTTTTATTTTCATGAAACAACTTTAAACCTCACTAATCTACAAACAAAAATCTAAACAATTTTCTTCTCTAATCTTCGACACTGATTATTAGATTGACTTGGATCTAAGGCATGTTTTTGCTACTCGTCAATGTGTGCTAATTAGACTTGATTATGGGTCGGGTCGATGCGAAATTTTAGGCTGGTTTTCTAGGCTCGGGCATAGCCAAAAAAATATGCCTAAAATTTTGTCGAAACCTGACTAAGATAAAAATGCTAACCTGAGCCTAGCTCAATCCAACTCGTCCGTATTAATTTTTTATATAAAAATAATTTTAAAAAATATAATACATCAAATACACTACAAATATTAAAATTAATATTTCCCAACAATTGAAAATACATTAAAAAATTTTATACTTAAATAACACTAAGATAATTGTTATTTACCAAGCAAATGCCTCTAAAATAGTAGCAAAATTAACAATAAAATAAGAGTTATACAATATCCAAACAATAACAATAAAATAGTAACAATATAATAGTAAAATGGCAACCAAAATAGCAACAAAATAGTAGCAAATAGAAATAGAAAAAAATTAGGGCTGGACCCAAACTAAAAAATTCTTTCCCGAGGACCGACCTATATAGAAAATAGGTATTTTTTTTATCCAAGCCCAATTTTTTCCCTATATTTTTTCCCAAATGCTCCCACTTTTTGGATGAGCCTTCAGGCCTGGGCGAGTGGCTCAATCCATGATCTGGTCTAATACTAATTCACCATACCAATCATTAAATCGTAACTACAAGTTCACTAGCTTAACTTAAAAAGAACTTAATAGCCTATTAACTTAAATAAATTATTTTTTGAATAATTCAGTGGGTTAAATAAAAACTTTCGAATTGTCTAATGACCACTTTGTAACTTTTTCAAGTTAATTGACCAAAATGTAAACTTATTTATAATTTAGTGACTTTAGGTGTGATTTACCTTTTTTAAATTGAAGAAGAAAACCGTCACATAAGTGACTGATTGTTCACGTGATTCATATCAGGCTTGACACGTGGTTGGAGAGCTATTTACTTTGATTAAAATATACCATAGGTCCCTATACTTTTCATAAATTTAAAATTTAGATCTAATTATTAACGCTATTAATTTTTTTGTTAAATTTATTGATTTAATATTTTGAAATAAAGAAAATACTCACTTGGTAGTAATGTACTTAAAACAATAACGTTGTAAAGAACCTAAATTTAACAAAATAATATTAACAGTGTTAATAATTAAATCTAAAATTTAAAATTTGAAAAATAAAAGGACTAAATTTCTAAAAATAAAAGTATAAAGACTAAATTCTAAATTTACAAAAATTATATAGACTTACAACACATATTAACATTTACTTTTTAATTATTGGCAGGACCACACGTGGCAGTGACAGCAGAGAAAAGTTGAAATTATGCTTATGTATGCCTATGCTTAGAGAGGGCTGTTTTTCTTTTGGCGATATATATGAATTTCGTATTCTTTTCAATTTGATCCTTTAAATTTTCGTTTCATTTTGTTAAAGTAAACATGCCATTAAATTCAAAAAATTTAGGCAAAATGAGGCCAAACTAGAGGTACTAAAGGTATTCCCCCTCGACCCCTCCAGTTTGATTAATTAGGCCAGCTTTAGGCCAGGCTTCAATCATTTGAACTCATTAGGTTAAAGTCGAGTCTAAAGAAATCGAGTCTTGACTTGTGACATCAACATTTCTAAAACAAATTAAATATATTAACATTTGGGTTAATGTTTTGTTTTGGATTTGAACTTGATAACTATTTTCACATTAAGTTTAATTTTTTTTGTTTAAGTTAATGTTTGGGATTTCAACTTTTTTTAATTCAAGTTAGTCCCTGAACTTGGCAACTGTTATCACATTGGAGCTTGAACTTTTTTTGTCCAAATTAGTCCTTAATATTGTGAGATATCCTTAAAAAGAATCGGAGGAAAAAGTCAAGTCCCAATGCGAGAATAATTATTTAGTTTAAATCTCAATGTCAAAACAATTGCGAAATTCAAAGACTAAGTTAGACAAAAAAATTTCAAATCTCGCTATAGAAAAAATTTTCAAGTTCAATTCCTAAAAAGTGCATTACCCCTTAAACATGTTGCTCTAAAAGAGATAAAACTTGAAACACCTATCTATTTCATAAAATATCTAATTAGAAAATATGGACTAAATCTAAAATTATATGCACAGTACAATACTGGTAATTGAATTTAATAAAATGGATTTAATTGCTACTATTTGGGATAGGACTAAAATTTTAAAATTTGAAAAGTACAAGTACTAAAATTGATCAAATTAAAGTAATGGACCAAATCCACAACTTTCACAAGTATTAAGACTAATAGCAGGATTTAGCCAATAATTAAAACACACAAAAAAGAAATCCTACTAATGGCGCTTTTATTTCAACAATGCAGGCTCTAAAAGTTGGCCATTTTACAATTTGATCCTTGGGGAATTTCAAGTTTCAATGCTTCAAAGATTCAGAAATGAAGAAACCCGATCCATCAACTCACCAGCTTTCTCACAATCTGGTTTAAACAAATAAAAAACATGCTCTTCCCCTTCAATCTCCACCATTTCTATAACCCCATTCCAACCACTGTTCTTCACCGTTTCATAGTAACTCACACCCCTTTCTCTCAGAAAATCCTTCTCTGCAACACAGACCAGTATCCTTTTGCAGACCAGACCAGCAGCCAGCTCTTTAATGGCGATACAAGCCGGGTTCAATCTCGGGTCATTGGGACCTTTGCTTGAGGGGAAAATGAATGATATAAGTTCATCAGGCTCGTCGTTCATGAAAAACGGGTTCATCAAAAGCAACCCGGAGAATTTGAGTCGGATTTGGTCGTCTCCGGCGGATTTCATTATCATGTTGTGAGCGATGTTGGCTCCGGCACTGTCGCCGGCTAAGAACACTTTATCGAAGTCGGCGTTTTCGTTGAGCCATGGCTCGGGACCGTTCCTTTCAATGTGGGAAGCGATCCAGTTGATTGCATCCCACGCGTCGTCGTACGCGGCGGGGAGGTTGTGCTCCGGAGCTTTCCTGTACTGTATGGAAACGGCTATTACGTTGGCTTTGGCGACGAGGGAAGTGAGGTAGTTGTGGTAAGTGGGGGAGAAAGGGGACTCGATGCAAAACGCGCCGCCGTGGATGTAGATGAGGAGCGGGAGTTTTGCGGTGGGGTCTGGGGTTTTGGGGAGGAAAATACGAGCTGACGATAGTGGAGGCACTGGTGCGTCTTTAGACCGAACGCCGGTTTTGGGGTCGTCGGACGGTGGGACTGTTACCGTTTGCCGGAGTCTCTCGGCGCGTCCGTCTTTGTAAAGTTGGAACATGGGATATGAAGGGAAGAATACACGGGCTATTTCTGGGTTACTGCTTGAAGCCATTTTAGAAGAAGATACTAAATTAACCTCTGAAAATTAAAGAAGAAAAAGACTCATATACATATATATATATATATAGATAGAGAGATATGCATACACATATTCTCTTCTTCTTTTTTTCATTTATTATCTATTTACCGAACATAAAACCTAATCCCACGAATCCCACCAAACACCTTTAAAATTATTATTCTATTTATGGATTAATTCTTAAGTTAAATTAGTATCAAAATTGACGTCAACCTAAAATTACGTGAATTTAAATATATTAAAATGTATTATTCTTTAATTTATAAGTTGAAAATAATTATGATTATTCTAAATATCAATTCATCGGTCCAATCAAAATTTTTAATATGTCGTATGTTTTAGGTTGATATTTAATGCCTCAGTTATTGTCTCAACGAACTAAAAAACAATATTAATATATATGACAATTGATGTTATTGTAGGGAAGGGATTATCTGGGTTTAAACTCGGAATTTGGTTAAGTCATTTATTATTATAACAATGATTAGTGTTTCAATAATTAGATCAATGATTGAATTTATGAAACTATCAACTTTCGATTCAACGGTCAATTCAATAATAATTAAATATATAATTTTTAACTTTTTCTACTTATTTTGAACTATTTATTGAAAGATTAACTTAAATTTTTTGTTTAAATTAATATACCAATCAATTTTTAATTTAATTAAACAGTTAAATCCAATTTACGTAATAAAATAATATTAATATACATTTATTTTATTTTATTTTATTTTATTTTGTAATTTTCTTTCATCATACCAACTGTAAACCTAATTTGGTTGGAATAATTTTTAAAGATTTTGGAAAAAGAAAATTAAAAAAGTCTTTGATTAGTAGCTAGGTGTAGGGAGTCAAACTTTTGGTGCTTTTTATTTTATTTTCATCAACAAATACATTTTTAATTAGAATTCATCATGGTTGAGTTGGGTAGAGTTAAGATCGAGTCGACGTAAAATTTTAGTTCTATCTTTTAGGTTTGGGTCTAATTTAGCTTGGAAAATTGTGCTTAAAATTCTACCTAAGTTTGTCCCAGATTAAAAATGCTAAATTTGAACTCGACTTGATACGTTCGTATTATTTTTTTATAGATTATTTTTTATACAAAAATAAATTTAGAAAATATAAAAAATTAAATACACTAAAAATATTAAAATAAATATATTCTAACAAATTAAAAATAAATTAAAAAAGTCTTTATACTCAAGCAAACGCCTCTAGAATAGTAACAAAATTAACAATAAAATAAGAGTTATAAAATATCCAAAATATTAACAATAAAATAATAGTAATATAATAACAAAATAATAACAAAATAACAACAAAACAGCTAATTCAAGTTAAATCAGACCCAAATAAAAAAATCCTACTTAAAATTCGACTCATTTAAAAAATGAATGTTATTTTTTAATCCAAATTTATTTTTCTAAATTATATCTTGACCTTTTTTTCAAACCAGGGTTCGTAATTGGTGTGCGACTGCATTTATGACGAATAAGTACCATCTATCGTGGCAAATTAATAGCCAAAGGCACTCCACTTGTCCCATTAGATACTCGTCCGTCATTCGGACCTATGTGCATGCATGTCGTCACTTAATTCTTTAAAAAAAAGGTATAATCTCTTTATATTTTTCTTTTATCTTTTTAAATATTTTATATAAATTCTTTAAAAAATTCATCTCGTAACATAATTCAATCTTAAAGTATCACATCATCGCTGTTAAACAAAATTTAAGTTCAAAGATTAAAGTGAAAAAAGTTATCATATTTCGAGACTAATATGGACAAAAAAAATATTCTAAAACCAAATTAAGAATAATTATCAAGTTCAAGTACTAAATGTTGTTTTATCTTTTTTTTTTTAACAAATAAAATATATTCTATACATAATTAATGCCCAAACAGTTTTAAAAACTAACACGCAATCCATTTTTATAATTTCTTTAGTTAGTAAAAAGAGTTATTAGTGTTAACTATTTCGATTAAAATATTATAATCATTTCTTTAAGAACATTATTTCAAAAAAAATTTATCATGACAAGTTTGAATTATTATTTTTATGAAAAATTTCAGATTAGCATTTTTTAAAAATTTCAAATGTCACGCCAGTGAATTTAACAGATGAAATTTAATAGTGAAAAATAAAAAAAATTAAATTTTAGATGTACAAAGTGTATAAAGACTTTGAGAATATTTTTACTTTTAAATTTTTACTCTATAATTTAGCCCAAACAAATAATTAGCCTAACACCAAACGTGAATTAGAAACTATACTAGTAGGTATAAAATGAATACCTTAAAGGGCTTCCCGTTATTAAACACGTGACACATCCAACTCCTTTCTTTCTTTTTTTCTTTTTTTTTTGTTAAATCATTATTTGCGGTCTAAACTTGACAACAATTCTCACATTAGGGTTTGAAATTTTTTTTGGTTCAAGTTAGACCATGCACATGATAATTGTTCTCATATTGGGGCCTAAACTAGGCAATTATTCCGATATTGGAGCTTGAACTTTTTTTGTCCAAGTTAGTTCCTAAACTTGACAATTGTTCTCATATTGGGGCATAAACTTGACAACTCTTTCCACATTTAGGCTTGGATTTTAGGGTTTTCAAGTAACTATAAATGACTAACCTGGACTAAAAAAAGCTCAAGCCTCAATGTGCACACAATTGCTAAGTTCAATTACTAGGTTAGATAAAACAAAAGTTTAAGCCCTAATGTGGAGACAATTGTTAAGTTCATGGACTAACTTGGATAAAAAAAAGTTCATGTCCCAATATAGAAATAATTACCAAGTTTAGAGCCAAAAAGTGATTTAGCCCTTTTTGATCATTATACTTTAATTGTCTAATTTGAGCTTTGATTCGTTTATTATGCTTACATTTGGGATTTCATTTTTATATTTTAGTTTTACATAAATAGATCATATACTTTTATAATGAAATTAGTAGTCAACACAAACAATTAACATTCTTAATTGTTTCAATTAAAATGATGACGTTATTTTTTCTTAAAACTCTTTTCTAACAGACATACACAATCTATTTTGACATGATAAGTTGGAATGTGTATTTTTAAGAAGAAATTTGCCTTAACATTTTAATCGGTACAAAAGCAAACTATGTAAAATTAAAGTATAGATATTAAACCTTAAATTTAAACACAATAGAGGACCATAACCATAATTTGACCTAAGACAATAAATGCCTAACATGGTCTTTTATCATTTGATTTAATAATTTTTTAATTATTTTAAAATATTATTTTTAATTAAATTGATTCAAATTATTGGTTCACAAGCGGAAAGCTGGAGATACGAAGCTAAGAAAGAGAGGAGGAGGAGAAGAAAGCTAAGGTCTTTTAAGGGTGAGGGAGCCAATCCTTGGTTCCTTCTGCACTCACAGTGTAATGACCCAAAATTCACGGGCATCGAAAAAGTGCAATATCGGGCCTCTTTCTTAATAAACCAAGTTCGTAAATAATTATTAGAAATATTTATAAGTCTATTAGTGAACTTAATTAAAATTTAATTAGGTGAATTTAGCTTAATTAAGAGTAATTTCGAAAAATGATTTAATTGAATAAAGGGTAAAAATTTAATTATAGATTGAAAGAAAATAAAGAGGGACCCAAATATGAAATTAAGCCATATTTGGAAAATGAGGCGGCAAGTGTATTTTTCTTAGATTAAATCTAAATGAATTATATTAATATTATTGTTTATGTTTTTATTTTTATTATTATATTATGGAATAAATTAAGAAAGGGCAAATTAGGGTGATTAAATGGTACATATGTAAAAATAATATTTATACATGTGCAATATTTTTGTTTATTTAAATTAAAAGATATTTATAATATTAATTATTAATTATTATTAAATAAATTAAAATAAAGACAATTGTATGGTAATAAAAATATACATGTGTAATAATTATATGTGTCCAATTGTAAAATAAACATTTAATTACTTTTTATTTAAGTAAATAGATATTTATTATAATATATTATATTTTATTGAATTAATACCAAAATAAATAAAGTAAATGGATTAAAACGTACAATAAAAAAGAAAAAGGTAAAAGAAAAAGAAACAGAAACAGAGAACATTTCAAAAGTGGAAGGAAGGAAAGAAAGAAAGAAAAATAAAAGAAAAAATTAGGGTTTGAAGGTTTAAAACTTTAATAGCTAGTAAAGAACTCGAAGCATCGGCACCGAAAGAAAAAGAGAAGGTTATCAAGGAGTAATCGATCAAATCACGGTTTGTATTACTATAATTCAAATTACTATTTACTAAATGTTATATTTTAATTTATATGTATGGTAAGTAAATTATAAGGTAAGTAACAATATTGAGATGAATGAAAATTGAAATGAAGTATTAATATGTTTTGAAATGTGAATTGCATGAGAATGGACATGGAAAGTAAATTGAATTGAATTGTACATTGAAATTGAAGTTGATATGGAAGTGAAATTAAATTGAGAAATGATTGAAATACCCTATTAACTAGTTGGGTTGAGTCGGATATAGTTGGCATACCATAAGATTAGAAGAGTACGGGGACTAATCGGCTTTGCCGATCAGGCACTTTATGTGTCGTATTAGGCACCACGTGGGTCGTTTCAGGCACTTTATGTGTCGTATTACTGCTTCTGATATTTGATCAGGTACTGAGTACCGTTTTAGGCACAATGTGCCGTACTGGTGTGTTTGGTTGGATCCACGTATCCGCCAATGTCTGAGTTATGTTAATAGGGGTAAATAAATGAAATGATAAATCAAATGAAATTGATCGATTGAGTTATTGAAAGAAATGAGAAAGTTGAATCTGTGAATTGAAGTGTGAATTGAAATTGATATTGAATATGAAGACATAAACCAAAGGTTCATGAGATGATTGATTTCAATTTGGTGATATAAGATATCAATTGACAAATTGTTACTATTGAGAATTTGAAATTAAAGTATGAATTAATGCATATTAAGTAAATTATCATATGTTTAATAATTATGTGTTTGTAATTATTTATTTGTTATTATAATTTGAATTATGGTAATACCACTGAGTATAGACATACTCAGCGTACGGTTGTTTCCGTACGCAGGTCAGTAGAAGTCAAAGGTCCCGATTTAGCATCCAGATCAATCCCGACTTCAGTATAACTTTGGTGATGTATTTTTCCTTTTGGTAAATGTGGCATGTACCTAGGTCATATATATGGGTCATATGATTTTGGTTATAAAATATGGATGGTTTGTAATGTTTTGAACTTAGTTTTAAGTGAAATGGTAAAGAGTATATTATAAAATTTGGCATTAAGTTTGAATGGAAAATAAATAAAGTTATTAGTCAATTTGAATGATATTATGAATGTTTAATTATTAAATTACTATGTTAATGAATTGATTATGATTTAAGTGTGTTTGACTATAAATTGTTTTTGGTTATGCCATTGGTTTTGGATTGATTGCGGTTTGAAAATTTGCAGGGAATGTTAGATGTTTATAAAGGGGTTATATTGAGTTTCAAAAAAAAAAAAGAAATATTTCCGGAGTACTCAAATAAGTCCCGTTCCACTTTTAATACTTATTTTGGGCCTCAAGAGTCCATTATAGGGACTTAATGATTGAATTATACTATGTATGTTATTTTATTTGTGAATTAATCGTAAATTATTTAATATGTTCGGTAATGCCTCGTAACCCTGTTCCGGGATGGTTTGGGGTTAGAGGGTGTTACACACAAGCTTATATAAAGGGGTCACCCCTTATTTTGTGTCTTGCAAGGCTGTGTGTGCTTGGCTAGATGATAGGGTTGGTACAAGTCAGTTGTCGTTATATATTGTACTATGTGTCTTCCTTTGACATTCTTGTCCCTGAATCTGTACAATGTTGTCATGCTTCAGTGGTACCTATGGAGGGTGCACAACAAGTAGTCCCCATGGAAGATGCGTAACGGACTATTTCTAAGCTGATTTGGACAAAATGCATAGAAAGTCACCTGTAAATCATCCTAAACGAAGGGTCGCTACGGATGGGCCCTAGTAGAGGGCTGGAAATGATTGCCCCTAGTAGGTCGTCTACAAGTTGCCTCATGTATTGCCATGTATCATGCTATATATGGGGTATAACAAAATTATATTTGAAGTAATATTTAATGTTAAAACTAATAAATATGTTAGATAAAAAACTTGAATGATATAATACTAACACTTCAAAAATTTAATTAAAACATTTTAAATATAAACAATTTATTAAAATTTATATCACAATTTGAGAATGTTTTAAACAATCAACGAACTGTTTATTCATCAAGGGATGAAAAAACAAAAAAAAAAAGTTTCACCATTTTTATGACTTTACTTCTTCATTTTATTTTTTTATAACATTTAGATACATGATAATGTATCCTTAGAACATAATTTGTCTTCTATCAGAGAAAAAACACCAACTACTTACTATAAATATAGTTAATTTCGCATAGATTGAAAACTCCAGCTTGTACCAATCACATCAGTCCCTTCCTCCTAATTTTGATTGCATCAAACAAAACACTGTACACTGCATAAATAATGTTAAAAATATATAATTATTAAAATCAACTTTAAACTTCAAACTCTAATAAATTTAAACTTTAAATAAAATATTAACAAAATAGCGAAAAAATGAGAAACTTATACAACAAATAAAGGGAAAAAAATCCTTAAAAACTTAAACTTCATTTCAGCCCAGTTTGTTTAATATATGTGAATATTATATATATACACTAAATAATTTTTCAAAAAATATGTAACACTTTTTATTCAAGTAAACTCGAGCAACGAATGTTACATTTAACACAGAACAATTATTGATGATTTCAAATATTTTTAAAATTGAACTTTTAACAATGATTTCAAGGTGTTATTATACCTTTGAAACATAATTACACTATTAATAAAGTTTAATATCATATAAAATTTGTTTCGGGACTCATTTAATTCAAATAAAAAATTTCAACTATGGATCTATATGCCTCGGGATAAAAGTCTATTGGTCTCAAGACATAGTTATGACACTATAGAAGTTTAGCTTCGAAGTTGCCTTGTCCTAAGTCTCGAGACATCGAAACTGTGTCTTGAGACATAAAAACTTCGAAGCTAAAAATCTATCATAACTAAGTCATGTCTCAAGACATAAGCCCCTTTGTCTCAAAACCTACACTCGTGTGTCTCAAGACAAGCCATTTTGAAGCTACACTTTTATGGTGTCATGGCTATGTCTCGAGACATATTGGCCTTGGTCTCGAAACATATAAGTTTACAATTGAAAAGTTTTATTTGAATTAAATGAGACTCAAAACAAATTTTAAACGTGATTAATCTTTATTAATAATCTAATTATATTCTTAAAGATGTAATAAGGCCTTAAATTTAGTTTTAGAAGTCCAATTTAAAAGAATTTAAAATTGTAAATATATGTTCAGTGTTAAATGTTTACTCGAGTCAGTGATGTTACAAAATATCAATAAATTTAAAATGATATATTAAAACAAATCAAGATTAATACGTACCAGTTTAAAGAAAATGATGCGTCCAGCTGCTGATATGGTACTGACTAACTTACGATACTTGGATCATGTGAACTACATCATCCATGGATGGCCTATCTCTTGGCTTACAAGACAAGCAACTCCAAGCAATTTCAATCATCTCCACCATGCTTTCATTCACTTCACTCCCCATCTTCGTATCACATAAATTGTCTAATGCTCCCTTTATTTTCTTCTCACGCAAGTAAGCGCTCAAGTTCGTCATCGAAGGCCTTTGCCCCGTGATTAGCTCTAACAACAAAATCCCGAAGCTGTAAACGTCGGATTTTTGTGTAAATGTTTTCTTATAATGGTACTTTAGCTCCGGCGCAACTCGACCTGGGTTTCGTTTGACGATCATTTCAGGAGGGACTAAGTACGGTGTTTCGTAGCTAGAGAGGCACGCGGAGAAATCTACTCGGATTAGGATGTTAGAAGCTTTTATCACACCGCAAATGAGTGGTTCGCCATTTTTGGTTACTCGGCTGTGGATTAATGCCACTGCTTGGGCTGCATATAGTGCTATTTTTTTCCTTATTTCCCAGTTCAGTGGAGTGAACTGAACTCCTTCACTGCCTACACATTTAAAATTGATAGAAAAATGTTAATTTAAACTCCAAATCATATTTTTAAAATTTTAAAAAATTATTTAAATGCTGACAAAGCATTCACGTGACACGCTGTGTGTATGCCACATCAGTAAAATTAATAAACATTAAAATTTTTATTCATTTTAAGATGATTTGATAAATAACAAAAATTAAAAAAACGAAAAATTAAATGGAATGCTAAAATTACTTTTTTCATAGAATTAAAAGGCAAAATAAATTATTATATTTTATTTTAACCATTTTAGAAGTGAAAAAAAATAATATTTTACATTTAAAATAAAATCTAAAATATGATTTCACACAACAGTATACAAACATGTAACTATGATTATTTACTAAATATATTTATACATTCAAAACATTATTTGGAATGGTAAAATTTTAATAAGAGCCTTAAATTTTTTGAAAATTTTAAATAGATCCTCAAAATTCAGTGTTGTTAGAATTAGACCTAACTATTGATCGGATTAAGAATCCAACGATTTTATCAATCAAAACAAAAGTATTGAACTTATTTTGAACAAACTATTTAAAATCATAATAATTTAATAGATTCAGACCATTCAAAATCAGTGATTTGATGTAAAAAATCCATCACACAAAGAGATGATGATGACTACGTAGAATCATAGTTTACCATGTAAAAGCTCCTCCAAGCTTCCCAAGATCAAATACTCGTACAAAATAAAAGCTTCGCCGCCGTACTGAAAGCTAAAAAGTATCGGCAACAACCAATCGTCTTTCATCCCGCCAAAGAAATTGATCCACAACTCCAGACCACTGGCATTCATAATCAGCCCTTCTCGAATCTTCCGAATCGTTATGATCGAACCGCATTGGAGAACAACCTTAAACAACGTCCCTAAAGTACCTTCGCCGAGCCTTGTTTTAGGGATTTGAGCTATTTCCGGTGGATCAAACTTCTCGGCAACCTTAATGTCACCAAATATTACTTTTACCGGAAGCGTGACCTTAACTTCCAGCAACGAAATCGGAGTCGTCGTGATCGTCGTTACTTTTCCTTCGCTGGATTTCGCCTTCTTTTTGTTAGCTCTGATGCATATTAAGACGGTGAAAGCAACGAGGAGTGCGAGCGTCAACGCTGCGTAAATGAACGCTAACCCGAAAGGTTTCATGATTTGGGATAAAGATTAAGTGAAATTCATTTGGAATGGGAGTTTCTAAGATTTTTTTCTCCTTTTTTTTCTTCATTTCTTCTTAGGTTTTTTCACCACAGACTTTGGGATCATCAAGCAGCCATACCGGACGTTACACTGCCTTATTTCATATCTATAGGTGTTGAAATTTAGGTTAAACCGAATTAATCGACTCAACCTATCTATTCGATTAATCGGAAATTAATCAATCTAATTCAGTCGAAAGTTAGTTAATGATGTTTTAGAGATTTGGTTATAGGTTAATTTAGTTTGAAATTAGATAATTAATCGAATTAACCAAACTTAATAATTAATAATACAAATTACATGTAATTTTAATTTAGTTAATTTGGATAATTTGATCAAATAAACATTAATAATTTATTTTTTTATATATTTTAATTATACTGGTTTTAACCAAAAAAACAAGATTATATAAATTTCGGTTAATTTGGTTAACTGACAAATTAATCAAAATATTTTAGTTTGATTAATTTTTTTTAAATTAGTTCGGTTCATGGTTAAAAGATTAAAAAGTTTGGTTAATACTAGTTCGATACGATTAACTATTTGAACGCCCCTATCTATAACTATATAAAAACAATCCCTAATTGGACTCGTGGCCAACATCTACCCATTAATGAGTATAGAGAATGCAGATAATTAGTTGCTGAACTCGTTCCGATAGATACCTTGAAAATAAAAATCGCCAATAGGATTATACTTTAGGGTTTTTTTTCCTTTTTTTCTTGCCATGCCGATTATATCCCAAATGAATTGGATTATTAGAAAGAAAAAATCAAATTTATACATGAATTTTAATTTGGTGTAATTATATATATTTAATTTTAATTGTACATATTTAAATAAATGAATACATACATTTATTTTAATTTTAATTTTAATTTTAATTGTACATATTTAAATAAATGAATACATACATTTATTTTAATTGTACCATTTTACTATTATGTTGATACTATTTTGTTGTTATTATTTAGATATTGTATAAAACTTATTTTATTGTTAATTTTGTTATTATTTTAAAGACATTTGTTAATTTTGTTATTATTTTAGAGACATTTGCTTGTTAAGTTGCATCTATTTTATTGTTATTTAAGTATACATATTTTTTAAATTTTAATTTTAATTTGTTGAGAAATATTTATTTTGATGTTTTTAGTATTTTTGATGGTTTATATATATTTTAAAATTATATAAAAATAATATAAAAATTAATATGGGCTGGCCGAGTTGGACTCGAGTTTTAACATTTTTATTCGAGTTAAACTTTGACAAAAATTTAAGCCTATTTTTTAAACTGGGCCAAATCTAACAAACGGGTCTAAAATTTTAATTGACCCAGCCCGGCCATGCACGCGTCTAAGCAACCATAACGGGAAATTAAACTATACAAGCAATAATGTTGATGAAGAAAAGTGGATGTGGAATACGTTAAATCTGTCTGCATCTTTTTTCCCACACTTATCTTCAATTTCATTTTCCATGTATTATATTTTTCCAATTAAAATGTGCTCGAAGTCGTTATATTTTTCATATTTAAAAAAATTAATTAGTTTATTTTTATTTTTAAAAATTTTATTTTTTATTTTAAAATTTTAAAATGTAAATCTAATTATAAATTCCAATTAAATTTTGAATTAGAGTCACCGATATGATATTTTAAAATAAGAAAAATAAAGTTATAATAAATCAATTTTTTAAAAAATAATGTTAACAATAATTTAAATTTAAAAATAAAATAACTAAAATTTAAAAGTATTAACAATAAAAGGATTTAGACTATTAAAAACAATATTAAACTCCATTAAAAATTAAAACTAGACCATTAAAATTTTTTTATCTATTTTAGAAAATCAAAATTTTGAAAAATTCAAAAACAAAAAAAGCCAAACGATGAAACTTTAGCGGTCATCAATTTAAACGAGGATTGCAGTATTAAAAAAAGGTGAATTTATTACCAGTATAGGAAATTAATATTTAATTAAATTATACAAATAGAAACTATAAAATTACAAAAAGAAATTTAAAAAATATATCTTCTCTGATAAAAAGAATACCTATTCAAAATTCTCATATACGGAACCAAAAATCCAAAAAGAAATTGTTGAAAGTTAAAGAAATTCAAATAGAAAATAGACTTCTCCAGTCCTTAAAATACATGATTAGCCTAAATTTACACATTCAAATTCCCAAACGTAGACATGATTAGCCTAAATTTACACATTCAAATTCCCAAAGGTAGATAGTAAAGCAACAACAGCAAAAATTAGAAAAGGATTCAAACCGATCATTTTCTCTAATGAAAAGGAAAAAAGAAGACAAAATTCAGAAAATTGAAACTGATCAGCAAGGAAGAAACCCGACTAAGGGAACCGGAGTAGTGAAGGACCGGCTAGCCGTGATTACTGGCGGCGACTGGTTTTGATGAATGACTATTCCAACTGCTTCCGCCACAACCACGACGAACTCTACGGCTAGTTTCATCAATTCAACGCAAATCTCCAATCTTTGAAGCACCATTTTTGCAAAGCTCTTTAATCTTTTCTTTCTTTTTCTTTTTTTTTTTTTCTCTTTTTTCTTTTCTCTTCCATCAGCTGACCTCTAAGATGCCTTTATTTATAAACAATAAGGTGTGAGTATTTTTGTATTTTATTGGGTAAATTTCATAATTATATATGAACTATGGTCAATTATGCAATTTGGTATATAAACTTAGTCTTGATATAATTATACATACGAAACTTTGATTTTAACTGTATATATTTAAGAAAATAAATATACTAATTTGTTTTAATATTTAATAAAAATAATTATTTGTGTATGCAATATGTACATGTAAAACGGTGATATACTAAAAATTAATCAATCAAATTTTCATATATAAAATTACATAAAATTAAACTCTATTTATATTATATCAAATTTAAATTATTCATGTATATATATCAATGTTCATATTACTTTAGGTTTGAGTAGCACTAGTTGCGTTTGTTATTCGAACTTTGCCTTATTTTTGTAATTAAAAAAAAAGGATACTTCAATTAAAAAGTTCAAATATATTGTACTGAAGTTTAAGAATCAACTTGAAATTTAACCTATAATTTAAGGACTTCTGATGAATTTAGCCCTTTTTTTATGTTGTATTTAAAATATTTATATATTTAAAATAAATGATCTAATATTATTTGGGAGTTGGGAAACAGCAAGAAAATGATTGCTTAAAGTAGATAAATATGGCCTTTTGAAACACCTAAAGGTCGGATTTTGCCCTTTTTCTTTTCTTTTTTTGGATAATTCAATTATCCAAAAAATAAATAATAATGTTTATTAAAAATTGTGTTATATGTGTATATATATTTGTTGAATTTAATAATATAACATACTAAATACCTATAATTTTTAAATTATAAGTTTTGAATTTAAGCTGGTTGAGTATTATTTCGATTGATATGAATATTGTTATTAATGTAAAATGACATAAGTTTAAGTGTGTTAAAACGAATTATCCTCTTATTTATGGGTTGAGAGGGGCTATGAGTAATTCTAAGCATTGTATCAAAAAAATAAATATAATCAAAATCTACGAGATTATTAAAAAAAGTTATGAATTTAAGAATTATAACGTACTAATAAAAACACTTTCTTACATTCCTAGGTTATCGTCTACTTTCTATTTTAGTCCCTGATTTTTAAAATGTTTTAATTGAAATCTCAAAGTAAAAATATTATATCAATCATATCCTTTTATGGACTTGAGCGTTAAACATTAGTTCGAATTTGATGTAGGCATATTCAATGTGGATTAATTTGTAAACATGTTTATATCTATCACGTAGACATATTGGGTATGATGTGTTAAAAAAAAACTCATTAATATTAGTGAGGTCGTCTGTTTTTTAGCATATTAAAATCAAACTGACATTTAATACCTAAGTTGACGTTAGGCTAATAAGAAATCTAATTAAATCATAATTTAGGAAAATCCAATAAAATTAGGGATTAATTTAAATTTTAAGCCATAATTTGAAGAAATATGATAAAACTAACCATTTGAAAATTAGTTAAACATTTATTAAATAAACCCATTTGCTAAAAAAATTAAATTTTGATAAAAGTACTATGGAGGCCTCTATAATAAGAGTTAGATTACATTTTGGCCCTTTATTTAAAAATAGCAAAATAATCCATGTACGTTAAATCAATTAGCAAAGTGGTCATTTCAATTAAAATGTTCATCCATTTCTACTAATAAAACTACCATGGATAACGAAATAATCAAATAGTTAGACATGGCATACTATGTGTACCTCGTACATGGATCAGTTTTTAACCGTAGAAATATATAATTTTTTTTTAACAAAATAATCAGTTTACTCTTTGATCTAACATATAAGAACTAATTTACTCATTTTTTTAAAATTAAAAATAAAATACAATCTAAATCTTAGTATAAAAACTTCTATAATACTTTTACTCGAATTTTAGATTAAACTACCACATACATAGTTAAGCAACAATAATTTTGCAAATCTACATGTTATCCAAATGAAAGGGAAATGTGGGATAAAAAAACCATAAAAGGAAAATAAAATATTGTTGCAATTGTAAAAGCTAACTGCTAAGAGAAAAAGACATCAAAAGTTGTTCAATTTTGGTATATAAAATTTATTATAGTAATAGCAATTAGGGTTTTTATTAATAAAATTCCCTAACTTGCAAAACAACCATGCCATTTTTTTTTTTAATTTTGTTTGTGGATAAGATTGAAGATTTATTATGCATTCGATTAGGACATCTATTATTTAACTAAAAGGGATTTTAATATTTGATTTGAGATACATTTTTTGGTAGGGTCTAGCTGATCAGACTTAAAAGACTCAGTTATTAATCGAATCGAATTAGTTGAAATGTAAAAATTTTTTTAACTATTAATTGAATTGAATTTTTTTCAAATGCATTAACTGAATCGGAATATTTTAGCTAACCGAATTAACCAAAATTTATATGTTTTTTATTTTAGTTAAAATAAGTATAAAACATATAAAAAAATACATTGCTAATGTTCATTTTTCTTTTTTTTAATAGTTCAAAATATATATTATTTATTTAAATTAATGTAAAAATAATAGTTCAAAAAATATATTACTAATATAAAAAATATTATATATGATATATATTATTTATTTCAGTTAATTTTGTTAATTACCTGGTTTCGAACCGAATTAACTTATAACTGAAATTTCAAAAGTTCATTAAATGACCTCTAACCAAACTAAATTTGACCATCGATCGATTAACCGAATTAGATTGGTTTGGTTGGTTAATTTGATTTTAACTGAAATATGAACTCTTCTACCCACCTATTTTATATATATAAGCTTATTTCGAAGTTTTCATGGGTTAAGCAGTCCACTCAACATGGCCAGTTTGTCTCTCAACATGGCCAGTTTGTTTAGACTAAGTTTGGGTTTATGTTTTTCAACTTTAAGATGATTTGGATTAATCCATTTTATTGTTCAAAAACAATAAAAAGAAGTTTAGATTAAGATTTATATAATTTAATAATTAAATTTAAATAAAATTTTTTATTACTTTTTTGAACAATGAAATGAGCCATTTTAACAAGTTGAGATTGTGCTTTTTTTTTTTTTAATTGGGCCTTTATATGGTTCAACTCAGTCCATGATCACTTTTAATTAAAAGGTTAAATTGATTATTCATTGAAGTCTAAATGTTAACCTAATTTTAGGGAAGGCTTCAAGTAAAGATATAAATCCCAAAAATAAGTTTAGACAAAAAGAAAATATTAGACTTATTTAAACTATAGACCAAACTGAATTTTAATAAACTTAAGCTTATCATGTTTTGAAATTTCAAGTGTTGAATATGCTTTTTTTTCTTTTATGTACTATTAAAATTATATTAAGCTATTTATATTTAAAAATTTAATAAAATAAAACATATATAATGATGGATAAAGAAATGTATATATAGAAAATTAAGAAATATTAAATAAACATAATTTATTTAAAGAATTTTTTTAAAAAACATGGAGAGACCTAAATAGGTTCGAGTTAATTATTTATAAATATGGATAAATTTGTGCAAATTTTGAATCTTATATTTCTAACCGAATCAAGGTTAAACAATCGTGCATGCTTTTAATACCATGCATGATCTCAACCCAAACTTAACCCTTACTTGCCCTTATTTAAGGTTGTTTGAACTGGACCGATTCAGATGGTCGGATCGGTTAGATTAGGAACTGATCAGGATCCAGTTTAGAGAAGGGCATTGAATCGATTGACTTGAGAATCGATACGAACTAATTGAGCCAATGAAAAACTAGTTGAACCGAGATGCTGAACTAGTTGAATCGAATTTAAATTTTTTTATGAATTTTTAATGATTTATTTAATCGAATCGGTGACCTCACTGGTTTAACTGTCAATCTAGTTTTGAAAACTTCTCCCTTATTATAGTTATTGTTGTTAATTTTAAGAAGAAAAAAAATCAATTCTATCCAAAATTTTAAAATTAATGTTAAAAATAATATATAATAAAAAGATAATTAATATAATTTTTTTTTTGGCAATGCTATTGCAAAGTTTATTGAAAAGCTCAAGGCCAATAATGGGTAAGAGTAATATCAGTTTAGTTCAATCACGTATTTTTGGATTTTTGAATTGTATATTATAATTCAATTCGGTTCTTGGTTTCTTCATATTAATTTATTTTTTTGGATTTTAGACTTTTTATGATAGAATGAGCTTTGTTTTATGGTTTTTGAATATGATTTGACAAAATTTAAAGTCTTTTTCATAAATATTAAAAAAATAATTTTTCAAGTAAATAAAAAAATCAAGAACTTTTATATGATTTTTTTTAAAATACTTTTTTTATATAAAATGTTTATTTTTATATCATAAAATTAAAATTAATTTTATATATATTTAAATAAATTACTTTATTGGATGCAATGGTAAGACACATTATACCTTCCAGTGTCATAGTTAAAAACCTTAAAATGAAAGGTAAGTTGGGAGAGTGAATTCATTCTAAATGTACAAGAAAGAGAATTCAATAGTTAGTGATTGGTTGGGGTTAAATAATTGTTTATACTATTGTTTTATAGTGGATTTATCTTCGAGTAAAGCCCTGTAAATGTAGGTTAACCCTGAACTGCATAAAAAATTGTTGTATTTTTTCATGTTTATTGTTGCAATAAAAAAATATAACAACACACTACCAGACAACTTTTGATGCAAGAAAGTAAAGTAATAGCTTATGCTTCTAGACAGTTAAAGCCACAAAAAAAGAACTATCCGACACATGATCTAAATTGACAGCTATTGTATTTACACTGAAAATTTGGCGCACTATTTGTTCGGTGAAAAGTGTCATATATTTATTGATCGTAAAAGTTTAAAGTATCTGATGTCACAGAAAGATTTGAATCTGAGACAGCATAGATGGCAAGAATTGTTAAAAGATTATGAGCTGGTTATTGATTATCATCCGGGAAAAGCAAATGTAGTTGTGGATGCTCTAAGTAGAAAATCTTTGTTTGCTTTGCGAGCAATGAATACCTGAATGTCATTGTCTGATGATGGTTCAATTTTTGCTGAGTTAAAAGCTAAACCGATGTTTCTACAACAAATCTATAAAGCTAAAAAATGTGATGATGAGTTGCAAGCTAAACGGATACAATGTGAGTCGACTTCTAATTCAGAATTCAGACAGGACTCGATGATTGTCTGTTATTTAGAGGTAGAATTTGTGTACCGAATAATCCAGAGCTTATACAGAAAATTTTGCATGAAGCACATAATGGTAGTATGTCTATTCATCCAGAAAGTAATAAGATGTACAATGATTTGAAACAGATGTACTGGTGGTCATAAATGAAACGTGATATTTCAGATTTTGTATCTAGATATTTGATATGTCAACAAGTTAAAGCTGAACATCAGGTACCTTCAGGACTGTTACTGCTAGTGACAATACCGGAATGAAAATGGGATAGAGTTACTATGGATTTTGTATTGGGGTTACCATTATCTCTGAAAAAGAAAGATGCCATTTGGGTTATCGTTGATCGTTTAACGAAGTCTGCACATTTTATTCCGGTACGTACAGATTTCTCATTTGACAAATTGGCTGAGTTATATGTTTTAGAGATTGTCAGATTGTATGGAGTACCAGTTTCTATTATTTCATATAGAGATCCGCGATTTACATCGCGATTTTGGAAAAAATAACAAGAAGCTCTCGGTACGCAATTATATTTTAGCACCGCATTTCACCCTCATACTGATGGTCAATCTGAGTATGTGATTTAGATTCTTAAAGATATGCTTCGGTGCTATGTTTTAGAATTCAAAGGCAATTGGGAGAAATATTTGCCGTTGATCGAATTTGCATATAATAATAGTTTTCAGTCAAGCATAAAGATGACACCATGTGAAGCTCTGTATGGTCGAAAATGTTGAACTCCGTTGTATTGGACTGAACTTAGTGAGAAAAAGATATATGGAGTTGATTTGATTCGCGAGACTGAAGAAAAAGTGAAAATGATCCGATATAGCTTAAAAACAGCTTCTAATTGTTAGAAATCTTATGTGGATCTTAAACATTAAGAAATAGAGTTTCAAGTTGGTGACAAGGTACGTTTGAAAGTTTCGCCCTAGAAGAAAGTTCTCCGGTTCAGTCGTAAAGGAAAACTGAGTCCACAATTTGTCGGGTCGTATGAGATTACAAAGAGAATCAGACCCATTGCATATAGATTAGTTTTACTGTCAGAATTAGAAAAGATCCACAATGTCTTTCATGTGTCTATGTTACAATAGCATCGGTCAGATCCTTCACATATTATCTCTCCGACAGATGTCGAGATCTAGCCGACATGACATGCAGTGAGGAACTGATCAGAATTCTGGCACATAAGATGAAAGAATTAAGAAATAAAAATGTAGCTTTAGTAAAAGTTCTCTAGCAACGGCATGAAATAGAAAAAGCTACCTAGGAACCCGAGGAAACTATAAGAAAGCAATATTCGAACCTTTTTACTAGTAAGATTTTTTAGGACGAAAATTCCTTTAGGGAGAGAGTTGTAACAGCCCGTTTTCAGTGAAATCAGAACAGTAGTTTTGGGACTACAAATCTGAAGTCAGAAGAAAATTTATTTTAATATTATTTTATGGTCTACAGTATGATAGGAATATCAAATGAAAATTTCGTTAAGAAATTTTACTGATTACATGTCTAATATGATAAAAAGGACTAAATTGCATAAAGTGAAAAAGTTGAATTCTAATAGCTAAAGGTATCAAATAGCTGTGGAATTTAAAATTGGAGGTCTTTATATGACAAATAAACCATTTAGAGGAGTTAGTAGATAATGATGATTATTCATTATTGGAATTTAGTAAATTATTAAAGTTAATTTTGGAAAGCAAATGACAAAATAATGATAAATAAAATAAAATAAAACATAACAAAATTTCATCATTTTCATCATCTTTCCTAAAATAAAACATGGAAACCCTAGCTATGGAAGCTTGAAGACAGACAAGCTTATTTTGCTTAATTAAGTGAATACTCTTGTCTCGTTTTTAATATTTTTATGTTTTTGAGATCGTAATAGCTTAATCTAGCTATCTCGAGGATTAATTTGCAAAATCGTTAAAGTATTAGGGTTTTTACATGGATGAGTATAGTTGAATTTTGAAGTTTTATGGTAGAAAACGAAAGGTTGTTGTTAGAAAAACAACTTTTGGAAAAAAAAATTTGATGAAATTATGAATTAGGGACTAAAATGAAAAGATGATAAATTTATGAAAAAATTATGAATTTTTGTGAAATACATGGACTGCTATTGATATATATAAAAATTCGGCTAGCCTTGGATAAGGATTAAATTGTATGAATTTCATTTTTCTAGCCTAGGGACTAAATCGTAATTAATTAAAAGTATAGGGACAAAATAGAAAATTTTTCAAAAGATGTGTGTTGGATTGAATTAAATATGAATTGTATTCAATTGAGTTAAATTCATTCATATAGATTTGGATAGACCTAGTACAGAATTGGATCAAAGGAAAGAAAAAGTATCGGATTAGTAGCTTATAAATCTACGTTTACTTGTCGAGGTAATTCATGTAACTAAATTGTATATTTGTATGTTTTGAATTGAATATTGTTATGTAATATTGTTATGTGTGTGAAATGTGTAATTGCCATGTAAAATACTGATCACATATTTGATAAGTACCGAGTCCCGTTTGAACCTTAGAAATTCGATGGATACAAATGACATATCATTAAGGGTTCCCGATTGATTGTTGTCCTACATGTGTTGTGGATACACCACAACTCTCACAAGCTTCCTATTATTTAGCTCTTATGAGCATCCCAATATTTGGCTCTCTTGAGCTTCTTGATAAATGGCTTGTAAGAGCTTCCTATTATACAGCTCCTATGAGTTTCCCGTTATATGGCTTGAAAGAGCTTCCCGTTTACTTGTTCGTATGAGCATTCCTGAATATGAATTGATGGATTACAATTTAGTAAACTTTGTATGTACTTCCCGTGTATCCAAAGATATTTTAAATGTTTCAACGAGCACAGTTCTGTTACGAGATTATATGAGAATGACATGAACTGTTACTGGAATTTATGTGAAATACATTGAAATGATCTTACATGATATATTGAAACATGAAATGGGATGATAAATGTATATGGAACTCGCTTGGTGATTATGTTCACCCATGTTTATGGAATATTACATGAGAATCACATGTCTAACATGTTGAGGATATGTGTATAAGCTTTTGGCCAAATTGGTTTAGATATGTTATGAATGCTTACCTTAAATATGAATAAATGGTAAGTTAAATTTCATGTTCTACAAACTTACTAAGCTTAAATGCTTACTCTGTTTTATTTTCCATGTTTTATAGTAATTCAAAAGCTCAAATTGTTTGGAAGCTAGTCAGAGCTACTTCACACTATCCATCGGCCTTTTTGGTATATATAATAAACTAATTTTGATTGTAATGGCATGTATAGGTTGATTTGACTAATGATGGCATGCAAATATTTTATTGAGATTAGCCATTTGTATGGTTTGTATTTGGTATATTTTGATGTATATATACTTGTGGCCTTATCATGTTTGATGTGTGCTTCAGGTGGTTGAATGAGGGATAGTTTATAAGCATATTGATGATTGGTATGAGATAGTATATTTGGTAAAAATATACATATATATGTATTTGGTCAATTTGGTAAGTTTGAATACTTGGATATATGTGGTGATATGTTATGTATAAAACTTGTTTTTGGCTTGATTTGAATGCCTTGTTATGGCTTGATATTGTGCTAAAGTGTTGTGTTAGGTTGATGATAAATGGGGTGAGAAATGTGGCTTGGAAATGACCTATTTTTGTCCACAAGGACAGAGACACGAGTATGTGTCTCGGCAATGTGTGACACATAGCTAAGTGACACGGTCGTGTGTCCTCTGTATCTTTTAAATTGTACAAGTCAGTATGCTTAACACGACTTAGCACACGGGCGTAGGACTTGACCGTGTAACCTAAGTTAGAGAGTTACACGGGTACAGACACTGGCTGGGACACGACCATGTGTCCCTATTTCAAATACCCACACGGCTGAGACACGGGCGTATGTTCTTGCACCTTTGAAAAATTTTAATGTTTTCAAAATATTCTTTAAGTACCTGAATTTGTCCTGACTTGTTTTTAATGTGTTTTTTGGGCATCGAGGGCTCACATAAGGGACATTATGTTTGATTTCGATTGGTTTTTTATATAAATGATATATGATATGAAATGTTTGTTTATTTGTTTTTGTAAATTCTAGTAATACTCTGTAACCCTGTTCCGGCGACTGATACAGGTCAGAGGTATTACACGTCTCTTTCGAATCGATACCTTAATCAATCCAGTTGAAAGAACTATGCTTATAATGTCAAAAGAAAATGGTTTTAGGCTAAGGAAACATTCTAATATTGTAACACCTCTAACTCGTATCCATCGCCAGAACAGGGTTACGAAGCATTACCAGAATTTACAGATCAAGTGAACAGATACTTCATTTTATATAGTATTCATGTTAGAAATTAGACATAAAGTCCCTTATATGAACCTTCAAGGTCCAAAACATACATTAGAAATGGGTCAGAACAAAACTAGGAACTCAGAAAATTTTTTACGAAATTTTAAAATTTTTACTAGGTGCATGGATCACACGCCCGTTTGGGTAGGCCGTGTGAGCCACACGGCCAAGTGACATGCCTATGTCCTAGGCCGTGTGGGCATTCGATATGAGGCACACAGCTGTGTCCTCAGCCCATGTGCCAGGCCGTGTGATCAATTCTGAGTATTATGTTTTGAAAATTCAAGATGCAGGGGATACACGGCTAGGTCGCATGCCCATGTGTTAGGCCGTGTGTCACATACGACTTAGACACACACCTGTGTCTCTGCCCGTATGGACGAAAATAGACTATTTTTTAAGCCACATTTCTCACCCAACTAGTCTTCCTCCTACATCAACACTTAAACACATTCATAAACCATATCAAAGCATGTAAATCAAGTCTAATATCATGTTTTTAACATAACATATTATAACATACAACCAATATATTTTTAGATCCCTCAGATGACAATTTATTATCATGTTAAACTATCATTCATACTTGCCTAGTTACCAAATGCATATATACATGATCACATTCATTCTTCAAACATGATAAATCCATTTATAAACATGTCAAAATATGTCAACACAAGCCATTCTAATGGCTAGTTTCATTCAAAACATTTACATGCCATTATTGGCTAAATAACCTATACATGCCATTATAACTGCAATTGATTTACCATATATACCTAAATGGGCCGATAGATAGTGTGAGTGGTCTCCGCCAAACTTCCAATCCAACGAGTTTCCAAATTACTATAGAATAGGGAAAAATAAAACAGAGTAAGCATATAATGCTTAGTAAGTTCGTATAACATGGTAGATAACTTACCATATATTTAAGTTCAAAATAAACATGCAAGGCACTATAAACCAATTTGGTCACAAGCCCTAAACACATATACTCATCATGTTAACCAAGAAATCACAGATAATAGTCATTAATCATGGATGAACAAAGTCATCAAGCATGATCCACATTCATGTAACAACTAATTTATGCATCATTATATCAGGTAATGACATTTCCATGTACTTCATGTATATAAGGGTAATAGTTCGTTGCTAAGTCATATTATCTCATAAACATCAAGAAATATGTATGAGCTTAATAATAACCAAATTCCTATATACATATACTTTCCACCTCACGAATTCAAATAACATATACAAGTCATACCTATGTATTTCAAGTACATTTTCATAATATTTCGTCTCGAGTTCAGATTATTTCATATCAGAACTTTTCTCATTAATTCATTTGAAATATCATTGTCACCTAAGTAGTACATTCGAGGTGTACAATTCTTTAATCATGAATGAACATATTTATTAAACAAATTCCATGTTCATATATCATCATCTCATATTTCCATGTATCATGTATCATCATTTTCATGTATTTCAAACAGATACTTGTAATAATTTATTTCGTATTCATAACTTCTCATGTCAGGATTTTGCCCGTTGAATCATTGAAAACATCGATGGAGACACAGGTAGTACACTCGAAGTGTACATTTCAAGATCCGTCAATTCATATCCAAGGGTACTCATTAGAGTACATATTCAGAAAAAACTCTATTGAGCCACGTAACAGGTTGCTTATGTGAGCCATGTAACAGGAAGTTTATCCGGGCTAAATTAGGAATGCTCATAAGAGCAATATAACAGGAAGTTCACAAAGAACTTTTAACCGGGAAGCTCTTGAAGAGCCTATCAGGAATGCTCATAAAGAGTCATGTAACAGGAGCTCCGGATAGTCCTATATTAGGGAGTTCATGCGAGCCACATCAGGACGCTTACGAAGAGCTGCGTTTGTGTCTGCAATATATGTAAGATCACAACCGATCAATAAACAGGACGCTCACAAAGAGCTGCGCTTATGTCCGCAACGTATGCAGGATCATAACCAATCGCATATCAAGACGCTCACAAAAAGCTACGGTAGTCCACAACACGTGCGGAATTACTACCGATCAGGATGCTCGCAGAATTATGTATATCAGGAATGCTTAAGAAAGCTTTTAACAGGATTACTCATTTGAGCTAAATCTCATCCGCAACATATTCATTACGGAAAAATCACTTATCCATCGACTTTCATTTATTCAAATGGGATTTAACATTTTTCAAGCATTATCAGGCATGTGATTATTTCATACATTTACAATATCTATATAATTCTAATAAACACATTCTACATTCATTTCAAGCATTAAAGTAACATTTTTATATTTATCATTTATCGGGCATTACCATTTATCGGGCTTTGTCGGATATGTTTACAATGTCATATATATATAATATTTATACAATATATATACACAACATTTAATTCAAACACACAAATATACACAATGTAGTTACATGAACTTATCTCGACAAATATTCGTGTATGTAAGTCCTACTAATCCGACCTTTTCCTCTTTTCCACATTCTAACTCCGAATTTGGTCTATTCGGATCTATTTTGGCCAAATAAATTTTCTCTTTCTTCCATTCGCCATAACTAGGGTTTCCATATTTTATTTGGGAATGATGATGATAAAATTATGATATTTATTTATTTTATTATTTATCATCTTTATTTTTCATCTTTTCAATTTTGTCCTTTTCTTTAATTAATTTTTCCATGGATGAATCATCATCCTTAACCAGTAAGCATTTTTAAATGGTCTATTTACCATATAAGGACCTCCACTTTAAAGTTCTATAGCTATTTAATCCTTTTAGCTATTAGAACTCAAGTTTTACACTTTGTGCAATTTGGTCCTGATATCGCGTGATATGAAGTAATAAAATTTATAAAGAACTTGTTCACACCAAAACCAACTAATATCACGACGTTGAGGCAAGCACACCTGTCGAACAGTAGTATAGCTTAGTGGCAAGACCGAGTTATCGTACTCAAGAGAACCAAAAGTACTAGTACTCACTTCTTTCCTATTATCTAGCCTAAAAATAAAAGAGGATTGTTTAAACTAATTTAAAACTAACTAAGAAAGTGTAAAAGTAAATTGGGAAAACTTTTAGGGAAAAGCTGATTTATATGGACAATACTCAAGGGGGAATCCACCTAGACTTCACTTGTTACTATTTTCTTGAACTATATGATTTCTTTACTTGATTTGATCCGTAGAGATCCCTAATTTATGCTAAACCCTCCGTCGAGGCGTAGAGCAACTAGGCCTGAGTTGTTAATTAAAGTTCCTTTATTAATTAACTCCCTAGGTTGCATTAATTCGATCTATGGTTCCCCAAATTAGGTTTGACCCTAATCCGGCAGATTTATGTCGCCCTATGTCTACGGTGGCATGCAACTCCGCTTAATTATGGTAGATCTACTCTTATCACAGGGACTTTTGCTCCTCTGCTCTAAGCACATTTAATTCTTGAAATAACACCTAGGATTATTAAATCAAGAATGAAGAACGCATAATTAAGAACAATTCAAGTATTTATCAAATAAATCAAGAATAAATAACAAGATCTGTCTTAGGTTTCATCCCCCTCAAGTATTTGAGGGGTTTAGTTCATAATAAAAAAAGAAAACATCTCAGAAGATATAAAATAACAAAACATAAAAGAAACCAAAAACCCCTGAAGGAATTTAGGGAGATCCTCAATGTTGCTGTAGAATTCCGGCTTCTGAGATGAATTAATCGGCTTTCTCCCTTGGAGTAATCCCTTGCTTCTACCCTCAGTGTGGCAGAAAAACGAGAAGAAATATATCTCAAAACATATATGGTGCTTCTGCCTCATGAGGTCTTTATATAGAGAGCTTATGGGGAGCCTTTCTTAGCCTCTAAGCATCCCAATTCGAGTGAAATTCCCCTTCCTCACGACTAGAACACGCCCGTATGCCACGCCCGTGTGACTTCGACAGAGGCCGTGTGCTTTTATCGGTGGAGGCACGGCCGTGTGACCTGGTCGTGCTTGTCGGGGGCTTGACCGTGTGATCTTCATGTGGCACGGCCGTGTGGCATTTCTTTGCCCGTGTTGTTCGCACATTTTGACCCATTTTTCATCGTTTTTGGCCCGTTTTTCGTTCTGTCTTCTTCCCTATGCTCTCCTGAGTATAATATATAAAAAGGAAGGATTAAGAGCACCAATTCTCACAAAATTGATAAGAATCTATCCAAAATATAGGCTAAACATGAGGTAAAAATATGTATAATTTAGCGTTTATCAGGTCCTTTATCAAATTAAACATGTAACCAATAAAATATCTTCACAAAATTTTCATATAACATTTCTATCATACTATAGACTATAAAATAATATTAAAATAATTTTTTTCTGGAATCAGATTTGTGGTCTCGAAACCATTATTCTGATTTTTATAAAAAAAATGGGTTATTACAAACATAACTAACAATATTGCTTATGTTATATAGTTGTTGTAATAGCCCAAATTTCAGTAATGTCAGGAATTGTGGTTCGAGACCACCGAATTCGATAAATGAACTCGTATATAATATTATTTACTATTTACGAGCCGAATGTAGTTTTTTAAAAGATTTTTGAAAAAGTAAATTATGTTTGTAAAGATTTATTTGGTCAAGATATCGAGAAAAAGAGGTATTGAGATCTCGGTGTTATAAACCGAGCCATAAATATTTTTATGAATATTTAAGGAGTGTCAATAAGGTAATATTAAAGTTTCGTTAAGAAATTTTAAGGTTTTAGTGGTCAATTGAGTAAAAAGGACTTAATTGAATAAAGTGCAAAATTGTGAAAGGTGATGAAATAGCTCAATTGTCAAATGAGGAAGGATTTAAAGTGCAAATAAGCCCAAAGGAGATATTTTGGGCGGCAATAGCTGAGAAAAATAAGGAAATGAGTGAAATAAGGGCAAAATTAGAAAATTGCCAAAATTAGTTAAATAAAAATGGGACCAAATTGGGAATATCTAGAATTCTCTTTATTTTTCTTCATTTTCATCAGCTGAGAAACAGCCATGGAAGAGGGTTCAAGCTGGTTTTTCATATTCTAGCTTCATGTAAGTTTAATTCTTGCTCTCTCCTTGAAATTTCTATGTTTTTGAACTTTTACAATTGGGTCCAACTTAATAATTCATTAGTTTTTGATTCCATGGCTAATTTTTAAAGTTGATGTGGATTAGTGTTGAAAGAATGTGATGAATAAATATTGAATTGAAGCTTTAACTTTGATATGTGATGATTTTATCAAGTAAAATTGATGGAAATTGGTTTTAGGACCTAATTGTGAAATAGTTGAAATTAAGGCTTATTGTTAAAATTCTGATTTTCAAAAGTTATGAAGTAGTTCAAAATGATAGAGAAAGGTAGTAAATGAGAAAATTAGCTCAATGGAGGGGTTAATTAAGCAAGGACTGAATTGTATGAATTGTGGAAATTGGGACAAATTGGAAATCAAGATCTCACATTAAAGCAGTATTGGACAGCAGCAATTGTCTAACTTTGAAAAATCACCAAAAATGGTAGAAATTGAATTATAAGTTGAATAAGATATGTAATTAAAGCTTGTTGAGTCTATTTTCATATAAAAGAAACAGAGAAGGCAAAGGAATTTTGTATCTTGAGATATTTACATTTTTGTGAGACTGGTTTAGATTGATTTCGTGATCCCCTGTTCTGATTTGTAAAAATCATTAAAAATCGTACAAAAATAGTTATGGAATATGATTTATATGGTTGGAATCCTTATTGAGTCTATTTTTATAAGAAATAAACATGAACATATTTTGAATTTGGTATAAATAGAAATTAAAATTTTAGTGAAGAGAGGTCAGAGCTGTCTGACTGTGTAATAGGGGAGACTTTAATGAATAAACTGTACAAATTGGCCACACCAAAAATTATGGAAAAATTATGGTAAGAATATATGTGAGTCTAGTTTCAAGGAAAAATTACGGATCTTAATTTGGAGTTCTGTAGCTCAAGATAAAAATAATTTAGTGACTATGACACGAATGGACAGCCTGAAAATGTACGTAAGTAAATAGTAAAAGTTATAGATAATGTTACTTACAAGTGTGGTATTTATACTAAGCATGTGGAATAGAGTGGAGGAGGAGGAAAATATATGAACGATTTGTATTTAGATTAATCATATGCTTGATTGTAATTGATAAAGGTTGAATCAGAAATGGTATAATGTTTTATTTCTTGATATTATTATGAATTATGTGACTAACGGAGATATTGAGAATGTATGTTAGGATTTCGTGAGCAGAATGGCTGAATATGTTTTGCAGAAATCAACTCGAGCGATTCCAGCTCAATGACAAGATGAATTGACGGAAAAGACCATGGTTGGACCATGGCAACAAGTGAAAAGTGGTAGCTTCGGCTGCCTGATCAATTGAAAGTGGTAGCTTCGGCTACAAGTGAAAAGTGACTTCCGTATAAGACCATAGCTGGGCTATGGCATCGGAAGAAAGTGATAAGTGATTTCCGTATAAGACCATAGCTGGGCTATGGCATCGGAATAAAGTGACATGTGACTCCCGTGTAAGACCATAGCTGGGCTATGGCGTCGGAATAAGATGATAAGTGATCCGTGTAAGACCATATCTGGGATATGGCATCGGAGTGATATGTGCTTCTGAGTAAGACCATATCTGGGATATGACATCAGTGATATATGTGATCCATATAAGACCATATCTGGGATATGCATCGGTGTGATACGTGCTTAAGATGTAAGACCATAGCTGGGCTATGGCATTCTAATGAAAAGTGATGAATTGACGGTTAAGTCCATGGTTTTACCATGGCATAGTGATAGTGAAGATGTAAGACCATAGCTGGGCTATGGCATTCTATCGAAAGTGATGAATTGACGGATAAATGAAAAGACCGTAACTATGCTATAGCATCAGTGATCATCAATGAAATTCAATGCGTATCGGCGCACATCAAAGAACGCGAGACTATGATTGTACCGGGCAGAAAGTGAATAAGTAAAAGACCATAGTTGGATGAGACTATGGCATCAGTGAAAAATGACGATTTCCAAATCGGTAAAGTTTTGGTAAGTATCATTTGAAATTATGCAATAGAATTTAAATGAGCACTGAGATTAGGCTCAATAAATGATTTGTTATTTTAAATCATAATTGGAATAATAGCTAGTAAATTACATGTTTATGAATTGATATTTAAAGTTTGGTAAGTGATATGTGATTATTATTGGCATTGATTCTGATGTTTGTGTACTCTTCGACGTTGAAATGATTCAACGTCTAAATTCAGCATGAGAATGAGAATGAGACTAATATGAATAAGTTCAGACATGTACATGAGTTTTATGAGCATTGAATTGATAAAGCTTGTGAATTTTGTGGTATATTATGTGAAAGAATATGGCATGGATTATTGAATCCCTACAAGTTACAATGTGAAATGAAAAATTGTTTTCATTATGTTTATAATAAGTTATAAATTGCATAAGGAATGTAAAATGTAATAGAAATGGTTTAATTACATGTGTGGTACTTAATGTGCGAAAATATGAGTATCCAATATATTTGTATTGATTCAATGGAAAAATATAGTAATATGAGGACAAATAGTAATACGGAGTAATATGAGCCCAGCAAGTAAGTGATTTCCAGTACTATGAGTTTATCACATGAATAGGAGTCTAAATGATTGAGTGTGTGACATCTGTTTTAGCCAAATGTAATGACTTATATTAGCTATTGTGACTGTAAATCTGATTATATATACATGCATGTGCTATAGATTTTATATGATTGGTTGAGTTTAAGTCCGATAGCACCTCGAACCCTATCCTGGTGTCGGATACGGGCGAAGGGTGTTACAGTTGTCCTACTGTGTGCGAGTTCGATATACTACCTATTCCTATCATGATCCTTTCACAACTTTTAAATTAAAAAAAACGCGTTTAAATGCGTTTGAATTTATGCTTTTAAACAACTCTTTTTGATACGATTCTTAGAACTATCCATAGCCCTTCCCCAACCCATAAATAGGAGGATAATATGCTTTTGCACAATCAAACCCACATGTTCCTACATTAGCAACAATGTCCATGCTACTCGAACAAAGACTCAATCGACTTATTTTATTCTTTTTTTTTATGTAGCCTTTTACAAAGGAACCATTTTCATCACGAATCACAATGAAAAAAAACATAAAAGTTAGACCATAATGATAAACCACATTAGAGGTGTTCATGTGTCGAGTTAGGTCAGGTTCAAGTTGGGGCTAGGCATGATATTAACTTACTTTATGCTTGTCTAAGCCTAACTCGACCTGAAATCAAGGCCTACAATTTTGTCCAAACTCGTCCATATTTGTAAAAGACTAAACCAAGTCCATCTTAGACTTGCCATATTATTTTAATGTGTTTTAAATTACATATTATATAAAAACAAGATAATATATAAAAACAACATAATATAAAATATTATAAACTTAAAACAGGCCGAGCCGGGCTAGGGCTTTGAGCCTAACCCATATTTTAAATGAGCCTAATTTTTTTACTCGAATATATTTTCAGGCATAATTTTTTTGCCCAAACACTCCAAAATGTCGAGCGAATCTTCGAGCTTGGATGGGTAGTATATGTTGCATGCCATTTAAACCATTTGACACTTGATTTCTTTCAACCCTATATCACATTATTGTAATAATTATTGAATGAGTTTTAGCTTAGTTGATGTTATTACTATTGTAATGATTTAAAGGACCTGAAATTTAAAGTGCTTAAGCACGTAATATGTATCACTTTCGGATAGAAAATTATTGGTAAGTTAAGCATCTTTTAATTCAAAAATTGAATGTATATAAAAAAGTTTAACTCCTCCCTGGGGCCTAAAGTACAACCAAAAGAAATTCCACAAATTTGAAACTGGAGCCGTTGAAAATTTTTAAATCTATGTCATAATTGCATATTACACCCTCGTACTTTCCCCTTTTTATAACCCAAAGCGATTCCCAAATTCAAATAAAAGAACCGCCAATAACGTCCATTTTAAAAAATCTAGAACCCAATCTCCACCGTCCATTTTAAATTTTAATCGCCTTTTCCTCCCATCCAAATGGATCCCTTTCACTGAAAATCCAGTAACAAGCAAAACCAGCTTATAGCTTAGCTAATTCATCACCAAAATCTTCCAAGATCTGACATGAAATGAAACCCTAATATCTTATTTTTTCTTATCTCAAGAACATAATTGCAGGAAATCGATTTCATATTCTGTTTTTCAATTCCACTTTCAGGTTCAAATTTTAATCTTTTCATTCGTGGAAAATTTTATTTTTATTTATGGATTTTCAGCACATTTTTTATGTTTTCTAACATTGTTTTAGCAGAATGTTGAGAGATTTCAAATTCTTGAGCCGAAACACAAGCAAGAACGAGGAAGTGGAGAATGTTCCAGTAAACCCTAGAGATTCACTAGCTTCTCAACAGAGCAATGATGGATCGAGTAGGCCTCCTCTCAACACGATTCAAGATCCAACGACAAAGCCTAAACTGGAGCAAGAAGGAAGTGTTCGAAGCCGAATCGATAGAACTCCGACTAAGCCTAAACCTAAACTGCCGGATTCGACATTGCCTCTCAAAACACCAGATAAACATGGGTTTTTGTCGAAAACTAGGTATGGTTGGGCGAAGAATGAAGCAGCTGAATCGGATTCGCGTAATGCGGGGACTACAAATATGACACCAAGGGTAAGTAGGGGAATAGGGAAGGCAACTTCGAGTTGTTATTCGGAGAGTAATTCAACACAGAGTACGCCAACAAAGAGTGTTAGTAAGCCTCCGGTTTCGGGTTTTAGGAACAAATTTGATGGGAATGGAGGGATGCGTGGAGGGAATTTTGCTGCATTGTACAGAGGAGTGCCTAGTTCTTCTGGTGGCCCGGTTACTGTTGTCAATACTGTTGAAGTTCCTCACTTCGACCTTAAGGAAGACCCCTCATTTTGGATGGATCACAATGTACAGGTAAATAATCCTAAAATCCATTTTTACATTAATTTATACATAATTTTATGATTTTTTTTTTTTGTATAGAATAGGAATGGCTGTTGTCTCAATTGCCCAATTTATAGTTCATTGTGATAATTAAGGACAATTCTGGACTAATTTGCTGATTTTGGTGATGAATGTGAAAACTTACTCAGGTTCTTATCCGTGTCCGTCCTCTTAATGGAGTAGAGAAGAGCACAAATGGCTATAACAGATGCTTAAAGCAAGAAAATTCTCAGACTATCGCTTGGATTGGGCAGCCAGAAACTAGATTCACGTTTGATCATGTGGCATGTGAAACAGTAGACCAGGTTTGGTTAAAAGACAAATTCACATTTTTATGCAGAAAGATATTCTTTTTCTGTAATCTATTTTTCGCATTATCTTTTGCAGGAAATGCTTTTTAGGATGGCTGGTCTGCCAATGGTTGAAAATTGCTTATCAGGCTATAATAGCTGTATGTTTGCCTATGGCCAGGTACTTTCTTTAAAGCTTAGGATGTTATCATAATTTCATATCATTTTTGTTTTAGCTGGTATTGCTAAACAGCAAAGTCGCCAGCAGTAATAGTTCGGCATGTGTGGGTGAGAAAAATATAGGTGCAATTCCCAACTTGGTTTCCTGTGATATTATAGACTTATTTAACGAAATCACTACATCAGTGTTGGGTAATCAAGTGCCATATGCTCTTTACAACTTGTGTTTTTTTTTTCTTTTGAGCTTATACCATGATAATGTAACACCCTTGTCCAGGTACCTTAAGTGTCATTGTCAGAGTTTCAAATAGTATGTATGTGCTAAAACTATTACGAGAACTAGGAAAAAAAACTTATCTTATCTGAAGGAAAGTAATTTTGTTTGTTAGGTAACTTTTGTTCTCATTGCTAATTGTGGAAAGATATGCACCATGCATCTTACCTTTCTATAACAAGACTAAAGAAAATGATATCCTACAGTATCCAAATTCCAAAGATCGGAATTGGTTGCTTAGTTCAACTCTAATGACTCAGGCCACCGATGCAACAAATATTTTATTCCCTTCTTCTTAACTATATCAGTTATCTTGACATTACTGTGTTTGGACATGCAGACAGGAAGTGGAAAGACATATACAATGCTCGGAGAGATTGAAGATTTGGAAGTCAAGCCAAGTCCACAACGGGGAATGACACCACGGATATTTGAGTTTTTGTTTGCAAGAATTCAAGCTGTAATTGTCTGAAGTTCATGCTAGCTTCTTGAATTTTAATGCATAAGCTTGGAAACCATTTTATTTAACGATTCTCTATCTCTTTCATCACAGGAAGAGGAAATCCGAAGAGATGAGAAGTTAAAATACAATTGCAAGTGCTCTTTCCTTGAGATTTACAATGAACAAATAACTGATCTTCTTGATCCTTCTGCTACCAACTTACTTGTGAGTTTACTACTTTCTTTACCTTTGCCATGTATTTTTTTCCCAGCTATTTTTCATTATGTAATTCTTAATTTTTAGCTAAGGGAAGATGTTAAGAAAGGAGTGTACGTGGAAAATCTCACTGAATTTGAAGTTCAGACCGTGAGCGATATTTTGAAGCTTTTATCTCAGGTGACAAACCTTATCAACACTTTGTGTAGTAGGAAACTACTTCTTACTCTCTCATTACATTTTATTTAAATTACATATATTATTGTTTTAAGTCGCTGTATGTTTTTTTTGCATAGGGTTCTCTAAATAGGAAAGTTGCAGCAACAAATATGAACAGGGAGAGCAGTCGTTCACATAGTGTTTTTACATGCGTTATTGAGAGCAGGTGGGAAAAAGATTCCACAACTAATTTACGGTTTGCAAGATTAAACCTGGTTGATCTTGCTGGTTCAGAAAGGTGCGGTTAAACCAGTTTGTTGAACTCTCTCTCTGCATCTATGTCTATATATATATGGTCTAGCTTGTATTTGTGTAATGAGATTCCTGTTTGATATTCTACTATAGGCAAAAAACTTCTGGGGCTGAGGGTGAGCGTTTAAAGGAAGCAGCTAGCATAAATAAATCTCTATCAACACTAGGGTACTCAAAACCATTTCAATTTTTCTTCATCAGATATTGATGTTTTTTTATATATCGCCTTTGCTTTAAGTCCTTGCTAGTCAAATTATGAGTACATATGATCATTTGCAGTCATGTAATTATGATTCTTGTGGATGTGGCTAATGGAAAGCAACGGCATGTTCCATATAGAGACTCAAAGCTCACCTTTCTTCTTCAGGTCAGTTTCTGATTCTCTTTTATTCTTTGTCTTTATGTATTGTGGTTATTGTTTATGATGTAAGGTTTGATCCGAAATGTGATACAGGATTCACTTGGTGGAAATTCTAAAACAATGATAATTGCTAATGTCAGCCCTTCTATCTGGTTGGTTTCTATTTGTGACACTTCCAACTTGAACACGAATATCTACGGTGATTCTGATTAACTTCCATTATCTTACATTTATCTTATCTCTCTTTTTTTTCAGCTGTGCAATTGAAACGCTTAACACTCTAAAGTTTGCTCAGCGAGCAAAATTAATACAAAACAACGTGAGTTTACTCCTATTGCATGTTGTCGCATATGGTATAAAAATACTTCAGTTTTCACTATTGAAGTTTCTCCTGTTGATGGTGTAGGCTGTGGTGAACGAAGACTCCACTGGAGATGTCATTGCACTACAAAACCAGATACGACTTCTAAAGGTGTGGGACATTCATCATAGTGTATTTATTTTTTCTTTCTAAATTCATATGAATTATACTCTGAACTGATTTTCTTAAACAGGAAGAGCTTTCTGCTCTTAAACGTCAGAATGTGTCCCGGTCCCTGTCTTTTGGTGCAGCAATCACTGGTACAGTGCAATTGGAAGAAAGTCTTGATGATGGTAACACGTATGATATGTGTCTGGAAGAAGATGATTTGGGATATGAATCCAAAGGCACTGTGAGAATGTCCTTTAAGCAGGTAGCTGGCATGTGCTGCAATTGTGGTTATTATTTCTTTTACAGAGTGTCAAATCAAGTGTATTAACATTTATGCTCCTTTGAACTCCGAAAACTTTGCAGTTAAACTCTTTGGAAGTAACACTTGCTGGTGCCTTGAGAAGGGAGAAAACGGCAGAAACTTCTATCAAAAAGCTTGAAGCAGAGATTGAACAACTGAATCGTTTGGTATTCTTTTGTGTCTCCTGACTTTCCAATTCTGTTCTATCTTAAACTGCTACCTTAAAATTTCAACACCAAGTACTTTACAGGTTCGTCAAAGAGAAGAAGACACCAGAAGCAGTAAAATGATGCTTAGGTTTCGTGAAGACAAGATTCAAAGAATGGAATCACTTGTTCGTGGCTCATTACCTGCAGGTTCTTTTTTGCTCGAAGAAAATAAAGCACTCTCTGAAGAGATTCAGTTACTTCAGGCTAAAGTTGATAAAAATCCTGAAGTAACTCGTTTTGCATTGGAGAATATAAGGCTTTTAGACCAACTTAGAAGGTAGATTCTAAAAACAGATGATAGTGCTGATATTCTTCAAATTATTTATCTATTTATTTTTTTTTTTTGGCACTTATAGATTTCAAGAATTCTATGAGGAAGGGGAAAAAGAGATACTATTGGACGAAATATCCAAACTGCGGGATCAGGTATTTCTAATTCTGGCCCAAAATCTTGTTATTCTTTTGTTTGATTTTTTTTGGATAATGGCATAATGCAAAATTTCTACATGCAGCTGCTGTGGCTTCTTGACGGGAAGTCTAATCATCTTAGCTGCCCGAGCTCAAATGATCGTCTGCAGGTTCACTTTATATACAACCTATTATAATATTTTTAACACTTTTTGTCACCCAAACTTGTTTGTATAAAGAACCTACAAGAGGAAGGACAAGTTCGTTTTTCTTTACATTAGTTTTTTGAATGGAAACAGAGGCCTCAACGTTTATGAATATTGGATTACCTAGGATTTATTTCATTTTTCTTCTAATGCAGGAAGCTGTTCGCATCAGCAAAGAAAATGACTCCCTACAGTCTGAGGTTTGTTTGTTCATTGTTTGGCAGAAATATGCATTTAAGATTAGTCTTTGGGGCTTTCATGTTGTTCTTTGTTCATTGTTTCAGTTAAAAAACACTCTCAATGAGTTAGAAGAATGCAGGCACAACCTTAATTCTTGCTTGGAGGAGAATTCAAAACTTAGTAGGTTAGATAATCTGGTCTTCTTTTCAGCTAAACTATGTCTTTCCTTATTGAATGTTTAAAACAGGCATTTTCTTTCTTTCTGAGGCAATTTTCTCTTGCTTCTTCTGCAGAGAAATTAACAATTTACATGCTATGTTAAATAGCCTCAAGTCTTCAGCTTGTCATCAAGATGGCAGCTGCAAAGTCATAAAGGTACTATTTGTTTTGCTATTTCTGTTGTTTTAGCTTATGGGATCTCAAACTAGGATAGAAAAAAGAACACACACAGGTGCCAAGTTTATTTATTGATTTAAGGATGATTGTAATACCTATGTTCCTAACAAAATGGTTGTATTTGACCAGCCATTTGTTGCCTTTTATTTTTGCAACCTACTTGCTAACAAGAGGTAAACATCAATTTCAGGATTCAGACAGAAATGGGGAAACAATGGAGATGAGTTCAGTTCAGAAAATGACAAGTGAGGAACAAATTATGGATTTGCAGTTGGAATTGGATATACTAAAGATTATTCTTCAAGAAGAGAAAACATCTCATGCTGCAGTTGAAGAAAGAGCGGACCGCTTGACTAGAGATCTTGAGATGGCAAAAGGCAAACCTGTGATGCTGAACAAAGAAATTGAGGATGCAAATGGCAAACTAGAGGAGGCAAAGTCTGTAATTGAAGCACTTGAGTCCCAACAAATTTTTTCAATCAACGAGATGGAGGACTTGAGGAAAAGCAAAAGTGATCTTGTAAAGCTTTTGAGTGAACAGGAAGCTGAAATTGCTGCCTTGAAAAAGCAACTTTCCGGTAGAACTTTTAAAGATGCTGCACCACCTAAAAAGATAGAGAGTGAAGAATCCAGCCTACAGCTGAAATTGAAGAGGATGCACGACTCCCTTGAGAATGCCAAAAAGATGAATATCTGGTACCAAACTGATCGTGCTTTTAAGGCATCTAATGAAGAAGAAGTGGATGAAATCTGTCGGCAGGCTGAAGCTGAAACTGCTGAGGTTATTGTCTGTTTGCAGGAAGAACTTACTCTTCTTCAGCAACAAATCCAAGATTGTCATTTGAAGGAGGTGGAGGCTCAAAATGGTGCTGTCTTTTTAGAAACTGAGTTGAAGGAATTGCAAGAAAAGGTAGGTATGTTGACTGAGGATAATAAACAGTTACTTGGAAGGCTTGAAATGAAAGATGGAGAACTAAGAACATTAATGGAAGAGTGGGAACTGCTAAGTTCTGAGATTGAAACGATACTAGCTGATGGTCACGAGGAACTTGTTGATGCTGGTAATCAACTGGAACTCCTTTCCAGTTCTTTTCCACAGAGAAGGATTTGGATTTCTGAGAAAGTTGGTAGGGTGGTCAGAGTACTCTCAGAAAAGGAATTACTGATTGAAGAGCTTGGAAGATGCCTGGAGGATGCAACAGATAAAAGAAGTGAGCTGGAGTGCATGCTGAAGTCTTTGAGAGGTGCTGCACTGATTCTTAATGAAGCACAGCAGCAAGAATGCAATGAAAAAGAGACAGAGATTGTTCTACTGAAGAAAGAACTGAACGTAAAAACATCAATCATTAGAAAGCTTGAGGACAAAATGAAGATGGCTGAAGATGACCTGAGAAATTCATCTACTTGTGCAACTGTTGCTTTTGTACTTATGAATAGATTATCAGAGGTAAACCATAATCATCTCAATGCATTGAAGGGTAAGGACGAACAACTTGCAGAATCAGCAAAGGCAATCTTGAGTAAGGATGCTCTTTTGATCGACCAAGCTACCATGATTGAAGAAGCAGAAAAGCATATTCATTCCCTTGAAACTGAACTTGAAAAGTCAGAGGAAGCTTGCACTGAACGTAGCCAGAGGCTTCTGGAGGAGGAGCAGCGTGCTGCTGCTATTGAACAAAAGCTTGAAGATATGGTGGAGAATGACATTTTGAAGACACAGGAGGAGCTGTCTAATCTTAAGGACAGAATGAAGATGGCTGAAGATGACCTGAGAAATGCATCTACTTGTGCAACTGTTGCTTTTGTACTTGTGAATAGATTATCAGAGGCAAACCATAATCATCTCAATGCATTGAAGGGTAAGGACGAACAACTTGCAGAATCAGCGCAGGCGATCTTGAGTAAGGATGCTCTTTTGATCAACCGAGCTACCATGATTGAAGAAGCAGAAACACGTATTCATTCCCTTGAAACTGAAGTTGAAAAGTCAGAGGAAGCTTGCACTCAACTTCGCCAGAGGCTTCTGGAGGAGGAGCAGTGTGCTGCTGCTATTGAACAAAAGCTTGAAGATATGGTGGAGAATGACTTTTTGAAGACACAGGAGGAGCTGTCTAAACTTGAGGACAGAATGAAGATGGCTGAAGATGACCTAAGAAATGCATCTACTTGTGCAACTGTTGCTTTTGTACTTGTGAATAGATTATCAGAGGCAAACCATAATCATCTCAATGCATTGAAGGGTAAGGATGCTCTTCTAATCAACCAAGCTACCATGATTGAAGAAGCAGAAAAATATATTTGTTCCCTTAAACTTGAAGTTGCAAAGTCAGAGGAAGTTTGCACTGATCTCCAGAAAAGGCTTTTTGAGGAGGGGCAGCATGCTGCTGCTATTGAGCAAAAGCTTGAAGATATGGTGGAGAATGACATTTTGAAGACACAGGAGGAGCTGTCTAAGCTAAGAACAGGTGTATCCACACTCAGGGCTCACATGGGCATGCATAGAGATAGTGACAGAAGCCCTGAAAGAAGTGTTAAAGAAAACCTTTATACCTCTAATGATGGCAGAGATGAAAGACGGGTAAGCTAATGCTCTTGGTTTCTGATAGACAGCTCATTCACTGCAGATATTCACTTCTGTTGTAGTTATTCTTTGAAATGGGTGATCGATTTTTTTACTCCACCTGGATGTTATTGCAGTCAAACAAAAGGGCAGATGCCAAGAATTTGCACTCTCTTCGGAGGCAGGAAACTGGTACACCTGATTGTTCTTTAAAAGTTGTAGAGAGTCTACATGGATCTCGATGTGATGAGAAAACTATTGAGTCTGGAAACACTTGCAAGAAGAAGTGCGATAGAGATTTGACTATTATTCTTCTGAAAAAGGAAATAGAATCTGCCATGGAAAGCTTAAAAGAGGTTCAAGCTGAGATGGCCAGAATATGCAATGAAAAAGAGGAGATTCGGTTGTCTGAGAAACAAAGCAAGGAAGGCCTACAGTGCCTTGCAGCACATGCACTTGCTCTGGAAGAAGCAATGGATGACTTTGGAAAGCTGTTGGAAGTCAAGATTGGAGCCGTCCATCAAAAGATAAATACTGTTGAGCAAGCCATGCAAGAAATCAGTACTCATTGGTGCCAGACAAAAGAGGTAAATTGTTTAAAATGTTTAGATGTATAATTTTAGAACCATGAAAAAAACATATCTAATGTTGTTTACATCTCTCTGACTGTTTTTAAAAGGTGACTATTTGCAAGGGTTAGATTTTTCTTGCCTGTTAGTTTTTAGGCTAGCCATCCCTCTATTTTGGTTGTTTTGGCCGTTTCATCATCCACAGAGCTTTTTATCCACTAATCAGCCAACAAAAGAGCACTTTGCAAGAGAAGAGTGGAGTGGCTTAGCCAAGTGGACAATCACAATAACACATTCTCATTTACTTTTACCTTATAAGTAGAAGTAACCCATATTTTAGTTTAAATAATAATTAACCTTATATTTTCCTTTTTCAATGTTCTTGGGCAGTTCCTTGAACTTGAAGTTGGTGACGCAAAGATAATTGCAACTCAGAAAGCTTCAGAGGCTTCTTGTATTCTTGCTAAATTTGAAGAGGCGCAAGATACCATAACAGAAGCAGATATTATGATCAATGGGCTCATGATTGCTAATGAAAAAATGAAACTTGATATCAAGAGGAGGAAGCAAGTGGAAACTGCACTACTAAATGAGAGGGATGAACTAATTAATCAGGTTAAAACTCTGCAATCCATTAATACTGTGAAGGATCAGCAACTTGAAGACCTTGAAGAGCAGTTTGGTTCAAGTTTGACAGAGACGAGGTTTATGGTTGCTGAACTGGAACGTCTCATCACTGAACTGCAAACTGCTTTTTCTCAGAGTGTCAAGGCTGTAGCTTGTAATAGTCATTGCCTTAAGTCTCTTCTGTTTGATTCAATGAAGCTAGCACGCTCGTGGCTTGAAGATGTCTGGTCGGAGATAATTGTGAAGGACTGTGCAGTGTCAGTTCTTCACTTGTGTCATATGGGAATTGTGTTGGAAACTTTGACAGGGCTGAATGCAGAAAATGGTTTGCTTCAGCATGGATTGTCAGAGTCAAATGCTGTTATAGCTGATTTGAGGGAACACAATTCCAGGTCAAGAAGAGAGCTTGAAATGTGTAGAGATATTAAGGGAAAACTTCTAGCTGATATTAAGAATAGTTTTGATCGAATATCAAAGAAGGAAGAGGAAACTGGTGAGCTTAGTATCAAATTAGTCACTTTTGAGAAAAAGATATCTGCATTACAGTTTCAAGAGGAAGTTATGTTGCAAAGGTCTAACTATATGGGATCTCAGCTTGCAGTTTTAATGAAGGAATTAGACTTGAGTAACACAAATTTTGTATCTTCCCTTCTTGATCAAGAGCAACTGCTCAAAGATAAAGAAGTGCAGCTGGAATCTCAGGCTGAGATTTCTATGGTAGACTTATGTACAAAAGACTTTGAGTCTCTTATTTTCTCTTCAGAGATGAAACAAATGATTGTCCACTTAGCTGACTCTGGGAAAAAGTTTACCAATGCTTATGCTGTCCTTGATGGTTTAAAGAAAGAAATGACTTTTACAAAATTAGATGCATGTTTGAAAGAGCAGCTATTGGTGGAGCGGGAAAGTGAGATGTCTTTTCTCCAAGAAAAAGTTGAAGAAGCACAGATTGAGTTAAGAATGTTGAAGAAAGAGAACTGTCTACTTCTCCAGGATTTGGAGGAGCAGAAAGCTGACTCTGGAAAAAAGCTTGCCAATGCTTATTCTGTCACTGATGGTTTAAAGAAAGAAATGATTTTTGCAAAATTAGATGCATGCTTGAAAGGGCAGCTATTGGTGGAGCAAGAAAGTGAGTTGTCTTTTCTACAAGAAAAAGTTGAAGAAGCACAAATTGAGTTAAGAAAGATGAAGAAAGAAAACTGTCTGCTTCTCCAGAATTTGGACAAAAAGGAAGCAGACACCGGAAAAAAGCTTACCAATGCTTATGCTGTCATTGATGGTTTAAAGAAAGAAATAATTTTTGCAAAAGTAGATGCATGTTTGAAAGAGCAGCTATTGGTGGAGCAGGAAAGGATATCAAAGTTTATAGAAGAGTTTGAGTTCTTAGAGAACCGAACTGAAGAGCTGGAATCTGAAAATATAAATCTTCATGCAGAGTTATCAAGGAAAGATGAGGTTTTAAAGGGTCTTTTATTTGATCTCAGCCTGCTACAAGAGTCTGCTTCTAATACCAAGGATCAAAAGGATGAAATGGAGGAAATGGTTTCTACTTTGGAGGCTTTAGAAGACGAGCTTGCTGTAAAATCAAGTGAACTTAATGAGGCTGTTAGTCATAGTCATATGCTCAAAGTGCAACTGCAGGAGAAGCTAGAGACGATCACCAGTCTTCAGTTGGATATTAAAGGTGAACGTGAGTCTTTGAAGCTTCTCTACTCTGAAAATCAGGAGCTGAAATCTCATATTGAGGATGCCTTGGCAGTAAAAAGTTCTCTTGAAGATGAATTAACAGAGAGAAAGAAGATCACTGAGAGCTTAGAGGTGGAAATATCAGAAATGAATAATACCCTTTCCGAAATGAAAGATACCATAGACTTCTTGAGTAGTAATCTAAATGAAGTTTCGGGTGAAAGAGATGAGCTTCACATGGAGGTGCTTAGCTTGGAAGAAAAGCTTAGAAAGGCACAGGCTGAGGCGAAACAAAGTGAAGCCATTGCAATGGAAGCTCAACAGGTACGGTCTATTTTAACAATGTGTAAAATATTATTTCTGTTTCCTTTTAATATATAATCTTTATCTTATAATTGTATGGATACAATTTGATGATAGATGGCTGAATCAAAGAAGACCTATGCTGAAGAGAAGGAAGCTGAGGTAAAACTATTAGAGAGATCTGTTGAAGAGCTAGAATGTACTATAAATGTATTGGAGAACAAGGTAAGATGTCGCACAATGATAAAGCTGTATGAAGGTACTACTTCTATCAAAACCATGTTAATAAATCCCAAACCTGTTTTAGGTTGACATTATCAAAGGGGAAGCTGAACGTCAGCGATTACAAAGAGAGGAGCTAGAATCAGAGCTGGATGCTATAAAAGTTCAGATGCAGAATGTTAAAAATGCTGATGCAGACATGAAAAGGTTTGCTAATTCTATCTCGTTTGTAATGCCTATACCCTTGCTAAATTATGACAAATTGTTCCAATTGGCAATAAATGATTTCTTTCTATCTGTAGGTGTTTGGATGAGAAGACAAAGGATCTTCAACAAGCACTTGATCAGATACAAATTCTTGAAACTGACATATCTGACAAGGACAGAGAGGTGAAACCTTTTTGTTTAGATGTGGTTTAGTTAGTTATCATTGACTTTCTCTTGAGCTTATAATGCTGAAATGAAATTTTCTGAAAAATTCTTGACGTCTTTGGTTTCTGCTTTTCAAGATATGTTCTGGGTTTTTATTGATAAGTCTTAATTATTGTTCAACAGATTGCCCAATGCATAACACATATTTCTGAACTAAATGTGCATGCCGAAGCCCAGGCAAAGGAGTATAAGCAGAAGGTATGCTAAAGGTTCTTGATTGGATTAGGCTGTTCTGCTGCATTTTTTTTCTAGCCATTTATCCTTGATTTTCTAACCATTTCAAGAATTATTAAAATTGGAAACAGTTCAAGGCATTGGAAGCCATGGCTGAACAAGTTAAACCTGAAGGTTATGCCAACAATGCCCAAAGTCATTCATCAAACAAGTTAGAGAAAAATGTGGCAAAGCCTCGAGGCTCTGGTTCCCCATTCAAATGCATTGGTTTGGGTTTGGCACAACAAGTGAAATTAGAGAAAGATGAGGATCTTACTGCTGCAAGGCTGCGCATTGAAGAATTAGAATCCTTAGCAGCAAATCGCCAGAAAGAGGTAGGCTTTATCACATGGATGCTGATTCTACAACTTTCTTATCAACTTTAGAGTATGGTTTTTGGAACGGGACGGTGATCGAACTGGTCAGGTCACCAGTTCTTGGTCTGACCGTCAGTCTAGTTTCAATTAAAAAGTTATAAACCTGGTTTAACCGTCAGCACAACTGGTTCAAAACAGTTCGCCATCCAATAAATTCGACCTCTTAACCTAGGCCAGTATACCGGCCAGTTCGGTTCCAACAACTATGCTTTTGAGTTTGCACTTGCTAATTACTTTCTCTAAACATGTTACTTGCCACAGATATTTTCTCTCAATGCAAGACTAGCAGCAGCAGAGAGCATGACCCATGATGTGATTCGAGATCTGTTGGGAGTCAAATTGGACATGACCAATTATGTGGTAACCAAATTTACTTATATCCATCATTTTAACAATGGGTCTTGGAACTTAATAATATATGTTGAATTTCCGAATCAAAGAAGAAATTACTTTTTCCTCATTGGAAGAATTTCAATAATACACCCTGCCCCCAGCAAAATAAACAACAGTCTAACCTAATTTTCCTATCTTATTCTCTTCCTTTTAATGCAGTCATTGTTGGATAATCAGCAAGTGCAGAAAATAACAGAGAAGGCTAGACTTGATAATTTAGAATCTCAAGTGAAGGTATGGATTTCTGGGGTACTTTGAATTTATTTTGGGCACTATTATCTGTTCAGATTTATTTGAATTATGTCATGCCGATAGGATCACGAGGTTGTCAAGCTCAAGCAGCAGCTCAATGAATTTGTTGAGGAGAGGCAAGGGTGAGCAAACATAACTTTACCAATAGAACTTATGATATGCTAATGTGGGCTCATAAACCTAGTAGCTATTTCATATTGCTCAGTATGTTCAGGTTTTGTTGCATCTTATTTTGACAGGTGGCTTGAGGAAATTGATAGAAAACAAGCTGAGCTAACTGCAGTGCAAGTAGCATTGGAGAATGTTCGTCAGCGAGATCAGTTGCTTAAAACCGAAAACGAAATGCTCAAGGTTAAGATCTTGAACTTTTGTACTTAATAAAGGGTTAAAATGCCTTGAAAGTCCTGTGGACTGGATCAAATTAGTCCCTCTATTATTAAATGAATTAGTCCCTACACTGGTGAAAAGAATCAAATAAGTCCAAATTGTAACAGAATTGATATTTATTGTATAAAAAATGTTTTGAAAATTATTTTTTTCAATTGCAGTTCAATTCCAAACAAAAATTTCATTTACAGAATCATAATAATTTTAAAAATATTAACTCTGGTAAATAGTAATTGTTAATTCTATACCAATTTTGACTTATTTTAGTAGTACAAGGACTAAATTGATCCATTTAATAGAAGAGGGACTAATTTAATCCAGTCCCTATAATACAAGGACCTCTCAGCTACATTCATCCTTAGTGAAGTGTCAGTTTTAGTTGGTTCCTGGACCTAATTCCCTATACTATCTGCAGATGGAGAATGTAAACTACAAGAAAAAGGTATTGGAACTTGAAGGAGAAGTAAAGAAACTATCTGGCCAACAAAACCTCCAACAACGAATTCACCATCATGCCAAAATTAAGGCAAGTTTTTATGCATTTTCTTCCTCTAGTGGACTATCTCCTTCAAAATCAATGCCAATTCTGAATCTATTTTTATTATGTTTTGAACAATGCATTAGGAAGAAAATAACATGCTAAAAATCCATAATGAAGAGCTCGGCGTCAAGCTGCGGCGAACAGAGGTTGTACTTTCACGTGTAAGAGAAGAGCTCGGTCATTATCGTGCTTCTATCGGGAAAAGCCCTTGCGTTAATTTCGACGAGGAGCAACGTTTGAATAACAAACTGAGGGTTAGTCCCTAGAGATGTCCTTTTTATAGTAGGCTTAGCAGAGTATTAAGAGTTTGTTTAAAATCATCTTTAAATCATTTACAGGAGTCTGATGAAGACCGGGTGCAACTAGCTCACAAGTTACTGGCATTGTGTACAAGTGTTTTAAAGGTAAAGTCAATGGTGATTGATTCTAAGGATTTCTTTTATCACGATCACGGATTTCGTTTATCTCATTCAAACCAAACTTTCAGGCTGCCGGTATAACAATGCCTATTTCTGATATATGCCCTGCGGCTGCTGAAGAGGCACTTGAACAACTCCAGAATAAAGTCATCTCACTTGAAAGAGAATTGCAAAGTTTGACACTTAAGGTAAATAACACACACTAGTTTTTTACTTGATTATATTGTTATATTTATATACAGGAAGCTGGTTTTTGAGTTAATATACATTAAATTTCTGATGATAGCTTGTAATCACATTACAAGCATGCTAATATGCCCGAACTCATGATGAATGTTGGATAGAAGTATTATTGTCCGATATGTACATGCAAGTTTCATACATGCATACACATGCATATGTACATGCTTGCTATATGCCTGAACTCGCGATGAGTGTCTGATAGAAGTGTGTACATATTACAGACACACTAGCTTTTTACTTGATTATATTGTTATATACCGAAAGCCGGTTTCCGAGTTAATTCAATCAACATTAAACTTCTGATGATAGCGTGTAATTACATTACATGCTTTCAATATGTCCGAACTCATGATCAGGGTTGAATAAAAGTGTGTAAATAACAGACAGATAAGCTTTTTACTTGATTATATTGTTAAATATTGAATGTTGGTTTTCGAATTAATTCAATCTACATAAATTTCTGATGCTGTGATGAGTGTCGGATAGAAGTATGTAAATAATAAACACACTAACTTTTTACTTGATTATATTGTTATAAACCGGAAGCCGGCTTTCGAGTTGATTCAATCTACATTAAATTTTTTTATGATAGCGTGTAATTACATGCAAGTTTCATACATGCATACACATTTTTCTCAACTGATATAAATAAACAAATTTTGTTGTGCAGAATAAGATTTATAGTGAAAGAAACAGATTGTCGGAACTAATGCCGCAGACTTCACCTCCGGCGAGTGCAAGAACAGATGAAAACTGTCATACTCCGAAAAGGCCATTTCTTTCCACATTGGATCGATAGCCTAAGTCGTAAAATTTGATCTTAATTATTACATTTTGTATATATATGTATTAATCTATATTATTTGTTTTTTTACACAAACCTTGACATTGTATATCTAATCAAAGAATGTATACCTCGCGATTTCTTTCATTCAAAATTACATATTTTGAGTATTAAATTGTAATTTATTTTTATTTAAAAAATGAGTAAATTAATCCCTATAATTAGATAGAAAAGTAAACTGATTTTTTGTCAAAAAATTTATTTATTTTTACGGTTAAAAACTAATATTATTGATAAAATAATTAGACAGTTACAAGTGACATGTAATATATATTTTATTTTCGCATAGAATTTTTAATAGCATAAATGGATAAAATTTTTTATAAAAGGATTAACTTATTCTTTGATTTAATGTAATAGATTAATTTGTTCATTTTTTAAAAAATGAGTTAAAATACGATGCTAACTCTTTGTACAAAAATTTTCATGATACTTCTAATCCTTTCTCACATCATGTTCGTATTGATAGATAACTTCCTACCCTAGTTCAGTTGATTCATGTAATTACTGCTAGAAGGTGCTCGGTTAGCTCAGTTAGGGTTTGCACATAGGATTCATTTCATGAACTGTAAAAGTCTATATATGACAAACTTTGCTAGAAATGGAGACAATGAGTCACCACACCAGTTGCAGTTTAAAGACAAATTTCAACACTTTCATTACATTGTGTTACAAAAAACAGTACATAATGGACACTTCAAACAGAAATCCCTTACCCTATATTTTCAGTCTCTCATTTTTCATCCCTGGAAAAGGTTGTTCAAAGGGTACACACTTCAATTAACATCGGATGATCATCCTTCTCGGCATACGGATACGATTCACAATCACATTGCATATATTATCTCTCCACTACTATCAATGTCAAGTTCGGGATCGCTGTCCAGGTCCTCTTCCATATCATCGTCAATGTCAAGGCTACCAGTTAAATAATGATTGAGACTATTCGTATTGGCCGCAGGGATAGTAGCTTCGGAAATGATCTGCATGATTTCGTCGACACTCTGCATCGGTTGATCAGCTTCTTCAAACTGGTTGATTGTGTTCTCGTCCATGAGATCTGCCGGTAGGTTCTTTAGAAACCACTCATGGTTCCTAATTTCGGGAATGGATATCCTCTGTTGCGAAAAAAATCGAATCGAAGTTCCTACAATTAGAATTTAGGAACCGAAAGGCAAGAAAATTTAATTTGGGTTTCAACAAAGAGAGAACTAACTTTTGAGGGGTCGGCCACAAAGATCCTCGAGATCAGATGACGGCACTCGGGAGATATATGGACATAGTCAGGGATTGAGTACTGGACATTTAAAATCCGCTGCAAGAACGAATCGATTATATCAGTCAGTCAACATTCTATAGTAGTTTCCATTTTCGGTTACTGAACAAGGAATGCATTTACATGAATTGTTTTGTGGAAGTTCTTAGGATCCTCGGGGTCTTCAAAAGGATATGCTCCAACCAACATGACATATAAAGTTACCCCACAAGACCAGACATCTGCAATCTGACATATTTCGTCGGAAAAGAAGATTTTAGCGTATAATTTTAATCATAAAACCTTAAGCAGAGCAACATTCAAGTGACACGACCATTGAAGCTATTAAAAATAACCTCGGCAAGTTAGTGATAACGTCATTCCTGCCAGACTACAATTCTAATCGGCCTCTACAGTCCTACGTTATCCGTTGATCCTAACCATAACCAATACAGCTATCGATGATTCAAACAATTCTACATCCCTCGTTCTACATATATCAAGTTGTCACAATTGCTAGGATGCATCGCTAGCGGCTATTCTTAACCTGTCCGAACTAGACATTGTAGATCATGTGTAGTAACATAAAAGCATGGAAAACACGGACCAAACTTTGTGTTGAACAGTTTACATTGCCTAATCCCTGATATTTGCACTGTTCATTTCCGGCCACATTACTAAGACATACAGGGTAAAAGCACCATAGAGGCTCCGGTACTAGGAGTCAGATTGCATTTTGCACTCTATACTCAAAAAATAGGCAAATTAGTCATCGTACATTAGATCAAAAAGCAACTTAGTCTTTTCCATTAAAAATTTCATCTATTTGTACTATTAAAAGCTGGTGTGCCCAACAAAATAATCAGACAATAATATGTGGCGTGCCATGTGTACATCATGCTAACATACAAAGACCAGTTTTAACAGTAGGAATGGATGGAAATTTTAACAGAAGAACTAGTTTGCTCTTTGATCTAATGTATAGGAGACTAATTTGCCCATTTTTTTTAGTAGAAGCAAAATGCAATCTGACTCCTACTACAGGGGCTTCCATAATACTTTTGCCAACATACTGTTAATGTTATCACTCCGAAATGATAGGTAAAGAACTTTAAAACACGAGGCCAGCAAAACAGTATAGCAATGGTGTAATTGAGATAGGAGTATGGCAACTAATAAACGACAATCGGAATAGATCATTAATGCTATTATCAAATGTTTACAACAGGAAAAGGGTGCACATACCGGAAGACTAGAATAAGTTAGTTGAGAACATTACGTTCGTAGTTAGACGTAAGTTGCACTACCACTGGTATACAGAAGTTTAAATCAGGAAAATACAAGCAGTATTACCTTTCCATCATATTCTTCTTGAGTAACACTTCCGGAGCTATATAAGCAGGAGTTCCGACCGTCGATTTTGGTTGAGAATGCAGCACTGAGGACTGAAAAAAGTATGCGATGTCAACATAAATGTATACAGGAAATCAAGATAATGATGTTTGCATGCTTTGCAAACACCCTTTGATGCAATAATCAATAATGGTACAAGCAAATGGTAATAGACATATCTTGTACCTTAGAGTACCCGAAGTCACAGATCTTCAAACGAGGAGCCGGACTCCCATCAAGTAGCGTGTTCTCCAATTTCAAGTCTCGATGGCATACTTGCTTTAAATAGAAAATCAGCAAACAGGGAGGTCAGTTGAATCACAACTCCAATTCTCTTTCAGATAAGGCACAAACAGAACCAAAGTTACTCACCATTGCATGACAATAACTAACTCCCGATATAAGCTGTTGAAAGAAGAAACGTGCCTGCAAATACACCAAGACAGGTAAATGAAAATTCCACATCACTATCACTAAAACAACAAAGATGGGGGTTTTAGGATAGTAACCTCATCCTCACTAAACCGGCCTGCATTACAAATCCGCTCGAATAGCTCGCCACCGGAAGCATATTCCATCACAATAGCCAAATGGGTTGGTGTTAATATTACCTATATGTGACATAACAGTTTCACAAGTTTAAAAACCTTTCTCGAGGATGATAAACATTGCCAAGACTTGCTTCGAGCAGTGTTTAGAGCTTTTGTCTGGCAATTAGATGATACAGGTTCAAACCCTGCATCCCTTTCCCCAGTTTTTGATGTTACTAATTTGGTAAAAGTACCAAGGCCCTTATACTAAAAGTTAGATTGCATTTTGCCCCTTTTACTCGAAAAATAAGCAAATTAGCTCCTGTATGCTAGATCAAAGAGCAAACTTGTCCTTTAATTAAAAATTCCATCTATTTCTACCATAGCACGCAACGTGTAATTATTTGGTTATTCTATCAGCTACACGAGTTTTTAACAATAAAAATGAATGAAATTTTACCAAAAAGGGCTAGTTTACTTTTCGATCTTATGACTAATTTACCTATTTTTTGAGTAAAAGGGGTAAAATTCAATCTGACTTAAGCATCCATGATACTTTTACATACTAATAATATTAGTAGTTAAGCAAACATCAACTTAAATAAATAAAAAAATGATAAACATTTAACAATGGAACAAACCTCTTTGAATCTAACAATATTAGGGTGCCTTAGTGATCTATGGTTGATAATTTCCCTTTGTACATTTTCATCTATCTGTTCACACACAAAAGCAATGCAAATAAGCACAAAATCAAACTGATAAACATGAAATTTCTAAATTTGAATACCATTAATGTAATAAATTGGAAGTATGAATCAAAATTTGCAGCTGCAAAATTGAACTCAAATAAGAAATTCAATTAAGTTGATCACCAGAACTAGCGATAAACTAAACAAAAAATTCACCCAACTCTTCACCAAATTAAACTCCATTCAAGCTCTCAATCACCAAAACAAGAAAAACCCAAAAAAATACTAAAAATTTTAGAAAAATTTTAGGGTTTTTTAAAATTAAAAGAACACTAACCTTCTCACCTCTCTCGATATACTTAACAGCAACAAGCTCCTCTGTTTGTTTATCTCTCATCAACCTAGCTACACCAAAATTCCCAGAACCAATATCCTTAACAAGTTCATAACGATCACTATCATGCATGATTGGCAAATCCATCCCTGGTCCCACTGTAAGTGCTGATCGATCCATTTGCTAAACTCAAAGCTTAAACCTTTAAAAAGAGGCAAAACCCAAAGCTTTTTTTCACATTATCATCATGTGGTGGTTTCAGGAAAAAAAAAAAAAAAAACACAAACCCAGTTTGAGATCAAGCTTGGCGGTTACGTTGGTGAGGGTAACGTGGCAATACAAGAATCGTTTGATGGGTTTTTTTTTTTTTTCAGGCTTTGGTTGGTGATGAAATGGGATTTTGTCCGTGAAATCTTCACCAACTTGAAAAAAAAAATTCAAAAGGGTCTGATGACAGATTTTTGAGAAATAAACACAGAAGAAAACTCGTGAAATTTTGTGGCTCTTTTTTTTTTTTTTTTTTGCCTTTCGTTCTTCTAAATTCTGATCCCAAATTTTTTTTACTTTCTTTTTATAATAAAAAAAAAGGTTGTGATCTTCTTTTTTTAAAAAAAAAGTTACCAACTTTTGTTTTTGGTTATCCAAAACTGACATGAAGTGTGACGGAAAGGAAAATATTTTGGGAAAAATTCTCAGTGGAAAGAAAGTTTTATGACCGATGATTGGTCAATGAACACAGTGAAAAAAAATATAGGTTTAATTTTGGATTAAGTCCCTGTATTTTTAAAACTTTTTAAATTTGATCACTTCACTTTTGATTTTAAGAATTTAATCCCTCAACTTATTAGATTCAACTGAAAACATTATTAATGTTCTTTGGTTAAATTTGGTTTAATTTAAAAAGTTTAATTGATATTTAGCGTTTTTATTTTTATTTTTATTATTAAGAATTTAGTTGATCTACTTTTTAGATTTCAAAATTTAAGTCGATAAAATTCTTTTGCTAAAACCCCCATAAAATAGAAAATTTTCCATTTAAGTCATTTATAATTTATAAAATTTTAAATTAATAATGGTAAAATTGTACTTTGACCCCCAAAAATGATAAAAACTTGATTTAATATTTTAAAATTATAAAATATATAGACTATTAAAATGGTGAAATTGTATTTTTACTATCGTAAAAATATACAATTTAATTTTGGCTCTCAAAAAAATACTTTCTGGCTCTGCCACTGTTGATAGTTCAAATGTGTACTCTTCATATTTGTTAAATTTAGTCCCTTTATTTTTATTTTTAAGAATTTAGTCCATTTACTTTTTAGATTTCAAAATTCAAGTCCAATTGTTAACATTGGTAAAATCCTTCTATTAAATTCGTTGTTATGACATTTTAAAATAATAAAATACTCAATTGATAATCATGTAACAGAAAAAAATGTTGTAGAACCTGAATTTAAAAGAAAATTGTTAATAATGTTAATAATTGGACTTAAATTTAGAAGTAAAAAAATTCTAAATTATTAAAATTAAAAATAGACGAACTAAATTCCAAATGTATGAATAAACAGTACAGGGATTTGGAGCGTATTTTAACCTATTACCTACGGAAGGATTAAATTACAAAAATTGAAAGAGTATATAGATCGAGGAAAGAATTAAACTAAAAATTAAGTGTGGCGGAATTACGTAAATGTCCCGGATTTTCTTTCCAAGTAAGGGACAAGTGATGTTATTTCACTCTCCTTGGATAAGGTTTCGCAACTTACGAGGCCAACTTCTTTCTGGATTGACACTGAAACTGCTTACGGGATAATATAATTTTTAGTCCTTAAACTTGACAATTAAGTCTACTTTAGTATTTATACTTTATTTTTGTCCAGTTTGATCCTTAAACTTGGAAACTATATCCGTTTTGATCCCTGAACTCGGATTTTGTCAAGATTTAATTATGTGATCGATGTGACTGGAACAATACCAAGTCAGGTCTATTGAGAACCGATTAATGTAACAATCTGAACAAAAGATTTGAACCAATTGATTCAAAAAGTGCTTGAAATTGGTAAGAATTGAAAACCGAAACAAAATCAACAGTTGAACAAGTTAAATCAGTTTATTAATTTTTAATTTTTTACATTTTTATGAATTTCTAAGTATTTATTTAATTATTGTTGGTTTGATAATCAAACCAATCGAATTAGTTGAATTCAGAACAGGTAGTCTAACCCGTTCAACCATCATTATTAAAACATTGGATGTGTTACTTTGAGATTGTACCACATCATCTCCTAAAATTTTATATTTCAAAATTTCAAGTGATGATATAACATAATCTTACTGTGTCATGTCATCAAAGTCTTATATTTTTCCAGACTAGGGATCAAAATGGACCTAACTATCGAGTTTAAATGCCAGAGCGGACAAAAAGAATACAAGTACCAATTTAATTTAATTACCAAGTTCACGAATAAAAAATTATATGATCTCTTTACTATAAAATTAGTGTAATTTAATCGGTAGTTTATTAAAAGTAGTTTTGAAAATTTAAGTTAATTTATTCATTTTGTTTTTATTTAAGTTTGAAAGTTCATCTGAAATTTAAGAGTGTTCGGCAAAAGTACTAAACAAGGGTGAAGTTGGAAAAAAATTTTAGGGAGTCAGAATTAAATTGTATATTTTTACGATAATAGAAATACATTTTCATCATTTTAATAGTATATATCTTTATAATTTTTAAATGATTAAATTAAATATTTATTATTTTAGGGATCAAATTGTAATTATGTCATTATTAATTTAAAATTTTATAAATTATAAAATAATTTAAATGAAAAATTTTCTATTTTAGAGTGGTCGGGCCTTGCCAGCCCTCCTAGCTCCACCACTGATACTTAATTTAGAAAATAGACTTTAATAAAAAATTAGATTTATCCAAAATATGAATCGAATTCGAATTCAAACATTTAAGGCTCGAGACTTTCTCGTTTTTTTTTGTAGTTTATAATATATTATTTTTTACAAAGGTGATGATTGAGCCATGACCAAATCCCCAAACATAGAAAAGCCTGTCATTGCCAACTATGGGCGACCCACTGTTTTCAGCATTGCCTATTGTCTCCTTATTTCACGGTCCACAAATCCCCAATGAAAAAAAAAAAAAAAGTCTAATTTCTTTGGTTAATTTCCTCGGATGTCCTTAAATATTATTTAAATTTTAAATCGGTCCCTGAATTGTAAAACATTTTAATTGAGTCTTTAAAGTAATAGTATTATATCAGGTAGGTCCTTTCTTTAATCTAACAGTTAATTTGGGTATTAAATGTTAACTCAAATCTGACACGAAGCATATTTAAGATATATGGATCATATTATAAATAAGTATGTACCTATTGTATAGATAAATTAATAGCTAGCTTTTTAAATTTTATTGATATTGTCTATATTTTTAACACGTCACGTTCAAGCTGTTTATGTGGTAGCCAGAGATGTATTTAATATTTGATCCACTTATTTTAAATAGGCTTAATATAATATTTGGTACATGAACTGACACTTTTTTCTAATTTAGTACTTAAATTTGACAATTTTTTCTTAAGTTGGTAAATTTTGGTACATGAACTTGACTCTTTTTTCTAATTTGGTACCTAATCTTTTTTTTGTTCGATTTGGTACTTGAACTTGTCAAACATTTGACAAATTACTCCAATATACTAACAATGTTTTTTTTTATGAGGTAGCAAAAATAATCAATGTATGACCGACATGTGACGGATGATATATATTTTTAGTTTATTTGTTCAATTACTTTTAGTTTTATTTATTTAATTAATTATTTTATTAATTGAAAATAATGAATTTATTTTAATTTGGATTTTTAAAACTCTTTTTTTTATTTAATATTAATTTGTTTTACCATAAATTTCCTCTCATACAAACAAAATTTTTGTAACATTACAAAAAAAATTTAACACCATTAGTGTTTTTCGTAATTTGTATAACAATTAATAAAATTAGGTACCAAATTGGACCTAAAAAAAAGTTTAGGTACCAAATTAGAAAAATAAATGCCAAGTTCAGGTACCAAACTGGGCTAAAAAAATTTGGATACCAAAATAAGAAAAAGTGTCAAGTTCAGGTGCCAAGTTGGGCCCAGAAAAGTTTATGTAGCAAATTAGAAAAAAATATCAAGTTCATATACCAAATGTTATATTAAGCCTTTTAATTATGTACCGATTCATATCCAAATCAACATTTAATGTCTAAATTAAGGGCTAAGATGGTTGAAATATCTTTATTAATACGATATTGATACTTTGAGGACTCAAATAAAACGTTTTAAAATTTAAAAAATCAATTTAAAATCTGAAAGATAGTTCGAGGACACTTGGTAAATCAACCCATAAAAAATGCTCCAGCTCCCTAAGAGACCTTTATTGATACAACACTAATACATCAAGGACTTGATTAAAACATTTTAAAATTTAAAAATCAAATTAAAATCTGAACAATAGTTCAAGGACACTTGATGAATTTAACCCATAAGAATTGCTCAACAGATCAGGTGATGAGAGTCATTTTCAAGCTTTTTAGTTATAAGTTGGTGGTGGGGATTTTGCAGTTCAAAAAAGTAGATATAAAATTGCCAACAAGGACTTCAATTTGATGCCCCCAAATTATTGGAACTTTTTAGAAGAAAAAAAAAATTAGGGTTTCCCTATCAAAGAGGGAAAAGCCAAAGCATTAATATTATGTTGTTTGGCTGAAATGGAAACTTTGTGATTTCCTTAATTAAAAAACCCATCAAATTAATTTATAAAGCTATCCATACATTATCCAAATGAACTACTTTTTGTTTACTCTATATAGGTTCTAGCGAGCTTTGAATATGTGTCAAAAATATAGTGGCTTAATTGTAAGAGATGAAAAATTGATTATGCAAAAAGTTTAATTTTATGATTTGATCCTTGAAACATATTTGGCTTTTTCATTTTGGGACATGAACTATCATTTTTGTCTCACTTTAACTTGAAATTAAAAGGTTGTTAATAAGAACATTGGTAAATTTGGGGCTAAAATGGATGGAAATGATCATTTGTGTACTAAAGTGAGACAAAAAAAAAAGTTTAGGCTCTATAAAAAAATATGTATAATTCAAGGGCCAAATAATGAAAAATGTGAAGCATGATATATTCTTATTGGTCATCGGTTGGGGTAAAATGGGTTGAAAATAATAATTCAAATGCCAAAGCGAGATGAAAAAAAGTCTAGATGTCAAAATAGAAAAATAGATATACTTCAGGGACCAAATAATGAATAAAACCTAAGTGAAAATGGGGTCATTGTATAGGGACAGCCTTTTGCAATTCAGGCTTGTGAGGATCTTTTGGTTAATTAATGCCAACAGAAAAGAGCTTTGAGGATTAAATTATGGCAAAAAGATTAAATCATGGACTGAAATAGAAATATCCCTAGATTCAAAAAATACTTTTAATGTCTGAACTAATTACTACTTTTTATTTTGTTTGAATTGCAGAGTAAAGTCTAAACAACAAATGCGATTAGCGTAACTTGAACTCAAGCCACATCTAGGGCAGAGGACACCCTTGACTATCATATGGGGTTCTGCTTACTTTAGTTTTTAAAAGTGGATTTACGGAGATTTGAATATTCGTGGATATTAATTTGAATATTTTTCTGAAATTTAAATACTGTAAATTCAAATTTTAAAAATTCTATTTATAGCAAATTCAGAGTAAATACAAATTGAAATTATGATATCCAATTATCTGAATTTGCATTGCTTATCAGGATGTAAGTTTGAATTTGAATTTTTGTGGATTTAGATGTCAAAAAAATATCAATAAAATCAAAATATTTTTCTTTTTTAATTCAAATATCTAATGAATAACGATATTTAATTTGAAATTTGGTTGGTAAGTTTTTCAAATTGAAATTTGAGTTTTTTTTTATTCCATACAAGTACTTAAATTTTATTTTAATGTTCAATTTGGTATCTAAATTTTCCTTTTATCCTAATTAAGTACCTATTTTTTACTGGAACACACACATGCCAAATATTTATTGAACCATATGATATTGTTTAGTTTGAGTTACAAACTCAATATTAAAAATAAATATAAGTATCAAGTGATATATTAACCCTAAAAAATTTAAATCGTCTAACTTAGCCAAGTTGATTCGGCTCAACATTGCTTGAGAGATACATATAAATTTTGGGCCATGGTTCACTAAACCTCGTGATTTGGTTTTTACGTTTATGCTGGTTTAAGTCTTTGAGCAAAAGCATAAGAGCGAAGTCAAAAAATTTTTTGGAGAGGCGAAATTAAATTATTATTTTTCATTATAAATTTAAAAATTTTATAATTTTTGCCAATTGAGTTTTAGTTCGATTGGCATGCGTATTGTTGTCAACGTAGGAGGACTTAGGTTTGAGTACGCTGAAGCGTATTATCCTCCTATTTATAAGATGAGGAGGGGTTACGTGTAATTCTAGGCATTGTCTAAAGAAGAACAAATATGATTAGAATTTATAATGAAATTGTTAAAAAAATTATAATTTTTAGAAAGACTAAATCATAATTTTATCATTTTAAGAATATCAAAATGCAAATTTACCATTATCAATTTATAATCTTTAATTTTAAGAGCCTGCCCTTCTCCATGCGTCATCTAAGTGTTAAACGAGAACTCTAATTATTACTCAAAGCAAAACTTGACAAATTTATTTTCCTTTAAAATTGGATATATTTTAATTTTAATCCATTTGTATATTATAATGATTTAATTTTAATTATAAAATCACAAAATATAATTAGCAGGCTTCGGCCCAAACCAATGGGCCGAGAGGGTTCAAAGCCCAAACTCTAACCCTAGACCCAACGATAATTTTTTTTGGTCAAAAAAAAAAATCTAAAATCGGACAAATTGATATTATTATTAAAAATGTCGTTCTCAATTTTCTTAGAAGAAATGAAATTCCAAAAATGCCCCTTTATTTGTCCTGCCCTTTCTTATATTTTATTTGTTTTGTTTAAAGCTTATTAGCCTTAACTTGCATGCGACTTCATTTTTCGGAAAAGACGGCTCGTTTTTCTTACCGGCAAAATATCACCGAATCGGAAGAAACCGGATTAATTTTATTATACTTTAAAAAAGAAAATGGTATCGGATTCGGACCTCGTGGCCCGGCTCCGAGAAATCCTCCGGGATTCGGACCTCGACACCGCCACCGCCGGTAGCGTAAGGAAACAACTCGAGAAAGATTTCGGCATCGACTTATCTGATAGGAAAAGTTTCGTTAGGGACCAAATCGACATTTTCCTCGAAACCCTAAATCGAGAAAATGAAAAAGAAGGAGAAGAAGAACAAGCGCCGGAATCTGAAAATGAGGAGCTTCAAGAAGAAAACGATGATGAAGAAGAAGAGGAAAGCAAGGGAGAAGGAAGTCAAAATAGAAGGCAGGTTTTTTTTTTTTTTTTTCGTTTGGTTGTTGAATAGATAGTGATTTTGTACAGAAAATAGGCGCTTTAACTGTTCAGTGTTCAATTTTGAATGCAATGATTTCTCGAGTTCGATTATTTAAAAATTAAAGTAACTTGTTTTCTTTGAAGAATGAATTAAGCAAAAGTTATATATAATTTGGGTTTTTCTTGTCAGTTATATTTGCATATCAATAATCAGTTCATTCACATAAGAATAGATTTGTCGATGACAATAATTAGTTCAGTTTATAAGTATTGATTTGTCATAAAAAAAATGCAAGTATATATAGTTGTTTCTGGTAGCAAGTTTCTGGTATTAATATTATGGATAGGTTCCGCCCTTCTCCTTTATGCAGGAGAAGTAAATCTGATAAGAAAGTGAAGAAAAGGGGAGGTGGTTTTCAGACAGTGTGTAGCCTTTCTCCTCAGCTTCAAAAAGTGGTAGGAGAGTCTAAATTGGCTAGAACTGAGGTATGATTCATATATATAATATATTTTTTTATTCTTTTTGTTTCCCAGGATGGTATTGTTGGAATATTTGAATCCTAATTTTGAATTTTTATTTTCTCCACTTCATTATGCTACCAGGTTGTAAAGAAACTTTGGGTATATATCAAGGAGAAGGATTTGCAAGACCCAAAGAACAAGCGGAATATTATCTGTGATGAATTACTTCGTGACATTTTTCGAGTAAATTCTATTAATATGTTCCAAATGAATAAAGCCCTGACCAAGCATATCTGGCCGTTAAGCTTAGAAGACGGTATTTACTTTAAACACAGTTAATATTATTTGCTATGAGTGTTCATTTTCTCAAATTTTTTGCCTATGTGACTTATATTTAGCCTATCAGGGTGATTTCATTTTGATTACCTTCTATGTCTATACATTGATCATTGCAATCAAACAATTATTCATGAAATGACACTTGGACACATGACACCCGAGGATCTCAAATTGTAACTTTGCTAAAAGTTTTCTCTGCATTTATTACTTGCAAATATTGTGAGGAATGCTGTCATTCTTTATCATGACTCCTTTATTGCGGTTAATCTGACTGAAAATATTTGGTGAGAGAACTTTCTACTGGAGGTGTAACTTGTAAGGCACCATTATTTCCAATTTAAATGAACACATGTTATTTATGTCAGTTCGTTATAATTTGCTAATCCTAGTCTTAGCTGAAGATGGTTTCAATTGTGAAGCAATACTTTCCATCAACTATGAGGGCCCTAGTGCCTTCGCTATTGACCTATCTCCGAAAGTTGTGCAGGAAATGATAAAATTGAAACAGTTATAAAAATTTAATTGAACGTGGATAAGTAATGTACAAAAATATATATGACCTGTTGCTGAAAAATGGAGAAAATTTCAAAATTAGGGATTATGTATCGATAGTAATTTCTATGCTCATTATTTTCTTTGTTTCCATAGGTCATTTTTCTCTCTAATGGATGTCATACGTAATATTTCCAATGTGCAAACTAATCTATTTCTTCCAGTCTTGGATTACCTTAGGATGTTTACATTTTTCTGCAATTTCAACTTCAAGTTCCTCAAACAGGCTTCCACATTGAACTACAGTTTTGTACCACTAATGGTATAATGTAATTTTCTTATGTCTTTCCTCTGAAGGCATTGTCGTGAACTTGCATAATTTCTGTGGTTGTTTAAATTTTGATGCTGTCCCATCAATTTAAATTCAGAAGATTCAAATCATGAGATGGAATGTGAAGACAACGATGATTCTGCATCCATGAATGCTGAAATTGCAAAGGGAGAAGTGAAAGAAGAGGAAAAGGAGGAAGATGATTCTGTATCCATGAATGCTGAAAGTGCGAAGGGAGAAGAGAACGAAAAGGAAAAGGAAGAAGATGATTCTGAATCTTTAAATGCTGAAAATTCAAAAGAGGAGAAAGAAGAGGAAAAGGAAGGGGAGCAGGAGGAGGAGGAGGACAACGAAGAAGAAGAAGAAGAAGAGCAAAGGGGTAATTCACGTAGAAGCAAGAAAAAAAGGTTTATTTTCCTTTTTTATTGTAACTTTTGCTGGTTTTTGCTTATACTCTCCTAACCATTGATCAAGTTGTACAAGTTCATTGTCAAATTTATATGCTCAATGTTGGCCTGTATTTATGTGATGCATGTTCCTTTTGAAACTAGATTATCAATTGTCAGATAGACTGGTACTTAATGCAACTATACTGTTAGTTTCTGTTATATGCTTATGTATTTGCTAAGGTTTGTAACATTTTTATCAAGTTGTGAACTTGCAATATCCCTGGAATCTGTGGTTTAGGTTGTCCTTATTGGTAGTATCCTGGTTCTATTAGATAAGTGAAAATAGATTATTTCTGCAATATGTTTATTTTTTAAGCTACTGGTTGCTAATGCAAGTTTCTAACAAATTATTGTAGGTCATCTAAAGGAGATAAAGATGTGAAGAGAAGAGGAGGTGGGTTTACTAAGTTGTGTAGTCTTTCTCCACAGCTTCAGGCATTTATTGGAGAATCTGAGTTGGCCAGAACTGAGGTTTAGAAATTTTCATTTCAACACGCTAATCTGTATTAACCAAGTAATTTTTTTCTAATCAAAATCGTACGTTGGTTATCTGTTGATTTTTTTTCTTCCTTGCCGTTTCTTTCTTTACTTCTAGGTTGTCAAGAGATTGTGGACCTATATCCGAGAGAAGAATTTGCAAGATCCAAAGGACAAAAGAAATGTATTATGTGATGACTCATTGTATGCTCTTTTTCGTGTGAAATCCATCAACATGTTTCAGATGAATAAAGCTCTGTCTAAACACATATGGCCATTAAATGAGGAAGAAGGTATCACTTAGCACAATTCCCCTATTAGTTTATGAGACTTTGAGATAAATGTTTATTCAATCATTTTTTTTAACATCACATGTTGGCTTGTTGGCAAAGCTTAGCATGACTCTTCTTGCCTAACTTTTATTCTATCAATTGCTTTAAGTCTTGAACAAGGTGGCCTTTTCAAAATATTTGGTATAATTGCAAAGTTAGCAATTTTGGCCCTTTCAAATTATTTCTCTAATTGCAAAATTGGTAGAGTTTTCTTTTAAGTGATCCTTTGACTCTTCTATTTGTATATACCTATGTTTGAAGGGTGAGTATGTATCTTGAAGGGCTTATGTTTTTTTTTGTGTTTTATTCATTGGAAGATTTGAATTCATTCATTGCAAGCATGCATAGTTGGATAGTAGAAATTGAAACTTTTACTCCTTCAAAACAATTGGGTTCTGTATCGTGCTGTCCAAGAACATTACCCAAAAACTTTTTCTTTATTGAAATTTGATAGCTTTAATATTTGTTTGCGGGTTTGCTCATATGCATTACCATTTGACTTGCACTACACTTGTGTTTTTTCCTTGAAGAGGCAGTTCAAGCTGACTCTGCAAAAACAGAAAGAAAATCTAAACAAGCAAGGGAACGGGGTGAGTAAATTTTCCGTTCTATTAATCACAAGGGTCCTACAAGATTTTAGCTGCCCATGTGAAGCAATGAATAATTTACCTTGGTTTACTGATGATGGATGTGAGGTTTTCCATTTAACAATTTTTGTTTTTTTGTTTTTTATCAGTTGCAGATGAACCAAAACAGAAAGAAAAGAAGCAGAAGAAAGGGGCATCTGGCTTTCTTGCTCCTCTTCCTCTTTCAGATGCTCTAGTGAAATTTTTCGCTACTGGTGAAAATGCATTATCTCGTGCTGATGTTGTGAAGAAAATGTGGGAGTACATAAAACAGAATGATCTACAGGTTTGCTTTGTTGTTTTCTATCATTATTTGTTATTGGTTCTTATTTTTGGTAAACTTTAAACATGTTTTGGATGATAAGATCTCCATTTCATGTATCGAGTATCTGAACCTCTTCCAAAAGTTATTTTGATAAATATACCATGCCAAGCTCCCTAATTTATGATTTAGTCCCAGGATTCTTACCCATTTCCTAAGTTGGGGATGCACTATTTACATCTCGGCACTGAATGCAATATATGTGTATGTGTATATTTATATGTATATGCTGTTAAAAGTATCATGGAGGCCCTTGTACTAGGAGTAGGATTGCATTTTGCCCCATCTACTAAAAAAATGGGCAAATTAGTCTCTATACATTAGATCAAAGAGCAAAGTGGTTATTTTGTTAAAAATTCCATCTATTTTTAGTGTTTTCTAGTAGAAATGGATGAAATAACAGAAAGGACTTGTTTCCTTTTTGATATAACATACAAGGATTAATTCGCCCATTTTTAAGTAAAGATGGCAAAATGTAATCTGACTTCTAGTAAAGGGGCTTTCAAGATACTTTTACCTATATATTCCCGTAGTTGTAGTGCTGTTGTAAGTTTAAAAGAACCATTCGGTTACCTGAACTGTGTTTGGTGCATTTGGTATTGATATTGTTCCTTTGAATAGTGTCCAAGTTTTATAACAATTACTTGTCCAGATGTCTCTTTCAGTCCTCGTATCAGCATTTTGGAATTTTATCTGCAATTTTTGAATCTATTGTCTAGTATGAAATCTTTATCTTAGTACGGTTTTTCTGTTTTTGGTGTTCCAAAAGGATCCATCTGATAAGAGGAGGATTTTATGTGATGATAAGCTCAAAGAACTTTTCGAGGTGGACTCCTTCAATGGCTTTGCTATGACAAAGCTTCTGACCACCCATTTCATCAAGATGGAACAGTGAGTCCGTTTTCTTCTGTATATACAAAACATAAACATAAAGTCCATGATTTAAAAAATGGGCAATTTTGCTTGGAGATGAAAAATAGGGTTCTTGCTGTTGTCTGGTAATTGTTACTTTCTTTTTAATTTTATGTGCTAGAAATGGAAAGCAGCATCTTTGAGGAAAGTTGTTTAAAAGCTTCATGCTGTTAGCTCTCATGATTATCAAATTTTATGCATGCATTTTTAATAGGTAAAATGTGCTTGAGACTTAATGCATGATCAACCCATCAATTCATGTATCATTGAAATTAGCTCCTAACATGGGTATGTATGTGTATTTTTTGTATAGTTTTTCATTTATCAAATTTATATATAATTTTGTATATAAATTATTATTGTTATTGTCCTCCATGTGATATTATTAAATGGATTTTTTAAAATAGTAGTTTGATATATTTAGTTAATTTATCAAATTTTTAGTTTGATATTTTCTTCTAATAATTGTTTTTAAAATAATTAATAGTGAATTTTAATTTATTTGGTGGTAAAAGTTTCAACTAATTAAAGGATTATTGATTGATAAGATATCTCTATGGGTCCGGTTGGACAACACATTGAGTAAAAGTGTAATTATTAGTGTAATTACATCATAAATCTTTATATTTATGTGTAGTAATATAAATTGTAATTACACAGTTACATAATTTATATTTAAAAAATATTAAATACTATAAAAAGTAACAAAAATTGAAATAAACAATAATACAATTACTAATAAAATTAGCAAAAAAATAAATAAACATTGAATATAATTTTATCTACTTATTTAGTGCATGTTTATTGGATTGTTCTATCTTTAATATTTAATATTTAAGATATATTTTTTATCATCATCTATTAATTTTTGATCGTGTTCATCTTTCATATACATTTCGAAATATATAATTATCTCAATTTACCTATGATTAAAGTCATAAAATATTTAAAATGTTGGTATGATCTATTTTTTTATGTTATGCTAATATGATGTTAATATGAGAAACATTTTTTTAGAACAATAAATGTCTTTTCAACCACATTTCGGAAGTTTTTAATGTGTTAAATTATAGCGTTTGTGAGTTGTTTATAGTGCTTGTGTCTGGTACTATTTTTTCAAATGGTATCATACTCTATGGTGTAAGAATTTTTTTTCTATTTGCATAATAAACACCGACCTTATAATATTTAAATTCATGGTTCAAAAAATTTGTAGCTTTAAGTATAAAAATTTATATAGACTTAATTTGGAGAAAGACTTATGTTAGGTTTATATCCATTTTTTATAATAAGTAAGTTTCAAAATTATATAAAATATATAATATTTAACCTTTATAAAAAATGTTTTATAAGTTGTACAAAATTTTTATAACACATTTTATAAATAATATGATTTTTTATTATTATTTTCAAAAATTATTTTTATAAATAAATTATATCCATATTTATCATAAATTATTATAAATATATATATATATTAGCTTTTTTTATAACATGTAAATAAACTTTTTAACTATAACTTTAAAAATTTTTTAGGGTTTAAATAATATTTTTTATTTTAATTTTATAAAATACATATTATTTTTATAATATATATTTTTAGGATTTATAATATAAGAAAATTTTGACAATAATTATTCAAAATACTCAGATATGCCATACTTATAATATAATTTTATAACTTGCATAAAAGTGATTTTTTAAAATTGAATTTGGGTGTAATTATCTGTGTAATTACTCCAATTCTTACATTTCCCTTTAAGAATTGAAAAGTGTAATTGGAGAATCCCAATTACACCCAATTCGGTGGAATCCATCGATTATAATGATTACCTGAGCATATCAATTTTGTATAATTACAAATAATTACACTTAAATTCAATTATCAGGTGACTTTTCAAACACTACCTATATACGTTATAATTTATTTATTTATACTCTTAACTTGCAATTAGTTTTGAGTGTTGAATTACATATATTAATAAGTTAAAAAGGGTGGAACTCACATGTAAAACTAAAATGATTTTAATTTTTTTTTGTAATTTTTATATGATTAATATTTCAACAATCTAAATATTGATTTTATCAAAGATATTTGTATGTTACGCATGTAAATTTTTAAATTGATTCAATATCTTTATTATATCAATCTAAAATGTTGTTTATATTAATATATAGTTAATGGTTGAAAGTTCTTTTATATAAAACAAATAATTATAATTTTTTAATTTACGCAAAACTTAACATTTATAATTTATATTAACAGAGTATGAAATATAACGATGGAATTGCTAAAATATTAACCGTATAAAATATTTTGAAAAAATAAAAAAATTATTTTAATTTTATATCTTTGTAAGTGAATCCTTCTCCAACTATATTGAAAATCTCATTTTACAAACTTCATCTTTAAATTATGTATATTAATTACTTGATAACCACTTTAACATAAGAACTATTTCTAGTAAATAAAAGGGGTAAGCTACATCACAGGTCACCTTAAAATAGTATCGTTTTTATTTTGATCATTTAATTTTTTTCAATTTAGTTATTCTAATTAAGATAATTACTTGAATTGATCACTATCGTTAAACATTTCGTTAATTCACTGAGGAATTATTGACATTACATTTTCTTAAAATTTTGACTAAAACTAAGTAACTATCTATAATTAACCCAAAAACCCTTTTTTATCATTTATTTGCAACAAGCACCAATCCTCATCTTAAAATAGTTCCTGCCATTTCAATATTTATCAAAATCTTGAAATTTCTATGGAATGTAGACATCTTCAAAAGGAGCTGCCATTACTGCCAACATAAAACAGTTGTGTAAGATGGTTCCTATGGTGTAGGGGCAATGGAGTGAGAAGCAATATAGATGTGCGAGTAGGGAATGGACGGTGATACGTATTGGTGTTTCTTATGTTGCAAAAAGAATTAAAAAAATGTATTTTGACTTAATTATAGAGATATTTCTAAGTTTAGTCAAAATTTTAAAAAATGCCACATCAGCAATTTGTTGTTGCATTAACGAAATTTTTAACGACAGTGACCAATTCGAGTAATTATCTTAATTAAAGTAACTAAATTGACAAAAAATTCACAGTCACAAAAATAAGAACAATACTATTTTAGAGTGACCTGTAATATACTTAAAAAAAAAAAAACAACTTTGTCAATAATCAAATACAATAAACCCTCTCCATAATAGCCACCCGCTATGATTGCTTGCTATAACAACGAGGTTCCTAGCAGAACTGATTTTTTTTATAATTTATTTTAATCCTTTCTAACAACTTTTCACTTAAAATAATAGCATTAGTTCTTTATAACAACATATTGACTAAAAATTTAAGTGAAATTATAGCTATTTCATATAAAAAGCCTATTAATTATCATTTATGAAACAAAAATGATCTTAATTAAATTATTATTTCAATAAAACGATAAAATTTAATGTGAATGAGTGAAAATAAAAATATCAATCCAATAAACTATTAAATTTCCTAACTAAAAATTCTACTATAAATTTGAAACATCGTAAACTTATAAACAGATTACTTGAATTTAGTAACCAGTGATCAATTAATTAATTTAATTTAATAATTGATATGGATTAATTGAACTTATTAGACTTATGAACTATATAATAATCATATGAAAGAACGAAAATAAAATATGCATAAAAGCAATAATACATGCTCTTGTTATACGTCTTGTAATTTTGTTGATTTGATTCTCACTTTCTTTCTATTTTTAAACATAATTCCAATTTTTTTATTCGATGGAAATTCATGATATAAATTCTGTGGTAAGTTTACAACGATTATCCATCACTCTATAACGGGCAAAATTTAGACAAATAAATGAGTCTGTTATAGAGAGGGTTGATTGTAGATATTAAATATATTAATTATCATAAAAACTAAATCAATGTATTTTATTCATGAACTATATATATCATTCAGTGATCGAGGGTTCAATCCTCGCATTGAGTATGGAGTAGCTTTAAAACCCCAATTTAAATTTATTAGGTCTGCTATTCTAGCAAGATACTGTCTGCCATCTCTGGCAAGAGGTTAGGGTTTCTGTTGTTTTGTGTTGGTTTTGCTTTGTGTTTTTGTTGGTTTTGTCTTCTTGTGAGTCTGCCTTTTTTTTTATTAAGATCTGCCCTGCAAGGAATGGAAAACGATATGGATCAACTTTCAATAAATGACGAAGAAGATGAAGTCTTTCAACTACAACAAGATCTACATGGAGAAGGAAAGAGGGAGAGTTTGCGATTAGTGGGCTGTTTCTTGACAGCCAGTATCATCCATTTTCCAGCAATGAAGAGTATTGTGGCGAACTTGTGGCACCCGGTTCGAGGAGTTCAGATCCGAGATCTGGGGGAGAAAAGGTATTTGTTTCAATTTTTCCACATTATGGATTTGGAAAGGGTTCTTAAAGGTTCCCCTTGGACTTTTAATAATCATCTATTGCTTCTCTATAAACTCCAATGGGGAGAGGATCCATTACAAGTACCGTTAGTTATGACACCTTTTTGTGTACAGATTCATGATGTTCCTGTAGCGACGTAAAATTTGCTTCGGTTGCTAATTGAGGCGATCATTTTAAAATTTAAAAAAATCGAATTTCGGTTTTATTTAAAAAGGAGAGTCGCCACCGATCTTTTTTCCTAGGTGTGATCGGACACCTAATAAAACCTCTTTTTAACGGAAAAAATTCATTTTTAGATAAAAAGAAGGCCGGTTTAGGTCTACGTCAAAATTTAGAGAAAAATAGGGTTCGGGAGTCGGTTATGCACGAGGAAGGTATTAGCACCCTCATGACGCCCAAAATTGGTATCTTATTAAACACATGTTGTCTTGATCTTCAAAAATACGAGTTCAATTTGATATTTAATCGTGATCCGATTGAAAAAAACGAGAAATCTTATGTTTTTGGTTTTTTTTGAAGGACGTCTCGTTTTTAACACGAGCCGACAAATTTCACCCAACATAGCGATGAAATCGATGCCTTAATATTAAAATCGGTACGTTGCCTTATTTATTGGAAAATGTTTTTAAAAATAATAATGATAAAAATTTTGATGATATTATTGTATCAAAAATTCATAAATAAGTAAATGATGCTAGTAATGATATGGTTAATGAAAAAGTATTGATATAAAATATTAAGATATTAGAGTAATAATTTTTAAAATAAAAGGAAAATAGTAAAAATGTACATAATAATATAATAAAAAAATAATATACATTTACAACAATAATATAATAATAAGTATATAAAAATGTCTACATGTATGTATATGTAAATAATAATAACATTAAAAATAAATAATAGTAGTGCAAATAATAAGTATAATGTGATAATGAAAGTATTTATATAATATATGTACAAATATAATATTGAAAATATATAAACATAATATTAAAATACTTGCATAATATGGTATTAAAAAATATATATTATAAATATTAGAAACGATAACAATGTTTAAAAACAACTATTAACAATACATCATAAAAGTATACATATATAAAACAAATATATAATAGTGTTAAGAATTTGTACATAATGTATATATTAGAAATAATAAAAAAAGGTATATATATATAATACGTAGAGTATTAAAAAGTGACATTTAAAATAATACTAAACATAGTAAAAACAATAATAATAATATTAGTAGTAAATATAATAATATAAAAGATAACATTATAGATAAAAAAGTATATATACATGTATATAATAAAACTTACATTGACATTAATAATAAAAGTGAAAATATCGATGCTAATAAATATACTAATAATAAATAAAATTAAAATAATTAATTTAATACTAAAGGAATGACCATAAATAAAAAAAAAAGGACTGAAATTGAAATGAAATTGAAGTTTTGGGGCAAAATAGAAGTAAAAAAGAAGACGAAGGAAGGGCCCATTTGCATATGCGCTGAAAACGTCAGGGGTGAAAGAGCGAATTCCCCAGGCATTTAAAACGTAGCACATCAACAGGGATTGAATTGAAAAACGCGAAACATTTTGGGCTCAATTGCAAAGAGCTGGAAACTTAATTGTATAATAGTAAGAAGCGGAGGGCCCAAGGCTGTAAATAGCCCCAAATAGGAAAACGCGCGGACCTTTCTTGGAGCGGATTGGGTCGCGCGCGGATAGAGAGCTCCAAAGAAAAACGACGCCGTTTAGGTACTTTATGCTTAAACACAAAACTATGTCGTTTTATTAGTCTATAAGACCATTTTTTTTCAAAAAAAATTCATTTTTCAGATGTTTAAAGAAAAAACATTTGAATGCTCTCTCTCCCTCTGCCAACTTGTGATTTCTGGTAGAGCTCCGGCGTCTTTCTCCGTTCTATTTTTTTATTTTTTTATATAGTTATATATATATATTGGTAGTAAAAAAATTAAAGACAAATGAAAATATTTAATATGCGAAAAGGGAAACTAAAAAAGAAATAGAGGATACCCTTCTATTTTGGACCGATCTATTTTTCTTTGCTTGGTGTTGGTTGAATCTGTTTCAAAGGGTTGTAGATTTAATCTTTTTTGTTATTCCCACTGCCTTTGAGTATTTAGTTTTCTTATTTGTTTTTATTGATGAGAATCCGAACCCCTTGCACTTCTTTTGATCGGCTCTTTATAGCCATTTTTTACAAGTATTTGCTATTATTTTTGCTATTTTTTGCTCCTGTGTTGCGTGTTTGCTTCGTTTGCAGGGCATGGGCAGCGTTGAACGATCGGTGGAGTAGGTGGCTATTGGCAGAGAGCAGTTGGGTGGTTGCGTAGAGGGTTGGTGGCGCCGAATTAGAGGCTAGGGTTAGGGTTTCAATTTTTGTCTCTGCTTTGGGCTGATTTGGGTAAAAGGGGTTTGGGCTTGAGTGTGGGTTAGGTCTGCTAGGAGTATTGGGTTCATGGATTTGTAATTGGTTTGTTTTAATTGTGGCTGATATAATGTTTGGGTAGGTTTTAGAAATGGGTTGGCAAAATTGGGTATGTACAGTTCCTATTGGTCTATTTTCTGAGATTTTGGCAAGACAGATGGGGAATTTTATTGGTGTCTTTTTAGAATATGATGGGTCCAATTTGGGGAAGGAGAATAGAAATTTCATGAGGGTTAGAGTTCAACTTGATGTTAGGCGTCCTCTAAAAAGAAAGAAACAGATCTTATTTTGTGGGAGACGTTCATACGTTAAATTCAAATATGAACGATTATCACTGTTTTGCTTTTATTGTAGAAGATTGGGCCACAGTGATTCTTTTTGTGAAGCAAATATATCACTTGGAGTAGAGGTTGCTGAATTGGGATGGGATTTATCTCTTCGAGCTCAATCTCCAAGAGCCTTAGCCATGAAAAGTATCTGGTTACGGGAAGAGGGTGATGGTACAAAGGACGGTATTGCAGAAAACGCTGGTAATCTAGGAAACGGTCATTGGAGGGCGGAAAATAAAAAGATCGGAGTACAGAATATAGATCCAATCCTTGGTTTCAATCTAGTAAGAGGCTCGTTAGGGCTTGAAAAAGGGAAGAAAGTCGTTTTATTAGATCAGTTCCACTCTACGATGGATCACGATCTAGAAGATACAGTCTTATTAGGAGAGGAAGGGAAAAAAAGGTCCAGGAGGGAAACGGTTGATTCATCAGGGAAAGAAGAGGTCAGCAAGATATTGTCAAGAAACTGGGAGATCAAAATCACTTAATATCGGCGGCTGCCATGAGGTCAGCCGACCGAGTGCAATGAAAATCTTAAGTTGGAATGTTCGTGGATTGGGAAGACCACGAACAGTTAGAAGACTTCGGTATATACTGAAGATTTTTTATCCCCAAGTCGTCTTCTTTATGGAGACAAAACTGTGTAGAGCTCAAATGGAGAGAGTTAGAAGGAGTTGTGGTTTTGTAAATGGTATTGAGGTGGATGCTGACGATACTAAAGGAGGATTGTGTTTGGCATAGAGAAATGATATTACTATAGCACTTCAAAGTTTTTCCAAAATGAATATTGATGTGATTGTTGAAGATACTGAAATTAAAGGCAGGTGGCAATTTACAGGTTTTTACGGTACCCCATATACCACGAAAGAGAAGACTATTGGTCTACTTTGGAAAAACTTTATCAAGATGATGAGATCCCTTGGTTTGTGTGTGGGGATTTTAATGAAATTATGTACGGATTTGAGAAGAAGGGAGGTTTACCTAGAGATGAAAGAATGATGGAATCTTTCCATAATTCTTTAGAGAAATATCGGCTACATGACATTGAATTTTCCGGTAGGTGGTTTACTTGGGTGATAAACGCTAAATTATACATATTTTTACCTCATGTTTAGCCTATATTTTGGATGAATTATTATCAATTTAGTGAGAATTTGTGCTCTTAATCTTTCTTTTTCATGTCTTACACTCAGGAGAGCATAGGGAAGAGAAAAGAACGGAAAATGAACCAAAAATCAGAGAAAATAGGCCAAAATGTGAAAACGCACGGCCCAAGAAGTCACCACACGGCCGTGGCACACGGCCGTGCCACACGAAGTCCACACGGTCCAGCCCCGACAAGCACGGCCAGGCCACACGGCCATGCCCCAATCAACAGAATCTCACACGGCCTCCTGTCGAAGTACACGGGCATGGCACACGGGCGTGTTCTAGTCGTGAGGAAGAGGAATTTCACTCGGATTTAGATGCTTAAAGGCTAAGAAAGGCTCCTAAAGCTCTAAATCAAGACCCTAGGAGGCAACTCTAAGGGTGTGCTTATTTCCCCACAAAGGGAAGTATTCTTTGCGGCCAACACAGAGAGTGGAAGTAGGGATTACTCGCAAGGAGAAAGCCGATTGATTCATCTCAGAAGCCGAAATTCTGTAGCAACATAGAGGATCTCCCTAAATTCCTTCAGGGGTTTTTAATTTCTTTTATGTTTTGTTATTTTATATCTTCTGAGACGTTTTCTTTCTTTATTATGAACTAAACCCCTCAAATACTTGAGGGGGATGAAACCTAAGACAGATCTTGTTATTTATTCTTGATTTATTTGATAATTACTTGAATTGTTCTTAATTATGTGTTCTTCATTCTTGATTTAATAATCCTAGGTATTACTTCAAGAAATAAATGTGCTTAGAGCAGAGAAGCAAAAGTCCCTGTGATAAGAGTAGATCTACCATAATTAAGCGGAGTTGCATGCAACCCTAGACATAGGGCAACATAAATCTGCCGGATTAGGGTCAAACCTAATATAGGGAGCCATAGATCGAATTAATGCAACCTAAGGAGTTAATTAATAAATGAACTTTAATTAACAACTTAGGCCTAGTTGCTCTACGCCTCGATAGAGGGTTTAGCATAAGTTAGGGATCTCTACGGATCAAGTCAAGTAAATAAATCATATAGTTCAAGGAAATAATAACAAGTGAAGTTTAGGTGGATTCTCCCTTGAGTATTGTCCATATCAATCAGCTTTTCCCCAAAAGTTTTCCCAATTTACTTTTTGTGCTTTCTTAGTTTAGATTTAGAATTAGTTAAACAACCCTCTTTTATTTTTAGGCTAGATAATAGGAAGGAAGTAAATACTAGTACTTTTGGTTCCCTTGGGTACGATAACTCGGTATTGCCACTAAGCTATACTACTGTTCGATAGGTGCGCTGGCCTTAACGTCGTGATATTAGTTAGTTTTGGTGTGATCAAGTTCTTTATAAATTTTATTACTTCATATCACGCATATCAATGGGAGAGAGGAAATTTACCAGAGACTAACATCCAAGAACGTCTTGATAGGGGAGTGGCAAATAAGTATTGGATGCTGATGTTCCCCAAGGCAAAAATTCAGCACCTGGTTCAGTCCTTTTCAGATCATTGTCCTCTCTTACTCGTCACTAAAAGAGAGGATGAAAGGCGGACAGGACATGGTTTTAAATTTGAAGCATGGTGGACATTAGAAACTTCTTTTGATGCTGAGGTTAAGCGGTTATGGGGGTGGCAGCTAGAAACTTACTGCAGAAGCTGGATTTTTTAAAAAAAGGTTTGATAACTTGGACAGGATAGATTAAAACAAAAAGAAAATGGAGAAAACATTTCTTAACTGAAAAATTAGCAGGACTAGTAGAAGCTGAAAGGGACGATAAGAACCTGGCTGAGTTGATCGATACAAAGATTCAGCTGAACTTTGAAATTGAAAAAGATGAATTTTACTGGGAGCAAAGGGCCCGTTTGAACTGGCTGAAATTCGGGGATAGGAATACAAAATTTTTCCATAGACAAGCTACACAGAAACAAAAGTGGAATCGGATAGATAAGCTACAAAATGATAGTGGAGGTGAAACAGATGATTTACAGGAAATGGAGAATATTGCAAGGGATTATTTCCAGAATTTATTCATGGCAGGAATTTATTCTCAAGGATACAGAGGAGGATAATATGAAGCTTACAGAGCCATATACTAGAGAGAAAGTTCGAGAGGTACTATTTGAAATGGGGTCCACAAAGACACCAGGGGAGGATGGGTTTCCAGCCCTATTCTATCAAAGATGCTGGGATATTGTTAGGAATGATGTTGTTTCCTATTGCTTACACTTATTGAATAGAGATATGGAGGTCAGTTCTATCAATTTAACATATGTAGTGCTTATTCCGAAAATCATTAACCTATCCAATATGAAACAGTTCTGACCTATTAGCTTATGCAATGTTATCTATAAAATACTGGCAAAAACTATTACAAACAGATTTAGGGGAGTTATAGATAAATGTATTGACGAAGCGCAGAGTGCTTTTGTTCTAGGGAGACTCATTTCAGATAATATTTTGCTAGCATATGAAATTCTTCATTCGCTGAAACAGAAGAGACTGGGGAAAAAATGATATATGTCAGTCAAGTTAGACATGAGTAAGGCCTATGACAGAGTAGAATGAAAGTTTGTTGGGGAAGTCATGAGGAGAATGGGATTTGCCCAAAAATGGACGGATTCTATTATGAAATGTATGTCTACTGTTTCATATACTGTTGTGGTGAATGGAATGAATGGGAGAATTTTCTATCCATCTAAGGGACTTCGTCAAGGGGATCCACTAAGCCCATTTTTATTCCTAATTTGTGGAGAGGGCCTACCAAGTCTGATGAGGCTAGTAATAAGAGATGGGATCTTAAAAGGGGTTAAGGTGAGTAGAAATGGCCCACAGGTGTCCCATTTACTTTTTACCGATGATTACATTTTGTTTGGTGAAGCAACGGGAAGAGGGCGCAGGTAATTAAGGATATTTTACGGGAACACAAAAGAGGATCGGGTTAGTGCGTGAATTTTGATAAATCAGCTATCTTTTTCAGTCGAAATACGTTAGAGGAAGATAGACAATCAGTGGTAGACCAACTTGGAGTTAGGAGTTCAACTGATTTGGAGAGGTATTTAGGTCTGCCGAGCCTAGTGGGTAAGAGGAAAAATGAGTCTTTTCAAGTATTGAAAGATCGACTCAAACAATGTATTGATCACTAGAGTATCAGATTTCTGTCTCAAGGTGGCAAAGAAGTATTCATTAAGGCTATTTTACAAGCTATTCCTACATACGTGATGTCGTGTTTTTTGTTACCAAAAACATTTTGTGCTGAAATGGAAAGTATTATAGCCAACTTCTGGTGGCAAAAAGGACGTGGTAAAAAGGGAATTCATTGGCGTTCGTGGAAAAATATGTGCTTGTTAAAAGATTATGGTAGCTTGGGTTTTCAGAATTTTTGCCAATTTAATATTTTGTTATTAGCCAAGCAGGGTTGGCACCTGTTTAGTTGTCCAAATTCATTATTAGCCAGAGTTCTTAAAGCCAAATACTTTCCACATTCAAAATTTCTAAATGCGCAGCTGGGGAGATTACCTTCCTTTACTTGGAAGAGTATCTGGGCAGCAAGGGGTCTCCTTCAAGACGGGCTGGGGTGGAGAGTAGGCAGAGCCTCTGAGATCTCTATTTGGAATGATTACTGGATTCTAGGGGGTGATGTAGTGGGGTGGCAAAACAGAGAAGGAAATGGAGACCTCCGATTAGTCTCGGATTTAATTGATAACTCAACTAGAACATGGAAAAGGGAGATAGTGAACAATACCTTTCCTACGGAAATTGCCAGGAAGATCTTACAGATCCCCTTAGCAGAAGCAGAGCATGAAGATTTTCGAGTGTGGAAAGAGGAACCTTCCAGGGTCTTCTCAGTGCGAAGCGCCTATAAACTATTACAATGTGCTAGCATGGACTCTACCAGTTACTTATTACGGACCGAAATTGAAGCTTTCTTTAAAAAACTATGGGACATACAGCTACCAACAAAAATTACAATACTAGTGTAACAGGCCTATTTTGCCCGGCCCGGGACCCAAAATAATTAAAATAAAAATATATATTAACAGTTCAGTCCATTACAAAAATCTCAACCCAAATAAGCTCAAACCCGAGGCCCAAATTACAACGGCCTAAACAAACCTAAGCCCAAATCCCTAGTGGCCCAAATCGGAAACAAACAACAGAAACCCTAGCTAACCTCGCGCCGCACCTATCTGCTGCCACCCACGTGCTTCCGTAGCGCGCCCACCGCTCGAGACCTGACCACTTTGCTCAGTCTTGCACCGAAATGGCAAGGTCTCTTCCCCGTTGACCTCCTAGGCCTGCAAAGAGAACAAAAACAGCAATCAAAAAGTAGAGAAAGGAAAACAGAGCACGAAACATAGCAGAAACAGTAGAAAGCAAAATCATTTATATTCGGCTATAAAGCCATACAAAAATCAATGTAATCGAGGACACGATTATTCAATACAAAAAATTTTCGAAATACAAAAAGAGCAGAAATTTTTAGCAAAATATTAAATGTGCCGATTTTTATCCTTTTATTTTTCTATTTTTCGAAACGAACAAATAAATAATAAAAGCTTACCGTCGGTCGGCCCGTTCGCCGTCGGAGGCTATACCGGAGAAGCAGAAACGAAGCGTTTCTTTGTCTCTCCACCGTGTTTGGTCGAGTTTTGGAGGTTTTGGCCTCAGATCTCCGCTTCACGCACGATGGGCTTCAAAAAAAGAAACTTTTGGGCTTCTCCGGCCGCCGCGTAGTGATCCGACGATGGAACCAGGGCCAACCGTCGGAGAAGAGGAGAGGACTGAAAGAGAGAGCTTTGAGTGACTCTTTTAGATTTTTTTTAGTTTAGGGTAAAAATGAGTTTTTTTTTGGGCCTTATGTATTAAAAGTAAAACGGCGCCGTTTGAGGTAAAAGGGGGGGTCCGCGCGTTGACCCAACCCGAGGGCCAGACCCGCGCGTTTTTCCTCTGAGGAGAGTTTTGCGTAATCGGTCCCCCTTTTAGGCAATGCCCGTCGATTAAATCTTTTTCTCATTTTTTTAATTCGGCCCTAAACTTTGATTTTTGATGCATTTCGATCCTCAGACCATTTTTAAAAGGGAGCACGTAAAACGACACAGTTTGGGGTTTGGGTTATTGCCCAGATTGACCCTTCTATGTTTTAGCGCGTTTCATATCGACCCCCCGTGTCTTTTTATACCCGAATTTCTCCTTTAAATTTTATTTAGATTTTAATTTAGTCCTTTTTACATACATGCGTTTACTTTATTCGAATTTGGACCCTAAAACTTCATTTTATTTGCAATCAAGCCCTCGTTCTTGTAAATTTCAACCTTTTTATTTATTCAAAATTATTTTAAACTTTATATTAAACTGTTTTATTTCACTTATTTTAAATAATTATATATATATTATTTGTTTTAAACTTCTTTTATCTATTCCTTTTTTAAAATTGTTTTGATTGTTAGTTTCTTATATTTTATTATTGTTTAAAACTTTTATATATATATACATATATATTTATATTATTTATTTTAAAATATTTTTATATATAGCATTTATATTTAAACCATTTCTATATACACATTGTTTTATTTCAAATTTTTTGTTACGTATCATATACATATTAAACTTTTTATATTTTAAGTTAAATTGTTTTGTATGTCTATCATTTTGAACTTGTTTTTTATTATTTATTTAAAATTGTTTTACCCCTCTTTTTTGTTGTTGTTTTATATTGTTTACTGCATTTTTATTATTGATGGTCGTATTTAAATGGCGTATGTTGTGAGATTATTATCATTGTATGTACCTTAATTCGTTTATCCGTGCTTTTATATTATTGTCGTTTACTTGTATAATATGGTATTCATGTGTTATTGTACTATGCTCATTATCATTTCATGTCATTGTACTGCAAATTAAATTCCAATGTATTTATCCAACTTAGATCGCTTCATTCAATTTCAAACAAAATAAGTTTACATCGTTTTGGATCGCTATTATTCAAACCTTTTTGAAAAAAGGCAACATTTAGTACTTGGAAAAATCGAAAAATTGTGCCCTAATGTGCTGGGTTGCGGTTTCTCATTTGACTAAATAATTAAATATCTTTTTACTTGCATGTTTTAAAAATTGTGAGATGATCTCAGTTTTGAGAACTTTAAAATGTTATATCCTAACGTGCTGGATGTGGCATCTTAATCTTTCGAAACAAGTGAATCTTAAAACCCATTATAAAGTATTCAAAAGGAATCACATTTTAAATCTTTTCAAAATTCTCAACATTTGGACAAACATTAATGAAAAATGGTACCAATTTTGGGTGTTACAAGGGTGCTAACCCTTCCTCGTACGTAACCGACTCCCGAACCCGTTTTCTCGAATTTCGTAGACTAAAAACACCGTTTTAGTAAACTAAAGCGTTTTATTAAACTAAAGGTGATCCGATCGCACCTAATAAAGATCGGTGGCGACTCCCTATTTTAATTTTCATTTTCAAAACCCAAAGTCGATTCCCCTATTTCAAAAAAATGGTTTCGACAACTGGTTTGGCGGATCTACTGGAATTTCATCCCTACAATGGTTAACCTAAGTTGCAAGAGGGTGGCTAACAATACCACGTGCCCCCGTTGTGGTGTTGGCGAAGAGCACAGCTTTCATGTCTTTTGACAGTGTCCTGCAGTCAGAGAAATATGGTCAAGCCTTAATCTCTCTTGGGGTATACCCCATCTGGTGCAAAATACTGATGAATGGCTTACCTGGTTTTTTGCAAGAGGTACCAAGGAACAATGCAGGATGTTTTGCTGTGCATTGTGGCTCATATGGAGCTCACGAAATAAGTTTGTCCATGAAAGGAAAGCCATTTCAGTACAAGATTTAGTTGAAAAAATAAGAAGCTATTTGGCCGAACTGGAAGGGGTCAGAGATAATAAACTCACCTCTAATTCTGAAAATTCCCACAGTCAGGCAGAAGCGACAGAGAGAGCAACGGTACTGTTTGATGCAGCCTTCGATGGGAGAAATCTTCGATCGGCCTCGGAGGTGGTGGTTCGGGACCAGAGGGGGGTGTTTAAAGCTTCAAAGACGATTCTACATGACAATATCCCATCCCCATTCGTAGCCGAAGCTTATACAGGGTTAGAGGCCATCACGTTAGCATCAGAAATGGGTTTATATTCAATATTAATAAAGGGAGACTCGAAAACAATTATTAAGAAATGTAAATTGCAAAAAGTGGATAAATCTGTTATTGGGGCGATCATTCGAGACATTCAGTTCAAAAGCAACAGGTTTCAAAGTGTTTTATTCCAGTTTATCCCTAGATCGAAAAATGCCTAAGCACATAACCTAGCAAAAGAAGCACTAGAGAAAAGGGAAGAATCTTACCTGGTTAGAGAAAGGAGGAGTCACAACATTGCAAATTCGGAGGGTAGATGAAGAGAAGAACCAGATTGATCTGCTTTAGATATGGGGAAGTGAGAAGTCATGATAGCTGAAAGTTGAAAAATCTTTGAAAAGCTATCTAGGAAATCGGTGTGGCTATTGACAGAATGAGAGGATCGATGTATTGCTAGCCAGCCTGTTTTGATTTGACTGGGTGTATTGAATAGTTTTATTTTCTCCAGATATTTTAGTTCTGTATTAGGTTTCCTGTTTTTGTTTTATTTTCAAGGAACGGGTTGTTTCCTTTAGTTAAAAGGCAAGGCCTTTCACTCATTTTTTCTGTTTCTCAGTGGGTCATGAGCCTAGACATTAATTGTTTAGGTGTTGGTGTTATTACTTTATTTGAATAAAAGCCCAGTCTCTATTTTCAAAAAAAAAAAAAACCCGTCCTAGCATCTATCTCTTAATGGGCTTACAGGACGTAGAACGTAGAAGATTAATTATTGAACTCACTCTAATTGATACCTTGAGAAATTAAAAAAAATATTCTTTAAAATTTGTAAATTTAGTTTTCATATTTAATTCTATAAATTCAGTCTTTTTATTTTCCTAATTTAAAAATCAAAATTTTTAAAAATTTTGTTAAATTTAAATATATAATATTTTAATATTCAAATATTCTAAGCTAATTTTTTTTAGGAAGTTCACAAATATAAATATAGTACAATTATCGGTACAAATATATGTTGGAATAATTATGAAATATAATCAAATTAATATAAACTATAAACGGAGGAATAGTCAAAACATCACCGGACAGAATCCATCCATCACAACTGCTCATGGTGAGATTGAAGACCCAACACGGTGGTGGAACGTAATAGGAGCTAGATGACCCTAAAAATACGGGGAAATTGTCATTAAGCCTTTCAAAAGTTTTAAAAATTTTAATTAAACCCTTAAAACTTAATGCCATGTTCCGCACATAACAATTACACAATGAGACTCAAACATGGGTTGGCCTTTGCAAATAATGCCAAGTCCTCATTGCCTAGAATTAAAAGAAGAGAGACAAAACTTCAAAAAACCAAAGAGTAAAAGGACTGAAAGTAGAATTAAACCTAACCTTAACCAGAACCCAATCCTCCTCAGCAAATAGCCAAATCAGACCCTTCAAGAAAGGGTCAAACCCCAAAAAAGCAGCGGTAACGTGTAAGAAAATCGACTGTTTCTTGTCTCTTTGGCCACCAAATGTGGATTCAAAGCACTCAAATTTATCAAACTTTACAGTTAGCTAAACTTCAGGAGATCAAAAACAAAAACCAGAACAAACAGACAGACAGACATACACAATATCAACAATTCTTAAAAAACACAAATGAAACAAAGCAAAACAGAGAACCAAGAGAAGAAAAACAGGACATCACTTTGAGTTCTTCTTCTTTTTGTAATTAATAAACCCCATTGAAAAAACAACACAATATGGCACAAATCCAACCTGAAGAAAAGCTTAAAGAAGAACCCCAAACCATTACTATGATTTCTTCTACAAAACCTACATCCAGTTGTAATAATAATGCCATTTCCATGGCTGCTGCTAAACAGGGGACTAGCTGTAGTAGTGGTAATGGTAATGGCAATGGCAATGGTGTGACGTTCAAATTCAATGCACATGCACCGGAATTTGTGCCTAAATCACATACACAAATGCCCATTTCGGGTTATTACTACCCTTGTTTTCATTACCTAGGTGGTGCTGCGGCTGCTGCTTCCGATTGGTTCTTTCTTGGTGAACAAGAACCTTCTGCTTATTTGAGTTCTAACCCTAATATTTCCATGCCTAATTGTTCTTCTAAGAATGTTCTTACTGATGATCTTCGACAAAAGATCATTAAACAGGTCTATCTTCATTCTGGCCTTTTTTTTTTTTAAATGATTCATTAATTGTTTGATTATATTTCCTTTTAGGGTTAATGTAAGTTTTAGTCCTTAAATTTGGTAATTATGTTCACTTTGGTACCTATACTTTTTGTCCGGGCAACTATGTCTACTTTGGTTCATAAACTTAGATTCCATTAAGATTTGATGATGATTGTGCCACATCATCAAACTTGCATGGTTACCAAATTCGAGGACCAAAATGAATACAATTACTAAGTTCAGAGATTAAAAATTATATTAACCCTTCCTCTTTAAGACAATGAAAGGGTTATCCATGCATAGATGGAGTGTGAAAATGTTGTATGAAAGTAACTGCGAAATAACTCTAGTATAGTGATTAGATCAAATTAGGATGGGTTTAAATGGATGGAACATTTAATTACAGTTAGTGTAAAAATAACGGTGGCAGTGAGATTAGATATTGTAGTGTAAGATAGAAAAATAACTTAAATGCATAGCACTGCACCCAATCACCTATCTAAACTCTCTTGATTTTTTTTATTAAACAGATCAATAAAATACAACTCTATTAAATAATAAATAAACTAATTTAATCCGGAATATGATACTAATTGTGTGTGTAAAACAGGTGGAATACCAGTTCAGTGACATGAGTCTTCTAGCAAATGAATCTTTGTCAAAGCAAACAAGTAAAGATCCTGAAGGTTATGGTGAGGAAACTTATGAATCTATTAGCATTTGTTCTCGGTTAAAATATACTCTAAATCTTTATAATTTTTGTAAATTTAAAATTTAATTTTTTATTTTTATTTTTAGAATTTAGTGTTTTTGTTCTTTGGATTTAAAAATATAAATTAAATTATTAATTTTGGTAAAATCATTTTGCTAAATTCATGAATATTATAACATCATTTTATTAGTTACATAGTTATCAAGCGAATTTTTATTCGTAAAAGTACCCTGAACTATCTCATATTAAAAGTTAGATTATATTTTGCCTCATTTATTTATGTTCGATCAAAAAGTAAACCAGTCTTTTCTGTTAAAATTTTTATCCATTTCTATTGTTCAAAGCTAAAATGACTGACAGAATAACCAAACAGTACCTCATCCTGATGTATCGTGACCAGTTTGCTATTTGATTTAACATATAATGATTACTTTAAGTAAAATGTGCAAAATACAATCGTATCCTAATACAAATACCTCTATAATACTTTTACCGTTTTTATTATTATTTCAAAATGTCATTCGAGTACAGGAACTTAGAGCATATTTTAACCCGAAATTTCAATATCTAAAATGTATCATGGCCTTATTTTTTAGTGCCGATATCTTTCATTGCTTCAACAAAGAAAATCAAGTCACTTATTACCAATCACCAGCTGCTAGCTCAAGCACTTCGTTCCTCTTTAAAGCTTGTAAGTTCTTTTAGTTTCATTGTTCTTTGTTCAACTGCAAAATCCTCCTTTTTTTAAAGTGATATCTTTGTTCTTTTGACGTGCAATTCACGGTATAAGGTTGTGAGCGACGACGGCAAGAAGGTCCGTCGTAAGCACCCATTCACTGAAAAAGAACGAGAACAAGTGCAGTCTCGTACCGTTGTTGTTGAGAATTTACCTGAAGATCACTCTCATCAGAACCTTGACAAAATTTTTAATGTTGTTGGGAGGTCCGATTTTTCGTCACTTTCGGTTTCTTGTTTCTTGTAGTTTGTGTATGTGTGGAAAGTTTCGCTTGCAACTAACATTAGTGTTTTTGATACAGTGTGAAGAACATCCGAATATGTCATCCCCAAGAATCGAATTCATCTCGCTCGAAAAACGACTTTGTTATGTCTAACAAGGTAATGGAAGCAGGGACCAAACATATGTTTTAAGACTAAAAGATTATTACACAACTTGGCCTTATGGTTCCTTTTCTTGTTCTTTAAGCTACATGCACTTGTGGAATACGAGTCGACGAAGGTCGCCGAGAAGGCGGTATGTTAAAAGCGTTATAACTTGCTAGAACTTCTTGTTTTTAATCAAATTGTTTCTGTAAGTTCCTTTTTTGCAAATCAGGTTGAGAAGTTAAATGATGAAAGGAATTGGAGGAAAGGGCTCCGAGTAAGGTTGTTGCTTAGACTCTCGGTATGTCTGGATTACGTATTCATTACATTGCGTCTTTCATGACTCGTGTACGATCTGTTTAAGTATTATGATATGAACGTGCAGCCAAAATCCGTTTTGAAAACTAGAAAATCAGAATTCGATGGGATACTAGACGACGATGATTCACCGCGCGGTGAACACTCGGAAGGTTCTTCTCCACCAAACAATGCTGAATCATTTGAGAACATTGTAAGCATCAATGTTCCTTAATCATGTCCATTACTAAGTTTAGACTATCGTGTTAAGAGTTGACCAGATAAAAAATTTACCTCTTCTGGTAGGTTGAAGATAACACAGTGGGATCGAAAAAGGGATGGTCTAAAGGGCGCGGGAAAGTCCGGGGATGTGCCCAAAATCACAGCGGGCGCGGGTTACTCGCTGCATCACCTCAACCTAGCAATGCAGTCCAATGTGAGGCATCTGTGAAACAGATTACCAAGGGACCGAGAATGCCGGATGGAACTCGGGGTTTCACCATGGGACGAGGCAAACCATTAAGTTTGCCATTGGAGTAACCGACCGCACATTATTTTCATTTTCATATTTTTCTTGTCTGCGATCTACATTAACCAAACTACTATTGAAATGCTTTAGTAGCCATGCATAGTGTGGCCTATATAATATGTTATACCAATAATGCAAGGTTGTATAGTTTAGTACTGCTTCTTCCTTAGATAGCCATTTTCTCTTGGCACATCATCATTCTGTTTTGGTTCTGTAATGTATCCCAAATAAGATCGGAAACGTCGTGTGCGGTTTTTTTTCTCTTTTTCTGTCAAACCGGTGAAATTACGTCTATTTCGAACAATAAACATGACCTAAACAGATAAACTGACTCGGCACTCGTTCGCCTCAGCTCTCTCGATAGCTTACGGTAGACTCCTTGATACAGCAATGATAGGAGATCTTAAAACTGCTGCAAATGGTTAATTATTATAACAATTTGAAATGTGTATAGATTTAATAAAAAGGCCAACAATGTGTGTTTAGATTCAAAATCGAATATAAAAGTATCAAGAGATTTTCTTCGAAAGAGTTCGAAGTACCGTTCATTGAGAACAAGTTGATATTGTCTACTATTAAGGTTTTGTCTCCTCTATTGAGAGCGTGAATACTTAAGACTGCTTGAAATGGAAACGAGTTCAACAGAGTAAGAGTGTTACATGCCAAGACTTTAGCTCTAATCACGTGTGGCTTTAAGCTCGATTCTTACGACAACAAGCTTAAATCCACCTCCTTTTTCCAACCATTTTGCTAAGCAAATGCAACATTACTAATATGTTGATCCATCTTCATCACCACCCAACTTTATGTTGAGGGGATTCTAACGTACTTTTATGGTTTATGGTTGGTAGCATTAAAATTCGTCAAAAAATTGGGATACTATCGTAGGCAAAAGGCAAAAAATTTGGATTATATTTGTGATTAAACTTATAGAAAGTCAGGCTAATTGAGTTTTTGTCTGTTATTATTGGTACTGTTACTAGTGTAGGAAGATGTAGGTTTGAGTGCTCTAGCATATTTTATTCTCTTATTTAAGGGTTGAGGAGGGGTTATACCTAGTCAGTGGTGAAACGTAATAGAGGCCTAGCCCCCCTAAAATGGTAAATTTTTATTTTAGGTCCTTTATAATTTATAACATTTTAAATTAATAATGGTAAAATTGCACCCTATCCCCCCCCAAATGATAAAAAATTGATTTAACTATTTAAAAATTATAAAGATATAAACTATTAAAATGATGAAATCGCATTTTTACTATAATAAAAATATATGATTTAATTCTAACCTCCCAAAAAAATTTTCAGGCTCCGCCATTATACTTGTAATTCAATGGTGCCATGTGGTAACCTTTTACAATGACATGTGGTAAACTAATGATGTTAGTGCGGAGATATCAAACTAATTGTCGGAAAACAAATTCAAGGACCAACTAAGTACAAATAAAAAAATTTAGAGGCCAAATTATTTATTATCCCATTTTTAAATTAAAAGTGACCTTCCTTTTTTTTAATTATTTTTAAATTAGAGAGGAAGAACATTGGACAATTATTATTATTTAAATGTTACATTAGCTTTAATTCCAACTTTTTTTTTCTTTTCTTTTTTTTTTTATAGAAAAAGGGAAAATTATATAATGTTACATTAACTTTATGGCCTTTCTATCAAAGGCACAGTCATCTAAATCCAATGGCAATTAAGTATAGAAAAACAACTTTGTGTAAACTAATAAGTTGCTTTGCCTTATGGAGTAAGGCAGTTCAGTCTCTATCCACTGCATTAAACAAAGCATTTCCTAACTTAATACATCAATTTAGGGGACTAAAAACTCGATTTGATTTTAAAAAATTGAAAAAATAAATAAATTTTGAGTTATTCGAGTTAACTTATACAAATAATTTGAGTTTCGAGCTGAATTTTACAATTCGAATAACAGATTGGTGTTCTTTAGTCCCTGTCAATTTTGAAAATGAACAAATTAGTCTCTCCGAAAATTACAAAAAAAAAATCAAAATAATTTTTAAAAATCAAAATATTTATAAAAATTTCAAAATTTATATTTTTTTAAAAAATTATAAAAATTTTAAAAAAATTCTAAAGAATATATAAAGAAAGTTACAAATTATTCAAGTTTATCATAATAAGTATTTTTTTATTATTTTGCTTTGAAAAAAATTTCAAATTTATGTGCTCTAGCATGGAATTAGTTATACTATAATAAGATTTTAATTTGACATGTTTAATTTTTTAATTTAACTCAAACAATTTCACTCAATTTGACTCGATTCGAATTTTATTTCACTTGACTCGATTTGTAAAAATTTCAAATCAAGTTAAGATGATAAAATAAGACTCGTCAACTTGATTAAGTCAAAAAATTTTCACAGAATTCAATCTAATGTCCACTCCTACATAAATTACTTATACATATCAATTGGAATTAAGCATAATTAACTTAACAACTAAATTCTAATTAGATCTATTCATGGGCCGAGCTGTGACTCAGCTCTAAAAAATTTTCAAGCCCAGGCCCATTTTCAGCCCAACTCGACCTGCCCATAAAACTCGTTTCACAATTCAAAAGATAATAAAATATTTTTATATTAATATTTTATATATTTTATTATTTATATTAAATTCCAACTTAGCTGAATTAAAGCATAAAATTTTTTTATTCAAGCTCGACTTCACTTAAGCCCAGCTTATAAATAGATCTAACATGTTCAATCTATGTTCTCGTCATTGTTAAAATAATAACTGTATCACTTAAACTACGATTCAATCCGTATCTCGACTGCCTTTCCATTAACATAATATTTATCTCTCCTACACGCCCAATCAACTTTTCTTTTTTCCTTTTAAATTAACTTTTTAATATTCATTTTCATGACACTAAACTTGTCCAATAAGCAAAACCCCAATAAATTACTCACCATTTTCATTTTCATCCATTCTTATTGCAAACTAAGAAGCTTAAACCCTATAAAAACCCACCATAAAATAATTAAGAAAAAAAAAACCCTTCAAATATTTACATATATTCATAAACAAAATTTCTCTTCTTTTTTTTCTTTTCTTTTTGCTGATGTCTTCTACACCATTAGAGCAGCAGTCACCACCACCACCATATGGAGGAGTGACCCAACAAGCCTACACGGTTCATACGGGTCACGGGTCGGTTGGACCTGTCATAGCCGTTCTTACAGTGATCACAATCCTCGGTATCATTGCTGCAATGATCGGGAGACTGTGTTCAGGCCGGGGTCGTATCATGGGCCATGCCCCATCATTTGATTGTGAAAGTTGGATCGAGAGGAAGTGCTCTTCTTGCCTTGACGGTCGACCCGACTCATCTCCGCCGCGGGAGGCGCCGGCTGTGACGGTACCTATAGAGGATACTCACCAAGAAATCAAGAAAGAAAAGAGTGAAGAAAGGTGCTCGAGTTAAAGGACAAGAGCAACATGAGAGTAGGAGTGAAACTTAATTATTATTATCATTTTGTAGTGTTTTTTTTTTTTTTTTAATATACAAATAGATTATTGAATCAAATTAATTAAACTGATAAATTAATAATTTAAGTGATTCGATCATTAATTCAATATAAAAAACATTATAATAAAATTTTACGATGATCACTGTTGACTCTACTTGTTTTTTAAAATTTATTTATGAATTTCATCACATTAGTTTATAAAAATTAAGAAATTAATATACAAAATATTAACAAAAATATAAGCAATTTAACAATTTATCACTTTTGTATCGACGCATTAACTTCATTTTCTCGAGACTTGTAAATATCAAAGTAAATTTTCAAAATTTATAAAGAGGTTTGTCTCGAGCATGTTGTTAAGACTTGATAAAAAAGAATTTAGATTCGATTCCTAATCTCCTATTAGATTCAACCTAAATCTTAACTGATTAGATTATAATTAATATGTATTTGTGATTTAATTATATGAATTTTAGTATTGTTTGATATGAATTGTTTTGACAACGAAATGCGATAACATACTTTTGAATTCATTGATCGAATAAAATATAAGATGTCGATTAATTCATTTATTTTTTGATAAAAAAATAAAATATAATTTAACTCTACGTAACACTTTTAAAAAAATAAATCTATCCAAACCAAACTAGTCCAAAAAAAATTAAATTACAAACCTGTTGCTGGGTTGATGGGCTTTGGGGGCTGAAAATTGGGCTTTCATGTTGGCCCATTTCAAACATTTTAATTAGTATATAATACGAATTATATATTTCTTTTCTCTTTGTTATTAAACGTGCTTTTTAGGTTTTGGTCATATCTTTTTTTACACAATATCTAGAATTATTCATAACCACTCTTCAACTCATAAATAGGAAGATAATGCGTTTCAGTGTAATCGAACTCACGTCTTCCTATATTGACAACAATTCTCATACCAATCGAACTAAGACTCAACCACTTTCTATATGAAGTTGATTCTCTATTTTACGAAAATTTAAAAATTAATTTCTATATTTTACTTCATCAAAATATGGTTTCGTATTTTATAAAAATTTAAAAATATACCCAACTAAATTACTAATTTTTACTGATTCCTTTTGTATAAATTGTTGACATGTTATTTCTAAGTTAGTGATTTAAGGCATGGAATAATATTACTCAATTGAACTAACTCTTGAATTTGCCAATTGAATCTTAGTTTGATTGGTATGAATATTGTTATCAATGCAGGAGGATGTAAGTGCGTTAAAGTATATTATCCTCCAATTTATGAGTTAGAGAAAGGCTGTCGATACCATTTTTGTGAAAACGCAAACGGACGTCGACTTAAAAAATGAACTGGAGTCGCCACCGATCTTTTTGAGGGTGCGATCGGTCACCTCAAAAAGGGGTTATTTTTGATAAACTATTTGATTTATTAAAACAACGATTTTGGCCCGCATACCAGAGAAATAGGTTCGGGAGTCAGTTACGCACGGGGAAGGATTAGCACCCCCGATACGCCCAGAAACTGGTACCTTATTGATTAATTGATGTCTTTGAGGTCGATAATTCGAAAACTTGAAAGAATTTTAAAATACGATCCTTATTTGTTTTAAAATCATTCGAGGAAAGTTGAAAATGTGTGAAAGGCCGGTTCGCTTTAAGGTAAAACGTCGCTTCCAATACGTTAGGACACGATATTTCGACCTTTGAGGCTAAACTTGCCTTTTGTTTGAAATCTATTTTGAGAGGATATTCGAATGCTTGGAGTAGACGAGGGAAACCGAAACCCAATAAGTTAGGGTACAATTTCTCATATTCCTGAGCACTGAACATTGTCTCAGTTTTAGAAAGTCTCATCTCGAGATAACAAAATATCACATCTAATGCGTTAGGACGCGACATCTCGAATTCTCGAGAATGAGTTTTCGTATTAAAATCATTTATTTAGAAAGGCTATTCGGTTATTTCAGATCGAACAAAGAACCGCAACCCAATACGTTAGGGCACGATTCCCGAGTGTCTGAATCCAGAATCTTGCCTTTATAAAGAGAATCATTTTTTGTATCGTGTAAAAGGTAGTTTATAAAATATGTGATAAACGACGACATAGATATGCGTGAAATAAAACGAAATAATGAAGAATAAGAATGACAATAGCGTGCAAAATATATAGGGTTTTTATTCAAACTTGTGTTTTAAGAAGGATATTCGAATATTTAGATTTAGACGAGAAAATCGAAACCCAATACGTTAGGGTACGATTTATCGAATTTCTAAACACCGAAACATTGCCTTTGTATTAAAATTTATTAAAATCTTTCAAAAGTGGTGTAGAAAATTAATACGATTATTGTAAAATATTGGAAATAATGATTTAATGAAAAGGAACATTAAAATATAAAATTAGGATATTAGTAGGATAATAAATGATATTTACAATAAAAATAAAAGAAAAGGATAAAGACGTATTAATACCATAATGATATAAAATGACAACGTGTGTGAGAAGATATGTGTGTAATAATACTGAGTAAAATAATAAATAACAATAGTGAAACTAATAAGCATAAGGATAATAATAACTATAGTAATATATAAAAATACTATATAGATAAAATATATAGACATAAATACACATAAAATAAAATATATACTAGTATAAATATGACCGGGGTAGAAATAGACATAATAATAATAATAATAATAATAATAATAATAATAATAATAATAATAAAGTAAAATACTCAAATAATAAGAACGGGATTAAATTGAAAACAGGACAGAACTTTAGGGCCGAATTTTAAAATTTAAACAAACTAAAAGGACTTATTTGAACACGCGTAAAACCTAGGGGGACTCGATCTGAAAATTTCCCGATTGTTTAAAACGGACAGCAGCTTTGGGTACCAAATTGAAAACGGGATAAATTTCTGGGGCCGGATTATAAATAAAAGAACCTGATTGCAAAACACAAAAAAAACGGAAGGGCTAAATGCGGAATTAGCCCTTCCGTGTTAAAAAACACGCGGATCCTCTTGGGTCGGGTCGGATCGACCTGACCCAGATTCAAACACTATAAAAGTTAAAAATTTTTTGTTTGGCCATTTGAAACGGGGAAAAGAAAAAAAAAGAAAGAAAAGGGAGAGAGGAGAGAGGGAAGGAAGAGAGGGGGGAGACCGGGAAGGGTCCGGTCACCGAACCGGTCACCGGCCGGTCACCGGACCGCCGTACACCGTCAATCGCCGCCGTTCCGGCCACCGTTCCGGTGGCCGGAAAAAGGTAAAATTTTTAGATTTTTTTTTGTATTTTATGTTTTATGTTATTATTATTATTATTATTTAATAATATATACGTATAAAAATAGATTTAAAAAAATAGAAATCACCTCTGCCGATAGGGTTCTGATATTGCTTTCGATGTTCTGTGTATTCAACCTTTATTCCCTTTGAATATTTTCGAACCCCTATTTGGTATTGGCTTTGATTTTGTATTTTTGAAGAATAGCGAATATGTAAAAATCTACCAATATCTCTCTGTTTCTATTCTCTAAAATCCGACGACCCCCAATACATTTGTTCTTATCGGCTCTTTATAGCCAAAATTTTTACAACTATTGCTACTGTTTTGCTTCTATCTGTTCTGTGTTGCGTGTTTTCTTTGGTTTTGCAGGGCATGGGCTGCGTTGAAGCAGGTGGCTACTGGCAGAGAGGAGTTGACCGGTCGGTGGCCTTGTCAGATGGGTAGTTGGGGTTTGCGGCGCCGATTTAGGGCTAGGGTTAAGTTGTTAATTGATTTTGGGTTATTAGGCTGACCGGGTATGGGCAATTGGGTCTTGGGATTATTTTGTAAAAGGGTTAGTTAAATGGGTAATTGGGTTTTTAGTGTTTGGGTTTTAATTGTATGGGCTAATTTGTAATGGCCCAAAATTGGCCTATGACAAATGCTATGGATAATTCTAGACATTTTTTCAAAAAGAGTATACATGATTAAAACCTTAACGAATTTATTAAAAAAACAACTTTTCAATTTTTATAAAATAAAAAAAATTACATGTCAAAAACAAAAAAAATAAATTCTCAATATTTATAAAATTTTTAAAAAATCAAATTAAATAAAAAAGTAATAATCATCAATCAATCCTTTTCTAAGGTCCCATAGGTGGGTGTTGATGAAAGATTTCTCTCTATCCAATTTTTACTTTTTAATAAAAACTTTCAAACATTTCAATATAATTGCCTCATCTTTTCATTCTCAAAAACTCCACAACTTTTCTTTAGTCAATTGAGTGATTTAATAAAATATCGAGTAATTATTTTATACATTATCAGTAAAAAATTAATAAATTAATTTAAAATATTGTCATATATACATATATATTTATAAAACAAAAAAAAACGCATAATCGCATCGTAAATCTACTTATAATTCTTTTCGTACAAATATCTCTTTAATCTCTTTCAATTTTGAAATTAGGTAAATGGGTCCCTTTCAACAAAATCGGATTAATCTAGTTCCTATGAATTTCAAAAGTGAGCTACTGAGAACAATTAATCATAGTGTCAATGTTTTCCGTCAACTCTACGTAATTTTGATTTATATAATAACAAACTTAGCCCTGAATGTGTACACATTTTGTCAATGCAGTCATAATCGAACAAATTTTGCCTTAAACATTTGTGTAAATTTGTAAATGTTGAGGTTAAATTTATTAATTTTTATTAGAATCAATATCAAATTGACAAAATATGTAAATATTGAAAGCTAAATTCATTATTATACTTCGAAATTAACAGAGATTAAATTACTTCCTTTTTTTAGAGGGACTAAATTGTTCAATTTTAAAATTGAGAAAAACTGAAAAAGTATTTTTACCTATTTTTTCCCTTCAACGATAAGGTATAAAATAATTATCCTAAAATATCAATACACACATGGAATCAATTTTAACATACCCAAAATGGAGGCCATCATGAAGCATGATCATTGGATATAAGTGGCTGCAAGTTGTAATTTGAAAATCGTCCACCACCACCATCATCGCCATCACCGCCACTCCTACCACCGCCACCCAATTGAAATTTGGGTTAAACATTGTTTTATATTTATGTGTTTGTGTGGGGCCACTTTGAGGACAACATAGCACTACAAATTATTTTTTTATTACCATTGACATATTTAACAACCTTATAATAAGGTATAATGATTTTTTGCCCCCAATTTTATAAAAAATTATTTTAGCCTTTTAATTTAATTTTTTACTTTTTTTTAATCTTAAAATTGTATTTTTTATCAAATAATCCCAAAATGAATGGAAAAGTTAACGTTTGTTAACTTTGCTGACGTGGTGCCACATAGATGACATGTCAGCATTTAATTATTTTATTAGAAATTTTAAAAATTTAATGTTTAATGATTTTTTAATTTAAAAATAGTATTTATAAATTTTAAAAAATTAAATTAAAAATATTAATTAAATGTTGACGTATCATCCACGTATATGCAACATCAACAAAGTTAAAAAATATAAAATTTTCTTTCATTTTAGGGTGATTTGACAAAAAAAACTAATTTAAAGGCTAAAAAATATAAAAATTTAAAATAATTCTTTTTAAAAATTGAAGGCCAAATAAGTTATTATGTTTTAACCTTTTCTTGTGACAATGTTTTACTTGAATAATAAGTGAAAATTTTAATGTCAAGACGATAAAGACAATACAACAATATTTTCTTGTCAATTACCCAAAAGAAACATTATTCAAATAAATTACAATTTATTTAGTGTCGATATAGGTAAAAGTACTGTTGAGGTTTCACACTAATAGTGAGATTGCATTTTGTCATTTTTATTAAAAAAAAGAGTAAATTACTTTACTCCCTATACATTAGATCAAATAGCAAACTGATATTTTTGATTAAAAATTTCATCCATTTTTCTGTTAAAAATTGATTCATATATGTCAAAATGAGTTATATGTGGCACACCACATGTAATTGTCTAGTTATTTTGTCAGTTGCGCTAGTTTTTAACAGTAAAAATGAATGATTTTTTTTTTCACAAAATTAACCAATTTGATTATTTATATAATGTATAGAAGCTAAGTAGAGAGAACCAAATGCAACTTGACTCCTAATATAAGCGCTTTCATAATACTTTTACCCATAGATGCTGCAGTAAAAGACTTCTATTGTACATAAATAAAACTTCTTTATAAGTTTTCAATTAAAATCAATAATTACAAATACTAAATTAAATAATTTAATTTAATACAGTCATGCATAATTTTTACATAATGGAATGGGATAAATATAAACTTTATACATAAATTTTGGTTTAATGTGTAATTTTATACATTAACTTTAAATTTGTGAAATTATACACATATATTTTTTATTGTAGTTCAAATGTATACATGATATTTTAATTTTGATTCAATCATATACATCCATAGAAATAAATAATTAATTTATTTTTATACCAAATAAATATAATTATTAATACATACAATATATAAACATAAAATGATTATATTTAAGTCTCATCTAGGTATGAATTCAGCTCTAAATTTATTATAGTAATAATAAGGATAGAAACCATAGACTAAACCTTAAAAAAAAAAACTATACATTAATACAAGTTTAATTTTTGGACAATTCCTATTTTTATCCCTTATCGGAAAAAAATTAAAATGTGTCTCTATACTTTTTAGAAATTAGAAATTTAGTTTTTATATTTTTATTTTTACAAATTTAATTTTATTATTTTTAAAAATTTTCATTAAATTTAGAAAAATATTCACTTAATAGCTATGTAACTAAAAATAATAACGTTGTAATCAACTTAAATTTAAACAAAAAAATTATGGGTAAACTTCAGAAGAGGTCACCCAATTATATTTTTTTTTATCACTTAAATATGAAAAGTTACAAAATTGTTATTAACTATTCAATTTTGCCTTTTTTTTCACCAGTCAACTAATGTAAAAATGCAAACACCCAAAACTCTAAAATAGTTGCGTGACAAAAAAAAATACAAAATTAAGTAATTGAGTGACTATTTTGTAACTTTTCATAGTTAAAGTGACCAAAAAAGAAAAAAGAACATAGTTGGATGACTAGTAATGTAGTTTACCCAAAAATTATACATCAAAGAAAAAACAAATGAGTAGAGAGGTACAGACAAAATGCTTACCCAAACTCCAAAGAGAAGGTGAGCCCCCATTTCTATATTTGAAAATTTTGGGGGAGAAAAAAAAATTAAAACGAACGAAGTGGGATTAGGGTTTTACAGAGAAGATGAAGAGAAGTCTCTAGAGAGAGAAATAAAAGAGTTAGGTAACTTACTGTATGTATATTTATATACATAAAAACATACAAACTGTATCAGCAAGAACAGAGAGAAAAATAAAAAGACATTAGAGAGAGATATACATTGGGAATATGATGAAGAGGCAACGGTGTTATTTGGATATAAGTATAGGAGAAGAGCTTGAAGGAAGAATAATAGTTGAACTGTTCAATGATGTAGTACCCAAAACTGCAGAGAATTTCAGGGCTTTATGTACTGGTGAAAAAGGCATTGGTCCTAACACTGGTGTGCCTCTTCACTATAAGGTCCTTCTGCCTCTCTCTTTCTCTTTATTTGTTGGTATTTTTGGATGTAGGGGGGTTTGCTTATCTGGATTTATTTTGGTTTATGGTTATATTAAATGATTTGTTCAAAGCCATGGGAATATATATAAATATATATATATGTATATATATTTGTGTCTGGTTGTATTCTTGGAATGAAAGATTTGACTTGTTTTTAACCGTTTGAATTAGTTTCTTTAGAGTGAGATCTATAAGTTTTTTTCTTCTTGATTTTAATATATGTATGTATGCATTTGGTGATAGTTGTTGCTTATTGAATTTTGTTAATTGATTTTTCTTGATTTTAATATTGATTTTAAGATATGTATTATGATGCTTTTGCCTTTTGTTTGGTAGAATGGAAAGAAAATTGGAAGATTGAAGGAGTACAAAAATAGGAAGATAGAAAATATAAAATTTCTTTCCATAATTGTGTTTGGTTGGAATGATAGAAAAATTATAATTTTCTTTCCATTTATTGTTTGGCAGATTTGAAAAATAAGAGAAAGAAAATGAAATTTTTAACAAATGCATAATTTTGAACCTCCATACATTTTTCTCTCATTTTCTCTGCTCTTATCGTTCCAATTTGGAATGATTTATTTTTATGTATTAGGATGGGAAATTGTCATCTCTTTTATTTTCTTTCCTCTCAGTTTTTTCCCCTACCAAACACACTCAAAATTTATTTTCTTTCAACTTTTCCTTTCCCTGCAATCCTTCATTTTTTCTACTAAATCAAGCACACCCTTAAGCTTTTCTTGGTATAGTGAAAAGAAAATTGGAAAATTGAAGGGGAAGAAAATTAGGAAGATGGAAAATATAAACTTCTTTTTCCACAGGTTTTATTTGCATTCATTGCTCAGTAGAGTTGAAAAATGAAAGAAAAGAAAATAAAACATTTGAAAAATGCATAATTTTGAACTAACATACACATCTCTCTCATTTTCTCTCCTCTCATCATTCCAGTTTGGAAGCATTAGTTTTTATGTATTAGGATGAAAAATGATCATCTCTCCTATTCTTATTCCAGGGAGTTCGCTTTCATCGAGTTATCAAAGGATTTATGGTTCAAGGTGGGGATATATCTGCTGGAGATGGTACTGGAGGAGAGTCAATTTATGGTTTGAAATTCGAAGACGAAAATTTTGAATTGAAACATGAAAGGAAAGGGATGTTATCTATGGCAAATTCTGGTCCTAATACCAATGGATCTCAGTTCTTCATCACGACGACTCGCACTTCTCATTTAGATGGGAAACATGTTGTGTTTGGTAAGGTAGTCAAAGGAATGGGAGTTGTTCGATCAATTGAACATGTAACAACCGGTGAAGCTGATTGTCCCACTGTCGATGTTACAATTGCTGATTGTGGAGAAATCCCAGAGGGGGCAGATGATGGGATATCAAATTTTTTCAATGACGGCGATATTTATGCTGATTGGCCTGCTGACCTTGATGAGAGCCCCAACGAGCTCTCTTGGTGGATGACTGCTGTAGAGTCTATTAAGGCTTTTGGAAATGAACATTATAAGGTAATCGGTTTATGTGTTAATGAATTATTCGGTTCATTGCCGGATTGTGCTTTCTTGATGTTGCTTCATCGGTTTATTGCTCATTGTTTCTCGTTTGTGCTAATAAATGTTCTTAACAGAAGCAAGACTATAAGATGGCTCTCAGAAAGTACAGGAAGGCTCTACGATATCTAGATATCTGCTGGGAGAAAGACGGCATCGATGAAGGTGACTACATTTCTTTGCTCTAAAGGGTATTGTATTGTATGATTCTTGATTCACCGTGCATATACTATGTTGTGGCTTTGCAGAGAAGACTTCGAGTTTGAGAAAAATGAAATCCCAGATATTCACAAATAGCTCTGTAAGCTTGATTCCCCTAAGTTTGGTATCCTGGAGTTGATTAAATGTAGACTGTTATTGTTTATTCTATTTGTCTTTCGGACTAAGCATAGTTATCTTGCATTTTTTTTATACTACGTTATGGATTATGCGGCTTTAGGGCTGTAAACTAAAACTAGGGGATCTGAAAGGAGCACTATTGGACACAGAATTTGCTATGCGTGATGGAGATAACAACGTCAAAGCCCTGTTTCGGCAAGGTCAGGTTAGTATGTCTCTCGTCGGTAACGAGTTTAATCTCTTCGATGCTGGCAGCTTTAGCTTATATTCAGTCTTAAGCTAATCATTTCTCCAGGAAAATTTGTTGAGATGCATACTATAGACCTTCCTTAGATGCTACGTTTTCGGTTATCTTTCTTATGCTTTACTTTGTGTTAATTCAAGCGTTTTCGTGCCCTAATGATTGTGATAATTATCTTCCAGGCACACATGGCACTTAATGATGTTGATGCTGCTGTTGAAAGCTTCAAGAAAGCTTTGCAATTGGAGCCAAATGATGGTTAGTAGTCAACTTAGTATTGGATTTTCTCCCTTTTAGAAGTTTATGAGATTCCCAGGAAGAATAGTTAATGTTATCTGGTCGTCAACATTAGAACTTATTGAGACTTTTTACTAACTCTTTGCCCTGTATTCCGCGTTCAGGTGGAATAAAGAAAGAGCTTGCTGTTGCTATGAAAAAGGTTGGTAGATAAAACCGAATTCATATTATCTTGTGGCAATCTGAAACATATATAAAACAAATTGTATTTATGCAACGAAACTTGGTGATCACAGATCAATGATCGACGCAATGAGGAGAGAAGGCGGTACCGTAAGATGTTCCAACCAAACTCAACCGGTATGTCGAGTGTGCTGGTTTTGGCTTTGCTCTTTTTTCTTATTTCCACTCGTGACATGAACGATACCTGATGTTATATGCGAATGTACAATGCAGGTGCAGATAACCAATAACCTTTTTGCTGTTTTACGTATAGCAAGATAGTCTCTTACCTTTCGTACAAAATACTAGGTAGGTATGGTATACGGGTGTTCCGTGTCTGCTTTTCCGGTGAAACTGTCTGAGAAACTAATTGGAAACTGTGAAGGCTTATCTATAATCTTAGAAATTGAATGTTTAATGTTGATTTTATCAGGTTTCAAATGGAAGCATTTCAAGCAAAAATTGAACTGTGATAATATGAGGCTTGAACCAATTGTTGTTAGATTAAAAGATATGATGAAAAAGTTAGCTCAGAAGATCCTTTTGGCCTTTTCTTAGAACAATTGGTATAAAATAAAAGTGTAGAATTTTTGTATTGTATCAATGGAACAATTTCTTTTTAGTTGGGTGTCATGGAAATTTTACCTTCTTTTTATCAGTCTTTTATTATTGGCTTTATTGGTAAATTAGCCCCTAAAATATGCTTCAATTCTCGGATTGATCTTTTAAAGTTTTTTTAGGGGTCAAAAGTATTTTTTTTTTAAAAACTATGTCCTAGTTTATAACAACATTAGCTGTTGTGTACACTGATAAAATTGATAGTTTAGGGTCACTTTTGACAAAAGAAAAGGACCAATCTAGGAATTGAGTTATAGTTTAGGGATGAATTTATGTATAAAGCCTTTTTTATCAAACAGAAACTATTTGGTTGGGGTCTGCAGAATGTTTTTTCAAAAGAATATATATTTTTTATGATTAGAGGTGGCAAATGGGAGTGATAAAAATATAATAAATAAGACATAAATTAACGATTAAAAAGAATGTCGTGTCAAATAATTTGAAGAAATTAATGAATAATGACATCAAATTAGAGGGACCTTTTGTAGAATTTTACCCAAAAAAAGTAAAGGAAGAAAGCATAGACCCAATGGATTTGAGACAAAAGTAGGCCTAAGTGATGGATCATCTTTCCAGTTGTTAATATACAAATATTTTAATTTGAAGGCTTATTTAAAATATGAAAGAGTTTAGTGATTTATAAAATAAGTGTTTAAAATATGGGGTGGTTTTAAGTTTTAATGTTTAATGTTTGAATTTAATTTCATTCGATTTGGCTCGTTTTATATTTTTATAATATTTTTATTTTTATTTGATATAAAATATAATAATACAATAATATACTATATATGTCTATGTTTGAAATTTAGTTAAAATATGTAATAAGTTCTTGTATTTTTTTAAAAATTTAAATTTAGTCCCTATATTTTTATTTTTAGAAATTTAGTCATACTTTTCAGATTTTAAAATTTAGATCTAATTATTAACATTGTTAAAATTATTTTGTACAATTTGCCGATATATACTCATTTAGTAATCATATAACTAAAAAAATAGCATTGTAATAAATTTGAATTTAATCAAAAAAATTAATAGTGTTAACGATTAAATTTGAATTTTAAAATCTAAAGAGTAAAGGGATTGAATTTTTAAAACTAAAAATATAGAGACTAAATTTTAAATTTAAGAAAAGTACAAGGATTTAGGGCTAAACAAATTAATGTTATCTATTTATAAATATGATTAAATTTAGACAAATTTTAGATTCATCGAGCTAGATTTAGAGGATTATTAAGTATACTAATATGATAGGGTAAACCTGACTCGAATTTCACTGAGTTGGCAAGAGCGAAGTTAGAAAAATTTTTTTGGGAGTCGGAATTAAATTATATATTTTTATGATAAAAATGTAATTTTTTCATTTTAATAACTATACTTATAATTTTTAGAGGATTAAATAAATTTTTTTAATCATTTTAAAGAGTGAAAAGTATAATTTTATTGTTGTTAATTTAAAATTTTATAAATTATAAATAGCTTAAATGAAAAATTATCCGTTCAGTCCCTTATAGCCGGCTTAGAGCCGCCCCTGCGGGCAGGCCATCAATCCCTCTAAATAACACCCCGATAAAGAGGCGGCGTTGATACAAAGAGAAAAAAGCTTTGGAAATTTGAAATCGGAAAAAAAGGGGGAAAACAAAGAATGAGTGTGTATGGAGGGGATAGTTGGGGAAGAGAAGCACAATACCGAAAGAGAAGAATAGATGAAGTTGTTCTAGAAGGGATCGAAATTGATGATGGGCATGGCTCTTCTTACAAGAAGCTCACTTCTGGCAAATACGCTTGTCTTGTCTGCCCTCAAAATCCAATCTTTGATACTCCTCTCATGCTTTCGGTAAGCTTAGCTTCGCTTTTATTTAACTCTTTTTAAGTTCTATACTTCTATTATCATATGAAAATTTTCTGCAAAATTGTAAAAAAACCCATGTTTATAATTATGTTAATTGAACTTTGGGGGGGTGAGAATTGATGGTATTTTAGTTTATATAGGATAGGTTGATTATTGGGAATTGACTAGAATGGCTTTTTTGTTGCTTAATTTCATGAATTTGGAAAGAAAATTTAGAGTGAAGGAAGAAAATCCTTTTTATCTAATTGTTCTAGTTATGCTTAGTGTTTGGGTTAATTGATTCTAAATTGGCCTTAAACTTCAAAACATTTTAATTGAGTCCTTGCTATATCGGTATTGTATTGATGATGTCCTCCCTTACCTTAGCCGTCAACTTGGGTGTTAAAGTCTGGTTCGGATACTACGTTGTGCTTAATTAAAACACATGTGTGCTTCCTGCATGGATAGCTTGGATATGGTGTTAATAAAATTTAATAGGGCCTGTCTGCGTAGTAAGTACATACATGTTTACAATTTAATACAAGTATTTTAAATGTGTTGCATGTTGTATTTGAGCTGGTTTTTAATGCTCAAGGTAATAGTTAGGTTGACCGAAGCACTTGATTGATACGATACTAAAACTTTGAAGATTCGATCAGAATGTCTTAAAGTTTTTGATCAATTTAGAATTTGGGTTATAGTTTGTGGACATCCGGTGCAATTAACCCATTAATGTTTTGAGTCGAACGTTGAATATGGATATGGATGTGTGTATGATGTTATGTTGTTTTCCTTATGATTTTTCATAGTCCTCGAATTCGAATTGTAGGAATATCAATATACTATGTCACTTCCTTTTCTCTGTAGCCATTTGAGAATGGAATACATCTTTCTATGTTTTCTTTCTAGATTGAATTATTTGCCTATTTTGCTTGAATTGGGAATATGGACTTTGTTTTGTTCCTTTCTTTCACTGGGATTTTGGGTGGAAGAGTAGGGGAAGTTGTTTCCGAGGCACCAAACTCGTAAACTTTATGGTTTACTTACGAAATTCGAACTTAAGTTGAGAGACTTTTTTCTTCCTTTCCTGTCTGGTTGTAATATAGTTTATCTTGTTTTCTTGATTGTTGAAGTGATTTATGCAGATGCATTGCAAAGGATCACGTCATTTGGCTGCAAAGTCGAAGGCGAAAGAAAAGGAACTTACGAGACGAAATGAAATAAGCAAGAGACTAGCTTTGGAAGGCTCTTCGACTACTTCCTCTATTAACTCGAGTACCACCAAGCAAAATGCTCATTTACCTAGCAAAAGCAAACCATTGATCCAAATGGCACAAAAGGCTGCTTCTGAGATACTCGGTAATAAAAGACTCGAGGTTGACTCGAGAAACGAAAACCACAACACGGTGGTACCGAGACAGAATGATGTTAAAAATGCAACACTGGGTTTTTCTCGGGATCACAATTGTTCGAATGAAACATCCCACAAGCTAATACAGAACCATCTGGATTTCCGGGAATGTAGAGAGAGAGAACTTAAGTTTACATCTGCAGGTTGGAAACGTGATTGTCATGGTAAATGGTACAAAGATGAAAATGTAAGATTCTTTTCCCCTGAAAATAGTGTAATCATGTTGCTAAGTGCTATTTTAATCCTCCCAAAACCCTTAAATTGAAGGAAAATATGCGCTTAAATGCAGCGGCAACTGTGCTAACTAAGTTAAGGCTCAATCGGATTGCTAAGTGCTAATTGAGTTGCTTTAATATTTGTTATTGTCACTTGTGATTTATGATTTCTGCATAATGACGCCGTTGCCCCCTTGTAACTTGCTTGCAGGTTGAATTTGACTCGGATGAAGAAGATCCAAACTCATCATTTTGATCGAAGATCCCGGAGATTTCAGCATCGGTCCACTACTTGCGGACTTGGGATGCAAAATTGAGCACTTGTTTCGTTACAAGATCCTGATTAACCCTTGTAGGCACAATGTGCTGGAGATAAGCTATTGAAACGAGAAAAGATTGTATTAAACGGTGACACCATGTCATCGTATATCACTTTGATTCAAATCATGTCATGTAATCAAAGCAAGTAATCCTTTCTCCAATTGAAACATACCGGTAAAAGTAACATGGAGACCCCTATATTAGGATTCGGATAGCTTGTCTCTTCTACTAAAAAAATAGGTAAATCAGTTCTTACATATTAGATCAAAGAGTAAATTTGATTTTTTTTTTTAAAAATTCACCTCCTTGTGCTGTTAAAAATTAGCTTGGCAATAATCGAATAACGACATAGGACATGTTATGTTTACCTCATACTAACATACAGGACCAGTTTTTAATGGTACAAAGTGATGAAATTTTTAACAGAAAGATCAGCACTCTTTAATCTAATATACATGAATTAATTTATCTATTTTTTAAATAAAATAATCAAAATACAATTCCGATTCTTAATACATAAATCTTTGATGAAACATACCTTGTATTCTCACAATGCTAATTCCAACGCATGGTATAATTTCACTTTTTTGGGATTTTCATTTTGGACACATGATTACAATCTATGAAGAGGCATTTAAACAAACATCTGGTGGGTCTATTATACAAACCTTGAAATTTGTAATAAAAACACAACCCTTTATAAACTTTGGATAATGGGAACTAATCTTTTTCACTTTATAAGAAAATTGTCAAATCATTTAATCCATCCATAACATTTCCAATGACTAACCAAAAAAAGGGTCACATTCCAAAGTATGAACATCACTTATCAATCTAGTTTTGATGCTAGATAAAAAAAAAAAAAAAAAGTGTATCAAATCTTAGACCACAAATTAATAAAGAAAAAATTAAAATGTCATAAGTCTCTGTACTTTTAAAATTTTAAAATTTAAGTCCTATTATTAACACTGTTAAATAATGTATTAAAAAAATGATGTTATAATAAATTTAAATTTTACAAAATAATTTAATTAGTCATGCATTATGTGTAAAATTATTGATTTAATCTATATTTTCTAATTGAATAATTTTTAATTGCTATAATTCTCAAATTTACCAAATTAAAATTTGAAAATAATAGAACTTAATGAATTTGAAAATTTTCTTTTCACCAAGATTAAAATTTTAAATTTTGAAAAGTACATCCATAATTTACGCATAATACAGGGACTAATATCACAATTTAACCATTTTCTAAACGGGCTGTTTTGGGGGGACCATTTGGAAGTTTCTTTGTAGGTTTGTGTGCATTGAATAGGTCACTGTTATAAGTGGGATAGCTATCAGACCCATCTGGTCTGCAATGGCTAGGTATGTGTATATATATATATATATATATATACACACACACACATTACAGATTTGATGCAACTTTTTGAGCATCAAATGGATAACGATGTGTCTCGAGGACCACCGGTCTATGAGCTGTCGAGGCTTCAGCTTTCCCAATAGCTGTTCTTTGGCCCTATAAAAAGTGGAAACTCCCATGAAATATCATTCTCTCAACCCCTCTCAACCCCATCCCGAGTCTTCTTTCGGGGAAATTGCATCAAACATTCTTAAATTATTGTTTAAATATTGAAATGTTGTGTCCTTATAGTTTACTTGTTAATTTAAGTGGCAAATGATGCTTTGGATTCAATGTTAAGCATGTTTAAAATATGAGGATCAAATTGTAAACTTAGATCTGACCTGCTAAAATATAAAACAAATATTAATCAAATTTAGGTGGTGGTGTTTTTTAACACGTTGATCCGAATTGTTCATATGATTAGTTAAGGGTGAAGTTAGAAATTTTTTAAGAAACTAGAATTAAGTTATAAACTTTTAGAGGGGTTAAAATATGTTTTTTTTATTGTATTAACTTAGAATTTTACATCTTTTAGAGGGTTTTAAACTAGAAATTTACCCTTTTTTAAGGGAGGTCAAATACAGTTTTAAATAACTTTAAAGGGGTTAAATATAAATTTACCATTTTAGAGAGGCCAAAGCTCATTACCCTACCCTACAATAGCTGCATAGGTATTTACAATTTGATTTATTTTAAATAAGTTCTATGTCATATTAGAACTGATATTTTAACAACCAAGCTAATGGTTAAACTAATAGAAGGACCTAATTGATAAAATATTAATACTTTAAAGACTAAATTAAAATGCTTTAAAATTTGGAGACCAATCTAAAATTTATACCATAATTTGAGGACATTTGATTGAATTATCCCTTTTTTCTTTTTTGGGTTATCATGTGTGATCCCTAGAACTGTTTTGTAACACTCCATTAATCCCTTCTTTTCCTTCAAGCACTCTCAAAATACTATTTTCATGTTCCCATAGTTGCAAACAAATGATGAACAACCAAATCACCATATATATATATTTTTTTATTTTCCTTAACTCGAGTTTACACACTTACTCGAATTGCTATTTAACAAGTTTGAATCACAATCAATGTTGTACATAAATTTCTTTCGTACTCTATACATTAATTTATACATAATAAGCTATCATTATATGACATCGCAGAAGAATCTTTTACATATTTTTAAATGTCAAAGAAAATTGTCTCTTTTTCCTAGAGAAAACCCCATTTTTAGGATTTCATTAACACCCGAGAAAACTCATCTTTTTAAAAATATTTCTTTATCGTATTTCCAACCATTTGATCTTACGATTCTCTACCTTTTGAATATAAATCTCAGGAACGGAGCCAGGAGGCAGGCAAGGACCCTAGTCCCTCCTTGAATGGAAAATTATTATTTTAGTCTTTGATGTTTCTAAAATTATAAGTTAGTTTAACAGTAAAAATACACTTTATTCTTCAAAAAATAAAAAAAAAAATCAATTTAATCCTTTTAATATTTTAAAATAACAACTTCTTTAAAATGTTATAATTTAATTTTGACCCTAAAAATAAAATTCTAGCTTCGTCCCTAATGAACAGTCTCCAAGTTCCCAATCCAAAACTCGTATCTAGTGCATAAAAGAATAAGAATTTAATTAAGGGTAATTGATGAAAGCTGAAAAAGAGACTGGGCATACCTGCAATGAATGCAACAAGGTTTTATGGCAGTCCACATAGTGATATGTATGCATATATATATATACTTAAAAAGTGTATATGATGAATATAAATTAAGCAAAGGGCCAATGCCAAAAACCAATGCCAAAAACCCAAAGGAAGAAACAAAAGAAAGAAAGAAAAATGATGGATGATTTACGTGTGCATTATGCAGCAGCAGATGTATACCCATCATAGATGCGTGGGGCGACCCCAAAGTTGACAGACTTATATATATATACACAGTATTATGGCAATGGCTATCATCGTCTATGGAATTAATTATAATTAATCCTGACATATGGGACTACTGGTTTTGGTTATGGTTATGGTGCTTTCTTTTATGCTGGTCTGTCATCCATGGCGGTGCATATGGTGAGTTGGTTTCAAAAGGTTTGAAGATCAAGAAACTCCCCATGATTTGGTGAGGGAGCTAAGCTCAGTGGAGAATGTTGGATTATGTTTTGTTGGGTGGAACTCAAATAATACAACCAATACAATTGAAAATTGAGAAAATTGGATATAAAATTTGTCTGAAGAGGATAAAAATTTACGAGTAAAGAAAACTTCACCAAAACGTCAAAAATTAAAAAGGGAATACAAGATGGATAAACAAACAAACCCTAAATTTGAAATACAAAGTTCTCCCAAACTTCTCTGAAACTCTTATCTAGGGTTGCTAAAAAAGTCTATTTATAGGCTAAATTTCGTGTATAAATATGACTACAATATTCTTAAAATAATCAGAGTTAGACTAAAAAAAATATCAAAGTTTAACTAGGACAAGAAACCACTTGAATGGAGAACACATCGCTATCGGTTTATCTGGACGTCCTTCTTCGCATCGCTAAAACGTGGCTTTACTTCTCATTAGGGCGTCAACTTTGTTTTGGCTGAAATACGAGGCATACTCCACATGTTTGATACTAAGATTTCAATCACATTATAGTTTTGAAAAGATAATTCAAGTTCGAATATTAGAAATGACATTATTATAAGAAATAACTACGAATTTCAACATTTTTATCTGAATTTAATTTTTTCAAAATAGAAATACCGATGTCAGATCAAACTATTACAAATAACGTGAAATTACTATTTTATATAATATAATATGTTTTGGGGACTTACCGACCATAATGATAGATGAAACTGTTTTCATGAATAGCATTATAATTATTCTTTCCGCAGTGACTTCTGTTAAATTATTATTACCAAACAACTGAAGAACAATGATTTGTTGCAATCATAATTCTTTAGAAAAAAAACCAATTTTCTTTAATTTCAAATTTTTTATATATTTCCAACTATAATTTCTTAATTTCATAATAACTTATAATATATTTTTTATAAAAATTAATATCAAATAAATTTTCGAGATAAACCAATATAAGTTAAAAAACAATTTTGAGATTAAATTTCAAACGAATGATAAAATATTAAACAAAGTTTAAAATAAATTTAAGTATACGAGTAAAAATCGAGTCGAAATTTATTACTATCCCTAATTCCGATCTAACCCGATTTAACTAAAACTAATTGGTGAATATAAATGGGACCAAACATAAAACAGAGAACATTTAACTTTAATCGAATGCACTCATAGTTTTGGCCTTTAATGGTCAAAAAACATATTCATTAAAAAGGTAAAAGCTTTTCTGTTTGGGAATTTAATTCCTTACTATGACAATTTTTTATTATTTCATTTTAGTCCTTTAGTGGGATCCCACTTTTTTTTTTTTTACCCTTTTAATTTATAATGATGACATTAAAACTTGGAAGAGAAATTTCAAAAAAAGTTATTTTCCCCTTAAAATAATAAGTTTTGAGGAGTCTTTAAGGAACAAAAAGAAAAATGAGTGTAAAAAATTTAAACTAGATAAGTTTATATTGGTCGGTGTATATTGTTTCAGTAATAGATTAGAATATTAAACTTTTTTTTTTTTTACAATTATGAAAATTTCGGGTTGTATCGGTCACATCGACTTATGTAAACGTTGAGGGTTAGATTTTTTTAAATCAAGATCAAATTAACATAATATATAAATATTGATGGTTAAAATTACTATTATACCAATTTTAAAAGTTATGCTGTTAGTTAACTGGTGACCATTTTGTAACTTTTCATAATTGAGTGATCAAAAAAGAATATTACTAATAGTTAGGTGACTACTAGTGTAGTTTTACCCTATAATTAATCCATCCAATAAATTTTCTCATTACAGATTTCTTATCATATCTGCTTTTTTTGATACAATGTTTAGAATTACCCATAGCTCATTCTCAATCCTTAAATAGGAGAATAATGCGCTTTAGTGCACTTGAACCTATGTTCTCTTACAATAATAACAATACAAATATCAATCGAACTGAGATTAAATCGAAATGGATAGTAATATTTTAATTTAGCATTGTTGCCACTTTCATACTCAATAATTAATTATTTTAAAATTAAATATATTAATTAAAATTGTTGCTGAATATGATGAACCAACTTGTGGTGTTGCTTAAATATTTAAAAATTTTTAACCATCTCAAAATTTAAAATAATGTGCATGTCAATTTAATTTGCTGGCTGCATGTGCATTTATTACAAGATCAAATATTTTGGATTCTTTGAAATACTTCTAAAAAGACTTTTATATATATATATATATATATATATATATATATACTTATTATAAAATTATTAACTAGGTTGATGTTACAGGTTAATCGAATATTAATTTAATCAGAAAAACTATTAATATATCTCTTCTTTTAAATAACAACTAATATTGTCATGATGGTGTTTTTGTCAGTAAAAATATCATTGAGGCTCTTGTACTAAGATTTAGATTACATTTTGTCCCCTCTACTAAAAAAATAAATTAATTTATGTACGTTAAATCAAAAAACAAATTGATCACTTCCATTAAAAAATTCTTCTATTTGTACGGTTAAAAACTGACATGTATTTCATGTACTTCATGTTAGTGACACACATGTACTTCATGTTAATATATAGGAACTAATTTTTAATAGTAGAAATGACTAATTTGCTCTTTGGTCTAACGTACAGGGACTAATTTATCCACTTTATGAATAAATGAAGACAAAAAATAATCTAACTCTTAATACAAGAACCATGGTATTTTTACTTACTTTTGTCTTTTCATATTTTATATAATCATTATATAAAACAACTAAAAAAAACATATTCAATAATCAAACACGTGTTTAATAAAATTTATCCATCAATTTCGGAAAAACTCATTTTAGCATTTAAAAATTATTTTATATTAATATTTATATATCTTTATATTTAAAATACAAACAATAATTTTTTTCCAGTTAAATTAATTCCAACTATTTCTTTTACAAATTTTATCTGATTTAAATAAATATTTTCGAATCCAACAAATAACCTGACCTTTAAATAAGTTTAATTATAAAATATAATTAAATTAAGAAAACTATAAGGATAGTGGTCCAACTTTAGAGTACATTCCAAGGGCCAACTAAAATTGTTGTAAACCCTTAAAATCAAAGTAACAAAATGCTACAAACCCCAAAGTAGTAAATTGAAAGATAAATTTAATCTTTTTTTACCTCGCTTTGTCTCACATGAGATTTAATAATAAATAATTTAAAATTAGTCCTCAATATTTATATTTTTATCAATTTGATATTTATTATTATTTTTAAATTAAATTTGACCTTCAATTTTTTAAAATAGGTTGACGTGGACCATTAATCTTTCAAAAAAATTAGATTGTTGGCTTTTTAAAGAAAATGCTGACTAATACGTTAATTTTTTACACGTGATAGTCTGTATGGCAATTCATATATATTCCAAGTTTTTTTTCTCGTATATTTTATAATCTACTTGCTGGTACAACATGTAAAATAAATAGTTCCATGTTAGCGTAAAGTTTATGTGGACTACCACGTAAGTTGCTACATTAACATCGTTAAAAATTAAAAAAAAAAAGTAATTTGATTCTTCTTAAAAAGCTTGAAGATTGAATTTAGATTAAAAGATAAAAGAATATGAGCGAAATTGACAAAAAATGTAAATATTGATGATTAAATTCAGTATTATGCCAATTTTTTTTCAGTATTTGGTAGTTACACCGGAATCGATTAAGTTTAAAGTCTAGTAGAGTCAAATCTCTAAATTAAGGACAAATTTTTTTCTAGCTTTTCTTTTATCCACAAATCTCAAAAGAAATATAAAATATTTTTGTATTCGACCCAAAAAATATCGGTATATTTGCACATCAAGGAGTTTGATTAATGTAAAAAATAAAATAAATATAAAAATATTTGGACTTGTTAACTAAGTGATTTAATTGTTAAGTTTGTTTATATAACAAAAAAGGGGTCAACTTGAATAATATGGTAAATGATTGTCCTTATTTTTAATTTAAACTATATGAGATTATGGAAATTTTAAAATATTAAGTTAGTGATGCAAATCCAATCCCTCAAAAGCAAGAAACAATATTTTTTAAACCCTTGGCATCATTTTAGTATTATCAATTTTCGTGATTAAATAGTTTTTTTATTAATTCTTTTATTATTTCTTTCAGAAAACATGATATTCTGAATGATAAGTTCTCTGTTTTTATTTTATTTTATTTGATTTTGGATATTGATAGTTAGATTTATTTAAATTTAATGTATTTTTTATTCGTCGATGGATATTCATCTACCATATTGATTGTCAATTTATTGTTTAAAACTCGCTAATCGGATTTAAAAAGAAAAAAACTTAACGGCCTAAAAACTTAAACTTTCGAACAGTTCAATGATAATTTTATAATTTTTTCAAGTTGAGTGACTAAAATGTAAATTTACTAGTAGTTTTAGTGACATTGAGTGTAATTCACCATTTATTTTATTTAAATATGGATTAGTATTGGTACATGATAATGTACTTTTTTTTTATTTCATAGAAAGTCTTAAAAAATTATCACGGGTCTTTTATTTGATCTGTATTTAGAATCTGACTTACAACAAGTCAAATCATGAACCAATTGACTTGTATATTGCTCTGAACAAAGAGTTGAACTAGTATCCCGGTTCAATTGATCTTATCAGTCTGACCAACACAATTAAATAAATTATTAAAATTTTTTAAAAATAGATAAAATCGGTTCATAGGTCAACTGGTTTGACCCATTATTTCGAATTAGTATCTGGATTGATTTCTAATTTAACCGATCTATTTCTAAAAATATTACTCAAAACTCGATTAAACCGAACAATTAAACTAACCGAAAAGAATCAATAATTTGACCGATTTGATACCGATAGATATTAAAAAAAATTCAAGAAAATATGAAAAAATCATATGCATGCCAGGTGGCAAAACAAGGTGGTACAGCCCTACTTGAATCATTTATATTTCACTTCTTCATCATAGAAAAAAACATTAAAAATAAAGAAAACAGCAAAATCTCACTTTCTCCTTCTCTGTATATAATTATATATAAATATAATTATATTTGTTTCCATAATCTCTCTCCGTTTGTTTTTTTCTTACAATAAGCTGAACACAACATTAAAGATCTCTGCAAAAAAATGCAAACATCGCCAGTTTCCTATTAAGTGTTCTTCTTTCTTCTTCTTCTTCTTCTAGATCTTCTTCTTCTTCCTTTACAATGGGAGGCTGTACTTCCAAGCCTTCAAAACCCAAAGGCAATCACCGCAATGACTATCCTAACCTTCCTCGACCACCCAAATCTCCACCACCGCCGTCGCTCCTTCCTCCGACTACCCCTTTTCTTCCCACTTACACTCCCAGTCCAGCTCACCCAACCAAACCCAAAACTCCTTCGACTCCTTTAAGGTTTCTTAAGAAATCCTTTCCTCCTCCTTCTCCGGCGAAACACATCCGGGCGGTGTTGAGACGGAGGAAGCCTAACAAGAAGGCGGAGAAAGAGGCGGCGGCGGGGATTGCGGAGACGGAAGAGGATGAAGATGGGGTTGAACTAGACAAAAGATTCGGGTTTTCGAAAGAATTGAGGACTAAATTGGAAATTGGTGAAGAAGTTGGGAGAGGGCATTTTGGGTATACTTGTTCTGCTAAGTTCAAGAAAGGTGAATTCAAAGGACAACAGGTTGCTGTTAAAGTGATTCCCAAATCCAAGGTAACACTTTCTTTTTTTTTTTCACTTTTCTCTATTAAAATTTCAAAGATATGTGCTTTAAGATATTGAATTTTAGCTTGAAATTGCTTAAAGACACTCTTTTTAGTCTTGTATATGAGTGAATTTACTGTTTTTAGATCTTCTAGATGGAGAAAAATGGTGTGTTGAGTTCAATTTTTTTTTCATGATTGTAAAACAATATAAGGTGGCCAACTTGTTTTGTTTATTGATTATTTTTTAAAGGGTCAATTGGTCCACATGACCCACTTGTATTATTATTTGATCTGGCTAAGCTTACCACATATTTACATGGATATATATATACACACACACATATTAGGTCTAAATCATATCTGGCGTTAAAAAGTGCTTCTTTTGCATCATTCATTTGTGTATGGTTGGATCTGGATGTGAATAGTGCATGATAAGTGACTGTTGAAATTTGCCAATGAACTTGTTGACTTATCGGAATTGACAGCCGCGATTGGAGCATTACGGCTCGATGGTTATGAATTAGACTGAATTAGAAAATATCTTTGCTTCGAATGGGGTCTTTAACTTTCGGCTTGTAGTTTTCATGCCGAGCCGGTTAACTAAATTGGTGTTCTTTTATCAGTTTATACTTACTGCCCAGCCGAAAAAAAAAACAAATGGTTTGTGTTGTAGTTGATTGCAAATCGTTATTCGGGTTTGGTACCGTTCATTCATATGATAAAAGTGTTTGTGTTTTTGGTAGTCGAGGTGTCGGTTTATTCTAGGAAATAAAGGACATTGTTGTGATAATTATAGCCTGTTAACTAATACGTTGTTTTCTTTTACCGGCTTGTACTTATGGCTTAACCAAAAAAAAAGAAATGGTTTGTGTTGTAGTTGATTGCAAATCGTTATCTGGGTTTGGTACCGGTCATTCACATGATAAAAGTGTTTGTGTTTTTTGCTAGTCGAGGTATCCATTTAGGAAGTAAAGGACATTGTTGTGATAATTATAATGATGAATTAAGTGTTACCGTTTCTCACTATTTGTTTGTTGACATTTAAAATACGTTGGCTAATGACAGTTACTATCATTTTACGTTGGCAGATGACAACAACTATTGCGGTCGAGGATGTTCGAAGGGAGGTGAAGATATTGCGAGCCTTGACAGGACATAGCAATCTAGTTAAATTCTACGATGCGTTCGAAGATCATGATAACGTCTATATAGTAATGGAGTAAGCCTTGTAACATGTTCTGCTATTTGTATTATCTTTGTTTTTAATTTTGCATGGCAATTAATTCGAGAAGTCAATAAGAACAATAAGCCCGAATGCTCTGGCAGTTGGCTGTTTCTTACTTTTCAGGATAAAATTTTGAGTAATATGATTGAAATTACAGGTTGTGTGAAGGGGGTGAGCTTTTGGATAGAATACTCGCAAGGTGATTATTCTATTAATATATAGCTTACATTTTGGAATTGTTTGTTCTCGTATGTACCTAAAGAGTAGCCTCTAACGTGACGGTATATTATGCTTTGTAGGGGTGGAAAATACTCAGAAGACGATGCAAAGGCGGTAATGGTACAGATACTAAACGTCGTTGCTTTTTGTCATCTTCAAGGTGTGGTGCATCGAGATCTTAAACCCGAGGTAGAGCAAAGTCTTGTTTTTGTTAATATTTAGAAGCGTAAATGCGTGACTAGGACATTTTGAGCCGCACAAGCCCATGTCTGCTAAACTTCTAGGACATTTTCGTGCTACATCATCTTGACTAATTGATTTCCAATTTTTTTACGAGTTTTAGTTACCATATTGGAATCTAAATTTGCACTTTTGTCGGCCAGAACTTTTTGTACATTTCGAAGGAGGAGAACTCTTTGCTGAAAGCCATAGACTTCGGTTTATCGGATTTTGTAAGACCAGGTTTGCACTCAGCTTGTTCAGTTTCATTTTGCTCAACCTTCAGAGGTTCTTTTTTTTTCAAACGCTTCTCATGTTTCCAGACGAAAGGCTTAACGACATTGTGGGAAGTGCATACTATGTGGCACCTGAAGTTCTACATAGATCCTATGGTACGGAAGCTGATGTTTGGAGTATAGGAGTGATCGCTTATATTCTTTTATGTGGGAGTCGACCATTTTGGGCAAGGACCGAGTCTGGAATTTTCCGAGCAGTCCTAAAAGCCGATCCAAATTTTAATGAACCACCTTGGCCTTCCTTGTCTCCCGAAGCTAAGGACTTTGTGAAGCGACTCTTGATCAAGGATCCTAGGAAACGAATGACAGCAGCTCAGGCATTGTGTACGTGCATCGTTTTTTTCATGTTGCTAACATCGTTGAGCCACAGTAACTGACCATAATCTTCTTTTACAGGTCATCCTTGGATCCAGAGTCGTAACGATGCCAAGGTTCCACTCGATATTCTAATATTTAGGCTTATAAAGGCGTATATGCGATCATCACCTCTACGGAAAGCTGCTTTAAAGGTGCGTATACTAACAGATTAGATCAAAGAGTAAACTGGTCTTTCTATTAAAAATTTCATTTATTTCTGTTGTTAAATATTGGTCCCTAGAGATTAGCATGAGATACACATAACATGTCACATCTGCCTGGTTATTTCGTCAACTATGTTCGTTTTTAACAGTGCAAATGGATTTATAACATAAATGACTAATTTGCCCTTTAACCTAATGTACAAGAATTAGTTTGCCCATTTTTTTAGTTGAAGGGGCAAAATGCAATCCAACTCCTAGTACAGGGCCTCCATTGTACTTTTACCATTTCATAACCTCTATGCTAACATTTATCTCATTATTATTTCTTTCTCAATGCAGGCATTGTCGAAGACATTGACTCCGGATGAACTCTTTTACCTTCGAGAGCAATTTGCGTTATTAGATCCGAAAAATGGTAGCATAACCTTGGAGAATATTAAGACGGTTAGTCTCCCTATCTTGGCCCACTTTCCTCCCTCTCTGTTAATACACTTATTACGATAATGTGTTTTCTTGCAAACAGGCCCTAATGAAAAACGCAACCGATGCAATGAAGGAATCTCACATGCTGGATTTTCTCTTATCGGTATAAACTCGGTTCCCATTCTTTCTTTTTTCATAGCCATAGCTTATCCGAGTACCTTCGATTTAATTTTCCATTGCATGACAGCTAAATGCACTTCAATACAGAAGAATGGATTTTGAAGAATTTTGTGCAGCCGCATTAAGCGTCCATCAGCTCGAAGCGTTTGATCACTGGGAACAACACGCTCGTTGCGCATACGAGCTTTTCGAGAAAGATGGAAACCGGCCTATCGTCATCGAGGAACTTGCATCTGTAAGTGTTGCAATTCTTTTAGCTTTCTAAATAACACTTCACACGATCTGTATCATAAAATGAAATCATCTTCAAATGAATGACTCAGGAACTTGGTCTCGGACCCTCTATCCCGGTTCATGCCGTTCTTAACGACTGGATAAGGCATACCGATGGGAAATTAAGTTTCCTTGGGTTCGTGAAATTGTTGCGCGGTCCGTCCGGTCGTGCCGTTGCAAAGGCACAATAATCATGTTATGTTGTTGATTCAACGAGACAGGGATGTAAACATGGATTCGATCTTTTCCGGGGAATTTCGGAAGGAAGCTCGATAAATCGAGGTTCGGCTCGGATTATGAAGGCTTTAACTTTTATGTTAAATTCTTTGAGGAGTTTAAAAAGTTGTGGGATACTTTGAAAAGGCAGTGCAAAAGATATATAATTGGCAATGGCAAGCAATCAAAAATGTAGAGAAAAAAAATATATAAATATATATATGGTTAAGCTTTTTAGCTTTTTGTTGCTTCAATGGGGGGCTAATTGCGTTTGTCTTTTTGTTCTTCACGTTTTTTATTATTTATATAAATGTTTGATTTATTATTTCCTTAATTTTAGCTTTGGGAATTAATTACTTTTATTGACATGAAATAAATTATATAAAATTAATTAATTTAATTAAATTGAAAGCCCAAGTTGATAACTAACTTAATTGATATAGTATTGATAAATTTAGAATTTAATGATAATGCTTTGAAATTTAAGGATTAAATTAAAATTTTAGTCATAATTGGTGAAATTACTCTGTTTAAAATAAGGTTAATTACTATTTATAATTTATGTTAGGCTTTAATGTTTAATTTGATATTTAAATTCGACTTCAATATTTAGTTCGATATATGAGTTTTTTTAAATTAATATTTGAAATTTTTTTGTCTCGTACAAGTATTTAAGTTTAATTTCGATGTTCAATTTGATGTTTGAGTTTTTTTATCTTAAGTACTTATGTTTTTTTACTAGAGCACACGAACATGAAATTGTTTAGTTTGGATGTCAAATTAAACATTGAAATCAAATTTAAGTATTAAATTAAGAAAAAATTTAAGTACTAAATTAAACATTAAAATTAAATATAAGTAGCAAACGGTATATTAAACCTCTAAATTTAAAGCCCAACTAAATTATTTATTTATTAGGAAATAAATTCTTCAAAATTCAAATGAAGGAAAATAAATAAATAATTGGATTTTTTTTTTTTTTAACATCAAAGAAAAATAACCTGCAAAAAGGAGAGAACTTTTTTCTGGCTTCAATGGCCTTTTAAGCTTCTTCTTCTTAAAGGCAAAAGAGCCTCTGATAAACCTAGCTTTTGTGATTTTCCCGAAATGCCCTTCCCAAGCCTCCCTATACACCGTTCTCTCTCTTCTCTTTCGTCTCCCTTCTCCGACGCCTTCCTCGCCGACAAAGCCTTAACTTTCCTCAAACGCCACCCTTACCAGCTAAATTCCCTCTCTTCCAATTTTACCGCCGAAGCAGCTTCTTTTTTGCTACTCAAGTCCCAAAACGACCAAACCCTAATCCTAAATTTCCTAAAATGGGCGCACCCTCACCCGTTCTTCACCCCTCGCTGCAAATGCCTCGCCCTCCACATCCTCACCAAATTCAAGCTCTACAAATCAGCACAGTCCTTAGCAGAGGACCTCGCCGTCCGTACGCCCGATCCGAAGGGCAATTTCGTCTTTCAGTGCCTTAAAGAAACTTACCATTTGTGTGCTTCGAGCTCCGCGGTAATCGACTTGGTGGTAAAATCTTATGCCCATTTGAAATTCATTGATAAGGCTATTAACATTGTTAATTTAGCTAAAATTAATGGTTTCATGCCTGGGGTTTTATCTTACAATGCTATTTTGGACGCCGTGATTAGATGTAAAAAGCCCGTTATATTTGCTGAGGAAGTTTTTGAAGAAATGGTTAGAAATGGGGTTTCACCAAATGTATTTACTTATAACATTTTGATTAGGGGTTTTTGCTCGGCGGGGAATTTGGATATGGGTTTAGGGTTTTTCAGTGAAATGGAGAGGGATGGCTGTTTGCCTAATGTGGTTACTTATAACACGTTAATCGATGCACACTGTAAGTTGAAGAAGATCGATGATGCATTTAAGTTGTTTAGGGCAATGGCATTAAAGGGTTTGAAGCCGAATTTGATTACTTATAACGTAATCATCAATGGGTTGTGTAGAGAAGGTAGGATGAAGGAGACAGGTGAGGTGCTTCACGAGATGAGTCAGAAAGGTTTCGTTGCGGATGAGGTTACTTATAATACACTCGTGAATGGATATTGTAAAGATGGTAATTTTCATCAAGCACTTGTTTTGCATGCCGAGATGGTGAGGAATGGCTTAACTCCGAACGTCATTACTTATACTTCTTTGATTAATAGTATGTGCAAAGCTGGGAATATGAACAGAGCAATGGAGTTCTTTGAACAGATGCATGTTAGAGGACTTCGTCCTAACGAGAGAACATATACTACTTTAGTAAATGGGTTCTGCCAGCAAGGACTTTTAAACGAATCGTTTCGAGTACTAAATGAAATGGTTAGAAACAGATTTTCACCTTCGTTAGTCACTTATAATGCTCTTATTAATGGGCATTGTATGCTTGGAAAGGTGGAAGAGGGTTTAAAAATGATAGAAGATATGATAGAGAAAGGTATAGCTCCGGACATAGTAAGTTATAGTACAATTATTTCTGGTTTTTGTAGATACCAGGATTTGGAGAAGGCGTTCCAAATGAAGCAGGAGATGGTCAAGAAAGGAGTTAAACTGGATGCAGTTACATATTCATCACTGATTCAGGGTCTGTGTGAGCAAAGTAGACTTGCTGAAGCTTGTGATCTTTTCCAGGAGATGCTGAATGCAGGTGTGACTCCCGATGAGTTTACGTATACTACGTTAATTTATGCTTATTGCAAAGACGGGGATATAAAGACGGCTTTTCATTTGCACGATGAAATGGTTCAGAAGGGCTTCCTTCCTGATGTTGTTACTTATAGTGTGCTTATTAATGGTCTCAATAAACAAGCTAGGACAAGGGAAGCAAAAAGGCTTTTGCTCAAATTGTTTTATGATGAATCTGTCCCGAGTGATGTCATGTATAATACGCTGATAGAGAATTGCGGCAATATCGAATTTAAAAGTGCTGTAGCTCTTATAAAAGGATTTTGTATGAAGGGTTTGATGAATGAAGCTGATCGAGTTTTTGAGTCAATGCTTCAGAGAAACCATAACCCTGATGAAGCTGCATATAATGTTATCATACATGGTCATTGTAGAGGTGGGAATACTCAGAAGGCGTATGATCTATACAAGGAAATGGTGAAGATAGGTTTTGTTCCTCATACTGTTACTGTTATTGCTCTGGTTAAAGCGCTATTCATGGTTGGAAAGACCGATGAGTTAAGTCAAGTCATAGCAAACATACTTAGAAGCTGTAAGCTTACTGATGCTGAGCTTGCTAAAGTACTTGTTGAAATAAACCATAAAGAAGGGAACATGGATGCTGCTTTAAATGTACTTACTGAAATGGCCAAGGATGGCCTCCTTCCAAAAAGTGGCTGAACTGCATATGCTGGTGAAGGACCGAGCACAATGGACCATAAAAGTCCTCCATAAAAGGTAATGGCTATGAGGACATTATGAAGCTGGCCGAATGGCATAGCGTTCCTGATTTTTGCAATCTTCAAATATATGAATGAATCTTGTCATGCATGCTAGTCAGGATAATGCCTGGGCTGGGATTTCTTTTTGGGGACTGCATCTCTATTTCTTCTAGCAACTCAAATTGGTATTCAAGTTCCATTATGATATACATGCTTAAGTAGCAACAATAAAGCTTGTGGATTTTGCATACACTTTGTATATGGATTCTCAGTTTTTTCTCATAGCTCATTTGAGAAGATTGATTTAGTTGTTATGTTGACTATTAGTTATTATTGATTTGGTAAAGAAGAGCATTGTGGATCTGCACACACGGATGGGGAACTTTGATCCGCACCGACATCCTTTATGTTGGACTCAGGAACCATGAGCTTAAGCACAAGTTTCTCTAATGGAATCCAACAACAGAGAGCACAACTTACAAGTTTACCGAGGAGCCTTGTATCTCATTCATTTTGTTCTGACAACTTATTGAGGATCCTTGTATCTCATTCATTTTGTTCTTTGGGCAGCTTTGAACTAATCTATAAGCTTTTTATTCATGGGATTTCAACTATTCATTGTGTCTTGAATACAATTGACTCATTGTACAAATAATAAGCAATGCATCCATACAAAAGGTTCCTTCACAATTCAGGCAACAAAGCTTTGGGTCTAAAAAAAACTTAAAAAGAAAAGGAGGGCCTCATTGATGGTCTGATAGTCCATAAAGAAGACACGATGCTTCTTACGACATCTACCTCAACTTCCTCTAACATGCTTAGGTCAATGAAAATCCATCTTAGGGCCATAGAAACTAGGTTATCTGGTTTTGGAAATCCTACATGACCATAACTAGGCGGAATGGCGGAATGCCACTAGAGACTAAACCATCAAGGAAAATGGGATAAATGAAGGACTAGGACAGCAGCAAAAAGAAATGATGCCAATGATTTTATAGACCAGAAAAACCTTACAAATTCCCTCTTACAGTACCTAGGAAACAAATGATATGTGCGTAGTCCACTATTTAGCATTCCCTGTAAATACAGGAAGTATAAAACAAAGGGAAAAGATCTCGGAACTCACAACCATGATATATCTATATATAACCATTGAAATGGCAGATGAGCCATGATAGAATAAGCAGCCAAACCCATATTCCACTGGCAACAGTTACACTGATAATTTCAGTTAATTTCCCTTACCAGTGAAATCTATAATAAGTGTTCATAATACTTAACTGCAAAGTGAAAGAGAAAGAAAGCAAAAGAAAGGCAAGGCAAGGCAACACAGGCAGGCAGGGAATGTTAAAGAAACTAAAAGCTAATGCAAGCTCTCACAATTTATGAACGCATACACTATTTTTTTTTTTATCAAATGCTACAAAGTCAATTTAACATGGTATTCACATTTAAGAATATATGATACATCAAAGCAAATGATATCCATCGGAAGATAACAAAAGCATCAGAGGCATAAATTCATAAGATGAACTTAACCAGAGCAGTACTAGTTTTGCAACGCCGATTCTTAAAATCAGAACATTCTTAGTTTCCACCAATACCAGGTTAGTTTACCGTAGCAATTAAAAATAAAGTCCCTACATATCAAATATCAAATTTACTTAATGGAATCTGTTTCTATTGCTTACTAAAACGAGGATGAGAAATTCGATAAGCCTGAAATCGGGCAAGTTATCTCAGCCATGTTAGAAACTACTCAAATACATATTCTTACAGATAACACAAGGTTAAAAAATCAACCTCTTTTCAAAAGTTCATAACTTATCGTGAAGAAAGCCTTTGGTGCAAATCGTCTGCCAATGCCTGTCTCAAACTTTCCCCGAAATAATAGAACTGCTTCTCACTCTCAAGCACCCTCGCCGGAGCCCCAGTTTCCTCAGGATCCTTTTGAACCTCAGGCTCAGGCTCTCTTGCAATCTGACACAAATTATGCAACACGCAACAAGCAACAATTGTTTGCGGTGCATGATTAAGCCCCACATTCAAATCTTGAAGAATTTTCCACCTAGTTTTAAGTAACCCAATTGCTTCAACCACCACAGACCTCCCTTTCATCAACATCCCATCGAACAAATTCTGTGCTGGAGTCCCGGCCCCATCAGGAGAAAAGGGTGTCATCAAAAACGACAATAAAGGATAACACCAATCTCCAACAATATAAGGCCTAACATGATGACCCCTAACATTAATCACTTTATCCCAAACAATATCACCTGAAGTAAGCCTATTATACAACAAACTATCTCTAAAATGAGTAGCATCATCTGCCCCACCAGGAGCTTTAACACAAACATCCCAGAAAATTTTTCTATGATCAGCAACAACCTGAAGCAAAACTGAATCATACCCATATTTGCATTTATAAGAACTCGTCGAATTCCTATCAAGTTTCAACCCACGGACCTTAATCGGACTCCCATCAATAGCTCCACAAATGTTGGGCAATGAAGTAAGTTCCTCGAACCCTTGGGTAGTCTCAACCAATCTACGACGAGAAACAGGGATCTTGATAAACTCTGGGTATAGCTTAGTAGCCAAAAGCCGAGTCACCATGTTAGTGATTTTGGAAACGATGTAAGGGTCCAAAGAAGAACGGGAAGCGATGGTTTTAGCAGAGTAACCATGGCAGAGACGAGAAAGGACCATAGCTACGGCATAATCAGAAGGAAGTGAAAGATTCGAAGCGGTTATAAAAGGCTTGAGTTTCTCAACCACGGTGGTGAAAACAGGGTAGGATAACCCATACAAGGACCGCCACTCAGCGTCACGTATCGGGGCATCCATGGACCAAATATGGTCGGTCGAGAGAGCACGGAATGCGGCGACGGAGAAGTGAGAAGAAGACGACGGAGGAGGAGAAGGCGATGAATTGGGTTCCCTTTTCTTCGACGAAGGAGAAGAATCCAATGACCCTTTATTAGAAGAAGTAGCGAGGAAAGAAAGGAGAGAAGCGAGAGTGAAGAAGAGGAGAGGTGCAGGCGAAGAAGATGAAAGAAGAGAAGATGGAGAAGAAGGGGAAGGAGATGAAGTAGAAGGAGAAGAAGAAGAAGAAGGGGAAAGAAGGGAAGTGGTGGGATCAAGAGAGTTGTGAAGGTGGAGGAGATTTGATAACATGAGCAAGAATGTTTCATCCATTGATGGAGCACAAAAAAAAGGGGGTTTCAGTGAAAGATTTAGGGTTTTTTGTGATTGGATTTGGGGGAAGGGAAGATGGTGGAATTGGGGATTTTGAGTTTGATTGTTTTCAGTTGAATTTGAAGAAAAACATTAGCTTTGAGAATGGATTCAAAGCGTTATATGTTTCTGTTTTGATTCTCAAATCTTTGTTGTAAATGAGAAAAAGGGTTCTCTGTTTCTGAGTTCAGTTGAAGCAATTACAAGGTAAGGGGAAAGTAGATAGTTCTGTTGAAACACTATAGATTAAATTTTGATTTAAGTCCCTTTACTTTTCATATCTTTAGAATTTAGACTCTCATTTTAGGTAAACTACACCCAATGCTACTAATTATTAGTAAATTTATGTTTTGATTACTCAACTTCAAAAAGTTACAAAATGGTCACTGGATTATTTAAAAGTTTTCATTTAAGTCATTTAACTATTTAAAAGTTTTATTTAAGTCACTGAGCTGTTAAGTTTTTTTTTTAAGTTCTATTAGCAAGCTCCAAGCGACAAATTGATGATCAGTATGATGAATTAGTATTTACCAACGAGTAGAAAAACATATCTTAGATTCAAGTTGATCTAACAGTTTGTATCAGAGATCGGTACAATGACTTAAATAAAAAATTTTGATTTTTTGTAATTATACCTTCATAAATTTCTAATTTTTATTTTATTATTTAATTTTTATATAATTTTTTAGCTTAGTCAAAAAGCTTAATAATAATATAGATGAATGCATCAGTAGAATAAAAAGTTATCTAAAAACAAAAAATCAATAAATGATCAAATAATAGTTTCTTAAATTCGCTTATGAAGTTTTTTTTTTTTTAATTTCAATAATAGTGTACTTTATAATCATTCTAATATGAATTTTATTTGCCTAAAATCTTTTATAAATATATAAATTTACTAAAATAACATAATTTTAATATTTATACAAATATATGTGATAATATAAAAGTATTACATAAATATAACACCAACATCTTTTTATGTGTCTTTTATTATTAAACTAAATTATCATATTCGAAGATTGAGTCTTAGCTCAATTAATATAGGTATTGTTACCAATCTAGGAAGATATGTGTTTGAGTACGCTAAAACGCATTATCTTTCGATTTATAGGTTAGAGAGAAATTATAGTTAATTTCAAATTATAAATGTATAAAAAAAATAGTATTATTATTTTGGACCTATGAATAACATTATAAAAAACCAAAACAAAATGATACCAAATTAAAGTAAAAATATTTAAATATAAAAATTCACCATAGTAGAGGGACTAAAACTAGGATTGGACCATCAATCGATAAGACGAAAAGGGCTAATATATTATTTGGTACTTGAGTTTGGCTTAAATATATAATTTGGTATGAGTTTTTTTGTCTTAATTCAGTTTCTAAGTTTGGCTTCAATATTCATATTAGTACATAGTTTTTTTTAAGTTGATACTTCACTTTTTTTTGTCCAAATTAAATACCTGAGTTTAGTTCCAATGTTCAATTTGGTATTTAATCCTTTTTTTTTTCTCCCAGTTGAGTACCAATGTTTATTTTACTAGAACACCAGTGTCAAACGTTTATTGGACCACATTATACCATTGGGACTAGGTACCAAATTGAACATTAAAGCTACATTTAGGTACCCAATGGTATATTAACCCATCAAACCGGGTCTGGTTATCGGATTTGGATCCGGACCCGTTAGAAAAATAGGAAGCAAAAAACGTGCTATCGATTCAATTATTTCAATCCCACCCCAATAATCCCTTTTGAAAGAACAGTAAGAAAAATAATTTTAGGGTTTAAAGAAACTCCTAATCTCACCTTCATTTAGCAATTTTCGAACAATTGGCCTCGTAAAGATTAGATTTTCGCAGCTATGACTGAGGTAATCAAATCCCAAAGCTTTATTTTAAAAAAAAATTATTTACTTACAATCAATAAAGAAATCAAAACCCTCAACTTTTTCTCTCCTTATTCTTTGATTCTTGATTTTATAGATGAATTCCCTTGATATTTGTTCTTATAACATTGTTTATCGTGATTATCTTACAGTAATATCTTCAACGAATTAAGTTTATTTTTTAGTCGTTTTCGCAGTTATCTGTCTGTAGTTGAACAAGCTTTTATCTTTGTTTTGTTTTGTGTTTTAGTATTGGGTGAGTCAGGGGAATAAATGGTGTGATTTCTGCAAAATTTTCATATCCAATAACCCATCGAGTATTCGAAACCATGAGCTCGGTCAACGGCACAAAGAGAATGTTGCTAAGAGACTTACTACTATGCGAAAAGAGAGTGCAGCCAAAGAGAAGGAACAGAAAGATGCCGCTCGTGCTCTTGAACAGATCGAAGCTGTAAGTAAACTCTTAAATAGGTTTTGCTTTTTAATGCTTCATGCTTATTTTGTTAATCATTATAGTATTTCTTAACAATGTTTTCTAGAAAGCTAAGCGGAGTTATCAGAAGGACGTTGCTAGTTTTGAGGCGAGAGATTCTAGTGACCAATCATTAGATGGTCAAGAAGGTAAGTGCAAGTCATTTTTTACTTCCATTTTATTTTAAGCAGTAAAAAGTTATGGTAGTAATGCAAGTTTTTGGTTATTCTTGAAACTTCGAGCTGCTGTTGTTGGCTGCTCAATTGGCTGATTGCATAGTATTGATGGAACTGTGGGGTTGCTAGATGTTTACTTTCCGAGAAGTTATAAGTTTGTTTAGTGTGGTTATGTATTTGGTTTAAATAGGAGAATATCAAGCCTAGGCTATATGCATCCTGTCTCGGCTTTGATTTGTAGGTCTGCTTGAGTATTTACATAACACCAAGGCTGGTTTCATCCACCTGTGCTTAATGGTGGAGCTTTTGAGTTTGGGTTATATCTGGAAAATGAATGTCTAATCTAGTCTATTTTCTTTTAAAGACGTATTAGAATTACAAGTCTTGTTAAACACGTTTGATCGTGGCAATACTTATTCCTAGACTCGATTCAACATAAGGTGAGCCCGAAGAATCAACAACTTCCATTAGTTGCATTCTTGGTCAAACCCTTAAAGTCAGTTCACCTGTTTCATTGTCCTTGTTCCGCTGCTTCATATTTGTGCTGACTTGGTAGTTGATGCTTAAAAAGCAGGCTTGATGGATATGCAGCCTTAATCTTAACCAGGCCGAAATATTACTTTTGATTTACAATTAAGGCATATGATATCATTTGGTTTATTGCTATTCTAACCGTTACAGCTTGATGCAGATTGGGACTATGACAGTAGCTCGGGTTATTACTACAATCAAAACAATGGGTTGTATTATGATCCAAAGTCGGGATTTTACTATTCTGATGCTATAGGTATTAATCCGCAATTGAACTTTAAAGTTTATTTCTTTTTTTTCTTATAATATATTAGATTAAATGCTGTTTTTGGTATATTTACTTAGAAGGAATGCAACAGGCAAGTGGGTGACACAGGAAGAGGCATACTCCAAGGTTCAAGCTTCATCAAATACTAAATCAAGAGATCCTATTTTGAAAAAGCCATTTCCAACTTCAGGGACAGGACCTGCTGCAGATAGCAAAAGTGTTGCTAAAAGTCAAAACAAGACCGCACCAGGGCCTGTCATTTCCGCTACTTTAAATCCCATGAGATCTGTTAAAGGTGCTTCATCCTCACTTGCTGTTAAGAGAAAAAGACAAGATGAAAAACCCAAGGCTGTATCTAAAGAAGAGGCGGCTGCACTCAAAGCAAGGGAAGCTGCAAAGAAGAGAGTTGAAGAGAGAGAGAAACCATTGCTCGGTTTGTACAAGGGATCTCGTTGATACAGAATGATTCAAACAAGCAAGCATCCTGCCGATTCTTGATTCAAGGGGTATGTTTCAGCATCCTACTAGACTTTCTTTTATTCTTTTCTTGGTTTGGGGATTGGGGCAACTTAACTTGACCACATTCCATATGTTGCACAACCATAATCGAAGTCATTACTCTAATCCCTCGTTTGTTTTTGCATTTATCCTTATTTTGCATGAACTGCAGAAGCAAAATGTCTTCAATGAGTGGATGACACAAACTTTGGCTGTAGGATAGCCTAGTAACTGGTTGGTTGTCCAAGCTGCATCTTAACCTATTGATTTATGATGTTTTAAGCTGGAAATTTAGAGTCAATATTGAGTCTTGGTTAAGCTTAGTTTAAATACCTTTTGTTGTCTTCTAACACTAGCAGCTAATAAAATGTGCTTCTTAGGACAAAACACCGGGAGGTAAAAGTACCATGGAGGCCTCTATACTAGGAGTAGAATTGCATTTTGCCCCCTCTACTGAAAAAATTGAGTAGATTAATCCTTATAAGTTAGATCAAAGAGTAAATTAGTCATTCTGTTAAAAAATTCATTCAATTCTACTGTTAAAAACTGGTCCTTGTATATCAACATGTGGTACACGTGGCACACCACGCGGCACTTTCTGGTTATTCTGTCAGTGACGTCAATTTTTAACCGTATAAATAAGTTTGCTCTTTGATTTAACGTATAGGGACTAATTTGTTCATTTTTTGAGTAAAGGTGGCAAAATGCAATCTGATTCCCAATATAGAAGCCTCCATGGCAATTTTACCGACACCAGGATCAGTGCCCTCAGCCATAGATTTTGTATGAGAAGAATGGGGTAGATTAGAAGGTGGTCACCATTTTTCTCTAACATGTGATTCACTTTTATAATATATTAGTTACAATTAGAAATACCAAATTGATTTATGGCATTAGATTTGATTTACTTTCATTGTATTTCGATATGCAGATGCCGAGATCGCCTCGAAGCAGGTTAGGATATTTTACATAACATGAATGCCGTATTGCTGTTGAACAATGAACCAATATGGCATATCTTAACACATTGTTGTTATTGTAAAATATTGAGCTTTTTTTTCTTGTGTGCTAAAACTTTGTTAGTGTTTGTGGTGCTTTGTGTTGGAATTTTATCAAAATTTCCTTTTAATTGACATTTTGATACTTGATTTAAAGTGCAGTGATTTGTAATTTATAACTTTGGAATGAAGTGCTGTTGTTAATGCGATAAGAGGTGGTTTGATTCGTCGAATCTTACATTCTCGGTGGTAATGTAAAATTTTGAGAATGTAATTATCGTGTTTAGATTTTAAACATTCTCGCATTCTCAGTAGTGTTCAGATTTCGAAATGCCACTTGGTAAATATTATTTGAGTTAATTGCATAAGGCATCTCCAAACTATGACTGTCATTCGTCCTCAAATTTTCATTAAATGGTACATAAAATCTTATGTAACATAATTTAAAATTAAAATTTTAAAAAAAATAAAATCAAAAAAAGAAAGAGAGAGATAAATAGTTTTTGTAGAAGTTTTAAAAATATCAAAATTAAGATTTCTACAATAATTATTTTTTAAAAATTATGCCACATACGATTTGACCTCTCATATAATATTTAAATTAATGATTTTAATAATGAAAGACCTTCTCAATGTAACAATATGTAATTAACTCTTATTATTTTAATCAATTTCATTAAATATAAGTCTAATTATTATAATTAAGATTTATAAATAAATTTATTAATATTGGTTGTAATAAAAATTTTAATAATGACAATTTAATAACATATGTTTTTTATTTTTGGATAATTTTAGATTTCGTCAATCAAATATTAAAATCTTATATTTTAAATAATGTAACATACTTAATAATATGTTAAGTAATTTTACATTTCGATAAATTTATTATCAAAAATAATTCTACATTTCTCGAATTATATACATGCAAAGTATATATTAAAAAATATATTTTATAATAATAAAACTCGATATTAAATCCGAATATATATAATATGATTGCTCGATAATATTAGATACATTATGATTATTTGGTAATATAATTACTTAATAATACTAGAAATGATATAATCAAAATATGTAAACAAAACATGAAAAATAGTTTAAAGCATTAAAAATATATAAAAAACATGAAAATCTCTTTCAACGTTGATTTCGTCGAATTGAGGACTTGGTGAGTGTTGAAGTCAAAGAAAACCAGCCATGTACGTACGAAAGATAATATTAAAATATTAAAATTTTTTAATTACAAATTAACCATACAATGGCAATCTATTAGGGTTTCCTCGTCAAAGATTTGGGGCTTAGTCAAAATTATAGTGCCTTTTAGTCAATATCCAATCTTTATCTGCCCCAATTCTCAATTTGATTATTAAAATCAAAATTAAATTAACATTATGTATAATTAATGAGAGTTAAAATTGCAATTAAAAGCCGTCATTGTTAGCTAATTGATGATTAAAAAAGATAAAATTAAACAGTTAAGGGATCATTTTATAACTTTTCATAGTTGAGTGATCAAAAATGGAATTTACTAGTAATTGAGCAACCATTTTGTAATTTTTCATAGTTAGATGATCCAAAAAAAAATACTATTAGTTAGATGACTATTAGGTAAAGTATAAGTAAGTTTGCGTTTTGATTGCTTAACTTTAAAAAAATTATAAAATGATTATTAAACTATTCGAAAGTTTTTATTTAAGTCATTGGACTATTAAGTTTTTTTTTAAAGTCCGATTAGTAAGCTCCAAGTGGCGATTCGACAAACGATATAGTGGATCAATACTCATTGACGAGTAGAAGTGCATAACTTAGATCTAAGTAGACTTGATGATCAACGTCAAATATTTAAGAAAAAAGTTATTCGAATTTTGATTCATAAATTCATGACATTTAAAACTATTTCATCAAATAAAATGGAACTGTAAAAAAGAAAAGGAAGAATGATTTTTTATCGGTACAAGTAGTACGAACAGAAAAAGTTATACAATAATAATTTTAACAACCTAATGATTTAAAACGAAATTTTTAAATGATTTAATAACCATTTTGTAATTTTGATTAAAACGTAAAATCAACATAAATTGGGCTTAAATAGCAAACTTTGGTCATCCACGTGTCAACGACCCAATACCCCTAGAAATCTCATGTATTCCACAACTAGCATTGGACCCCAAGCATCCAAGGAGTCCCTTCTTGTAAGGTAAAAATGTCTTCCTCCTCATCTCCTCCGAGACGGCCCGGTTCTTCGTGTAATGCAACTCGTGAGCCGAGACCGGTCCTCTTCTCCTCGAATTAGAAACTGAATTGATACTTTCAGTAGACCGGAAGCTTGCATTTTTCACATCCTCCGATTCTTTCCTAGACAAAACGGCACAATTCAACTCGTGAACCAAAACGGAACCGATACTCTCGGTAGACCGAAAACTCGCACTCTGCACATCCTCTGGTTCTTTCCTATGCAGGCCATCATAATTCGTCTCGTGAGCCGAAACCGGTCTTCTCCTCCTCAAGTTAGAAACCAAACCGATACTCTCACTAGACCGAAAGCTTACATTTTTTACATCCTCCGGTTCTTTCCTATACAAAACAGCACAATTCAACTCGTGAGCCGAATCTGGTCCTCTCCTCGGTCTAGAAACCGAACCGATATTCTCAGTGGACCAAAAACTTGCATTTTTCACATCCTCCGGTTCTTTCCCATACAAAATATCATGATTCAACTCGTGAGCCGAAACCGGTCCTCTCCTCCTCGAGCTCGAAACCGAACCGATGCTCTCAGTGGACCGGAAGCTTACATTTTTCCTACACAAAACCGGATCTTCACTTATTGTTGTTCTGCTTTCTGATTTGCTCCTAAACAACAGAAGGTCTTTAAGTTTCCATTTTTTGTTACCTTTTGGTAACGAAAAAATCGAAAAAACAGAAGATTTAGCATTGAATTTTTGAGATTTCGATGAACTTTGCTCTGTTTCGAGCATAATAATATCATCGGATACTCCAAAAGAAGACAAAGATCTGCTCTTTTTATGAACAGTGTTGAGTAATGTTACTCTTTTGCGGTTCTCTTCCATGGCTGTTTCAAATGGATCCAACTGTTGGGGTTTCAAAGGTCGAATCTTTCCCCCATCGAAAAGTTCATCGGCCGACAATGGAGTTTTCTCTAACTGCCCAATGAAATTGAACTCGAAATCTTCACTCCCACCACCTTCGCCGCCGCCGCATCCGCCGTCCACTGTTCCATTGTTTTTAGGGTGAGGATAGAAAGAAGAAACACGAGTAGGAGTGGTTGGGACGCTGTAGAGGAAATTGCCGAAGCGTTGAGGACTTGAAGGAGCAGTCATGTATGGAGATGAGCATGCGCTATCGAAGTTGAATTCCATTGATGGGATTGAGGTCATAACTTGTATCTCCATCGCCATTGCTTGGGTTCTATCAGAGATTTTTGAGGTTTAGGACCGAGGTTGAAGATGATAAAACAGAGGGTTTTATAATGTAATAGTCATGGATGCAAGATATTCTGTATAGGTTAAATTACCGTATTTGTAGCAAGAGCCGGATTACATTTTACTCAATTAATCCTAATATGTAAAGAGTAAACAGGTTCCTTTGCTAAAAAAAATTATCCACTTATACTATTAAAAATTAATTTTTATATGCTAATGTGAGGTACATGTAGCACACCACGTGTAATTGTCTAAGTTATATCGTTAGCCGCGCTAGTTTTTAATAGTAGAAATGGATGAATTTTTTAACAGAAAAAATTAGTTTACTTTTAGATTTACACAGGGACTAATTTAACTATTTTTTGAACAAAGGGGGGCAAAATGTAATTTGACTCTTAGTATAAGAGTCTCCATAGTACTTTTACTGAAAAATATTTCATTTTTGTTCTAATATTGGTATATATCTATACTGTTATATTTCGAATTTTTCGTTAATTTAAAAAAATATAAATATAACTCAATTACATACATATAAATATATTTTATATGAAAATACTAATTTAAAATTATGAATTATGTCTAATAACTTAAAATATTATATATTTTAAATGCAATATTAAAAAAATAGATAAAAAAATATTTAAAAATAGTTTAAAATATTAAAATCTTGTACCGACCAATAGGGGCTGATATGCATCGGTACATACCAAAACGGATCGAAACGCTCTAGTACAATTGATATCAATCAAAATTAACACCAAAATAAAAACTAGAATTTTTTGTTACAGTCTATATGAGTACTATCGATACAAAATTGACTTCCTTGCACGAAGGAGTCATCGTGGTGCCATCACAATCTACAAAAAATTAATTGCACTAAACTATCTTTAAACGACCATTTTAATTATAAATCGGTTTTTAAATTTCAAAATGTTTTTAATTAAGCTCTCAAAGTATCAGTATTGTATCAATCAAGTCTTTGTTTTAACTTGTCAATCTAGACATTAGTAATCAGTTTGGATATGACATGAAGCGTATTTAAAAAAATATTGATCAAATTATAAATAGACGTATCTATTATATGGATGACTTGGATCTTATCTTTAAAAAGCATAATTTGATAATTTTTTAAGACATCATACCTAAGCTATCAATTCAATAGATACACATATATTTATAAATTGATTAATGTATTTTAAATATACTTACACCATATTTGAGTAGGTATTTAACGTTCAAACTAATGGATAGGTTGTTGGAAGGACCTATATTACGATATTGATACGTTGAAGACTTAATTGAAATGTTTGAGAATTTGAAACCAAATTAAAATCTAAATATTAAATTGAGGGCGTATGTTGTATTAACCCCATATATTAAATGGCATAACCATTGTATCATTCGGTTAAGTTGTCCGTGGACAAAAAATTAGCATGGCTTTCATAAACACATTTTATTGTTCACTAAATTAATAAAAAATAAAAATATTTTATAATTAAATTAAATATAAAAAATTGTTTTAATTATTTAAATCAAAATTAGGTTTGGTTAACTCAAGACAATAAAATCTTTGTCCAAACCTAATTAAAGTTGGGTTAGACTTATTAAGCGGGACTAATACCCGACCCTTAAGTAAATTATGTGTGAGTTGTCACCAGATTTATTATTGCTTACATTTCATCGTGTGTTTTTTTTTTCAGAACTATTCTAGTTTGATTTTGGATATATTTCGATTATTAATCTAATTGTATGTTGTAGTACTTGATTTAATTATAAATTATTCGGATATTATTATCTGCAATTGTAATTATACTTATAACTTTAAAAAATTATAAATTTTTTTTTCCATTATTTTCGTTTCCCATTTTCCCACGAGCATTGTAAAAACCTCAATTAACGGATAAAATACAACACAAGTCCCTGTACTCTTTGAACATTTGCAATTTAATCCTAATATTTTTATTTCTAGGAATTTAGTATCTCTATTTTTTAGATTCAAAATTTATGTCAAATTGTTAACGATGTTAAAATTATCTTATTAAATTTAGGTTTATTACATCATTTTTTAGTTACACGACTACCAAGTAAGTTTTTTTTTTTTAATTTAAAATATCATACTAACAAATTTAACAAGAAAAGTTTAATAGTGTTAACAGTTGGACATAAATTTTAAAATATAAAAAATAGAAAGACTAAATTCCCGAAAATAAAAGTATAAAACCTAAATACTAAATTTTAAAAGAATATAAAAACGTATGACATATTTTAAATCATATTAATGTTTTTGTTAACTTTGATATTTTAAACCAGGTTAATAATACAATGTTGTAACATGTGATTAATGTTTATGTCAATTTTGATATTTTATTTATTATTTTAATGTCAAATTTGATCAACTCATTTTCTTTTTCTTTTTATATTTTAATGAGAAAAAAACACCCTACTAGTGTAATTTTTTTTAACTGGGGATAATAAAATTCAATATTTACGGATATTTGATTTGTTTTTTACGGATTCAAATAATATTTAGATTTAAATTTTAAAACCATTATTTATTGTAGATTTCAAGTAAAAATAGATAGATATCTTGAATATTCACTATCTAATCTGCATTATTTATTCGAATAACGGAATCGGATATTTAAATTTACTCCTACTGGATATCCAAGAAACGATTGAAAATTGATCAACATTAATATCAAATCTATGAAACTCAAAAATTTTTTTGAAAAAACATTTAATTACTCGACCCATGGCAGATGGATAAAAAAAACCCTTAATCAATAAAATCAAAAATGGGAAAAAATAGATACCCGTAAAATATTAACCTATGATTTTTAATTGGTCAGATAGTTAAATCAATTAAATCACCAATTTTCAATTTTATAATAATTAAACAATTAATTACATATCATAAAAAATAATAAACTGATTCAACCATCAGTTTGTCTTGATTTTCGATTTTTTATTAATTTCAAGTGGTTCACTCGTAAACTAATTCAATACTTTTGTCTGAATCAATATAGTGATTGATTCTTAATCCATCAAATCAATCCAATCCGATTCCAAGAACACCAAAAAGCTGATTGACCAAATAATGGAAACAATTGGGCATTAGTAAAATATAATGAAAAGCCCAGTATTAGGAGAACCAAAAAGTAGACAAATTAATTCTTATAAGTTAAATTAAAGAACCAAGTTATCTTATTTATTAAAAAAAATATTTATTTTTATTGTTAAAAATTAATCCTGTATATCAAGACAAAGTACACATGGCAAATCACATATCATTGTCTAATTATTATGTCAGATACGCCAATTTTTAACAGTACAAATGGACGAGACTAATTTACTCTAGTTTGCTTTTTTTTAATAGAGGACAATATATATAATTTGGTAATTTCAAGAACAACCTTGTTCAACTTAAATTAAATGTTGAAAAAAATCCTCAAAACATAATAATAACAAAACCTCTTCTCAAACATAAAATCAAAATTGTAAAATAACATATTAATAAAGTTCTAAAAACAAGTCCAAAAGATATAAAAACAAAATCCAGCTACAAAACTTATGCAATCTGAATATCAAGCTAAAGCAGCAATCAAAACCAATCCTACTTAAATAATGAATAACCTTTTCTGCAATTTCAGATTACATGCCATTGTTAATATTTCCATACCTCACAACTCTTAAGAAGCACTAGGAACGGCAGCCGCAGCAGCGTACATGCTAGGACCAGGACTTGGTGGTGTTGCATAGCCATAACCGTAACTGTAGCCGTAACCACCATAGCCTTGCCGTCGATAATAACCTCCATTCCACTGGTTTCCAGAATCAGCTCTCCGCTGTCAAAACCGGTTTTTAAGTAACTTTGGTGCACTGCAATATGACTCATGCTATTCTATTTGTGAAAGGATGTGCATGATATAACGCAAGTTTATTCTATTTCAATTCTCTAGCAGCAGATGCCTCTTATACCTAGGCTTGCACCAGGTTGGACCTCGGAAATATAAATCGTCCAAGCATTATGCAATGAGCAAGGCAGAATTAGGCTATTTAAGACGGTTGCCTACTAAGAATAACTATTTCGGCATAAATTTACCTGTTTGTTTCCAACACTTCGACCCCAAGAAAGTCTGACAGTCTGCTTGCCTATTGTTGTTCCGTTCAAGCTCTGGATTGCTTCCTCAGCGTCCTTCCTATAAGCAAACACATTACATTAAAACAGGCATCATGATTAAATAACGATATTAATCATGATACCGACAGAAACCTATTGACTCTGCACGCAATTTCGCAATACATCCGTTGATATTTGTGAATGTATTATTACTGATGGAGCTCAAAATAAGAATACTCATCAATAGTACTACAATGTGGTGAAGTACATATAGGGAGCAGTCACCTGTTTGCAAATAGCACAAACCCGCACCCTTTTCCAGGTGGTATTTTCACAGAGATGATCTCACCGAACTGGGAAAAGGGTTGTCTAAGATCATCATCGCTAACATCCGAGTCAAGTCCTCCAACAAAAATCTGCAAGAAACAAAATATTGTGGTCAATTTGTAAAATATAGTGGTGAGATAGAACGAATGGAGGGAGAAGGACTCACAGTAGCATTGTTCGAGTCATTATGAGAATGAAGACCTTGTTCCACAGCACCATTCGATGCTTGTCTACCTGCCAATACCAAACCTAATAATAAGGATAATATAGATATAATGATTCAATTTACAATTCGCACCGAGCTTTAAGACAAAATTGATACAAAGAACAAAAAATCACAATATGATTCCACTTAAATGCTCAATAAGGCCACCTGGGTATCAATCATCTCAGCATTACCCTTATTGTGTCATATAGAACCCGGAAAGGACCCTATTTTTTCACCCGTTACAATTTTATGTGACGGGAAACATTTGGACTAACTCGGTAAGGATAAAACATTAGGGTACCTTGCGAATAATACTGTTGCTGATATCCAAATGCTTTCTTGGGAGTGGCAACACTAATTCTCATTGGTCTACTTGAGCAATACACTCCATTCATTTCAGTCATGGCCCTCGACCTTTCATTTTCATCACCGAACCGAACGAAACCGTAACCTTTCGAACGACCAGTATTCGAATCGATAACAACTTTTGCTCCTTTGACAGATTGAAATTTACTAGAAAAGGTTTCATGCAACACCGTATCAGTTACATCGGCAGCCAAATCTCCTACGAATATAGATAGATCAGAGCCAGCATCAGATCGTCTTTCATTCACACCAAACGAAGCCCAGTTCAGACGGAAAGGCTGCTCTGTATTTGGCATCAAAGAACCATTACAGCTCTGTAAAACCTTTTCAGCCGTTGCTCGAGAGCTAAACTCCACGAATCCATATCCTTCAGACTGTCCGGTTTGTTTATTTCGTATGATTTTTATAGACGAAACCTGGGTTTTTAAATACCAAATGTTAAACAAACGATGATGACAAGAACAACATATTTACTTAAAACTCACAAGTAATTATTATCTGCATAATCAAATAAAATTTTTTTTTAAAAAGTACTGCAAAAAATAGGTAAAAGTCCATTTGTCCTCTCTACTAAAAAAATGGGTGAATTAGTCCATGTACACTTGACCAAAGGGCAAACTAGTCCTGTTAAAAATTGGTCACTGTAGTCGACATGAGTTACACAACGTGAGTTACACGTGGCATGCTACAAGTTAGTTACCCCGGTTTTTAACAGAAAAAAATTGATGAAGTTTCTAATAGAAATGGCCGGTTTCCACTTTAACCTAAGATACAAGAACTAATTTGTAATTTGCCTTTTCTTTAGTAAAAGGGGCAAAATACATTTTAACATGCTACTTTTACCCAAAAAGTATAATGAGCAACAATCGGCTAATCTACCAAGAAACCATAACTTCTACACTAAATCCAGAATCCAAAACAAAGAGTATTCAATTTCAAGTCTTCATCAAAAGATCTTGTATATTGAACAAAACGGTCTCAATTTCTCAAAGAATTAGTTCATTTTCAAGCAAGATTTGATTTCATCATCTAAAACCTCGTAGCTAAAAACTACAAAAATTGAAAAAACCAATAAGAACCCTTAAATCTATCACTTACAATAATGGGTTTTTTGTTTTTACCTCACCAGATTGAGAGAAGAAACTGTGAAGATAAGTTTCATCCATCCAATGAAGAAGGTCACCAACCCAGATCGTTTTAACCTCATCTGAATTAGAACCTTGTTGTTGTTTATGCAACTGTTGTTGTTGATACTGTTGCTGATAATGAAAATGAGGGTTATTATAAGCCATGTAATGATGAGGAGGATACATCATCATCATCTGTTGTTGTTGCATCATTGCCATAGCAGCCGCGGGGTATTGCATAGCTCCCATCCACTGGTTCGGCATCCATTGAGGCTGCTGTGGCTGCGGCGGCGGTGGGGGCTGCTGTTTTTGGTGCTTTGAGCTCAGATCAGAACCGTTGGTTGACTGCATCTTGATTTAAAGAACAGGGTGATCTGAGACTCTGGGTGTTTTTTTTTCTTTTCGACCGAAAAGAAAGAGGGAGAGAAAAGAGTAAGGGAATGTGAGGGTTTATAAAGGGAGGCGGTGGATCTGGGTTTGGGGTTAAAAAAAGAATGGTGACTGGTGTAGTAGGTCTCGGTTACAACGTTGGTGGGTGCTTGTTTGGCGTGTTTTGCTGGCTGCCGACAGGGACCCACTGAGTCGTCGTGTTGTGGGGTTGATATGATGACGTGGACGGTGTAGCCGCCACCGTCGGTCTCTATCACCTTCCTGTTTTGGGGTTTTAGTTACCGTAAGATAGGTCGGATATGGTAATTTTAATGAAGGTAAACATTACACAAGCTCACTGTTAAAAATTTGAAAGAGACAATTTATAAATTAAAACTCCAACAGTTTTTTCTTTCATCATCAACATTAATTATAAGATTAATTTGGATCTAATGTATATTCTTCTACATACTAATTGTCAAATCTTCATTTAGAATACGCTAGTCGAATTTAAATAAAAAATTTTAAATAATTTAATAATTATTTTGCAACTTTTAAAGTTAAGTGATTAAAATATAAATTTACTAATAATTTAGAAACCTTACGTGTAGTTCACCCTTTTCATCAAATTAGGGTTAATTCACTCTTTAGGCTTGCATTAGGCCATCGTTCTCACGTTTAAATTTGAACATCTTTTTGTGCAAGGTAATCTTTGAATTAGGTAATTGTACTTATTTTGTAGTTTGATTTTTTTTTTTGTTTAACCTATGAACTTAACAATTCTTTCAATATCGAGACCTAAAGTTTTTTTGGATCCAAAAGCTAATCCATGATATTTTTTTAAAAAGAAAATTGGACAAAAAAAAGTTTAAACTCCAATGTTGAATCGATTGCCAAGTTTAGGGATTAATTTGAAAAAATAGTTCATGTCTCAACGCGGGAACAATTGAGGAATTCATGCACTAACGCGAGAACAATTGCCAAATTTAAGAACTAATTTGGACAAAAAAAAAGTTTAAGTCCTATAATAAGAATAATTGTCAAGTTCAAGCTCCAAATAATGCATTAACCTGTGAAATTAATGTGTAAATATGTTTTAATTTTTAATTTTGTTTATTATTTGCATCAAATTTGATAATAATTATAGTAGTTAGAAATGTTTATGGTCAAGTCGAGTCGAGATCCAATTCTCAAAAAGAATTTGAAGTCCGAACTTGGATCTAGCTTAATCCGATCCGCTCGAATAACCCATTTCGTTGTTTCAAGTTCAGGTTCGTGTACAAGGATTGAACCAACCTTTAAAACCAACTGTTGGGTTGATTTATAATCTTTAAACAATTTTATTTATTTATTTTTTTAAATATTAATTCCATTATAGGTTCTTATAATATATAATTTAAACATTAATACCTAAAGTTACCCATAGCATATTCTCAACTCTTAAATAGGAGGATAATGCACTTCAACGCACTCGAACCTACGTCCTCTTGCACTGACAATATTACCAATACTAATCGAGCTAAGACTCAATGGGTAAATTTTTAATAATAGTTAATTTAGTAATTCAACAATGCCTTAAAATTAAATGATAATTAATGAAATTAATATAAAGTTTTAGTTAAAATTAAGATGATAGATGATGAAGAAAGCGACAAAGCAACGATCATTGTCCTAAAATCCACTTGCTTAAATTGCCAATAACAACAATTGCATTAAAACAAACAATTACACCTTATAATGGAAAGATGGCAATAATAGTAATAACAGTTATTCCAGAAAGTTTAAAAATTATTTTTTGCACCGCTTCGAAAATAAAATATAATAAAAAATATTTTACAGTTATTTCGAAAAATGTTTAAAAATATTTTCACACCACAATACTCAAATTCAAGTGCCCAAAAAATGAAATATAATAAATAACAAATTTTACAATTATCTCAAAAAATTTTAAAAAAATTTGCAGCATCGTACTCAAACTTTCAAATCTCAAGTGCTCCAAAAGTAAAATATAATAAATAATAATTTTAACAGTTATCCCGAAAATATTCAAAAACATTTTGGGCACCATACTTAAGCTCAAGTGCCCCGAAAATAGAATATAATAAATAATAATGTTTATAGTTATTCTGAAAAATTAAAAAAAGCATCACCGTACTCAAGCCTAAGTGCCCAAAAAATAAAATTTAATAAATAATTTTAGCATCGTGCCCCCGAAATAAATATAATATATAATAATTTTTACAATTATCTTGGAAAAATTAAAAAAAAAAATTGGGGAACCATACTCAAACAAAAATGCCCTGGAAATGAAATATAATAAATAATTGTTGCACTGTACTAAAGCCCAAATGTCCCGAAATTGAAATATAATAAATAATAATTTTATATTATCTCAAAAAATTAAAAAAATATTTTTACGCCATCATAATTAAACCCAAATACTTCGAAAATGAAATATAATAAATAATATTTTTACGGTTATCCCAAAAAATTTAAAAATATATATCTTAATTAGTGCACCATACTAAATCCCAAGTGCCCAAAAATGGAATATAATAAATCATATATATTTCTAGCACTATACTAAAACTCAAATGCCCCTAAAATACAATATAATAAATAACATTTTTATATTTATTCCGGAAAGTTAAAAAAATATTTTTTTCTACCCCATTCTCAAACTCAGATGTTCGAAAATATAATATAATAAATAATAATTTTTACAGTTATCCTTGAAAATATAATAAATAATAATTTTTATAATTACCCCAGAAAATTAAAAAATATTTTTGACTTGCTATACTCAAACACAAGTGTCCTAAAAAATGAAATATATTAAATAATAATTTTTATAATTATCTCGAAAATTTTAAAAAATATTTTTGCACCACTATACTCAAACTCAAGTGCCTCGGAAATAAAATATAATAAATAATATTCTTTTTTGCACTTATCTTAAAAAATTTAAAAATATTTTGTGGAAACCATACTAAAGTATAAGTGCCCCAAAAATAATATATAATGCAAATAATTTTATAGTTATCCCCTAAAATAATTTTTTTTTACAGTATCGTACTCAAACCCAAGTGACCCAAAAATAAAATATAATAAATAATAATTTTACAGTTATCATAAAAATTTTAAGAAATATATTTGGGCACTATACTCAAGCTCAAGTGTTCGAAAATAAAATATAATAAAAATAATTTTTATAGTTATCTCGGAAAATTTTAAAAAAGAATGGGCACTATACTCAAGCCCAAGTGCCTCAAAAATGAAATATTAAAAATATTTTTTTTACAGTTATCTTAGAATATGTAAAAAAATATTTTTGCAGCAACATACTCTAACCCAAGTGCTCCGAAAATGAAATATAATAAATAATAATTTTTACAATTATCCTTGAAAAATTAAAAAATATCACCACCACACTCAAGCCTAGCTACCTCAAAAATAAAATATAATAAATAATAGTTAGTACAATTATGCCAAAAAGTTTAAAAAATATTTTTGGGGCATCGTACTGATCAATCCTAAGTGCCCAAAAATGAAATACAATAAATAATTATTAATATAGTTATCCCAAAAATTGAAAAAAAAATTGCACCACCAGACTCAAGCTCAACTGCCCCACAAAAATAAATATAAAAAAATAATTTTTATAGTGATCTCGAAAAGTTTAAAAAATATTCTTGGGGCACCATGCTCTATTTATAATAGTACTAAATTGAAATTTTTCATTTTTGGGGGTCAAGGCCCCTATTTGCCCCCCTCAAATTCAGTTGTGCATACTCTACAAAAAATAATAAATAAAACCAGTTTATTTTTCAATCTAACTTATAAGGACTAATTTGTAACATCTGCGTTTTTATTCAAAGTTCGGTACAGTGATGGATCCGGTTAAGAATTAGTGCAAAATTCTTGAAATATAATAAATAGGAATTTTGAGTATTAAATTAGGAAGTATTTAGACCCAATAAGAAATTAGAAAATACTCATTAGATAGGAAAATGTTAAATAGATGCATTGACTTAATTGAAAGAATATAGAACTTGTTGTGGCCAAAGTAGAAAAAATAATAAATTCGGAGATACATAGTAGTAGTGGAAAGGAAAAAAGTATTAAGATGAAATTTAACCAAAAGTATAAGTCATCTTAGAAAATATGAAAGATGAGGAAGGATAAGATGATAATTAGCCAAGTAGATATTTATTAGGTATAATAATTAGGGGCTATAGTGTAAAGATGGATGGCCATAGGATTTATTAGCAATTTCACCATTTCAATTAAAAATGGTGAGATATTTTTGTGGAATTGTATAGAAAAGTGGAGAAAAAAATGAAAGTTATATTTTTCACCACCATACCATCACCCCCTAAATTCCACCGAAACTTTTCTTTTATTTCCCTTTGTGTCTTTCCTCCACCGATGAACAAGTCAAGCTCAAAACCTTCCATTTCTTTGAAATTTCTTTAGTAAAAACTATAAATAAGGCTAGCGAGCATTTTAGTGCTTGTTTAGTAGTGCATAAAAAAATACGTTTGGCTTAAAAAATATTTTTGGAATAAAAGATGTGCTAAACAAGTTTTTTGTTGAAATTTTTAACTTTTGAAAAATACTTTTGAAAAGTAGTGCATAAAAAGTACGTTTGGCTTAATTACTTTTCATCCCTCCAACAACATAACATTTTCCTCTCTTTTTTTGTGCTTAATTACAAATATATTAAAAACGAAAAAATAAAATAATAAAAATGTGTTAATATCTAATTACAAATATTTAAGGGTTATATTTAAATTATAGTTTATATATTCTAATTTAAATTTTATAAATAATTAATATTTATTACTTAAAAATATTTAAAATTTATATTTCGTATATTAAAATATTTACAACAAGTTATAATAAATTACTTTTTATATTCTTATTAAAATATAATAACATTAACTAATTTGAATATGATTTAAATGCATATTTGTTACTTAATAATACCATAAATAAAATGGACATTTTATTTTTCAAAAGTACTTTTTAACAGCAATACTAAACATTCAAATCTTAAACTAAACTTTTCAAATACACTTTTCCATAACATTTTTTAAAAACATTTTTCAAAAGTATTATCAAATTAGCCCTTAATCTCATGAGAAAACTTCCACAGATGTGTTAAAAGAGATAAAAACAAGAGTTACTAAATAAAGGGTTAAATTATGAAATTACGATATTTATAAATAGAATTATAGGGGAAGAATATAAAATAATATATTTGTTTGAAATGTTGTGAAAGAAATATATGTGTGAAAAAAATACTATACATGTGACTTATTTATTAATGATTAAATTGTGAAATAAGAAAAATATGGGTATCGGTTCCTTAGTCTAGGTATCGGTATTGTTACTCGTATAAAAAGATGTAATTTTGAGTATATTAAAAAATAAAAGAATTGGGGACGGGTTTATATAAAAATAATAATAAAACACCGAAATCGTGATGCTACGCTAACTTGACTTCTTCGCCTAGCCTATAAAGCAGAAAAATGAATCTCCGTTTGTGCTTATATCGCCAGAAAAAGATGAGGAGCTCAACAAAGGACTTGAACAGCAATATTCCCAATCATGACAACCGACCTAACTTCTTCAAGCTCATCACACATGATACCAATGCCAACCATAGCTGGGTAGCTTCTTTGTTTTTTTCTTATAAATGCTATGAACTGCTAGTTACGGTGACTATGTTCAGTTTCAATGTCTTAAAAAACCAGTTTCACAATTTGTTTAATTTTTTTTTTCTGTTTTATACTCTCTCTTTCTCTCTTTTATTACAGAGAATCCCACCAGCTTTTGTTTCAACTCATTTACCAAAAGAAGTACCCATTGAAGCCATTTTCAAAGGTCCTTCAGGTGATTGTTGGAACATCACACTGTGTCGAAATAAAAGAATTACATGGTAATGCAACATGGTTGGGACCAATTTTAAAAAGACAATTCATTGGGAGACAATGATTTATTGGTTTTTCGACACAATGGGAACATGTATTTCGATGTCCGGATTTTCGACAAAACCGGTGTCGAAAGGGAGACTGGCCCGATGACCGGTAAACACCGAGACTGTAGTGTAGAAATCAAGGAAGAAGATGATGCCAACCAAAAGAACATACCATGCCCTCCTGTATGTAAAAAAAAAAGCAAAGGAAAGCATTGTAAAGCAGCTATTGATTTCCGTTCTAAGTTCCCTTATTTCAAGCGTTGTTTAACAAGGTGCAATGTGGAGCATCCATTCCTACTGGTATGATTTACATATTTGCTTAATATTCGCATTACATTATTATGACTACGATTTTATGAGTGGCTGATATTAATGGGTTTTTTTTGGCAGAGCGTGCCATCTTCATTTGCCAAGGCAAAATATCTTCCAGAAACCAAGAAGGAATTTATTTTCTCGGCCATCAAACAGGGATATTGGAAGGTGGGTTTTGTGTGCAGTGAATTCGACAAGGTTTTCTCCCATGGGTGGCGCAAGTTTGTAAGGGATAACGGGCTGAAGGTGGGTAACAATTGTGTTTTTGAGCTGTGGCTCCTCTAAAAATCGAAGTCCATATTTTCCTCAAGTTTGATCTGCAATGTGTAAGGTGATATCTTATTAGGATTTCGTGGGATAGTTTTTAAATCAGTAGTTAAAACCCCTTATATATATATATATATATGCTTGTTGAGAGGAGATGGACACCTAAAGGTGTAGCTAAAGTGTACCATATACCTTAACAATCCCACTAAAAGGTGTATACGATTACAATATTATTCATTATTGAGAGATCGAATTAACATCTTCAATAATTACACTTTAAAAATTTCTCTCGAACAAGTCAATCCCCTCAACAATCTTTAACCTCATGCTTTTTAGCTGCTATGGTTAGAAATATGAACTCTAAAGAGAATGGACATTTATGTCAGTAACTATCTCATTCATGATTTTAGAAGTTATATTCAACTCTCTCAAACCTTTCATCTTTTTATTATAAAAATGTTATGGAGATTCATATTAGAAGTTAAATTGAATTTTGTTTTCTCTACTTAGAAAAATGGTAAATTAGTTCATATATGTTAGATCAAAGAGGAAATCGGTCTTTCTATTAAAAAATTCATTCATTTTTACAATTAAAATTGGTTTTTATATGTCAACATGAGGTGTGCACGTGGCACATCACGTGTAACTGTTTGATTATTCTATTAACCATACTAGTTTTTAATTGTAAGAATTGAAGAGTAAATGTACATTTTGGCACCTAAACTTGGTTTTACTGTTTAAATTGGTATCTAATGTTTTTTTTGTCTAATTATGTAACACCCCCTAACCCTATACCGTCGCCGCAATAGGGTTACTGATCATTATTGGACCTACCGGACAATTTACAAATAATACACAAATAAATATTAAACACAATGTAAAATAACCATATAGTCCCTTGTAAGGACCCTCGAGGCCCAAAATAGGAATTAAAAATGGCTCGGGACTAACTCGGGTACTTAGAGAATTTTTCAGACATTTTAAATTTTTTTTCCTTAAGTGCAAGGCTCACACGCCCGTGTGGATTGGGGACACGCCCATGTGACCCCTTGACATGCTAGTAGTGATTAAATTACGCCTATGTGCTAGTCGTGTGTCTCACGCAGTCTCGCCACACGTCCGTGTGCCAGGCTGTGTGGACTCTATATAAGTCTTTAACACTAACCTAATGTCCCTGCACATTTTAAACTGAAACCATTTCAACACCAATGTTCCAACCAATGCATTTACACACTTAAAACATCTAAATTATGCCTAAAACATTAACTTATAAAATTACTAAATAAATATTATTAATACCATTCAAAATCTAACTTATACTCATTCATTCATTTCAAGACCAACACTTATCAAACTAAAACATTTCATTGATAGGTCATAATATTCACCAAACTTCAACTTAGTATTTTAAGCCAAATTTACAATCAAATTACAAAACATATATAAGGGACTAAGACAAAACCTAGTATGCCACTTTTACCCAAAGTTAGATTACGTCACTAAAATGGAGCTGAGGTCGAGAGTGACTCGGATGTTGGACTGTACTTTAACTTTATCTAGCCTGCGCACGGAAAACTATCGTATGCTGAGTATTGAAAATACTCAGTGGTATTACCATATTTCAAATTATAAAAACGATAAAATATTATAAACATTCATAGATAAATAACAAATCATACATATAAATTTACACTCTAATTTTCATAAATCAATTTTAATAATTTCATCAATTGACTTCATATATCATCAATAAAGATTTCAAACAATTCACAATTTTTTGGTTCATTTCTCAATCACATATGATATTTTAGTTCACATTTCAACTTTGAACACTTTATGAACCTTTGGTTCATGCATTCAATCCCATTACACTAATTTCATTTCACATTTCATCTCATAATATCACTTTCTCATTTTATTGAATAGTTCAAGTAATCACATTCATTTGATTTTCTCACTTTATTTATTTACCTCTATTAACTCGACTCGGACCTTGACGGATACATGGATCCAACCATATACACAAGAATGGCAACCAATGTCTTATCGGATAGTTCAAAGCAAATAAGTGACACCTAGTGTCTCACCGGCCTAGCCGAAGTAAAGTGGTACCCAATGCCTCATCGAATCTATCCGAAGCAAATAATGACACCCAGTGTCTCATCGACTCGAGGTCGAAGTATCCTTGAACTCTTCTAATCCTATGACATGCCAACTATATCCGACTAAGCCCGACTAGTTAACAGGGTATCGGAATCACATATTAATTTCACATTCACATTTTCTTTTATCACAAATCATTTAATTTCAATTCAATCTACTAATAATTCAATCACAACTCAAATACACTTTCTCAATTTCAAATAAATATACAATTCAATTTCACACACACACACGTATATATATATATATTCATCAATTAAATCCAACTCACATTCAAATCAAATAGCAATAGTTACCTCAATTTCATTTTTTCCATACACATAAATTGAAATTAAACATTTAATAATAAATAACTTGAATTATGGTAATACAAACCCGAATTTCTCGTGTTTACTCATCGTTTATTTTCTCTTTGTCTTTCGATGCTGATGCTTCGATTTCTTTGTTAGCTACAAAAATAATAATAATTTATTTTATTAATTACAGAAATAATTGATAATAATAAAATTTCCACGCAATTTATATTCTATTTTCGATTTAATCCTAATTAACTCATTTACTTCTAACTTAATTCCTACTTTGTTTTTATTCAATTTCCTTCCATATTCCACTTAACTATCAAATGTTCGTGATAAAACCCTAATTTGAACTTTCTTTCAATTTAATCCCTATATCATAAAACTTATGGTCTCTTTTTACAATTTAATCCATTTATCAATCCTAAATTGAGATTCATTCAATTAGACCCCTAATTCATCTTCTTGTTCAACATGAACTATCCTTAAAAACCCATGAACTATCAAAATATCAACATAATCTCATCAAAACCTTGTTCTAAAACTTTTAAAACATCCAAATTAAAGAAAAAGGGCTTGATTAACTTACCTATTTAAACTCCAAGCTTTAAATCTTCAATTTCTCCTTTTTCCTTTCTTTCTTCTTTCTTTCTTGTTTTCGAATGGTTCTCTGTTTCTTTTCCTTTCTTTAGTTTGTTTTAGTTCTTTTTATTTCATTTTACTTTATACATAATTAATTATTAATATAAAATATCTATTTAATAACAAATAAATATTTTTACAATTGTACACACATCTTTCACTACATTTGTACATCATCACTATCATATACTTATCTTAATTTTTATTTATTTCATAATATAATAATATAATTACAAAATATCTTTAACTTATTAATTAAGAAAATATATAAATATTTTACAAGTGTACTAATATATATTTTACACATTTATATTTTAATTACCACACATTTATTTTTATTATAATTTATTTAATGATATAATACTATTATAATATAATTATTATAAATTAACATAATATAATTTATATCTAATATACATATATTATACAATTAAAATAAACAAAAATCTTTAGATTTTTGTTTTACTATGCCGCCTCACATATTGTAAATGGCATATTTGCCATTTTGGTCCTTTTTAAATTCTTTTAATTTATAATTCAACTTTTGCGCCTTATTCAATTTAATATTTTTCACTAATTTCTCTTAATTAAGCTAAATTTGCTAAATAAAAACCTAATTAGGCACACTAATATGCTCATAAATATTTCTAATAATTATTTACTAATTCGGTTTACTAAGACGGAGGCCCTATGACTCATTTTTCCGGTGCCCGTGAATTTGGGTCATTACAAATTAAGTACCTAAACTTGGCATCAATGTTCAATTAGGTGCCTAAACTTTTTTTTTATCTAATTAGGTGCATGAACTTAGCTTTTTGGTTCAAATTAGTAACTGAACTTGACTTCATAATTCAAATTGGTTCAAATAAATCATTTACTATAAGTACTAATTTGGACAATAAAGCAAAGTTTAGGTACTAATTTGAACCAAGAAGCTAAGTTCAAGTACTTGATTGGACCAAAATAAACTTTAGATACCAAATTGAACCTTAAAGCTAAATTCAAGTACCAAAATGTATATTTATCCAAAAATCCAACATAATGAATTTGAACTAAATAATGACATAAAACTAAAAAAAATGATGGAGTCAAATCTTAAAAGAATTTATTAAAATGGCTTAAAACTAAAAAAAATGATGGAGTCAAATCTTAAAAGAATTTATTAAAATGGCTTAAATTAAATTTTAAACTTTTGAGAAGGGCATAAAATGCAAATATTCTATTTAAATAAAATCTAAAAAGAATTTAATTGAGCCATTCACATTTGGGAGGCACTAAAATTAAACTATACCATTCATCCAAATAGGCCAAAGCCTTCCCTTTCCCCTAGAGATGAAGTTAAATAAAATTATATGAACTGAATATTAAATTGAGCCATAATAGAGGGACTAAAACCAAAATTTAACCCTTGAAAAAGATTGCTTATTTTCATTTCTCCGTTTTTACCGTGCATGTGATTCGGGTGTGGTCCCCATTTATGATAGCTTAACACGTGTCCAAAATATTTGACTTCTAAATGAATGAGACAAATAAAAAGATATGAGACTTGCTGGAGTGGAGTAACTCCGTTTTCCTTTTTCCTTTTTCCTTTTTTGACTCGGTGCACGTTTTCTGAGAGTTTCCAACTCAGTTACCGCACTGAGTTCAACCAAACTCGGTCAATTAATAGGTCCTCCACTTCCTTAAAAATTTAGTCCCTTATTATTCATATTTTAAAATTTAGGTCCAACAATTAAAATTGTCAAAATTATTTTGTTAAATTCAGATTCATTACAGCATCATCATTTTAGGTACATTACTATCAATTTTTTTTTAATTTTAAAATGTCACACCAACAAATTTAACAAAAAAATAACAATGTTAACAATTAGACCTGAATTTTAAAATCTAAAAAGTTGAGGGATTAAATTTCTAAAAATAAAAGTACAATAACTGAATTTCAAGTTTGTGAAGTGTAACACCCCCTAACCCTAAACCGTCGCCGGAACAGGGTCACGAGGTATTACCGGACCTATACACTAACATACGAAATAAAAACGAGACATAAATTTGAGTTTCAATCTAAAACCCTCTAATTTTCATCAATTAGTCCTTAATATAGACCTACGGGGCCCAAAATAGGTTTAGAAAATAATTTGGGATTAAACCGGGAGCTTTAAAATTTTTTCTTGAAAAACAGGGGCACATGGCCGTGTGGCCTGGGGCATGCCGGTGTGGCCAGCCCGTGTGGATCACATGGCCGTGGGGCCAGGTCGTGGGCAGTTCTGACTTGCCCACACGGCCGTGCAATTAGCCCGTGGGAGACACTGACTTCCCCACACGGCCTGGGCACACGCCCATGTGTTTTGGCCGTGTGAAAACTGCATGTTTCACCATTTTAAAGTTATTTTTACCCATTAAACATACCTAATACTTGCCCAAATCATTGACTTATAAATATTGATCAAATGACATTCTTTTCATCTAACAACCTTAATAAATATTCATTTGTTCATTTCAAACACATTATAAGTGTCACATATCACATTATTTCCAAAACACAACATTCATATCCATATAAATGATTTGAATAAAACCTAAAATATATCACCTTTATAATGGTAATTTAAAGCTTTTAACCAACAACTAAGTTCCATACACATACGCGTTCCAACATTTTTCACATAACATATCCATCATTAATTTTGTCTAACCAATCAATTTATACATGTCATATAAACCAAAAGATAATAACCCAAAACTACCGGAATAATCAGGATAGTGTGATTCCTCGTGATGATCCGATCCTTCAAACTCACGTTAATCTACAAAACATGATAAACACATTCAAGTAAGCTTGTGAAAGCTTAGTAAGTTCATAGGCTTAGAAAGTAAACTTACCAATTAACAAATCATTCACAAAGTATACATTTCATTACTATCTACTGTCATTCACAAACCAAATCAATTTTGCTTAGTATCATTCATTAATATCCATACTCGAAATTCATCCTTTTGGGCCCATTTACCATTTACCATTTCTTCACACATTAGGAACTATACGGAATTGAGTACATTGCCTTCTTTATACCATAGTAGAACTATGGATTTACACGTAGTCACGTTTCTTTTTCCGAAGCCATAGCCCAGCCATGGTCTTACACGGACCACATATCATACCGAGGCCATATCCCGGATATGGTCTTACACGGGTCACTTATCACTTTTCTCCGATGCCATATCCCAGCTATGGTCTTATACGGAAATCACTTAGCACACCTCACCGATGCCATAGCCCAGCTATGGTCTTATACGGGAATCACTTATCATTTGTTTCCGATGCCATAGCCTAGCTATGGTCTTGTACGGAAATCACTTATCATTGGTTGCCATGGTCCAACCATGGTCTTTTTCCGTCAATTAATCACTTATCATGAGACAAAGGTACTCAATCCGATAGATTCCTACAATTTCATGCTTTTACGCTGTTTATAATTTTTATCACATAATTTTTTTCCGCATACACATCATATAACGCATTACAAAATTCATAATATTAACAAAAATCATTAGACTTTAGCCACATGAACTTACCTGGGCTAATTCACAATAGTTGTTGAAGTTTGAGAATTATTCAATTATTTTCTCATTTCCTCGATTTGCTTCGATTTCTTGGTCTATAAATGCAAAATCATTCATTCATTAGTATTTATTTCAATTTTACCATTTTCCACAATTTATGTACTATAATTCCTGAAATTACACTTTTACCACAAACTTTACTATTTTTACAAATTAATCCCTAATCACTTTACCCACCAATTGGGCTACTTCTTCTCAATTAAAACCTTATCTTATCATTTTGAACTATTTCACAACCATTTATGCACAAAATTCCCACATAAAGCCCTAACTTCAAACCTTTTTACAAATAGGTCCCTAAACATTCATTTCTAATCAATTCTTTCAATAAAATCAACATATAAACAAATTAAAGCTTTAATTCCATGCTAAATCATCACATACTTCCAGCACATATTCATAGCAACTTGTAATATCCACCATAAAATCAAAAACTATTAACTTAGACAAGAGGACCTAGTTGTAAAAGTCATGAAAATATAAAAATTTCAAGAAATAATCAAGATATGAACTTACTTGCAGTAAAAATAAGAAAAACCAGCTCTTAGAAACCCCTCTATGGTGTTTTTGCTGGAGAAGATGAAAGAAAATGAAAAATCTAGATATTTCTTCTAATTTAATCCATAAAATACTATTAAATTTCTACTTATTTACAAAATTGCCATTAGTTCACACTACATTTAAGCCAATTTTTAACCCATCCGTTCAACCCATTTAACTTTGGGCTTAATTACTCTTTAAGTCCCTCTTTATTTAGCCTTCATGCTATTTAATCATTTCTCACAGTTTTACACTTGTTACAATTCAGTCCTTTTTACTTAATTGACCATCAAAACCTTAAAATTTCTTGACGAAACTTTAATACTAACATACTAACACTCCATAAATATTTATAAAAATATTTATGGCTCGATTTAATATCCCGAGGTCTCGATACCTCGTTTTCACTTCTAAATTATTTAGTATTTATTTCTAAAACACTATTCACTAATTCAATTATTTTGCTAACTTCACATTTAACTTATACTTATTAAATTAATAATATTTTCTAATAATTTATCGGATTTAATGATCTCGAATTACTGTTCCGACACCACTGAAATTTGGGCCGTTACATGAAGAGTATAAAGAACTATAACATATTTTAACTTATAAATAGTGAAAGACATAACTAAATAGTTAACTATTAATAATGCTATACCAAGACTCTCAATCCTAAACTCGTTAGTTATTAATATTTATTTATGGGATAATGCAACATTTAGTCACTAAAATTGATAAGTTTTCTAAATTTAGTCCTTATACTTTTTTGTCTATATTAGTATTCGAACTTAGCAATTTTTTTCTAATTTTGGTTTGTGTGATGGTGTAACACTTTGATATTGTGTCATGTCATCATGAGGCACGATTTCAAAGTGTTACGTCATCACATGGACCAAAACAAAAAAAGTTGTCAACTTCTGGTAGTAATATGGACAAAAAAAGATCAATGAGTATGGTGGGACAAGTTGTTAAATTTAAAGACCAATTACTTTATCTCTTAACTTATAACCATTGTAACAATTAATCATGTTTAAATAAAAATATTAGTATATTTACTAATATTAAGTCTTTTATTAAGTTTGATGTCACAAGTTAATCAAACATCAACTCAATTATATAATAACAAAAATACCCTTTGACGATGGATTTTATTGTCATTTCATATATTTTGTATAAAAATATAAATACACGTAATAAAATTTAAACTCATAACACAGTAATTTTTAATATCCGTATTTTACCATTCAATCAAAGTTTATTCTTTTATGTTATTTATATTAATTTTTTAATAAATATATTTGTTTTATATATTCTTTACTTTTGCTTTGCTTTATTCAACAATGAAATTCCATTTATTCTTTATGATGCATTTTATATTATATTTTTGTTTTCTAATTTTAAAAGGAAAATAATCCAATAAACTTATAAAAAAAAGGGAAAAATTGCTAATAAGAGCAATAAATTATATAGTCATTGTAAAAATATGGAATATGCCAATTTTTGCATAACGGTAAATTTAATTTTTAATTTTTAGGTAAATTTCCAAAATAGTCAGTTTTGTTTACTTCATGTTATATTGTAGCCATTTATGTTTGAAATGTTATGTTCTAGTCACTTGTATTATCGCGTTGTAACATTTTAGTCATTGAGCTGTTGGTTGTTGTTAACGGTGTAACAGTAAGCTGACGTGGCACGTTAAGTCATTATTTCAAACAAAAATTTTAAGTTAATTTCTACAACCGGTTCCCATATTTTTTCATTTTGAGCAATTTAATTTTTTTCTTTTATGTTTTTTTTAACTCTCTTTTTTATTTTTTAAATTTTCATTCTCTTATGATTCTCTATTTATTTTCCTTCATTCTCCATTTCTTTTAACGTAGTTTTTCTATGCTTTTTATTTGTTAAAACTAGTCCCCATAGTTTTATTTTTTTTTGAATAATTTAATTTTTTCAAGTGAGTCGAGCTTCTGGACTAGTTTTAACAAATGAAAAATATTGAAAAACTACGTTAAAATAAATAAATAAGGGAAGAAAATAGAGGGAAAAACAGAAAAGAATGGAAAATTAAAAAAAAGAAAGTTAAAAGAACATAAAAGAACATAAAAGAACAAAAATTCTCAAAATGAAAAAAAATGGACTAATTGTAGAATTTAACCTAAAATTTTTGTTTGAAATGATGATTTAACGTGCCACGTTAACTTACCGTTATATCGTTAACGGCAATTAACGACTCAGTGATTAAAATGTTACAACACGATAACAAAGTGACTAAAACGTAACATTTCAAACTTAAGTGACTAAAATATAACTTGAGACAATCAAAAGTGATTATTTTGATAGTTTACCATATTTTTTTATTGATTTGGTATTTATTTTTTATTTTTGAACTAAATTTGTTCCTCAACCTTTTAAAAAGATTCAAATTTTACCATCAACATTTTAAAAAGAATTGAATTGATATATTTTCTAACGAAAATATTAAATATTTAAACGTGGTTCGCATCGCAGTCTACATGTATTTCATGTATTTTTAAAATATTTATGAACTCTTTATATTTTTAATTTTATAAATTTTAAATTATTTATTGATATGACATATAAAGTAATTAGTATCATGTCAATATGAAGTACATTTAGACTGTCACATGAATTGTCATCACAACGTCGTTAAAAATTAATGCTTTAGTTAGCATTTTCGTCAAATAAAAACAATTGACTTTTTTTAAAAGGTTATTGACCAAATTTAGTTTAAAAAATAATGAAGGCTAAATTGACAAAAAAAAATTTGAGAAATAAATTTATTATTATTTCTTTTTTTTTCAAATAGAGGTCTCAATTGTGATGGTTTTTTTTTTTTTAACATTAATGAATTTATTATTATTTAGTATCTATACTACTAATAAAATTCGTGACTGAGTTGATGCCACGAGTTAACTAGGTACCAGCTCGGTTAGTAAATGACTAATCGACCCTTTTATCAAATGACTGCTATTATTATTTTGATGACATTTTTTTTAACCTTTCCATACTTTAATATAGTTTTCAAATAAAAGAATTAAAATTAAAATATCTAGAGATTAGCCAACAAGTGGTTGGATGCAATGGTAAGACACATTGCACACCTAAGAGGAGTACTTAAGTTCAACCTTTGAGACGACATTGTTGGGAGGGTTAGTTATGAATCCTAAACATGGATCGTTGGGTGACCAAAAAAGATAAAATTAAATAGTTAAATGACTATTTTGCAACTTTTCATAATTGAGATACTAAAAAATAATTACTAATAGTTGAATAATTATTTGTGTAGTTTACCTAATATTTTAAAATTAGTAACGCCAATAAGGAATATTTTATTATTAAAAAACCAAGGGAAGCTGGTGGTGGGTCACACGAAGAATGCCAGAGTTTTAGAGAAAGCGAGATTAGAACTCAGTGAGTGAGTAGCTGAGTTTACAAATGTTCCACTGATGAAAACTCGGTTCAACTTTTAGGTTTTTTTTTCCTTAAAAAAAAACACAATTTGTGAAAAAAAAAAAAAAAAACCAGCGGGGGAAGCAGAAGAGGAAGAGAAGGCCCGGATCTGAAAGCTCTTTCTTTCTCTCTCTGTTGAATTTCTTTTTCATTTTTTCAAAAAAATTCTCTATTTTCCATGTATAAGCACTCAACAAAGTCTTATGATTTGATCCAGTGATATATATATATATATATATATATATATATATAGTAGAATTAGATATATATACAGCGAAAAAAGCTCAAAAAAGCAAAATCATTATATGATCTGACAATTTCCGCCAAATGCCACGCCCTTTTTTCCATAAGCTTATTCTCTCCACTACTCTCCAGGACAAGAAACTGGTAAAATTACTCAAAACCCAAATTTATTTTTGCGTATGTTTTTGTTTAGGGAGAACAAACATAAATTGGGTTTAATTTAAAATTTTCGATATAGGGTTTTTTTCCCTTGGGGTAATGGATCATGGGTTTTTGTTTGTAATGTTTCAATTTTGGGTTTCGGGGTTTGAAGTGTGTTTTATGAGATTTGGAGGTAATATTTGAATGTTAAGACCTGCTGAGAGTATGTGTGGTTGATGGAATTGGATGAAAATTAGGGAGAATTGAGAATTTTTAGCTTAATGTTTTTGGTAGCTGCTGTGAATTGTGATTCGATTTTATTTAAGTAATCATGGATGAAACTAGATAAAGTAGAAGAAAATAGAAGATCCTTCAAATTTTGATGTAAAGTCTTTTTTTAATGTATTGAAGCTGGGGCGGGGGGGGGTGTTTATTCGAATCAATTGAAATGCATGGTATATATTTTGCTTCATTTTGAGTAAATTCTATTGATATATCTGAATTTGAGTTTGTATATATCGGAGCGAAGCAATCAAATTTTTACTGGTTCGATTTTGCAGAAAATAGTTTGTTTTGTAAACAATAAACAATTGTAACCAAATGGGGTTAAATGCTTGTTGCTTCATAGTTTTAAATGGTCCTCATTTTAATGGATTTCGTTAGCCAAAAAAGTTGAATGTCGAAGTTTTAATTAGTGTAACGTTTTACTTTACCTTCCTATGATCTTCCTGCATGTGAGTGAAAGCTTATTAGTTTTTCACGTTTGGTCTGATCTTCCGAGTTTGTTATTGATCTACTTTGGTCATTTGTATGCCCTGTTTAGCGTAAACAGGAAGTGGGGAAAGCACAGCAGGTCTATATGACTGTAAAATAAAGTTTTTTATTTCCTAGATTTTGTTGGATTGAAGAGAATAACTAGGCTTATTACCATGGGTCTATTACTTAAATTGGGTATTTTTCGAGTATCAATACATTGCCATAGGTCTGTTTTGATATTCTCTCAGGGTTTTTTACCAAATATGCACCAAATGTGAGGCTATTTCATAATGGTGTTTTATGAACAAGCAAGAAAGTTCATTTACATCATGTACACGGAATTTAATGTTAATCTCTTACGGTTTCTTTTTATGTTTGGTCTAGGAAAATGTATATACGGATTTGGTTATTGATTATGATTATACTTGCCATGTTTATGTGTGATGATTTTTATAATTACATCCTTTTCTTTGTAATGATTTGATCTTCTCATTTCAATGCTAGTGTTAGATAAGAAGACAGGGGAGTAGTTTTCTTTCATATAACGTGAGGTGCAATAGCATGATGTTTTGAATGTTAATCTGCCAAGTACCATTTGAATCCCAATTTTCATTATTTGCCAGATAAATAGGCCTAACTTGCATTCCGGTGTTTGCAGAGGATACCTGATAACTTTATTAAGAAATTCAGGGATGAGCTTTCTGTTGCTGCCGCTCTCACTGTTCCTGATGGTCATGTTTGGCGTGTAGGAATAAAGAAAGTTGACAACAAGGCTTGGTTTAAGGAGGGTTGGCAGGAATTTGTCGAACGTTACTATATCCGTGTTGGCTACTTTTTGATTTTCAGATATGAAGGGAATTCCGCTTTCAGTGTTAGCATATTTAATTTGTACAACTCTGAAATAAACTATCAAACAAATGCTCTTGTTGGTAATCAATACAATCTCGGAAGACAATATCCATTTGAAGAACTTGAAGATGATGAATGTGTCTCTCCAGCGCTGCCTAATTTGTTTGGTGGGTCCAAACTTAACTGTATAAACTGGAGTGGAGAAGTCAACCATCACGCACCTAAGGGTGTTAATAATCAACCTATTCGGGGTATGGCTTTTCATTACTGTATTTGAACTTAAAAAGATTCTGCTAATGAAGTGAAATTGCATTCTTCAGGTGCAGAGCTACCAAAACTGAAAAAACCAGGGAGGAAAAAGCAGAAGTTTGAGCCTAGTAAGTCCTTTATTTGTTTTGCAGCATATAAGGTTTGGAAATTTTCATTGGTTGTCCAATGAAATGTAGGTGAAGAGGATTCATCTCTTGGACATGAAGATGACATGGAAATGCGTAATAGATTTTATGAAAGTGCTTCGGCCAGGAAGAGAATTGTGACTGCTGAAGAAAGAGAGAGAGCGATTAATGCAGCCAAAGCATTTGAGCCGACTAACCCTTTCTGCAGGGTCGTCTTGCGACCTTCTTATCTATACAGGGGATGCATAATGGTAAGTATTGAATACAATGTGCCATACATGCCCTTTTGATTTCATCTTATAGCACACCTCAGTCAATGTTTTGATTTTTCTCTATTGCAGTACTTACCATCGTGCTTTGCTGAGCAACATCTAAGCGGGGTTTCAGGATTCATTAAACTTCAGCTTCCGGATGGTAGACAGTGGCCTGTTCGATGCCTTTATAGAGGAGGCAGGGCTAAGTTCAGTCAAGGATGGTATGAATTTACATTGGAGAACAATTTGGGGGAAGGAGATGTCTGTGTCTTTGAGCTGCTCAGATCGAGGGAATTTGTGCTCAAAGTCACCGTATTTCGTGTAATGGAAAGCGCTGGACTAATGTACCGGTCCCAATAAAAGCCAACTCGAGTTAAACCAGTTATAAGTATAGTGGCTGCCTGGCTGGTAATTTAAGGAATATTAAACTCTGTTAAGCTACTCTTTCCTTTCAGGTGACGTCTAACTTTTACGGTCCTCCATAAGAAATTTAGCTTCTACCGCCATTTTGATGTTCATAAGTTTTTATAATGGTACTTTTTTCCTGCTTAGGAGAGTTGATATGAAAATTTTGTGTCTCGATGAGGTCTGTAAATAGATTGCCCAATGAAGTTGAACTCGAACTAGATTGAAAAGAATGGGTACTTGACTTTATGGTCTTTTATTTTTGGTGGAAAAAAAGTTCCATTTACTGCTTGGATTGGAATTCCTAGTGTTACTTTGATGCTGTATAGTCTTTAGAGCTGGTCTCTCATGGATGTGGATCAGTTGTTTCTAGCTTCTTTATCTTCCCCGGTTTATCTCGTGATAATAGATTAGCTATGGTTGTCATTGATAGGCAGTTGTTAACCATACGAGGGAAGGAGATTAGGATCATGTGTATATTTGTGTATGTATATAGGCCCGTGCATGAGGGAAAACTGAAGTCATAGCAGTAGAAATGGTGATTTCTGCTACCTGGTGGTAAAAGTACCATGGAGGCCCCTAGGAGTCAGATTGCATTTTGCTTGCTTCACTCAAAAAATGGGCAAATTAGTCTCTGTTAGTTAGATTAAAGATTAAATTGGTCCTTTCTGTTAAAAATGTTATCTATTTTTACTGTTAAAAACTGAAGTACCTAATGGAATAACTAAACAATTACATGTGATATATCACGTGTATCTCATGTCGACGTAAAGGGATCGGTTTTTAACACTAAAAATGGATGAAATTTTTAACAGAAGGATCGATATATTCTTTGATCTAATATGCAGGGTTTAATTTGTTAAGTTTTTTTAGTAGGAGGGCAAAATGTAATTCAACTTCTAGTACAAGGATCTTCATATTCCTTTTACTGCTAGAGGATAGGTAGTCAATACAATAAAACTATATGATATAAGTATATATATAGTTTACCACTTATTAAAAATATGATGGTGTGATCGAAGAATCAATGTTCTAATTGTGTAAGTTGGCTGGTTTGATTGATGAAATTGTTTTAATAATTAGTGTTTGAAATTTGAGGGTACTTTAAAAGTGAGAGTTCACTGTCAAAGTGGATGCCATGGAATTCAACTAAAACTAAGTACACAAAATAAAGCAATAATTAACCAGCAGTATCCACTCAATTAAGTTGTACCTGTTGATGAACTTCATAGAAAATATTTGGTTTAATATCTACTTTGGTCTCTATGCTATGGTCAAAATTTCACTTTAGTCCTTTTTACTATTTTGAGGGTCACTTTTCCCCTATTTTCATTCCACCTATCACGTTAGCCCTTTGACCATTTCATTTAAAAAAGATCTCACATGTTCATGTGTTTGCCCCTTGACAGGTTTAATGCATATTTTGGTCCTTATACTTTAGTGAAATTCTCACATTAGACCCAATACTACAGTAAAATTTTCACTTTGGCTTTTTTATTATTGTTCACATGTTCGCGTTAGATTGGCTTAAATAGCCACTTGAGTTTTTTTTTTTATCGGAAATGGTCAAGGGCTAACTTGATGGATGGAATGAAAGTAAAGAGAGCAAAATGACCAAAAAAAGAGTAAAAAGGCGAAGCTGAGAATTTCACTATAGTACAAGAGTCAAAATAGGTATTAAGCCTAATTATTTTGTAAAAATGTTTAAAATTCTTTTATATGGTATTTTAAAAACAATATTTTGCTAATTTTATAACTTTAGTAGCAAAAGTTAATTATAATTTCATGTATGTTTTTAAAATTTAAAATTTAATTTTAGTACTTTAATTTTGAGACATTGAATTCTTGTACGATTTAAAAATCATGACCCCTGAGCTAATCTCCATCCGTTTTGCGGTTAATCTCTAATGTCGCAATTATAAAGAAAAAGGCAAAATAACTTTTACAATCCTCAACATTTACAGTTTTTGTCAATTTGACATTTACACTTAAAAATACATAAAAATTAAAAAAATTTAAATAAAAATAATAAAAATAAGAAATTATACATTTTTAAGAAAAATTAAAAATTAAAACTCTCTAAAATTCAAAAATAAAAATTTAAAAACCATTACTACATTTGGGAATCGTGATTCAAAAGAATGACTTATGCTGCTACACCCACGAGAAGGAAATCTCTATTTTTATCTTTTGAGTTTTTGTGCTTGTATTGTTTGCTTTGAAACTTTTATATCCTCTACTCATGGACCAGAGACTTTCATTTACTTCCCCAAGGGATGAACATTGTCGAGTTTTTATCCAATATATATTGGGTTTCGCAGTCAAGAATTGATGCTCAGTGTTTACTAAATGGAATTGAAAGAATTATTAGGTTTAACGGTGTAGAAATTAATCATAGTCGTGTTAGCTAAGTAGATGAGATGATGCTGAGACATGACATTGTATTAGTTTTTTTATGTTTTTAAGTTTGGATTTTAAATACTTATCATACAAAAAGGGGGGCAATTTTTTTTTTTAGAATTGTTTTTGGAAATATATATATATTTTAAATTTTAGACTTTTTATGTACTTATAAAAGTAAGGGTCAGATTTACAAAAAACTGTAAATATCAAGGGCTATAAAAATTATTTTACCTTTTTTCATAAATGCCTACGTCAACAAGTAACAAAAAATTGGATGGAAATTAGCTCGAGAACCAAGATTGTTAAATAAAAAAATTACAGGGAATTACTGCTTCAAAATTAAATTACAGAGGTTAATTTCAAAAGAGTACAACAACCCTCAATTATTTAATCCTAATTTCACCCATTTAAAACATATTTTTTTTAAAAGTGTGACATATGTGTCACTGGGTATAATAAAAATAAAAATAAAACTTTAATATATCAAAAAATAAGACACTTTTTTCACATTTTCAATCATAATTATCAAGTCTAAAAATTCCACAAATTGTATATTAAATAATTAATTAAAAAAACATTACTTTGTTGATTAAGTCTTAGTTCAGTTGGCATTCGCATTGTTGCCAGTGTAGAAGAATGTGGGTATATAAATAATTTTTGTCTTTTTGCAATATTTTTAGTTGGTATATAAATAATTATTCTAAATTTTTTTTAAATATATAATATTATATTTTTAAATTTGTTGAGTTTATGTTTACATATAATATTAATATTTAAAACAATTTTACAAACTTCTTAAGGAAAGTTTAAAGTTCGAGTTCGTGAATTAAAAAAAAAAAGTAGTGAAAGAGCTTTGCCTTTGTTTAGTAATTTAACCTATTTTGATTTTTGTTGATATACGGTAGTGACAACAATGATTGAAAATAGTTCACTTTGTAGACAAGAGCCATAAGAAAACTTGGATGAACAAAGAGAGAAAGGTGATTAAGGGTAGGAAGAACGGGGAAGTGAGAGAGAGAGAGAGAGAGATCCCTTGATCCTTTGGTCTCGAGGGTTTTATGTAGGATGTCGTCCATCCTTTCCAAAGTGTCACATGTTGCTTTTTTATTGGCTTTATATTTCTTATAGTTCAGCTAGCCATAGGCATCTTCTTCGCTTAGTTGTGGGTTTTCATATCAGAGCAACGAGTAAATGCAATATACAAGTGATCAATGTTTCATCTCCACTAGAGGTGCACGGATCCTACAGCGTATGTTCACCTTGTATTGGGCCTGCGAGGTGGAAAGCCCTTAATTCTGTTTAACAAGGCCATGTGCTCATTTGTTTCCATAGTTGGTTGGTCATTTCATTAGATCGTCAGATTAGAAGACAAGGTTAAAAAAAAGAGCTCATGAGGTATAGGTACAACCCTGTTTTTTACGTTGAATCTTAGTCGAAAACTGGTTAAATTAAAAAATTATTAATTTTTTTAAAAATTAAAAAAAACCCAATTGGACTGGTTTAATTAATTTTTAATTCTTAATCTAATTGATTTAAAGTCCTCTGAATCACAATCTGATCAATTCCTAATCTAATTGATCAATTCCTAATCTAATTGATCTGACCAACCAATTACATCCAATTTAAACATTCTTGAGTACAACCTGTCCGGTTCAAATATCATTAAATACAATTTCAATTTTAGTAGAAATTGAATGATACTTCTCGATAAAAAAAACACGGAAAGTAAAACACTATTAATTACTTTCGGGGAAATGTTCCAAAACTAGAAAACAAAATCACAATTTAATTTTATTTTTAGGCTTAATTCACGATTTAAACTTTTTTTTTGAATAATTTCATTATAGGTTATAATTATATTTGTTTTCTTTTAACACAATATTTAAAATTATTCATAACCCTTTCCCACGTTTTTATATTAACAAAAATGTTCATATTAATCCTAGAATTAATCCTTAACTAATAAAAAGTGCCATGTGGCATTTCTTCTTCGTTTTGACCGAAAAATAAAAAATAAAGGTAAATATTTGTCTGAACTCTCTTTCTCCAAGTTTTTTCTTTCTTCTCTTTCTACCCGATCAAACTCCTCACCCTTCATAAATAGTTTCCGGTTTCTTGCATCTTCTTCACGGCAGCACCATCGCCATCCTAGCGCACTCTCCCCAAGCTCCATTACAGAGGCCTTTCTTCACTGCAACACCATCGCACTCCCCAAGCCCCATTTCAGCCTCTTAAAATATCTTAAAGAACTGAGAAACATAAAGAAGAGAAGAATGAAATAGTGGCTTATTTCATTAGCTTTTTATAGCCATAGAGAAACCCTCACGTCTAAGGAACTCCACCACTCAAAACAAAGTAAAAACCAACCAATCGGCTACTTTCATTCTTAGCAAACTCATTGCTCCTTGGCTACCATAGCAAAGGGTAGTTGACCTTTATTAGAAAGTGGATGCCTCGACCAGAAAAATTCTTTTTGCTTCTTTTTTATATTCATCATTACATACATATGATATTATAAGTGTGGGAAGAGTTGGCACTTGGCACTGTCCATTTGACCCAAAAAATGCAAAGACAGTGAGGGACGAAAGCTAAAGCCTCTTCTCCTTTTTCATCTGGTGAAGAATTAGATCCAAAAGTGCACACTTTCAACTACAACAAAACCAAAGATTGTTGGCTGATTATTTTTGGGAAGGTTTATGATGTAACTCCATTCGTGAATATTGATCATCCTGAAGGTGGTGAAGTTTTGCTTTCAGCAACCGGGAAGGATGTCACAAATGATTTCGAAGATGTGGGTCACAGCGACTGTGAGCTCCAAGAATGAGGTTGAAGCTGGAAAGGGGTTTGTGAGCTGGTCAGAGGAGGTTGATGGTGGTGATGGCAGGTGAGAAGAAGGGAAATAACATGAAAAGAGTGGGAAAGAGATAGATAGGTGCCCTTCTCTAATTAGTGAAAGTTTAGGTACCTATACTTGAATTAAGCCTTACTTTTACTACAATTTGATCCTCTTAGTATTTTTTTTTAACAAAACATTGCACGTTTATATTGCCGGCTGAACCATTTAGTCCATGTAATTAATTTGATTAATTTTAGTACTTATATTTTTCTAATTTATCATTTTAGACACTATACTTTTTGAAATTTAAAATTTTAGTTTTGACCCAAATAACAGTGGTTAAGTTTGTTTGTTTAAATTCAATTACAAGTCATGCACTATGCATAGAGTTGTAGCTTTAGTCCATATTCTTCAATTGGATCATTCTAAATCCCTATACTTTTCAAATTTTGAAATCTAAATCTTAATACAAGTGACAATATTTGATTCATTAATTGAATTTTTAGTGAGTAATATGTGGAAATAATAAGATGGCATATCATTACACGTGTGGTAATATGTTTGTCGTAACATATTTTTGAAATAGCAGAGCTTAAATATACGAGTCTTAACAATTAAGTTTGGTGATGATTGAAATTTTAAATTTCGAAAAGTACAAGATTAGAAATACCAAATTAAAGTATAAGAACTAAATCCATTACTTTCATAAAGGACAGGGACTAGTAGCAGAATTTAACCTAAAAATGGAAGTCATAAATGAATATTCGTTTGCAGTAAAATTATTGAAGAACAGCCCATATATCTTCACCCATCAATCTAATTTTCCTCTTCACTTCAATTTTCAACTTTGCCGACGCCGTCAACTCACCGCCACCGCCGTCCATTGGTTTCCGATGAAGAAACACCGTATCACCAGCTCTCACATCTTTGCCGCTCAGAAACCGAAGTCAACCAACGGAAACAATGCCCTCACTTTGCTGAATAAAGCAAGGGAAGTCCCAAGCTTTTCCGGTCCCATCAACGGCGGTGACATTGAAAAAACGATCACCTTCGAATGGCACCGGAAAGGTACTAAAAGAATCAGTGGGCATCAGTAAGCTCTTCTCGATGTCGCTTTTGGTAACTGCTTTGAAATCATCGACATTCATATGCTGCGAATTGCAACTCTTTGGGATTTTACGAATCAAGTAAAGTTTCTCAACTTTTTTACAGCTGCTGTGTTGAATCGATTTGCTTAAGTTTCTCTTTTCTCAGTTTTCAGCAGTTGGGTCGATTGTTATATACACACATATATATAGAGAGAGAGAGAAAGAGATGAAGAAGCGCGTTCATTTGACAGTTTCGTACATGGAACCGAGTCAAATGAAGTATTGGTTAAATTTCGCTTTTAATCCCTTTACCATGTTTAAATCTGGTATTTAGTCTCTTTATTTTAATTCGGTTTCTATACTTTTTAACATTTCATTACTTAGTTTAACGTGGTTAAATATTTTATCACGGAGGTCCTTGTATTAGGAATTAGATTTTTTTTCATCTACTAAAGAAATAGACAAATTAGTCTCTATATGTTAAATCAAAGAGCAAACAAGTCCTTCTGTTAAAAACTAGTTTATGAATGTCAGCATGAGATACATATGACACGCCACGTGTAACTGTTTGATTATTCTATTAGCTACATCAATTTTTAATAGTAGAAATAGACATAGTTTTTAATAAAAAGGACTAATTTGCTCATTTTGTAATAGGGAGGCAAAATGCAATCTAACTCTTAATACAAAAGTCTCGATGATATTTTTACAATTTTTCGAACTAAAAGCTCCCATTCCAACACCAAAATTTGATTTTGGTCTATGATTTTATAAAATTATCAAAGAATTAAAACATGGAGATACCAAATCTCAAACTGTTAACATAGTAGAGGGTCCAAAATTAAAATTTGACCAAATGAAATTTCAATGGCGATTCCAAGAAATTAGAGAACATTTGTATATAACACTAGAATCAACCAGACAGAAACCCCCTTTATTTTACTTCGATGAGCTCTTAATTTTGGTAGTTTTTCAATTAAGTATTGGTTGGTCAAAGACTCAAATCAAAAGGGTTTTTTTATATTTTCCCACGCTATACGTCTTTTGATTTTCTTTTTCTCGAGAACCAAATAAAACATTACACTTTTTTAATTTTCTTCCTTTGATTAATTTTTAAGAATATCCTTAAAAATAGAAAAAAAAAATAAAGGTATTAAATTTCATCACACCCACCATATATAGGTGAAAAATATTTTACGTTACAAATATTATTTTTAATTTATTTAATAATAAATATAAGTGGAGTGGTAATGAATTTATATTTTAATATTATTGAATACATGTTTAAAGGGACGAACCGCTAGAATCCCTCTAAATTTTTTTTCATTAATCTCAAAAATTTTTTTAAATAATTAATTAGATCCCCAATTTTTTTAAAAATCTCATTAAACTGCCTAAAACTTAGTCCCAATTCATCGCTGATGTTTTATCTTTGGATTTGTAATTATTTTATTTAAAGAAGAAATAAAAGTATAAAAAGATAAAATTGAATATTAACTATAATTAAAAGAACGAATATTTTTTATAATTTCAACCTTATTAAGGAAAAATTATTTTAAAGACTTTTTCCACCACATTATTTATGTCCCTTTTCTAAATATATAATGACGTTTCAGCAAAATTTTTGCATATCATTTATACATAATTTTTGTAATTTTTTTATCCTAAACCTAGAACCTCAAACTTTGAACTCAAAACCTCAAATCCCGAATTCAAACTTCAAACTCTAAATCCCAAACCAAATCTTGAATTTAAAGCCCTAAACCTCGAATCTTGAACTCCAAATCTTAAATCCTGAACAAGTTTAAGGTTTAGAGTTGGGGCTTTGAGTTTGAGTTCGAAGTTTAGGATAAATTATGAAAATTCTGTATTAATGATATGAAAAAAATTATTGAAATGTTATTAAATAATTAGAAAAGTACCAAAGGATGATATATTGGGTAATGTCCATAAATTAATATCTCTTAACGTAGTCAAGTGTTTAAATAATAATATTAAGTGAAATAAGTATATAATTATTAAATAACAAACATCATTTACAAATCAATTACAAACAAATCCACCCTTGAAATTTCTATTTTTTTAACAAATTTAAATAATGCTCCCACAAATTACCTAAAATAGAATTATATATAGCAAAAGAATATTAAAAGTTAAATTTCATGTAATAATTCGCAGTAAAATAATTAAAGAACGACAGCCCATATGTCTTCCCCCATCAATCGAATTTTCCTCTTCACTTCAATTTTCAACTTCGCCGTCGAATCATCACCGTCGTCGCCGTCCGTTGATTTCCGATGAAGAAACACCGTATCACCAACTCTCACATCTATACCGCTCAGAAACTGAAGCCAACCAACGGAAACAATGCCCTCACTTTGCTGAACAAAACACGGGAAATCCCAAGCTTTTCCGGCGCCGTCAACGGCGGCGACGTTGAAAAAACAACCGCCTTCGAATTGGACCGGGAAGATACGGAAAGAATCAGTGGGTATCAATAAGCTCTTTTCAATATCGTTCTTCGTAAGCTGCTTTGAAATCATCGACATTGTTATACACTGCACGCTGCAAAAAACCTTGATGAAAGCTTTTGGATTTCGCCTTTGCTGTGTTGAATCGATTGTTTTTAAGTTATTTTTTCTCAGTTTCATCTTTTATATATATATATATAGAAAGAGAGAGAGAGAGAGAGAGATGAAGATTTGAGTGTTTGAATGCTTCATAGCTTTTTTCTGGAATGAGTCAAATGAAGTTTTAGTATTAAAGGTCAAATTTTAATTTTGATCCCTCTATTATGTTTAAAGTTTGGATTTAGTTTTTATATTTTAAATTTGGTAAAATTTAGGGTTTATGCTTTTAAAATGTTATTCTAGTTGAAATGATTTTCATTAACAAAATGGAAATTGAAATAATTAAAGGTGTTGATTAAATAAAATTATGTCACATGCGAGGACTAAATCTTCAATTTCAAGTGATTAAAATAAAATTTTAACCAATGAAGTTTCAATGGCGATTCCATTCATTATTTTAAGAAACTTTCCGACATTATTATGAAAATGGTAAAATTAAAAAAAGGTCTTTTAAAAGATTATAAATTAATGTAATGATAAAATTTAATTTTTAGCCTCTCAAAATTTAATTTTGGTCCCTAAAGTTTTCTTCTCCCCTGCAATTAAGTACTATATTAGTTGGTCAAAGACTCGAGCGGTTTTTCGCATTTTCGCATTCCGTACGTCTTTTGATTTTCTTTTTCTTGAGAACTAAACGAAAAGATTACACCTTTTCTCTTTTTGTTTTAATTATTTTTCGAGTTAATATATGCCGAAGTACCTAAACTTGACAATTTATATCTATTTAGTACCTAAACTTTTTTCTGAAATTAAATGATACCTAAATTTGGAAACCACAAATAAACTTGATACTTTTTTTAAATACCTAACTAACACTATCAAAATACATTGACGTGGTGCTAATGTGGCACTAACGACTAATAACATAGTGACACATGACAGTTTTAACACTTTGACATGTGGAAAAAATAATTTTTTTTATTTTTGCCACATGTCAAAATGTAAAGCTATCATGTGTCACCATGCTATTAGTTATCAATGCTACGTCAATATATTTTAACGGTGTTAGTCAGACACCTAAAAAAAGTACCAAGTTGACTTACGATTTCCAAGTTTAGGTACCAGTTAGGTTCAAAAAGGTTTTAGATACCAAGTAGGTATAAATTACCAAGTTTAAGTACTTCTGTATATATTAACCGTTTTCTGTTTCATAGAATCAAAATTTGAAACTTTTTAACTTAGAATATATATAGGTGTGTTACAAATTTTAGCATACAAAGGTTTGTAACTAAAGCGTGCGTTATAGACCCAAATTGTTGTTATGAGTGATTTGAGTTTACCTTGATCCACGAGAATTCGCCTAGTAGTTGAAAGATTCAAGGTTCAATTATTGTAGAGGTGAACAAAATTCGATTCGAATAAAAAAAATTAATTTTTTTCGAATTTCAAGTTAATCGAATCAATTTATTTGATTTTTTTAATAAAGTCAAATAAATAATTTGGTTTTTTGAGTCGAGTAGAATTTATGACTTGAATAATTCGAATAACTCAAATAACATATTGATATAAATACCCCTTAGGTCTCTCACAATTTTGAAAATGTGCAAGTAGGTCCTTCTAGAAAAATAACAAAATATAAATAATCTTCTAAAATTTAAAATATTTATATATTATTTTTCCCAAAATTTTATTAAAAGAATATATAAATTTAAATAGTTAAAAAAAGTTTAAATACATTAAATATATATAATGTTAAATTATTTTTTAAAATTAAAAATATGATAAATTTGAGGCCTTCAATAAATAAATTATATTTTTAAGGCCCTACAAGGCGAAGAAGGGTATTTATAAGTGAAGATGATTGTCCCCTTGGAATCAAATATTGACATTTGTCTGTGTCGGCATTATCATGGTTGGCCTCCTGGGGAACATGATAGCCTTCCTAACTAGGCAGTGATGAAACTAATGTGGACTTTGGCAAGGCCTCAAGTGTGTTCTATACAAAAGGAGAGGCTTAACAGCTATCTTTGCTGAAGTGTCGTTCATAAGCGATATCATAATCAACGAGATTATGATTAGGCCGGGTGATAATGATGAAGCTTATTCTAGTGAGTTAACTATAACAACATACTTGATATTTATTATCCTTGATTCAAAAAAAATTTTTAAAACAAGAGATTAAACGAGATTCATATTTTTGAGTTACAATTATTAAAATGAATTAGAGTTTTCATCAAAAAATTTTTTACGTCTTTCGTATCCGTTTTATGGTTTATTTTCGAAGTTCATGACTGCCTCACCTAATAAAGTTGTCTCAAAATTTTGATTGATATGACAAAACTCATAGAACATATATAGGAGTTAATTCCCTTTCATTGTATAGTTTAATAATACATACATACAATGCATACATACAACTTTACAAATAGCAGAAGGTCTTCGGATTAGCTAGCCATAATAATTGCCATGAACATTTCTCTTTAACAGAAATTCCTTGCTCAATCCAACAAATATTAGTTTTGATATAAATACACAATATTTTAAGAAAAATAAAGAAATAATAATAATTGAATATATACATGCCAAACACATAATTAGATATCATACTCACCTGAATCTAAATCATGGGATATTGGTGGCAAGTTATTCTTTGTCACAGTTGATGTCCAGACACAAGTTCAAACAAGACCGTGACAATAAGCGAATAAAAGGAAGAGAGGAGTATTAGGCGCACAAACTTTGTTAATGAAATTTGAAAAACAATCCCACTCAGTGGAGCCTCGTTTGGTGCATGATTTTATTCAACTATCATTTGAATCACCTATTAGCTAGCTTAATCTACCCTTACAAAATAAATAATTGCAGCCCCTATAACGACCCCAATTGTTACAAATCACTCACCCAAAATCTCGCTTACGAATCACAATAGCTCTCCTACGAAACGCCTAATACAAGAGTGCAAAAATACAAATCAAAAGATCAATAAAACACTCAATAAAAGCTCTCAAAATGCACTCCACAACCATCCAAATGTAGTCAACCAGCAACCTATATATAAGCTGATACAAGAGCCCTTCAAGCAGCTTTTTGACAAGCTTAAAACTCTAAGTTAATAGTTAAATTTATCTCTTGAATTATCTTGAATATTTATCCAATAACTTACTTTATATCCAAGTAAAACGGCTAGCTTGGCCTCCAAGTAAAAGGATAGGGTATAAGATGGTGCAAATCGATCCTCACTTCTCTTCCTCTCCCAAATTCGATCAACTTCATAAGGATAGAATAAAACATGGTCTGAGGATCATTTGCTAATAGTGTATACATCATAAAGATCAAAGTAAAACATGTCAATTTTATCCTGCACTTAATTGTCTTGAAGACATGTCCAAATTGTTGTCCAAAAATCTATCCAAACAACTATTCGAACTAAGGATAAAACATGGTGACAAACCATTCATTTCAAGAAACTTTTGAATACGAGGAGAAACCTCATATATAAGGATAACTAAGGTCCCGGCAGTATCCCCTATTAATTTTTTGACAAAGCTCGTCAGCAGATTATCAATTTAGCTCCCCCTACGTGAAAATCAATTTATCTTTCTTAACATTGAAACTTGTTGAATTGATTGATGGGTAAACTCACATTTTTTAATACAAATGCTACATGGCATGATCAACGGTAGATTGAAGTTTATTTTTTTACCTTTTTTTTATTTCAACTATTAATTTAAAAAGATCTCGTAGAATCTAATTATAATGAGATTTTAAATAGATACCAAGCAGATTTTTAAAAAGATACCAGCAAATTGAAGAAAGATTAATTTGCTTATCATGCATGAAAGCTAAAAAACAAACAGACAATTTTATTTTTATCTTTTTAATTATATAACACCAAGTACATCATATATATATTTGATACATATTACAAATACGGGAGGGAATGCTAACCACGTGATTTGAACTTCGTCATATTTAAGATGCCAACAAGGGGCTTAATCATTGCACCCTTAAAATGTTAGTGTAAATATATTATATTTTATAGCACCTTGATAAAACACCTTTTATGAAGTAAAAATATCATAGAGACCTTTGTAATTAAAAGTCAGATTGCATTTGTCCCTTTTATTAAAAAAAGGTAATTTAATCCTTATACATTAGATTAAAGAGCAAATCAATCGTTATTGTTAAAAATTTCATCAATTTCTACTGTTAAAAACTGACGTGGATAAATTACACGTGGCACACACGTGTACCTTATTTAGATGTATAGGGACAAATTTTTAATAGTAAAAATGGATGAAATATTTAATAGAATGACTTGTTTGATCTTTGATCTAACATATAAAGATTAATTTACCTATTTTTTAATAGAGGAAACAAAATACAATTCGATTCCAAATATAAAGGCATCGATAGTACTTTTACCCCTATACGACACAAAACTAACCGGGAAGCTTGTAGCTCAAGAAACAGAAACCTAGCTATGTATATAATATTTAACATAGACACGCATCAAACAAGTAGGATAGACCCATTTTTCACATGAAATTTTCACCAAATTTAGAACCCTATTGAGCCAAAGTCACTTACAAATCAGCCCAATGCTCATTAGAAAGTAACTTTATGCTCCTCTTAACTTGAATCCCAAGCTGATCATTTTGGTTCCCATGCACAACGAAAATCACCTTATCACCAACCTTGAGACCCATTCTTTTAACAAAATCACGCCACCCTTTGGTTAACACAGGCTTAGGGTGACCACCATTTTTACTATTGTAAAGCCGAAAGGTCCATACCTTACTATACTTGTCCCTGACTTGAAAATCCAACGACCGTGACCCTTCTAAAAGCTTGAAATGTTCCCTCATCGCAGCTGTAGGGAATGAAAAACGAACCCCAACATCAGTAGCTGTTAATATCTTAGAACAAAGCTCTTTCATAACTGGTTCACTCTCACTCGATTGCATATGCATGGTTTAAAAGCTAGTGAAAACCCCAGTTTTTTTATATGAGAGTTGAGCTACTTTTATAGATATGTGATTGACTAATAGTCAGCCATCACCATTTTGATATCGTATTGTGAAAGCCAAATTTTGTCCGGCCCGGGCCTAAACAAAAAATCCAAAAAAAAAATACAAACAGAAAAAATAATTAAAGTCAAATAATAAAAAACAACAACAGTCCATTGACAATAGCCCAAAATAAAAAACCTAATGGCCCGTCAGGCCCAAAGCCTTAACTATTTTCAGAAAAAGGAAAAACCCTAGCGCCGCACCCTAGTGCCGCCGCCGCTCCTAGCCTCTGCCACCATCAACCGCTCCTCAAACAAACAAAGCAATCGAAATACAAAACCGGAAAAAACTTCAAAGGTGATCTTTTTTTTTTTCTTCTTTTTTTGAATCTGTTATTTTATATATATAAAATAAAAAGAAAAAAACTCACCTCATGTTCGTTTTCTGCCGTCGGGACCCGAAGGGTTCTTTGCCTTTTTGGCGATTTTTTGACCAGTTTCTAAAAGAACCGACCCTAGATTCGGGTTCAGGGAGCCAAAACGACCACAAAGGAGGTTTCTTTTGTATTTCCCGGCCACCGTGTACGGCGGAGACGTCGCCGATGACCGGTGGCCGTAGCCGGACGCTGGAAAACTGAGAGAAAAAAAAAAAAGTTTTAAGTGATTTTTTTTAAAACAGATGTAGAAATGGTTTTTTAAGACTTTTGTTTTTACTTTTATAGCCCATTAAAACGGCGTCGTTTTGAGGTTATCTCTCAGAGCCAAAATAACGTCGTTTTAACACGGCAGTGATCCGACCCGAACCACCCTTAGGATCCGCTTGTTTTTCCTTGGGGGGATATTTTTGCCTTTGGCCCTTCTGATTTTGCTGCCTGTTTCAATATAGCTTTTTTTTCTATTTTATTTCATTTTGTATTCATTTTGGTCCTCAGACATTTTTGGGAAATAGACACCCGAAACGGCGTCGTTTCGAGGCTGACCCAAAGACTGACCCGACTCGATCCTAGGATCCGCCTTTTTTGGTAGTGGTCTATTCTCGAGTCAGGTCCTTCCTTCTTTAGACTTTTGCGCCATATTTTAATTTAGCCCTTTTTATCTTATTTTTTAATTGAGACATTAGATTTTATTGGACTTTCAATTTGATCCTTTATTTCTTATTTCCTTAATTATTTTGCAATTTATTTCCATTTTAATTTCAATTTAATCTCTAATTTAGTTAACTTTGTTTTTTTTTATTTACTACGCCATTTTTTTTAACATTTAAATTTAATATTATTTACGTTTCCTTTCGTTTATACATTTTTATTTTTATGCATCACTACTATTATCATTATTTTATTTGTTTATATTATTAATATCATAATAATATGCTATGTTATTATTATTATTATTATCATAAATTGATATTCTCATTACTATTATAGTTGCGCTATCACCATCATTTACCAATACGTTCTCTTATTTATTTGATTTATTCAATTTTATTTTATCTTTTCGTTTATTACCCCAATATCGTCTTCTCATTTTTATTTACCTGGTTGTTTTGTTTTATTTTATTTTTATTATTTCACGAGTTATATCACAACATATTTATTCGTTCCATTAAAAGAAAATACATTTTTTTAAAAAAAGGGAGGTTGTCTTCGTTTTTTTAAATGTATAAAATGTTCAAAATCAAAGTAATTGCTCGTTATTATTGGAATTAGAATAGTTGTGTTTCTAACTCACGGAATATGGCTTTTTTCTAAAATTAAGATAGTCGAATATCAATTTTAAAAATAAGAAATGAGATTCAAGTAACGAACAAATGGCGTTTACTCTTGTCTTCGAGGATTTAAGGCATTGTGTCCTAACTTACGGGACATGATCTTTTTTTCTCGATTAACCTGAAATAACTCCTTTTTGCAAAAATTAATTTAATTAAGTGATGTCTTAATACAAAAAGAGATCGTGCTTTAAATTCAAATTTTCAATTTTCGTTACTCAGACATTAAGTAATCTACTAGGTACCAATTTTGAGCGTTACAAGAGTGCCAATCCTTCTTCGTGTGTAACCGCCTCCCGAACCCAATTCCTGGTTTTTATAGATCGAAAAGTGTTGTTTTAATAAGTTTACAATTTTATTAAAATGAGTTTTGAAGGTGATCCAATCACACTTAATAAAAAGGATTGGTGGCGACTCCCATATTCGTTTTCAAAATATAAGTCGATTTCAAAAAGGTTTCGACAGTTTGGTGACTTCACTGGGGATAAAATAAGAGAGTCAAGCCGCGAGTTGATTACTTTTAGTCTTTTTATCAAAAATTGATAATTTGGTTTAAATTTACGATCCCTTTATTCCATTTCATCCTTCATGTTTTGATATCTCGGGTTGTATAGCGATCTAGTATATTTGTCTTATTGGTTTGAAAATTTCTTTTTGTGTGTTTTTCGCATATGGCACAGAAGTATCTGAACTTGGCAAGTTATATCTATTTGGTACCTAAACTTCTTTTTGAACTTAACTGATATCTAAACTTGAAAACCGTAAATAAACTTGATACTTTTTTCAAGTACCTAACTAACACTATTAAAATACGTTGACGTGTTGTTGATGTGACACTAACGACTAATAACATAGTGATGCATGGCAGCTTAACATTTTGACATGTGGAAAAAAGAATTTTTTATAAATTTTATTTTATTTTTTCACATATCAAAATATGAAGTTATCACGTGTCACTATGCTATTAGTTGTCAGTGTCACGTCAATATATTTTAACGGTGTTAGTCAGGTACCTAAAAAAAGTACCAAGTCGGCTTACAATTTCCAAGTTTAGGTACCAGTCAGGTTCAAAAAATTTTTTAGATACCATGTAAGTACAAATTACCAAGTTCAAGTACTTCTGTATATATTAACCATTTTTTTTCCATAGAATCAAAATTTGGGACTTTTGAACTTAGAATATGTATAGGTGTGCTACACATTTTTGCATACAAAGGTTTGTAATTAAAGCGTGCATTATAGACCCAAATTGTTGTTATGAGTGATTTGAGTTTACTTTGATCCACGAGAATTCACCTAGTACTTCAAAGATTCAAGGCCCATTTACTGTAAAGGTGAACAAAATTTGATTGATTTGAAAATTCTAATTTTTTTCAAATTTTAAGTTAATTGAGTCGAGTTATTTAATTTTTTTCTAATAAATTCGAATAAATAATTTGGTTTTTCGAATCAAGTTGAATCTATGTTTTGAATAATTTGAATAACTCAAATAGCATATTGATGTAAATACCACTTATTATAACGAGTTAACTGGAACAACAAACTTGATATTTATTATCCTTGATTCAATTTTTTTTTCAATACAAGAGATTAAAGGGGATTCATTTTTTTGAGTTACAATTATTAAAATGAATTAGAGTTTTTATCTCAATTTTTTTATATCTTTCGTATCTATTTTATAATTCATATTCGAAGTTCATGATTATCCCTCCCAACAAAATTATCTCAAAATTTTGAATAATATGATAAAACCCATGAAACATGTATAAGAGTTAATTTCCTTTCATTGTATAGTTTTAATAATACATACACACAATGCATACATATACTTATAACTTTACAAGTAGTAGAAGGTCTTAGGATTAGCTAGCCATAATAATTGCCATGAACATTTTTCTTTAACAACAATTCCTTACTCAATCCAACAAATATTAGTTTTGATATAAATACACAATATTTTAAGAAAAATAAATAATAATAATAATTGGATATGTACATGCCAAACACATAATTGGATATCATACTCACTTAACCCTAATTTATGGGATACTGGTGGCAAGTTATTAATTAAAAGAGCACAAGTTGATTTGTTTTCTGTCCTAGCTGATGTCCAGACACAAATTCGAACAAGACTGTGAACAAAGGCAATAAGTGAATTAAAGGAAGAGAGTAGTATTAGGCGTACAAACTTTGTTAATGAAGTTCAGAAAACAATCCCACTCAGTGGAGTGTCGCTCGGTGCATGATTTTATTCAACTATCGTTCAAATCACCTAGTAGCTAGCTCAATCTACCCTTACACAATAAGTAATTGCGGCCCCTATAACGACCCCAATTGTTACAAATCACTCACCCAAAACCTCGCTTAAAACTCACAATAACTCTCCAACAAAATGCCTAACACAAGAGTGCAAAAGTACAAATCAAAAGACCAATAAAACACTTGATAAAAGCTCTAAAAATGCACCCTACAACCACTCTAAATGTAGTCAACCAGCAACCTATATATAGGCTAATACAATAGCTCTTTAAGCAGCATTTTGATAAGCTTAAAACTCTAAGTTAATAGTTGAATTTATCTCTTGAATTATCTTGAATATTTATCCAATAACGTTCTTGATATCCAAGTAAAACAGTTACCTTGGCCTCCAAGTAAAAGGATAGGGTATGAGATGGTGCAAATCGATCCTTACTTCTCTCTCTCCCAAATTCAATCAACTTCATTAAGGATAGAATAAAACATGGTCTGAGGATCATTTGCTGATAGTGTAATACATCATGAAGATCAAAGTAAAAACATGTCAACTTTATACTACACTTAATTGTCTTGAAGACATGTCCAAATTGTTGTCCAAAGGTCTATCCAGACAACTATTTAAAAAAAGGATAGAACATGGTGACAAACCATTCATTTCAAGAAACTTTTGAATACGAGGAGAAACCTCATATGCAAGGATAACTAAAGTCCCAACAGTCTCTCCTTTTAACTTTTTGATAAAACTCGTTAGCAAATTATCAATTTAGCTTCCCCTACATGGAAATCAATTTCTTTTTTTTAGTGTTGAAACTTGCTGAATTGGTTAAAGGTTAATTTCACTTTTTTAATGCAAATCCTACGTGACATGATCAATGGTGGATTGAAGTTTCTCTTTTTTCTTTTATGATTTTATTTCAACCATTAATTTAAAAGGATCTCATAGAATCCAGCTATAATGAGATTTTTAAATAGATACCAAGCCTCGAGCAAATTGAAGAAAGATTAATTGGCTTATCATGCATGAAAGTTAGAAAATAAGCAATCATAATTTTATTTTTATCTTTCTAATTATATAACACCAAATACATCAATTTTTTTTCATACATATTACAAATATGAGAGGGAATGCTAACCACATGATTTGAACTTCAGCATATTTAAGATGCCAACAAGGGGCTTAACCACCGCACCCTTACAATGCTAGTGTAAATATAATACATTTTATAGCACCTTGATAAAACACACTTTCTATGAGGTAAAAGTATCATATAGACTCTTGTAACTAAAGCTGAGATTGCATTTTGCTCATTTTACTTTATAAAAAAGTAAATTAATCCTTACATGTTAGATTAAAGAGAAAATCAGTCATTTTTGTTAAAAATTTCATCAACTTCTATTGTTAAAAAATGAAGTGAACACGTTACACGTGGCGTGCCACATGTACCTCATTTTGATGTACATGGACTAATTTTTAATAGTAAAAATGGATGAAATGTTTAACAGAAAGACTTGTTTGCTCTTTGATCTAACATATAAGGATTAATTTGCTCATTTTTTGAGTAGAGAAAGTAAAATACAATTTAACTTCTAATATAAAGACATCTATAATACTTTTACCCCTATACGACACAAAACTAACTGGGAATCTTGTAGCTCAAGAAACAGAAACGTAGCTATGTATATAATATTTAACATAGACACACGCATCAAACAAGTAGGATAGACCCATCAAAGTATACTATATGAAAATGAAAACTATACCCCTGTTTGTTTCACATGAAATTTTCACCAATTTGAGACCCCCATTAACCCAAAGTCACTTACAAATCAGCCCAATGCTCAGAACCAAGTAACTTTATGTTCCTCTTAACTAGAATCCCAAGATGATCATTATGGTTCCCATGCACAATGAAAATCACCTTATCACCTACCTTGAGACCCATTCTTTTAACAAAATCAAGCCACCCTTTGGTTAACACTGGCTTAGGGTGACCATCATTTTTCCTAGTGTAAAGCCTAAAGGTCCATACCTCACTATACTTGTCCCTGACTTGAAAATCCAACGACTGTGACCCTTCTAAAAGCTTGAAATGTTCCCTCATCGTAGCTGTAGGGAATGAAAAACGAACCCTAACATCAGTAGCTGTTAATATCTTAGAACAAAGCTCTTTCATAACGGGTTCACTCTCACTCGATTGCATATGCATGGTTTAAAAGCTAGTGAAAACCCCAGTTTTTTTTTATGAGAGTTAAGCTACTTTTATAGACATGTGATTGAAGTTGGCCATCACCATTTTGATAGGGTATTTCTTCAACTCATTAAGTCCAAGTTTAAATTTCCTATGAAACTTCAAGTATTGAAAGTTTATTGGATAATGAAGATTGGTATAGCACTATAACTCCCTTTTTAGATGGGTTTGATGGAGAGATCTTGGATTAATTTTCAATATTGAAACAATGAAAACACTGAACATGGATAGGGTTTTTTAAAAAAATATTAATGTTTGGATAAGATATGCTATCTTTTAGGCTTAAAATATGCTATAAGTAATTATATTCTTTTTTGTAAATTTAAAATTTAGTCTTTGTATTTTTATTTTCGTCAGAAATTCAGCCTTTTTACCCTTCAGATTTTAAATTCATGTTTAATTATTAACACTACTAAATATATATATGTAGAGGAGAAATACAAATAGGGCGGGGTGCTAATAATTCCCTAAATATATTTGTAAAGGAGAAATCTATTTACATCAGTGTAAAACTAAAGTGATTTTATATCATTCCATAACTTTTTATATAATTAATATTTTAATTAAAATTTTCTAACTATTTTTTTAATGTATAAAAACTTATATCGTTTAATGAATATTAATAAATACACTTTTTAAAGTCAATATGGTAAAAATATTGAATCGATTAAAAAATTTTACATGCATCATAAGTATAATTATATCAAAATAAATTTTATATTTTTTTATTATAACTTAATTTATTGTGTTATAAAAAATAATTGGTATTTAAAATAATAAATATATAAATGCAAATGATATCTTACCAAAATTAAGTCTCTATCAATAATTTATCTCTTATTTAGGATAGGTTTGAATAAGTAGTGCGTTAACTTACGGTTAGTGTAAAAGTAACAGTGATGGTAAAATTAAATACTGTAACGTGAAACAAAAATAAATTAAATGCATTACACCCCACTGCACATCTAAATCTATCCTTATTTTCTTTCAATTTCTTATAATATTTATTACGTTTCTATTAAATTGCATTTGGACTATAAATGATACTTTATCTGATAAAAGACAAGATTTTCTTTATGACGTCATACCAAGAGTGTTTTGGCTCAAAGCTCTTCTATGTTTACGTAATTTAATTTTGTTTTTTTTTAAGAATATATTAAACTGTACATTTATTTTAAAAAATTTAGGTTAGTTTTTAGGTAATTTAAAAATACAGGATAATTTTTGAAAAAATTGAAGAGAAGACAAATTCATTGTAGTGATGACACATGTCATTTAAGAAAAAATTAAAGATATCACGTGTCGTTTTCCTAAGAAGAGAGAAATTGTTATGTGACAAATTTTATGAGAGTGACATGAGTTGTTTTTAATTTTTTTTACCACTAAACATGGTTGTTTTTCTCTTCAAATGTTGAAAATTTATCTTAATTTTTAAAATGTTAAAATATATAATAAGTCCTTATACTTTTTAAAAAATAGGAAACTTAGTTCTTATCCTTCTATTTTCAGGAATTAAAAAATATATTAACTTGAATTTAACAAAAAAATTTTACCAGTGTTTGCATTTAAATCTAAATTTTAAAATATAAAAATTCATCATTAAATTTTTTGAAATAAAAAAAAATTAAATTCTAAATTTTCAAAGAATTCAAGTAGTCATCACAGTTTTTTTTTGAATATTTCATTGTGAGTTTTGATCAGATATGCCTTCTTGCATTAATAATAATACTTATATCAATCGAACTAAAATTCAATCTGCAAAACTGTTGATATGCACTGATATTTCTATTATAGCTTTTTTATTAATTAATGGATGTACGGACAATCCTACGACAATCATTTTTAGCAACAAAACATGACAAAGATTCGCTGCCCCTTCCGACAAATTTCAATCATAAACAAGCCGCCCAAAAAGAAGTTTCGAATAAAAATTGAGCCATTAATTAACGGAATATTATTTTTAGTTGTCGGCTAAAAATTTAGGGTTACACCTTTTTCATGGGAATATTACAATTGTAAGGCTTTTTATTTTTTACATGGAAATTATGCAACAAAAGTATGTTTCAATTTATAGATTTTTTGTTACAATAGGTGAATTAATTATGACATTTTCTCTTAGTATTTGCAGTTGCAACTTACTATGAAGTGGATATTGCGCAATTTATCCTCTTTATTTAAAAAAATGCATAGATTAGTTCTTATATGTTAGATCAAAGAATAAACTGGTTCTTTTTGTTAAAAATTTCATTAATTTCTATTACTGGATATTGGTCTTTGTAACTTTCTAGTTATTTGTTAGCCACGCCAATTTTAACAGTAAAAATGAATGAAGTTTTTAACAAAAATGACTAGTTTGCTCTTTAATCTAATGTATAGAGACTAATTTATCTATTTTTAAATTAGAAAAAGGGGCAAAATGTAATCTGACTCCTAGTGTAGGGACCTCCATGATACTTTTACCCAACTTACCCTGCATATTTGTTGGTATATTTTGGTTGAAAATTTGTGTTTGATCTCTTGCAACTCTCTGAGAATTTTGAGCAGCAGTGCAAGTGATTATAATTTATATAAGATTGATAAGGATATCATATCAAGCAAGGATATTTTCCAAGAGTTCTAATGTAAATTGGTTACCGTATTTTAAGAGATCGTGTTTTTATAAAAGACTATAGTAAGAAGATCCCTTCTTGTTCTATTACCTTATCTGAAGTCCAATTGGAATGCGATCCTAATAGCATATTTTGATCACATTAGCTAAAGAATTACAAGTCTACAATTGCCGAATTAAAGAAGACTTATTGGTTTGGTTAAGTGTGAATTGAGAAGAACACTTATTTTGTTCATTGAAAATAACTTATTTTTAGTGTAAAAGTACTTGTAAACAAATTGTTTTATGTTCATGTTATAGAAATGAGGTTGTAATTTGATGAATGAGTTAAACTTAAATCATATCTTGTATTGTTGATTCATAGTGCATTACTCTTTAGACAAAATCCTTACAAATGTAGGAGGGTTTTGAACTGCATAATCAATTATTATATCATTCTCTGCTCTTTACTCTTTTAGTTGTTTCTTTAGTTGCAATTTGATGTATAATTGACAAGCAACTCAACACTAACATTGCTTATTTGTAAACTTTTATAATATAGTAAATTATATCATGTCAGTTATTAAAAATTTAGTTAAAGGTTAAAATTTTATTTTTATGTATTTTTAAGGGACTTTTAATGAGACACCAATGTATGATTGCCATTGCCCATAAAGACACCATTAGATTCATGATACTCAATGAGGCCATGTAGTTTTGTAGTGATGTGATAGGTGGCATTATAGCCTAGATCTCAAGGGTTGGCATTGGATTGTTGAACAGTTATATAATTGGCTTGAGCTTAAAAAATAATCATGACATAATGAGCAACACATGTTGGCAGTGTGCCAAACATGTTTGCAAAGCTAACATCTAATAAAATTAGATAAGCCTTACAGGTTGGTGTCTCGCCAATTTTTCAAACAATTGTTTTTGCGCCACAATTGAGTGGTGTTGTTGTTAGGGGCAACACTTGTGATTGTTGTTATTCCATTAGTCGCCCATGACAACTGTAACAATGTTTAGGCTTGGATTTCTTTATTCATCATGTTTAAGAAAGACTTCATTTAAGATAGTATTATCGTTGGTGCATATTATAATTGATATTTTATTATACTTAAAGCAGTAGCCACAAAGAATTAAACAATTAATTCTTCATTGGCAATTGAGGCTCTAACTTAAGCAAGTTCACTAGCAAGAGGACAAACACGATGCAAATAGTTGATCATGTGAAGTCTCTCCTTTCTGAAGTAGGCTAGTTTATCTCAAAGGTTGAATACCCAAGTTTGTGACTTTTAGCAAAGGCGGTGTAAAGGAACTCCCAAGCTCAACTGGTGAAGTCGCTATTGGCAATTGTGGATGTTATTGTTGGGTTAACAGACACCACTAAGGCATTTTGGATAAATTGGTCTTGATGAAATCAAATGGTATGAATTGATTTGTTGACAGTCACAAATAATGCTTAAGGGGTTGGTTTAGAACCATCAAGATGGCCGAAAAGATCATGGCCATGCATAAGCTTTGAAAATTATGCTTTGTATGTCGAGAAATCAGTACTTTCAGTTCATTTTATTAGGGGTTAGGAAGTAAGGTTGAATTGTATCACCATAGTGGGGCCACTAATATCAATGTAATGAAAGTATTGGTGGAGGCTACTTAGTATAGTAGCTTTTAGAAAGACTTGTTTGAGTGTGAGGTAGTGGGAAAAAATTAAATCAAACTCTGGTGAGCTTTGATAGCTCTGATACCATATAAATATAATGATAAAAAATAAAATGTTAATAATCTTTTTTCATTTACTCTAAGTTCTTACATACAAAGCGATAATAACAAACTAATAATTATTTTCATAAGATTCTCTTATAATATGAGAACATTTTTTTAAAAATAAAAAACAACTCAATAAAAAAGAAAAGCAAACAATTATAAAAAAATTAAAGAGACTCAGTAACCTAATATTCATTTTATGCCAATATAGTTCATTGTCGGTGTATAAATTCATACACTTATAATGTATCAAATAGAACTAATTATTTATTCTTTGTTATATAATCACTTTCAATCAAATGGTATAATTATGATTTTAGCCACCCTACCATGCTGAAATTTAATATTTAGTCTCACTACTATAAGTTTGACATAATATGGTCCTTCTACAATTGATTATATCATAAGTAGAGTGGCAAAAAACTTGTATTAGTTGATAGAAATCTCGAATTCAATACTTGAACAACCTTACCATCGTCCCTTGTAGAAAAATGGTCCCTCTATTTTATAATGTTATTAGCATGTCCAAATTAATAACAATGACATTATTATTTTTTACTATTATTCAGTATACTTAGTGTTACGTAAAAATCTAATTAATCATGTTCAACTAATAATAAATTTACACGTCACTAGAATACTTCAAATTACTTTCATAAGTCACGTCGTTACTAATAATTAGACTTAGTATTAACATGATAAAAATACAGACCAGATTGAATCAAATATAAGAAAAGGGATCAAATCTCAAATTTCAGGCTAATAGAGGACTAAAATAGAATTAAACCCATACAAATATTGCTTACCCAACACAGGCTCAGCTCCAATTGAAGAAAAAAAGGTAAAAATTTACGGTTTACTTAGACCTATGGGCCATCTTTTGCCCAATATAGAAAAAAGCTCAAAGACGCTTATGGTGATCCAAAAAAAAAAAAATGGAATTGATCCATGACCCATAATTGTTTTCACTATCAGTTTTGTTTGGGTTCTTTATATGAAGGGCAATTGCTTCAGCTTCTATAACTGAGATTCCTTTGTAGTTTGGTTTACTAATTAAACAAAAAAAGGGAAATGGCCGCTGACGCCGCTGCCACTGCATCCTCTTCGGTGACGGAGGAGGAGCTGACCTTGACAGTAAAATGGAGCGGGAAAGAGTACACGGTTCGAGTTTGTGGAGATGACTCAGTAGCCGAGTTGAAACGAAGGATCTGTGAAGTGACGAACGTTTTACCCCAAAGGCAAAAGCTTCTTTACCCTAAGATCGGAAATAAGCTCTCCGATGACTCCCTTTTGCTCTCTCAGATCCCCCTTAAGTCTTCTCTTAAGATGACCATGATTGGGTAGTCTCTCTAATTTGGGTTCTTTTGTTTTTAGAATGCCATTCTATGGGAATTTTTAGCTGTTTTGAACTATTAAATTCTTATAATTTTAGTTTTTTTTGAAACATGTTGTAGAAAATCATTAATCTTTGCATTGATGAATGTGGCTTTATATGATGGTATAAATAATATTAATTTCAATTGTTCTCCTTGTTGTTGTTATGAATATGTAGAACTGTTGAAGATGATATAATAGTCGATCCGGTCGAGGCACCGGAGATTATCGATGATTTTGAACTCGGGCAAGATGAAGCCGTTGATATTAAAGATAAAGAGGTTAACAAGCAGAAATTGAAGAGACGTATAGATCAATACAAGGTTAGAATCTCTTCTTTTCATACATCATGTATATGAACCTTGTCGATATGCTTGTGTTCCTCGGCCATTGTTCTTGGGTGGTTTATGTTTGCAATGTCTAAAGTGTTCGACCTTTTATGTATTTCGTATGTTCTTTATGGTGGTAGAAAATGTTTGAGCTAAGATTGTGAAAGAACGACAATACGAAATTTGCATAGGTGAATTGAAAAAGTTGTCATACATTGTTAGGTTTAATTCTGATGAGGGGTTTGGTATAACCCTCTTATTATAATTGCATTTCACTAATCATGGTTGTACATATGTATTACTTGAGACCGAGTAGTTACGAACCCTAAACCCTATATTGCGTCCTTTTAAACACTCTTCTTTGCATAAAAGTTAATTATTTGTTCTTGTCTTGTTTACATCTAAAGTGTTGATTGTAAAAGATCGATAATACGAAATTTGCTTCGGTGAATTGAAAAAGTTATCATACATTGTTAGGTTTGATTCTATTGAGGGTTTAGTATAACTCCTCTTATTATAATTGCGGTTTCACTAATCATGGTTGTGTGTATGTATTGCTCATTTACTTGAGACCAAGTAGTTAGGAACCCTAAACCCTTTATTGTGTCTTTTTAAACACTCTTCTTTGCATACAAGTTAATGATTTGTTCTCGTCTTGTTTACATCTAGATCGAACTAAAAGCTCCATGCCGTAAAGGAAAGAAACTGCTTGTTTTGGATATAGACTATACTTTATTCGATCATCGATCGTCTGCTGAGAATCCACTTCAACTTATGCGGCCTTGTAAGTCTACTGTCTTTTTTTTTTAATTTATACGTTCGGTATGTTTTGGTAGGTGCTAATGCTGAAGATGACCTTTTTTTCTTTTGGCAGATCTTCATGAGTTTCTAACAGCTGCTTATGCCGAGTATGATATTATGATTTGGTCTGCGACCAGGTGAGTCATATTCCCATAGCCTTCTTAAATTTTATCATCAACCCGTAGCTTACATGGGTATGTTAGTTTACTTTCTCAGTCTTTTTTCATGTTTTGAAGAGTCATATTCCCATAACCGTTTTTTGGATATGCCTTTCATACAAATGTTGGACAGTTATTATGAGAAAAAACGAAGAATTTGAACAACATAAAGATGCATGTTGTAAATTTTCTTTGCATATAGTCTGGCTTTCTCAGGTTTCTAAAGCTAAAATTTGTATCTCTCTCCAGCATGAAATGGGTTGAATTGAAGATGGGACAACTCGGGGTTCTAAATAACCCGAACTACAAAATTACAGCCCTTCTAGACCATTTAGCAATGATCACTGTTCAATCGGATTCTCGTGGACTCTTTGATTGCAAACCACTTGGTTTAATTTGGGCAAAGTTTCCTGAGGTACATAAAAAAACCAAAGTTGCTCTTGTTTTTGCTTCATTAGATTGGTATGCCCGAATGAAAATCGCTGACTGATGTATGGTTTCTTTTACGTATTCAGTTTTACAGTTCGAAAAACACTATAATGTTTGACGATCTCCGAAGAAATTTTGTGATGAACCCGCAGAACGGTTTGACAATTAAGCCATTCCGAAAAGCTCATGCCAACCGAGACACCGATCAAGAGCTTGTGAAACTCACTCGATACTTGTTAGCCATTGCAGAACTCGATGACTTGAGTACTCTTGATCATAGTAATTGGCAGTTATTCACCGACGACAATGTCAAAAGACGCAGGCATGCGTGACCGACGTTGACAAGCACAGAAGTTTAATGTGTTACTAATAATGTTCACTTTTTAAGGTAAATACTATTATCTGGCAAAACCTTACGTTTCTTCCCCTTCTAGGTATAAATAAACGTTGCTTCGAGCGCAAGGTTTCTTAACATCACTAACAGATGTCCCCATCTTTTTCAGGGGTCGCAAGCATCCGAGCAGTGACACCAGTAAATGCTAGCCTTTGCTACTCCTCAACCAAGGCGTAACAGCAACTTGAGCTCATGGATATCAATTTATTCGGCATTAATCCATCTTTTCCATACATATATATTTGTATATATGTATGTATGTATGTATGTATAATGTCTTTTCTTTGTTAAGAAACCCTAAACTGGATCGATGGTTATTACTCAATTTAACCTATGGCAGTTTGAGTAAGTGGCTTGTTTTTATTAATTTATCCTTAGCTGAACTTAATTGTGATTACAGTCCAATTTTAATCAGTTAGTAAAAGAAGAGGATGAATATCATGAATTTTGATTTAATATGCAATGCCATTCATGAATTAAATATTAAAATTCGGTTATTTTTTTACCCTAGCTTAACTTATTAAAAAGGGGTAAACTCCTTCGAGTATTTCTAAAATGAATTAAATATTGGTTAATTTTTGCCATAATTGAGAAAAAAAATCGTGAATTATAATAAAAAAATTGGTTAACTTCTGTCATATCGTTAATTCTGTGAGATTGGCATGATTAAATGATGTAGAATTAATTTAAGACATGGCATATTTTAAGTGCAATGATATAATAAGAATAGTTTAAAATAAGGTTAAATATTAAAATTATATATTTATTTTGATTTAATATATAATTTGATATATAAATTTTGATTTAAAAAAATAATTTTATTGTAAATCAAATATAGACATGAAATTTGGATTTAGATTCAATTGTAGACATTTAAAAAGATAAAAAAATTAATTTATTTTTATATCAGATAAATACAGCCATTGGAGTATCCAATACGTAAATGTAAAATGATGGTGTATCAATAGTGATGTTAATTGCTTGTGAAAATGAAATTAAATCAACATGTCATGTATAAAATTACACAAAATCAAAGTTCATGTACAATATAACACGTTGAACCAAAGATCACATATAGTTATGAACTTTATCCCTTTAAATTATTTTATTTTAAGTGATGTCTTATACCATTGTAACTTAAGTAGTTAAATTTAACCCAAGGCTCATTTTCAAGCTTTCGTGCTTATTTTAAAAGTAAAGGGATCAAAATACAATCCGCTCTATAGAGCACTTTTACAAGCAAATTACTATATATATATATATACAAGAAAGCCAGGAGAACTACTCAATCACAAGAGCATAAAACATACAATTTCAAACATCAAAATCTTTTAAGAATCAATGATAAAAAAGGATTGAATATAATCACCATGCATGAAAAATAGAGTTCAATACATTGTTATTTCGAGTTCACCATTTTTACTCCGATTATTTTCTTCAAACAGAGAGAAAATATGTTGAAAAAACCCGAACAATCCCTACTAAAATAGAGGTTCAAAAACTTACTATTCTCGTCTTTATAAGGCTACTTAGTGGAGTCAGTTGCAGAAGCCGGGAGATGATTAATGATGATAGGGGGACGTAGAGCTCGGTGTTTGGCTTCATTCTCTTTGCGTGCCTTGAACATTTCTTCTGTCTCAACCACAACCAACCTTTTCACCTACACATAAAATGCCTCAGATAAAAAACCCTAAACTCGGAAAAAAAATAACAAGAGGACAAAAATCAATAAGGGGTCTATATAGCAATACCTGCTGAAGCATTCCCCGGACAGTGGGAGTGTTCCAACGCATGACAGTGCGGTTACATTTACGTAACCTTAGTGCCTCTAAGGTGCGCCTATGAAGCCTTCGTGTTCCAGGAATTCCCCTCACAAGGGTTATATAGAGGTTTGGGCTCCATGCAACAGGAACACTTGCTTTGAACTTATTGAAAGCACTCATTTCTTCCTCACTGCACTAACCACAACAGAATTGGTTATGACAAAGTTCCAATTTTAAATCACCATAAAAAACATCATCACATTTGAAATACTTTGTATTTGCTTTAACCAATACAAGAAATCAATCATTTTTAGTGATGAACTTCACAAATATCCCATATGGTATTCATTAAACCCTAAACCTTTTTTTTTTTTTTTTGTAACCAAGGAATCCGCCACGAGTGGCAGTAACTAATCCCTTCGCTGCAGGTGCTCTTCGAAGAGGGTTGGTCATGAAATATGACCCATTACCATGAGCGGGCATTGATCCCTCGACCACATGGTTAAGGGATGAAGTGAGCAACCACCATATCACACTTCATGATTAAGTCTAAACCCTATTTTAAACTACCATCAAGAACAACATCATCACATTTGAAATATTTGGTATTTGCTTTAACCATTACAAGTAAATCAATCATTTTTACGTAAACAAATAGATAAGATAACCAATATCATGATGAACTTCACAAATATCCTCTACTGACTCTAGATCCTAAACCCTAAACCACTACATTTTTACTTAAACAAACAGACAAGGTAATCAATATAATGATGAACTTCACAAAATATCCCCCTATGGTATTCATGAAAACCCTAGACCCTAAATACTAAACCTTAATCGAACCAAACAGGCCTTAATTCCCATATATTTCATACATAAACCCTCCTCCAATCATATCCTTCTTAATCTTACCACACATCCATCTTTAACTTTTACATCTCCACTACGGTCATTCACTAACAGTCATATCACAGATAATACTGTAGTTTCTAAGCACCGAGTTCCGGGGTTTCAAGTAGCAGTGGCGTAGCAATGTCGCCGCCGCTATTTCGCTGCGGAGGATAAAGACCTCAATAGCAGCGATCGCCGCCGCAAATAAGCAGTTTAACCGAAAATAACAGACATAAACCGATAGCTTTTAAAAAAAATTCTCCTTAAACAGAGAGAGAGTAACAAGCAGTAGGATTGAAAACAGAAAATCAAATAAAGCAGAGTGATGCAGAGGCAGAAACCAGAATTACTCAAAATCTGATGACTCAAGTAGAAATCGACCTTCAATTAGGGTTTCAAGATTACCGTTATTTAATTTACTGGTCCGTCGGAAATTTGAAGGCAAGCGAGGGCTCGGGTGAGGCACCGCCGCACTGGAGAAGGAGGAGAACAGGAATGAAGAGAGATTTAGTGTGGGCCGGGAATTTTCAAAGGAAAATCTAGGGAAAAGTTTGGGTTAATTCACCATTTGGCCCCTAAATTATATTATTTTTTTGCTTTGGTAATTAAACATTTTTAGGTCACATTTTGGAGAAATTATTTTATTGACCCTCCCACCACATCATCTATGATCTCTTTTCAATTATTTAATGATATTTCAATAACTTTTTTTGTATCATTAACATATAATTCTGATATTTTTTTATTCTGAACCCCAAACTCTGAATCTTCAAGGTTAGATGAAATAATTTCTCCTCATTTTGACGTTTAACTATAATTTTCATCGTATTTTACTTTTTAAAAAAGATTATTAACAAGATGTTTAGGTAAAAAATGATAAAATAGTATATTAAATAATTAAATCACAACTCAAGTAAAATAAAAGTTAATATATAAATTTTATTTGGATAAAACACTAAACCATTTCAGTAAAAGCTAAAATTTATATAATTTATTATATATTAATTTATGGTTTTATATTAAAATTTGGGTGAAGTTTTTACTCTTTTTTTTTATATATATTTTAACAGGTTTATATATACAATTATATAACATATAATATAATGTGTATACTTAATAATAGAAAATGCCCATCATGACTTCGAGGTAAAAAATAATAAAGTATATTTTAATATTATAGTATATGAATTTTTTCAGTAAAACTTCGACTATATTATTAAAAAAATCTTAAATTTAATTTAATAATTATCAAATCAAACTCAAACTCGAATAATTTATCAGTAAAATTCAAACGTTACAAAGTGGTTCACAAGCTTAATCAAACTTTCCCTTTTTAGTATATTGATGATCAGCTCAAGCCTGGTCCCGAATTCCGAATTGAGCTCAAGCTCATATTGGCCAACTAGATTAAAAATGAGAAAAATTGCATTTTTGATCTCTTTAAACAATTAAAAATTCAATTTACATCCTTTTAGCACAGAATTTTAGCTTTGATCCTCCGAAAACTTATCTTCACTCTCCCAACACAAAATTCCAAATTTGCCCCTTAACAAGTGCTATGATATGTATATGAAAGGACAAAATTCCCAATTTTGCCACTTAACAAGTGCTATGATATGTATATGAAAGGAAAGTAGAAGGAAGAAAAACATGGATTTTCATTCAAAGCATTGTACAAGAAATATTTTTTTTCCTACCATTTATGCATTTTATAAATAATGCACATCCAAACAACCTAAGGTGACTAACACGAAAATGGAGGACATCACATTTCTGTATCATATTTAACCACTAATGAAACAGACAAGAGGGAGTTAAACACGGAACCTGTTCTTAAGTTGTTTTTTACCACCTCAGGTAAATCATATGCCCTGAAATCAAGTTTTTCTAGCAAGGACTTACCAGGTGCATATCGAAGATATTCATCGGTTGAAAGAACCGAAAAAGGGAAAAATAAAGACAAGGAAGAGGGAGGGGAGGGGGTTACCAAGAACAGGATGAACTTGGCTTTATCAGAGCACTATGGAAAACATGGCAGTTCCCGCTAATTTTAAATGTTCAAATGCGGAGTGGACCAGTTACAGGAGTACTACCAGAATTGGCATCTTTATGATTAAGAGAGAGGTTTGCGAATTGAGAATCGAGATCTCTACTGCTAGAGCGTCGATGGGTAGATGATAGCTGCTGTTGTTGTTGCGGTTGATTTTGCTGCTGCTGATACAAGGCTCGTAGCCTACTGAGCTCCCTCTCCAATACTTCCTGCTCAACTGTATCACAGTGATTGCATAATTTAGATTTAATCGATTAAAATAATTATTGTTAATCACAAGACAGATTGATACTGGTCCCCTAGACACATCGGCAGTTTTCTATGTACTTATTCATGCTTTCGGAATATCCAATGCATTGTCAAGGAATCCCGGCTCCCAAGACACAAGGCATGGACCACAACATCCTATTTTCCCCCTAAAAACGAAAGAAACACAAATAAATGTGGCTCAACCGTCAGTCAATACCTAGCTAGACACCTTCCTTACTAAGTACAGCAAGATATTTCTACGTTTTATTAGTGTAACAAACAAAATCGTGACCAAGGAAACCGGCACTGTCTTGTAAAGATTTCGCCGTATGTTTTCTTCCTTCTTACCAACCCATTTAGAACATGACAAGAAACTTCACTTTGTCTTACCAACACTCTCTAGCCATCTCAAACCCAAATCTCCAGTCATTTTTTTGGTCAAAGTTCCTCTCACCTATGCTAATTTTTCTTTACAAGCAACTTAATCAGCAACCTATGGATTATAAAAGGGATAAGGGAACATTTAGTCCGTGAACTTAACAACTTTACCCAACTGGGTCCTTGAATTTTTTTTTGTGGTCAGCATTAGTCCTAAAACTTGGCAACTTTTCCCAATTTTGATCCCTATGATGATATGGCATTCTAATATTAGGTGATGATGTGGCATAATATCAGAGTGTCGCATCATCACAGAGACCAAAACTGGGAAAAGTTGCTAAGTTCAAGAAATAAATGTTGCTTTATCCCATTATAAATTTTGAAAGGGATCTATCACCCCAATGATTCAAATACATATAGGTCCAAACTACAGACTAATTATAAAGGTAGATAAGAAGTTAATATGCAATATGTAATTCAGAAAAACAGCATAAAATAGTAGAATTAGAGTTCATAGGTTAGACACATACAATGTTTGATAGCTTTCTCCTGAGCTAAACCCTCTAAGCGTTGCTTAAGAGCTTTGTTCTCCATGCTAAGAATAAGATTCTGCTGGTTGAGAAATTCAAGCTCAGCTGAAACTTCAGATCCTTCTGCCTGTTAATAAGAAACACATGTAGCACTTCATAGTAAAGCGTACTGTTTTGTAACTTCAAGTCAATTTTAAAACGCTTCTATTTGGATTTTGGACTAATACTTGCCTGCAAAGCTTGTACATTTCTTTCTAGCTCAGCTATGTACTGAAGTTTACGCACCCTTGACCGTTGCGCAAATTGCCTGCAATGGACAGTAACAAAGTACTCAAATATAATACTTTCTACCAATGTAGAGCATGCGCATTGGCACAATAAACCATATATGAATCTTAATAAGAAAAACCCAAGAACCATGCGGCAAAAAATAGATCAGAGTCGCAAGTTATTAACAAAAGAAATATCAACTAAATAAACAGCAGGTGCAACAAAGTAAGAAATTTGAAGAAAGAAAAAAAAAGAAAGAAATTGATGGAATCGAAAACAAAAGAAAACATGACAATATCTACTAGTGTTATCCTGTTGTATTTTTGTATGCAGGAGGACCCTACCAAACAGACTACAGACAAGCACCAACATGCTCCATAACAGGATAACCAAAGAGGTTTCCAGGAAACCAGAATCAAATATGTCTGTTTTGTGGCTGAAATTTTCCAGCCAAAGAACCAGAGGTACAACAAGGCCAAAAATGCATAAAACTAGTAGAAAGTGAATGCAACCACAAAATTCCAAGCAATGCAATCATGCTGAGCAGCTCCAGCTAGAATCATTTCCTAATCCCATTGCAAATTAATTGACATTTGACAAGCACCTTCTCAATTTGATCATATAAGCAAAAAAGTAATTAATTACTAACAAGTAGCAATATTAGCAACAGTATAAGCAATTGCAAGCATTCCTTGAGCTCATAGAATGTAACTTATAAAAGATATTGCTAATATTGTGATTTGGATCAAAGAATGCACATGCAGAAAGTAACAAACAGGACCACACAACCAGGAACTTTATATGTTACATCATGTTGCTTCGACATAATAAAACAATTGGAACAATAAGATAGGCAACTCACTGCTTGGCACGTTTACTATCGCCATCACATGCAGAAGATTTAGTGTGAGAATTATCCTTTTTCTCAGAAGAAGCTTTTGCATCAGGAGGAGCAGATTCAGCAGAATCTTGTTTTTCACTTGCAGTTGAGAGAGCACCCTCTAGCTCTCGTGGTGCACATGATGATCCTAAACTCTGAAGAAAGGTATTTTCTCTGAGAGAAGGAAGCCTGCTTGGATGAGTCATAACATTCAAAGATGAATCCCATGCCCTATTTTGCTTTACCAAGTTCACATCACTGTAGAGAGAGGAAAGCCTAGCATCTTGAGATCCCCAAGATGGTGTGTTAATCATATTATTATATCTGAACTCATCTTGAGCTGCATAATCTAGGTTAGGAGCATTAGATGCATCAATATATGCAAAAGAGTCACTTGAAGAACGTCGATGACCTCCTCTGCGCACAGGAGTCTCTGGTTCATTAAGGAGATCGTCAAGCCAAGAAGGCTGTTCCTCCATTCGGAGGCTTTCGGAGGAAGTGCGTTGGTGATGTGTATTTCCTTCTCTAGGCTTTTGAACTGCTTTTGACCCAATAACACTGTTGGGGATATAATCAGTATATGCTGGGGAAACAGTGGGAAATGGACTTTTCGGAGGAAGTAAAGCATGCTTTCCAGAAACCATAAAGTTCCTTATGTTTGTTGAACCCTTAGAATTTGCCATGGCCAAGAACCTCCCCTTCCTGCAAAGAGCGTAGGAGAGACAAATCACAAAATTAATTAGTCATGAAAAGAACAAAGGCAAACATGAAGGTCCCACGAAAAGGACAAAAAGAAAAGAAAACTGCAGTGACATTTTCACAAACCAAGAGACTATAAGCCCTGCATTCAACGAGGAAATCAGATCACATATTGGTATCATGCATCAAATGCACTGTTACATAACATATCAGGTACTAAACATAAAAACATCCATGTCCTGAAGATAGCATATGCAAAGCAGAAAAGCCATGCAAAAAAGACCACCATGAATACTATTAGAAATCTCCCTATCTCCATGGAATACCCTTGTCATCAACGCCTATTTTATTGAGTGGTAAGAAGCTCAATGCACTCCCGGTTACGACCTGACTCGATCCCAAATTTAGTTGGGACCTAATATATCAAACACTGGGGTCTCAAACCAAAAAAAAAAAATACCCTTGCCGACGTGTAAATTATATTCAGATCATGTTCAAAAGTGTTCACTGTTCTCATAGCACTGTAGCAAAGACCAATTTACCAAAAAAATATACAAGCGTACTTTCACCAGGAAGTAAACCCTCAATTTGTATAGCCCAAAATAAATTATAAAAAACATTAAAATAAAAACAACATAAAAAGAAGAAATATCACCACAAATGCATATCCTCCCCATTGAAATAGCCGCAGATAATACAGCAAACAGATCAAGACAATCCTTAAAAAAAACCTCTAAACGTTAACAGTATAATTCGTTGCCTTAAATGACACTATTCAATTTATTCCAAAAAACTTGAAAAAAATTCAAAAATAAAAAACAAAATCTCTCTAAATTAACTTAGAATAACGTTTCGGGCACTATTTATAGCTTCTCATTCCGAACATTAAAAGAAAATCAATTAAATTGTGTTCTAAAAATAAATATAATAATAAATGACAAATGACAAATAACGTTAGCTAAAACTAAGTGAAAATCCAAATACTGAAAACTCTTGATTCTTTCGATTTTCCACGATTCCTCAGCAACCAAAAGCATCATAATATCAATATGAATAAATATGAAATTATAAAAAAAAAAAAGGAAACAAAAGGCCTAAGAACTGAGATTAGGTATTAAAAAAATGGAAATCATACAATGTAAGAGATGAACAAAAAAAACTAAAATATCTATATATTCGAAGATTTAACAGAGGAAGATTGATTTCTTGAAGTTAAGAAGGAAAAAAAAAAGGAAAACAAAAAACAAATAAAAGATTATTTTATGTTAAATTACAAAAATTGCAAAAAAAAAAAATCACACCAACAAAAATGAAGAACTTACCTTTCAGAAATTGAAGAACTGAGATTTGAAATCCAATGTTTCTAAATCGAAAGCTAATTATTTCCTACTATTTTTTTTCCTTTTTTTCAGTTTTTTTTTTTTCTTTTTTGAAGGCGTTTTCTCCCTTACTCTGTACTTTTATTTCTATTCCCCCCCCCCTCTCTCTCTCTGCGTTGAAGACCGGGAGTGGGAATCAGGGACTATACTAAAAAACATAAAATCTGAAACAAATTAGCAAAAAAGAAATATATTTTACATTTTAACCCCTTTAAAATACTAATATTATATACTAGCCCTGGCGAATTCTTTTAATTTTAAAATGTTTGTTAATGATTTTGTTTTTTGTTTTTTACATATTTTTAAATTGTACAATTTTGGTTTAATTATGTTTTAGTCCTTATATTAAACTAAAATTTACAATTTAGTCTTTTTTCTCTTTTGTTAACATATATTTTACATTTTACTTTTACCATGTTATTAGTAGGTCCGAGCTTATAGCACCATTAGTTGATGACGTTAAAGTGATGAGGTATTTTTTTTAAATAACCTTAAACATTTAGCTAAAATGTAAATAATTATTATCGGTTTATTAAAAAAAATATGCTCGTTTTTTCACTTCAACGACAAGAACTAATGATTTTATCAATTTAATAGTGGATTAAATTGTGTCAAACTAAAATAGAATGATAAAATATCAAATTTAAGCATAATAAAAAGGATAAAATCATAATTCGATCATAATATTTATATAATTATGTTATTATCATAAATTATGGTATTTCTTTTTAACTCATCCTAATTGCTATAATCGGGGACGAAGCTAGATTCTTTTTCTTCAAGAGTAGAATTAAATTATATACTTTTTAAAAAGATCTGAACGTAATTTTATCATCGCGTTAACTTACAATTTTATAATTTATAGATGGATTAAACTAATATTTCACCATTTTTTGAGACAGCCTAATTTAAGTTATAAATTTTTAGGGCAAAACATAATTTTACTTTTACATTAAGTTATAAATTTATAATATTTATTTCATCATTTTAAGGCCAAAGTCCGTACGTACCCCTAACATTGTTGCTGGATACGATTATGGCATTTTATTAAAAATATTACCAATAAGAACGTGACATATGGTGCATTCTTATTGGATATTAAAATAAAATTACTAGATTGATTTTCTCATAAATAATGGAATTACAGATTAATATATGATAAAATTACACTTTTACCTTTTAAAAATGAAAAAATTATTTTTAATCTTTTAAACATGATAAAATTATATTTTGATCTCTCAAAAATTTATAATTAAATCTCGACCCAATGTAGATTAAGACCAATATGAAAAAGTAAAGATTTGCATATTTTTTGTTTTTTTTAATATTTTATAAATTCTTATACTTTTCCTAAATTTGGAATTTAGTCCTACTTTTCAAATCTCAAAACTCATATCTGACTATTAACAATGTTAAAATTATTTCGTTAAATTTAGGTTCATTACAACGCCATTTTTTTTAATTACATTACTACCTATTGAGATTTTTTTTTTAATTTCAAAATGTCATGTCAACAAATTTTAACAAAAAACTATCAGTGTTAACAATTAGACTCGAATTTTAAAATCTGAAATGTAAAGGACCAAATTTCTAAAAATAAAAGTATAAGAACCAAATTCCAATTTTATAAAAAGTACAGGGACCTATTGCATATTTTAACCTTATTTGGGGGGGTGTTCAAGAAAAAGGTTGGATTTAGTCAATAATGAGTTGGGAAGTGAGTTTATTACACGTAAAGTGAATGGGCAATGCGGTGCAACTTGTTTTTAAATCATTATTAATATATTAATGCGTGATGAAAAAAAAGTGTCATAAAAAATAAAACAAAGGAGAGATGAAAGAAAGTGCACAAAGGAAGAAAGCCAACCAAACTCCAACAACATCAAAAAAAGCACACAAAGGCACAATAATTTTCGGTTAAATTCGGTGTAAGGTTAATAAATTATTAGTAAGTTTATGTTTTAGTCGTTTAACTTTAAAAAGTTATAAAATGGTCATTGAATTATTCAGAAGTTTTCATTTAAGTTACTGAACTATTTAAAAATTTTTATTCAAATCATTGGGCTGTTAAGTTTTTTTTGTTATAGCCTGGTTGGTGAGCTTCAAGCTACAATTCGGTGACTAGTATAGTGAATTAGTGCCCATCAATGAGTAGAATAATATACCTTGAATCCGAATTGATCTAACAGTTAGTGTCGGAGATCGGAGAAAAAAATTGTTTGAATTTTGGTTCCTAAACTTACGTTGTTCAAAGTTATTTCATTAAAAAAAAAGTGAATTGTAGAAGAGTATAGAGAATAGAAATGAGAGCTGTCAATTGATGCAGCCGGTACGAACAAGGAAGTCATATAATAACGATTGTAACAATTGAGTGACTTAAATGTAAACTTTCGAATAGTTTAATTACCATTTTGTAACTTTTTAAAATTGAATGATTAAAACGTAAACAAACAAATAGTTTAGTTGCATTAAGTGTAGTTTATCCCAATTTTTATATGTATACATGTACATATATATATATATTTATATCAAAAGGAAATTGCAATTTTAAATGAAAAAAAAGTAAAAAAAAAACTTATATTTAAAAATAAAAATACAATATTGAAAAATAAATTAATTAATTATTAAACCAGTTAAGTCTTCTATTTTTAATTTAATTGATTTAATCGATTTAACCAATTGATTTAATAAATTGCTCTGATTTAAAAATGTTAAGTATGGTAACCGTCAACCTCTTAATATAGTGATGAGATAATACGTTGTATGTCAATAAAATTGATTAACATACCTTCCTAGTTTTTTACAATTTCGATATTCGGCAAATTGGTCCATTTAAAAAAAGTCGAAGAATTTTAATCATTGTCAATTTTAAATCTGAGGATAATTAATTAAAACGTTAATGTTTTCATGAATTGTACGTAATTTTGATTTATATAATAATAAACTTAGCCCTTAAAAATTACATATTCTATCAATCTCATCTCAATTTAATAAATCTAACCCGCAACATTTTTCTTTTTTTTGTCAAATTAGTCCTGATTTAACGAATTTATCCTGCCACATTTACACATTTTGTTAAGTCAGAATCAAATTGATAGAATGGGTAAACTCTAAGGTACCAATCAAAATTATGTACAATTAATGGAAAAAAATAACATCACAAATAATTATCGTTAGTTGCTCGCTTTTGAAATTGCTTTGATTTTTAGAGGAATTAATTTGCTCAAAATCAAAATAAAGAGGAATCAATGAGATCTTTAGATTTAGTCGAAGCCTAATATAATTACAATATATTGACAGGTTCCAAACAAACAAAAAAGAAATTGTAATTTAAAAATTTCCCCATAAAATTTCCGTTATACCTTATAAAATTAAAAAAAAAAAATTTATGCCCCCTCAAAAATTTAAAAGTTCTTCCAAAAGTTTTAAAAAATTTAATTAAACCTTCCGATATTTTTTAAAATTTCTCATCAATCCTATTAATTTTTTAATTAAACCCCCAAATTTTAAAAATTCCTATTAAACCCCTAATTACTTTTTTTTAATAAAATTTAAGTAAATCCCCAAATTTTACTGATGGTCCACCTACCATTCCATTACTAGCAAATTGCCCCATGCTTTTTTATTCTTTCATTGATTTTTAAATATTTTATTCTTTTTTGGCAACCCATTTTTTTATTGATATTTCAAGCAAATAAATAAAAATAAAAAAGGTTAAAAACCTTTTTCTGCAACAAGTTGCAAGCCACAAGATATACTAAAATAGGGAAGAGATCTGACTCTCACTATAACTTTTTACAACCCCACTACTTGCTACTTTTCTCTTTTTAATCCATAATTCATGTTTAATGTTAGGTCCATTTCAGCTATTAGACCATGTAATTTGCTTAAGTTGTAGATTTGGTATTTGTACTTTAATTTGATCAATTTTAGTCCCTATACTTTTTGAATTAGTCAAATTTAGTCCCCATATTTTTTGAATTTTGAACTTTTAGTCCTGACCAAACAATATCATGGTTAAATTATGTTATTAGTCTTATATTACATTTAAAGTTATAGATTTAGTGCATATTCTTCAACTGGATCATTATTAGTTACTATATTTTTCAAATTTCAAAATTTTAGTCTTAATGCAAACGGCGGTCGTTAAATCTATTGACTAGTTTTTTGTGAGTAATATGTTTGTCTCATCAAAATTTGAAAAATAGCATAACTTAGTTTAAAGAATTTAATACCTACCAATCTAGCTAAGGGTGAGCATTTGATTAAGTCGAGTCGAATCGAGTCAAAAAATTTCGAGTTTGTCGAATTGACAAATCCTATTTTAACAACTTAACTCAATTTGAGTAACCAGCAATACACCCCTTGAACTATTTCATGTATATAAATAATTAGTCTATCTAAACTTGTTTAATAAGTTGGGTTAAGCTATCAATATCTAAAAATTCATCCAAAATTATCGATTTTTTAATATGATTTAATCGATTTATGAATCAATTAATTTTATACCTCTAATTAAACTGATTCTTTAATCAATTTTCAGTTTAATCAATCCGTCAAATAACACAATAGAGCGAAAAATACTAAAGCTATACAAAAGTAGATAATATATGGTTGAGACAAGAAGGCAAGCACTTTCAATACAGAGAACAACATATGGTTTGGTTGCCCTACAAACATTAAATGCCAATCTATTCATTCGTGTACAAAATTTGGTTTGTCATATTGATGGAAAAAGTGCTTAATATATATATATATAAAGAGGAGAGAAAGGGAAATATGAAAACAACATTTCATCTACAGTTTCACTGTCACAAGTAGTAACATTATAAAATCCAGAGAATGGGTTTTGGTTGGTTTTGAATATATATATATATATATATATATATTTGGAGATTAATTTTATTGTATGTTTTTATTATATCTGTTATTTTATGATATAGTGTCTAGAATTATTAATAGTCTATCTTAATGCTTAAATAGAAGGATAAATTATTTCAGTACATTCAAACTCATAACTTCCTGCACTGATAATAATATCGATGCTAATCAAATTAAAACTCGATCGAAATATATAGTTGAATGGCAGCAGCCCCATTTGGTAAGCATGGGAATATAGGGTTTTGGTTTTATGTCGCTAATGAAGACGCAGAGGACTGTGTGTTAATGGCCTCGGGTAAGGTTGGAAACTAAAAGAAAAACCCAAGTCCAAACATTATATAAAAAAAGCAGCAGATTTGGGCCTAAAAATAAATAATAAAAAAATTAGCGACCACAGTGGGAGTCGAACCCACGACCTTCTGATCCGAAGTCAGACGCGCTAATCCACTGCGCTATGCGGTCTTGAATGAGCGACATGACGATCATAAATATTTCATGGTTATACATTTTGACGTGTTTGTGGCTCTACTTTGACACCTACTGTTCAATTTGGTATCTAAGCTTAACAACTAAATATATTTTTGTCCTTAAATTTAGATTCTGTCAATATTTGATGATAAGACTAATTTTTTTTAGATATAATTGGATTGATCGGTTGAACTAATTGGACTAAGAATAGCCAGTATACTGATCCAAACAACGGGTTGAACCAATTGAATTGGAAACTATTCGAAACTGGTAAAATTGAAAATTGAGACAAAAACCAATAATTGAATAAGTTGAACCAATTTAATATTTTTTTTAAAAAGAATTTCTATGAAATGGTAGGTCAATTCAGCACAATATTCTTTTGATTGGAAGTGGTTTTGCTAACCATCTTGTTGATAATTCTCATCAGGTGGGATGGCAAAAGAGTGTTGGAGGTCTGAAGATAGCGTCGCCGTTCTATAGTAACAAAAACTATAGGGAATATCCGCCATTTGCTAAGAAATTGATTTAAAAGCTTTTGCTTCTTCCTTTCCTTCTGCTGGCAAGTAGCTCTCCTTTTTTCCTGTAGTTCAGGATTCCCTCTCTATGCATCTATTTAGTCAAAAGGATAGTTCAATCGCTCTGAGGAAGTACTCTAACTTGAATCAGTATCTCAAATAGGGCGATATCAGGCCTTCTGTGCGATATCGATCTTCTGTTTATGGTAAGCGGTCTGCCTTTCCCCCTTACTAGATCAAATAGGGAAATAAAAAAGTACAGGAAAGGAAAGACAACTATTGAGTATGCCCCTAATAGAGTAAGTAGGGAATGAACCATTCGGAAAGAAGTACAGCTAATAGTACGGTAAACAGGAGCAAGACGGTATGCAATCAATTAAAGGATGTAAATTTTGAGTCTATTTGTCTGTTGCTTCTTCATTCCTGGCTGGCAAGCTCAGTTCTATTGTTGGTCTAGCAATTAAACCGATTGAATTGAGAACAATCTAGCCAATTCAGCTATTGATCCAATTATGACAACATTACGTGATATTTTAAGATTGTATCATGTCATCACATGATATTTTATATAATCCTTTAAAAATTTAAAGTGCTGCGTAATCAAACTTTTATACATTTCAAGTTCAAGGGCTAAAATAAAACTAATTGTTAAATTCAGGTATGTGGATAAAAAAATATTATTTTTAATAACTTAATCAAATTTTATATAATTAACCCAACTGAATTAATTTAATAATAATGACCACCAACCAATATTTTGAGGTTCATAGCATAGGTCGGCTGAGCTGCTAAAGCTGTAATATTTTCTTCTGCAAAGACATTGCTTTTAGTTGTAAAAATAAGCATTTATGACCATAAAAATATCTATAATTATTTATTTTATTGTCAAATATATTATCTCTTTATGTTTTTTTTTCAAAACAAATTTCTACAATTTTATAATAATAATAAAAATAACGGGTGTATTAAAAATATAAATTAAAAATATTAACGAAAATTACGAGAGTTAGGTGAGGTGGTATGGGTTTTTTCTACTTTAATTAGCAGTTGAAGGTTCGATTCTTGCTTTGGGTATGGAACAACTTTAAAACTCTTGATCAGCATCCACCCCCTTCTGGGCTCACTTCGATAGATACCTTGAGAACTTTTTTTTATAAATTTTCCCTTTTAAGTTAATTAATTTTTATATGATTAATTATTGTCCACAAATATGGTTTTCGTATTAATAAACTAGGTCCAACACATAATAATAATCATAAATAAATTTAAAAAAATCTCTTAATTCCCAATTTTTTAGATTAAAAAAACTTAAGAAATAGCTGACTAAGTTTAACTCGATTAGTATGAGCATTGTTGCCAATGCAGGTAAATCCATAAATTTTCAATTATGGAAAAAAGGGTAAATCCACAAATTTAATAAAATATAAGAGTTGATAGTACAATTTGGTCACAATTTAACAACTTATTACTTGTTCTTCAATTATTGTTTTTTATGGTATCAATTAATAAACTTTTTTGGATCATGTGGTCTGCTTTGTAATTCTCCCCCCAAAAAAGAATAATTAAATTTTGCACCTGAACTAATATTTATAATTTTATATTAATCAAGGTCCAAGGACCTTGAAAAATTATTATTTTATTAAAAAAAAACGAATAATAATTTCCATTCTCAGATTCTACAGAAATATGCATGCATGAGCTTTATTATTTATTTTGTCAGATCTTCAAGGTCAAATTCTAAGACAGGTCCTTATATTATATATTTTTGACAAATTTAGTCTTTTTATTATAATCTAATCATTTTTAGTCCTTTAATTTTTGAAACGTGTATTTTCAATCTTAAAGTCAACCTTTTCTGTTCATTTAGTCCAATAATTTGACATAGTTAAGCCAAAAAAAAAATAAAAAATAGAGAAAGTAAAACAGTTAAAAAAACATAATATAAGGACTTTCTATAAAATTTTACCAAACCTCAATTATTTTTTGCCAACCAATTATATAATATATAAATAAAGGATCTTCATAGCTCAAAAAGCACCCAGAAGAGTTAAAAAAAAAACACAACAGACTTTCATCCTCCCATGTGAGTAGGTTGGATTTGGTGAAGCATCAAAAAAAGAAGGAAGATTATTAAACTTCTTTTATTAAAATCGATTTTCAATGCAAAACGAAAGTGGGTCTGTTTGCAAATTCACAAACAACGACAAATTAATAATCATTAAACTAATTGTTCATGAACACTTCCCATGTTCTCTCTCTCTCAATCTGAATGACCATTTTAAACAAATAAAAAAAAGTTTCAGTTTTTCCCTTCAATCCCCATTGTTTAATCTCTTTGCTACAAACCCCCATTTCCTTGTTTCCTGGATCTTTCTTGTTTTTTTTTTGCCAACCGGGTTCTTTATTTTCTCTCTAAAGCTTTCTTTCTTTTATAACAATGGCGTTAACATGAAGTGAGAAAGTTAAGGTTTTTCAATGGAAGAAAACATGGAGAAGATGATGATGGAAGGAAGGTCTTTAGCTGAGACTCCCACTTATACTGTTGCTACTGTTATTACAGTATTGGTTTTTGTTTGCTTTTTGGTTGAACGCTCCATTTATAGATTTGGAAAGGTAAGTAGCTCTGGGAAAATGAAAGTTTTGTTGTTTTGGTTTATTTAAAGGTACCTATAGATTTATATAATATGTTTGGTTTCTGGGAAAATGTGGAAATGATAGAAACTCTGGTTTTGAATGCCGACTGTTGAACTACTCCATTGTTTAGCTTAAATGAACTAATTTTTTTATTGTTCTGGAGAAATCATGGAGGCCAGAGTCGTATTTTGCCATTGTACATTAGTATGGTCATGTGTATTATTTCAATCATATATATCAGCTTTTAACAATATAAATGAATGAAAATTTTAACTTAAAAGTATCAAATTTCTATTTGATATAAGGATTAATTTACTCATCTCTAAGTAGAAAGGGCAAAATGCAATCCGAATACTTAGTACAGGGCCTCCATAGTGGATTTGGGTCTTTTCTCTTTTGTTTCATTTTCTATTTTTTGTGCATTGACTTAATGAAACATATACAGAAACATGACTTTCAGTAATTTGGTTTATTTTATCTGAATTTGATTCTTATTCTGTATAGTGGTTAAAGAAAACAAGGCGAAAAGCTTTATTTGCTTCATTGGAGAAGATTAAGGAAGGTGAGTAAGTAGTTCATCGAGGTCGGGGTCATTTCGGTTGATAATGGAAGCATTGTTCATATTATGATTTTTGAGTAATTTGGTTCTTTCTTCATGTTAGAGTTGATGTTGCTCGGTCTTATATCGTTGTTGTTAGCACAATGGGCGCGATGGATCTCGGAGATTTGTGTAGATTCATCTCTTTTCTCTAGCCGGTTCTATACATGCTCCGAGATGGATTATGACATGAAATACAACATGTTTCTTGAAAGTACTTCGTCTTTCCCGAATGAGAGTGTTGTTCCTCCGAAAGGACTAAATACTCTTGCATCACATCAATGTGGCGAGGTAAAATCACTGCTCGTTTTAGTGTCATTGAATTAGTTGTCTTACCGATAATGGTTGAATACAGGGTCGTGAACCGTTTGTGTCATTTGAAGGCCTTGAGCAACTTCACCGGTTTTTATTCGTTCTTGGTATCACTCATGTCCTCTATAGTTGTCTAGCAGTTGGCCTGGCTATGAGCAAGGTACGGTACAGTCTCTATCTTTCTAATAACCCGAGATCCAATTGAATTCTGCATGAAAGTTGAACATCACCATGGTCTTGTGTAGCTTGATTTGGATGACTGTTTTGTTAGTTTTGTTGATTTGCATTGTGTATGTATTGCTTATATCATATGAAATGATGTTCCCTGTATTGGAAAAGTGGTTAATGATGTTGCATTCCGTATCGACGCAGATTTATAGCTGGAGAAAATGGGAAAACCAAGCCAACTCCATAGCTGATGGGAATTTACAAGGTATGTAATGAAATGATGATAAACATGGCCTAATGGCCGTTCCTCCAAACTCGTTTTCGTTTTATCATCGGTACTTTTTTTCCGATTACTACTTCCCTTTTGCGTAGCAAAGAGAAACAAAGTGATGAGGCGACAAACTACCTTTGTTTTCCATCACACATCTCATCCATGGAGCAGGAGTCGGATTCTCATTTGGATGGTGATTCCCATTCTCGATGTTTTCATTTTTAAATTGCGTTTGCATGCTCATTAGATTATCTCTTATATTTCCCGATATCGTTTCATTTCAGTCTTTTAGTTATTGATTTAGTGGTTTGTGCGTACAGCTTTGCTTCCTACGGCAGTTTAAGAGCTCTATAAGGAAATCCGATTATCTCGCACTACGTCTCGGTTTCATTACCGTGGGTTATTTATGTTCCCTTCATTACCTATGTTGCTTACTTTCTTGGTTTACCATTCACCGAGCTTGTTATAACTATATATTCTCATTTTTGTGCTTATTGCCTTTTCAGAAGCACAAACTACCATTGTCGTATGATTTCCATAAGTATATGGTTCGAAGCATGGAAGACGAGTTTCATGGCATGCTCGGTATTAGGTAAGTGCTCATACAAATTGGATTTCTATTTTGGATCATATTTTGCTTGCTATGTCTCGATGCCGGTTATATATTTTGATACAAATCAATGTAATCCAATTGTGTTTCGGTTTGCAGCTGGGCGCTTTGGGGATATGCAATAATTTGCATCTTTGTGAACATTCATGGTAACAATACTTCCTTTTTGTTTCTTTGTATATATGTTTCGGTTTTACTTCCTGAATCAAATAATAGAAAAAAAGGGCCATTGTTTGTGATTTCGGTTTTACTTTGCCTTATGTGCTTCAGGATTGAATATTTACTTCTGGCTATCTTTCATCCCTGCCATTGTAAGTACTTACCGACTCAAACCCGAAATTTGTTCTCGGAAAAAACGATGGAAATGAGATCATGTCTTACAAATTTATTTCAAATGTTCGAAGCTTGTGATGTTAGTCGGGACAAAACTTCAGCATGTTGTTTCCTCATTAGCGCTCGAGATCAAGGAACAAACTGGTCCACCTACTGGAGCGCAAGTAAAACCACGAGACGATTTGTTTTGGTTCGGGAAGCCGGATATATTACTCAGGTTGATTCAGTTCATCATTTTTCAGGTAAGACCCTATGCTTTACATATTATGTATTGTGTATGATTCGGATTAGTATCGATATCCAGTTTTATTCCTCGTTTTTTGTTCATGCAGAATGCCTTTGAGATGGCCACCTTTCTTTGGTCGTTGGTAAGCTTTACGTTCTAGCCCGTTTTCGTTTACACTATGAATAGATCGTTTGCTAATTTTCGTATTCTCGATTTGTCTAGTGGGGATTCGAGCAAAGATCGTGCTTTATGAAAAACCATCTTATGATAGTCTTCCGATTGACTTCGGGGTATGTTTTAGAGATTCAATAGGTAACTTTAATAAACATTTTTTACTATAATGTGATTTCGATTTTCGTAAATGCAGGGTTCTCGTTCAATTCTGGTGTAGCTATAGCACGGTTCCTTTGAATGTAATCGTCACACAGGTTCAGAAAACTTTACTTTTCCATCACATTGCATAGCTGTTCTTCGTGTAATCTTGTCCAACCCGATGAGTATGCATACCCAACATCGTAACTTTCTATATATGCATGTTTTTCAGATGGGATCACGATGTAAGAAAGCCTTAGTTGCCGAAAGCGTACGGGAATCACTTCATAGTTGGCGTAAAAGAGTGAAACAGAAGTCCAAACGTGAATCCGTACACTCACACACCGCGAGATCCGTGTGTTCGCTCGAATCAATCATCGATGATGAAAGGGACGAAATCACCGTCGGGACTTTATCGAGAAGTTCGTCTATGGAATCGTTGAATCAAGTAACAATAACGTCTTCGGAACAGGCTGCGGCCATTCTTGGGACGTCCAGTGCTGCACAAGATGCGGTCTCGTCGAGGGTGGAGGAGTACTTATCGGAGTCTATAAACATTACTACATCACAGCCATTGACCATTGATGAAGAAGAAGATAATCAAGGCATTGCTGAAGAAACAAAAGTTGACACTCTATATGACTTGTTTCAAAGAACCTGAATTAATTTAAAAAGGTTTAATTATGCTCCCAGTCCCTGTACGAAATTGTGCCTAAAGTACAGGAACTGGTAGTGTAATTAGACCGTGTAAGAATATTTATTTTCTTACAACCTTCTTTTAACATAACTGTAACCTTAAATATAGCCTTTAGATGAAAGCCATATCAAAAACGACTTCATCCCAAATTTAACGGAGGAATTTACTTGAAAAGTCTCTCTATTATGGTAACTTGATCAAATTAGTCCCTTTACGGTATTTCTTATTGGTTTTTTGTCTCATTATAATTAATCTGTGCAACTAATGAACAAACATAATTTTGGTGATGAAAGTGTCGTCTTTCCGAATCACAATTCAGGTTTAATTTTTTTAAATTTAATTCGAATAAATTTATTCTATTAGAAAAAAAATTTAGATTAAATTAAGATGATAAAATAAAACTCATCAATTCGATTAATTCGAATTCTTTTACTGAATTTAACCGAATACTTGTAAAACCCTTGATCCTAGTAAAAATAACTATAGATTTAGTCCAATAGTTTTAGAGGTTTTAATGGACCGAATCTGATTTAGGCATAATATTACAAATCTACTAATTTTTGTATAATTAACTCAAAGACATTTTAGATCCACTCATATTATTTAAAAAATAAAAAAAATCTTATTTTTAATCTAATATTTAATATTTTTTTCATTTATTAAAATTTTATATACATTTATCGTAACATTTTTTTTAATGTTTGCATTATACAGATTAAAATTTTTATGTGTTTAAAATTATAAAATATATAAAAATAACATAATATTTAATATATATAAATTTGTATAAAATATATATCTATATAAATATATTTACTAATATCAAATGAATAATATTAAATAAATTTTAAATATAAAATATTCATTCACAAATTGATACAAATAACATAAAATTTTAAAAATTTATAGTTTTTAATATTATTCATACATCATACGATCAAAATCAAACGTGATTAATACGAATGAAAATTTTAATCGAAATTAAATGCGATCAATAAGTATCGAAATTTTAATGATGAAAAAAAAGAAATTGTTCATTAGGTTAGGTGCACCTTGCTCCTCGTACGAATATTGAACCCCTAGTCGACACAAACCCTTGTGATTCGTCACTTTGGTTATTTAATTTGTATTATTTTATTTAAATATAATTAATATTTATTATATTATTATAATTTTTTCGTTTATATTGAGTTTTAATTTATGTTAAATTTTAAGTTTTGAATTTTAAAATTTTTATATTCTGAATTAATGTGTAAATAAAGTTATTAATATTAATTTATTTATAATTTTTTATCTAATTAAAATAAAGTTATGAGTTGTAATTGTTCAATTAAAAAATTATTAAAATTTAAAAAATTAAAATATATAAAATTTAATTTAACCGTTCAGTTTATCCCGGTTTTTATCTATATCGATCTTTCGACAGAATCTTGGTCCGACCGAACAAACATCATTTGGAGAGAGAGATATGTAAGAATATTAGGGTTAACAACAATGTTGATTTATTACTACTACAAATGAAGAAAAAGCCTTAAAAAATAAAGCATGAAATGCCATTACAAATGAACTCATTAAAGGCTCCCACAAATAGGGACATGAACATCATCCCTCCGACCAAACTGAACAAACATAAATCAAACAGACAGGAAAAGATGATTAAATCTTGGTCTAGTTGATGATTATATTATATAGTATCATATATAATTAAGCGGTAAGCACTTCCTCCTTGTGGGTCTCAATAACAACATCACTCTGAGGGTAGGCAACACAAGTGAGGACAAAACCCGCAGCAATCTGGTCATCATCAAGGAAATTACCGTCGGATTGATCGACGGAGCCTTGCTTAATCATTCCGGCACACGAAGAACAAGACCCAGCCCTACACGAGAACGGAAGATCAATGCCTTCTTCCTCAGCTTGATCAACGATGTAAACGTCGTCGGAGCACATGAATTCTTGGGGTCCTTCGGGTGTTAACAGTGTCACTTTGTATGCAGCCATGGTGAGACGGCCATTTCGTTGGGGTTTTAGCCCGAAAAGAGATTGGTTGAAAGTAAGGGAGCTTAGGTTTTTTGGCGCCGGGTGGCCGCGGAGGAAAGAGGTGGTGGCTACGGCGGTGGAGAGGGAAGCTGTGGAGGCCATTTTTTTAGTGGAATCTTGAGGGTTTCAGTTCAAAGGCTAAAATGGTTATGGCAGTGGTAGCTTTGCAAGGGGTGTTGATAACGAGGGAAGGTGTGGTTTAGGATGAAGTATCAAGTGGCATCGAGTGGATGCTTGTTCGCCACGTGGCTAATCTGCATGGCTTGCATTATCTATCTTTATTTTTTTTCTTATCATCCACCACATACGAATCATCTTATTTCATTGGTGAACGTGGCCGCCACAATCCTCCCATGATACCTTTTTTTACGGCAGATGTAAAACTTTATTTGTATTTCTTATTGATGCGAGTATTATTGTCAATGTCGAAATATGTATGTTTGAGTATTATATTGAAGCGTATTATTTTTCTACTTATGAGTTAATGAGGGGTTATGGATAGTTTTAGGTTTCATGTTAAAAAAAGGTAAATATGATCATAATCTATACTGAGATTATTTTTATATTTTTTTATAATTTTTTATATTATTAATATTTAATAATCTAATCATTACATTTCATGTTTTATTAATATGAATTATTTATGTTCAAATTTGTTAAAAATTAAAAATTCTTAACCATTCATTTTATGTAAAAAATTAAAAATATATTGATATAGATAATATTTTTTGTCGATGTAATAGAAATATTGGACTGATTAAAAAATTTACATGTATGACAACTATAAATTCAAGAATTAAATTATAAATTTGTATAAAAAATTATGAAATCATATAAAATCAATTAAGTGGATCCCCCTAATTTAAAATATGTGAATGAAATTGTAAATACATGTAATATATATATATAGATATTTTGGAGTTTGAATGTGATGGTAAAATTTAAAAGAACTATTATTTTTTATGTGTTAGATTCTAATTGTCTATATAATAGCTATATACGTGTTTACTACTCTAATCTCAACCCGTACTTTAGACCCAAGCTAATAGTTAGGTTATCAGAAAAACCTAATTGATATGATATTGTTACTTTGTGTAGGAGTGAGCAAAATTCAATCAAAATTGACTTTATCAACTTAATCAACATTTTGAGTTTTGTCGGTTTTGATTAAATCGATTGTGTCAATTAAATCAATTAACGGCTAGAATAGTTAAATTAGTCGATTATCAATTATTGAAATTCATAACTGAATCAACCGACTTAAATATAAATTATTTTAATTTTAAATATATAATAACTGCATATAAAATGTTATTATTTTATATGTAATATATTAATTATAATTTATTTTAAACAAGGAGGAGAGAAAGTTACACCACAAATTTAGTGAGGAAATGTTACCCAACAACAGCATCCTATCCTTTTTGTTTTCAGAGGTTTTTAGTTCATTGATAAGAAATGATTGGATAAAACAAATCCAATGAGCTAATATTACAAACCCAAAATTTGAAATTGAAAATGAAATAAATTTATGACCACAATTTTCATTCCCCAAAACATAAATCTCAATTGTATTTTTGAAAATTGATTTGTTTAATTGGTTGTATATAATTGAAAATATAAATTTAGGTTTAATTTATAATTTTTTTAATAATTTTATTATAAATTTTGATCATATTTGATTTTATTGACACAATGTCTAGAACTATTTTAACCACTTCCCAATTCATAAATAAGAGGATAATACACTAAAATACACTTGAACTCATATTAGCAAAAATACTTATATCAACAGAACTAAAACTCAGTTCGCATTTCTATTTGTGATTTAAATAAGAGTCTTGCTATGGCAAACTCTTACTAATTAATGTTCTTACAAGTTAGCATCCTGCGTTGCAGCTCACGTCAATTCAACATAACGAGTTTCGTGTCTGTCTCTAATCTTCACTGCAACTCAAGGCTCAGGGTCACGACTGCTCATCAATTTTGCGTTGTGAACTTCATTGTTGTTTCAGTGCAGTTCCACAATTCGGGGATCTTTTACCTATGAAACGAGCACAATCAACATGAGATTATTCTTAAATATTAAAAATTCATAAAACATGAAAAAAAAATGCACTAAATTCATAAATTATGATGCATAAAAACACTTCTAAAACATTGGTTTTTATTCAAAGCAAGCCAAGAATAAGCATGAAATGAGTGTTAAAACATGTATCAATTATTTACTCATTATACGTCAAACTCAAGTACACTTTTTCTGGAGACTCACACATGATAATTGTGCATGATAAGTCTTGAACTTGAGTTTGAGTACTTAGTACGGTAAGTTTTAACTTTTGCCAACAATATCAAAGTTTCATAATGTTGCGACGTAAAAAATTTGCTTTGGTCGCTAATTGAGGTGATCATTTTAAAATTTGAAAAAACCGAATTTTTATTTTATTAAAAAAAGGGAGTTGCCACCGATCTTTTTTCCTAGGTGTGATCTGACACCTAATAAAACCTCTTTTTAACAGAAAAAATTTTATTTTTAGGTAAAAAGAAGGCCGAGTTTAGGTCCACGTCAAAATCCAAAGAAAAATAGGGCTCGGGAGTCGGTTACGCACGAGGAAGGTATTAGCACCTTCGTGACGCCGAAAATTGGTATCTTATTAAACACGTGTTGTCTTGATTTCCAAAAAATGCAAGTTCAATTTAACATTTAATTGTGATCCGATTGAAAAGGACGAGAAATTTAAGATTTTTGGGTTTTTAGAAGGATGTCCCGTTTTAACACGAGCCAATGATATTCACCCAACATAGCGATGAAATCAACGACTTAATGTTAAAATCGATACGTTGCCTTATTTATTGAAATTAATTAAAAAAAAACATGTTTCTAAAACAATGATAAAAACTAATGAAATAATTGTAACAAGAATTCACAAATAAATAATACAAATAGTGATACAGTTAATGAAAAATATTAAAATATAATATTAGAATATTAGAATGATAACAATAATAATATTTACAATAAAAAGAAAATATTAAAAAAATGTGCATAATAATATGATAGGAAAAAATAATATATTTACAATAATAATATAAAAAAATAATATGTACATAAATATAAATATATATATATATATATATATAAGTTAATACTGATAATAATAATAATAATACTAACAATAATAACAAAATACAAAAAGCAAATATAATATAATAATATTAAAAATAGAGTAATAAATAATAATAGTGAAAATAATAAATCTAATAGTAAAAAATGTAAAATATATAATAATAAAAAATAATACTAAATATAATAAAAGTATAAAATAATAATAATAGTAGTAGTAGTAATAATAATACTAATATTAATAATACATATAATAGTAGTAAAAATAGCTATAATAATAATAGAAATAATATGTACATGAAAAATAATAGTAATAAAAAATATAATAATGATAATAATAATAACAGCAAAAATATAATATTATAAATAACATTAAAAATAAAAAATGGCGGAAAAGGACGAAATTGGAATCAAAACAGAGTTCTTAGGGCAAACTCGAAGTAAAAAGGAATAGGGAGGACCTATTTGTAACGCGGAAAAGAAGTGAAGGGACCAAAAGCATAATATTCCCTTCTGGTCAAAACGCGCAGCAGCATGGGGGACCGAATTGAAAAGCGCGATAAATTATGGGGCAAAATTAAAATACGGAAAGATTTAATTGCAACACCACTAAAAAGTGGAAGGGCCTGGAGCGCAATTAATCCTTCAGCTCAAAAACACGTGGATCCTGGCCTGGAGCAGGTTGGATCGGGTCGGGCTTTTAACCAAAACGACGTCGTTTTATTGAAAAGGGGGGAGGGACCAAAACGGTGCATTTTGGCCCTCTATAAAAGTAAATTTTTTTTTAAAAAACTCATTTGTTTAGCCGTTTTCAAAAAAAAGAAGAGAGAAGGCTCTCTTTTCTCTTTGGGCAGACCCAAAACTCGGCCAGGAGAGCCACGTTGTCGCCGCGCCAGTTGCCGACGCCGGCCACCGTGCACGGTGGCCGGAAATCGCCAAAAAAGGTAATTTTTTTTGCTTTTTTTTCTTTATTTTAATATATATATATTCGTAGTTAAAAGAGACAAAAATAAAAGAAAATATTAATGTATGCGAAAAGGAAATGTAAAAGGGAAAAGAATGATACCCTTCCGATTTTTGAATCCGTCTCTTCGTTTTTGTTCTTGTGTTGATCTGATTTTTTTGTTTTGGTGTTTGGGTACTCTGATTTGGAAGGGTTTGCTGCTTTGGTATTATTAGAAAACACTGTTTTTTTTTGCTTGAATCTATGAGTTGTATTAAAAAAAATGCCGAATCTTTACATAGTTCTTTCAATCGGCTTTTATAGCCATGTTACAAATCTTTTTTTTCTACTTTCTGTCTTTTCATTTTAATGGTTGTAGGTGGCGGTGCAACTTGGCGAGGGCGGTGACCGGTGACTCGACGGCTATGATGGCAGAAGGCTAGGGAAGCTGAAAACCTTAGATGCGGCACCGATGTTTTTGACTTTAGGGTTCTTTTTTGTTTTTTTCTGATTTAGGTTGGGCTTAGGGTTAGGTTAATTGGGTATTGGGCTAGTTAGAATTGGGCTAAGGTTAAGTGGTAATTGGGCTCCGGGTTTGGGGTTAATTTGGGTTAAGGGTTGTAGTGGGCTAGTTGTAGTTTTGTGTTTGGGTTTGTAATGGGTTGTTTAATTGGTTTTGAAATGTAAAGGGCCCGGGCAATTTGGGCTTCTACAGCTGCCCCTCTTTGCTCATTTTCGTGCAACGGAAATAGAGCAAAGACTTTCAAGGAAGACCAAATTGGCCCGATCTCGCTGAGTCTTGACTTTTTTAGTGCTCTTCTTGTTCAGCTCTCTTTCCAGTCCACCGCATGTTGTAGCTTTGGTTCAATCCACTGCAACTTTAAAGACATGCCTTGTAGCTTCAATCTATTCCAATGTAACTTTAAGGATATGAGATTTATGGCTTTGATCTGCTTCACTACTCCACTCCAGGAAGATAAGATCTACAATTTTAATCCGCTCTTCTACAACCTCAGTGAGATAAGGCTTGTGGTCCTCTCTTCTACAACTTCAGAAAGGTAAGATCTGATATCCTTGGTTAGCTCCACTGCAACTTCAAGGAGGCAAAATCTGTGTCTTCGATTGGTTCCGCTCTTTATTCTTTATTGAGAAACAAACATCGAAAATAGCTCGGCCTGCGAACTTAGTGTGTGACTTAGGACTCAAGTCACCTCTCGCAATATAAGTTGATTTTTTTGAACAATAGAAATTGCAAAACAGAATTTGAAAATACCTCGGCATGTGACCCGAGGCTTAACTCACTTCTCACAATATGAGTTGATTTTTGAAACATAAATTGAAAAACAGAAATTGAAAATATCTCAGCGTGTCCCGAAGCTCAACTCACCTCTTGCAATATGAGTTGATTTTTGAAACATAAATTGAAAAATAGAAATTGAAAATACCTCAACGTGTCCCGAGGCTCAACTCACCTCTCGAAATATGAGTTGATTTTTGAAAAACAGAAATTAAAAATACCTCAGCGTGTCTTGAGGCTCAACTCACCTCTCGCAATATGAGTTGATTTTTGAAACATTGATTGAAAAGTAGAAATTGAAAATACCTCAGCATGTGACCTGAGGCTCAACTCACCTCTCGCAATATGAGTTGATTTTTTTGAAAAACAGAAATTGAAAAGCAGAAATTGAAAATACATCAGCGTGTGACCTAAGGCTCAACTCACCTCTCGCAATATGAGTTGATTTTTTGAAACATAAAAATTAAAAATACCTCAGCATGACCTGAGGCTCAACTCACCTCTCGCAATATGAGTTGATTTAAAAAAAATAGAAATTAAAAAACATCAGAATACCAAAACATGTCATCTGGTGAAACCCGGGTGTCTTTTCCTTGATTCAGTACAGCTATCATCGCATCCTCTTGCTCTGTTAGAGTACCTATCATGCATGATGTTATCATGATATGCACATGTTTTCTTAAATGCCTTTATGCCTACATGATAATGATATGCGCCTTGAGCTTGTTTATCACATATCCCTTTTCGTCACAATCTTTGTGATGATCTGCATTCATTGTTTCGATTCTTGACTTTCTTTTCAGGCTTTGTACCCGTTCTCAAGTTTTACGAGTAATCTATATTTCTCAGATATCACTCTTTTGCCTCCTGTTGAACTTTGTCTTTGCTTTGAGACTCTTAAATTCTCATCCGGGTAATGCTTAACATTTCTTTTGTTCAGAGTATGTCATTTTACTATTTATTATTTAAATAAACCACACAATGAGATGCATGAAAATGGTCAGGTAGGTATGAAAGGGATACCTCACATTTATTTATTTCAAATGTAACAAACAAAGAAAGTTAACCAAGGATAGTAAAAAGTATCATAAAGAGAAAGGGGATCGCATTCAGCAGATACAAATGCTCTAGAGATTCAATGCATGAACTCTTCTACGTTTGTCAATCAAGAATCTTTTCAAGTATGGCTTCTTGTGTAGAAGATTTCGAGCTTTCAGAAATGCTTCAAATACTATAGTCTCGTTGTTTGACTCACCGTTCAAACCGCCTTGCTCTTTAAGCCCAGGTTTGCTTCATTAGGACGCCCTTTCAGGTTTTCATCCTAATCTTTTGTGTTAATCAAGACGCCCTTTTCGGGTTTTCACCTTTTTTTTAAGCATAATATTTCTTCACAGTATCTGAATTCATTGGATTAGGAAACTTCTTCCCATCTATCTCAGTGAGAATCAGAGCTCCACCCGAAAATGCCTTCTTTACGACGTATGGTCCTTCCCAATTTGGTGCCCATTTTCCTCGCAAGTCTTTTTGTATTAGAAGAATCTTTCTCAGTACGAGTTCTCCTTCGCAGAACTCCATTGGCCGTACCTTCTTGTTGTAAGCCGCGATCATTCTCTTTTGGTACATCTGTCCATGGCAGATTGCCTTCAAGCGTTTCTCTTCGATAAGATTTAGCTGGTCATATCGAGCTCGAACCCATTCTACTTCCTCTAGTTTCGTCTCTATTAAGACTCGTAAAGAGGGGATTTCAACTTTAATGAGTAGCACAGCTTCCATTCCATAGACCAGAGAGAAGAGAATTGCTCCCGTAGACGTTCGCACAGATGTGTAATATGCAAACAAAGCGAATGGTAGCTTCTCGTGCCAGTCTTTATATATCTCGGTCATTTTTCCGATAATCTTCTTAATGTTCTTGTTGGCCGCTTCAATAGCTCCATTCATTTTCGGGTGATAGGGTGAGGAATTATGATGCTTTATCTGAAACTGCTCACACACTTCCTTCATCATTTTGTTGTTCAGATTCAAAGCGTTATCTAAAATGATTCTCTCAGGCAAATTATATCGACAAATGATTTCCTTTTTCAAGAACCTGCAAACTACAGTCTTTGTCACGTTAGCAAACGAAGCGGCTTCTATCCATTTCGTGAAGTAGTCTATAACCACAAAAATGAATCGGTGTCCATTAGAAGCTTTTGGGGAAATTGGCCCTATAACATCCATGCCCCATATAGAAAAAGGCCATGGGAAAGTCATGATATGAAGGGGCGAAGGGGCTGCATGAATTTTATCGCCGTAAATTTGACATTTGTGGCACTTTCATGCATAACTAATGCAGTCGCTTTCCATCGTCAGCCAGTAATAACCAAGCCTCATAATCTGCCTAGCCATAGTAAAACTACTAGCATGCGTTCCACAAATTCCTTCATGGACATCTTCAAGTATTTTTCTAGCTTCAACGGCATCCACGCATCTTAGAAGCACTTGATATTTTCCTCTTTTGTACAGGATGTCCCCATCAAGAAGAAATCCCACCGCCATTCTTCTGATTGTTCTTTTGTCGTTTTCATTTACTTGTTCGGGATACCTTTGATTCTTGACATATTCTAAGATATCATGGAACCATGGTCGTCCATCTGCCTTTTTTTCAATGCTACAACAATGTACAGGGACCTCATATATGCTCATTTGGAGAGGCATCATTTCTGTTTCTCTGTTTGCTGTGAACATTGAAGCCAAGGTGGCTAGGGCATCAGCCAATTGGTTTTCTTCTCGTGGGAAGCAATTAAACATCACTTCTTTGAATTCTTTAATTAGTTCTACCACTAAATTGCGGTATTTAACTAATTTCGAATCTCTTACTTCCCAATCTCCACGGATTTGGTAAATCACCAATGCTGAGGCCCCGTACACCTCTAAGATTTGGACACTTCGTTCAATGGCTGCACGAAGTCCCATGATACAAGCTTCATATTCCGCTATGTTATTGGTACAGAAGAAATTCAGCCTGGCAGTGAGCGGATAATGATTCCCTTCTGGTGATACCAAGACTGCTCTAATCCCATGTCCCAATACATTCGATGCACCGTCGAAGCTCATCTTCCATGACTTCTTTTTTGATGATTCACATTCTTTTTCTGTAATACACATCAAGTCTTCATCTGGAAAATCAAATCTCGATGACTCGTATTCCTCCGTTGTTCGAGCTGCTAAGAACTCGGCTATTGCGCTCCCTTTTATCAACTTTTGGCTCACATAGACTATGTCATACTCCGATAGAAGAATCTGCCATCGTGCCATTCTTTCTGAGAGTGCAGATGATTCCATCATGTACTTTATTGGGTCCAAATTTGAAATTAGCCATGTTATATGATACAACATATATTTTCTGCGTCTCCGAGCTACCCAAACCAATGCGCAACAGAATTTTTCAATTGATGAATACTTTGCCTCATACTCCGTGAACTTTTTGCTGAGATAGTAAATCGCCGTTTCTCTTTTCCCTGACTCATCATGTTGCCCCAGTACGCAACCCATTGAATTTTTGAAAACAGTCAGATACAATATTAGCGGTCTTCCTGGAGTTGGCGGTACTAGCACCGGGGGACTAGACAAATACTGTTTTATCTTGTCAAAAGTCACTTGACACTCCTCGTTCTATTCTCCCGGATTATATTTTCGAAAGAGTCAAAAATTTGGGTCACACTGGTTGGTAAGTTGAGCAATGAATCGAGCGATGTAGTTCAACCTCCCTAAAAATCCTCTGACTTCCTTTTGCGTGCGCGGAGGTGGTAGTTCTTGTATGGCTTTTATTTTATTTGGATCAACCTCAATACCTCTTTCGCTGACAATGAAGCCTAGCAATTTTCCTAAGGTAGCCCCAAATGTACATTTGGCCTGATTAAGCTTCAGCTGGAACTTTTTTAGTCTTTCGAACAACTTTCTAAGGTTCACAACATGCTCTTTTTCCCCTCGGGATTTAGCAATCATATCATCGATGTAGACTTCTTTTTTTTATGCATCATACCATGGAACAATGTCACCATGGCCCTCTGATATGTTACCCCAGCGTTCTTTAATCCGAACAGCATCACCTTATAACAGAATGTTCCCCACATCGTTACGAATGTGGTTTTCTCCATATCCTCATGAGCCATTTTTATCTGATTATAACCCGAGAATTCATCCATGAAAGAAAACAATGAATATTTTGCTGTGTTATCCACCAACGTATCGATGTGTGGCAAAGGAAAATTATTTTTAGGACTTGTTCGATTCAGATCACGATAATCCACGCACATTCGTACTTTGCCGTCTTTCTTCGGTACTGGAACTATGTTTGCTACTCATTCTGGGTACTTGGAGACTTGCAAGAAGCCAGCATTAAATTGTTTCTTAACTTCTTCTTTAATCTTTAACAACATTTCAGGTCTCATCCATCTTAGCTTCTGTTGAATAGGTTTGCATTCTGGTTTCAACGGGAGTCTATGGACCACTACATCCTCGTTCAAACCTGGCTGTCCTGATACGACCATGCAAATACATCTTTATACTCATGAAGCAAAGCGATCAAATCATATCTGGTGTCATCTGAAATGGAGATCACAATCTTCACTTCTTGCCTTTTTTCTTCATTCCCCAAGTTTACTGTCTCAACAGATTCTTGATGAGGTAGAATCGGTTTAGGACTTGCTCGATTCAGATCACGATAATCCACGCACATTCGTACTTTACCGTATTTCTTCGGTACTGGGACTATGTTTGCTATTCATTCTGGGTACTTGGAGACTTGCAAGAAGCCAGCATCAAATTGTTTCTTGACTTCTTCTTTTATCTTTAACAACATTTCAAGTCTCATCCGTCTTAGCTTCTGTTGAATAGGTTTGCATTCTGGTTTCAACGGGAGTCTATGGACCACTACATCCTCGTTCAAACCTGGCTGTCCTGATACGACCATGCAAATACATCTTTATACTCATGAAGCAAAACGATCAAATCATGTCTGGTGTCATCTGAAATGGAGGTCCCAATCTTCACTTCTTGTCTTTTTTCTTCATTCACCAAGTTTACTGTCTCAATAGATTCTTGATGAGGTAGAATCTGTTTAGGACTTGCTCGATTTAGATCATGATAATCTACGCACATTCGTACTTTGCCATCTTTCTTCGGTACTGGGACTATGTTTGCTACTCATTCTGGGTACTTAGAGACTTGCAAGAAGCTAGCATCAAATTGTTTCTTGACTTCTTCTTTTATCTTTAACAACATTTTAGGTCTCATCCGTCTTAGCTTCTGTTGAATAGGTTTGCATTCTGGTTTCAACGGGAGTCTATGGACCACTACATCCTCGTTCAAACCTGGCTGTCCTGATACGACCATGCAAATACATCTTTATACTCATGAAGCAAAACGATCAAATCATGTCTGGTGTCATCTGAAATGGAGGTCCCCATCTTCACTTCTTGCCTTTTTTCTTCATTCCCCAAGTTTACTGTCTCAACAGATTCTTGATGAGGTAGAATCCGTTTATCTTCTTGTTCTACTATTCTTAGTAAGTCAGGAGACGAGACATAGTCTTTAACATTTTCCTTAGCTTCGAACTCTCCTAAACAAATAGCTTTCTCGAAATTGATTTCAAGATTTGTAACGGGTTTGTTCATGTTGTTGATATCTGAGCACCTGAAAGTTGAATGGAAAAGAAAAAATATAGAGGAGCATCAAAGTATTGGAACCAACAAGTATAATGTTATGTCATGATATGAGGTATATGAGAAAAGGGAAAAAATTATGAAATTGATGAGAATAAAAAGACCATAACAAAATGCATCTCCATTAATGTTCATTTAAATGATAAAGAGCAAACATAAGCTCTTACAAAAGAATCTCGTTATTACTTAGGGACACACAAAAAGAGGAGTTAACATTGAGCATTACTCTAGAGAAGACTTAGAAACTACAAGAAGATCCACAGCAGTCTAATTGTTCAAAACAAATCTAGGAGGACAATGGCGTATCTTTAAAGCATCTTTAATTGCATCATCTCCTTTGTCAATGACATTTATACTAACATTCTGAAGACCTTTTTCAATCAATAACAGCGTGCTTCGTGGATTATCCTGCCCTGGGTATATCATTCCTGCAGATGTAAATGTTTTTGACAAATAAGGGTATGTTATAGGCTCCCGTTCCAATTCTCGGCCCAAGGCTCTTGCAACCCTCCTTTCTTGATCTTTCTGCAACTATTTTCTTCTCTGTAGTATATCTAGCTGGAACCCTAAACCGTATCGAGCCTCGTGAGGCACTGGTTTGAGAGCTCTAACTATCCCTTACTGATATATTCCCAAACCTTTCCTCACCCGGGCTCCCTCTCCCACAGTCAGCTTAATTCCCATCTTGGTATTCCTTGACAGCTTAGGCAGAGGAATTCTATTTCCTTCAGCAACAAACGTAGCATTGATAAATTTGAGGGGACGGAAGGAACATTCTACTACATCATTGTTTACTTCGAGGTATGGTGCATCAGTAGAGATAGATGCGACAATGTCTTCTTCACCCGCGACAGTAATCAAACAGCCATCCATGATGAACTTTACTTTTTAATAGAGAGACGAAGGAACTGCCCTAGCAGAATGGATCCAATGCCTTCTTAAAAGGCAATTATATGAAGGCGTAATGTCCATGACCTGGAACTTGATATCATATTTATAGGGGCCCACTTCTAGAGGGATTTCGATCTTTCCCATGACTTCTCGTCTTGTCCCATCGAATACCCTTACTGTAGAGTGACAAGGCCTCAGATAAGACAGATCAATCGGAATTCTAGAAAGCACGGCCAAAGGCATGACATTAAGTGCAGACCCATTATCAATGAGCACATTCGATATTATGTAACCCTTGCAATAGGTTGTGATGTGTAATACTTTTACGGAGCCCCTACCATTTGGCGGTATTTCGTCATCATTGAAAGAAATGAAATTATCCGCGTTTAGGTTATTCACCCACCTATCAAGCTTTTCAACAGATATGTTGCTTGCCACATAAGCTTGATTTAACACATTCAGCAAAGCATTCCGATATGGTTCTGAGTTTAACAGTAGAGATAATATCGAGATCCGTGCTGGCTATTTGCTCAATTGTTCCACGACATTATATTTACTATGCTTAATGAACTTTAAGAATTCATGTGCCTCTTCTTCATTCACAGGCTTTTTAACTCTTGGTTCAGATGGAGTTTCAAGCTCGACTTCGGCCTTATGCATCGGTGCTTTTCCTTTCTGGTTCGAGTCACCAGTTTTCTTCATTGGTTCAACTATTTTAGAATAACATCTTCTGTTGCGGGTAAAGTGTCCTACTTCACCAACATTTCCAATCGTAGCTTTGGATTTTTCTCCCTCAGGTACGATAATGTTGACATCGTATTTCCATGGCACTACCTTGCTGTCTTTGTAAGGAAAAGAAGATGGTACTTCAATTATCATCTTTGGTTTCACTTGTTCCTTTTTTGTATTGTAATAAATCACTGATGGTCGATCGACGCTATAAGGGAAACTTGATGATTGAATATCAGAAGCGCATACTTCTTCTTCATCGGCCTCTTCTATTTTGTTAAAGATCTCGATCTCTTTGTTATCCATCATGTCTTGAAGTAATTTTCTGAATCCCTCACAAGACTGAATGTCATGCCTTTCGATACCATGGAAATCACAAAAATATTGACTTTTGGTGTTTCCTTCTTTGAAAATTCTGTTGGGATGACAGAACAGTCCCTTTTCGATCATTACCTCCCAAACCTTCCGCAAATGTGTCTTTATTTCAGAAACATAACTTTTGCCTCGCCACCTGTCTTCTTTTGTCACCGCGCTCACATTCCCTTCAGTGTGGTTAGGGAACGGATTCTTAGCCGTATTACCAGTACCATCAAATCGTAAAATGCCTGCATCGATAAGACCTTGAACCCTCCTTTTAAAGGCTAGACAATTTTTTGTAGAATGCCCCTGATTTCTAGCGTGGTACATGCAACTAGCATTAGGATCGTACCATTTTGGGTATGGAGGCTTCAGGGGTGCCATATAATGTGGGGAGATTAATTGTTTTTCCAACAGTTTTGGGTACAACTCTCCGTATGGCACGAGAATTGGGGTGAATTGAGGTTTTTCAGGATTAGGTCTTGTCGGTCTTTGTTCATCTTTGAGTTGGCTTTGAGTGGGCATGGTATTTGGTGGGAACATGGTGAATGGTCTTTGGTTATTTGTGGTGGCGTAAACGGGATAAGGAGGAGGTGCTTGATAGTAAGGGCTTTGGGGAGGATAATAAAAGTTCAGAGGTGGGCGATATCGAGGTCGTGATAGGGCTGGGTAAGGATTAGAAGTGTAGTGGTTCTCGGTTCCCACCATATGGGTTTCTGCCTCTTTTTTCTTTGTAGGCGCTGTCCTTTTTGAGCTTTCAGGGCCTTCCATCTTTCCACTCTTGATGGCATTCTCTATAAGTTCCCCGAATATTACAATATCTGTGAAGTCTTTTGTGGCGCTTCCTACCAGCTTATCGTAAAATGGCACTTTCAAAGTGTTGATGAAGAGAACCGTTATTTCAGTTTTAGTTAATAGGGGTTCTACTTGAGCCGAGATATCCCTCCATCTCTGCGTATATTGCCTAAAAGTCTCCGTCGGCTTCTTTTCCATCATTTGCAGAGTTAGTCGATCATGTACCATGTCGGGTACATACTTGTATTGTTCACAAAATGCTGATGCTAAATCTTTCCATGATCCGACCAAGCTGTCTTGGAAACAGTGTATTAGCAATTTGTCCTCATTCACATAACCAGTCATCTTCCAGCAAAACATGATAATATGCGCTTTTGGACACCTCGTCCCATCATACTTTTCAAAGTCTGGCACTTTAAATTTCGGAGGCAGAACCAGATCTGGCACCAAACTGAGCTCTTTGGCATTTAGTGCAGAGAAGGCTTCAGTACATTCTATCGCCTTGAGCCTTTCTTCCAAGTTCCTGTACTTATCTTGAGCATCATGATCATCTATTTTCAACTTGGCTATTTCTACTGGATCATCCAAATCTGGAACATTGGGATTAGTGGGATTAGCCCTGAGGTTCGATACACATATACCTTGCCCAAGATGAAGAGGTGGCACAGGTCGTTGTTCCAGGCCAGCGGGTTCCCCTTGAGGATATCCTCTTTGCATTAAATAGGCGTGAGGTGGAGTGAATCCTGGGGGATAGAGCGGATCTTGATCATGATTAACTCTTGGCTGAGGTTTCAGAGTGTCGGGGTTCTGCATAGGCCCCTTTCTTTTGACCAAAGTGGTTATCATCTCCATCATTTTAGCCATTTGATCTCTTTGTTCAAGTGATTCCTTTCGAGATCTTACCATCAGATCTCTTACTTCCTGTTGCGATTTAGCCAACTGCTCTTGCAATTCTTTTTGGGTCTTTTCTATCCTTTCAATTCTCTCATTGAATTCGGTCTCTATAATTTTAGCTTTTCAGTACGTCCTATAAGAATGGCGTGATTCCAGGCTTGTAGTGTCGCAACTGTGGATTATACAGTTTTAACCTCAGTGAATGATTATGGTGATATGCACATGCAATGAATGAATGAATGAATGACAAATGAATGTTAATCATGAATATATATGCAAGAATTTGGTGTTGATTTCAAGATGGCCCCTACTTAGGCATTTCATTTATCAAAAGAGTCTATTACAAAATGTTTCGCTATCTTTGATTCAACAGTTACACAAATTTTCTAGCCACATCGCCCTGTTTCTTCACTCATTCTAAGAACTCTGATATGCTTGATTTTTGGCTTGGAGGGAATTAGCAACTAAGAGCTTCGACTTCATCTGATAATTACACAACTTGCATAGCTGCCTTGCGAATTTCATTGATCAAAAAGCCGAGTTGCATTTTCTTTTCTTGGAGAGCTCTTTCGTAGGCGTGAGTGTCTCTGTCGTACTGACTATTCTTTTCTTCTAGGGCTTTTAGGAGATTATCCAACTGTTACTGATGAGCTTGCAGTTTATTTTCTAAATCTCGTACTTTCCCTTTTAGCTCTTGATATTTAGACTGACTAGTCATTAGTTCTGCAGACATAGTTTCGTATTCAGCATTCTTCTTTCTTAACTCTATCATAGCTCGCGCAGCTTTTTCCTCTTCTTTTTTCATCTTCCTTTTCCAGAATTCCATCCCACCTTTGATGTTGCTCAGTTCTTCCTTCCATTCAGCTGACGATTTGCCCAAACCACTATTTTTTATATTGCTTCTTAATTTCTTATTTTCCAAATGAAGATCCCTTAAGTCATTTCTCACGACCTCAGCTTCTTTTTGGACTTTCACGGTTTTGGACTTTTCAATTTGAACCTCGATCTTCAGCTGATAGTTTTTCTCTTGAAGAGAACTGATATCCCGTAACAGCTTGGCCTTTTCGCGTTCAAATTCATGTCTGGTTATTTCCAGCTCAGATGGCATTTCTTTTGAGAAAGGATTCTAAAAAGTATAATTAGTTGGCGAGGTTTGTTGACTATTCACTCATCGTTTTCTCCATATCTCATAATTTTGAGTGATAGTATCAGCATAGAGAGCTAACTCCATTAGGTGAATTTCCTTCCAGGCCTTTGTGGTATCCCAGGCTTTTTTCATGTAACCTTCACCCGTAAAGGCAAACTCTGACTGTGCCAATCCTCCGGTGGCGGGTATGAACTGTCGTGAAGTAAATTACCTTTGAACTGTTAAAGGAGTATATCCAACTCTTCCCCATAACCCGAGTAAAGGTACCCAATCTTGGCTTCCGCACTTATATATCAGAACTGCAGGACGGATCCATGGTGCTCTCCAGGTTATCTCTTCAGCGCGAAGGTTTTGAAAAACCGAAATCCAGTGCTGCTCGGTGACATCTTTCGACCAACCTTTCTCGAGGTAAGCTTTCAATGGGGCAAATAATTTTGAAAACATGTGGAAATGTGTGCGCTCTACTTTCCAGAAATGGCTCAAAATCCAGATATTAAGTAACTGTGCGCATCCGATAAAACGTCATTGCCCTTTTCTCCTACAATTACTCAAAGATCTAAAAGTCTCGGCCAAGATAGTTGGGACAGGGTTGATTCCTTGCTTCACCCTCTCGAAGAAATCTACTACCGCGACTTCTATATGTCCAAGAACCTTCGGGAAGACGATTAATCCATAAATGGCCAGAGCAAACAAATCTACCCTCCTCAAAACATCTGGATGGTTTTGAACTATATCTCGCAGTGAAAACCATGGAACACAACTGACTTCGTTCTTTTTCTTTATATGTTTTTCAGCCCATGTATCGATCATTCCTATAAACTTCATTAGCTTTTTCTTGAGGGTCATTGGTTTGGGCTCCTTCACATATATCTTGTGGAACTGTACATTGTCAACACAAAGTAAAGCGGCGTATTCTTCAATTGTCGGAGTCATATCTTCTTAATTGAAAGTAAAGCACTGGTAAGCTGGGTCCCAGAATTGAACCAAGGCTTGAATCAATTGTTCGTCTACATTAACGGTGATCAAATGAGCTATATCCCCGTACTTTTCAGTGAAGATGCCCCTAGTGTCTAAGTCCCACTGTTTCCAGATCGGAGCTAAATCTTCGAGGTTATTTTGACGAACATTCGAAGTTACATATTCAGAAAGATTGGATATACATCCTTCCGTTAAACTGTCCCCTTTTGCTTTCTGGGTTTTCAAAGACCAATCTCGAACCACGACATTTTTCTCGGTTACTTGTGTAATTGACTCATCCATTAGAAATCCGTTTTTGGCAACCAATCTCTAATCAACACCTTTCTAATAAGATGCCTATGATGCATGATGCAAAATAAAAACAAAGACAAATACCTTGGTTAGTACAACAAATATGAACAGAGGATAATTATGAAAAATCCAAATAAAAAGTGTAAATATAAAAGAAATAAAAGGTAAGAGGCGTTTCTCCCATGTAATTATTTCGGTGACTATTAAACGGACGAAGGTTCAGCATGGCTCTAATTAGGTGGCTCGTACGGTTCACTATATGCGGTTTCGGTTCTAGATAGGTACTCGAATTGTTCATACTATCGTCTACTAAGACCAGTACGAAGCCTCAGTCGTAGCCCATCACAAGCTCACGAGTTCAATCGAGGGATTACATTTACTTATGCCTATGCGGAGGGACAAGTTAACTCACGAAAGCATAAGCCATATGTAACCCGGAAGTATTCACTAGCCTGTGCGGAGAGACGAGTTAACTCACGAAGGCGTAGCGTTTACTTCCACTTAAGCGGACGGAGCCCAGGTAGAGAGCTCATGTTATGCAAAAATACAAGTGCACGGTGTGTGGGGAGAAACTCACAAACCTTTTTGTTTTTATTTTAAAGCAAAAAAACTAAAACTAAAACCGTAAAAACTTAGAGCTGAAAAACAAACAGACAAAGCAAGTTAGAAAAATATTTACAACATGATGCAAATGCATGATTTTTCAAAAACAAAATTTCATGATCACGAATAAATATTAATTTGAATAAGGAATTTCGAAAACTTTGACAACACGCATTTAATACCAGATTCGACTCTCAAAAAGGGTCCCCAGTGGATCGCCAGCTGTAGCGACGTAAAAAATTTGCTTCGGTCGCTAATTGAGGTGATCATTTTAAAATTTGAAAAAATCGAATTTTAATTTTATTAAAAAAAGGGAGTCGCCACCGATCTTTTTTCCTAGGTGTGATCGGACACCTAATAAAACCTCTTTTTAACAGAAAAAATTTATTTTTAGGTAAAAAGAAGGCTGAGTTTATGTCCACGTCAAAATCCAGAGAAAAAATAGGGCTCGGGAGTCGGTTACGCATGAGGAAGGTATCAGCGCTCTCGTGACGCCCAAAATTGGTATCTTATTAAACACGTGTTGTCTTGATTTCCAAAAAATGCAAGTTCAATTTAACATTTAATCGTGATCTGATTGAAAAGGACGAGAAATTTAAGATTTTTGGTTTTTTAGAAGGACGTCCTGTTTTAACACGAGCCAATGATATTCACCCAACATAGCGATGAAATCAACGACTTAATGTTAAAATCGATATGTTGCCTTATTTATTGAAATTAATTAAAAAAAAATGTTTCTAAAACAATGATAAAAACTAATGAAATAATTGTAACAAGAATTCACAAATAAATAAATAAATAATACAAATAGTGATACAATTAATGAAAAATATTAAAATATAATATTAGAATATTAGAATGATAACAATAATAATATTTACTATAAAAAGAAAATATTAAAAAAATGTGCATAATAATATGATAGGAAAAAATAATATATTTACAATAATAATATAAAAAAATAATATGTACATAAATATATATATATATATAAGTTAATACTGATAATAATAATAATAATACTAACAATAATAACAAAATACAAAAAGCAAACATAATATAATAATATTAAAAATAGAGTAATAAATAATAATAGTGAAAATAATAAATCTAATAGTAAAAAATGTAAAATATATAATAATAAAAAATAATACTAAATATAATAAAAGTATAAAATAATAATAATAGTAATAATAATACTAATATTAATAATACATATAATAGTAGTAAAAATAGCTATAATAATAATAATAGAAATAATATGTACATGAAAAATAATAGTAATAAAAAATATAATAATGATAATAATAATAACAGCAAAAATATAATATTATAAATAACATTAAAAATAAAAAGTGGCGGAAAAGGACGAAATTGGAATCAAAACAGAGTTCTTGGGGCAAACTCGAAGTAAAAAGGAATGGGGAGGACCTATTTGTAACGCAGAAAAGAAGTGAAGGGACCAAAAGCGCAATATTCCCTTCTAGTCAAAACGCGCAGTAGCATGGGGGACCGAATTGAAAAGCGCGATAAATTATGGGGCAAAATTGAAATACGGAAAGATTTAATTGCAAAACTACTAAAAAGCAAAAGGGCCTGGAGCGCAATTAATCCTTCCGCTCAAAAACACGCGGATCCTAGCCTGGAGCGGGTCAGATCAGGTCGGGCCTTTAACCAAAATTACGTCGTTTTATTGAAAAGGGGGGAGGGACCAAAATAGTACGTTTTGGCATTCTATAAAAGTCAAAATTTTTTAAAAAAACTCATTTGTTTAGCCATTTTCAAAAAAAAGAAAGAGAAGGCTCTCTTTTCTCTCTGGGCAGACCCAGAACTTGGCCAGGAGAGCCACGTTGCCGCCGCGCCGGCCGCCGTCGCCGGCCAACGTGCACGATGGCCGAAAATCGCCAAAAAAGGTAATTTTTTTGCTCTTTTTTTTTCTTTATTTTAATATATATATATATATATATATATATTGGTAGTTAAAACAGACAAAAATAAAAGAAAATATTAATGTATGCGAAAAGGAAACGTAAAAGGGAAAAGGATGATACCCTTCCGATTTTTGAATCCGTCTCTTCGTTTTTGTTCTTGTGTTGATCTGATTTTTTTGTTTTGGTGTTTGGGTACTCTGATTTGGAAGGGTTTGCTACTTTGGAATTATTAGAAAACACTGTTTTTTTTGCTTGAATCTATGAGTCGTATTCAAAAAAATGCTGAATCTTTACATAGTTCTTTCAATCGGCTTTTATAGCCATGTTACAAATCTTTTTTTTCTACTTTCTGTCTTTTCATTTTAATGGTTGCAGGTGGCGGTGCAACTTGGCGAGGGTGGTGACCGGTGACTCGACGACTGCGATGGCAGAAGGCTAGGGAGGCTGAAAACCTTAGGTGCGGCTCGATGTTTTTGACTTTAGGGTTCTTTTTTGTTTTTTCTGATTTAGGTTGGGCTTAGGGTTAGGTTAATTGGGTATTGGGCTAGTTAGAATTGGGCTCCGGGTTTAGGGTTAATTTGGGTTAAGGGTTGTAGTGGGCTAGTTGTAGTTTTGTGTTTGGGTTTGTAATGGGTTGTTTAATTGGTTTTGACATGTAAAGGGCCCGGGCAATTTGGGCTTCTACACATTAGAAAGAATAAAGATATTTAAGTATCTTAATTTAAGAAAAAAAACTGATCAAGGACAATAGTACTATATGTGATAATAGAATGTCGATAATGACAATGTATCATAAAGAAAAGAAAGAAAAGTAGGGGCAGAGGAGAAGAAATTTTATTATGTCAAATTCGAATGGTACAAGAGGAGAGACGACTACTTCTATTTATATGTTTGTAAAACCATATTCTAATCAAAGTCAAATAGAAGTAATGTAGCAGGGTTAAAACACTTTATTCTAATCAACCTCAAAAAGAGGTAGTATACTTCTATACAGATTCTTAATAAAAATTTGGGTTACATATCTTTAACACAATATCAAAAATGGCAAAAGAGTATACTTTTTTTTTTCAAATCCCAAAGTATACTATGTTATATTGGATAGGTTATGTTAATTTTGGATTAGGTTAAATCCTAAAGTAGATTGTTTGTACCAATTATACAGGTCTAATACAAATCTAGTTGTAACATAACTTGCATCTAGCAAGCCGATGTAACTTCAAATAATGATTGTTTGAAGACTTTTAATGTGATAGAACTTTCTTTATTAAAGAGATTTGATTTCCATAAAAGATTGTATCGGGAAGATCTCTACTAATTGTAATCCATGTCGAAGGCTTCATTAAACTAAATTCAATTGAGACAAAGATACACATTGATTGTAATTAAGCAAGCCAGCGCATGCTTATCTAGGAGAGTGTTTGTTTTAGTTTTATGTACAAGATTGAGAACACTTTTCGTATTTAGGCAAGAAACTTATTTTAGTGCAAAATTATTATAAGCAAGTTGTTTTCATTGTTCAATTTGCAACTAAGCTTTTAAGGGGAAAATTTTAGTGGGGAGAATGATCTAAATTGTGTATAAGCGTGAGATCGTAACTTGGTGAGTGAGTTAGACTTAAACTACGACTTGTACAAATTTATTTATAGTGAGTTACTCTCTCAGCTTTGATGTCCCAAGCTTTTGCTATAACAACATTTAAAACAAATTTTATATGTATTATATGTTCTAAAAAATTTTGTGAAAATGTGATTGAAAATTTTTTCAAAGATTTGCAAAATACTCAAAAATATGTTTTAAATGTGTTTTAATTTATCTAAATATTATTGGGGTTAATACCAAAGTGTTCTAAACTTTGTTGAAAATGTTCAAGATGAAAAAAAAATGCTTTTATCTTGTTTTGAACTTTTGATGGCAATTTTACAAAGTATTAAAGTCTTAAAAATCTTCTCTTAAGCTTTGGTTACCCTCGTTACCTTAAGTTGTGTACAAAGTCTTATGGTTAGACTTAGGATTAGAACTATCCAATAGGCTTAGAATTAGTCTTAGAACTAGTTTTAAAATAATACTTAGGATTATATTAAACTTAGGGCTAACCTTAGAACATAGAATTAGACTTAAATTTAGTCTTAGGATTTGGAGATTTAGTCTTAGGATTTGGACTTAGGATTTAGAACCCCTTACATTGGTATCTTGTTACAAACTTGATATACCATTTAGATACCTTTTCAGTATTTTATTTTTTTATTTGAATTTTTTTGTGTGTACCGATATGTCACACTCACATTGATATCCATTGTATGATTATATTACTATATTAGTGAATGGATATCTTTGTCATGTCCTATGCTTTATAGACTTATCTTTACTAAACATGGTGAAAATGTGTGACACTAAGTATGCTTATTGAATAAAATTCTTCATGCTTACATATTTTTATTTATTAGATGAAGTATATTTTTGCATATTTGTTTCTCCTTCTTATGCTCTTCATAATTGGTATCATTGTAGCCTTGATGAAATTTTGATATCCACATTGTTAATGTCATTATAATTTTCATGTCTTATTTTGTTTAATAACAATTGGTATCTAGAAAAGAAGAGAAAATAATTAAGATATGCATCAAGTAAGGGGGAGTACTTGAAATAGGTATTGCTTGTAATTTTATTGAATTATTCTTAGCATGCAATTCTTTTATTCTTAATTCATGCCTTGTTCTTATTTCTTGTTAACAACTGGTATCGTTCATTACGCATATGAATTTAGGTGAACTTTTATGCAATTAGAACTCATTTGTATGATACTTAGAATTTTTGCATAAAATGTTCTTTATAAATGAATTTCAAGTATACTTCTTTTCCATATCATCATTTCTTAAAATTCATTGTTTACTTGTGAGAATGCAATTGAATGCTCTTGACATGAATATGATATGACTCATTGCGTTATTAAATCAATATTTATTCTCCCTAAATGTTGATTTTCAAAATATATTTAAAATTGGTATCGTTTTTCAAATGCTTTAATTACTTTTTGATATACCAAAAAGGGATAAAAGGATGAAATTTGCATATGCACTTTATTTTAAATGAAGAAGTTCATATGCTTATGCAAATGAATTAATATCCATGTATCACTGACCCGAGTTCATGGTTTTTTATTAGGCTCAAATTGTAATTCATCATATTTAATTTATCATTTTCTTACAATTTAGTCCATATATCACATTTTGTACCAAATTGTAAATAATTCAAATTATTATCAAACATACATAAAAGCATAATTCATATATATAAAAATTTAATTAAAATTCATACCATATAAACTTACCTGACAAAACCAATAATTAAGTTGAAACTCAAAGAATTATTCTACAATTTTTTTCTTTTCCCCGATTATTTCCAATTTAATCCAATTTCCGATCAAATGAATGCAAAATTTGAAGCTTAAAACCTATATTTTCTCCTTGTTGCTACTGTGAAATGAAGAAAATGAATAAAAATGACTTGTTCTTTTATATTTAACTTAACTAGTTGGGCATAATATACAGGGTCTAATTGTTTATTTTGTCATTTAGTTAATTAAAAACGAACCAAACTTTAATATATTTTTATATATTTAATATTTACGGATTCGAATATTGGAAATGGAGTTTTGAAACTATCTTTTCCGATACCCCTGAAAAACGAACTATTAAAAGGAAATTATTGTTAGATTTATTATCACTCTCATTCCATTTCTTTGAGAACTTATTTTTTTTTAAATGTATAGTTGAGCCACAAAAATTAAAAAAAGGTTCTAGTTAAGTTATAAAAACTAGAGAAAAATTTTATCTTAACTTTATGAAAAAGATAGAAATTATAAAAGTTATAACCTATTTTTGAAAATTATTAATACTATTAATAGTACTACCAAATAAATTTAAATTTTGAAATCTCAAATATAAAAGGATTAAATTTTAATTTTTTGAAAAATACAAATACTTATGACAAATTTTAAGATACTAGGTCCTCCTCTTTGTGTGTCTCAATGATAACATCACTCTTGGGGAAGGCAACACAAGTTAGGACGAAGCCTTTATCAATCAATTCATCATCAAGGAAGCTATTGTCCGATTGGTCGACGGTGCCTTGTTTGATCAGTCCGGCACACGAAGAGCAAGCCCCAGCCCTGCACGAGTATGGGAGATCCATTCCTAGTTCCTCCGCACGGTCCAGGATATAGTCACCGTCCGAGCAGTCGAATTGCTTGGTTCCCGACGGAGTTATCAGTGTTACTTTGTGTGAAGCCATGGTAAAGCGGCCTTTTCTTTGGGACTTTAGCCCGAAAAGTGATTGGTTAAATGGAAGGGAACTTAGGGTCGTCGTCGCCGCCGCCGCGAACGAGGTAATGGTTACAGCGGTGGAGAAGGTGGCTGTGGTGGAGGAGGCCATTTTGTGAGAGCCGTTAGGAGATGAGATGATATATACAGGGGAAAGTACGTCTGAGTTTAAAGAATTGGCTGGTGTGTGTATTCTTATCTGCTACGTGGCGAATTATGATTGCTTGCATCATCTATAATTTTGTTTAAGGGTTAATATAATATTTGGTATCTGAATTTTGGTCTTAATGTTCAATTTGGTACCTAATTTGGTTTCAATGTTCACTTTAATATTTAAGTTTAGCTTTAATGTTTAATTTGGTACATATTTTTTCTTTGTCTCAATTTAAGCATCTATTTTTTTTACACGTATCATACATTTACTGAATGATTTGTTATAAATATTAAATTAAATATTAAAACTAAACTTAAATATTAAATAATATATTAACCTTTTTTTATGATGATTTTATTGGTGTTGCGATCCACACAATCCTCAATTGATACTTTTTTTTTAATATTTTTACTTTTTTAATCATATTATATATTAATTCAAATATGTTGATAAAAAAACATTTTGATAAAATGAAAATAATAATAAAGAAATAATATCTAATAAAATCGAAATGATACAGCGAAAATTAGCATGGATTCTATGTGGGGATGACACATTGTGTTTATTTATTCAATTTAGGGTAAAGCTAGGGCGATAATTTCAATATTAGCCCCTCTTATTAATTAATTATTTAATTTAAACTTTTTAACCCTTCAATTAATGGAAAAATTATATTTAACCCTTCAATTTAAGCTTTTTTAACAAAATTATTTTAACTGTGGCCGTCTAAGACTTTATAAATTTATCTTAGTCCTCAAAAAATTTCTTGCATTCATTTTAGGGCACTTGCCTTGAGTTCATTGGATAACCTTTATCCTTACTAGAAAAGAAAAATGAAATTGTAAATAAATATATAAGTGGAGTGGTGAGAGGATTGAATGGTAATTGGATGGGAGGTTTTGAAATGGTGGTGGGGCTATCGAACATTTTTCAGGTTGAAATTCAAGCATTATTTGAAGGCTTAAAGGTTACTTGAGAAAAAACGTAGACTGGAGATTGAGAGTGATAATTCAGTTTTGGTAGCCATTATACAAAATGGGCTAACAACAAATAATAACTACAGCTAAGTTAAGCTCATTTAAGATTGGTGTCTCAAGATTGGGAAGTGAAAATTTAACAGAGACTAAAAGAGAGTAATAAAGTAGCAAATCGTATTGCAAAAGAGGCCCAAGGATTAAATATGACAAAAAATTTCTCGTACGCCTAAATCTGTACTGAACATGTCAAAATACAATGAAAATATAGATGAAAGTGCCATGGATGCCCTTATAGTAGGAGTCGAATTGCATTTTACTCTCTCTACTCAAAAAAAATAAGAAAATTAATCCATATCTATTAGATCAAAGAACAAACCGATCTTCCTATTAAAAAATTTATCCATTTTTATGGTTAAAAACAGGTTCCTATATATCTAGATGAGATATATTTAACACATTACGTGTTATCGATTGATTATTCTATTAGTCTCGTTAGTTTTTAACAGTAAAATTTTTAATAAAAATGATTAATTTGCTCTTTACTCTTATGTATAAGAATAAACAACCTAAGTTCTAGTACAAACGCGAAAATATGATTAAAAAAACCAACAAATAATCCGATATTAAACCTTGACTGTAATATTAATAAAAAAAAATACCACAAGTAATACAAAATACGAATCAAGTACTATTAACTCAAGAAAACTAACCCAAAATATCACAAAAAATTAAATTTTTCAAGAAACACATTTATTAATATTAAAATACTTCGTCTTACATTTTGGCTTATTCCCAATGAAAAGAAAGAAAAGCCAACACAAATCCTTTTTTTTTTTTTTTTTGTTTCCAATTAACCTAAAAAATATTTACATAACAATATATGTTCCATTGAACCGACCATAGGAAATATAATAGAATCCATCCTAACCATATTTTGAGACACACATTATTTACATTACAAATTGCCATTATTTTCACAAATCACATGTTACCAATCAAGGTTGCGTACCATGGTCCGTGGACCCCGATAGACACCGTGGCAGCAACCACCAACAACTTGGCTTCTTTCACGACCCTTTCGGTTAGGGAAGCAGCTCCAACTCGGCGGAGAGTGGTTTCCGCTAACTTTCTACCATGGGTACCGCTTCCTCCGAATACAATCCCTCTGAAAGCTAAATAAACGGCACGGGATACCTTTTCGAACACTGGATCCTCAGCTTGCAAGCTCTTTGCTAGCATCCTGGCCATCATAGATTTCCTTAACTGAAGGTTTTTGTCATCTGTTACTTTGTCACCATCTCTTGAGGTCCCGATGACTGTGTCGACAATCCCTTCAATACCTGCATCTTCGACACAGTTTAAGAATTCCGAGAGCTGTTCAGTGCAATTTGATATCGTTCTTTCTATGTCAGAGGCTTGCTCGCTCGAGAGGATTTGCCTAAATATAAGAATGCTGCAGACGAAAAATAAAATATTAGATCCTTTTTTCATCTGGGAACTGGACCAGGCATGTCCGAGTTCCGACCAACAAATAATTTCCAAGATCTAACAAATACCTTGTTGATATTACAATGATCTTCTGAATCTCAGCCTGAACACCCCGCAACCTAGAGAAGTTAAGCATGAAGGTTTCAGGTAAAGCATCCGGTGTAAGACCAGAAACTCCGCTTACTAGCTTTAGCAAACCGAGCCTAACCAGTACATCAACTTTGTCTCCCTTGCATTCTGGTTGTTCTTGACCTGACCAAAGAACATAAGAACTGTTAAAAATGATCGGAGGAATTGATATATCGAGAAGTTTAAAACCTCGGAAATAAGCTTCGCTTTATCTAATTTAATAGTTTCACATTTGAACCTGTAACATTAGAAGAATTAGGGTTGACAAATGGAATTTGGGTTGAATTTTTTGAATTATAGCTTCCACCGGTTTTAAGGGTGATGGACATAAGCAGCTCTTGAGATGAACTATCATTTGCTTTCAAATTTAACACAGAATTTTGATGTTCTCCCCACTCTTCATCTTTGCAGTTCGAGACAGATGAAAGCCACTGCATGGTCATCGGTAGAGACGAGCACACCTCAGAAGGTGAGCCATAACGGTTAGCAAAAGCTTTCATAAGGTAATCCAAAGCAGCGGGTCCCGTTAACAATGGCTCCATCAACCTTATACGAGCTTTGCTTATCTCTGTCTTAAGAACCTGTCAAGAAAATGCATATAATTCAACACCTTTGAAACAGGTGATACATGAAGAATCCATTCGATCGAGAGGAAAATAAATGGAAAAACACCTGAATCTGTTCTAGGACAAAACGTAGACCCTTGATCATTGCAAGGGCAGGAGAATTATCCGAGTTCTCTCTGGCTTCACATATTTCAGCTAACTCTTTCAATAACCTTTGGTTAGCGGCCTTCATTTCATCGTCATTGGCCGGAGCGGAGAGCTTCTGCAAAGTGATCAAAGCGAATTCCAGAATCCGTCCAAGATAATTAATGTCCAGGTTGCCTGACTTCAGCACCTTAGAAAGAGGAAGATTAAAAAGAATTAGGATGTAAACGATGAGAATACTAATACAACAATTGTACTGGTGTTCTAGTACCTGGGCAAGAATTTCCAAATCAATAGCATCAGTTATTTCTTCTCTCCAACTTCGAGGAGCCAGCTCACATATTTCATCCCTCACTTCCCTCACAAGCTCAACAACCCGGTCAAAATCAGGCTCATCCTGTCTCATGGATTCTATGATCCCGTCCCAGAAAGCCTTCTCCATTATTTCTCTCATCTTTGACTGCAGAACAGAAAAAAATGTTACCATACAAGCATTGAGCATGTCAACTAAAAAATTGACAAGTTTCTGAGGCAAGTCCTATCCCAAGCCTGCAAAAGTGCCAAAAATTCTACAGATCGTTCTTATTGTCCGCTTCTTCTACCACAGATTAATTACTGATAAATGCACATACCTTTATGCTGTTTTTATCTTCGCCAATGGCACTGAAATTATCAACAAACACATGTTGCCCATGAAGGAATTCATTAACAATCAATGCATTCTCAGTGACCATATGCTTCTCAATTGAAGAACCCAACTGAGCATCTGAATGGCCGCTGCTAGCCACAGAGGAACCATGACTTTTAGAAGGGGTTGTGCCATCTTCCTTGAACAGAGAACGGACAACCCGGTTCGGCTTCTGAGTCGGAGTGCTATTATGTGTTCGAGCATTAGGAGAACTAGGGGAGCATTGGATATTTGGAGAAAGAAAGGAGGTAAGTGGTGACCCCATTGGACTCCCACTTTCCTTTGCTTGAAAAAATTTAGTCCGTGTCTCGGATAGTGCACATTCCATTCTTTCAATCCCAGCATCTCCACTCAAGTGCTGCACTTTCTCCCTTAAAAGTTTTTGATCTTCCACAACCTGAATTATAAGAAAATTCAATTAGGATCTCTGTATCAAGTGTAGAGCAAGGTAGAGACCTCATCTATATCTTAAAACTTAAAAAAAAAAAAAAAAAAAAAAAAAAAGAAGCAAAATTATTGTATGTTTAAAGTTCAGTAAACTTCTGAATCATTGCGCTGAATCATTGCGCTGCAAGCATTTTGACGTATTTTAGTCGAACTGATTGACCACATAAATTTTTAGTGATTTTCAATTTCATTGATAATTCTACCAAGAAGGATGAAAAGTAAGACCTGTCTTTGAATAGCCTTCATATCATGAGTAAGAGCAGTATTATCTCCTTCTGGAGTCAACTTGCACTTTTGAATCATAGAGAGCTCGAGCTGGCATGCTGCTCTTACCAAGTCCTCCTCCAATAACTGAGCATCCTTTACCTTCCACGCCACAAAGCAATTCAAGTAGGAGCACCATGCTTTGTCAAATGCTGTGAGCTGTGATCTAAAGGTCAAACGATCGGTCAATGCAGATCCAGATTCTTTGTCGGAATTCTTTATAGGACCCTCTAAAATAATCTTTACCAACAATTCAAGCTCTTGAACAAATGCTTCTGCAGACTTGGCCAAAGCAATCTCTCTCTCTCCATGACCACTTAAAACTGCCTCAGGATGGCCCAATATCATGTATGCACAAAGAACTACTCTGACAGGATACCTAGATGATTTAGCAAGATATTTGGCAGCCTCCCTCACTGAGTTAGCCTCTCTGCTTCTCATAGAGGGCCTGGGAGTGGTCTTTCTCTTTGGAGTAGCAACTCTTTTGAGAAGATGATCAATGTTATCCAAACTGGATAGGAGATCAGAAGCACCACCAACTCTAGAGGCCTTAATGCGGCTCTCAATACGATCAAGCAAAGCTTTCACTGTTTGAAGGGTAGCGATTGATTCAATTAGAAGGGCAACTTGCTCAAATGGCATCGACTTGACCGATTTCCCATTGATTTTCAAGGAATCAAAGGCTTTTGCCAAGTCTAAAGTAGTTTTTCTCTGCCTAAGAAACCGCCTCCAGCACCTGAATAATACAAATTTATTAGACTATTCACCAAAATGTGTTGCAAAAAGTGATTTCTTATAATTTCATAACAATAATGTTCTCTACTACTGCAAATAATGTCCTTTAAAGATTATAACAGAGTATAAATAAATGCTATCAAATAGAAAATACTGGTCTTATACCTTGCTAATTTTCGAGAAAGCAGATCAGCCTGTTTGTGCATCCTGGTACAATTCACTTGAATAGATTTCTGTGTCCTTCCTCTCTGCCTCAAGTACTCTGCTCTTTGTCTCCTTGCCTTTTATCAAGAAATTAATAAGAAAAACATAGTACATGCAATAACATATAAAGAAAAAAGCACATTTGCACTTGAAGACAGAGAATCATACTATAGAAACCGAAGAACATGCATACCCTTTGCAGCCTGTCTTCCAACTGGTCTCTCATTTTCCTCCTCTCAACCTCACGTTGATGAGAGATAGAATTAGCCACTCGTCGAACTTGCAAAATCCTAGCACAGGCTTTCTTCTTCTCTGCTTCCAGCAATCCCAATCGCTTTTTCTCAGCAGCCACACGCTTTTGATGAATAGCAGCACAAACACGCTCCTTATATTTACTTTCTCTAGCCATCCTTCGTAACATTGATTGTGATGATCTCTCATTTTGGGTTGCCCTTCGCTGACTGTAAGTCTTAAGGATAAGTATTCTATTTGCCTCTGCCTGCTGAACCCGTGATTCAACCTTTGTGCCAAGCTTCTTGCGTTCCCTCTCAAAACGCATTTCTACACCAGTTTTTGCCGCTTGCCGCAACTCATCTAACTTGGCTAGGCGCATCTGAGCCTTTGCCAAAATGTTCAACCTGTTGATCCACCATCCATGAGCTTTCAAATTATAAAAATGAAAAATATCAACACCAATGTAGAATTTGAATTTGTTATCCCTTAGAAAAATGTACAAGAATTATTTCTGCACTGTAAAATTACATATAAAAGAACATAACAGCACATAAATAAATCACACTGTGAACTTCCGGAAACAACAAAAATGGACACTGTAGGAATTGAATCACGAATCAAAAGTGTGCAGAGAATGAGAATGCAACAACTAATTATCATCAGAGGTAGCACAAGACTAGACTTTACCTTTTCTGCTCGGCAGCTTGGAGCCTTGCTTCAAGGCGCTGACCAGGGTCTTCCTCATTTGATGAGGATCTAGAAGGGCTTCTTGGCTTTGATCTTGCCTTGCTCGACACACTTTCATAGAATTGCTACAACCATAGAACCACCACAAAAAAAAAGGTAAGAGAAAGTAGTCCATGCCAATAAATGTTCAAGCTCTAGTTAATTTGCCACATATTCTGATAAAATTGCAGTAAATTGGACAGAAAATAAATGTAGAACAAAGTAACCTCAGCCGTGTTTGGCAGGCATGTAAAGGGAAAATTGAAGAAACAAATGGTTCAAAAACAATAATGGAAAATCAAACGTCCCGGGAAAAGAAACACAGGCTTGCACGTGAAATAAAGTACCAAAAATTGCAAAACTAATTCAGGCAGCAACACCCACCCCACCCTTTTTACCTAACACAGATAAAAATGACTTCGAAACAAAGATTCTACCATAGGAAGACTTTCTAAGTTTTCATGCTCTAAAATCCTTTGATTTTGATTTCCTTTTTTGGTTTAACAAAAAATGTCTTCGTCTGTTTTACAGTTAAAGAGACTAGTCCGGTCGAAGACTAATCTTGTTCAGACTGAAGTGATACATGGGTAAAAGTAAAACCCTCGGCGATGATTCTAGAATTCGAACTGCGTTGAACTTCTTCCAACCGGTGATTTCATTTAAATATGATCAATTACATGACATGACAAATAGAATCATAGACTTCAAATTTTACAGATAATAAAACAAACAAGAAATAAAATAAATGGTAAAAAAAGTAAAAAGAATAAATAAATTTCGGTTCATTTGCTCTCTTTATTTTAAAAAGAGAACGACTTAACTTAAACCACTTTAGTTAGGTGAAGTTATGTACTATCTTTCGTCTCCATGAAAACATCTTAACCAGCCATGAGTAACAAAGTTTTGAAATTCAAAATTAAAATATTTTCCAGAAAACTCTGTTAATTTTATATTTTGAATTTTCAAAAAAAAAAACTCTACACTTGACTGAATCAATCGGTTATTTCAGTTATAACAGTATCTTTGATCGTTCTTTAAAAATTGAAAAAAAAAAAAGCTTCAAAAATTCAAATATATTTTCCTCTTAATTAAGAACAAACCTTTTTTTTTCAAGAAATGAATTAGAAACGTAAATAGGAGAGAACAAAAATAAAACTCGAGTTTACCTGTCTACGAAGATCGGCGTGTCGAAGCTTGGCTTCGATTTCTTCCACAGTAGGAGTCTTGCACTCCGAAAGAAGCCTCTTCCGAATCCTCCTCGGCACACGCGAAAACGACGGCGTTTCACTCACCGGAAATTCCAACGCCACCGCTCTCCCTCCCTCCCGCGTCTCCATCATCATCAATTATACATACACTAAATTTTCCACAATTCACAAAAAAAAAAACCGTATCGACACAATTCCACAATCACGACGATCCGTAAAAAAAATTCCAAACTGATAAGAAAATAACAACCGATCACATGAACTTTTACTATTTTAAAAATAATTGAAAAAATTTCAATTATTTTTATAAAAGATGAAAAGAAAAGAGAGTTGGAGAAGAAATGAGTATCGCAGTTCTTTGCTTCTTCTTGTTTTGAAAGCTTTAACGAGAGAGAGAGTTATGCTTTTGGGGTTTTTTTTTTTTTTTTTTTTTTCTAATTTTGATGGAAATGTTTTGTCGAAAATAAATATAAAGCGTATTGGAAGACGCAATTGTGTTGTGTGTCTCTGTATATGATTTATGTAATATGGGGAATTTATTTAATCCTAATTAATAGGGTGCTTTCCACGTCAGATAATGGGTCCCAACGTCACTCTTTAATTTTGAAATTACCTATTATCTCGTAAATTATATTTTATTTCTCAATATATCTAGAGAGCGAGATCATTAATTAATGATCTGTATTCTATAAACCCATTAAAGAATAGATATTGGTCATAAATTTTGAAATTGTTTCATACCTAAAGTATAATCGATACTTTCTACCACTGGATAAGGTAGAAAATATTTTGTTCTTTTAATACATTTAAAAATAATTATTATATGGTACAAATAATTAATTGATTAAAAAAATTCTGTAAATGAGTCTAAGATGATATAAGTCAGAGTTAACCCTACCATAGACTAGTTTGTAGAGTTTTTAATATTTTTTTATTCCACTAATCATCGATAAAATAATTATTTATATAAAAATACATAAAATTAAATATAATTATTTAATACACTGACAATGTAAAATTTTTATTTAACAAGTGAATTTTTAAAATTTTGACACCAATTTTTTAATTTTTAAATATAATTCAAACATAAATAGCAAAATTTTAACCGATTTGTGGAATAAAAACTTTCCGCTTCTAATATATCAATTAATTGTCCTAAAATCAATGCCAAATATTAAGCATGCACTCAAAAGATCTTTTTAAGATTGTAGTTTAAACCTTTTATTTAAAAATTATAAATTTATTATTTTATAATATTTTTTGTTTTAAAATTTTTTTATTAGATTAATATTCGATTAACTCGTGACATTAATGTAGTTAAAAGAAATTTATAAGTTATATAAATTATAGATAAGTGTAAACAATTATATAGTCAATAAATTATAATTTTATTATAGAAGTGTTATTTTTTATCATTTATAATTTTAAACTCAATAGATAATATTAAATAAATTTTATTTATTTTAATTTTTTAATTTACCTAAATATTTTTTTAACTCCACGTTTTCAATTATTTTTGAGAAAATATATATTCAATTTTTTAACAATAAAATATGGGGTTATAGATGAAATTTTGTAGATGTTTGGATTTAATTCAACTTATTAAATGGGGATAAATTCTAAAATTACACATGAATTTTTTTATTTAATATGCAAATAAATACATTAAAAACTCTAATTGTGGTTCAAAACTATACTTGAAATTTTAATTTTGATTTAATCATACACATTTAAAGAAATAAATACATTAATTTATTTTTATATTGAATAAATATAATTATTTATGTATGCAATATATAAACATAAAATGATATTATATCAATAATTGTGTTAATAATTTACAAAAATCGGATCAAATCAAAATTTCATGTATAAAATTGAACAAAGTCAAAGTTCGTGTATACAATTACACATTAAACTATAGTTCATGTATAGTTTTACGATTTATCTCTATTAAATAATATATTTTAAATTCCATCCTATAAAACAATTGAATTAAATTTAGAGTTTAATTTTATTTTATTTTTCATTTTTATATATAAAAATAATTTCACCTTTCAATAATTTTAATCAATTTTTGCTTGGGTTTTTTTTTTTTAAATTAGCTTTTTCAACATCAATCATGAGTTAGATGATGATTGAGTTTTGGATTGTATTATTTACTTTTGAAATTTTCTAAAAAGGCTTTGATCAAACTAGAAAGTTCAATTATGTTTAAGAAAAGAGCAAACCCCGTTACATATATTTAATGCATTTCCTTTTGGATATAGAAATTTTGATATTATTTAAATAAAATTTCGAGTTTCGACTAGCTAAAACTAGAAGTTAGATTATATTTTCTCTCTCTAAATAAAAATAGGTTAATTAGTTTTCATACGTTATATAAAAAAGTAAATTGGTTTTATTAAAAATATCATCTATTTCTATTATTAAAAATTATTCCTTATACGTCAGCATAAGGTACATATGTCACTGTCTTGTAAATTTAGCAACCACACCAATTTTTAACAACCCAAATAGATAATTTTTCTATTTTTAAATATAAAAAATAAAATACAACATGACTCTTAATATAAAAATCTTCATGATATTTTTATCATTCCAAATATTATGTAAAGAAAATGACAATCTTAAAAAAACTTGACCTCCATTTAAAATATCCAACCTCGATCTAACTACACATTTTATCGGAGTTGAATGTAATTATCGAAACAAAAATTAAATAATATTTAAATAATTAGCTATTCTCCTTTGAGAATATTAACTTTAATAATTTGTCAAACAAAGCCAATAGAGAAAGGAAAGCATAAATAAAGGCACACTTTCAACGCTGCATTTAAATAAAATAAATTAATAAATGACTGACCGATGTAGACCACTTTGTGCCAACATATTTATTGTTATCTATATAATAGACTTTTAGGCCTAGGGGTGCTAAAATAACAAGAATAGGAACATATATTATATTAATTTATTAGGCTTATTTTTAAAAAAAATTGTTATTGTTGAAGTTTTAACTTGATTAATATTGACATTATTGTTAGTAAAAAAAATAAATTTAAGTACGTTAAAGTGCATTATCCTCCTATTTAAGAGTTGAGAAGGAATTATGAATAGTTCTAAACATTTTATTTTTACTATATCAAATATGTCTTATCCACAATTTATGGAGATAAAAACTTTCATTAATTTGTTTATAGTAAGGGGTTAAATTATTTTTTGGAGCTTGAATTTAGTAATTATTTTTATTTGGGTTGAAATATTTTTTGGTTCAAGTTAATTACTAAATTTGACAATTGTTCTTATTGTGGAGTTTAAACTTTTTTATCCAAGTTAGTCCTTAATATTTCCTTTAAAATCTTAAAATTCAAATCCCAAGATAAAAAACAATTGTTAAGTTAAAAAGAGTAAATTTGGAAGAAAAAAAATCCAAATCTCGATATAAAAGCTGCCAACAAATTAAAGCACCAAATAATAATTCAATTCTTAATAAAATTAGAACAAACTTTTCTTTTTTATATCTAAAAGTTGCCGATTAAATCTTAACTTGATTGGTATGGGCATTGTTATCAATGTAGGAGGACATGGGTTTGAACGTGCTGAAGCACATTATCTTCCTATTTATAGGTTGGAGAGGAAGGACTGTAAGTAATTCTAGACATTGTGTAAAGAAACAGATACCTTCAAAACATATAATAAAATTATTTAAAAAATATCTAAAAACTAAAAGGTGGGTTTAGATAGATGATACATTTACTTGCGATTAGTGTAAAAATAGTGGTAATGATAAAATTAGATACTATAACGTGAGACAAAAAGTAAACTAAATGCACCGCATCCCCACCCTAATTCACTCAAAATCTCATATCACAAATTTCAAAATTATATATATTTAATCTTATAAATGCAAATTACATTGAGCATACATGACATGAAATTATGGAAAAATGACATGAATTAAAAATAGCATAAAAAGATAATTAATGAATGGTTTAGAAACTTTTTATTACATCATTAAAAATTAAAAAAACATAGTCAAATAATGGAATTTTTTCTACCTTTTCCAATTTCTTAAGCAATCTTTACTTTTTCCCTACTTTTTGGTTTTTGCATGTGCTTTGCTAATAATTTTGGGCAATGAATAATCCTCTATTATTGTTTATTATTTGATAAATTTAATAATAAACGATGGGTTGCACGTCATTGTTGTTATTTGATAATTAACCTATGATCTTTCTATTATTGAATAGAGACGTTTATTTATTGAATTTTTTCAAGTTTAAATAAAATTTTTTTAAATAGTTAAAATAATATTATGATCAAAGTTGTGTGACCCAAATCCCGTTGGTTTGGCCTAAAAAGTTCGAGATACAACTCATTTGTTAAATAAATAAAATAGAGGCAAATTTGAGGATATGTAAGGGGCAAAGGTTTGAGGGACGAAAAACTCTTGTCAGGTGCGAAGCTAGGGGGTGGCATGGGCCCCAGTGCCCCTAAAAGGTAAAATTTTTATTTGGTCCCTTAAAATTTTTTAAAAATTTTAAATTAGTAAAGTAAAATTGCACTTTGGTCCCAAAAATTATAAAAATTCAATTTAATCATTTACCAATTATAAAGATATAAATTATAAAAAATTTAAAATTTCATCCGGGGCCCCCTAAAAAATTGTTTTGGCTTCACCCCTGCCCCTTGTATTATTATTTTTCAACATTAGTGAATTTCTCCTCATTTACTTATAATTTTTCCCAATAAGGATTTTTCACGTAAAATTTGTGTGTTCTTATTTTTCTTTCTTATTGCTTTGCGATAATTCCTTTTACCATTATCAACGTATAGTATAACAAATATTGTAAAAAATATTCAAGTAATCTCATTTTAAATTGATTTTCAAACTTCAAAACATTCTAATTACATCTCTAAACTATTATTGTTATATTAATAAAATCATTTTGTTATTAAAACTATTAATTTAACCGTTAAATGATATGACAAATCTAACATAATCAAATTTGAAATGAAAATTTTAAATAAATACAACTTATTGCATAAGAATTAAAAATAAAATAAAACTAAAAAAATGAACGAATAATAAAGTTTCAGAACGAGTTTAAATCACGTCACATAAAATTTAAAATCTAAGGACTAATTTAAAATGAAGATAGTAATTCGAGGATGTTTGATAGAATTAACCCTAAATTTTATAGCTAAATAAAATTATTTTCAATATTAAATGGTAATTCAAAATAAAAATGTAGTATCATGTATGTTATTAGTTGGAGATATGTTATTTAACCCCTCTTATTATTTGGATATTTTCTCAAAATGTAGTATTATGGAGACCCTTATATTAGGAGTTAAATTGCATTTTACTCCCTCAATTAAAAAATGGGTAAATTTATCATTGTACATTAGATCAAATAGCAAACTGGTCATTCAATTAAAAATTAATCCCTGTTTAGATGTATTATGCTTTGAGTCTTAATATATACGAACATTGTTTAAATATGCTTCAATTATCAGTTCAATTGTGATATTCGGAGCCATTTACTATATCTATTATTGTAATTTCTAAAAGAAATATATTTATCATTTCTTAAATATTTTTTTTCATCTTAAAAAGCTATTAAAAGTTAACTTTTTTAAACAATTTACTATTTTAAATTTAATAGTGTGAATATTTTCTTATCCATGGATGACGTGCAAATGATGTCAACTAAAATTGAATTTAAGCACTCATAGATGAATGGGTTTAGAGTACATGCTCACCAATTTTGTTGACCAAATTATATAAATGTAAAGAGGCACTTGGTTGTTGGGTTTATTTATTTTTCATAAAAAAAAAATTTAACTTTATAAATACTAACAGGGTTAAAGAAAATACAAATTATCGGATTTTAATATTCAAATAGTAACGTAAATCTCGATATTTAATTTATCGATTAAGAGTATTTATTGTATCTTTAAGATTGCAAAATCGATTCACAAATCGTGCTTGTTTGATAGTTTAAATGAATGTGTATATAGACGTATTTAAGATTCTATTGTATAAAAAAGTTAGTAACAATCGAATATTTTTAGTCTAATTATCGATGCATATATTTAAAATTCTTCAAAAAAATTCATATTTTGTTATCAATCGAGAATTAGCACAAATGACATTGATGTTATTATATTAATTTGGAGGTCATAGTTATTGGCAAAGTTAGAAATTTTTTTTGGAAGAGGAATTAAATCGTATATTTTTACTATAGTAAAAAATGTAATTTCACCATTTTAACAGTCTATATCATTATAATTTTTAAAAGATTAAATCAAATTTTTATTATTTTTAGGGCCAAAGTGTAATTTTATCATTACTAATTTAAAATTTTATAAATTATAAATAGTCTAAATAAAAAACTTTCTATTTTAGAGGGGACCGAGACATTGCCACCCCCTAGCTCCTCCATTGGTTATAGCTTCGAGCATGCTTAAGCATCTAATATCTTTCAATTTACGTGCTGTTTAAGAATTGTACAAAGAATGAACATGTTTTTTAATTTCAGTGGATCATTTTCAAAACTATTTTGATTAACTCACGATATATTTTGGATATTAATTTAATTTCAAGTAAAAGTATCATAAGTACCTCTATACTAAGAGTCAAATTATATTTTGCACTGTTCACTTAAAAAATGAGCAAATTAGTCTTTTCACATTAAATCAAAGATCAATTACAATTTTCATTTATTTCTATTGTTAAAAATTGGTGTGGCTGACGTAATAATCAACCAACTACACCTAGCGTGTCAAGTATACCTCATATTGACATATAACGATCAGTTTTTCATAACAAAAATAGATGAAATTTTTAACAGAATGACTAATTTATTATTTGATCTAATGTGCATGGATTAATTGACTCAATTTTCGTTATACTTTTGAATTCAGTTCATGATCATAATTAATTCGAATATATATAATTTGTAATATAAATTACTAATTATAAATTCTTAATAAAAATAAATTATTTGCTTCTCATTATTGAAGGGTTACAGCTAGGCTGAGAATTTGATACGTAACTAATTATGTCAAAATTAAACCAATTTCAAGCATTAATTCCAATCACTTAAAATCGTAATCAGTAAATAACTTATATAGCAATCCCGTTAATTACGTGTTTAATATTTTATTTATAAGAAAACAAAATTATCATAATTTTATTAAATTAAATAAAGAAAGCCAGAATCTCAGAAAAGACCCTACGGCCGCATTTAATTTTCCCATTTAGTAAAACGCCGAAAAGTGGGGGACGGAAAAGGACATAAACTTAAATAAGAGGGATACTTTCGTAATTTCCTTGGTTCCGTCATTTAAACAATTTTGAATTTACTCTGAAGCCAAGCCACCGAAAACGAGCGGCTGGTGACGCTTCATGATGACGCAACGCGTCTCCTCGTTTAAAGCCGCCACGTCAACCGAACAAGCTCCGCTTTTTAAGTGCACTTTTTTTCCAAATCACACTCTCGCGAGTACGTTAATGGAATTGAACTCGCTCCTCCTTTCACTCACCTGTCCGTTGAGTACGTCAAAGCAACTCCTACAAGGGAAAAAGAAAGCGTGACGTGTCACCTTGTTTACGCCGAGCTATTGGCTGGAGCAGCCGGAAGGTGGGATCCACAAATTATTATTTGGTTTACTTCTTCCAGAGAAGCATAGCCAGAGATGTTTACATCCGGGCTTTGTGCTTAGGTGCCTGGCTGTCATAGAAAACACGTGTGGGGTACGCACATGTCAAGGAGATAAAGCAGCCGGGTGTTCTCAATCCTATAAACTAGTGCCATGCAAGTCGTTTAATTGATTTGATATAATTAATTATTTTAATAAAATTAATTTTAAAATAAATGATGATTCGAAATGTTTATAAGTTAAATAGAATTATGTTCAGTAGAGTGAATATTAAGTATGCATTATATAAAATTAAATTTTTAAATATAAATAATTTAATATATTTTTATTGAGCGTTAATTCAATTCTCGATTTAAAAATTTGGGATGTGGGTGAGAATTGAAATTGTATAAAATATTAAGGTAAATTATATCTAAATTTGTTAAACTATTAGGAAGTTTATATTTTAGTCACTCAATTTTTAAAAGTTATAAAATAGTCACTGAATTATTTAAAAGTTTTCATTTAAATTATTAGGCTGTTAAAACTGATGTTATATAGTCTTCTATGTTCGCATTGCTTATACCAATCGAAAGTTCCCTTTCTCCTTCTTTTTTATAGTTTAAGTTTTTTTTTTCATGAAATAATTTTGAATGCCATGAATCTATAAACTAAAATCTAAACAATTTTTTTCTCTAATCTTTGACACTGACCGTTAAATCGACTTGGATCGAAGGTATGTTCTTCTATTCGTCGATAGGTACTGATTCACTTTACAAATCGTTGAATCATCGTTTTGAGCTTGCTAGTTGGACTTCAAAAAAAAAAAGACAATGACCATTTTGTAACTTTTTAAAGTTGAGAAACCAAAATGTAAACTTACTTTAGTTTGGTGATATCCTCAATATATATTATTTATAGGCATAATAACATATTTGATTGTCAAACCTTACAAAAAAAGTCATTTTAGCCCTCCATTTATTTTTAACCTCTTTTAGCCCTTACACTTATGTTGTTTGTCAAATCACCTAAAAATGAATAAAAAGTTAATGTTTGGTAACTTTGTTGACTTGACATACACATGAATTGGCCATGTGGATACCACGTGGCAATTCACATGTATAGCAAGTCAATAATTATTTTTTAAAATTTAAAAAATACTTTTTAAAATAATTTCAACATTTTAAATAAGTCTTTGTATATATATTTTTATTTTTTTTAAAATTTAAATAAATAATTAATTGTTTACATGGCATCTATGTTAGTACAGTTGTCAAACATTAAATTTTTCATATATTTTAGTGTGCTTTAACAAAAAAGTAAGTTCAAGAATTAAAAGATATCAAAAATAAAATAAAAAACTAAAATGAATTTTTTAAAAGTTAAAGGATTTTATATACACATTCAACCCAAGCGCAACCCATGTTTTTTGTTTGTTAATTGACATAATTATCAATTTTAATTGGTTCAATTAAGTCCGCTATTTAATAATTGCTGATTCTTTTACTGAATCAATTAAAAAAGTATTTATTTTTATATTTAACTGTGCTTATTAAATTAATAATTAAAATAAAATATCAACTTTAAAACCAGCCATCAATAATGACCGAATGATAGAAAAATAAAGAAATATTGTCGATGTGTCAAGCAATATCAATAGATACGATATATTTTACTTATTTTCATATTTAATTTTCAACTTATATCATTTTAATAACTATTAATTTTTTTATATTATTTATATAAAAAATGGAAAATCTTAAATGAACTAACTCAACAACTTTGGGTTTGGGTTCAGTGAGAAATTATACTAAGCTATTTATCTTCTTTTTATGGGATTTTGAATTTTTGATCAAATTAGGTATATTTCACCATTAGACATGACAGCTAAATTTGAAAAAAAAAAAATTCAACATAAAAATATGGTTATTTATTTTCAAAATTTATAAGAAAAAACAAAGAAAATATAAACATCAAAGCTTATAATATTCTAATATTGAATGAATAATTGAAGCACAAATAGCATAAATCATCAAAATTAAATATGAAAATAAATCTTAGCGTAAATTGTGAATCAGTGTTGGACCTTATGATACATGTGATCTATCTACCACATAAATATTATTGTCTTTTATCATAAACTCGAATAATTTAAGAGATTATAAACTCAAAAAACACGAGTGTATTGTAGAATATTTAAGAAAACAAATCATACGTAATTATATTTAGTCGAACTTGAACTTAAAGCATTTATAGATGAATCATGAATTAACTAATCTCTCTCTTCAACCTTGGCTTGATAATATATTTAAATTTATTAAAATAGTTATGCTTACACCTTACAAGCTCATCTTGTCTCCTTCCAATCTTATAGTTAATGTTCTTAATTGAGAGGGATCATCTTACGAGCCAAAGACACTTGTAAACCCAAAATCTTATAAATTCGTACTTCATGAGTAAATATACACATACTTTAAAAGAGATCATTTCACGAGCTAACAACACTTACAAACCAAGATTTTGCAAACTTGTATTATCGAGGACACGTCCCTAATATGGATAGAGTATCTCCCACCAACATATGGCGACAAGCCACTGGATCCAGTCACACACACCCTCCCTTGTTTTTCCTCATTTTCAGTAACTTATATCCTATTATCCTAACAGTCTTATGCTCTATGCTCTCCAAGTGAACCGTCATAACTTCTTCTTAGCAAAAAAAATCTTATTGTTTTTTTTTTTTAAAGAGAGAATGCAAGTAAGATATCTAATCAACAAATAAATGGAAATTTTATATCTAGGCCTTTTTATAAATTATAAAATTTTAAATTAGTAGCAGTAAAATTATACATTGAACACAGAAAATGATAAAAATTTGATTTAATCATTTAAAAAATATAAAGATATAAACTTTTTAAATAATGAAATTATATTTTTATTATCGTGAAAATATACAATTTAATTTTAGCCCTCCAAAAAGTTTTCTAGTTTTGCCCTTGAAGGGGATAAACTTTTTTTATTTGACATAAATTATATTCATTTCAACTTTAACCAATGCTCAAAATAAATGTCGGTCCAAGGGAATAAGCTTGATCATCGATTATCATACCTATGAATAGACATGATTATGTGTCGAGCCACTTGACTCGTTCAAAAAATGAAAAGGTTTGGATAAAAATATAGATCTGAAAAATGAATTTAGAAAAAAATATATTAAATTAATTGGGTTCGAAAATTTCCTATATATAAAAAGATTGATCAAATTAATTGGGCTTAGGCTTTACCAAACCCACTTGACAATCTATGCTTCTAAATGGGTTTAACTTTTTGCATCCATTCTCGTACCCAAACCGGAACAGGACTTAATAATGGTAACCGATAACTGAACTCCCCGGTTACCATCTTCGTTTAACCCATTGTCAACATGTCTAGGTTCACCCCCCCTTTCACTTGGAATTGACCGGTTCCCGACGACACCACCCTCTTACACAGTCACACCTATCCCCATTCTCCTTTGTCCCGAACCTGAACCCTTCGTTCCCTGCATTTTACCAATTTGAATATTGGTTTAGAGATTAGGGTTTTTATTTATTTATTTATTTTTTGGGTTAGGCATAGAATCTCAGATTCTTTTTACATGGATTTCAATTCCAATTACTGTTCATGTTTTTATTGATTCAATCAATCAATCAATTTTTATTATAATATATTTTGTGATTAGAGTTTCATGGACTTGTCGTCTCAATCGACTGACACGTCATCGACCCTAACTTTAGGGCTAGTATCTCCATCGCCGTCGTCTTCTCACCGTAACTCGATCGCCGATGATTCCGTTACCTTACAGCTGGGAACGAGGGACCCTACCCGAAGCCCTTTCCGACCGGTTCCTCTCGAACTCCTCGAACCGCATCAGAACGGGAACACGATTGAAAGGGAGCGTTGCGATGATAATGATGATGAGAGTAGGGAAATCGAAGAGTTTCGTATTTTAGGGCATCCCATGTGTCTTAAGAGGCGGAGAGATAGTTCTTCTTTGTCGTGGCCATCGCCGACGAAGCGGATGACGGTGGAAACGGATCTCGAGAAGAGAAAAGCGGCCGTGAAATCGTGGGGTAGCCAGCCGATCCACGTGGCTGATCCTGATGTGTTCGACATGATGGAACAGGAGAAGAAGAGGCAGTTCATGGGTATTGAGTTAATAGCTTCGGAAAACTTCGTGTGCCGTGCTGTGATGGAAGCCCTCGGAAGCCATTTAACCAACAAATACTCCGAAGGGATGCCCGGAGCAAGGTATTACGGCGGGAATCAGTACATAGATGAAATCGAAACCCTGTGCTGGAAACGTGCATTGGAAGCTTTCGGGCTTGATGCCGAGAATTGGGGAGTCAATGTGCAGCCTTATTCGTGTACATCAGCGAATTTCGCGATTTTTACTGGGTTGCTATTGCCCGGTGAAAGGATCATGGGATTAGATACACCGTCTGGAGGGAATACTAGTCATGGATATTATACCCCAAATGGGAGGAAAGTTTCTGGGGCATCTATATTCTTTGAGAGTTTGCCTTATAAAGTGAATCCTCAAACTGGGTACATTGATTATGAGAAGTTGGAGGAAAGGGCACTTGATTTCAGACCAAAGATATTAATTTGTGGTGGGAGTTCATATCCTAGGGAATGGGATTATGCAAGGTTTAGACAGATTGCGGATAAGTGTGGTGCTGTTTTGCTTTGTGATATGGCTCAGATAAGTGGACTTATTGCTGCTAAGGTGTGATACTGTGAATTACTACTATTTAATAGGTGCTTTGCTTTATGTGCTCAGCTTTATGCCCGATGTTGGAGTTCAAGTACATTGCTTGGTTTTTGTTCTATGCTGGACCAACGCTATATTCTGTTATTGACTATTTCATTTTACTGTTTTGGCTTAAAATTTGTTAGCAAATCTACTTGCTTTGCTGTCATAATCTGGAATCTTTTAAGGCTAGTGTTTTAGCAGACTTTATGTGCTGTTGACTGCTTAAACATAAAAGTTGGTATCTAAGGCAACTAATATTAACCTAAACAACTTCAAACTAGAGCTGCAGTGCAGACTACCTTTTGGGACTTGAAATACCGTTTCTGGTGCTGGTAATATAGAAGTTTGGAGATGGAGATATTGTTTCTATGGTGCTTAATGCTAATGCACTCATTAAGTTGTTTTAGTTTAGTCATCATTGGAAGTATGTTTGAAACTGAAAATCTTAACATTTTTTTGGACATGCATATTGATTTATCTTTCATTGGGTTTGGTATCGATAATGCAGAAGTTTATATATGGAGATTGGATTTCTAGTTTTCTTGATGCAAATGTGCTAATGAGTTCTTTTAGGTTAGTCATTGTTAGTATGTTAGAAATGGGAAATAATGAATAACATCATTACTGGATATGCCTATGAGTTTCATTTTCTCCTTATCATGTTATTGATTTTTTTAATAGTTCTAAGCTGCTGTAGCTTTTATAGGGAATTAATCCCAATACTATGGTACTTGATAATTTTACAGGAAGCTGCCAATCCTTTTGAATACTGTGACATTGTCACCTCTACCACCCATAAAAGCCTCCGAGGTCCCAGAGGAGGCATAATTTTCTATAGAAAGGGTAAAAAGCGAAAGAAGGGTGGCATGCTACTGAGCCAAGGAGATTGCAATGAGCAATGTGATTTCGAGGAAAAGATAAACTTTGCTGTTTTCCCATCTTTGCAAGGTGGACCACATAATAATCATATTGCTGCTCTTGCCATAGCATTGAAGCAAGTGGCTACACCAGAGTATAAGGCCTATATGCAACAAGTGAAGAAAAATGCTCAGGCATTGGCATCTTCATTGTTAAGAAGAAAATGCAAGCTAATTACAGGAGGCACAGACAACCATTTGTTACTCTGGGATCTAAGACCTTTTGGGTTGACAGGTAGAGTGCTTCATGGACAATCTTCTTTGCATTCAAATAATTGTTTTGTATGATGAAGTTGAACCTCCATGTCCTTATATATATTGTTTATTGCTAATGTCGACCATCTTGGCTTCATAATTGAGATCCAGGAAGTGATTATTTATTGTGTTTCTGATAATCCGTGCTTGTGGTAGATGTTTCAATGGACTGTAAGAGTTTACAAACTCTTATGGCTAGAAAAGATTACTATGGGATGGGTTAATCAGTCTGATTCCTGCTTTTTGCCTTCCCCTTTATTTTATGGATTCTTTTTTATCGAGGGGATAGAGGGGTTTTTTGTTCTGTCTAGTGACTCGAAGTACAAAAGGTCTGACTTGGCTTCAGTCAGAGAATGTATTTATCACCTCTCCATAAATCTTTTATATATATACATACATACATGTAGAACTCTTCTATGGTTTCATTGCTTCTTGTGATTGGGTAATGGTTTAAATGCCAAAATTGTTGAAAATTTGAAGTTAAGTCTTCGCTTTGCTTATGTTTCTGTTACACATATGGAACTTGCACACCTTCGTTTGTTTCTTTTATATCTTGGCAACATGTCATGTAGTAAGTTCTCTGTTACTTGCTAGAGATAATACTACGTATCCCTACTCTCTTTCATGTCAGAGCACATCTAATCTTCCAACTTTTCTTTTTGTAGGTAAAATTTACGAGAAGGTGTGTGACATGTGCCACATTACTGTCAACAAAATTGCTATTTTTGGCGAGAATGGTGTCATTACTCCTGGAGGAGTAAGGATTGGTGAGTGCAGATCTCATTCAATTAAAATTGCAGTTCCTTATCCTTTATAGAGGAGGTTTAGGTTAATAGTGTGATGACTTTTCATGTTTATTTCTGGAGGTACTCCTGCTATGACATCGAGAGGTTGTCTAGAGTCTGATTTTGACACAATCGCAAGCTTTCTTCTCAGAGCTGCACATATCGCTAGTATGAGGCAGCGTGATTATGGGAAGCTGCCGAAGGCCTCTGTGAAGAGTCTCCAAGAACATAAGGATATTTTGGAGCTCCGAATGCAAGTGGAGACTTTTGCATCTCAATTTGCAATGCCAGGTTTTGACATTTGAATGAATTGTGACGGTGCCTACATACCGAAAGTTCCAACAACTCTGCAGAGGAATTGTGGGGTAAGCTGAGGTTATTTTCCTGTAACCAACCCACATCATCATGTCTTTCTATAACAGTGATTGAATGCCCGAAAATATTGCAACAATTTTGACGGTGAAGGTGCTGGTTTTTTTTTGAACATATATGTTCTCATTGTTGCTAGTCTTCTAGTTGTGTTTGCAGATTTCTTTACAAATAATATTGAAGCCTAGAATTTTGTTCTGTTGTCATCAGTTTCATTTGTTATAGTGGCTCCAGTGTAAGATCAACAATTCGTTGATCTTGTCTTTTATGTAGTTGACTTGATTTATAAAGGATATCATGTTAATATTCTTTGCACTAATTAAAGATCATTGTTTCCATGAATGAAGTTTGATAATTTTCTGATCAAGCTATTTGAAAATTATGTTCTTAATTTCTAACTAGGGAAGAAAAACATTTCCCAAATTATCTGACAACTGTATTTTACAATTGTGTAAAGATTGTGCTTTCCTTCTGGGAATATGCACATTACTGAAAAAGCATAATCTGTTAATTGAACTTCTAAGTTTTAACTCGCTCTTATTACATATGGTTTTATATTTGTTATTCAACAATGTAAAGCTTATCATTGTCTCTAATCACTTCAATGGAATCAATTTCGTCCCCTGCTTCATCTGTTACAGTCGCATTTCTCGCATTGATCCCAAATTTTTTGCCTGTTAGAAATGATTCAAGTTAATTGCTTTACAATGAAGCTATGTTGTAGACCACTTTATTTCAGCTTAAGTTACAAACCTGCAATGTTCTTGAGATCCTCCAGTGAATCTGGCAAACTTATTAGCTTCCCAGGCTCTGTAGAACAAGATTCTTTCCTCATTAGAGGGTGGCCTTTATAAATGCTCACCCTTGGATGGTCCAATGTTCTGCTTTTGTCTAGTTTGCCTACAGTGTCCCCTTCGAGCTTCTTCAGCAGTGCTTCACTGGAAGTGGTATCAGGTACATTAATTCGGTGGCCGATCTCTCTCTTTTCAAGCATTTCATTTAACGCTTTTGAAGAAAATTCGTATGTATTTGTATTGATGACATCTGCTCCATTCATTACAAGTAGATTAACCATGTCTTCATGCTTCTCTTTCATGGCAATCTGCAATGCTGTTAATCCATGTCGATTCTTTGCATCTACGGGCAATCCATGTTTCAATAGTTCTTTCATCACTGTCTGATCATTTCTTTGTGCAGCAAGGCATAAGAGATCACCGGCAGTGAACGGGTCGGAAACAGCAGCACAATTATATAGGACCCTAAATATCGAATGATGCTTTGAGGATATCGCATTCCATAGTGCGGTGTTGCCATTCATATCTGCCACATACATGGAATAACAAGATACAACGTAAGAACTTGATTCATTCTGGGATCAATAGTGTTAATATCGTATTTTACCTTGTAAATGTACATTGCATGCATGCTTAAGGAGTACCAGCAGACAATCTTCATGCCCTTTTGTTGCTGCTATGTGCTGAGGAATCACACAAGATATTTTCATTAATGCATGAACATTCTTTGAAACATATTGACTTGAAAGGTCAACAGAAAATAAAGCTTACCAATGGGGTTCTTCCTTTAGAATCTCCGATGTCAGGGTCCAACCTTGCTTTCAGAAGCTCATCAAGAAAAGCAGCATTGCCTATATCAGCCGCGTTCAGCAAATTAATAGTGATGTTTTTTGGCTCATCGTCTTCTTCTTCGCCCTCTTCTGCTAGGTCTCCGATTTTAAGATCCTTTAGCCTTTTGTTATGCTGCAACACATTACATGTTCAATCTTTTGTCCTCTGCAGTCTGAGAACAGATACATTACATGTTCAACTGACCTGTAGTAAATTCTTAAAGATGGCTACATTATCTTCGTGTTTGGTCTGCATCGATTCAATCAGGTCAGTTGTTTTTAGCCTCAGGAGTTGAGAAAGCGTCTTAGTTCGGTACGTAAATCTTTGAGGTCTGCAACGAAGTGCACAGGTTTCTCCGAACATATCCCCGGATTGCAAGGTTCCAACAACCATCTCTCTCTCCATCTCACAATTAATGATTTCCACTTCTCCGGACACAATGATGTAAACATCATCTGGTGCTTCATTCTGCATTATTACATCCTCTCTCGGTGGGAGATACTCTGCCTTCATCTTCGCGACCTGATCATTGTTTCGAGATCCCCTGAGGTTTAATTTTCTTATCCTACAAGCTTAAACTCTACATGCAAAAGCAGGTAAAAGTACCATGGAGGTCCTTGTATTAGGAGTTAGATTACATTTTGTCCCTCTATGGAAAAAAGAGGCAAATTAGTCTCTATATATTAGATCAAAAAGTAAACCAGTTCTTTTGTTAAAAACTTAATTCATTTCTACTGTTAAAAGTAGTTCTTGTATGTCAGAATGAGATACGTGTGACGTGATTATGCTGTTGACCACTCTAGGTTTTAACAATAAAAATGGATAAAAATTTTAACAAAAAAGACCGGTTTGCTTTTTGATTTGACATATAATGATTAATTTGTCTAGTTTTTTGAGTAAATGGGGTAAAATGAAATTTAATTCCTAATATAGGGGCCTTCATGATACTTTTACATACAAAAGTATAGTATAGCATGCTTACCAGATGCTGCAAAATTTCCCTTGATATTCCATTGAACAGGTACACTTTCTCCACTGTTGGCAAGAACAAATGCTGGCAAATCCCTGTATAAATGGATTTTGGTAATTGTTCAATTAGTTGCTGTTGGTTCAAGCTCTCAGCCTTGAACCTCAGACACATGTAAGCCAATATCTGCTCTTTCAACCTCGGGGGCAACCGGTTTCTTGACACGAAATGTGAAGCCGCTTCGATACTATTCCTCTACATCATCATCAACAACGACTAACAATTTAATCAAATCTGGCATTCTGATAACGGTTCAAACACAGGAGAAGTACTTACGAATTCCATGGTACGGCGAGTTCCTTCGCAGACCAAGTTTGTCATGTTACCGATTATATAAGCGGTTAAGCCAAGGTTGAAGAGCATGTAGAAGATGATAAAGATCATTTCCATAGTGTTGACTGCATGGAGGTCACCATAACCAACAGTAGTCATGGTGGTGATGGACCAATACATGGCTGAGATATATCGGATCCAAAGGCTTGTTTCCCTGAAATTTGGGTGTACTGAGCCTAGCCATGTTCTTCCCTGTTGTGGGTACCTGTCAGCTAGTAGGTAGTAAAGGCATCCAGCACAATGAACCGCAAGTAAGGTCACCTGCAAAATAGTGTATTCAAAGGAATGTAGTCGCCTAGACTTAGTTGAAGCAGTGCTTAGAGTTCTCTATGGTACTTAGATGACAGGTTTTATTCCGTTTATCCTTGGATGACACAGGTTTAATTTTGTTATCCCCTTCCCTTCGTACCGCCCCCAATATTGTATTATAAAAATAAAATTACTCAAACATTTTATCATTATAGTTTTAATTTTGAGAGCAAATTTAATATTAGTAATTGTTTTGAAACAATTCCCACATTTATTTTGAACTTTCAACCATGGATAATTGGGAAAAAAATTAACTAAATAGTTGTATTTTTCGGGACAAGTTGTAGGGGTTGGTCCCTCTTTTTTGTTCAAATTTGGCATGTGATCCCCTATACTTTGGAAAAGGAGTGGTCGAAAACTTCACTCACAGCTAAAAGTCTAGCACATCGGATCCAAAAATAGCTGAATCTGATGTCTTTCTCCAACCTACAAAAGAAAATTTATATAAAAAATTAAGGGTGTGATAAGTAATATGACCAATTCTATGATTTACTATTAGAAATGGTCAAATTCTGAAAAAAGAATAATAAAGGATTAGATATATAGGAATAAAAGGAAGAGAAAAACCTGGTGAAAAGCTGCTTGACCCTTCTGAGACGACAAAATCTAAGCAAACCCAAAAAGGAATAAGAGATGCCCACTCTGCTATTGCCAGTGAACAAATAGCCTAGTGCTTCAAATGGGATTGTTGATATCACATCTATTAAGAACCATGTTGATAGGTACCTATCCATTTTCACACAAACAACAATAACAACAACAACAATAATAAGTCCTTGTACTCTTTACAAATTTAGAATTTAATCCTTATACTTTTACTACTAGTAATTTAATCTCTCTGTTTTTCAGATTTCTAAATTTAAGTCAAATTGTTAACACTAGTAATTTTTTCTATTAAATTTTTTGACGTGATATTTTCAAAAAAAAAAACTCACATGGTAACCATATGACTGAAAAAATGACATTGTAATAAACCTAAATTTAACAAAATAATTTTAATAAATTTGTAATTTAGTTCCTATACTTTTATTTCTAGGGTTTAGTCCTTCAACTTTTTAGATGATTTAAAAATTTAAATTCAATTGTTAACATTTGCAAAATTATTTTGTTTTGGTGACATTTTGAAATAATAATAAAAAAAAAAACTCGCTTGGTAGCCATGTAACTAAAAAATGGTATTGTAATAAACTTGATTTAACAAAATAATTTTAATAGTGTTAATAGTTAAATCTGAATTTTAAATTTTGAAAAGTCGATGGACTAAATTCTTAAAAACAAAAGTATATTAGAGACTAAATTTCAAGTTTATGAAGAGTACAAAGACTTATGACATATTTTAACCTAATAATATACCACAACAATAAGGTTAGCATATGCCATAAATCCCCGTGCTCTTCACAGACTTGGAATTTACTTTTCATGTATGTCCAATTGTTAACATAAATAATTTTTTTTTGGTTAAATTTATTGGTATAACTAAAAAGAATGACGCAATAAACCTGAATTTAACAAAATAATCTTAACAGTACTAACAGATCGACCTGAATTTTAAATTTTGAAAAGTTGAGGGACTAAATTTTTGGAAATAAATGTACAATGACTAAATTCTAAATTTATGAAGAGTATAAGGACTTATGGCATATTTTAACCTAATAATAAGAATAACAACAACAACAAGAAAAACACTTTATACCTTTCATTTTCTCAATTCAATCCTCCATATTTCAATATTAATATTGTGATTCTAAATTACTTACTTTTTTCTTCTAAATTTCAATTATTCACAAAATATATGGTCCTGAGGTGTATTGGAATAATTATGCATTTGGGTCCCTTGCCTTTACCAAGAATCAGATCCAGACATTTTTAACAACAATTTTTGTTGCTGTGAGAGTTATCGTTTTCTACAGATCAAATTCATAATCATTGCAATCATGGGGCTTCTTCACCTTGGCTATTGGTTATATGTAGGGGTGTTTATTGATAAAGCAAGTTGGATTTGTTTTGGTTCGGGTTTGAGTTTAAATTTTTCGATATTGGATCGGTATGGTATTTTTTGTTTTACTGTTTAAAAATAAAAAAATAGAAATTATTTTATATTAATATTTGATATTTTTAATTAAATTTAAATAAAAATATTTTCATTTTTTTTAACAATAAAATGGGTCATTTGAGTGGTTGAGGATTGGATTTGCACAACTTTAAAAAATCAAACAAAAAGTTATAAACTAGAACTCAACATAATAAATGTACCATAAAACTAGTATATATTAAAAGCCGGGGTAATTCCCCCCTCGTCACCAACTTAATATTATATCAATCAGGTACTTCTGTCAGTCTCATCCTTAAGTTGAGTATTAAATGTTAACTTAAATCTAGCATGGAGTATATTTTAAACACGATCAAATCGTGAACATATGCTTACTTACTGCATAAACGGTTTGGATCTAAAGTGTTAAAAAATAGCCCTCTTAGATTTTAATGGCATTGTCTATCTTTTAACATGTTCGATTCAAACTATCCATACAACAAATACATACGTGTTTTTAAAAAGCTCCACATAATATTTGAACTGACATTTAATGTCGAAACTAATGGTCAAGTTGATGGAACAACCCGATTGATACAAGTCTGATAACTCAATTAGAATATTTTAAAGTTTACTAATCAATTTAAATCCTGAATGATGATTTGAGGGTGTTTTGGCAATTAAACCCTTCCCTTCATTCCAATAATATATATATATATATATATATATATGTGTGTATATATATATATGTATATAAAGGTTAAAATATGTTATAGGTCTCAACACTCTTTTCAGATTTAGAATTTAGTCCTCTATTTTTCAAATTTAAAATTAAGGTCTAATTTTTTTTGTTAAATTTATTAATGTGACATTTTAAAATAAAAAAAAATCACTTGATAGCAATGTAACTAAAAAAAATGACGATGTAATGAACTTGAATTTAATAAAATAATATTAACTGTTGGATTTGAATTTTGAAATCTAAACAATAAAAGGACTAAATTCATAAAAGTAAAAATATAAAGACTAAATTTTAAATTTACAAAAAATGCAAAAACGTACCTGATAGCAATCTTTTTGGAGTCTCGAACTAGAAGTTGAGTTCTAGTATCAATATAAGCAACAAAAAAAGTCAACACAATATCAATGGCGAAGAATAGATCCACGATGTTGTCGGCCATGTACAGTTTTATCGGCGCCGATGAACTGAGAAACGCCACTTCGAATGGGTAAACCCATGTCGAATAAAACACTAACATCACCATAAATGTTTCCCAGCACCTGTATTTACATTGCAAACCTACTAATTAATTTCTTGAATTAATCAGGTTCTTCTGTCAATTTAGTTATCGATTTAGGGTTTTGAATGATGGTTCAAATCTTATATGAAGCACGATGTATTAAAAGATGTGTTCATAAAGTAGGTATAGACACCTCAGTGGTGAATCTTGGGACTAAGTTTTAGAGCTTAGTAAATTTTTTCAAACTTTTGAAAGTTTAATGAGATTTTGTTTTAAAAAATTGGGGGTCTAATTAAAATTTTTGTGAGATTAATAAGAATTTTCAAAAAAAAAAAATTAAAAGGTATACTGAGAATTTTAAAAGATTTGAGAGGGCCTAATTAAAATTTTTTAAAATATTTAAGGGAGAAATAAAAAAATTTCAAAATTTTGAGGGGGGCTTAAGCCACCATAACTGTCCACCTTTTGGGCACATGTTTTACAATTTGGTAATTGAGTTTTAAATATGCTCTAGACTTTCGACATTCAATATCTAAACTAATGGCTAGGGCTTATGAAAGAATGAAATTGATACAATACTTATTGATACTTTAAGGACTTAATTAAAAAAAAGTGAAATTTAGGACTAATTTAAAATTTAAACCATAATTTGAGGATGTAATTTTTGATGTTTATCACTTTTTCTTTCGTTTTTTTCACTTGCTTTTGACGTAGACTTTCCTAAAAGTATTTTTTTTTTAGCATAAAAGAATGATAATACTTGATATTGGTTGCTGGGATGTTGCTATAACTGATTTTATATAATAAATATATATAATTTTATATAATTCAATAATAGTATAAATTATTAAAAATAATTTTTTTTTTCATTCAGACGATATAATACTTATAAAGATTTTTTAGATTTAATAAGTGGGTCGAGGATGTTATATGTATTTTATAAAGTATATTAAAAAATAAATATATAAACAAATTAGGAGCGAATTTGAGGGATAGGCCGGCCTTAGCCTCAAATGAAAAAAATTGTCATATAAGTCCCTAATTAAATTAAAAAATAATTTATGATAAAATTGTATTTTGAACTCAAAAATTAAGAAAAATGTTTAATCCATTAAAAAAATGATGAAATCATAAATTAATACATTATAGAATCATGTTTTGATCTCTCAAAAATTTATTATTTAATTTAGATCCTTCTAAAAAAAATTAAATTCACCCCGTTGATCACATTTTCAACCATACTTGTGATGCTTAAGAACTTCACAAGCTATGTATCAAATAATTACCCTAACGAACTCCAACATTTTGAAGCATTGGCCATAGATATTCACCCCATACTAGTGATGATCTAATAAGAATTGTCTGCTAATAGTTACCGTGTGAAACTAATTTGCTCTTACCAATAGTCCATGAGCTATAAAAAAAAAATTACCCTAATAATAATCTCCATTTAAGTTGAGTGTTTTTTAACCTTCAATATCTCAGCACATGCACCTTTTTTGTTGATCTAACCAAAACAACATGAAAATGTGCATGCTTATGTAACAAAAGTAGAACATAAGCAAGTTTTTCATGCACCTATAGTTTCTCATATGGCCCCAAAAAATAAAAAAAATAAAAACATACCTGTATGTTGAATCCATAGGAGTAATGACCCATCCCTTGGAGTCTATTTGATTCTGGTTATGGCTTGAAACACCCAAAGGAGGGATTATAAACTTGGACAAGTTCCTCAAACTAAGAGGATCTTCAAGCTCTGATTGTGGAGTAGAAGTACCTTCATCAACTTTGGCACCTTTTCCTTCATTTGGTTGCTTAACTTTCTCCATGGTAGAGTCAAAGCTCATTTCTTGTTTGGTTTCCACTATTTTCTTTTTCTAATTGTTTGAAAGGGTGTGGTTTTAAAAACACAACTGAAAAATGATGATAGTGACAAGAGGATTCAATTGTGGAGGGGTTTGATTTGTTTTTTAAGAGTGGGTGTGTGGGGATTTGATTTTTGAATGGAAGGGAGAAGATGGGGGGAGGGGGAGAGAGAGAAAAGGCAAAGGGTCAAAAAAAAAAAGAGTGTTGTACTAAGTGAGTTGATGTTATTATTGTGGGTATGGGAGAAGGTATTTTGGTGGTCCTCCTTTGATAAAATAAAAAGGAATTGTTTACATCTTTTATAGTAAAGAGTTGGGTCACATATTAAAAGTTTGAGTTTGAGTTTGAGTTTGAGTTTTATACGAGATAAAAAATGAGTTAAAGAGTATCAGAGTTTGTGCTTCAAAAATTTCTCTATACTTAAATCAACAAATAGTGCATTGTAATAATGGCTTGAGCAAGCAAGGGTTTCTATAGAGTAATGATAAAGAAAGTAAAGATGCGAGAGTGATAGTTGAATTTAGAGTTATGTGTGAATAGAGATTGTTTGAAAACTACTTGTTCTCCAAATGGACATTGTTTAGCCGCTAGCCGATTATTGTTGGGGTTTGGGTCTTTTTGTGTTTTAGACCTATTTATATGATATTAAAAATAATAATATTATAAAGAAGTGGCCTTGAAGGTGAAAAGAAACCTATAGGGAATAATACCCTTTCAACAAATGAAAATGGGTGTTTGCAATGAAAACTACATACATTGATTGATTTCATTTGTGATAAAGATAATGAAAGGAAATTGGTGGGTTTTCCAATATTTACGTGTATATGAAAGGGGATTGAGGAAACAAAATTCCTCTTCCCCTTGTTCGTGCCCCTTTGTATACTCCAATAATTTATTGATATGTAGATCAATAGATTACAGATAAATTAACTGGCATATGCCGTTAACTTTATATTCGATCACTTTTCTTTCACCAATTTACTTCTCCTTATATCAATTTTGGCGTACATGATTTCTCTAATTAGGATACCCGAAACTCGAGATAGGTATGCAAATTTCTTGAAATTAAAAAAGATTTTAACTGGAAAAAAAAAAACATAATGTGTAAGAAAAAAAAAGCAATGAAAGCAACTCTTCAAATTCTTCCCATCAACAATCCAACGTAGAGACAAAAATTTGAAGCATAATTTCAACATACAATCAATACCTTGAAATTTTAAATATAATTTAAATTCGAGATAATAAAAAATAAAAATAAAAGTGAAGGAAATTGAGAATTCCTCGTAAAAATTTCACCTGACATGTGAATTGTGCTTGTGTTCATAGATAAAAGCAGAAAGGGAAAAACCTAAAATAGAAAGGAGTTTACACAATCCCTATCAAAATGAATAAATTAAAAATATTTATTAAGAGAAAAAAAATTAGGATATAAGAAGAAATGAGCAAATAAAGGAGAACGGTGAATTTGCTTATAATTTATTATTCCACGTGTCTGGAAATGATTGGAGGTACGTAAAGAGACACAAACAAAGAGGCAGAAAAAATTTGTTTGGATTAAGGGTAAGTCAGTGTTTCCTTTTTTGATATAATGTAAGACAATGGCCATATTGTTTCGGAATGCACTTATTGCATGAAATTAGAAAATAATGTTGGGAAAGTTTACCTCTTCTATCCTTTCATTTAAGGGTTAAACCGAAATTAGAAAATTTTTTTTGGAGGGATTAAATTATATATTTTTATAATAATAAAAATGTAATTTTATTATTTTAATAGTTTGTATCTTTATAATTTTTAAAGGATAAAATTAATTTTTTATCATTTTTACGGGATCAAAGTGTAATTTTATCATTACTAATTTAAAGTTTTATAAATAGACCTAAATGAAAAATTTTTCATTTTATGAACATCGAAGCCCCTACTGACCCCTATAACTTTGCCACTGAACCCATTCGAATTAGAACATACATGCTAAAATTTTATTTTTTTTTTAAGAAACAATAATATTTTATTTATGCCACTTACCATTGCATCCAATGCTTATGCATATAAAAAAAAAAATCAGCATGAAAAAAAGAAGATAATGGTTTATAGCTTGACTTTAATATTTAAGTTCACTTTTTAATTATGTAATATATTGTTTTATATTTTATAAATATAAAATATAAAATTATATTATAAACATAAAAATATATATTAAATTATTCTAAATAAATAATTTTGATTGGACTAAATTTTCACAAAACAATTAAATGTATGAAATATCAAAGTCACAATAAATCATTAATCATATATGCGCACTAATCTGTAATATATAATAAATAGAAAATTTTTAAATAATACTATCACATGTCTTTTATATTTATATATATATATATATATATATATATATTTATATATATATATTATTTTACAGTATATGTTCAAGGTTCGTGGCTATTCCTTCCAAGAATGTCATCTTCAAAGTTCAAATCTAGATCTTCCCTTTGAAGATGTAACATGCCTTACCATTACACCTAACCACTTATATATTGTCAACCTTATTTTTAAAATTAAAATTTTCTACTCATAATATATTAAATAATTTTCATATATATATCAAATGAATCATTAGCACTAAACAAAATGTGATATCTGATGCACATTCCACCATCAAATTTGGGGAACAATACAAATGCAAATTCAACTATTTGTGTCTTAAAATCAATCTTAAAATTGAAATTGTACATCACACTACCATTAATGCTGCAATATGTGTAAATTAGCTGTATTTTTTTTTTAATTTTATTCATGAAAGTTTTTAATTTTAACTAAAAAGTAGAAATATATTTTGAGTTATCAATATTTATTTATATATAATAAGATATTATTTTCATTTTATATGTTTTTCCTTAAAACATTGTTTTAATATTTTCATAATATTTAATTTTCATACTTATTTAGCTACTAACAAAATATAAGGGCTTACTTCAGTAAAGAATAATCAATTAGAAGAAATTCCTAATAATGAACAACAATAAATAAAATTAAGAAATTTAATCGAGGAAGAAAAAGACCTCTCTGATGAAATGGTAGAAAAGATTAATAAAAATCATATTTCTAAAGAAGAAATATATAAAATATCTAAGTTTAAGATATGGTCTCAAAGACATATAGAAAAAATTAACGGTAATACAGTCGCTAAAGACACTAAAGGTGAATTAACAGAAATACCACTCTTTACTAAAGATAAAATTAAGAGAATTAGAAAGAAATATCCTCAGGTTAGATATATACATCTAGGTATAATCAAGATAACAATTAGAGCTTTATTTAGGAAAAGACATGATATACCAATTATAGCTGTTTTATTAGATAAAAGATTTGAAAATCCAATAAAAGCACTTATTGGAGGAATTCAATCAAATTTACATACAGGTGTAATTGGATTTAAAGTCAAACCAAATTACTTTATATCCATTACAGATCCTCTAATAGCTTCTTAATATATTAGCTTTCAAAATTTGTATGCCAAATTACCAAATTGGAAAAAAAAGTATTTCTCTAGTAGTGGTTGAATTAAGTGGGAAGGAGTTTGATGCCTTGTAAATATGGTCTTGATTTTGAGTCTTGTGGATGAGAAAATAACGATGGGAGAACTTTACCTCCCAGTTAGGGATTCGGTCCAGCTAGGCTTTAGATTTAATCGAGACTTAACATAGTTTCCAAATATTGAAAAGAGTATTTTAAAAAAAAGGGATAAAGTAACATTTAGTTTTTGAACTTGACAACTTTTATCAATCTGGTCTCTAAACTTGGATTCTATTAAGATGCAATGATGCGACACAATTTCAGAATACTACATCATTATACTTTTTTTTATATGATGCATGTTTGTTTTACAGTTCATATTCGGAGTTCAGGGTTGATCCTCCAAACAATGTTGTCTCCAAAGTTCAGACCAACATTCTCCTCTTGGGAGTGTAGTGTGCTTTACGGTTCGAGTAATAATATGACACAGTCTCAAAATACCACATCATTATACTTTTTTTATATGATGCATGTTCGTGTTACGGTTCATGTTCGGGGTTGCCCCTACCAATAATGTTATCTCCAAAGTTCGAATCTACATTCTCCCATTGAAAATACAAGTTGTCTTACCATTACATCCAACCATTTGTTAGTACTTAGTAATCAATTTGAAAAAAAAACTACCAAATTTTGCTATTGGACCAAGATAGAAAAAATTATAGGTTCACATGCTAAGGTTTTATCATTTAAAGAAAATAAAAAGGGTGATTTTTATTTATAAGTGGAGCAATGTACAATGACAAAAGCTTGTTTGGTGGGTAAGAATAGAGAGTTGAGAAGGCTATCTAAATAGAGAGGTCCATTGCCAAAATATATCTCCCAAATGGCCAACAACCATTCATTAACTTCAATGTATTACTACCGACACTTATTTGTATATATCTATTTTATAGACACTCTCAAACTTTATCAATACAATGAATCGTTCTATCTCATCTTATTACTATCTTTAGAAAGAATTTAGACATAAATTACATATAGTAAGTTTCGAACCTAGATGCTCTAGATCCCAGAACTCTAATCTTATCTATACAATAAAAGTTCGTCGGCAATAATTATAATTATTAGGTTAAACTTTGCTATTAGTCTCTATACTTTATGCAAGTTTTAAAATTAGTCCCTTTACTATAATTTGGTCAATTCTAGTCTCTTTACTTTTCGAATTGGTCGATTTTAGTATCTGTATTTTTTAAATTTCAAAATGTTAGTATTGACCCAAACAGTAACAGTTAAATCTCTTTAGTTAAATTCAATTACTAGTTTTGTACTGTGCATATGGTTATAAATTTAGTCCATATTCCCTAATTAGATCATTTTAAGTCCTTGTACTTTTTGAATTTTGAAATTTCAGTCTTGACGCAAAATACAATCATTTATCCATTAATTGGATTTTTATGAGTAATACATATGGAAATAACAAATTGAAATTGTATTACACATATGATAATATTTTTGTTGCATCAGATTTTGGAAATAGCATAATTTAGCTTAACAAATCTAACAATTATTGTTTGGTAAGGGACTGAAATTTTAAAAAATTGAAAAGTACAGGACTAAAAATGACCTAATTAAAGTAGATGAACTAAATCCACAACTTTCGCAAAGTAAAGGGGCAGTAGCAGAATTTAACCTAGTTATATTATTTATAACAAATAAATTTTGATCCCAATCATAAGAAACAACAAAACATGGACCAAATTTGACTATAGATAAACGTTGGCCTCACTCACTAAGAAACGTGTTTTACGGGAGATTCATTAGTTTTAGGGTTAATTGCATCACGCATCCTTCAGATTCTAAATTAATTTCTAAACGTCAAAAAATTTTAATTGAGTTCTCTAAGAATAAGTATTATATTAATCGCTCAAATCTTATGAAGTACATGTAAGATACACGGATCAAATTTAACATGTGCGTACTTATTAGATGAACAATTTTGATCTAACATATACAAAAAAGAAAAGAAAAGAAAAAACAAATAGGCTTCTAAATTTTATGACATGATTTTTTAACACATTAGATCTAAACCATTTATATTGTAAGTGTACATATGTTTACAGTTGACACATGACAAATTTAGCCTCTAACATTTACGTCTTTCGTCACTTTGGTCCTTTTTTGGATCACTTTGATCCTCAACCTTTAAAACTTAATCAAATTGCTTTTCTTTGGATGAAAAATATGATTGGAAAGTTAAAATTTTTAACGACAATGACATATGAAAAAAATGACGTGGTAACCTTTAAAATGGGCATAATCGCAAATTTAACCCTCAACATTTACATATTAATTGTGTCAATGTAGTCTTGATTCTAAAAAAATATAACCCTCAACATTTACACATTGTGTAAATTGATCTTTTTTGTAGATTTGTTTTTTTCTTTATAATCCTTTTCACCTAAAAAGCTAAAAAAATAAATTTATCAGCTAAATTTGATTGAAATTATACCAAAAATGGAAACATCCAAAAATCCAAGATAATGATTTTCATATTTTCTCATTTTTTTAAATTAATGTCACAAAGAAAAGCAAAACTGCAAAAATGATCAAATTACACAAATGTGTAAACGTTAAGGACAAATTTTTTAGAACCAAAACTAAATTGACATATTGTACAAATATTAAGGGATAATGTTGCTATTATGTCAATTTTAAAAGCTGACAAGTTATTGTTCCGTTAGTAATTTAACAGTTGATGACCCAAAAAGAAAAGAACGAATAATTGAGTGGTTATTTTGTAACTTTTCATAGTTGAGTGACAAAAAAAATTATCAATAGTTGAGTGACTACTAGTACAATTTACCCAATTTAAAATCCAGTCAAGAAAGAAAAAGCCGATAGGGACAGCCAAAATATTTCACTTTCAAAGGACCATTTGTATAATAAAGGCATATTCCTATTTCAAAGCATTTAATAGTTCACACTATTTCACCTAATTAGACCTAAATTTGAACTTAATTAATTCGCAATTGAACAAAATAAGGTGGATGAAATTGAAAATCGATGCTCAAATTAGGTTACTAAATTTATGTTAAATTTTGGGAGAACCAACCCAATGCTTTGTTTATTTTATTTTTGGACACCTATAGCTAAATTGAATCAAACAAAAGTTTTTATACAATTATAATTTGGTGCCATTTACTTTATATATATATATATATATATGTGTGTATATATATATATATATATATATATATATATATAAAATAATAATTGGCATATTGCCAAAAAAAGAAAATCCATTTTATGGCACAAAATTTTGGGTATCTATTTGTTAATTTCCACATTTTAATATTTAATAGTTTTGTTGTCCTCTTATATTGATGTTGAAAATTATGATAGTTGATATTGTACTGGTATCAAACGTTACGTGTTGTTTGGATTCTAAATAGATATTAAGTAGTTTAAGTACGTTTTAAGTGTGTTTTAATTTGTTTTGGCCAATAACAGTTTGTATCGATTTGTATCGATTATTAGTCTTTGTATTATGTGTAAGTTGTGGTTTTAGTCCTCATATTTTAATTTGATTAATTTTAGTTCTTAAACTTTTCAGATTGGTCAATTTTAGCTCTTGTACTTTTTGAATTTTAAATTTTCAATCCCTATCTAAGCAATAGCAGTTAATCAAATTGGTTAAATTTTGTTATTAATCTTGTACTATGCACAAAGTTGTGGCTTTAGTCCATCCTCTCCAATTGGACTATTCTTATTCCTTATACTTTTCAAATTTTGAAATTTTAATATTGATATAAATGGCAACAGTTAAATTTATTAATTGACTTTTTTGTAAATAATATGTGAAGATAGTAAGTTGGCACGACATTACGCATGTCTTAATATGTTTGACATGTCAAATTTTGAAAATAACAGAACTTAATGAATTCAACAACTATCATTTGGTAAGGATTGCTGTTCTAAAATTTGAAAAATATAAGGACTAAAAGGGGCTAATTTGAAGAAATGGACTATAATTTAATGTATAATGTATATATTATTATGATGAATTCAACAACTATCATTTGATAAGGATTGTTGTTCTAAAATTTAAAAAATATAAGGACTAAAAGGGACTAATTTGAAGAAAGGGACAAAATCCACAACTTATGCATCGCATAAGGACTAATAGAATAATTTAACCTTTATTTTTTTATCTTATAATTATTAAATTAGGTTACTAAACCTAATCAATGCTTTAAAACTTATATTTGCATATAAATATATTCATATGATATAATTGAGATATATATGTGTGTATATATAATATATAATTTATTAAGAAATTAAATAATAAACTATAAATATATATAAAATATTTACAAAATATTCATAAACTCAAAACAATATATAAAAAGTACGAGTTCAGAAAAAACTTTTGAACTAACGAGAATATCATTTATTCTCTACCATATTACTAAATTGACATTTAAAAATATTTATTTTCTACCATATTACTCAGCGTACGGTTTGTTTTCCGTGCGCAGATTAGGTTAAAGTCAAATTGTCGAATCAGCATCCAATGCTAATCCCGAACATCATTTACAATTCTTACTCCAATATCAAAACAAATGACACCCTAGGTACATGCCATTACCAAAAAAATATATATCAAACAAATATTAAACAAATATCAAACAAATGACACCCTAGGTACATGCCAATACCAAAAAGAAGAGTACTTCACCACTTTATGTTCGAGATTAGCTTTGGATGCTGATTTGACAATTTGACTTTAACCTAACCTGCGCACGGAAAACAACTTGTACGCTGAATATGAAAGTGGTATTTTTATAATCCGAATACTATTTAAACAAGAATTTATAAGATTTATAAACTATCCAATCATATATATATATATATATATATATCCATAAACATTCAAATAAATAATCAATTTCATAAATACATCATCCACAATCCTTTCAATTCACACCTCTTTTCATATTAATATCAATTACATAATTGCTATTCAATGATTTTTCTCAATAGGATACATAGTTCAATTCCAATATCCATTTCCATTTCATGAATCTTTGATTCATACAATTTCATGCATTTCATTTGCATGTTTCATTTCATTGTCCATTCCAATCTATATTCAATATCACTCAATATTAATCAGTTGGCCAAACCATTTATTTACCCCTATTAACACGACTCGAACTTTGACGAATACATGGATCCAACCAAAACACATTGGTACGGCACTCAGCGCCTCATCGGCTATGCCGAAGTAAAATAAAACGGTACTCAGTACCTCATCAGATTTATCCGAAGTAAAATAAAACGGTACTTAGTACCTCATCGGATTTATCCGAAGTATTAATACGACACTTAGTGTCTCATCAACTCAAAGTCGAAGTATCCTTGTACACTTCCAATCCTATTGCATGCCAACTATATCCGACTCAGCATGATACAGTTAATAGAGTTTCAAATCACTTCTTAATTTCTAATCAATATACATTTCAATTCAAATAGTCACATATACTTCACAATCAATTCAATTCAATCAAATTCAATACCAATACTCAAATATCACATTAATCATAATTTCATAAATACTTAATTCAATATTAAAATACTGTACTAAACACTCAATTCAATATCAAAATACTACACTTTCCTTAATTTCTTACTATAAATATTTAAATCAAAATATAACAATTTAATAATTAAATTTGAATTATAGAAATACAAACCGTGATTTCCTGAATTACTCCTCGTTGACTTTCTCTTTTCCTTTCCTAGTCGAGGTCTCCGGCTCAACATTAGCTACGGAATTAAAAGAATTAAAAATTATCAATATACTACAATTTCATATTAAATATTTCAATCTACATTCAACTTTTGTATAATTTTCAATTTAATCCTTAATCAAAACTAACTTTATTTTATTTACAATTTATTCATTATTTTTCATTCAATTATCACTTAAAACTAATTTCAATTCTCTAATTTCACCATAAAATCCTAATTTTGAATTTTTCAATTTAGTCCCTACTACATAAAACTTATGGTTTTCTTTACAATTCAATCCTTATCTCAATTCTAACTTAAAATTCTATCAATTCAAACCCTAATTCTTCAATTAATTCAACATAAACCACATCTAAAAATCAACTAACTTTCAAAATTTTCACTTATATCAAGTGGTATTTTGTTCTAGGATTCTAAAAATATCAAAATTACAAGAAAAAGAGCTAAATTAACTTACCACTTAAGCTTAAAACCTCTATTTTTCCTTTCTTTTTTCTTTCCCTCTTTTCTCCCCTATTTTTGGTTCCCAATTCTGTTTGTTCTTTCTTTTTGTTTCCTTTATTTATTTGTTTAATTCTAATAATAATATAATAATAATAATAAAATATTAATATAATATATTTACTTAAATAATAAGTAAATACATATATGTATTACAAATATATGTATATTTTTATTACACATGTACATTATTATTATTATCATACAATTGCATTAATTTGATTTATTCATTTATTTAGTAATTATTATATTTTATACTTAAATATTAAGTATTTACTTTTATAATTATTTTATACTTATGTACATTATTTGTACAAATGTATTCCATTGTCACCATACACCTGTATTTACTTTTTACTATACAAGTGTTACTTATGGATTATTTTCTCATTTAATCCCTTAACTTTTCTTTAAGCTATAATTAAACTTTCACACTTTATTCAATTTAATCCTTATACCTAATTAACCTTAATTCAAGCTAATTCTCCTAACTAATGCCTATTTAACCACACAACTGACTTCGTAAATATTTTTAATAAATATTTACAACTCCATTTTGCGAAAACGGAGACCCGAAAATACACTTTTCCGACAGCTATAAATTTCGGGTCATTACACTAAAATAAAGTTATAACTTGAATAAAATTTGAAACATACTTACTACCAATAACTCAAAATAATTAATAATAATTAAAATTAAAATATTATTTTTAAAAATCTGAATTATTTTTATTTTTTATAAATAAATTTTTTTATCTTTGTTAACGTAATAAAATAAAGTTATAACTTGAATAGAAATTTAGTATATAAATAGAGATTAATTTTATTTTTTAATCGATGATGACATTATATAATATTATGTTATTTATAAAAAAAATTATAAGTTATTTATTCCGTGCAAAGCTAATACTCTTCAGTACTTTCTTTTTTATGTTATTATCGTTGTTATACATGAAATTGTAAACGGAAGAGAGATTTTAATAATTATTTTTAAATGTGTTTATTAATTTAATGTATATATCTTTTCATTAATCATTATTATGATGTATATTATTGTATTTTTTCAAATTTAATTTAATATTATATACTTTCTAATATATTTCTAAATTTTTATATTATTTTCAATTTTTTAATTTATAAAATATTATTTATTTTAAAAAAATAATTACATTAAATATGTTATATATATTTCATATTATTTATTTTTAATTTATAAAAAATAAATGTATTTATTTTCCTGCAACGCAGGTGAGAAAGAAATCTAATTAATTAAAGTATATTGAAAAAAAAATTATGTAATTTTAATTTATTTATGAAATTTAAAATTACAGTCCATACATTAAAATAATATAATATTTTGTGATGATACATATCTACTCTATTTGATACAATAACTAGAACTATTAACAGCCTCTCAACTTATAAATGAGAGGATAATATATTTTAGCACACTTACTTAAACTCACGTCCTCTTCTATGCGCGATACAAATTTTATATAATATATATTACTAAAAAAATAGATAATATAGAAAGAAACCAACGGCCCATTACAACTACCCAAAAGCTCACGACCATACAGTCCAAATACAAGATTTTATGCTGTCATCAGTTGTGTATATAATCTGCATATTATAAGGGAAAAATGCCTATGGAGTCCCTCTATTATAAGCATTAGATCAATTTAGTCCTTTATTATAAAATGGGTCATAAAAAATTTAAATAAAATCAAAATGTAACATGGTTAACATTTACTGTTAAAAAACAATATGAAGATTATTATTTTTTCTCAAATATCAACTTGATTAAATAATAAATAACATTTTAAAATGGTAAATATTAACTTTGTTAAAATAAAGCTTCATTTGATTTTTTTTCATAATATTATGATTAAATTGATTTATTTAGTAATGGAGAAATTAATTTAATCCAATCCTTATAATAAATACATCTTATCCACCATAGTTAAAGTGATTATTAAGCTGATCAAACTATTGATTGTCGGTCAAATAATAGTTAAATAAATAATTAAAATATTAAAAAAATTATAAAATTTGATTCAAACAATTCAATCATTTTTTGTTTTGATTTTTGATTTTTTTTATAAATTTCAAGTGGTTTGCTTGTAGACCAATTCAATCCCTATGTTCGGATCAATATACCAAATAATCCAACCGTTGATCCAACTCAAATAAACCCTATGACATTGGCTTCATGGGTCTTTATTTCAATTTTAAACACGTGAGCATCAAACAACTTAGATTTAACATGTTAAAAAATTTTATTTACATAACGAGTCAAATTTAATCTCTATCTATAGAGTAAGTACATTCGTGTTTAAAATTTAATTTAAGCATTTAAATATACTTTCTCATCATATCAAAACAAGTATTTAAAATCTAAACCATAATTTAAAAACCTCAAAGATGATAAAAACCAGTGCAAGGCCACTTACATATACTACAAATATACAACATGAAATCTTTGCGCATTGAGAATCCATTGGATGTAATGAAATGAAGCAAATATCTCGGTTGCAGCTTCGATTTTTCCATCATCATGAAGAAAGTTCGACGTGATTCGTTGTTTTACGAACGAAAAGAGCCCGAAAATCTTCGGCTGGTCGAGCAATTTCCAGTCTACTTGGAGGCCAAATCTTATGCCAATCGACCAATTTGATACATGCATCTTCGGATCTTCGTATGTTCTGGACATCTTTGTCTTAAAAAGCCTGATAAAACCGGCACCGGGAAGCATACTCGAACATGTCCTCTTCTTCTCCGGGTTAGTGAACATGTAGGATTATCTGAGCATGTCTCCTTTAAGTAGTTGTGGTCCACTTAATGCAGGTGAGATGCTAAAAGCATTGACGTCACCGTAACATGAAGGGTGAGCGAGAGACATTGGTCGATCCGGGATTGGGGGAACTTCAATATCACCTTCCAACATTTTCAATGCATCCAAAATGGTAGGTCTTAAGGCTACCATTACATGAGCACACAAAATCCCAACATGCAAAAACCTCTCCATTATAGCTTTCGGATTCGAGTTCACGGAATCCTCACTATCCATCAACGAACGATCCAAAGCTTCCTCAACTTTCCCTGCTTTCACCAAAGACCAAGCCCAATCCGTTATCAAAAACGCACGCGGCGAACTCGACGAAGACAAATCAAGAGCTTTCCTCCCACACATTATCTCCAAAACAACAACACCGAAACTATAAACATCGCTCTTCTCAGTCAACTGACCGTATAAAGCATATTCGGGAGCCAAATATCCATGAGTCCCAGCAACTCTAGTCGTTAAATGAGACTGGCCTTCCCTACTCTGTTTTGCTAACCCGAAATCCGAAACCCTCGCTCGCATATCGGCATCGAGTAATATATTAGTAGCTTTAATATCTCTATGATATATAGCAGGCTTAACTCCATAATGCAAATAAGCCAACCCTTTTGCCACATCCAAGATTATATTCTTCCTTTGAGGCCAACTCAACGGTTTACCACCCGATTTCAACGGAAACAAATGGTCATCGAGGTTTCCATTAGGCATATACTCGTAAACGAGATATCTTTGACTCCCTTTTTCACCATCACCGTCGTCATAATGTTCGATTTCATCATCATCAATCATACAACATCCTCTAAGAGGAACCAAATTCCTATGTTTCAAATTACTAATAATTTCAACTTCATTGCAAAACTCTTCATCACCTTGAAATTCAGATTCTATGATCCTTTTAACAGCTACCAGTGTTCCATCTGGTAAAATCCCTTTGAAAACAAATCCAAATCCCCCTCTTCCTACAAAATTCTTACTTGAAAAATGATCAGTTGCTTTCTCAAGATCATGGAGTTTAAACCAAATTGAACCAGTATTAGGCCTTAACCTAGTTCTAGAACCCAGTTCTTCTAAATCATAAAAATGAGAACCAGAACCGCCATTGTTTCTCTTCACAAATCGTTTTTCATACCAAAAGTAAAAACCCAATACACTAATAGTAACAAAAATGGCTACGCTAGCTCCTGTTAAGCCAAAAACAAGAGCTGAATGCTTGTTATTAGAACCAGATTTTTTATTCAATGTTAAAGCAAAAGCACAAGTAACAGTCCCATCACTTTCAGGGCCAAATTCATTAACAATCCCAGCAGCATAAAGAACAATGAAATCGAAACAATCAGTACCGTGTGAGCTATTACCATCGATAGCCATTAACCGTGAATGAACCTCGTTACCAGCACGGAGACAAGTATCACACGCCGTTAAATCACCGAGATCAGCTTTGCAACCTTGGTCTAACACCGTGGATTGACCTAATTTAGCGACCCAATCTTTAGTCGTTTGTATCTCGGCACAAAGATCAGGCGTAATCACGAACTGGGCCGGCTCGAAACAAAGGGAAACGACGTCGTTAGGGAGAGAAAGCAAATCGAGCTTGGACTGGAAATCATGGAGGCATGAAACGGAAGTGGGCAAATCAGGGAGCTGAAAAAGACTGGTTTCTTTAAGGTGTTCGGCTAATCCAATGCCGAAGACCGATAACAGTGAAACACAACAGTTTTGTTTCGAGATTTCAGCTTTGGGTGTTGAATTTGAAGGGTGAAAATCATGGCAAATAGTTGAGTTCCATGGGATTCTCGTTACATAGTTGAGATCCATTGGACAAGAAGCAGCTATTGTTAATGAAAGGGTTGATAGGAAAACAAGGGACGAGATTGAAAACTTTAAACTATTCATGATCTTCATTCCTTGGGTGGTTTTTTTTTTTTTTTACTTTTTTTTTTGGTGATATTAATATGAGGAAGAAGATGAAGTTGCAGAGATAAAAGAAAGGATGCTATTCTAGTCAAACCTTTACCTCTTTTTATTACACTCTATTTCGGCAGCCGAGTTTTGTTTTTTTCTTACTTTCGTTGGCGGCGCTTGCATGTCACGTCAGTAGATGGAGTGATGGAGATGGCTTTGATTGGAGCGTTGATTACACGCTATTTAATGTACGGTGAAATATATTCTGTCTCATTTTTCTTTTTTGCCATTTTTGTTATCGTCGACTTTTGTAGATTTGTCTTGGATTTGATAACCTCAAATATTTTTGGATTTTTATTTAAATATTGTAAAAAATAAATTTTTTTTCATTAAGTAAATTTATATTTAAAAACATTATTTTAGAAGTTTCTATTTAGATGTTAGTTAAAGATTTAAAAGCATTCGGATTGATTACATCATTGATTTATTAGTTTGATCGGTTTATTTGATTCGTATATATTATTATATCAATTAATTTAAAGTTTTTTTCGAATTATTACTCGATTAATTATCGATCTAATTTGCTTCAAACAACATTAATGTTAGTGTAAATTTAATTTTTGAATCTATTGAGATAAGAAAAGGAAAAAGAAGGAATTTTGCGTGGTTTTTAGCGTTGAATTAGTGATCAAACTGGTTAGACAATCGATTTTTTATTTGACAATCTGATCGGTTTAATCAAATAAATTGCTTGAAAAATTCATAAAAACTAAAAAAACGATTCATCTGATTTAATCACTTCACAAGTCAATGAGTCTAACCGCTCTCTCTAAATCAATATTTCGACCTTTTTTTTATCTGATTGATCAATCTAGTTTGGTTTAAGTACCATTGAAATTTCAACGGAAAATTTTACCTTTTAGTCTCGATATTGATGACATTTTATGCATTTTTGAATTAGCAAAAAATTAAAAATTTTTAATTTAAAACAATATTATAATAATTTATATTAATCACTATTTTTTTTAAAAATGTTTCGAAAAATAATTGGTTCAAAAACCCAAATATTTCTCCTTTTTTCTCAATATATTTTTATTTACAAATTATATTTAAAATAATTTATATTTAATAACTATTTTCTATATTGAAAAATAATTTTCAATTTGAAAGAAAATATAGTCGATAATCTTGACAATTTTATATAAAAAAATTTATGTTTGACACAAAAAACAGAGCAAAAAATAAAAGAAAAACGTGATTTTGATTAAATTAGAAGGAAGCATCATAGAAATTGCCCATCTAATGTTGTATTTGATTTTCCTTACTTCCAAAAATTCAGCCCACATTCATTTCATCTGCCTCATCTGGTGCTTGACTTTTTCTACTTTATAAGAAAATGATTGACATCAATGAATAAAAAATCAACATGGTCAAACATATTACCTGTCTTATATATAATAGAAATAAATTAAATTTTAAGTTAAATTTTATTTTTTTACTTAAAATAAATAAATAGATTAGTCTCTGGACATTAGATTAAATAGTAAACTACTTTTTTCTATTAAAAATTACATTCATTTTTATTGTTAAAAACTAACATAATTGACAGAATAACTAAACAGTTATAAGTGGCATGCAACGTGTAACTCATTATGATGTACAATGACTAATTTTAATATTAGAAATGATCAGTTTAATTTTTGATCTATATATAGAGATTAATTTGCCTTTTTTTTAGTAATAAGGTAAAATGTAATCTGACTCTTAATACAAGGGCCTTCGTGATACTTTTACCGTTTTTAGTGCATTAATTAAGGAATATTGAATTTTTATAGGGTAAAAAAGTATTTGAATTTTGGAAAAAAAAATCAATTAAGCCCATTCGTAAAAAAACGCATTCAATTAAGTCATCAAACTCTCAAATTGTATAAATTAAACCCTTTAATCAACGTTTTCCGTCTTTGACCATTATGTCACTAATGTGACTATTAACGACGCTGATGTGACGTTTTGCATTAGTAAAAATTAAAAATTAGAAAAAAAAGATTTGCCCTAGCACATTTCGGACATAAAATTTTTTATTTTTTGAATTTTTTATTTTGATTTTTTTAATTGACGTGAACCACCACTTCAGTACATAACAATGAAATATGAAAAATGTTGGCCAAAATTCTTAATTGATGTAATTTGAGAGTTTGAAAGCTTAGTTAAGTATATGTTTTATGAAATGGTTTACTTGATTTTTTTACTTAAGATTTAGGGACTTTTCACCATTTAAGCCAACTTTTAATAGAAGTTCTATAAGCCACTCATGTATTTGAGTCGAATTCAACTCGAAGTACTAAATCAGTTCAAATAATTCGAGTTATTTAATAATTAAATTTTTTAGTGGCATGTTTGAAACCATCATTTGGGTAAAAAAAAATTGGATTTGGATTTGGATTTGGAAATCCAATTTTTTTTATACATATAACAAATAAAATATTGAATTTGGGCAAATCCAAATCTAATTTTCATAAGAGCTAAATTTTGAATTTAAAAATTCTTTTTAAAACTTAAAATTTTCAAAATCCAAGATTGATTAAAAAAATATAGAGAATTTTTTTTCTCTTCTTTCACACTTCCTTCAAAACTTAAACAATAAATATTTAATTTTACTTTTAATATATCATCAACAATGTTCACAATTTTTGGAGTTCGGCCGGTAGACAAACCGATCAGACCATCAGTTCTTGATTCAATCAATTCAATTGGTTTGATTGAATAAATTATTTAAAAAAAATTTTAAAATAGATAAAATTTGTTCAACCGTTGATTCAGCCGGTTCAATAAGTTCACGAGTAAACCAATCTGAGCCCTAATTCTAGACTGGTACCTTAGCTGATTCCTAATCCAATTTGCCTGACTAGTCAATTTGATTCTAAAAACAATGATAAAGCTTCATGCATTTAATTTAATACAATATAAATATTTAAAAAATTCCATTTATACCATAATTTTCACGATTTTAATTTTAAACCCTTGGTTTTTAATTTATACCTAAGTAAGTTCACTTATGCCTAGTGCAATTGGTTTGACCAACAGGTCAGGTCCGATTTTCAGAACTGAACTGGTGGCTAAACTAATTAGGCAACCAATTTGTTGGTTTAACCAGTTTGATTAGTTTGGTTGGTGTGATTGGTTTGACCATTCCGTCCGGTTCTATTAAATAAAAATTTTTAAAATCATAAAATTAAAAAAATAAAAAATTTAGTTCAAGCGGTTCAACCGCCCAATCAACTGGTCCATATCAATTCTCAAGTCAATCGATCTAATACTTTTCTCCAAATTGATACCCCGGCTAATTCTCGTTCCAATTGGTTGGTCGAGCTCGATTCAAACAATGATGTTTAAAATCCTCCTAAATAATAAAATTAAAACAATATTTTCAAAGCCTAGAATTAGTTGAAATCAAAATCAAAATTTAAATTATCTATAAATGAATTTGGACTAATTGAAAATATTGAATTTTAAATACTTTAATTACCAAATAAAAAATTTAAAAATAATGAATTCATAAATCATAAATTTCTAAAATCTAAATCCGGATCCAAACTTTCCCAAATGTCACCTAGATTAAAAAAAAAAAATCTAATTCGAACTTATACTAGAGCTTTAAAGTAGAATTTAATCAAAGTTCAACTGAACTTTTGGAACACAAAATTTAGTTCAGCTTAAACTTCATTCAAGCTCAGTTGGGTTCAATTACATCCCAAACCCATCACTTTAAAAAATAAAAAGATGCAAGTCTTCAACTCTAAATATGGACATTAGCATACCACAAAGGAGCTATAGTATACAAAATTCAGGGATTTATCATAGAAAAAGAAGGGATCGAGTTCATCGATTTGTAAAAACATTACAACGAAAGGAGCATAATGCTTTGGTACGTAGGACTTAAAGCCCAAAAAGATACAAATCAAAGAAAGCGGTATGAAACTTGACAAAAGCTAAGCCATACCAGAAAAACGTTTGAACCAAGATTGTTTATATCCATATAATTTCAATTGAGTCGAGGGCCGGAGTTCTTTACCGGAGGTGGAGATTGCCGAGAAAGAAAAGGAACATTCACTACTGTCCCAATAATCTTTTCTCCAACAATTACAGTGTCTCCATCTGAAGCTGCTTTCCTCTTGATGTAGCCTAAAGCAAAATGGTCACATTCCTTTCTTCCTGTTGTATAGCTTGTCAGCTTTCCGACCTGCAGGAATTCAAAGAAGGTCAAATTCTTCTATAAGTCTTGTGGATTTAGTCGTTGTACTTTAATTTGGTCAATTTTAGTCAATGTACTTTTCTAATTAAATACTAGTAGTTAGATCAGTTTGGTTAAATTTTGCTATTAGTCTTGTATTATGCCTAAAGTTGTAGGTTTAATTCATGTTCTCCAATTAGATCACTATTAATTCTTATATTTTTCAAATTTCAAAATTTCAAAATTTCAAAATATCAATCCTAACGCAAATGATAGTCTTTAATATAACTAATTTTTTTGTGAGTAATGTGAAAATAACAATTTGATAAAGCATTATGTATGTGATAACATGTTTGCCATATTATATTCTGGAAATAACATAACTTAATGAATTTGACAGTTATTATTTTATCAAGATTGGAATTTTAAAATTCATAAATGCGTAATATGGGGACTGATGGCAGAAATTTCCCTTTAAAGAATAGCTTTATGTCAATAGTTCCCAAAATTACCCAAAATATGAAACCATACATATCATCAGTTCGGGGAAAGAGTGAGATTAGAACCTTTTTCCCATTAACTGTAATGGGGCTGCCTGGTTCTGCAGGTGCTGATAAATGAATACCCCACAGCCTCTGTTTAACTCCATCATATGTAATGAGTCTTGATATTGTCTCTTGTCCCTTGTAACAGCCTAAGGATCATAGAGTCCGATAAAGCATGTTTTGTAATTTTCTTAGCAGACATTAAATGGTAAGGAATGTATATATTATAAGGGTTGGGGGTAGGGGTTTTCCAAGGATAGTAGCGAATCCAGAAAATTGCTTTGGGGGTCAAGAGATGAATCATAAATTTGGGGAGGCAAAATGTAATTTTATTATTATACAAACATGTAATTTCATAAATTTTTAAGGGCCAAATGGAAAATTTGCTCCCTTGCCTTCGCCCCTGTCAACAAAAAGACTTAATCGCAAGTCTTTTGTCACTCCACCAGTTCAGTTTAACACATGGTAAGGATTAGGTACCTTTGTTCAATGAAATTGAGTTCCAAAGACCAGCCTCCAGAACATTGAAGTCATTGGTAAGTTCCTTTCCAGGAGCTGGTCTACCTGCAAAATTAAATTAGAATTTCCTAGGAACTTTGTTACAATAAGTATACCGTTCTTAAGCCATGCCTAACCAATAAATCAAGAGTTACCACCTTGTGTAATCCTTAGCTTTTCCCAGGCATTAGAACCTAAAGGAATAGCACCTTGAGATAGGAGAGTTTTCCAGACGGAATCGGCTGCCGCTGGTGACATCAACAATGAAAAACCTTCTTCGGAAATGATATTTCCGACCCCAACAGTTACAGGCATACCGTTCACCTGAAATTGGTCAATGATCCTATTTTTGATTCACTGAAATGAACATTAAACAGAGTAAACTTTTACTATTTTCTCATTCTAAGTATTGCTTTGATATTAGATTGCCTCATTCTAATAACGAAATAGTTCAAATGTTCAAACATTTACAACTTGGCATTGGCAATATACAGGTATCTTACGTTATAATGACGATTTGTACCGTATGGTTGTCCAACAAGATCACCCAGATTCAAATTAGCCATCACCTATCATTAAGATTATTAGATTAAAACCAACAAAAAGAGAAATATCCTGGAAATATGCACAATTTATACAAAATTGCTTACTTCAGAGCTCTTGGGACCAGATAAAGCGAATAAGCAAGTTTGCTTGGTGATGTCTTGAATCTCTACCTTATCAGCAAAAAATATGTACCTGCATAAGAAAAGCTTAGCACTTACTACAGTAAAACTATCATGGAGGTCTTTGTATTGAGAGTTAGATTGCATTTTCCACCTTTACTAAAAAAATAGGCAAATTAGTCCTCGTGAGTAAGATCAAAGAGCAAACGGATCTTTCTATTAAAAATTTCATCAATTTCTAGTTACATTAACATGAGGTATACATCGCACCACATGTCTAATTGTCTGATTATTTTGTTAGCCAAACCAATTTTTAACACTAGAAATGGATGAACTTTTTAACAGAAATGATCAGTTTGCTTTGTGATCTTAAATACAACGACTAATTTGCCTATTCTTTGAGTAAAGGGGACAAAATACAATCTGACTCCTAATAAATACTCTTCATTTTTTTCTTCATAAATGAAGGTAAGGATCTAAAAGAGATTGATCATTGATGCACTTACTTATTGAGCATTGCAGTTATGTTTCCACATGTCTCTGGTGAAACCATCAATAAAACTGCCTTCTTCTGTAAAAACATAAAACAAAAGTATAGTAAAGTCTTAACAAATTAACTAGGATCAATCCACTACTATAAACTAAAACTAAAGATTATTAGAAATAGCAAAAAGAAGAACTACCATAATCCAAGCATAAGCAATATCAATCGTCCTTGCCGTCGGCGTAACGAAAACGGTTTCACATCCCTAAGAATTTTACACAAAATCCAATCAATTTGAACCAAATTAAGCAAAAGAGAAGAAAAAAGAAGGGGTAGATTAGATGATTAGATCTATCACCTGCCCTTCACTAAGACATTCAAAATTGGCAGTGGTTTGATTATGAAGAAACTGAATCCTATCATCTCCACTGACTTTTTCAACAATTCAATCCAATACATGTAAATTTTCATAAAGAATAATAAATTCATAATAAATAAAATTTAAAAACCCAAAATTAATTGAAGCGGGAATTAAGCCGAGACACCAACCTCTTATCCTTCCAAAATGTGAAATGTCCATAACCTAAAGCAATTATCAAATAAAAAAGAAGATAATATTAGAAATTCTAGCAAGGGATCGAATCAACGAAGACAGGAGTTCAAAAGTAGAATCTTACCACCACGCCATTATCGAATGCATCCAAAGCTTCATCGTCATTTTCAAACGTTTCTATTATCCCTTCCTCAGAAACTTTTGCTCCTTCAGCTGTAACTGAATCCTTAAACAAAAAAAAAAAAAAATCGAAATTAAAGTCCATAAACGAAGTTTTTTTCCTAGGATTAAAAGAGGAAGAAAGCTACTTACTAGGAAATCGTGATCGATAGGAGGAGGGGAGAGTTCGAAAGGTAAAGCGGCGGCGATGGTAGATGAAGTGTTTCTCGATGAGAGATTGTTCTTGGTAGTTTTCTTGGTCCGAAACGCGCCGTTTTGGTGAAGAAGAAGAGCGGCTCTGGAGTGTTGAAGACGAGCTGTGGAACGGCTAGCTAAGTGAGCTACGCAAGGCGGCGCCGTCGCGGTCGCAGTCGTCATTGCTTCGTTTTGTCGCAGCGGATATGCCGGCTGTGAAGTGGGAAAATGCTGAAATATGGATTAAAAAAATAAAAATGAAAAATGAAAATAATCTTAACCGCCAGTTTAACCGTTGAGTTGGAAATTGAGTTTTATCTTCAATTTGTTTATTAATTTTAAGCTTAAATGTCCAGAAAAATAATTAATTTTTTTATAGAAAATTACAAACAAGTGGGCTCTAATCAAAATTAATAATATAATTTTTTTTAAATTTTTTAATAATACTAAGATGGAAAAAAAATACACATAATATTTAACATGCAAAATATTGAATTTAAAAATTTAATTAAATGTCATATTTATAATAATTGATAAAGAAAACTTTAAATTTATGATGTGAACTTGATTAAATATCATAATATAAATTTATAATACGACGAGGCATGATCAGTCGAATCGTGGTAATTGAAAAAATTCAAACGATTACATTTAACTAATAAATAATATATGAAATCGAATTATATTAAGTGCAATCGTTTGATTTTTTTAATTACAATATATTCAATAACGTGCCATAATAATATGCCATATCATATCACAACATATTTTAAATTAATGTAACATCATTTAATTAAATCTATCGTATAAAATAAACAATTTTAAGTTGTTATAAAAATATCATTTTTGCTTTTTTCTTCTTCAATATAAAAAGTTTTATTTTAAAAATAAAAAAAGATAGAAAAGCATTTAGTCTTTAAACTTTTTTGGTTTACATTTAGTCAGTTAAAGTGTGATGACATGGTATTTTAAAATTGTGCCACATTATTATCTTAAAAATTTTTAATTTTTTTGTATTTTTAAAATTTATATAAAAATTTTTAAATTTTCTTGTGATGAAGAGTATCATGTCATTTTACTTTAAGAGAATACAAAATTGAGGACTAAATTGAAAAAAATTGTCAAGTTAAAAAAGATTTAAAGACTGAATTAAGAAAATTTGTCAAGTTTAGGTCTCAAATAAAAATACAGTTCAAGTTATACCACAGGGGCGAAGCTAAATTTTTTTTTTTACTTTGCCGAAATTAAACTATAATTTTTATAATAATAAAAATATAATTTCACTATTCTAATAGTCTATATTTTTATAATTTTTAAAGGATTAAATTAAATTTTTATATATATACAAAAATGTATGATTCCGCACAGCTATTTTTTGGATTATAGGATACAACATGCCAATGAGATTGCAACATTGTTAACAGGCGATTGTAACTAAAAACTACAATCTAGTCGGAGTCGCCATTAATGGATATTTAGTAACCATCTTTACCCCAATGTCAAGCTGAAGAGCATTTCATTCATTACTTTCAGATTGACAATCACGAAGCTAACAACAACAAATATGGTGTCTGAAGCGGAATCGATGGAAAGAGAGAGTGTGATCGTGGTGATAGATGGTAAGAGAAGCAAAGGAATGGTGGAGCCACTTGAATGGGCTCTTAAACACGTCGTTCGCCGGAAAAATATCGTGATCGTCGTCGGAATTTTGGGTGATATGGGGAAGAAGAACGCTACTCAATGCTTTCCATTGAACATGAGATTTAACATCTCTGGAATATGTGAGTTATTTTATTTATTTATTTACTACTCTATGTGTTTGATAAAAAGATTCTGACATCTCTGATCTCTAGTATATAATGGGAGTTGAATTTTGGGTTTAAAAATATCCAGAAAAATTTTGTATAAAATAAGAATATTATCTATTTCTAATAGTTTTATGTTACAGTAATTTCATCTTAAATTTTAGGATTTTTATTTAGATTTGATTTTTTTAGGATGGAAATATTGAAATTTAGGATGAAAATGTGAATATAGCATACAACTATTAAAAAAAATGATATAGATGATGTGACGTCACTATTTCATACAATCTTTTTCAAAAATATTTGTGAGGTAAATGTAAAGTTTGGGGTTGATAAAAGATACCAAAAGTATAGCCAAGGGATGAATAAGAAATTTTTTTATGGGTCAAATTTAAATTATAAATTTGTGAAAGTTAAAATGTAATTTTCAATAAAATTTTACAACTTTTTGAGGGATTAATTATAATCTTTTTAGAAGAATAGAAAATAATTTAAATTTTAAGAGGCCAACATATAAATTTATCATTAGATTAACTTAAAGTTTTATAATTTTTAAAAGGAATAAAAAGAAAAAAAAATTAATTTAGGAGCGAAGGCAGTGCTTACCCCTAGCTAGAGTTGTCCATAGGCCTAAATTTTTGTTCAAGCTCGGCCCGAATAAAAATGCTAAAATCTAAGCCCAGTTTGGCAGTATTAAAATTATTTTATTTTATTTTTATATAAAAAATTAAAAAATATAATTAAAATAAATATTCCCCAACAAATTGAAAATAAATTTTAAAAAAAATTTATACTTAAATAACCTTTAAGATATGCGCAACTTAACAAGCAAATAACTCTAAAATAGTAGCAAATTTAACAATAAAATATTAGTTATACAATATCTAGACAGTAACAACAAATTAGTAATAATATAATAGTAAAATGGTAGCAAAACAGTGGAAAAACAACAACAAAACATTAGAAATTTTTTTATAAATTTGAGTCGGGCCAGGCCAAAAAATCTTACCCGAAACTCAACTCCTTATTTTTTTACCCAAAACCTCATACTTTTCGATCGGAACCCAACTCATAAACAACTCTAACCCTAGCATAACTTCTATGTATAGGTAAGGATGGAACGTCATTGGAGCTAGAGTAGGAGGCCTTTGCCTCAAAATTTTGAAAATCTTTTATTATATCATTCAAAATTTTTAAAAATTTTAATTAGATTCTTTAAAGTCTTTAGAAAATTTAATTAAGTCTTCAAAAGTTTAAAAAAATCAATTAGACCTCTAATTTTTTTATAAATTTTCATTAATCTTTTTAATCAAAATTTTTAAAAATTTTAATTAGACCCCTAATTAGGGCTCCCAAAATTTAATTTCATGTTTTTCCACTAAGCTTAAGCGTTGAGGATGAGTTTCATACTTGGAATTTATACATGACACTCGAACTACCTAAAGGGCTACACGATGCATGTTCAGTGACTATCTGTCTAATCAGATTAGTGCACCGGCCTCCGTGATGTGTTTAGTGATCAGTTTGTTTGTCCTGTAATATTGGCTGCTTAAAGTCTTTGATAAGGTTATTGGGCATTCACAAGCACTTGTTATGTCAGGCGGCTTGTTTTCTTGACTACAACCAGACAAGCTATGTTGGGTTATGGCCAAAGAAATTTTCTTTTTCCTTGTGATAAGTATTTATACATTTGGCACATATGAATTCTTGAATTGTTTGTTCTTTTTACTTGACAGTAAAAAGCTTAAATTCCTTGTTAAGCACTCAGCTTGCTATCAAGGTCAAGACATAAGAGATTAGGGATATTAGATTAATGGACTTACATTTGATAATCAAAGCTCTAGATTTTTCAGGCTGAGAAATAATTTCTGAAAATTGGGTCCAAACTGCTTTGGAATCTCATTTTAGATATGTTATGGAGTTCATGGATTTTTCACATGGTGCAGGCTGCATAATATTATGGATTTCATGAGTTAAATTGTTCATCTAATGTTTTTGTAGTGGAAAAGTTGGAGTTTTCAATTTCATCAGGACATGCAGAAGTGAAACCCAGAGATCTTGGTGAAGAAATTGAGAGAAAAAGGGAACAGTTCCAAGCTATTCTTCAACCTTTCTCTAAACAATGTAAAAGAAACGAGGTAAATGAAAAATTCTTTTCGAACTAAGTTATCTTCTATGTCTGTTTTATGATATACAGGGATTAAATCTTTTCGGGGTTTGTAGTTGCCTCTAACAATATGATCTCTAGAATTGAACTGCGTAAGAGTGTAGTCGAGCTGAGTTGAGCTCAAATAGTGGTAAGCTCAAGCTTGACTAGAAATTTGAGGCTTGATACTCGACTCAAGCTTGACTTGAGAATCAATTTCTATGCTTGAGCTTGGCTTGAGACATAATTAAACATGTTTATCAATTTTCATACTCAAAACTTGATTACGTTTGTTTCTATATAATAAGGATAAAAAATGTAATTTCATGATATAAAAATATATTGATATAAAAAGCTCAATTAAGCTAGTCAGATATTCGATTCGAGATAGCGATTGAATTTGGCTCGATTGAAAGTTTGAGTTGCTCAAGATCGAGGTTGGCTCGATAATTACCAAATCAAATTAAAGTTTTTTTCAAGTCGAACTCAAATAGTTTGCGAGTATTAGTATCTCATTTACAATCTTAAACTTGAATTTTTTCCCTAAGAGTGTATTGTATATTATCATTGCACTTGAGACTTGTCGGTAAATAGGGTTTTACTGGCATATTATCTGAAACTTTGTACTGATTAGGTTAAGTTGGAGGTCAAACTTGCTGCTGGAATATGTCCTGAAGAAATAACACTCAAGGAAGCAGAAAATGCTAACACAAGATGGATTGTTCTTGACAGGTATGGCCAACTATCTTTTTCATTGCTTCTGTTTTTTGCATTCTAATGCATACAATTTCTCAAACTGGAAAGAGGGTATTAAATTTGAATATTGATTAGTGTTTTTTTTATAATCTTGATTATTGACAGCCACTTAAAGAAGTACAAAATGTGTATATATTGGAATGTTGAATGCAATGTTGCAGTAATGAAAGGAAAAGATGTTGCTACTTTAATGCCATCAAGGGCTCTCAAGCCTGATTACTCTCCTGTAAGTAGTGAACAAGCCGATGCTGAAACTTGGCCCGATGATCGATCCCTTAATGATCAAGAAACCGGAAATCAGAACGTGATTGAGGAAGGGGAATCATCGATACAACAGACTCCACGAGGTCCCTCTTGGTATCCATTACAATTTAGACCTGGTTTTCCTCGAGAATTTTTATTCAGTGAAATCGAAGAGATTACGAACGGCTTCTCTGATATCATTTGTCAAGAGGAAAACCTTAAAGTTTACGAAGGGGTATTGCAGAATACACCTGTTATAGTCAAATCTATTGAAGACGATGAACAGTTTTGGTCGATGCTTACGATCCTCTCCCGTGTACGCCACCGCAATATCATGAACATCGTTGGATATTGCTGTACCGCTACGAACAGATTACTCATATCCGATTATCCATGTTTGTATAGTTTTGCTATGAAGCTGCAATGTAAGATAACTTCTTCCTTTGTTCCCCCGTTTCAGTTTCCACAGCTTTAGAGCAAAACATTCTTAATATTCTGCAGGTGATGTCTCTGCTATTAACCTTTCTTGGAGAGCAAGGTGGTATACTGCTATTGAAATAGGCGGTAGCTTGCGCTATCTCCATGAAGAATGCCCCGACGGACCGATCGTTCATCAATCTGTTTGTTCATCTAACATTGTTTATTCTCATGGTTGCTCACCTATGGTAAGTAAATCTAAAACTATATCTTTTGTATTAGAAATTTGCATACAGATTACTGACTGATGTTTATGGATTTGTATTACCATATTGAAGCTAAGCAATTTTATGACAGCTAAGTGGTACAAAGGTGATGTTCCTTTTAACGGGAATTCAACTGGAAAGTAAGAAAAAATTTTCTCCATATGAGTTGAATTTTTACATGTCTTTGCCTGTTACTTTTAAGGTGAGATCTTACATGGTCTTTTTTAAATCAACGGTAATAGTTAAAAGATAAAAATAAGAGCTGTAACTGTTTAATCAAGTCACTTTAGAAACTAAAAAATTATGCGGGAGACCTGAAACCTATCAAATCCGTTACCAATATGTTCCTTTTCTCTAGAAATTAGTTTCTCTCATTCTTTGGTATTAAAACTAATTAAATTGGTTAAAATTCAAATTTTACATGACATGATTAACAATGTATTGATATTTCTTTTTCTTCCTTTTTATTTCAACCGTTGATTTAAAAAAATTTCACAAGATCTCATTATAATGTAATCTTTAAATAAATGTCACCCATGTCAAAATATTTGTGATAATTTTGAACCTGTTTTTGGTGGATGAAGATGCCCAAACCTAGAGGAAGACAAGCAACTTTATGTGGATATACATGACTATGGATTGTTTCTTGTGGAGCTTATTTCTGGAAAAGTTGCAGGTTGCTTTCCACATGAAAATGAGGGTCAGTCCTTGATAGACTGGGTAAGATTTTTGTTCAAATTGCTTCCCATTGTGACAATTTTCAATTGTTATAAGGAATTTTCAGTAAAAGTATCATGAACGCTTTCATAATAAGAATTATATTACATTTTGTCTCATCTATTAAAAAATGAATAAATTAATCCTAATACGTTTAATCAAAAAACAAACTAATCCTTCTGTTAAAACTTCTATTTATTTCTATTATTAAAAACTGATCCCTATACATCAATACGAGATACATGTCTTGTATCATTATTTAGTTATTTTATTACCCACACGAGTTTTTAACAATATAAATGGATGAATTTTTAACGAAAAAAATCAACTTCCTTTTTAGTCTAATAGATGGACTAATTTGCCTATTCTTTAAGTAGAGAAGATAAAATACAATCTAAAACTTTTATAGGAGTTTCTCGATGAAAATGATTATGAATCATCATATATGTTCTAAGGAATTTTTAGGCAGCTAGAAATGTCGAACAAATATAAGCTATGTTACCCGGATTTAGATGAATGTTAGATACTAACATTTGTCTATCACGAGGATATACCAACGTCTGACTATGTATTAGGATGACATTAATGCTCTTCATACTTAATGAAGGCGCTGCCGCTTCTAAAAAGCAGTTCAGTCACTCAACTGATGGATCCGAGATTGACGGATAAAGAAGATGATTTGAAGGTGGTTCATTGTATGGCTCGGGCAGCTTTGCTTTGTCTGAAAAATGATTCCGGTCGCAGTATTTCCATAAGCGAGGTAAGGTTTTCTTTTCATAATCACATTCTTGCTTGCAATAATAACACCAGTTGGAACTCCCCAGATTTTAAGAGTTTCCTGCAAATTTTTGCAGGTCTTAGCTGTGGTTCGAGGCGATCAGCGTGCAGTACTTCAGCTTTGAATCGGTCTAAGAGCCGCATTCATGAACAAACAAACAAAAAAAAAAAAAAAAAAAAAAAGAGAACGCTTGCTTGTAAAAGAAGAATATTGTTGAAGGAATAAAGAGAAGCACTTACGTATATTATAAAGCAGCTTGTTTGCGAGTGAAAATTATGAAGGTTGCGGAGTTATTAATATCACTTCTTAAAAATGATTGCATGAACGGAAACCAACCTGAAAACTTGTCTCTCCTATTGAAAAAACTCTGGGTTGTTCTCCATTCAGAGCTTCTACTTTACAAAGCATCGATTTCCCGGTGAAATTTTACAAAAATCAGCTGTGGGAAGTGAATCCTGTCCACTTTCACTTCACAAGATACTATCTAATGGTTTGTTGAGTGAAGCTCAAGAAAAGAGGTTGAAACATGCTTTTTACATCGACGAAAGGTCTTCTCTACAAACACAAACAGATCCTAAAAGCATTGATATTTTGATATTGAAATGTCTTGGAAAAACGAAAAACTTGGAATACAAGAAAGAAGAAACGTTAACACAAAGGAATTGGATTTTGGAAAATCAGAATTATCATTACCTGCAACCAGATTATTTGATTGGAATTCTTCTATTCAATGTAAACTGTTCCATTGAATGCTGACCCATCTGTGATCTAACGTTTAGACCGTGACCCTTTCAACATTATATGTTGCTTGGATAATATCTCTGCAGTGAGTTGGCGTCCAAGTAACTCGGAGTTCTTAAGAATCAGGTTTCTTGTCGTTGAATCAACAGCATATCCTTGTCCTGGCATCCACTGCAGCAACTGCAGGAGCAATTCCTTTTTTTCGGGCTGAGCAATATAACGGGATACAGCAGTCTGAAACAGTCCCTGTGTAAAACCGAATAAATCGAAGGATTTGATGATATTATGAATTATAACACACAGCCAAAGCTGTATCAAAATCAACAGATATTGCTCCAATTCCATGGAAGTAGGACTGGGTCTAATTGTGTTCAAAAGCCTATGTTGCTCGGACTCTTCATTATTCATGAAGTACCCATGTCCGACACTGGTGTTTGACACACCAATACAAGGATATGACCTCCAAAAATCCTTCAAATACAACACACCTATATACAACACACACCCGAGTCCGAGTAACATAATCAGAAACTATTACCTATGTTTTAACTTGACCATCTTTTCTATAGCAATAAAAACTAAAAATAATGCCACTAGAATACCATGTATCCATGCTAAGGATCTCCAGGGTATAGCTTTCACGGACTGGAGATATTCAATCCAGCAGATGGATTATAACATTAATATGATCTGTTCAGCTCTAAGTATACCTACATACACCAATCTCATGATAATCAAACGCAGATGCAGTCCATGCATCAGAATGTAGAATAGCAGAGACATGGCACGTTCATAGAAAAGTAATTTCAATTTGTGAATCAAATTAATTAAAGTCCATAAATACCTACCTGATCAATCTCGTACCCGGAACCATGAATAACCTTCAGGACATCATTTATCAAGTTGATATTACCGAACCTCATGAATGCACTTGTGAACTTCTTTATAGCAGACTGAGAGATGTCTTCTGCATTATCCTGTTAAGAGAAATAATTTGAGAGAAAAAAAAATTGATAGTAAAGAAGGGACTGATAGTTCTATCACATACCTTGACAACTACATATGCATCTTTGAACAGTTTTCCAGCTATAAGAATATGTAGAATTTTCTCATGAAGGGCTTTACACATTGTTCTTTTGCTATATCTCAACATATTGTAAACCGAGAATGCTTCAGAATGAGCCTTCATTTTACCAAGTTGAAATATTAAGGAGGAGCAAAGTTCCTGCAAATAGAATAGAATTGTATGGTTATAATGATTTAACTTATTTCCATAAAAGATGCTGCCTACACACCAAGCATAGAATTCCCATTAAAGTAAAACCAATAACTTAGGTATGTTTTCCAGATAGCTTTTAATGCGACCCTTGTTATTAAGTAACATGTCCACTGCCAAAGCAGCAACTCGAATAAACTTGAGCAAACAACATTCACATAATGACAAGAAACCGCCTTCAGGCATATTTGCTGGAAAAAGGAGAGTGGATAATTGGGGATAACAATTGTATAGACAAAAAGACTTGTTCCAGTAATTTGTATTATGACAGGCAACCAAGTATATAGTCCCACAACTAGAAGTAGAAAACATTGCTATGGAAGAATGGACCAAGTTCTAAAGAGTGTTTCATATGATGCACAAAGTGAAGAAAAACTCATAGGATAACGTTAGTTATGCTGAACTGATGCTGGACTATGATAACAACTCAGGAACCCACGCTAGCATTCATAATAACATCTAAAAGTTTGAAAGTCCTGTACCTCCTCCGGATGATATCCTTTACCGTGCATGTCCTCCATGATCTTATAAGCAAGAAGATATAGTTTCTCCTTACAGAAATACTTTATTAGGATATGAAAAGTGCTATAATCCGGACTGATTGCAAGTTCATCCATTTTCTTCATTGTTTGCATTACACTCTCCATATCCCCTGCTCTACAGTAAGCACAAAGCATCGTATTTAACATAACCAGGTCATACTTGTTATACTTGGCCTTGAAATCTTGAGCCAACTTCTTTGCCTCTTCAAAAAGCTCGCTTCGACACAAAGCTGAAATCATGATGCTATGCGAGTATCCATCTGAAGGAGACAAATAAGTTTCATATACTTGGAATTGGAACCAAAACAAAGGTAAAAGTACCATAGAGAATCCTATACTGAGAGTTAGATTGCATTTTGCTCCCAATACTCAAAAAATGAGCAAATTAGTCCCTGTGCATTAGATGAAAGAGCAAATTGGTCCTTTCTGTTAAAAATGACACATGACAGAATAACTAGACAATGACACATGACATGCCACATGTACGTAATGTTAACATACAGGGACCAATTTTTAATAATAGAAATGGATGAAATTTTTAATAGAATGACCAATTTGCTATTTGGTCTAAGATGTAGGGATTAATTTGCCTATTTTTTGAGTAAAGAGGGTAAAATGCAATCCGAATCCTAGTACAAGGGCCTCCATCGTACTTTTACTAAACAAGGAGAGATGAAACTTCAATATAACAAGGTCAGCGTTCCTTGAACACTCAGTACTTGTAAACTTACCAGATTTGACACGTTTTTCATGCATTTCGGAAAAAATCGATCTTGCTTCATCAAGGCGCCCAGCTTTCGAAAGACCATCCATCAATAAACAGTAAGGCATCTACATAAGTGTTTGCATATTACGAGCACTTACTTACAAAACTAAGCAAGGTTTTCAATCACAAAAACAGCCAATAAAGCTTTAATCATATAAATAAATGCATAACTTTATCAATTTTCACATCTCATCTTTGACCAGGCACAAAATGAGAGGAAATTATCAAAGTACCTCATCTTCAGCATAACCCAAAGCTTCCAATTCAGATAATAATTTTTTTGATTTTTCAAACAAGCCTCCTCGAACATACACCTTTAACAAAGTAGTCAGTATAACCTGTAAGAATTTACAAAACAAAATCAACGAAACGTCAATTTACATGCAAGTAACACTAGCTAATTCCCTAATGCAATTTTGAAATCTAACCAAATAAACGCAAAAACAAACAAACCTTATTTGGTGCTAACCCTGAAGATTTCAATTCCTCCATCAACTCATCAGACTTACGATAATTCCCATCATAAGAGTAAGCATTAAGTAAAGAGCTGTAATGATATAAATTAGGTGAAAGGCCTTCATCCCTCATCTGGTTGAAGTAGTTTTGAGCTTCTTCGCTAAGCCCACTCGAAGCACAAACGGCCAAAAGCGTTCCATACATCACATTATCCATTTCCAAACCATTATATTTCAATTCCTTAATCAACTCTAATGCCTTGTAATGCCCATTTTTTATTCTTATGCAACCTGCCAGCAACTAAGTATTGACAAAAACAAAAACAACAATTAAAGTTTCACATCCAAAAACAACCATTATATTCTCGGTAAAAGCACCATGGATGCCTTTGTACTAGAAGTTGGATTGCATTTTACCTCTTCTATTCAAAAAATGGGCAAATTAGTCTCTATATGTTAGATCAAAGAGCAAATTGGTCCTTTTGTTAAGAATTTCATTCATTTCTACTGCTAAAAACTGGTCACTATATATCAGAATGAGGTAAATGTGAAATTTTAACAAAACGGAATAGTTTGCTCTTTGATCTAACGTACAAGGACTAAATTGCCCATTTTTTAGTGAAGGGGACAAAATGCAATCGAACTCCTAGTGCAGTGGCCTTCATGGCACTTTTACCTTATATTCTTAGTTGCATTAAGAAACATACCGTGTTATACGTAACCAAATCTGGGGTTAGACCCTCCTGCTTCATCTTATCAAACAATTTGATACCACTATCGAATTTCCCATTCCTAACCAAACAACTAAGAAGAGAATTACATATAAACACATTAACTTTGGTTGGTTTATCAGGAATACCATTGTAAATCCCCAAAGCTTTAACAGGGCTGAGTTTTTTCCCCATAACTTTCATATAAGTGCTATAAGATGAACCATTGGTCTTCCCATGCTGTTGCATCCAATCAAACAGCTGCAAAAAAATTATCCAAAACAACAAAGAATCAAAGTCCATCCAAACAAAATATCTACTTTGACATTAAGGATACATAGCAATAGCATACAAATAGGGATGAAATCAAGGGACAGGCAGGCCTTCGGTAAATGGAAATTTTGCATTTTAGGCCCTCCCAAGAATTAAAATTTCAATTTAAGACCCTTTTAACAGCTGCAAAAAAATTTATCCGAAACAACAAAGAATCAAAGTTCATCCAAACAAAATATCTACTTTGACATTAAGGATACGTAGCAATAGCATACAAACAGGGGTGAAACCAAAGGACAGGCAGGCCATTGGTAAATGGAAAATTTGCATTTTGGTCCTCCCAATAATTAAAATTTCAATTTAAGACTTTTAACACAAAATTATGTCTTCCCACTGCATACAAAAATCTGGGTACCTGAGAAAGATGATGCCATTTGCCCAGTTTCCCGAAATGTCGTAAAACTACATTCAAATCTTGCGGCTTTAAAATCCCACCGAGTTCTTGAAGTGAAGAGCTCAAATTAGAAGATTGTTGGAGCTGACGAAGAGCGGATTGTCTTTGTAAGTAAGCCTTGGAGTGAGGACGAGTGGGGTTGGGTTCTTTAAAGGGAGTTGCTGGTGCTGGTGCAGAGGTGGGATTAGTGAAGCTGGCTCTTGGGGTGGGATGGGATATGGAAGGACTTGTGGGAAAAGAAGAGGGTAATGGATGGATGATAATATGGTGATGAAACTGAAAACTGTTTGTACTAAGAATCGACGATATCTCCATTTCGGAGAGTTTTGTTTTTCTTAATTTTATTTTATCAGTGTCTGCTTCGGTTTTCAACGTTATTAAAAGATAGTTGACGTCCGGCATAGTTCATGGGCCGGCGGGCTCAGGACAAGACCCAATTTAAAAAAATCTTTAGGCCCAAACTCAAGCTCAGTCCTCTCGATTCCACTTAAATGATCCATTCTACTGTAAAAAAGGGGTAAATTCCACCCCAGGTCACTGAACTATTAGTAAATTTATGTTTTGGTCATTCAACTTCAAAAAGTTACAAAATGGTCATTGAACTTTTTGAGAGTTTTCATTTAAGTCACTAGGCTGTTAAATTCGATGTTTTATGGCCTTCTTCATTCACAGCACCTGCACCAATCGAAAACTCTTATTCTCAATCGAAAACTCTTCTTCTCTTTCTCTTCTAAAGTTAAGTTTTTTTCTTGTAAAACAGTTTTAAACGTCACGAATTTATAAATCAAAATCCAAATAACTTTCTTTTCTTATCTCTAACATCGACAGTCAGATTGACTTCGATGTAAGATATGTTTCTTTACATCGTATCGATCGTCAAGTCGTCACTTGAAGCCCACTAACTGAACTTTAAAAAAAATTATCATCCTAGTAACTTCAATAAAAACTTTTGAATAGTTTAGTAACTTAAATGAAAACTTTCAAATAGTTCATTTTGTAACTTTTTGAAGTTGAGTGACTTAAACATAAACTTACTAACAGTTTAGTGACCTTGGATATAGTTTACCCTGAAAAAAATAAAAAAATATTTTTATTTGAATTTAATTTAAAATATATAAATATTAATATAAATTTTTTATATTTTTATTATTTTTAAATAATAAGTGGTTGAACTAGATCGAAGTTGAAAAAAATAAGCTTAATATTAACTCCATCGAACAGGATACTTAAACTTAACTTGTTCAACCCATGAATACATCCATCAAATTTATTTTATATTGATAGTTTATGTTGGTCTATAAAATTATTCACTTTACTTGTTCAAGCTTAAAAAATTTGAAAAAGAAAAATTTATCCCCTGTGTAATAGTTGGATGCAGCTTATTTTGAATTTAGTGAAAGATCAACATAATTAAACAATAAAAAAATAAAAAGGGTTAAATTGTATTATTAATCTCTATATTTTGTAAATGTTATGAATTTAGTCCATATATTTAAATATGGCCATTTTTAGTCTCTGTAAACATATCATCGCATGTGTAATACCATGTCAGCTTGTTATTTCTCCATAATACTTACTAAAAATTCGGTTAATGAATGATTGTCATTTGCGTCAATATTGAAATTTTAAAATTTGAAAAGTATAGGGACTTAATACGATTTAATTGGAGAATCTATTACAACTATATGTGTAGTACAGGATTAGTACTTAAATTTAACCAAATGAATTTAACTACTACTATTTGAGTCATGACTTTCAAAACTAAAAAGTATAGGGACCAAAATTAATCAAATTAAAGCATAAATGCTAAATCCACAATTTTCATAAAGTACAAAGACTAATGGCAGAATTTAACTTTGAGGGAGGGTGGAATCGAATGCCTTATTGGTGTTTTAATATATTTCGCTTAAAACAAAAAAGTTCATAATTTCAGCATCTTTAACTAGGGGTGGTTAATCGGTTAACTGACCCGAATTACTATCAACAGACCCTTTTAAGCCCTTAGCCATTAACCGAATCGAAAATTTTTCAAAAAAATTAACCGGACTGAATTTTTTCGATTAATTCGATCGGTTAATTGAATTAACTGAAATTTATATATATTTTTTTGTTAAAACAAGTATGAAACATATAAAAAATTAATCAAATTAACCGACTAATTAATTTATACTTCTAAAGAATTAACCGAAATTTATATATATTTTTTTGTTAAAACAAGTATGAAACATATAAAAAATTAATCGAATTAACCGACTAATTAATTTATACTTCTAAAGAATTAACCGAACCGACCGAATACTTATATATTATAATATTATTATCAAATTCGATTAATTCGATTAACTGACTAATTTCAAACCAAATTAACTGAACTTATAAAAAATTAATAACCGACTCCGATCAAATTAATTAATTAAATTCGATCAGTTAATCGACTTAATTCAATTTTAACCGAAATTTAAACATCCCAATTTTCAACAATTCAAAGCAGACGAATCATTCAACGACATGATTACATGTTTAGTTAGCGATCCTATGGCTAGTGGTGAACCGCTACTACACCAGATAATTATCTGTCGTTAGTCGTGGAAGAAGCAATTACCTTAGCCTGGCAATAGCAAAATCACAGCAACAAATTTCACACTGAACCGACTCAAAGTCCATTTTTTTTTGCCTTCTAGAAAACCAATCTCCTGACCCGTGGTGATGGAGGAGAAACGCCAGGACGCGGGGAACTCACCGGCTGGACCGAGCTCAGCCGAGCTGGAGCCGGCAACAACTCGCCGTCGAGCTGGAGCACAAAAGAGGAAAGCTAATTCTCTTTCCGGGTCCAGCTCATCATCGACGCCGTCGAAACGGGCTACACGGGAGAAGTCATCTAACTTGATCTCCCACTCTTCGATCAACCATAACGGTCCTTTAACTAGGGCTCGCCAAGGAGCGCCTAGTGGAAACCTAGCCTTGGGTGTGGGCTCGGGATTCGGTGGCGCGAAGCTTGAGGAGAGGATTTTGGTTAAAGAGAGTGTGAAGACTGAAGATTTGGAGGAATTGAATAAGGCAAGTGAAGAGTTGGAGGCTTTGGAAGCTAAGATTGAAGCTGAGTTTGAAGCTGTTAGGTCTCGTGACAGTAATGCGCACGTGGTTCCTAATCATTGCGGTGAATTTTCTTTTTCTTTGTTTGTTTGCTGGGAAAAAATGGGTACGAAAGGGGAGGGAAATCGAAGATTTACTTTTAGAACTTAAGTGAGCTGAATTTCTTCTTTGGGGAGCTAGTGAATTGGTGAAATTAGATTGAACTTTTTTCCTGTTGATTTAGAAGTTAAATTCAATTTGAATTGAATCTTAATTAAATGGAAACAGGGAAAAAATAGTGAGTTCTTAAGTTTTATTGAGTGCTTAAATAGAGAGTTTTCTTTCTTTATTTGTTTGGACTTATATGATATTGTGAATGCTGCGATAATGTCCTTATATAATAAGGATTTTATTATGTTTATTTGCTTGAGAGTGCTTTCATTCAACTGTAGTCTTAAATGTCAGTGCGGTTTGAATGGTTGCTATTCATACATTTGATTGGAAAACAGAAAGATTCGAAATGGATGAAATGTGAAAATGTTAATTCTTTTTTAAATTCGTTAATATTATGGTTTTCTCACAAGGAAATGATAATAAGTATTCGGAACAGTTTCTTGTGCTCACATTTTTCATTAACAGAGTGCAGACTAGAGCTCTGAATAAATTGGCTTTCATGGAAGCCTCTTAATTTGATGTTGTAAATATTGAAGAAAATGAAATATTAGACTCTTTGGTGTTTGATATTGTTGTCAATTTTGGTCTTCATCCTTTTTTGTACTCACAGGATGGTTTTCATGGAAAAAAGCTCACCATGTGGAGGAATGTATATTGCCTTCATTCTTTAATGGGAAATCCCCAGTGCGTACCCCTGATGTGTACTTGGAGATACGTAATAGCATTATGAAGAAATTTCATGCAAATCCGAGTGTACAAGTAGAGTCTAAAGATCTGCCAGATATTGAAGTTGGTGACTTGGATGCAAGGCAGGAAGTACTGGAGTTCTTGGACTACTGGGGTTTGATTAACTTTCATCCATTCCCTCCAGGTGATTCTGCCGTGGTCAGTGCTGATGGTGATTGTGACGGGATAGCGAAAAAGGATTCTTTGCTTGAAAAATTGTTTCATTTTGAGGTGATTGAATCACGCCCATCAGTTGTTCCCAAAGCTAACCTTTCAACTCCATCCATGCCATCTGGGTTTCTTCCGGAGTCTGCAGTTCTTGATGATTTGTTGAGACTTGAGGGACCATCTGTTGATTACCATTGCAACTCTTGTTCAGCTGATTGCTCTCGGAAGCGCTACCATTGCCAGAAGCAGGTTTGTGAATAGTGACTTGACTAATAAGTCTTAACCTTAAAATATTTAGTGCACTATGCAAGAGAATAACTGCACCAATTATGTCTGTTCAGGTTCTCCCTGTGTTTTTATTAAATCATGCCTGGGTGGAATTGATATTTGTATTTTGTATCTACATATGCATGTTATATTCAGTTTTATGTTCCTAAGAGAGCAAGAGGGAATTCTACCAATTTATGCATCTTCTGTTTAGGCCAAATGGTAACGAAAAATCCACAAGCCTTTCCGCTTCTCATCCGACTGTTGTAGAAATAGGTTTTCAGCATGTAAGAAATCAACATGAATCTTTTGCACCATCTGTACAATTTGTTCTATGTTTGATGCACTACTTGCAACAATAATGTAATGAGCTTTGAAGCTTTGTATGAATTGGATGATCACAATGGCAAACGTAACTAATTTAGTAAATTGGTTTATGTTTATTTATTGACTTATTCTTACATTTCTTTATGATGCTAACTATGTTTGTATTTGACAGGCAGATTTTGACTTATGTACTGATTGCTTTAACAACCGGAAGTTTGGCTCTGGCATGTCTTCTTCTGATTTTATTCTCATGGAGCCTGGTGAGGTCTCTGGCCTTAGCGGCGGGAAGTGGACAGATCAGGAAACTCTCCTTCTTCTCGAGGCACTAGAACTTTATAAAGAAAACTGGAATGAGATTGCAGAGCATGTTGCGACAAAAACCAAAGCTCAATGCATACTGCACTTTCTTCAGATGCCAATTGAGGATGTATTCTTTAATTCTGATGATAATATAGACACTAATTCCAAAGAAACATCTGCACCTGCTGTAGTGACTGATGAAATATCTGTCCCTAAAGATGTCTCTGAAGCAACAGAGACTAAGACTACTTCTCAGGAAGATCAGGTTCCTCAAGAGGATCAGACCCAGACTACACCCGTGGATGCTTCAAAACCTGAAGATGAGAAAGAAAAGAGAGAGAGTGAGGAAATGTCAAAACCTGAAACAGGAACCGACATAAAATGTGCTCCAGAAACATCAAAGCCAGAAGAAACGGATGAAGCAAAAGATGGACAAGACACCAAAGAAAATTGTGCAATTATGGCTCTAAGGGAGGCATTCGAAGCTGTTGGTTATAATTTAACATCTGAGAGTACACTCTCATTTGCTGATGTGGGAAACCCTGTCATGGCATTGGTGAGTTGCATATCAGGGAATCATGTATTTGTGTTTGAATAATTTTTAATGACTTTATCAAGTTTGATTCAAATCAGAAGGCATGTTCGTGGCTTTACTTCAATGTGCTAAATAAGCTGATTGGAAAAGATTGAGGACATGACTTGATTTGGTCCTACTTAAACACTTTGACCTGATTTCTTAACCCCCCAAGATGTTAGTCTTTTGATTCTATTTATGTGTCTGTTTATATATATTTTTTAATGAAATTGGTGCCAAGCATTCTTGGATTTACAATCATATTTTCCATGCTTGGTCATAAATGAAGGACAGAACCATAAAATGCTGCATTTTGCTTTTTCTGCTCCATTGCAGTAGCTTTTTCAAGGTCTTTTTTCTGAATCCACTTCTTTGTGAATGATTGTTATGCCATTCAAAGTCCTTTATCTTATGCACATGCTATACCTGATGATGAACAATCTTCATTGCTTCAGTCTAGATGTTTTGCTTCAAGTAGACTTTGCAGCTTTTCTCTTGACATATTCCACTTTTCATTATTTTCATCTATCGATTTGGTTTGATATGTTACAACTTAATTTTACTTCCTCTGCAGGCAGGATTCTTTGCACGCCTTGCTGGGCCCAAAATTGGTGCTGCTTCAGCACAGACTTCACTGAAAGCATTATCTGGTAGTTCTCCCAACATTCAACTGGCTGCAAGGAACTGCTTTCTTTTGGAAGATCCACCAGATGACAAGATGGAACAAACTGGTTCTGAGAGGTATGTAAACCTTTTCTCAAGCTTATATTTCCTTGCCACTTTGTGGCTCTTATATCTGATGTGAGTTAGAGTTTGGCAGTGTTGTCAATGATGCCGGTAATCAGGATGCTCAGAATGTCGAAAATTCAGAAAACAAAAGCCTCAAGGAGGACAAGTCTACCCCAATTTTGGAGCAGAAAAGTTCATCGAGCAACCATGCAGACCAAAATGCTGAAACTTCTCTTCCTGAAGAAAAGGTGACATCAGCTTCACCTAATTGCCTATCTACTGATAGGAAAGAGCCAGGTACTTGTGCAACCAGTAAGGAAGCTAAAAAGGCTAATCAATCAAAAGATCATGAACCAGATGTAATGATGGGATCAGATAACTTGGCATCCCAGGTTCCACCAAGTTCTGCGGAGGAGACTGGTGGGAAGGAAACCTCAGCACAAGAGTCTTCTCAAAGAACAGAGGTAGTGAAGGAAGTAGAAATGTCCGAGTCTGTTCCATTAGAAAAGAATGAGCCTTCTGATGCAGCTGCATCAGAGCCAGTGGCAGAGCTATCTGAAACAGCAGAGGCATTGAAAAATGTAGAAACGGTTTCTGGCTCTCCATCTAGAGCAAAGAATGAGCAACAACCAGTTAAATCAAGTTCTGGTGGAGAGCTTTCTCAGCCTACAAAGGCATCAAATGATATAGAAATGGTGTCTGATTCACAGCCATCAGAAAGGAGTGAACCTCAGCAGCCAGTCACATCTAATTCAGTAAATGAAAATGGAACAATCACAGGTTTCTCTCCTTTTTCCCTTGAACTTTTTGTTCAGAAGCTGATTGTCCTGAAATTTTAAGTAATATTTTGTAGGAATACATATAAATATTTCGCGAGTCAGATTGAAAATATACATGTAGGGCTAGATGCAACAATTGGTCCTATAAGGTTAAGCATAGCAGCTTGGAAATTTGAATTTTGATACAGAGCAATGACTTTATGGTGTCTACTGAAACATAAAAAGTTTATTATAAAAACCGCATTTTGGAAAAACGGATACTTTTTATCTTCTCATTTTTCTTATTATTTTCGGTAGATGTGATTAAAGAAGGTAAAAGTGAGAGCCATACCTCTACAGAAACAAAAGATGATAGTAGCATTGATAAAGTAAAGCGTGCTGCCGTAACAGCACTCTCAGCAGCTGCAGTGAAGGCCAAACTTCTTGCAGACCAGGAAGAGGATCAAATCCGGCAACTTACAACATCATTAATAGAAAAGCAGGTAATTTAGTTGCAAAAGCAAATGCAGACTCCTTTTTAAGATTTACACAGCTGGAGCAAAAATTTGAGTTCTTTGAGGCTTTAATTCAATGCAGTTTTCTAAGATGGAAGCCAAATTAGGTTTCTTCAATGAAATGGAGGGTCTCATGATGAGGGTAAAAGAGCAATTAGACAGATCAAGGCAGAAGCTTTACCATGAACGAACTCAAATTATTGCAGCTCGACTGGGCTTACCAGCTTCCTCCTCTAGAGCAATGCCACCAGCAAATACCGCAAATAGAATTGCAACCAACTATGCAAATTCAGTCGCAAGGCCTCCGATGAGAACAACTGCCACAAGACCACCAATGTCAAGACCTATGGGGTCTATGGCTCCTGCCTCATCCAACCCATTTGTATCTACAACAGTTGCAGGAAGTTCAATCCGGCCTGCTAGCCAAGACAATCTTTCTTCAGTCAGAACAAAGTAGTCTCTTTTACTTGTGAATAGAATTTGTCATCCGTTCTTATACGACGGTCACCAATCATGAGGTTTGCCAGGTGAGTACCTCTTTCCCTTAAGCGTTGCCCTCGTTTTGGGAACTTTTAAGAACTTAAGATGTTTCCCTGTGATAGTTACAGCGCCGGCATCAAGAGCGTTGACTATCTCCAACCGACAAAATGGAGCTGGAATCTCATTGTCTTGGGAGGAAGGAGCAGATGGTTATTGTTCTCCCTTCGTCCCTACTCGAGTAAAAAACGTTCAAGTCATCTAACCTGCAATTTTTTTTACTGTCTGGAATTTTGTAAGGATAATAGGTAGTTTGGGTACCCTTGTTGAATTTAGTGCAAAAATTAAGCATTCATATAGCCTTAGTTACAAAACTCTTGGGTTGTCTTGAGGTGCAAGTGTGGCTGATGTAACCCATGTAATCTATTTATTTTAATGTTATAAATGATTGTAAATCTTTGGATTGGACCTCCTTTCATCTCTGCTGTTCTCTAGAAACTTTTAAAAAGCTCCCTGTTTTCATGAACTTGGTCTTTTAGTTGAAATGCTTGGCTCTAGGGGCAGAGTGTGTGATCTTAGTTGAGTTGAAGAGTTTAAATCGAGTTGAATAAAGCAAAATAAGATAATAATTTAGTATAATAAATTAGATTTGGTAATTTTGTGTATTTAAGGTTTCAAATTTATCATTTATCATTTTTTATTTTTTTAAAAATTACATTTTTCTTTTATAAATTTTTGGGACTTCTATAAATATGTTGAAATTTTGAAGATAGTTTTGAATTTTTGTAGATTTTATGAAAGGATCAATTTGCCAATTTCAAAAATTGCGAAGGAACTAATGAGTTTTTATTATTTGCAATCAATTCAAACTGGAAAAATTGAATAATCCAAATAATTAGATTTAACTAATTTAAAATTAAAAGAAAAATCAAAATTTAAATAGTTTTAGTATAGATTGTTTTTATTTCTTAATAAAGAATTTATATTTAATGCAAAGATCATATAAATAAGTTTATACGTCGTAAATAAATCACAAGAAGTCATTTATTAAAAAATATAATAAGTATAATTTATCTTTAATGTGTTTTAAGTTGATTTATTAATTTTTTCTAAAAAATTATTTATTAATTTATTAATTATGCATTTTAATATGACAATTTGATTAATGATATTGTAATTATCAACAAGATCAAATGAAATATTCATTATAATAAGAGTAAGATAAATTATAGAAGTAGTATACTAGAAGGGCTCAACAGGTATGTTATTGAGTAGATAAATATCTTTATTATATGCAATTTTAATTGGATTTTTATTAAATTTAAAATGTTTTTTATATAATAATAATTCTCTTACGAAATATATCAATATAATCCCTAGGATTCGCGTGGGGATTTTTTAATAAAAAATAAATTTTAAAATGAAACCATAATAACACTAAGAAAACGAATAATATTAAAATGAAACTAAAATAATTACTAAATTTATAATTTTTAAAAAATTAGAAATATATTCCCAAATTTTGTTAAATTAAATTATTATTTTTAACTATTACCATTTTTAATAATTAATTAATTTGTTTTTAACTATTAAAAAAGGGTAAACTATAAAATTGATCACTTATGTTTATGTAAATTTACATTTTGGTCACTGAATTTTATTAAATTATTTGACTATTAAAAACTTTTTTTTTTTAAAAAGAAGAAATTCATGTTTGACTAACTATTTTACTTCAGGGACTAGATAAGCAATTTACCTGAAAGTGAAAGAAGTGAAATCTTAACGTGACCCTTTCTTTTTCTTTTCTTTTATTATTATTTATTTCCTTTTTTAATTTTATTTTATTATAATTATTTCTTTTTTAATATAAATAAAAATAGAAGCTTAAAATTATATATTACAAAGTCTTCCGATTTACTTGGGACACTTTTTTTATATATTACATTAAATAAAATATTATATTAATAAATTAGTTTATCATCAACGTAATAAAATATAAAACCATAAATGAAAACTTATCTATTAAAATAAATAGACAGATTATAATATTACTCCTCAAGTAACCTATTTCTTGTTGTACAAGTAATCGTGGGCTTATATATAATCTTACGTGAGATTACATGTTGAATTTACGAGATTAGAAAACAGTTCTTAAAAGTCGGCACTCTGCCGACAAAACAGAGATAGAGATTACGATATTGAGCAGAGGCAAAACAGAGTGAGATTACCGCAACAAAAACAAAGCAACGATGTCGATTTCTAGCAATAAGTCAATCGTTGTGAGACGAGTTTTTGCTGAAGATTTGGACAATGAACTCTGGTTGATTAAGGCAGCAATTCTGAGGTATCCTTTTGTATTTATGGATACTGAATTTCCGGGGACGATTTTTAAACCAAGTAAGCAAGTGGCTTGTGAAGACAATCCCGTTATTAATTATCATTATATGAAGTCGAATGTTGACGCGCTTCAAATTATTCAGCTCGGCTTGAGTCTTTCGGATGCTCAAGGTAATTTGCCGGATTTTGATTCTCCCTTTTGTTATGTTTGGGAATTTAATTTTAAAGATTTCAATATCAATCGAGACCACTATGCTAGCACTTCGATCGAGCTGCTCAAACGTCAAGGAATAGATTTTGAGAAGAATAAAGAGAAGGGGATTGATTCTAGAGATTTTGCAAAGAAGCTTTGGGACTACGGTTTGGTTTTCAACTGTTGTGGTCTAAATGGTATTACTTGGATTACTTTTCACGGCGCTTATGACTTTGGATTCATGCTAAAGATTCTTACTCAAAGTCCATTGCCTTTGGATCTTCATTCATTCGTGCACCAATTGGCTTATTTCTTTGGCTACAATGTTTTCGACCTCAAACACACATTCAAATTATTAGGGTTGCTAGGTGGTTTAGAGAAAATAGCTCAAACATTAAACGTGGCTCGTATTGTCGGATCAAGTCATCAAGCCGGGTCGGACAGTCTACTCATGCTTCAATGTTTTATGAAGCTCAAGAGTAAGAAAGTTTTTGAATCTAAATGGAATGAGACGAATCAAATACTGCTCACTCCCTTAGCATTATACGGATTAGTTCAAACCATAGGATGAAATATTTTACTCTCTTTTTAAGTCTCTTTCGATTAGTGACATTAATATGTTTTGAAACTATAATCTCCTACCGATTGATTTTTTTAACTGTGTTCAGTTTTTTATGACTTGTGTGGAATTTGAAGCTTCATTATGATGGGTTTTATGTATTTGCTTGGATATTCAAAACATGAAAAAGATGCATTACATACATAATCATAAAATGGCAGAGTACATATCAGTGATATTTAGGTGCTTTCCATGGTGCTGGTGTTTTAAGAGTATCGTATTGTGGTATATTATTATGGGATATTATATTTTAGGAATATTTAAATATATCATATATTATTGTATATATATCTGTTATAATGTGTATCAACTATCAAGAAAAGAAACCCTATTCTGGTCAATCCTCCATATTTGATTTACATTCAATAACAAGCCTTTCAAGGTTTCCAAATTGAGTAATAAGATAGTGATGAAACTTTTAAAAGTAGCAGAAAGGTGCAGAGGAAACGGGATAATCTTTGTTGGAAACAGCTGAAAGGTTTCCAATTCGGAAGTGCTGAATGTTATGTTTGCAGAACAACTTTATGGTTTTTAACTTATATGTCTTCCTCTTCCCCACTAGTCCACCATAGCTAGAACTTGGTTCATGAACAAAGGAGTAGGCACTAGTCAATAGCACACCATAGTCGTTCATTGTAGATTAAGATCCCCTACAGCAACTAAAACAAGCTCATCGAAATGTTCAAAAGTAGAGATGAGTGTGAAATCTAAGCCTCAAACTGCACTTGCTTTGTCAAAAAATCAGCTTCAATCGTCGCCTTATACTGATTGCTAAACTTCTTATTTACATATCTAAAAGGCAAACAAAACCATAACTAATAGTAACACTAATTCAAATTAATTGATCATAAAAAAACACTTCGCTTCTCTGCTTTCCTCAATAATTAGTAAAAAACGACTGCTGCAGGATACTGATTCATCAAACACGTCTTCCTTACCCTGCAAGTTCAACATCATCACAATTCACAATCATTCGACAACAAACGAGAGCAGTAATTCGAACAGAAGTATCCTAATCGAGGTGGGATTAAATGAAAAACTAAAAATATAAATTCTAATTGAGGTGGGATTAACTGTGGGGCTTATACATAATCTTAGCTCACTTGAGTGAAATTACAGCTATTCAATAATCAAGCTTAAAAACACTTTTTAAAGTCCACACAAAACAGTCGGCACTCAACAGAGACAGTAACGAAACACTACAAAACAGAGAAAGAAGATATTATTGTGACCAACGGTGTTGATTTCTGGCAATAAGTCTGTCGTTGTGAGAAAGGTTTTTGCTGAAGATTTGAACAGTGAAATTTTGATGATTAAGGAAGTAATTTTGAGGTATCCTTTTGTATCTATAGATAATGAATTTTCGGGGATGATATTTAAACCCAATAAGTAAGTGATCTGTGAAGGCAACCCGATTATCATTTATCACTATATGAAGTTGAATGTTGACGCGCTTCAATTTATTCAACTCAGCTTGAGTTTTTCAGATGCTTGGGGTAATCCTGACTTTGGTTCTCCCTTTCCTTACGTTTGGGAATTTAATTTTAGAGATTTCGATATTAATCGAGATCGCTATGCTAGCAATTCGATCGAGTTGCTCAAATGTCAAGAGATAGATTTTGAGAAGAATAAAGAGAAGGGGATTGATTCTAAAGATTTTGCAAAGAAGTTTTGGGATTACGGCTTACTTTTCAACTGCTATGGTCTGAAAAGTATTACCTAGACGGCACTTATGACTTTGGGGTCATGCTAAAGATTATTACTCAAAGTCTACTGCCTTTGCATCTTCACTCATTCGTGCATCATTTAGCTTATCTCTTCGGCTACAACATTTTCGACCTTAAACACACCTTCAAGTTCTTGGGATTGCTAGGCGTTTTAGAGAAAATAGCTCAAACATTAAATGTGGCTCGTATTATCGGATCAAGTCATCAAGCCGGGTTAGACAATCTATTCACGCTTCGATGTTTTATGAAGATCAAGAGTGAAAATGTTTTTGAATCTAAGTGAAACGAGACAAATCAAATGTTGCCGCCTCCCCTAACATTATACGGACTAGTTCAAACCATAGGATGAAACATTTCTCTCTCTTTAGTCTCTTTTGTTTAGAAACATAAAATCAATGTTATCGAAAATATTATTATAATGAAGAATTACATATTAATAGTTAATAAGAAAAACTTAAATTACATACATCATCAGATGCAAATATTGTTACTTCTCAGTTAGGGAATTTGCTTAATAATATGTCATAAAAATATTACATCAATTTTTCAAGACGTATTAGTGTTTAAAATTATGAAATAACATAAGACTGGAGTTTGTTCATTCAACCATCGTATAGCTGTAGGGTTTTTTCCCCATCGTTCAAAGGTCAAACTTTGCTATTAATCCCCAATGCGTACTTGGAGATACGTAATAGGATTATGAAGAAATTTCATGCAAATCCGAGTGTACAAATTGAGTGCCAGATCTTGAAGTTGGCGACTTGGATGCAAGGCAGGAAGTATTGGAGTTCTTGGACTACTGGGGTTTGATTAACTTTCACTGAAAGCATTATCCGGTTGTTTTCCCAACATTCAACTGGCTGCAAGGGACTGCTTTCTTTTGGAAGATCCACCAGATGACAAGAAGGAACAAACTGGTTCTGAGAGGTATCATATGTAAACCTTTTCTCAAGCTTGTATTCCCTTGCCAATTTGTGGCTCTTATATCTGATGTGAGTTAGAGTTTGGCAGTGTTGTCAATGATGCCGGTAATCAGGATGCTCAGAATGTCGAAAATTCAGAAACCAGAAGCCTCAAGGAGGACAAGTCCACCCCAGTTTGGGATCAGAAAACTTCATCCAGCAACCATGCTGACCAAAATGCTGAAACTTCTCTTCCTGAAGAAAAGATGACATCAGTTTCACCCAATTGCCTATCCACTGATAAACAGCACTCTCAGCCAGGAAGAGGATCAAATCCGGCAACTTACGACATCATTAATAGAAAAGCAGGTAATTTATTTGCAAAAGCAAATGCAGACTCTTTTACTTGTGAATAGAATTTGTCATCCTGAATCCTTAAAATTTAATCAATTTTATTTTTTTACTTTTCCAATTCTAAAATTCCAATCATTATCCAAAGATAACAGTTGAATCTGTTTGGTTAAATTTCGCGATTAGTCATGAATTAAGCATAATCGGATTAATCTTATTCCCTACCCTTTTTGAATTTCGAATTTCAATCTTGATGGTAACGACAATTGTTAAATTCATTATCTAACTTTTTTTTTAACATGGTATCACATATGTAATAATATATCTGTCAAATCAGATTTTTGGATATAACATAACAAATTTAAAGGCTATCATTTGGAAAATTGAAGTTTTAAAACTCGAAAACTATAAGACTTAAAATTGGTTGAATTAACGTACAAATGTGAGTTTGGATGGGCGGTGCGTTTGCCTGTGGTTAGTGTAAAAACAGCGGTGGCGGTGAGATTACTGTAGCAATACTGTAGCGTGAGACAAAAAGTAGGCTAAACGCACCGTACCTAATCGCCCATCCACAACTTAATAATAAAATTTAACTAAATTCAAAACTACTAAATATATATGTTTGCGTTACTAAAACTAATTATGATTTTTTTTAACTTCATTATGCATTGAAGGATCTTAATCAGAAGTGCTCGTGGGCTATGCTAAAGTTTGATATCAAAAAAATTTCTAAGACAGAGCCTAGTTTAATCCAACTCGTCCAGAAAGCGTACATTTCTTTTAAAAATAATAAAATAACAAAAGAATATCTTTTATATTAATATTTATATATTTTAATAATTAAATTTCCGTTAAAATATTTTTAAAAATCATTTAATTTAAACTTGAGCTAATCCAACTAGACCCGAGGATAAAATTTCCTTGTTCAAGCTCAACCCAAATCAATCGAATCAAATAAAGTACCTAACTCATGAATAGATCTAATCTCAAGCTTCCAAAAAGTTAGGAAGTTGAAATATTATAATGATAAATAAGTTAAATTGGAAAAAATTTAAAAAAGAGACAAATTTAAAATGTTTTATACTAGAAAGGTTTGAGATGGTATATTATTTAGTTGATAAAATATTCCCAAAACAATGACGTTAACGTGTTGAATTTGTAATTAAATTATCATTGTGGGATGTATGGGATGGATGTATTTGACGAGACAATGACATCTATTATGGGACAAATCCTATCATGTATTCTGACACAAGGTACAGAGCCGTTGAAAAAAAAAAACCGACTCCTAAGCATACTAGCCTCCACCTTGTTAACTTACCCTCAGCACTTAACATTCAAACTCTCTCCACGTCTCCTCTTTATAATTTCCGACTCTTCACCCTGATTGAGACCACCACATCCTCCTCTGTACTCTTCCCTTGTTATATCATTGCATCAACGCCCAAGTAAATGGATAAATCATGGAAAAAGTGGACCAAATTTTAGTAGCCGATTGGGTTTATTCCACAAATATTTCCATGATTTTAGAATAGTTTTCACAAGCTGCCGCGCAGGGCTTGGGTTTTCCTTTATAATTAATGTTCATTTTACCGACCATGAAAATTACTTCTTCCACAAGATAATCCTAGTTTGAACTTATGAATTATACCATAAAATGTACTTTAAAAACAATGCGAAGGCAGTGCTGAACAAAAAACAATGTTTACAAATGAGAATATTACAGAACTAAATCCAGCCAAACCAAAAGCATTAACAGACCTTCTTTTTTTTTTTTTCTCACACCAACACTATGAATCCCATAAAATGGTTGGGAAACACCAAATCATTCGAAACATTTTAACCGTACTTATTGGCGGAACAGGAAAAAATAATGAACATGCATGGTATCTTTCAACATTCGCATCCGCTTGACCTTGGTTGGCTGCTGCTGCTCCCAACATCTATGGTGTCGGGCAAGTATCTTCATTAACGAAAACAAGAACATGAGAAAATAAGAGTATTAACATGACTGAAAATGCTCAAAAATTAATTAATGCAAGTTTAAGAGCTAAAAAAAATTAAATGAAGAGCTAAAATGACTTTTTCTAAAGTTGGAGGGTCAGATAAGTCATTATGCTAAAAATAAATTCACAAAACTAAACAGTCTGCAACTATGTGTCCTCAATATCAAATATTGCCATGCAAATATTGCTACTTCCCGGTTAGAGAATGTACAAGCTAAACCATTGTATTGCATATCTATGTGTAGCAATTGATTGGTGTTACCGAGGGCTTTTTTTTCATAATTCGAAAGTGCTGAATGTTATGTTTGCAGGAGTAGAACTACTTTATGGTTTTTAACTTACATGTCTTCCTCTTCCCCACTCTTTAGAGCATCCTTCGCTATGCATTGGAAAGCTTCTTCTACGTTAACTCCTTCCTTGGCAGATGTCTCGAAATAGGGGATATTTCCTTTCGAGGCACACCATGCTCGGGCCTTTTTCTCAGACACCTAGAGAGTCAAAACAATGTGGATAATTGTATCTTTTAGGAAGAAAGAGAATATCAAGTGACACTGTAAAGGAAGAATTGAAAAATACATACCACTCTACTGTTTCCACCATCAACATCGATTTTGTTCCCCAAAACAACAAACGGGAAATTCTCAGGATCCGAAGGGCTTGCCTGCAAGGTTTCTCAATTTGTCATCTCTCCACCGAATAAATCCCAGAGAGTTGATAGATGGTTTTCATCTGTACTCAGAAGTTCAGAATATATACCTGAATAAGAAATTCTTCTCTCCAGTTGTTAAGGTTGTCAAACGATTTCATTGAGTTGACATCATATACAAGAACACAACAATCAGCACCGCGATAGAAAGCAACACCTAGGCTCTGGAATCTTTCCTGGCCAGCTGTGTCCCAGATCTGAGGGAAAAAATCGATGAATTTTGAGCTAAGTGGTCACTCAAATAACACAAGAAGGCTAAAAGAAAACTTAGATAATTTTAGAATGCAATGCTGCAATCTGATAGAAAATACTCAATAGTGATCCATGAGGTTGTCTAATACTAAATCACAGAAGTCTAGTCAACAAGTGAAGCAACATAATTCCCTAGTCAATAACCACAAATCCGCTCCTCGTCAATTGGTCAATGATATAACTAAAGAAAAAAGCAACCATGGAGTTGTTCAATGAATAAAAAGAAAAAACTTAGCATTGGCAGTTCTGAGTTAAATATCATAGAGAAAAGATGCATTTGTTACAGATCTTGGATGCAATTGAGAAATCCTGGTTAAGCACTAGTCCACCAAAGCTAGAACTTGGTTCAAGAACAAAGGAGTAGGTATAAAAAACCAAGCACTAGTCAATAACACACCATAATCGTTCATTGTAGATTAAGATCCCCCCCCCTCAAAAAAAAAAAAAAAAACAAATACAGCAACTAAAACAATCTCATCGAGATGTTAAAAAGTAGAGATCAGTGTGAAATCTAACCTGTAAGGTAAAAAGCCTATCCTCAAACTGCACTTCCTTTGTCAAAAAATCAGCTCCAATCGTCGCCTTATACTGATTGCTAAATTTCTTATTTACATATCTAAAAGTAAAATGTAAAGGCAAACAAAAACATAACTAATAGTAACAATAATTCAAATTAATTGATAATTAAAAAACACTTCATTTCTCTGCTTTTCTCAATAATTAGTAAAAAAGGACTGATGCAGGATACTGATTCATCAAAGACGTCTTCCCTACCCTGCAAATTAAAGATCATCACAAATCACAATCAAATCATAATCATTCGACAACAAACGAGAGCAGTAATTTGAATAGAAAGATCCGTACGGAAAACCTAGAAACGAATTCTTTCAAAATACATGCGAATATATACGCATAAAATTGAACGGACAGGCTTATAATAATAACAAGAAGAAAAGAAAAAAAAAACACTAACCCGCTGTCGCCGAGGATGATGACCTTCAAGAGGGTTCTACGGCGAGACGGCATCGTAAAGAAACACTAAGGAATCGGCGGATGTATAGATCGATAGAAAAAGGAGAGAAAATTTTCTATATTGAAACCTAGTGAGAGGGCTGGTGGACTTGTTTGTCTGGCAGGAAAATTGGCTGAAACTTTCTGGCGTGTTTTTCAAAGTATTTTCTAGCTTTTTTTCTCTCTCTCTCTCTCTCTCTTATGCAAAAGCTGGAATGACCTGTAATTGGAACTTTTTTTTTCAATTTTCTTTTAAATGTATGGGAGCCGTGAAGGAATTGAGGGAAAGTTTGGGTGACAGCTTTGTTTGATTGTTTGTTTCCTTCAACATGAGTGAACCTATGAGTAACTGATTTGGTGGTAGCTTGTTGATTGGTCTGTTATTTATGGAAAAAGATTTAAAGGTAACGCTATCTGCCGTTGTTGCTCCTGTTAGACCAAATTTATCAATAGAGATGGGCGGGCCACGGTGGGGTTGGGTTTTTCTAACCGACCCGATTGAAAATTTATGTTGATCCGATCCGATTTCTATATAGTACGACTTGCGGGGAAGATTATTAGGTTTTCTCGGACGAATTTTTGATGAAACTAATTTAACAGATTATAACCTACAAAAATTTTATCAGTGAATGGTGAGTTTGGATGAGTGATTAGGTGCGGTGCGGTGCGTTTAGTCTATTTTTTATCTTACGTTACAGTATCGCTACAGTATCTAATCTCACTGTCACCGCTATTTTTACACTAACCGCAAGTAAACGCACCGTCCATCCAAACTCACCGTAAGTAAAAGGTGGTCACCAAAAGACTACCATAAATACGATAACCTACATCCAATGTATGTAGCACAATAATTTCATTAGTGAAGAGGTAGTACAAAAAATAAACATATATATGTAAAAGGGAATACATCGAATATTCTTGAAAAAATTTTAGATCCGTTTATAAATTTATTTATTTATGACATTTATAGTGTGACATATCTTAATCCTGAGTGGAAGATGGACTAAATATGCATAACTCATATACTTTGATGCAAGTAAAAGCTTGAGTTCAAATAGATAAGGAACCGAAAACTAGTACGTTGGGTATACGACTTCTGTAGTGTGTAGCATCATTCGCAAAAGTAAAATTCATAGTCCAACTAATGGGTAAATGATATCCTCTCATCGACATTACATGATAGATGAAAAGTAAACGTGGTTATGAGTAGTTTGTCTTTGTGACAAAAGACTTCATTACTATCTAATAGTAATTGACTTTTCATTAAGGAATATATAATGGTTACTATGAAATAAAATAAGATTACATTGGGGGAACGAATTTATTCCAAAGAGATTAATAATATCCTATGAGGGTAACGCACTTATGACAAGGTCATTGGACGAGCACTGATTAGGTAACTTTCGTAATGATATATAATTAGAGAGAGCTCGGTTACGATACTATAGTGAAATGACTTCATGACTAAATAGGTTTATAATTAATAGGCAAAAAGGTGAAAGTTAATTATAAATCATTCGAGCCCTAATTAAAAATGTTCAATTGGTTCCTCCACTAACTTATTGAAACTATAGATGAATTGCATGTAAAACCAAATAAACAAAAATGAATGAAAATGACGAAGATAAATAAATGGATCGGATTAACCATTGAATGCATTTTCTCCCTATTTGAATTATTATTTAATTAATTATAATCAAATAATTGAAGTTTAAAAATTAAATATTAAAAGTGTTAAGGTTGGGTGCCATCCAAAGGTGTTTCAAGGCGCAGTCCAACCAAGCACCGAATGAGAATGTGAAACTGAGCGAAAGAAGTCCAACCCCTCTCATTTGAGAGTGCAATGAAAGGAGTGGTGAGAACGTCGGCAATATGGAAGTAAAGGAACCTAGAACGATGGTTCCAAGAGTAGCAATGCTCAAGCAAAGCCGAGGGTAGAAGACTTGGCACAGAGGCTCTAAAGGAGTCACTCATGAAAAAGGCGTTGACCAAAGAATCGAGAGAAATGCTCCCTTAGCAACAAGGGCATTGCTGGATTGAGTGAGGGTGAATGTCACGCCTCATAAGTGAGCAAGGCCTTATCAAGCTCGAAACTGAGCAAACACGAGAGTATCAAGCCACGAATTTCTCAAAGTGTCTTGGAAAATTCTACAAGTCTAAAGAAGGGACCAAATTCGTGTAGAATGTTCTAAAAATTCTAGAGTGCTTCAATATTGAGTTAGGTGGGAAAGTTCTAGAATTAAATATTAATTGTCCATTGAGATTAATTGTAACCATTAAATCGAATGGGGCTTGGCTATATAGGGAGAGGCTCCCCTTCCTCATTTGTATCCAAGCTAGTTTTGAGTAATAGAAACACTTCTATAGTCTCTCATTATCTTTCTCTGTGTGTTTTAAGTGCTCTTTTCCTTATTTACTTACTTAGGCTAAGTGTGCCAAGCCTCTCTCAAGCAAGGATTGAAGATTAATTAGACTTGTGGGCGAGAAATCCAAGTCCAAGGTCGCATGTGACCGAAGCTAAAGTCTTGACACGTAACACAAGAACTAACATATAGTAGCTTATTTACTTGAATAAGAGAGATTAGGTGGAAGCTTATATCCAATTAGCCATCATGACCGGTTATCCAATTTCCTTACAATACTGTGGCCATAGCTTCTTTTGAAATAAAGTGATTGTTTTACTGTCAAAATTTTCTTGATTGAGGATGTAAAGAATACATATATCTTAATAAAAATTGGTTATTTGTCTTATTTTCTTTTTATTTTGCATTATTTTCTCTTTTTTATGTTGTTGTGTGAGGAGGAATGGTATGGATTTTGAATTATCTTACGATTTAAAATAAAGGTATGAAATTATATAAATTAAAATATAAAAAATTTAAATCTACAATTTAAGTATGTTAGATGGACCGAAATGAAATTCAACCTTTTTGTTATTTCTACCCCCGCGAGCGAGAAAGAGAGAAAAGCGAGCGAGAAAGAGAAAAAAAATAAAGAGGGGAAAAATTGATTCGCCTGTAAATATAAAATAAGGATCTTCATATAACTATTGTTAGATCTCGAATATTCAAATTCTTAATTAGCGATGGCACAGCCTTTGGTGAAGAAAGATGATGATCGTGACGATGAAGGTAAGTTCAATTCTCATTTTCCTTCGATTCATCTTCACTCCACTCTTTTTCACCCTTTTTTATGTATCTTTTTTTTCTTATTCGGAATTGAATGTTTGTTTCGCGTTTAATTTTTAATCGTAAATCTTATTATGTTCGCGAGTTGTTAGATAAGCCGTTAGCTTCTAGATCTGCGCGGTTTTGATTCATTTCGATTCATTTAGAGATGCACTGCGTAATTTATAGATCTTATTTTGAGGATTACGGTTTAGTTTTAGTGAAATATTGTTTTGTTCTAGTTGATCTTATCTAAATTATTGCTCTACTATATTTTTCTGTTTCTGAAGGATCAATGTAGCTTGTTTGGTTCGATGGATGCCTGTGATTTTAGTTGATTTTGATGTGGATCTCGAGGCTTTATGTATCTGTTTTGGTCGAGTTCTATTGATAGTGTTGTTGAGTTCTTCTAGCTTTTCAGGTGTTCAGTGAAGGTCTTTTTTAATTGTTTATTTTGCAATTTTGTTGTTAAACAGTGGATTACTCTCCCTTTTTGGGGATTGAGAAGGGTGCCGTTCTTCAAGAAGCGAGGGTCTTTAATGACCCTCAGCTTGATCCACGAAGATGCTCTCAGGTTTCTTCTTTTAGGCTATCTTGATTCTCTATTTTCTGTGTTTGCTATTTCAATTTGTAGAGTAATGTTTGTTTATAAATTTTTTTAATGCAGGTTATAACAAAGCTTCTTTATCTACTGAACCAAGGAGAAACGTTCACTAAGGTCGGTCTTTCTTTCTAATTGTACAGGAAAGGACTAAATCCATTTTTCTTCTGTGCTGAATTACAATTGACCAATAATGTTTAGATTTCTGCTTTAGTTAAGCATGTATAATGAAGGAAGTGTGCTCTATTCTGATGAAAATTAACCTTGTTGAATGATGATTTTCTCGTGTTATATGTATAGGTTGAAGCCACAGAAGTTTTCTTTGCTGTGACGAAGCTCTTCCAATCAAGGGATTTGGGTTTGAGGAGAATGGTCTATGTGATAATAAAGGAACTATCTCCATCAGCAGATGAGGTTATATGTCTTGAATTTTCCATTCTTGTTGAATAACTTTTCATGTGTGTGTATGCATGTCTTCATATTTAGATACTAATTAATACTTACTCTTGTTGGTAATAGGTTATTATTGTTACGAGCTCTCTCATGAAGGACATGACTAGCAAGACTGATATGTATCGAGCAAATGCTATTCGTGTACTTTGCCGGATAACAGATGGAACTCTTCTTACCCAGATTGAGAGATACTTGAAACAAGCAATTGTTGACAAAAATCCAGTTGTTGCAAGTGCAGCCCTAGTCAGTGGTATTCACTTGCTGCAGGTAACAGTTTTGTCTTAAGGTTTCTTTTTTTATATATAGATTTTAAATTAATTATCAAAATTCTGATGATTTGTTAACTTGTCATAAATATTTGGGCAGACAAACCCTGAGATTGTTAAAAGATGGAGTAATGAGGTCCAAGAAGCTGTTCAATCAAGAGCAGCCCTTGTGCAGTTTCATGCCCTAGCATTGCTCCACCAGGTATTTACATTCCTTGTTTGGAAAGTTTTGGGGTTTTATCTGGTAATTGAAGACAAGTTTTTTCTTAAGATAGGTTGTGTCATATAGCTTCTCAAAGATTTTTTTGTTTCTTCAGATTTATTTTAGCATCTTATCAATTTCTGGTTACTAGATTTTAACACACAGCATGCTCATCATCCTAGTTAGAAAAGTTCTGCAACAAGTTGAAACTAAAATGCATGTAACAAAGGAAAGTATAGTGACTTCACGCAGTATAAATCCATGGTATTTTTGCATGGTTGGGTTTGGGGCAATGTTTGTTATGATTCACATTGTTGTTGGATGTATGATTTCATACTTGCAGATACGGCAAAATGATCGACTAGCTGTTAATAAGCTGGTCAGTAGCTTGACAAGGGGAAGTGTCCGTTCACCTTTAGCCCAGTGCCTGTTGATACGCTATACTAGTCAGGTACTTCATCTCCAAAATATCTTTTCCCTTCTGCCAACCTTTTTTGTTCATATACATTAAGTAATTGTTGAGTCTGCAGGTCATTCGGGAGTCAACCAATGACACTCAAACAGGGGATCGCCCTTTTTATGATTTTCTTGAGGGCTGCCTGCGCCACAAGGCTGAGATGGTGATTTTTGAGGCTGCTAGAGCAATCACAGAGCTCAATGGTGTGACAAGCCGAGAATTGACACCTGCAATCACTGTTCTTCAGCTTTTCTTAAGCTCTTCTAAGCCAGTGCTGAGATTTGCTGCAGTTCGTACGCTGAACAAGGTTGATTTATTTTCCTTTGCTAATTAATATATCATGCTATTATTAGATATATTACTGGCTCAGAAAAATGATAGCCATGCACTTTAGTGGGAAGGGCTAGAGTAGTTTCTTCTGCAAATTGCAGAAGTTAAAACATGCTTATGGGGTGTGTTGAAAGGTCTGTTACTATATTGTTTAGGGAAAACATTTAATTAATGATAAGTGATTGTTGTTTCTTTGTGATTCAGACATTCAGTTTTTTGTGTATCCTGACTTTTTGACTGTGTGACATAATTTCTTTTTAGGTTGCAATGTCTCATCCAACGGCTGTTACTAACTGCAATATTGACATGGAGAGTTTAATTTCTGACCAAAATAGAAGCATTGCCACACTTGCAATCACTACCCTTCTCAAGACTGGAAATGAGTCAAGTGTGGATCGCCTGATGAAGCAGATAACTAATTTTATGTCTGATATTGCTGATGAATTTAAAATTGTTGTGGTGGACGCCATAAGATCACTATGCTTAAAGTTTCCATTGAAGCACAGATCTTTGTAAGGGATACTTTGCTTTGTATTATTGGTCAGTAGGCTTCTGTAAATGCTTCCCTTAAAGTGTTTTTTATCCATTGTTATCTTCAGGATGAATTTCTTAAGCAATATTTTAAGGGAGGAAGGTGGATTTGAGTACAAAAAGGCCATTGTAGATTCAATTGTGATTCTAATCAGACATATCCCTGAAGCAAAGGAGAGTGGATTGCTTCATTTGTGTGAGTTCATTGAAGACTGTGAATTCACATATCTTTCCACACAGGTAGCATTTTCATTTGTTATCTTGCATCGACTCTGTCATGTTATTTATTTATTTTCCATTTTTCTCCCTACGGTTAAATTTATCTGAACATTGTATTATAGATACTCCATTTCTTGGGGATTGAAGGCCCAAAAACATCTGATCCAAGCAAATATATACGTTACATTTACAACCGTGTGCATCTTGAGAATGCCACTGTCCGGGCTGGTGCAGTGAGCACCCTAGCAAAATTTGGTGCTATGGTTGATGGATTGAAGGTATGAAATGTTAATGATTCTCTTTCGTTTTTCTGAAGTAACCAAAACATTCAACTCATTGCTCACCTACTTAAGCTTGAAAATTTTGCACTCTCTTTTTCAGCCCCGCATATTTGTTCTCTTAAGGCGCTGTCTTTTTGACAATGATGATGAGGTCAGTTTATCATAAATAATGTCATTTTTGCTGGTTTGCATACTTTTCTTTTTATGTGCACAGTTGTATTACTTGCTGATGCATGCATTATTGTCCCATCATTTGTTCTTTATGTTAGTTGCATTGTTAATCGGATTTTCTAGCAAGTCAAATGTGCTTTTCTTTTTACTCTTAAATAGGTTTTCTAAATCTGTTGCGTTGTAGGTTCGTGACAGGGCTACACTCTATCTTAATACACTTGGTGGTGATGGTGCAGTTGTTGAAACTGATGAAGGTGTAAAGGAGTTTCTCTTTGGTTCACTAGATGTCCCTCTGGTGAACTTGGAGAACAGTTTGAAAAATTATGTAAGTTTCTAAATTTCTCTTTCAACTTTTCTGCTTTTCAGGTCACAATCTGATGTGTTTAATTTGGGTGCAGGATCCGTCAGAGAAGGCATTTGACATTAATTCTGTGCCAAAGGACGTCAAGACTCAGCCACTTGCTGAGAAGAAAGCTACAAGTAAAAAACCAACTGGTCTTGGTGCTCCTCCCCCTGGCCCTCCATCAACTGTTGAAGCTTACGAGAAGCTGCTTTCATCAATTCCTGAGTTCGCAAGCTTTGGCAAGCTCTTCAAGGTACTTCCATTGACTTTGCCTTGCATGCCCCTTTCATATAATTGCATATAATGATTTAGACAGTATTCCAATTTTGCCTCGTGTGACTTTTCCTTGTTTTTCGATTGGCCAGTCCTCTGCACCTGTGGAGTTGACAGAAGCAGAAACGGAATATGCAGTTAACGTTGTCAAACATATTTTTGATGGTCATGTTGTGTTTCAGTACAACTGCACTAATACCATTCCAGAGCAATTATTGGAGAACGTAATGATAAATTTACATGAAGCCATCAATAAATTACTTAAAAGATCTGGTAGACTATTTTGATAACTTTATCTGCCTGTTTCTAGGTCACTGTTATTGTGGACGCTTCAGAGGCTGAGGAATTTGCTGAAGTAGCTTCAAAGCCTTTAAGACAACTTCCATATGATTCACCCGGACAGACCTTCATGGCATTTGAAAAGCCAGAGGGGGTCTCAGCTGTTGGAAAGTTTTCAAATATGCTGAGGTTCATTGTAAAAGAGGTACGCTTTCTTCTCCTTTTTGCTCCAAAGAATGTGTGGTTTTTTTACATTGCTGAACCATTTGAATGATAACTTGGTTCTCGATGGTAACAAATTTTGCAAAGACCAGACATCAGGTTTAAATTGATTCTGAATGATAACATGTTTTGGCATGAACTGGAGACATTTTAGGTGTTTTTCCTATCTCATGCTTGCAATGTTTCTGCTAGGTTGATCCAAGTACTGGTGAGGCTGAGGACGATGGAGTAGAGGACGAGTACCAACTGGAGGACCTTGAACTTGTTGCAGCCGATTACATGTTGAAGGTGGGTGTCTCTAATTTCAGGAATGCATGGGAAAGCATGGGTGTGGACTTTGAACGTGTAGATGAATATGGCCTTGGCCCAAGGGATAGCCTAGCCGAAGCTGTAAATGCTGTCATTAATCTTCTCGGCATGCAACCCTGCGAGGTTTGTACCTGTTTTAGTTTTTCATTTGTTTTGCTCTATACTGTTGCTATTGATATAATATTATTATACATGCCTTGCGATGCCAGGGCACAGAGGTTGTCCCTCCAAATTCAAGGTCACACACTTGTCTTCTATCTGGGGTATACATAGGCAATGTGAAAGTGCTTGTGCGGTTGCAATTCGGACTTGACGGTCCGAAGGACGTCGCCATGAAACTTGCTGTTAGATCCGAGGACGAAACTGTTAGTGACACCATTCATGAGATCGTAGCCAGCGGTTAGTTTTTCATTTTTTGGGGGCTCTAATCTGGCTTCTAAACTATTTTTTTGGGGTGGTTTTGTACGAGTTCCAAAGGCAAATAATTGTGTAGAGAGAATTGCATGCAAACTTATTCCGGGATTTTCGTTTACATTTATATGATCTGTGTTAATGCTGCCAATAATACCGTGTATCAGTCAGGCTCATAGGAATAATTTTTTCTTTTTACATTATTTTTATGTCGGGATTCAAGTGTAGTGGATCAAAGCTTTGCTTCATTTCTTATTTTATTATTAATCATGAATTTTGAGGTACACTTGTTTTTCCTGTTCTAATAAAACGTTTGGTAATCTTGTTACCGATTATCAATCAATTTTATAAATATTAGGATCCGGGTTGTAGACATGAATTATGAGTTTTTTCTTTATCATTTTCTTATAATTAAGTTTTCTTTTAAAGTCTTCTAGTCTTTTTGCTTAATTATCAGTTTGTGACGTCTTATGTGTTAAAAAAAAGTATTATTAAAATTAAGGAAGATTAGTCTCCTTTCCAATGACTAAATATTCTCATAACAGTTTAAATATAAAATATTTATGTAATATGTAGAAATTCAGTTGCCATTAACACTTGATTTAATGAACCAAATTTGAAATTTAAGCGATAATTTAGACATTTGATTGAATTAATTTCACAAGTTTTTCTACTTTTTGTGATCCTTTATTTTTCAAATCAAATTATTCTAGTTCATTGATTTTTTTTTTAATTACATTGTTAGCATAGTTAATTAGTCATTTTTTTTATTGCTAGCAAGTGATTTGAGTATTTTGTTTTAATACCAACCAATTCAACAAAATTTAAATTGTGTTGATATGATTTGAGTTTTGAAATATAAAAAAGAAAAGGATAAAATTCCTAAAAATAAAAACACAAAGACTAAAATTTAAATTTATGAAAAGTATAGGGACCTACGACATATTTTAACCAATTATACCCCTCTCAAAATATAATCTCAACTTAATGCTGCTCCTGCTTAAGATGGTATGATTACACAAAGCTTATTAGTTTATTAATAAGAACAATATTAGCAAATTTATAATTTAACACAAAAGTTACATTATAGGAATGAAAACGGTCCAAAGTCGGACAATTTGGGAAAAAGAAAATGAAATTTTCTTATCACAAATCATAATCAAGCAAAAGCTATATAAGAAAAATGCAAATGAACATCTCTGCCTAATACAAAGTTTTTTTTCCTTAATCTTTCTTTATGCACTAATCAAATTGGGTTTTCAACATGGAAGTTTACAAGCAACAGTGCAAAGCATTAAAATACAAAGGAAATCTCCCACATTGGATAATGCCATGAAAGATTGCAGTTTGAAGAAATGGGGCACCTGCCGGAGATACGGTAAATGGTTTTTCTCGGTCTGACGAATCAGATCACCTTCCTATGCCCTCCAAATGCCCAAATCTGCCATTTTCAAAGATCGCTTTTGCATTTAGAAGAAATTCTGAATTTTCATTTTTCGTTTCATTACCGATTCCTAGTCATTTCGGTACGCAGAGCCGGTTTTTCATTTCTAGTAGTAGCAAATGCAAGTATGATAAAATGAAGATTGTAGACTAACCTTGAGGTTTGTATCCCAACTTCCTGTACATAAGGCACTACCGTCGGCCGATAAACCCAAACAGCTAATCCGTCCCTCGTGTGAGTTCTGGACAGATCCCAAGTTCAAAACGACCTGACATAAATGATGAAGGTGATTAGAGAATTACTGCCTACTATATGCCAAACCCGAGTCAGCTATAAATAGTTTCAGCTAAGTGTAATTACAAGTAGTTGAAACTTGAAAGAATGGGATAAAAAATGAAAAATAAAGAAGTTTAGGCTGCAAGGTTCCAAAGTTGACTACATTTGACACTTCATATTATGCATTTGCACAAACCGTATTCAACCCGAAGAGAGGGAAAGTCAACAAAACTCGGGTTCATTGAGTCCTATGCTTTTCAGCTCAAGTATTCATTAAACATCTATGTCAACGATGTGAGCGCTATGCTGGTTTAAATCATCAAAAAGTGTAACGCTAGAGAAAAGCCTGCTAATCACTGATGGTGATGAGCAGGGAAAGAATACAATGAGAACCGGTAACATTATGCCTAAACCAATTCGCAATCCAAAACAAAACATCACATGGGGGAAAATAGGTTTACGAAGGGATTAAAAATTCGTGTTTGGGAATCAAAGGGTTGGAAAGATGAAAGTAAGTCAAAAACGGGGGGCGGGGAATGGAGGATGGGTTATTATTACCCTTTCCAATAACGTGTCCCATACGTAGCAATCTCCATTTGAGTATCCGGCAAAGAGAAGTCTTCCAGAAATGGAGAATGCGATGGAGGTCACATGTGGAACCTCATTATCGCCATGTTGCTGATAGTATACTTGTAATTGGTGACCAGTTCTAATGTCAAACAACCTACAAGTTCCATCATCCGATCCAGTTCCAAACCTATTGCCATCTGGAAAGAACTTCACGGTGTTTACATCGCCCTCGTGACCATGAAATGTACGAACTGCTCGACTTGCAACACGAGTATCCCACAATCGGGCAGTTGCATCACATGAACCAGAGACAAACATTCTTGAGTTCGATCCATTAATTGAGACACTGAAAGAATGAACATAAAAGAAACTTATTATCTTTCATCAAAAGTTTCGATAAACACAAATATCACCGGACATGGGTTCCACCATACCAATAAAAGGAGAACAGATTGATCAGAAGCAACAGAAAGTCTGCTCAGGATTCCTCGAGCTTATTATCCACAGTAGTTAACAGAGTATGTGCGTAAAACAAACATTATACTAAAGTTAAAATATACCAGAAGTCCCTCTACTCTTCGAAAATTTGAAATTTAGCCCCTATACTTTTATTTCTAAAAATTTAGTCCTACTTTTAAGATTTTAAAATTCAGGTCCAACTGTTAACACTTAACACTAACAAATTTAACAATGTTAACAACTGCACTTGAATTTTAAAATCTGAAAAGTAGATGAACTAAATTTCTGGAAAAAAAAGTACCAAATCCAAAATTTGTGAAGAGTACAGGGACCCATGGCATGTTTTAACTTTATACTAATCATAACTTTTCTGTATTAACTTCATACCCGAGCCACTTAAACAAAGATATCAAACACTTCATTAATGCAAATCAATGTGACTTATAAGGTAATCCAAATAGGTAAAAAAACACTAAGATACCTTAGCACATCAGCAGTATGTCCGGATTGAAATTCTCCCCCGAAAACCGATGTTCTAAGGCCAGTAGTAATATCCCATAGAACACAGGTCTGATCACCGGAACTGGTAATAATATGACTGTCTTCATCTGGAACATACTGACAGCACGAGACGTAACCCTTATGTCCACTAAGGGTTCTTGATACAGGTAGGTTTCCATCCCTGTCAGTCGGAGAATTCAAGTTGAAAATGGAACACATACTATCGAGACCACCACAGGCAACTGATTGACCTGTGGGAGAAAAAGCACACGTCATAACCCACGCACAAGGCAGCTTAATGGCGTGAGTTTTCTGGCTAGTTAGAGCGTTCCACACAATTAATCGTCCATCCTGAGACGCGCTAACAATCCGGTTCCTTTCCGGAGTCCAATCCAAGGAGTAAACCTACATATTTCCTTGGAAATTAAGTTCAAATACACAACTTCATCTGTAGCCATCAGTATAACAAGTGATCCACAAACAAATTATCATTAACTTGAGTTTTTCCCTATCATCATGCAGAACTCAAAAACAATCCAAATGACTATTTGCTTCAATTTAGCAACTATTTAGCCCCATTTCAGTAAATAATTCATTTGTGAAACCCAAGACTCCAAAAAAGGAAAAAAGAATTGAATGAAAGTGAAATCAGCCCAAAAATATCAAAATCTTAAATGAAGCATTCTAAGTCAAATTTTACTCCAAATTCGAATCTTTATCCGAGCTTCTCTTGCCATTGGAGCATGCATCACTTAAACAAACGACAATTATTCCGTCCACCGCCAGTATAGTAAAAAAACTCCACAAACGTTCTAAGATGATGCCAAGTGTCCTTAATAACAAATAGCATCACCCTAAACCCGCTTATGAAGATTTTTATACTCCACTCGCGGCGGCGTACATGATAATAATCTATAAACTAAACCACCATTTTTGTCTTCCAACAAAGCATTTCTACTTACAAAGCTATCAACATAGCAAAAAAAAAGTCCCTTTCTCCTAGAGAAAATACACATGCAACTGAAATCTGATATACGTACATACATACATATATATATATATAAACATGTCCCAAAGCAATTCAATTTCAAACAAAGTAAGCAAATTTTCACCTTCTTTAACCTTAAAAAAAATAATCAATTCAAAAAATTGCAATAAAAAAGTTTTTTTTTTTTTTTTTTAAATTACCTTGCCAGTGTGACCTTGCAAGGTCCTGCAACAAACCAGATCCGTAGGACCAAAAGTAACTGGACTCTTCCCTTGTGATCTTGCATATGTAGCAACTACACATGATAATTTACAAGAAAAAAAACCCCAAATAGATCTTAGAAGCTAAAAAAAATCATTTATAATTACCCAACAAAATTAAAAAACTTTGGTTTTTTATTTTTTATTTTTTACCATCAGTGTCGAGCAACTGTTGACGTCTTTGCTTTAATCGTTCTCTTAGATTATTCACTGTCTCCGTCGCCGCCGCGTGCTTCTCTTTCAGCTCTGCAACAGACATTTTTTTTTAACTTTTTTTGGGTCTTTTAAAATCTTTTTAACTTAAAAAGAAAAAGCATTTTTTAAAATTAAAAAAAAAAAAACTTCCTTGTTGCGAGATCGATCAAAGGTCAAGCCTTTTTTCTATGATCTCTCTGCTATGGATTCATAATTAAAAAGAAAAAGAAAAACACAAAAATTTAAAAGGAAAAAGAACCCAAAATAAAGGGAAGGGTTTTTTATGGTGAAGGTGATGATTGATGGTTTTGTAAGATTCTGAAAGAGATAAAATAAAAATGGGGGTTTATGGCTGATCGGTAAAGGTTTTGATTGTGTTTTGACTGTCGCCGCCGGCCCCACTTACCCTTCCACGTGGATCTCTACTGCGGCCTTTTTTTGGGTTAATTTCATTTGAAGTCCTCAAACTATGACTCAAATTCTAATTTGGTCTCAAGCTAGATGCTTTTGGAGGTTAAATGCAACTCAAGTATGATGTAGAATGGTAAAAGTACCATAGAGGCCTATATATTAGAAGTTGGATTGCATTTTGTTTATTTTAATACAAAATTTATCCATTTTTATTGTTTAAAATTGGTCTTTGTACATCATTATGAGGTACACGTGGCATATCACATGTCATTGTCGAGTTATTTCGTCAATCATATCAGTTTTTAACAGTAAAAATAGATAGAAATGACAGATTTATTCTTTGGTTTAACATACTAGGACTAATTTGTCCATTTTTGACTAGAAGGGACAAAATGCAATCTGACTCTAATATAAGAGCTTCCATGGTACTTTTAGCGACGTAAAATATATTTTAAATGTGTGTATTAAATTATAAATACGCATATATTTACTACACAAATAGTTTGGATATGACATGTTAAAAAAAATAGAGGTCCTAAATTTTATAAAGATGGTTTTCTTTTAGAGATAAAAAAACATTTAGTCCCTGAATTTGGAAACTTTGCTCGTCTTAACCTCTGCTTATCCACATTTGTCTCAAAACTTAACAACTTTTCTTGATTTTATCCTTAAACTTGATTTCTATTAAATGTAATAACATACCACTTTAAGATTAGCTACATCATCACCTAAAGATCGGTGAATAATATCCCATTATCACATATTAATGGATTCAAAATTCAATGATCAGATTAAAAAAATTGTTCAGTTTTGAAACTAATGTGAAAAAAGAAAAAGATTCAAGAATCAAATTAATTTTTTTTATCAAGTTTAAGTTTAAGGATTAAATATTGCGTTAACACATCTTACTCAAGATTCTTATACAATAATAGATTATACATTAACACTAATGTTTACAATTGATGGCTCTTATTCTCCTCTAGTTGATGCCTAAATTCATAGAATACTGATTTTCAACTACATTTTTTTGAATTTAAGGATTAATTTAAATTTTGGGTAATAGTTTGGGGACTTTTAGTGGAATTAACTTTTTCCCCAATCTTCCTCCATTACCATGTTTTTTTTTTTTTTTTTCCTTTTATTTCTTTCTTTTATAAACACTAGCAGAAGCATAGCTGGAAGGTAATTAATTAATTAATTAATTTTTTGTTATCCTTATTTCTTTTATCTTAGTCAATAATTGAAGATTTTGATCCGTACTATAAATATGAAACAGTTTTAAAATTTGTAACTAATATTTACCCTTTAATAAATTTTCAGAATATGAATAATTAAATATTTTAAAAAAAAAGTTCAACATTGAAGTCAACAACTAGAGGAGAATCTATCTTCAATATAATGGAATTTACTAAAAATAACAAAAATAATTAATAATATTAATAGTTGGAATTGCTGCTAATCATATAATATAACAAGAGAAAAGGTTGGGCACTATAAGAATACGACAGGAGAGGAAGAGTTGACATTGTATTTGTCAATTTTTTTTATTTTTGTTAATAAATATTATATTCTTGTAAGTAGGTTTTGAAATGGTCTAAACTAGATTTTATATAAATGAAAGGTTTTTTTTTTTATTTAGAATAGTTTTTTTTAAATATCATTTAAATTTTTTTACAATAAAAAGATCATTTTTTATGGTTCTCTTCCTTTCCTTCTTATGGATTACTCCTCGTATTTATAAGACATGATTCTTTTTGATGGGACGTGCTAGGGGATAATAACATGTCATGCACGAGGACACGTTATCCCTTTAGGGGGTTCCTCGAAGAGGCATCCTTGTGAGTGTATAAATGAAGAAATAACGAGTTTTGACCATCTGGCGGACGAGAGAATAACGAGCTATTGGTATCAGGCAAATAGGGAACTGGCGAGCTGTGGACGCAAAAAAAAGGCGAGCTATTGGGGTTTCCCTAGTCAAGTAGCCATGTTTGAGTTTCTCTAATCGAGTCGACATCTGGACCAAATCATAAGACATATAATAGTAACACATTTAATAAATATAAAAAGACTACTTCTATATATATATATATATATATATATATTATGTTCATCAAAGCCAATACTATAAAAGGAAAAAAATGGAACCCAATAAAAAAATTATAAAATTTTATTATTATTTTTTTTTTAATTATCCTTTTCTTTGAATGAATCATATTGAGTCAATATAGTTAAAATCATGTCCATAAGTTAAAATTTTGCACTTTAAAGAAAAATATGAAATACATTACTTTGATTTTTTTTAAAATTAAGGTAGTTAAAAAATTAATTTTCAAAATTAATTTTATTATAATATTAAATAAATCTCCCTACTACAAATGATTAAATTAATTTAAATTTTAAATATTAACTAATTCATTTTAATAATTTTTTTTTATAGTTCATAATGACTTTGATTTTTTTTTAACAATTTCATACAGATTCGAATTATATTTACTCATACCAATTAAGCCAAGACTTAATCAAATTTCTGTCTGGCTTCAATTTTAGATCCATTGGTATTTGTATTTTTATCTAACATAAGTTATTCCCCTTTTTCAAGTCTTTGTTTTGTGAGAAATTGAAGCTCAATCTTAATTTTTTTCTCATCTAAAGAAATCAACCTTCAAATTGTAAAAGTATCATGAAGCCGTTTGTATTAGGAGTTAGATTGCATTATGTCTCTTTTACTAAAAAATGGGTAAATTAATCTCTATATATTAGATCAAAGAGTAAACTAATCCTCCTATAAAAATAAAAATGGGTAAATTAATCTCTATATATTAGATCAAAGAGTAAACTAATCCTCCTATAAAAATTTAATTTGTTTCTACTGTTAAAAACTTGTCATTGTACATTAGAAATTAGAATGAGATAAACGTGACACGCCACGCATAACAGTTTAACTGTTCTGTAAGTCGCACCGGTTTTTAATGATAGAAATGGATAACTTTTTTAATAGGAAGTGCTAGTTTACTCTCTAATCTAAGATACATGAACTAATTTTCTTATTTTTTAAGTAAAAATAAGTAAAATACAATCTAATTCTTAATACAAAATCTCATGTTACTTCTACCCTTTTCAAAAATGAGTTTGAGTAGTATTCAATCCTCAAACATTCATAATCATATAATAAGCATTTGAACAAGTAAAGAATCAGCTGAAGCTTGGATATGAAACCTACATTTTAGGCATAAGAAAAGGCCAAAACTCATTGACTACATATAAAACAATACATTCAGAGAAGACATGGTACATAGAACAAACAAGAAGCAAAAATTGATTTTTTTTTTTTATAACTGGAGAAAAAAAATTAAAAACTTCGGATCGAATCCAAACTTTTAATATTATGTTTAAGAAATTATAAGCATGACCCCATTTTTTAAACTACTAAAGTTCATCAATATTCCAACCCTAACTTTATTAGATCAAATAATTTACCCCAAAAAAAAACACAGACCACAGCAAATCCATATCAAAGGAGAATAACTTTACAGTTAAAGCTATTTTGTTTTTCTAAAACAAGACCCACAAATATAAAGTACCCACAGCCTTTATTTAACCGTCCTTTTCCTTTTTCAAATTTCAATTCACATTTTATCTGACTTTTCTAAGTGCTCCCACCAGGGTAGATGCAATTATTATAACCTGCAATCAAAGGAAAAATTTCATTTAGAGAAAAAAAATGGAAATTAAGATATTATATTATTCAGATTTTAATGTAAGTGTTATATATATATATATATATTATTAGTATTCATGTCTATGTATGCATTGAACACCGGCATTGGAGGCTTATTTTTAAGGCTTAAATGTAAAATTAATACTTAAATTATCGATTTAATTTCGTTTATCTCAAAATACAATTTCAATAAAAAAAATTTACATATGATATGTTTTTATTGGATGTCTTATATATATATAATAAAATGAGACCACATTGGTAACATAAATATCACTTTTAACTAAAAAAACCTTTCAAATCATTTAGGGGACTAATATTAAAGTTACTTAGATATTTCAATATCAGAAATTTATTAACACTAACACAAAAAAAAAAAAAAAAAAAAAAAGCATAATCTTTTACTAAATGTCCATTTCTACGGATCTATTACTTGGATTTGGACTAGAAGGATTGAATATATGGTTGGTAAGTTTTAGTTTTAGTTTTAATCAATTAATTCAGTTGGTTATTAATTTTTGAATTTCTAAATCAAATTGACTAAAAAAGCTAACTAAATTTATACTAATTTTAAATTATTTAAAAGATATTTATATTTTATTATATAATAAATATATAACCATATAACACAACCTAATAACTCAAGATCAATTAACCGACAAAATCCATTCAAACCGACCGTATCACAGTCTCGGGTTGGTTAGTTTTTTCAACTAAGTTAATCATATTAGTTTTCTCATATTAAAGTTGGTTAAATATATTTGAAAAAAACTCGACTGAAAACCGATTATCGTAGATAAAATGCTATAGAACTGAGATGAAGTTTGAGTGAAGTATATTTACTAGGATTTTGGGATGTTAGTGTTGCCGTCTGCGAGAAATCACAGTTCCACGGATTCTTGGCGGAACTCTGGTAGTAAAGGTTCATGGCAAAAGCAGCGTGCGACGCCACGGTGTTCGGTTCGAAACAGGCACCTCCCGGTTGGATCGGACTGCAATCGATGCCTTGGCCACATGCATAGTCTAGACTCGATTGCAATTGAGCATCGGAAATACCGGCCTTCGGTACACACCAACCGGTTGCAGTCGGTTTCGGTTGAGGAGTCACCGGAGTTTTCGGAGTCGATGGAGTCTAGAACATAAAAAGGAAATTTTCATTATTATAACTTTTTCTTAGGTTCAAATGAATAAATTAATTCACTTACCTGACTACTCTTTGAAATGCCAACATCATATATCATGGAAAGGTCCGGCTTGTAAAGTCCAAATGCCCGTTCAGAACCGGGACCGGGTTTCAAGTCCTCATCATAGAGTGCAAAGAGGTAAGTATCCACAGATTTCCCGGGCATCAACGGTGTCCCGACCATCGATTTCAAATGAGCAATCAAGTTCCCGTTATAGGCTTTTGCATTCTCAATGCTAGGTCCGACCTCATTACTGTCGCCGCTATATGGCCATCCCGTTTCGGCAACCATAATCTCGACATCCTTGAACCCCATAGCACTCAAAGCAGAATGCACTGAATCAACCTGCACAACCATTAGGACCAACTATCAACATTTAAATGCCGTAATCAGTGGCAAAGTACTGCATTATGGTAAGAATATAATATTTTTTCTTTTTACCTTGTTAAATATGTGAAATTATAAAATTCATGGTAGAACAAAGAATAATTTGATTTTTTCTATTAAAAAATTTCATTAATTTGTACGGTTAAAAATTAATGTGATTAACAGAATAATCAAATAGTGATACATGACGAGCCATGTAGCATGATGTACAAAAATCAATTTTTAACAAAATGAATAATTTATTTTTTAATCCAATATATAAAAACTATTTTACTCGTATTTTAAATAAAAAGAACAAAATATAATTAAACTCTTACTAAAAAATAATTTAGCTTTACCTAAAATCCATCATACATGCAACAGTTAACAAAACTATTGAAAGGCTAATCTAGAATTATTGGAATGGCCAGCCTGTTACCAAGCACAATTAAGCACAAGTAAAATTAGTGCCTCCAATTATTTCATGAAAGAAGCCAAAGATGCATTTAATGTGATTAGGATTTAGAAAGGACAAATTAGCTCAGTTAAAAGATTATGTTTATCCAAAATTTTACTTTGTATTTAAAAATAATTAAATTTTTATTATGTAAAAATAATATTTTATGTTTAAAATTACAAGAATAATTTAAAAATTCTACACAAATATATTGAATTGTTGATTTTTTTCTATTTACTTGAAAAATTAATTTTTAGAAATATTTATTTAAAAATTTGAAACTTTATTGGATAATGTTCAAAAAGTATAATATTAGTTTTATTAAAATAAATCCAAAACTTCAAAATTAATATTAAAAAAATAAAAATAGAACCGACTCAACTGAGGCATAGAGTTGACTATTTCTCATACCAAACTCAAACCTGAATCTTAAACCTAAATCCAGACCTTAAACCTTAAATCTGAGTTTAGAGTTCAATTTTAAGATTCAAGATTCGAGTTCGGGATTTAAAATTTGGGTTTAGAATTTATTGTTTGGAGTTCAGAAATTCAAATTTAAGAAATAAAAAATATTAAAATTATGTGTCAATAGTATGAAAAAATTATTGAAATATCATTAAATAATTAAAGAAAATCATAAATAATATGATGAAAAAAATAATTTATCTTTTTAAAAGTGATTAATTCCCTAGAATATAATGATATACCCATGACAGATTGCAGCAAGATAATGAATTTTAATCAAACTTTTGCAACAAATCCAGTTCCTGGATAAGATTTTAAATTGAGTCCAAAAAAACATCAAAACCATGAAAAAAAACGACAGGACAAAGAATGACAAATGTTGTCTTAAAAAGTTAATTAATCAACTCAACCTAATTAAGGGTCAGTATCACCCGTTATTTCTTAAATTTATATCTTAAACTTAAAAAGACTGATGATTCAACTAGTTAAGCTTAAGGGTATAATTAGCTTAAGCTTGACTCAAAATTTAGAGATCGATACTCGGTTTGAGCTCGATTGAATATCTATTTTTAAGTTTGAGCTCAACTTAAGATATAATTAAATTACTCGAGTTCAGACTTTGATTAAACTCATTTACTAATTTTTGTACTCGAACTTCTAGTACGACCCGAAATTCGAAGCTGGATACTTGGCTCAAGCTCGATCGAATATCTATTTTTAAGTTTGAGCTCAGCTCAAAATATAATTGAACTACACAAGTTCGGACTCAATTAAGTTCATTTAACTATTTTTGTACTCGAATTTCAAGCTCAACTCGATAATTAAACTTAGAGTTGATGATATTAAGACCAATAACGTAATTTAACATTATAAAATATGAAAAACTCAATAAGACTCATAAGCCGTTCAAGTCAAGTATTATTAAGATTGAATTCAGCTCGATCGATAGTTGTGGGCTCGATGATTACCGAATCAAGTTTGAAGTTTTTTTAAATCGAACTCAAGTAGCTAATGAGCACTATTGTCTCATTTATCAATTCTCAATCCAATCGGGCTGTCCAGTTCAAATTATATAATTATTAAAAAAATACTAAAAAATTATGAAATTCAATTCAACCACCAATTTACGAGTCAACAATATACCGTTGCCGTCCCATCTAATTTCAAGTAAATTTATAAAAAAAACTCCGAAACTAAATGCATTAAGATAACCTTAATTTCTACATTTAACTAGATTTTCTTATATATAACACCTTGATTTAAAAAGAAAAAAAAGTTGGATTAGGCAAAGAAATAAATATATATATATATATATATATAAATTCTGGGGGAAGTCAAAAAAGTAAATCAAACAAATTAAAAAATTAAATTAAAATTAAATAAAAAAGAATTCATGTGATCAAATCCCACAGCATAGTCTACGTCAATGTCGTGGACCAGTGACAAATATTAACGTATGTCCTACGTTTTTATTTCCAAACTGTTGTCTGTGTTGACTCAGATTCCACTTTTTAACTGGGCTCGGTCCCAACCAAACTCAGCTCAACTCAGCCCATTACAGAAAAAAGACAATGGCAAGAATATTTATTTTATAGTGAATAATTAGCTCACACGTGAATGAGAGTGACGAATTCCACCGACAATTAAATATTTACAGCAAAAAAATAATATTAATATAATCTCTGAAACATTCCTTGAAAACGATTACTACTTTGGAATTTTTATAATCCCAATTTTTCTTGTAAATAGAAAATTTTATATGTATAATTATGATTTTGATATTTTAATCATATTCTCAAATTTGAAATTTAAATGTGGTAGCAAAAGCTGGTAAAATTATGGTTCAATCCCTCTAAAAGCTATGAAATTATAGGTTGATACACTGTTAACATGCCTTTTTTTTGGATAAGATAACATAAACCTAATAACTTTTTTTTTAATTCGGTCCCTAACTTTTTTTTATTCGCATTAGTCCCTAAACTTACAACTCTTTCAAAGATATAAAATTTTGAGACTTTCTCATATTATCACCTAAATTTTAAAGGATAGTATAGCAGAATTTCATAGTGTCATGACATTACATGGATCAAAAATAGAAAATTTGTCAAGTTCAAGAATTAATTTGAAAAAAGTTTAGAAATTAAGTTGGGAATCAATTTTAACGACTAAATATTGCTTGTTGTTCGAAAAGTTGTTTTCAAGAAAAAATTATGTTAATATTTTAATTGGAATAGGTTGAAATGCAAGGATTAAATCTTAAAATTAAAGATAATAAAAGCATCAAAACCAAATTTAACCAAAAGAAAAAGTTAGGGAGGGACCAAAACCTGAGCATCAAACATGTTCATGTACTTGATTCCGTTCCCCGAGTCAACTCGTCCCGCGTTGGGTTGAAACAAGCAGAAGGCAAGCGTTTCGGGTCTGGAGTCACTTTGATAAGCGAAAAACGGGTACGGATTAATGGCAAAAGGGGACCCGTTGTCCTTGTTAAACTGAAGCAAACCTTTCAATGCGGGTTGATAACTCGGGCTAAACAACCCGGAAGATGGCGGGTCGGATTGACCCAACACCGCCATTGAATGAACCGTTGAGACCTTGATCTTTCCACCCAGTGAAGCACCGTTAATGGCGTTTTGCATATTTTGCATTGCGGGTAGCAGTTGGTTTATTAAATTCGGGTCATTTGTAGTCAACACCTGGGTAAAATAATAATAATTTCAACATTTATGAACTAAAAAATGAAAAAATATATATGTTATTAATTTGACATTCCCGAATTTTTAAAAATATTTAATTAAATTCCCTGAATTTTTTTAAAAATTTTCATTAAATCCAAAATTTTTGAAAATTTTTAACTAAACTCCCAAATTTTTTTTTAAAAAAATTCAAAAAACTCCAAAATTTAATACCTCGTTCCCAAACCAGTAACAATATTAACTGAAATTTTTTTTAGTAAAAGGTTTCACTTTTGCTGAAATTTAAGAATGTTTTTAGAAAGTGAAAAAAAAAATTGAAAAAGGGAGTGTAAAGCGAAGAATGGATAATTTTTTAGAAAGTGACCTCGTTGCCAACAGTGATGAGGATGATTTTGCTAGCAGGGTAAAAAGGCAACACGTTGGAGTTAATCCAATGAGCTGCTGAGTTCGGATCGGAAGCCAAAGAAGGAATATCTCCATTAGCTGCTCCGATTACGATCCCAATTTCGGTATTAGCCAAAGCTTTGATAATTGCCGGATCCGCTCCGTACAATCTAACTTTTTCAATCGACGTCGATTTTAGAAGCTTCGCGGTGGCTGACGGCGTCGGTAAGTTATCCGCCACTTGGCCGTAGTTCACTCCAATAAACGGCTCAGCACCTATTTACAAAAAAAAAAAAGAAACCGAAATTATTAATTGGAAATATGGAACTTGAAAGTGAAGTAACTGATAGTGATGCAGTTTCTTCTTTTTTTGTGTGTGTGTGTAGAGAGATTTCGTTTTATTGAGAAAGGGAAAGGAAAAACGGTGTCGTTTTGGAGAGTAAGAAACTTACTTGAGAAGTGAAAGCAGATAAGGAAGGAGAGGAGGAAGACGAAGAAAGTAGCCATTAAAGAGACAAAGGAAATACAGAGAGAGAATGAGAGTGTGTTTGCTTATTTGTTAAGCTGGGTGTTTGTAGCTTGCAAGGGATGAGTTTATATAAGAGCTCATTGTTCTAATAGCCCACGCATTAATTTTCGGTTTAATTATATTATTTGTCCACTTAATAATAATTAAATAAATAATTAAAATTAATTAAATAAAAAATATGTGAACAATTATTATTTTTTTATTTTAAATTTTTATCCATTTTTAACTATTTTTAATTCAAATGAATCAATATTCTTTGTGAATCAAATAATAATAATTAAACATATAATTTATTGATATTTTATAAAATTATATATATCAAATATAATCTTTAAATATTAAATTAATAAATTTTTATCTTAAAAAATAGAGTATGTATTAATACGCATTAACATACATGAGACCTACCTACGACATTACATCTGAAAATCATATTATATAAATAAAGAATTAATTAGAGGTGTGCATGGGCCGGGCGGCCCGGCCTGGCCCGAAGGCCTGCCTGAAATGTGAGAGGGTTTGAGCAAAAATATAGGCCCGAAAAATGGGCTTGGACAAAAAAATAAGGCCCGTTTAAAAAATGGGCCGGGCTCGGGTAAGGCATTTTTGGCCCAAGCCTGGCCCGGCCCGACTCGACCCGAACTCACTAAAGACAAAAAAATATTTTTTTAATATTATTTTCTTATTATTTTCTCCCTATTTTTTTACCATTTTACTATTATGTTGCTACTATTTTGTTGTTATTGTTTAGATATTGTATAAAACTTATTTTTTTTTGTTAATTTTGTTATTATTTTAAAGACATTTGTTAATTTTGTTATTATTTTAGAGGCATTTGCTTGTTAAGTTGCATCTATTTTATTGTTATTTAAGTTTACATATTTTTTAAAATTTATTTTTAATTTGTTGAGAAATATTTATTTTGATGTTTTTAGTATTTTTGATGGTTTATATATATATATTTTAAAATTATATAAAAATAATATAAAAATTAATATGGGTGGGTCGGGCTGGGCCCAGGTTTTAACATTTTTATTTGGGTCGGGCTTGGGCAAAATTTTAGGCCTATTTTTTGGGCCCGGCCCGGCCCGAGCCCGACAAACGAGCCTAATATTTTAGTTGGGCCCGGCCCGAACCCGGCCCGGCCCGGCCCATGTACACCTCTAGAATTAATACCCTTTAGAAATTTACACAAACACTCAACAGTTATAAAGTTTTGAATAAGATTTCATTATCAAATTACTATTAGGCTAAGTGCAATTTGATGCACTTTTCGAGTTTTTATCGATAGAGAAAACAGTTTTATGAGAACTTTTTCCCCATTTAGAAGTCTAAAGTTATTTGATTTTAGATTTAATCGAAGTTTAATGTGATTATCGGTTATTAAAAAATTTCGAATAAAAAAACATATGATTCATTATTAATGTACAGATTTATACACTAATCATGCATCAAACCTAACCTTTTTATATCTGTAATATGATAAATCTTGTCTAATGATTAACAAGTAGATGATTGAAGTAAAATCTACCTAGTCTCTCGTAAATGAAAAGACACAAATTCAAATTCTGAAAAGTGTACTTATTAATTTTAACGCTTTCGAAACGATATAAAATGGTCTCATGTTCAATATGATAAAATCAAAATTTTCAGAACAAAATTGATGATCAAATCGATCATGCCACCACTTTGACGGTCTAATCATTTTATACAATTAAGTCAAACAAATCATTAAAAATTTATAAAACGATAAACAAATACAGTTCAATCAATTTCTTAGCTCAATTCATACCAATTTGCAAATAACCCGATTTGATGTCTCTCTCTAATCTGGTAATCAAATCAGTTCCAAACCCAACCAATTTAATCCGACTCAAAAACCATATGGAAGGGTCAATGAGGGAGGATATGAGAAATTGTGAAGGAAAGTGAGGTTTGGAAATAGTGAATGGTACTATCCCATATGGGTAATGTAACGGTTAAAAAGGTTGGGGAAAACTCCAAAAAGTAGTGTGAAATTATTTTTTTTAATTTTTTTTTTGAGTGAGAAATTTAACATTTCAACTACCTCGTGCCGGGATGTGGGACCAATTTGTTAATTTTTCATAAATTATATTATATTCCCAAAATTTTCCACAAGTAAGTGATGTAGCATATTACTGTATTTCGTAGGAAGCCCCTCAAGTGTTTTTTTTTTTCTTTCTCTTCTCTTTTCCTACTATATTAAATGTACAATTGGGTCTAGGTGCATCAGAGGTGGACCATTTATAGTTAGGGTTAAATTTAGTTTGGATTTTTCTTCGATAATGTCCATGGCAATTATAGTAAGAATTTATTAGGGATTAGATTGCATTTTATTTTTTCAATTTAAAAATGAGCAAATTAATCTCTATCGGTTAGATTAAATAGAAAATTGACCATTCTATTAATAATTTCATCCAATTTTACTGTTAAAAATTAGTCTTAGATGTTAGCATAAGGTACATGTGGTACACCATGTGTAACTGTTTGGTTACTTCGTCAGCCGCATCAGTATTTAGCAGTAGAAATAGATGAAATTTTTAACAGAAATGACTAGTTTAATGGATGAAATTTTTAACATAAATGACTAGTTTACTCTTTAATCTAATGTATAAGGACTAATTTACTAATTTTTTGAGTAAAGGAAACAAAATGCAATTTAACTCTTAACACAAAAACATCTACGATACTGTTATCATAACAACTTTTAAAATGAAATTCATTAAAAATATAATATTTTTAATTATTAGATCAATTTAAAATTTTCTATTTCCTTTTCATTTTACCATAAAATAAAAGGGTAGTAAAATCCCCTATATTAATGCTATTCAAAATTATTAAATAATGGTTAAACATTTTCAAATTTACTAAAAAAGTGGCATCGAACATTTTCAAATATATCGGAATAAAGACTTTTCAAATGTCGTACATTAGATTTAGACTAAGTTTATATACATATTTTCTTCTTAAGTAATATATGATTCAGCTATCATATATTCTATTCTAAACCTTCTCTAATTTTAATTATGTTGCAAACTTGTAACTACGATGTAATATCTACTTCCATTTTTTGGTATTGTACAATAAAAGAATTAGTGCTCTCTCTCAAACACATGGTCGAGACATACCTAAATTACTCACCCAAACACTATATCTAAAGAGAACTATTCAAATAAAGATATACTTATTACTCTTCGAAATACTCAAATCTGAATGAAGTGTATAATTCAACATCTCTTAATCATTAGACCAATTAAGAAAGTTCAATATCTTCTTCCATTAATGAAATAGCAATCCCTCAAACCTTTTCTTTTTCTGCTAGAGGACGAAGTTGGTGTCGCTTTCTGTGACCTGGGTTTTGTTTTATTGGAACCAAACGTATGTATTAAGGCACAGAAGAAGATGGGGTAAGTTAAATCCAGTGTGCTAGATTTGAGCCACCAACCCGAGGATCGGGTTGCCAATGCAGGCACCTCAGCGCAAGCTTTAACCCCACGTTTAAAAAGAAAAAGACGTTATCTCTTCCTATTTATCTAAATCATATCCTTAATGAATTCCGTATATTAACCTGATAATTAAGATGTGTATTACTTTAAGTATAATTTAAATTTGAGTTACACTAATCGCGTTATTGTTAAAGTTTTATTCTCCTTTTATAATTCACCGGAACAGAAAACAAAAAATATAGCCTTAATAATAACAATAAAAAGGTTAAATTGCGACAAAGGAGCTGTTGGTGCGAAACGTCAAATCCCGGCCAATTCACTTTAAGTTACTATATATTTTTAGTCTACTTTGATATTTGTATTTTTTTTATTTTACTTCTGTACGTAAACTTAGCAATTAAGGTCAATTTAGTTTTTTAACTTGATTTGATGACGTGACACTCAAAGTATCCCTTAATAACGAGGTTCGTTTTAGTCATTGAAACTTAAATTCTATCAAAATTTAATGATATGGCACATAGAATATCATGTTATCAAACATTTACATTTACCGAATTCAAGTATAAAAAATTTAATAAGAAAGCAACTCTAAAATAACTTCTCCCCATTTAAGAGTCTAACACAGCTTAACTTTGAATATAGTTAAAGATCCGATATAACTATCAAATATTGATTTTTTTTTTAAAATAAAAAGTATATGATTCTTTATAAATACTAAACTATAGCACACCACAACGTGCGCGAAAAAAAATATAAATAAAATATTTATAACAATTTTATATCAAAACCAAATGAAGCTTTAGTTGAATTGATATTAAGTTAAATGTTTAAAACTCGCGTGTTTCAAGTTCAAATCTCATCTTAATATTATTTTATTAAAAATATAAAAAATATTTTAATAATTTTTCAACTAAATCGGTGTTCGATTAACTCATTACGCCAACTCAATCAAGAATTTAATATAAATTTATATATCGATCATGCATCAAATTAAACTTTTCTTTTCTATATTTACAATATAATAAATCGATCAACAAGTAGTCAGTTGAAAAGATATTCACTTCGGCTATAAATATAAAACACGAGTTTGAGTCAACATATTTATTTAAAAGACTTTACTTTTTAAGACTTTCTAGACAATAAAGAGTAGTGTCAAAGCTAATATGATAAAATATTGCAAACATTTGGAAGGTTCAAAGAGAGTGAGGATTGAATAAATGGTAAAGGAAAGTAGGTTTTGGAAAAACTCTTAAAATTAGTGTGAATTATTTTTAAAATTTTTATTTTGGTCCACATATTCTTTTATTTTTATTGATATTAATATATATTAATACCCATTTTTTTATGTATTCTTTCGGATTTATTGTAATTTTTTACAATATTTTATATATATGTATATAAAAAATATTTGTAAATATCAAGTCTAGATTTCAGTCGTATAAAATATTCTTCAATAATATTTACAAATACAAATTATCATTAAACAAACTCAAAATAAACAAGTAAAAAAATTATTTCATAAATTAAACAAGAAGATAATCCCATATTATGCAAATAATAATTTATAAATCATAAAAAATATTTTAGCAGGGTGGTGCTAGAGGGGCTAGTAAGAGCCCCAAACCCCTTAAAAGTGTACAATTTCACTTTTGATCTTTTAAAATTTACAAGATTTAATTTAATAAATGATAAAATTATACATTAACTTCTCAAAAATTATAAAGATATAAGTTATTAAAATTGTGAAATTTCATTCTAACTCTCATAAAAATATAAAACCTAATTTTGATCCCCTCGATTTTTTTTGTTTCACCCCTATATTTTAAAATCATTTTTTATACCGATTAGTACACCATATTTCGGTCGATATGGATGAAGTTAATCTATATGCATCAACATAGTTGAGATCAACTGAAATTTGCATTGGAACGGAATTTAAAATTATTATCGAAATAAAATGTTTCAATGTGTTATGAACAATCTCGAAACAAAATTGACTACCATGTTTCAACTACCTTAAGATGGGACGAGGGATGATTTTTTTTATATTAGGCATAATAATTTTTTTAGCCCCCAACTTTATAAAAAAAATTATTTTAGCCCACCATTTACTCTTGAATTTGCATTCTTTTGTCAAGTCATCCAAAAATAGATAAAAAAATTAACAAATGTTAACTTTGCTGCCTGGACATACACATAAACTGCCACATAAACAATTAATTGTTTTATAATATATATTTTTTGTTTTTACAATATTTTAAAATAATTTTAATAACTTTCCTTTTCTGAATTTTTTAAAAATAATTGATTGTCAATGTGATAGTCTATGTATATGTCCATATTAACAAAGTTAATATTTGTTAAATTTTTTATCTATTTTAAAATAAATAAATTAAAAAATAAATTAAAAAATATAAAAAAATTAAATAAATAACTAAAATAATTTTTTTATTAAAGTTAAAGGACTAAATAAATTATTATTCCTTCAGGATATTTTCCACAATTAAGTGATGTAACATCACTGCATTTTTTAGGGACCCGCAACGTGTGTTTTTCTCTTTCTTTTCTGGGGGTGGGGGCAAAACAGGAGTACCATTAATTTGTTTTATTCGTGGACTTTTTTGAATTTTTTATTTTATTTTTAATTTATAATTAAGTACATCTTAATATTTATAGTCTTTTGTATTTAAATTTAGTAATTAAATTTATTTTTATTCTTCAAACTTATATTTCGTCAAGATTTAATGATTTGACACTTAAAGCGTCACTTAATAATGAAGTCTATTTTAATAATTAAACTTGAATTTTATCGAGATTTAATGACGCGATATATAAAAGGTCAAGTCATCAAACATTTACATTTATTATATTCAAGAACTAAAATTGATTTAGTTGTGAAGTTTAATTATCAAAGTAAATAAAAAGAAATATTAAATTAATTATCAAGTTTAGGGACTAAAAACTAAATTAACCCATTGAAATATAAGAAAATTCAGCAAACTAGACGCGTCATGCTTATTTGGAGGAGCACGTGTATGGATAGGCCTACCAACCAAGTCTCCGGCCAACGCCCGTTTTCCCCAAGGCAGGGGCAATGCAAAGGGTGAAAGAAGTAAAGAAATTTTGTTTAATCAAATTGTACCCTAGGCTTCTCAATTGGGCCCATTTTAGATTCGGATTTTTCGGATTAAATCATTATATGTTTTATTCATGATTTTAGCTTTTGTATTTTTATTTATTTATTTTAATATTTAAATTTGGTAATTATATCTATTTTAATTAATAAATTTGAATTTAGTTAAGATTTAATTATATTATTAAAATTTTCAAATTTTTAAATTTAAAAATTAAAATAAATTTAATTGCTAAATTTAATTAATTTTTTTAAAAAAGTAATTTACTAAATTTAGATGCTAAAAGTTACGTTAAATTTTATTTTTAATAGTTGATTATATCAGACATCCCTAAACCGTGACTTTCATTTTAAGTTTGTCTTCAAATTTTAAAATATTTTAATTACATACTTAAACTATCAATCTTATATCAATAAGGTCTTTCTGTTACTAAAATCGTTAATTTAATTATTAAATGACATGTAAAATCTTATGTGACACAAATTAAAATGAAAAGTTTAAAGAAAAGTAAAATATTGTTGCATAACTTTTAAAATTTAAAATAAAGTGAATTAAAAAAAAAAGAGAAAGTGAACGATAATTTCAGTAAAATTTTCAAAAACCTCAAAACTAATATTTTTACAACATTCATTTTTCTTTAAAGTTTTTATTTTCAATTATGTCATTTAACAATTAAAATGAACGATTTTAGTAACAAAAGAACCTTATTAATATAAGATTAATAGTTTAAGGATGTAATTAGAATATTTTAAATTTTAAAGATCAATTCAGAATGAGTATTATAATTTAGGAATGTTTTATGTAATTAACTCTTTTTTTAATTCAAATAAATTTAAGTTTAAATTATTTCCGATAACCAATTATATTAATTTCAAAGTATCAGAATTAATAGATTTAAGGGTACCAATCTACTATTCTTCATTACATTGACTCGTTTATTGGAAAACGTTGGTTTCACGTGTTCACATTTTTATCACCTAACATATTTTTTCAGGACATCCAAATAAATTAATAAATTAAGCCACTTAAATCCAAGGAAAATAAATTGAAGAAATCTTTGTCCATATAAAATAAATAAACCGAATAGATCAATTTATTTAAGAACAATTGAAAAAAAAAAAACAGTCAATTGAAGTTCCAATTACAACATACTATAAATAGTTGCAAAAAAGCTCATTGAAAGAGAATAAAAAATTGTTTTTTTAATTAAACTGAAGGAATAAAAAAAAACAAACAAACAATGACCGATTGATATGTATCAAAGGGTAGAAAAAAGAGATCAAAAGCACTGTCCAAAGAAATAAAAGAATTGAAGTAAAAATTAGAAGAAAAAAAAGGCTAAAAATTGTGGATTTTAAATTTAAGTCTTACTTATGCTCCTGAGTGAGAGACTGGACTAGTTTCAAATTGGCCATTCTTATATACATGGATATACTGTTGTGGCAATGGATGCTCCGCCTATCACAACAAACATGGTTAAGCCATCATCCATTTCTTGGTAAAGAAATATATAAACCAACATGTCATTGAAAAGCATGCTTGACATAAATAATAATGGAAACATAAGCATATAATCATGGAATAATGCAGGTCGAAATTTGTTTTTATCCCTTTACAATACTTTAATTTAGTATTTAGTCCCTGATTTTAATTCAGTATAATTTAATCTTTTTATTAATGTCATTAGTTAATTTTTTAACTATTTCGATTAAAATACTAATATGAACTTTTTATAATAATAAAAAAAATATCTTCGAACATTAGAAAAGCTTGTGTTAGTATGCTGAGTTGGAAGAGATTTTTTTTTAATGAGAAATTGAAATCAACATTTTAACTATAATAGTAAACAATATTAACCATTTAAATTAACTAATGATATTATCAATGAAAGTAATTGTCAAGTCACTCTATCATAGGACAGGATTAAATTAGTCCTTCTATTATTAAATGCTTCAATTTAATTCCTATACTATTACAATGAAACAAATAAAGCGAACTTATAACATAGCTAACATTTAATGTTAAAAAATTGACATGAAAACTATTTTTTTTTTTCATTTGTAGTTTAACTCTAAACAAAAATTTTCATTTGCAAAACCATAAAAAGATATCAAAATATTAACTCTTTTATCCATAAACGTCACTTTTAAACAATAAATGTTAACTCTATTGAAATTTAGAATTATTTTATTTTTTTAATAATATAAAATTAAATTGATCTATTTAATAATAGAGAAACTAATTTAATTCCATTCTTATAATGAAGGGACCTGCCCGGTATATTCACTTCATGTTTTCGGTCTTTCAATATATAGAATAAACTTCTATTCTATAAGACATGCCAACCAAATCGATATTAACATAGTTCAAGCTCAACAATTCATAAGTAAAACAAAAGGATTCCAAACAAGAGGAAGGAGAATTAAGGTCATCAATATAACCTTTAAAGCCAAAAGGTTCAAAAACTCGAAAACTTACCCAGTCAGCATCAGAGGTAGCACCAGGTACTAATACATTGATGTCAATTGACTTTGCTGTCGTTATAGCTGCTTCTAACGAATCTTTGCTCAAGTACAACTGAGCTCCGGATGTGTTGTCCACTGAAATTGTTGGAGCCGAACCCTTGAACATCCGCAAAGTAGATAATCATAAGTATAAAAACTGTCAATCACTAATTACAGCATAGTAATTGGTAGAATTATCAATCAAAGAGCATGGGAAAAGGGCCCCCTATACTAATTTATTTACCACAGTAACAAGACCAGCATCAGGGATGAAGAAGTTACCTGACATTGTGCCTCAACGCCATTGCAATTTACTATCTCAAAAGCGGCCACAACATCCTGCCAATTTAAATCAAAAGCAGCATAATGAGTAAATATTTTGCTTCTGAAGATATATATGTAAAAAGTAGGTCTTCTCCTACAAACCTTAAATAACACTCCCATCTTAGTGCATTTGTCAAGTGTTATATTGTTAACTTTCCCTGCATAATATAACAACAGCGCTAAGTTGTTCACAGAGCCAATGCAAACAAGCATACATGTAAACATTCATAGAGATAATAAATTTACCCTGAATCTGCAAAACGGAATCCTTGCATCCAAAAACATACACAGATTGTTTGGCATCACAATCATCAATAACTAGGTTCTTGTTTCCTATGTGGTTCTCAACAGCCCACCTGCCAATATTACAAGTAATAGTCAATTAGCAAATCAAATACCACAACCACCAAAATAAAAGGTAATACAGAAAATATGCAAACTTACTTACGACCCATTTGCAGCTCTAGCTTTGGTGGTGCGACTTTTTTGACAGTAGGGGTAGTAGTAGAAGGTGTGGAACTTGTTTGCTTTTTGCTGGTGCTAACAACGCCTGTTCTATCAGTACGGTTCTTCGCCTTCATATCATCAGTAACCTTCCTCAGGCCTAGATATTAAGAGAATCAGATCATATATGCTCAATCATTGACATAAAATTTAGACAGGAAAGCAGAAGAGAGAGAGGGGTAAGAGGTTAACCGGCAGTGACATTCCCGGAACTGAGTTCTTGAAAAACAGCTGACATCCCTTGTTTTGGTTGTGATGAAGAAGCTTTAGAAGGCTCTGAGGTGAAATGAGAAGCAGGTGGAGGACAAGGAGGTGCAGGGGCACCTGATGGAGGAGCTTTGGATGGAGCAGCAGATACCTTTTTACCAGAAGCATTCCATACTGGTCCAAGAGGATAATGACTTTTGACATAACCTCTCAGACCCGGTAAATACAGCTCCTTCAATGCTTTTGCCCACTCAACATGGTTTGGATCTTTAGTTTTGTACTCCACAAGAACCTGATATTTACAATAAATATTTCAATACGAACCAACTAGACATTTTGCTCAAATGTATGATCATACGGATTGAATGGATGATGTTACATGAAAAGATAATGTATTAATCACAGCTTACTACAAATTTGAGCAGATAAAAGTTTCTTAGTCTGATAAATTTGTATATATATTGCATATTTTTGCAGTAAAAAGATCAATTGTATCAGAAAAGAGAGGTTTATCTGACCAAAGACAACAACATAATTGATCGAAAGAAAACTTCCAAATAAATATAAGATTCGGCACTCTTGTTATGCATCCAATGTTGTTCCTTAGTTTCAAAGAAATAGATAACATGCATAGTGGATGACAGTTTCCAACTTGAGTTGCTTACTTCTTAGAAATAAAAAGAAGTACCTTGTTGTTGTAAAATTCAGCCGCTTGCCAACTTTCTTCCACATGTGCAATAGGCATGCTCATACCTTGAATAAGAAAGCATTACCAAGAATCAAACAACAAGTAGCAGGATATCATATGCTATTGTCACGTACAACTGTAAAAAGGCTATTTAGACATAACAAGAACTTGACTGGATATTATGAAATATATACAAGCAGCAGCACCTCTCAAATTCTTTCACTAAAAGCCTAAGCATGGAAAATACGAAATGGAAGTCACACTGTCCTAATTCTAGCTTTGAACAAAGGCATTAGTATAAATCCACACTTCAAACAAACCGTGAGAAACAGACTCCAGCTTTGTTCGACATTAGTTATGATTTATGCTACACTACACCCTAGACGAGAGTCACTTCATTGAGAAAAGTGACCCACTTCATGCAGACATATCTATGTGCAAATAGGCCACAACATACATTCACATACCACAATCTTTCCCAGTGTAAGCAATCCATGCTAAAGCTGAAAGACTCTCCGCAGCACTCTTAAAGTGGTTGATAAACTCAGAACCCCTCGCTTCTGCCATAGAATTAACCTTCATGATCACCTCATTTAATGGTTTGAGAAATTCAGCCAACCCTGCCATATCAGGTTTCTGTACCAGCAGAGCAAAACGCGTTCAGCATTTCATTAGTATTTGATAAAATGGAACCACACTGAATAAAAACATGTAGAGTAAAAGGAATAAAAAAGCAAATAGCAGCTAAAACTTAGAAGACTTCTTCTTCTGCTCTAACATCTAGAACGAAACCATAACATCAAACGCTCAAGACACCAAATGTTAATTTCCTCCTTGATAATGATCTTATTCAAACAGCTTCCTATAAATACTTTCACTGAAATGCTTCGTGATATTATTGTAATTTCCTCAATAATTCTAATGTTTCTTATATTAGTCAGACTTCAAAAACAAAAATGTACACTCTTCAGATTGGAATGAAAGCTATCTAACGAAAAAATATCTTTTTGCATAGCAACAAAATCCAAAACCTCCTTTATACAATCATCGCAACAACCACATTAAGCTATATAGATAAATTCACACTTTAAATCTAATTCACAGAGTTTTCACGTAATTCATAAAAAAAAAAAATCATTTCAAAAACTAGCTAATAAAAAAAATCTGAATCAAACAAAATTTGAACAAAAGAAAAAAACAGTAACCTGAGTTTGCTTGATCTCCATAAGAAGCTTCTTTTCCACTGAAAAGGCCTCGAGAAGCAACTTACTCACATCCAACACTTGACCTCCAATCTTCTCCGCAGCACCGGAAACCTTCGCCGCATATTGATCCATCAGATCGTCAAACGCAACAATAGACGGATCCGAAGACATGTCATCACCGCCACTATCCGGTAATCCCCTGGCCGAAATTCCTCCTCCGGCAGCAAGAGCCTCCAGCCGTGCCACCGCGGCCTCTAACCTCTCAACCAGCTTCCCTTCCATAGCCAAAAATAAACTTTCTCACACAAATGTATTTGTTCTTTAAAATCTGTCGCTTACATTCAGATCAAGAGGAGTTTGAAAGGATGATCGTGTATAACTGAATTTTAATTTCTTTTGGAAATTTTTTAGGGGAGGGCCTTTTCATTGTTGTTTTGTACACGTGGAGTCTGTTGATGTGGGCATTTAGTTGTTTGAAGAGATTGAATGGGAAGAAGACACGTGCCGGATAGATATGGATTTGTGGCTGTTCCTCCGTTGGGAAACAGATAGCAGTGAAGTGGATTAAATTGAATTAAATAAAATTTATAGACCATCAAGGAAGTGAAATTAGATCCGAATATAGATGTTTCATTAGTTCTTTTAATACAAATTAATAAATCAGAGTTTAAAAAATTGATTTGAATCAAAGTATTATGGGTCAAGGGGAAAGTCAGAATTTTTGTTGGAGAGGAAGAAATTAAATTATATATTTTTATAATAGTAAAAATATAATTTTATCTTTTTAATAGTTTATATGTTATAATTTTAAAAAAATTAAATAACTTTTTGTTTATTTAAGAGGTTAAAATATAATATTATCATTATTAATTTAAAATTTTATAAATTATAAAGAATTTAAATAAAAAAATCATTTTAGGAGTGTAACTCCATTAGCCCCTAGATTTGTCTATGTTATGGACTATTAAAAAAATCTTAAAAATATGATTGCCAAGCCGAAAAGTAAAGGGCAAATTATTGTTCTACTCTTTACTTTATTTAAATATATGAGATATAGTCGATTGAGTTTTAACTCGATTGATATGGGTATTATTGTCAATATAGGAATATGTGGGTTTGAGTATGCTGAAGCACATTATCCTCTTATTTATAGGTCGGGGGCTATACCTAATTCTAGGTATCGTGTTAAAAAGGGCATATAATCAGAACTATACCAATTTGATCCCTCTATGACATTGACAAAAAAAAAAAACATTTTAACCGCTTTTATTTAGACATGGGGTCGATCTTTCGAAGAGACCGCAATAATTAAAATAGTATCACTATTAATCATTGGCCATGAGTGTTCACCCTACAACCTATATTGTGAGTTCGAGTCGTAGAAATTGTGTGTTTGTACTGTGTGATTTGTGTTGGTAGTTATTTATTTTTATTAGTAGTGTGTAAGTTGTAAAAAATATATATTTATATAATTTTTAGGGTAAATTGCACCTAAAATTATTAAACTATTAGCAAGTTTGCATTTTAATTATTTAGCTTCAAAAAATTACAAAATAATCATTAAACTATTCAAAAAATTTTATTTAAGTCACTGAACTATTAAAAGGTTTTTATTTAAGTTATTGGGCTATTAAGTTTTTTTTTAAATCCGACTAACGGCCTCTAACTCTGTTAGGAGTAACTGTCTTACAGTTAGTTGGTTAGCTTTGTAACGTCCTCAGTTAGTATGGTTAGCTATTAGCTGATGAAATTGTATTAAATACCACTTCACTAGTCAAGAAATACAAGTGAGTTTTATTTTTCATTACGTTGGAAATCTTAGCATGGTATCAAGAGCTAGTTTTTTTCTTGGCATAGTTTTCTTCTTCTTTTCTAGTGTTTTCATGGCCTCAGATGCAATCCCTGCAGTTGATACTCCCCGTCATTCTTCAAATCTTGGGGAAGCAGTTAATTCAGCGGGTCTTGGTAGTGGTTCACCAACTGTTCATTATTTTGCTAAGCACGATACGATCAAACTTACTGCACACAATTATTTGTTGTGGAAGCGTCAACTTTTGTTAATTCTTGAAGGGTACGGTCTTGAAGGTTTTGTCTTGGGCACGGTTGCTGTTCCATCAGTTTTTCTTGCTGGCAGTGAGGGTCAACTTGTCGATAACCCTGCTTTTCTTGCTCATAAGAAGCAAGATAAGTTTCTCGCCTCTTGGATTCTGTCAACTGTCACTGATCAAGTCTTGGTTCATCTTACATCCGCTAATACTAGTTTTGATTGTGGACTGCTATTGAGAGGAGATTTGGCACCACCTCTACACTTAAGATTTCGAGTATGCGCTATGCTTTGTACTCGATCAAGAAGTCCAATCTTACCATTACTGAATACTTGTCCAAGGTAAAGACGCTTTGTGATAACTTGACCGCAGTGGGTAGTTTAGTCACCGAGGCAGAACAAGTAAGTGTTATTATAGCTGGCCTTTCTGTTGAATATGAGTCTGTCCGTGTTTTTGCGTCAGCTTCTCCTATATCTTTGGATTTGCTCACTGATATGCTTCTGGACTGTGAAGCTCGACTACTCGTTTCATTGACTGATGTTTCTATGCAAGTTAATTTGGCTTCTCAAAGTTCGGATCATGTTGATGGTTCAAAATTCTCTCAGCATCAGGCAGCTAAGACTGGGCACAAAGAGTTTGGTAGAGGTTGGTCTCGTGGACGGTCTCGAGGAGGTGGTCGGAGCTGGTCTCGCTCTCGACCTCAGTGTCAGTTGTGTGGGAAAATTGGTCATGTTGTCCAAAATTGCTATCATCGGTTTGATGAGAATTTTTCTGGTGTTTCTTTCGCTCCTTCAGTCAACTATTATCAGGCTCACTATCCTCCGATTCATAGTCATGATCGTACTCCTTCAGTCAACTATCATCAGGCTCACAATCATGGCAACTATACTTCCTCTCCTCCTTGCTCCTGTATTGCTCAGTGTTGTGGCTCATTTTCTCCATCATCTGGTGTTTCTCGCCCGGTGCCTTCTAGCACTTCTCCTTCTTTCACCTCAGATCAGTTTTGGTATCCTGATTCTGGTGCCACAAATCACGTTACTCCTGAAGCATCTAACCTTACTACTGCTTCTCCTTACACAGGTACAAGTCGTGTTATTTTAGGGAATGGTAAATCGGTTCCTATAGCTAATGTAGGGTCCTTTACCTTCTTAGCTGGTTCCAGAATTATGCGACTTCAGAGTGTTTTACATGTTCCTTTCGTCTGCAAGAATTTGATGTCTGTGGGTCAGTTTGCTAAAGACAATGGTGTTTACTTTGAGTTTCACCCTTTCTTATGTTTTGTGAAGGACATTCAGACAGGGATGATTCTGCTCGAGGGCCACATGCATGAGGGTCTCTACCGATTTCAGGTTTCAAAGCCCTTGTTCAATCAGATACCTTCTACTCAGAATTTTTGCTTCCCGTCACTGCATAATGCTCAGCTCTCCTCTCCTTCCTTGTGGCACAATAGGCTTGGACACCCTTGTAGTAGCACACTTGCTCGTGTTTTGAAGTATTGTAATGTGTCTTTTAGACAGAATTCTTTGCCTCATATATGTACTGCTTGTCAGCTTGGGAAGGCTCACAAGCTCCCTTTTAGTTCTTCTCATACAATGTACTCTTCTCCTTTTGAACTTGTGGTGACTGATGTTTGGGGCCCTGTAAATGTGTCTTATAATGGCTTTTCTTATTACGTTTCATTTGTTGATATGTTCAGCAGATATACTTGGGTTTATTTTCTCAAATGCAAGTCTGAAGTGCTTCAGTGTTTTCTTAATTTTCATCAACTAGTTTGTACGCAATTTGGCCAGTCCATTAAAATGCTTCAAACTGAATGGGCGGGGAATATCGTGGTTTATCAGAAACACTTTCTTCTCTCGGTATACAACATAGGATTACTTGTCCCTACACTTCCGAGCAGAACGGTGTCACTGAGAGAAAGCACAGGCAGATCGTAGACATGGGTTTATCTCTTTTAGCACAGTCTGCTATGCCTTTAAAGTTTTGGTATTATGCTTTCACACATGCTATTTATTTGACCAATAGACTGCCTACACCTGTTCTTCGTCATGTTAGTCCATACGAGACACTTCATAAACTTCAACCTGACTATGGTTTGCTCCGCGTCTTTGGGTGTGCCTGTTTTCCAGATCTTAGACCCTTCAACAATTACAAGCTGCAGTTTAGGTCTCAACGATGTGCTTTTCTTGGTGTTGCTTCAAATCGAAAAGGTTATCAGTGTCTTGCTTCTAATGGTCAGGTTTACTTCTCTCGTCATGCCAGATTTGATGAGGAGGATTTTCCTTTTTGTGCTGCTGGGTTTTGTTCTCCTTCTCCTGGGGTTTCTTCAGGAGTTATTCGTCAACATTCTGTTCTTCCAGTGGTTGTTCCTGGTGTTGCTTCTAGTCCTACTGTCACAGGGTCAACTAGGGATTCTCCTGCGATCCGGTCATCTGGGGGTTCTCCTGAGGTACCGTCTTGTGCTTCATCTCTTCCTACTCATTCTGGCTCTTCTCGTTCGTCTACTGACCTCGTAGCAGTAGCCTCACCTCCTGTAGCTTGTGCTCAGTCTAAATGTCTTCCTGCATCTCTCCCTGTTGTTAGTTCTCATCCCATGCAGACTCGTTCCAAAAGTGGAATTTTTAAGCCTCGGGTGTTTACGTCCGTTCTAGATGAGACTGAGCCAGTTTCTATTACTGAAGCCTTTCATAGTACTGTCTGGACTGCAGCTGCACAAGCTGAGTATCATGCCTTGATCACCAATCATACTTGGGATCTCGTACCTTTGCCCGATGGTCGACGTGCAGTTGGGTGTAAGTGGATTTTTAAAATCAAGCGACATGCTGATGGCTCGATCGCAAGGTATAAGGGCTGACTTGTAGTTAAGGGTTATCTTCAAGAAGCCGGTACTGACTTCCGAGAGACATTTAGCCCTGTGGTAAAGCCTACTACAATCAGAGTTGTTCTTGCGTTAGCTGTGTCCTTGAACTGGTCACTTCGCCAAGTTGACATTAACAACGCATTTTTGAACGGCGACTTGAGTGAGGAAATTTATATGGTCCAACCACTCGGGTTCGAGCAACAAGGGCCGAATGGGGAACATCTCGTGTGCAAATTGAGGAAAGCACTTTATGGTCTTAAGCAAGCCCCTAGAGCTTGGTTTCACAAGTTGAAAGATTTTTTGGTTGCTGCAAAGTTTGCAGTGTCCAAAGCTGATAATTCTCTTTTTATTCTTCATTCTGGACCCCAGCTACTTTATGTTTTAGTCTATGTTGATGATATAATCATCACTGGGAATGATTCTAAAGCTATTGATCGATTTGTTGCTCAACTCAATGATATGTTTTCTCTAAAGGATCTAGGGAGGTTGAGTTACTTCATTGGTATTGAGGTCAGTTATGGTTCAGATGGTTTGTTTCTTTCCCAGAGAAAATATGTATTTGATCTTCTCAAGAGAGCCTCTATGGACAGATCCAATGGTTTGCCAACACCAATGGTTACTACGTGTAAACTATCTGCTAGTGAAGGTACTCCTGTTACTGATGAACATCTTTATAGAAGCATTGTTGGTGCTTTACAGTATGTGGTCATCACTAGGCCAGACATTGCGTACTCAGTAAATAAAGTCTGTCAATTCATGCATAAACCAATGGATGTGCATTTCAAAGCTGTGAAACGGATATTACGGTACTTGCGAGGGACGCTGGACTATGGGTTGCAGTTCACTCGAAACTCGAAGTTCTTACTTGAAGGCTATTTCGATGCCAGCTGGGGGTCGGATGTCGATGATCGGAGATCTACTTCAGGCTTTTGTGTGTTTCTGGGTGGGAATCCCATTTCCTGGAGTTCCAGGAAACAACATGTGGTATCTCGTTCCACTGCTGAAGCCGAGTACAGGAGTGTTGCTCATGTTACTGCTGAAATGGTGTGGATTCAATCCTTACTAACTGAGTTGTGTGTTCCAGTTCGGAATAAAGGAATGGTATGGTGTGATAGCTCTGCTGCAGTTGCAGTAGCTGGGAACCCTGTTATGCACTCCAAATTTAAGCATGTAGAGTTAGACCTGTTCTTTGTCAGGGAAAAAGTTTCGAATGGACAGTTTCAGGTTAGCCATGTATCTGCTTCGGATCAAATTGCAGACATATTAACAAAGCCGCTGTCAGAGTCATTGTTCACAAAGTTTCGTCGCCTACTTCGGGTTGGTGTTGCAACAGAGAGTTTAGGGAAAGTTAAAGGTTGACAAAGTACGGGGCATGTTAGGAGTAACTGTCTTACAGTTAGTTGGTTAGCTTTGTAATGTCCTCAGTTAGTATGGTTAGCTATTAGCTGATGAAATTGTATTAAATACCAGTTCACTAGTCAAGAAATACAAGTGAGTTTTATTTTTCATTACGTTGGAAATCTTAGCAAACTCTAAGCGACGATTAGAAAATCGATATAGTGGATCGATACCCATAAATGAGTAGAACATAACTTAGATACCAATTGATCTAACAGTTAATGTTGGAGATTTAGTTTACAGATTCGTGACGTTCAAAGTCATTTTTTGAAAAAAACTAAACTGTAAAAAAGGAGAATGAATATTTTTTATTGATGCAAGTAGTGTTAACAGAAAAAGTCAGATAACAACAATTTTAACGGTCCAATTACTTAAATATTCGAAATATTCGGATAGTTCGGAAACCAATGTAGTTTCCTTGGTGTATTTTACCCTGAAGTTAATAGATTCGCGTATTCCTGAATACAATAAAGAACTCAAGAATTGATTCCTAACTGAAGTTTTCCTTTTGGAATCAGCAATGTATTTTTTCTTTATTTTAGCTATTTGTTTACCCATTTTGGCAAAAATGGTGGTGGCTGTCGTTTCATTACTAAAAGAACCAACAGAGTGATAGGCTTGTATCAACAGACAATGTCATATTCATTATTCACTGTCCAGATCAATAGTTCAACACGACATCGTGGTCCGAAAGCAACATATTCCATTAAAGCCACTGCCTGCCTGCCTTGTCATGTTGGTGAAACCAACATGATACCAAGTTAGGTACTAGCAACCAAATTTTCAAGTATTTCCCCTTCCGGTAACTCGAAAGTTACTGTCTGCCTGAACGATTTTGATCTCCCGGAGCATTTACTCATTGACTTACGCAATTTATCTTAAAAGATGACATCCAACAGATTTAAACTTCGAAGTTTATATATATACAAAGCAAAAATGGCGATAATATATTTGTATGTAGATATGCACATCCAAGGTGTTTTTTAGCGTTCTTCATGTGGAACTAATGGAAAGCTTATTCTACAACATATAATCTGACCTTGGTAAATTATAATGCCTTCTAAAAAGAACAATTATTTCCGTCTTGATTTCGCGGCATCAACTTTCTCGCTGTGCTTCTTTGGATGCGGAACTTTGGCGGATGTTGACACGGAGGATGGAACAGAGTATCTCTCCCGTGCCGGTCGATGCTCCTGTCAAGAAAAGAAATATTATCATTAAATGAAGCTATGGTTTTCTCTACGAGAACGATTGCGATACAGGTTAATGGTATGTTATCGATAATTGAGTGCTAATTATAAAAGGCTGTGAAGCAACAAGTATTGTGATGAGATAAGGCTTACCGAGCGAAAAGGGAAATCATCTGCCTCGAGCATATGAACGATTTGCCCCATTTTTGGTCGTTTATTGGCATCCAAATCTATACACCGGAGACAAACGAGCAATGCTCGTTTCAAAGCTCTAGGTGAAGGTTGAACTTCGATCAATGGGTCCACGACCTCTTCACCGCGACGACTTGCTACCATACCTTTGAACCAGTCAACTAAGTTCATCTGAAAATATACATCAAATTAAAAAGGTGTTATTATGCACGGTATCCTGGCATTCGATGAAGGCATTGCAAGAGAAAACACATTGGTTTTTACCTCTCCTGGTGCCCTGGAATAATCGATCGGGCTTCTCCCCGTAATTATCTCCATCAGCAATACTCCAAAACTATAGACATCGCTTCCCTCATTCAACATGCCTGTGCTTGCATATTCTGGTGAAACATAACTGCGTACACACATATATATATATATATGAAGTTCCCATCTGCTAAAACATATAGACATGAGATTATGAAAGAAAACAAACCCGAACGTCCCCATTACACGCGTGGTCACATAGCTCGCTTCAGATCCTAATAACTTGGCTAATCCGAAATCGGATACTTTCGGGTTCCACTTCTTGTCCAGTAGAATATTGCTTGATTTTACATCACGATGCACAACTTTGGGTTCTAGCCCTTCATGCAAATAGGCTAATCTGCAGAAGAAACAAGAAAGGACTTGCAACCAGAGTTTTTCGAGTTTGATTCCTGAACAATCCGTATCCCGAAAAAAGGGAATAGAAGAGGAAGGTGCACTCACCCTTTTGCGGTTCCAATGGCAATCTTCATTCGTATATCCCAAGTAAGAGGGCTAACAGGTCCAACATCACCATGTAACCATTGTTCCAAGTTGCCATTGTCAACGTATTCGTACACAAGAATCCTAAATAAATGAATAATAATAACAATGATAATAATAACTTTAGGATTTGACGGTTCATTTTCATTAAAATGATATATAAGGTTTTGTATGTAAAGTGGAGGTAAAAGTATCATAAACGCCCTATATTAATAGTCGGATTGCATTTTGACCTCTCTAGTAAAAATGGACAAGTTAATCTTTGTGCGTTAGATCAGAGAGTAAACTAATCCTTTTGGTAAAAATTTCTTTCATTTTCACCATTAAAAACTGATCTTTATACGTTAGCATGAGATATATATTGCATATTACGTGTCATTGCTTGGTTATTCTGTCCGTCACACTAGTTTTTAATAATACAAATGGATAAATTTTTTAATAGAAAGGACCAATTTGCTTTTTGATATAACATATAAAGATTAATTTGCCTATTTTCTTACTAGAAGAGCAAAATGCAATCTAACTTGAAAGACACGTATACAAAACTTTTTTTTTTCTTTTTTTTTTTTTTACCTTTGAGCACCTTCAGTGCAGTACCCAACTAGACCCACCAAGTTCTTATGTCTCACTTTGCCAATGGCTTCAACTTCAACGTTGAACTCCTTCTCTGCTTGGCCTCTGTAGAACAATGTTACAAAGAATTTCGATTAAACAACATTTTAAATCAAAATAAAAGTTGGTCGAATTCTATAAAAGGTCCCTGTACTATGTATTTTTGGAGGATTTAGTCCTTGGGCAAATTTTTACACATTAAAAAAAAAGGCAAAAAGGGTAAATATGTATCACATTTGTCTATCTGTACAAAAAAATGTCAAGGTGTATGACACACATAACTAGTGGCCCATTGGCCCTAAAATGGTAAAATTTCCATTCAGTCATTTTAATATTTGTGAAATTTTAGTAATATAGCACTTTAGCGTTTCAAAAATTTATAATTCAATTATGTCCCCTAAAACAATTTTCTAGCTTTGTCGTTGACTACATGTTTTGAAAAAAAATAGTCCATGCAAATTATTTGATGAAACGGAAGCACAAGAAAAAAGTTTTTTTTTCCAGGACTAAAACTACAAATTTTGAAAAGTATACAAGAAGAAATGATTAGGACTAAATCTGTCAAACAGACATAATTCAGGAACTTCTATATAATTTTACCATAAGAATTTTGCTAACAAGTGTATTAGGTAAGAGGAAAAAAGTTTAGTTTTTAAATATTATTAAAATTTAAAACCAAGAACATAGTAACTCATTGAAAAGAAATCCAAAGCCAAATTGGAGTCAAATTTCAAGGTTGGACCAAATAAAAAGTCAAATCAGAAATTGAAAAAAAAATTAATATACAATTTTCAATTGTCGGTCTTGGATCTAACATGCATGAATAAAATAACCAAAGAGTGCAAATGTTTTCCCGGAAAATGTTTTTTTCCCCGGGAAACAAACAGAGCAGAAAAAAAAGCATGATCTCTCGAAACGATCAAAAGAAGTATAGTTTATACGTACTTGTTATTAAGCAGATTTTTGACAGCGACGACGGAACCGTCTTGCAAAAGACCACGGAAAACGACGCCGTAACCACCTTCACCGATCACATTCTCCTCGGCGAATCCACGTGTCGCCATCTCCAGCTCCTTCATGCTATACCACCGACCCCAACCAATATTCTGAGCATCCACCGCCGATGAGACGTCACTGGCTCCCGACGCATCGTCGCTGACTCCCTCACTACTCTTACTAGGAACCGCATTTCCGATCTTTCCTTCCTCGGAAGAGAAACAAGAACCTACGTTCCGATTCAACGCCTTGATCTCCAAGATCTCTTTAGAGACCAACGGTATTAGACCAGAACTGTGCTTCACTTTGCGCTTTCGCGCGTTTCTGTTTAAACGGAAACATAGGAAGATCGTTAAAGAAAAAAGTAGTACGAAGGCTACGAGAATGGTGATTACTGCGTAGAGTTTGAGATTGAACAGCGGCGTTTTCGAGGTAAGAATGTGAGTTATGGAGTTGTTTTTGTTGTTGTCTTCGGTTTCGCCGGTGACCGGCATTGGTTCCGGCGAGTGATGGGACCTTTTTTTTTTTCTCGGGAAAGTGAAGGAAAATGAATTTTAAGGGGAAAAAAAAAAGGTTAAGGAGCGGAGGGGTTTTTGGTGCTTTAATGAGAAAGAAGAAAAGTGAAGCTTCAACTTTCAAAAATGGATATACAAATGAAGAGCGTGAAGAAGACAGTGGAGGATGAATCTTAACTACAATATTGGGTTTGATTATGCCGATTTATTACAGAAATGCCACTATAATTTAAATATTTATGAATTCGGATAATATTTAAATTTAAATATTTAAGTACTTAAAAATATACCATTTTTTCACTTTAGTACTTAAAAATTAAAAGGTTTAATTTCTATTTAGCCCTAAAAATATCCTATTTTTTTTACTTTAGTACTTAAACTTTTTTTTTTCGTATCTAAATTTTAAAAACGTTATGTTTTTTGGTCCAAATATAAACCGACGTCTGAAAAAAAGATTGGTCCAATAAGAAGAAGCCACGTTTGTGGCTTTTATATGTTTGTATATTTTCTTAAAAGGCTAGGTTAAAAAAATAATATTAGAAATATATTGTTATTTATTAATTTGTTTTATTTATACTACATAAAGCGGTAAGATAATCTATCACCGTTGTCGATTGAGTCTTAACTCAATTGGTATGAGCATTGTTGTTAGTACAGAAAACCGTGAATTCGAATGCATTAAAATATATAATCCTATAATTTAAGGATTGGGAATGTGCTATAGATACTTCTAAATATTGTGTTAAAAAAATAAATATAATCAAAACTATAATATAATTAAAATATGAACAAATATTATATAATATTATAATATTTATATTACTAATATTATATATAATCTTATGATTTTTTTTTTTCAATTTTCAAATATCATGAATTATGTTTTTCGTTACATATCTAATTTTTTTATAATGATTAAAGTCTCAATATTTAAGAAATTATAATATAATTAAAATATGAACAAATTATTTAATAATAAAATATAGAAATATAAAATTATATTAATTTAGAAGAAATTTTCATTTCGATTAAAATCTCATTTAAATTCAATTATTATTACGTGCGTATTTCTCATATAAAATATATCAAAAGATAAAATCACCTTTAAAATGATATAATTTATTTTGTAAAACAATAATATTTTAGTCAATATTCAACTACACTGACATCAAATATAATTAAAAGCTTAATGTGTAGTATTAACTAGTTTTTTTACTCGATAATACACGAGTTTAATTGTATGTATCATAACGAGACTTTAATCATAATTCTAATTGTCATAAAATTTCAAAAATCTGTGCATCGCACAAATTGATTGTGTATATTTTTTAAAATATGTTATGTTTATTTGTTGTGATTTTTTACAACTTTTTCAACGTTTGATAAATAAAATGATTTTAAAAAATGAAAAAAAAATTAATGAGAAGTTCATATTTAAAAAAAAAGTAACTTATTTCATAAACATTTTATTAATAGATTTATCCATGAATCGGACTAAAGCCTTAATTTAAAAAAAAATTTAAGTCCGAGCTTAGGCTCAACCCGGCCTAACCCATCCAAATAACCCATATCACTGTTTCAAAAAGAGATAAAACTCAAAATTATACATAAATTTTGGCTTAATGTGTAATTTTATACATGAACTTTGATTTTGTGTAATTTTATATATGAAATTTTGATTTGATCCAATTCTCACAAATTACTAACATAATTATTGATAGAACATCATTTTATGATTGTATATTATATACACAAATAATTATATTAATCTAATATAAAAATAAATTGATGTATTTATTTCTTTAAATGTGTACGATTGAATCAAAATTAAAGTTTCATGTATACATTTGAACCACAATCAAAGTTTTATGTGTATAATTCTACCAAACCAAAAGTAATGTATTAAAATGTACATTAAATCAAAATTCATGTATAATTTTAAAATTTATCTATTTAAAAAAATATTAAAAAAATATTAATTCATAGTAATGTTTATATATTTTTAGATTAAAATTCAAATAAAAATATTTAAAATTTTGTTTAATTTAGGCTTGAAGAAAAAAAATTTTCAAACTCAGTTTGAAGGAAAAAATTTATTTAATTTTGTCATCCATTATTATTTTAAATGAAAATAATTCATGTCTATTATTAGTTGAAATATTAAAATTAATTTTAAATATTATGTCTTGAAATTTTTTAGCATATTTTAATTTAAAAATTATTTTAGTGTAAAAATTCTAATTAAATAAAAAATATTTGGCTAAAAAATAAAGAAAAAGTTAGAACATTTCTAATTTATTAACAATATCTTGAGCTTTTAAATATGTTTTTAAATTATTAATTATTTTCAAAATCAAATTTATATATCAACTTTAATTCAATGTGTAATAGTCTAATTTTTCAGTGGTTCCAAGGCCACCAAATTTGACGAGTAAATTCATAAATATTAGATAATTTACGAATTAAATATGATTTTAAAAGGGTCTTTGAATTGGTAAATTGTGTTTTATAATAATTTATTAGGTCAAGTGGTTTTAGAAAGTTAGGCATCGAGATCTCGTTTCTATAAATCGAGTCGTAAATATTTTTATAAATATTTACGGAGTATCATTAAGGTAGTATTAAAGTTTTATTAAAAAATTTTAGCGTTTCGATACTTAATTAATTAAAAAGGACTAAATTAAAAAATATACAAAACTTGCTAATTATAATAATTAAGTTATTAAATGGCTTGATTAATAAATAAAGAAGGACCTAAGTAGTAAATAAACCTAAACAAATAGGGTGAGGCGGCGTAATAAATAAAGCCATTTAATGGCAAAATGGTAAATAAATTAAAATAAAAAACAAACAAATTAGATTTTAAGGTTTTCTAGACATTTTTTCTTCAAATTTTTGGTTCAAAATAGACAAAGGAGAAAGCTTAGGTTGTTTCTTCAATTTTTGTTTCATGTGAGTTCAATTCTTACTCGTTTTTTGTAATTTTATATTTTTGAGATTGTTATAATTAGATCCAATTAAATCTTACATTAATTTTTATTTTATTAAAAATTTTGGAAGTTACCGTTAATGAATATTAGATATTTTTTATGGATAACATGGATTTAGAGCTTTGATTGTGTTGTATGATGATTTTATAGAGTGATTTTGTTAAATATTGATTTTGGGATTAAATTGTGAAAAGGTTAAAATACTACGGTTTGATAGTGAATTTTTGTTTTATTAGGGGCTGTATAATGACTTAGAATATTTGAATAAATTATTTATTGAGGAAAATGAGTTAATTTGATAGATTAACTAATTAAAGGATTAAATTGCAAAAATTATAAAAGTTTGGGGTAATTGTATAAATTTAAAAAATAAAAGGGTATTAATTGTTAAATGAATTGGAAGTGAAATATATGCTAATGAATGGGTAATTTTATATTTTAGATCAAGATCCCGTAGACACTTGTGAAAAAGGAAAAATAGCGGAATAGTCCCTAAACTTCTACAATTACTACAATTCAATCCAGGTAAGTTCATACGGTTAAAAAAATTAATATTTTGTATAAATTGATTAATGGTATTATTTATTTATTTTGTTGTTGGAATTGAAATATTGTTAGAATTATAAAATTGAATTAGATTTCGATTTGAATGGAACGCGAGATTTGAATACATTTATATTTTGGTGTATGATGGTATTGGAATGAGACGACATTTTTCCCAAGTAACTGGGGTTCAGCATTTGTTGCGAACTCTCGTGTTTTACTTTCTGTTCATTTCTTTCGAGCTTCTGTTGGCGTATTTGGGAGGCCCAGCTCTTATGAGCTTCTGTTGACGATGTACTATTATCCGTAAGTCGTTCTTCGATTTGGGAAAATTTGGTAAGGTGATTTGTTTATTGAAATTGAAAGACATGTTATTTATTTTTTGTATCGACTTGAAAACGGATGTATTCATTGATTGAAGTTGTGATTGACAGGGAGTTATCGTGAATGGTTTTTATTATTTGATTTATTATAGTTAGTTCGGTAAGATTTTTATTTATCCCGTCGAACTTACCAAGCTTCATTAAGCTTATTCTGGTATTTAATGGGATATTGGTTGTATGTGGTGATAAGAAGTTTGGACATTTTTTTGTTATCATTTAAAGTATTTAATAGTATATTAGTTGTATGTGGTGATGATATATGTTTAAGACATAATTTTAACTTGTGTTGAATGCCTTGTTATGGCTTGTTGATGTGCAATTTGTTGATGTTAGGTTGGTGTCAATTTGGGTGAGAAATGTGGCTTAGAAAATGACATATTTTCGTCCACACAAATAGAGACACGGGCGTGTGTTTCAGCCATGTGTGACACACGGCCAAGTGACATGACTGTGTGTCCCTTGTATCCTTTAAGAATGCAAGTCAGTATGCTCACACAACCTGGCACACAGGCGTGTGACTTGGCTATGTGACCTAAGTTAAAGAGTTACACGGGTACTGACACGTGTTGGACACGACCATGTGTCCCTATTTCGAATGCCCACACGGCCTGAGACATGGGCGTGTCTCCTGACCGTGTGACTCACACAGCTTGGCCACACGGCCGTGACCCCTACATGTGTTGAAAATTTTAAATAATTCTAAAAAAAATTTTGAGTTTCCGATTTAGTCCCGACTTGTTTCTAATATGTATTTCGGTTCTTGAGGGCTCGTTTAAGGGACAATATATATGTTTTGGATTAGTTTTATTATGAATATTGATATGTAATGAAACGTTTGAATTTCTATTTGATTGATCTGTAAACCCTGGTAATGCTCAGTAACCCTATTTCGACGACGGATATGGGTTAAGGGTGTTACACAATGTGTAGTTTGATACACGAAATTTAATTTGGTATAATTATACACATAAAACTTAGTTGTAGTTCAAATGTATACATAGTACTTTAATTTTGATTAAATCATACACATCTAAACAAGAAATATATCAATTTATTTTTATACTATATAAATATAATTATTTGTGTATGTAATATATAAACATAAAATGATTCTATATCAATAACCGTGTTAATACTTTATGTTAATATTTATAATTTTTGAAGTTTTATTTTTAAAAAGTTAAAAAAAAAATTATTTTAATAATCGTGGATATAATTCTTTAAAAGTTAAAGTTAAATTTAAAATTTTAAAATTTTAAAATATTAAATTTAACATTCAAAATTATCTTTTAAAAAAATAAAAATTAAATAAGAAACACAAATACATCAGTTGTCACAATACAATCTATATACCTTATTGTGATTATCAAAATTATTGCATGATAATGACAGTAAGAATGATCTTAAAGCTTTTATTAGAAAAAATTACGGGTAAAAGAGAAAAAATTAACGACTGTTGAAAAACAATAATACAAGAGGAGTTCAACCACAGGTACTTTATTTTGTCTCTCTATTTTATTTCTTTAATAAGGGACAGAATTCGAGTCACACAAATCTAACAATATATAGATAAATGTCCATGAAAAATTGAAAATTATGTTTGTTAATTTATTTTTTTATTTTCAACAACCTATTATTATTATTATTATTATTATTATTATTAAGAGAGAATGACCAAAGTGTCCTTTACGTAGATCACAATTTTTGTAAAGCAGACCAGAATACCAAGGATATTTGAACGACAACCAAGTTCAGTTGTCATTTGTCTTTAAACACTGAACCAGGTTGAATGTGAATATCTAATGTAAACTTACTACCTAATCCATTTTGTCTTCATTTTAACGACCCTTCTCATTTTTAGGGTAAATTACGTCTAAAGTTATTAAACTATTAGTAAATTTACGTCTTTATCACTTAATTTTAAAAAGTTACAAAATAGTTATTAAACTACTCGAAAGTTTTTTTTTTTTAATTCACTAAGCTGATAAGGCTTTTTAAAAAAAAATCCGACTAATGAGCTCCAAGTGATGATTCAACGATCAGTATAGTAGATTAGTACTCATGACAAGTATAAGTACATTCCTTGTATTGAAGTTGATTTGATGGTCAATGTCAAATATTAGAGAATAAAGTTATTTGAATTTTAGTTTGCAAAATTCGTGATGTTTAAATTTATTTTATGAAAATTTTGAATTGTAAAAGAGAAGGGGAATGAGAGTTTTCAATTGGTATAGACGGTGTGAATAAAGAAGGCCATACAATAGCAATTTTAACAACCCAGTGACTTAAATAAAAATTTTCGAATAGTTCAGTGACCAAAATGTAAATTCACTAATAGTTTAGTGACTTTGGGTGTAGTTTACCCTAACTTTTATTATATTTATCATATTATATAATATATTTTTGGTATTTTTTATGTCTGTTTTACTGTTCATGTTTGAAGTTCGTGACTGCTCCTCTCAATAATATTGTATCCAATGTTTGAATATGCGTTCTCCTATTGAGAATGCAATATACCTTACCATAAAATTTATTTAAATTAATTGCATAATTATTTGTTACTAATTCTCATATAAATGTTATTATAAATAATAAATTAACTAATCTTAATAAATATTTTAAACAAAATAGAATTGCATAGTTAGTCTTTGAATTTGATAAATTTTCCAATTCGATCACAAAACTAATTTTTTATCCATGTTAGTTTCAAACTTGAAGATATTTTTCAATTTGGTCCCTCCACTTGGATTCTATTGAGATGCGATAGCTTTGCATTCTAATATTATGTCACATCATCACTCTAAAAATTAAAATTTTTTTTTCAACTCATGATGTGACATAATATTAGAGTATCACATTATTATGCCTTAATGGAATCCAAATTTAAAAACCAAATTGAAAAAAAAAAAGCTGATAAATTCCAAAAGTGATAATTAAAAGAAAGTTTAGGGATAAAATAAGAAAAATATTAAAATTTCAGGGACTTAAATGTTATTTTTTCCTTTTATTTTCTATCACAATAAATTTCAGCTGGTAGAATTGCAGAGGTGTAATCATTTTTGTCGTTGCTTCTCGCTATTGCAATCTTTACACACCAAGCATTGCCAAATATATATATATATAAAAGAAGAGAAAATTAAGAGAAAGAGATTTTATCTTTCTTCTATGGATAATAATCTTATTATAAGTTCTGATTATATATGTGGTTTTTTACATAATATTTAAAATTATCCATAGTTCATCTCCAACTCATAAATAGAAGGATAATACGCTTCAGCACACTAAACCCACATCCTTCTATATTAACAACAATGTCCATACTAATCGAACTAAATATTAAAACCTTTAAATTTTTAGTCAAAATATGTTACTAAATTTAAAAATTAGTTTATTTTTATTTTTCCTCATTTAAATATCACAATTTAATCTAGACTACATCTCATAAAATCATTTGAAATTCATAATCTTATAATAAATGAATTCTAATAGAGAATATTTACAATATGAATTAATTTTTTCAATAATTTAAAATTAAGATTAAATCTCAAAATTTATCAAAATTAAATTCCAAAGAGGTTTTGATATTTTAAAGATTAGAAGTTATCTTTTGGCCCTCTTAAAATTGATATTGAGTAAATTTACCTCTCTTAAAAAAATTAGAGTAATTTAATTCATGACAATTTCGAAAGCAAGCATATAAGGACATTAATCACAACGTTAATATTTTCCATCAATTGTACATATTTTTTATTTGTACAATAAAAAATATAGCCCTCCAAGTTATATTTTTTATTTGTACAATAAAAAATATAGCCCTCCAAGTTTACTTATTCTATCAATTTGGTCTTTATTTAGCAATTTTGGCTCGCAACATTTACATATATTATGTCAACTTTTACATCGTGAGCTAAATTCATTATTATACTTATCAAAATCATATACAATTAACGTAAAACATTAACGCTATAATTAATTGTCATTGGATGCTCACTTTAGAATTTGACAAAAATTAAATTAGTCTAATTTTTTAAAAAAGACTAATTTACTCGATATTAAAATTAAGAAGGATCAAAGAGCGGTATATTTGATTAGTAAGGTATATATTACATATCACAACTGCTTTCCAGCTAAAGATTATGAAAAGACAACTAATTAATCTATAATTAAGGAACAAGTAATAAGTAATTAATGAGTAATTAATATAATATTGTTGGCCAAACAAATTGAAGTGGGTGGGGTGAGGGGTTTATTGTAAATTTAAGAACAAACCGGGGGCTTTTTTTGTTTTATAGGTCGGTGTGTGAGTGTTTTTTTTCCAGTGGGAAAGGCCTTAGGAAGTTTACAATAGGGACGCACGGCCACCGGGGGACCTTTGAAAACTATATATTAATGAGGAATGTGAAGGATTCGTGAGTTTAGGACTTTGGGATCCATTTAAAAACTAATTGGGTAATATAATTTTTAGCCCCTTAGTTTGGTAATTAGGTTCATTTTAGAATTTATATAATTTTTAGTTTATTTTGGCACTAATTTGGTAATTGTATCTATTTTAGTCATTAAATTTAGATTTCGTCAATATTTGATTATGTGACTCGTCTTACTGGAACAAGATCAAATTAGTTGATTGGACTGAGAATTGATTGGTATAATGGTCTGAACAATAAGGTTGAACCAATTGCATTCGAAACTACTTGAAATTGGAAAAAAAGTAAAAAATTAGAACAAAAACCGACGTTGAATAGGTTGAATCGGTGTAATAAAAATTTTAATTTTTAATTTTTTAGATTTTAATGAATTTTTAATTATTTATTTAATTATTGTTGATCTAACGGTTGAACCAATTGAATCAAGAATTTGTGGTTTGATCGGTTTAACCATCAGTCAAGTTATTAAAACACTAGATGTGACACTATGAGATTATACCAAATTATCATCTGAAATTTCATATAAATCTTTTAATTTTCAGGTGATGATGCAACACAATCTTAGAGTGCCGCATTGTCATATTTTTATATTTTTCAAGTTTAAATACCAAAATGAACCTAGTTATTAAGTTCAAATGAAAAAGTGGACAAAAATATACAAATACCAATGTGAACTTGTTTAGAGGCCAAAATTGTATTATTCCAAAATAATAATAATAAAACAGAAAACACCGGTGGTTTTTCTTCATGAACTGGTAATTTAAACTTTGTCTGGAAAAATTACAAGTCAAATTCTACTATCAGATACTGTACTTTGTGTAAGTTGTGAATTTAGTATTTATATTTTAATTTGATCATTTTGATTCAAGTACTTTTAGAATTTGAAAATTTTAGTCCTAACCAAATCATAACTATTAAATTCATTAAGTTAAGTTATGTTATTTTCAATTTTTGATGTGTCAAACATATTATCACATGTGTAATGCTATGTTTCTTTGTTATTTTCACATATTACTCGCAAAAAATCAATTAATATATTTAACGCTTGTCGTTTGCGTTAATACTAAAAATTACAAATTCAAAAGTTACAACCACTAAGAATGATCTAATTGGTGAACGTGGACGCATAATACAAGACTAATGATATAACTTAGCCAAACAAATTTAACTGTTACTATTGGGTTAGGTACTAAATTTCAAATTTTGAAAAGTACAGAGACTAAAATTGATCAAATTAAAGTGTTAAGTACTAAATCCATAATTTACACAAAGTACAATATCCAATATCAAAATTTGACCAAAATTATATAACATAAGTATTTAATAATTTTGAATATAATATACAATTATAGTATGTTCATGTAATGTAAACATAATAGGTAATATATTGTAAATTATGATATGAAAGCAGATTAATAAGTATTGAATGTAATGGTAAATCATATTATTATTTTAAGAAATGAACTTAGGTTCAAATTTTGGATATAAAGATGGTAAAAGTCAAATTGCCCGATTGAAAAGTGGATATAGGACTACGTAGATGGATTTTTTTTAGTTGGTATAGAGTAATTATGACAATTGCTTGTCTCCTCCCATTCTATTGACAAAATGTGTCAACTATGAAGCGATAATAAATTTGACGATGTTTGTCATGTACTGCTATATTGCCATCCTTAATTATGCTTAGGGGTTAAGCTCAATATTAAAATAATACGGGTAAACTACACCCAATATCACTAAACTATTAGTAAGTTTAAGTTTTGGTCACTTAACTTAAAAAAGTTGCAAAATAGTCATTGAATTATTCAAAAATTTTCATTTAAGTCACCGAACTATTAAAAAGTTTTGTTATCAAGTTAGTAGACTATTAAGTTCTTTTTAAAGAAGTTCGATTAGCAAGTTTCAAGCGACGTCCGGTACGCTAGATCAATATCTATCGACGAGTAGAAGAGCATGTCTTATATCCAAATTAATCTGATGGTTAGCGTCAGAGATCAAAGAAGAAAACTGTTTAGATTTTGGTTTATAGATTTGTGATGTTTAAAACTGTTTCATGGAAAAAAACTAAACTGTAAAAAATAAAGGGAATGAGAGCTTTTGATCGGTGCAGGCAGTGCGAACAGAGAAGGTTAAACAACAATTTTAACAGCCCAATTACTTAAATGAAAACTTTCAAATAATTCAATAATTATTTTATAATTTATTAAATTAAATAACCAAAATATAAACTTACTAATAGTTTAATATCCATTACTACAGTTTACCCACTAAATATATAAGTCTGACCCCATGGCCCCAAATTCTGGTTGTCCAAGGATAATCCATTACTAGGCCCTACAAAATAGTTCAAAGAAAAAATCTAATCCAAATGATAGATAAAATATAAAATCTCATTGATTACCTTAAATTATTCTCTTCCTTATCTACTAATTTTTTCCTTTTGGTCCATTATTTATAAAATATTACAAAATTATTAATAATTTTTTTAAAATCATTTAATTATAAAAATTATAGAATTATTACTCAACTATTTATTTTTTTTCCTTTTTTATCACCAATAACTATCGATAACAATTTTTAAAATTAACATTATAACAATTTTAATCATTGATATTTATAAATTATATTAATTTAATAACCTCAATATTCATGGCTTGGGTAGGCAAGGAAAGTAACAGCCACGTCACGTTACATGGTGTCTGTCCTAAGTCCAACTACTGCATCAATGTAATTAAAACATGAGCTGAGTAGCTCGTGACAGCCATCCCCAAACCACCAAATTATTTGTCAAATCAACCCCCATCTGCTATTCAAAATTTTGGGTCTAAATTTTTAATTTTTTTAGAAAAAAACAACTTAAAAAATGAAATAGGTAAATCTTAATTTTATTAAAAATAAGATGAAAACATCCATATGATGGATAGGAAAATGTGAATATTTATGGTGTGGTGTGTAAATTTTCAGGAAGTCCTATTTTAAAAGAAATAATCCGTGATTAAGTTAAAATATAGATCACAGGATTTTTAAGAAATATTGGAAGTTGTTCAGTGTGTATAGCTGAACTTTGGGGGATACTTGATGATCTCCAATTAGCATGATACTTCGGTTTGAAAAAAGTGATTCTTGAGACAGACAATATAGAAGCTATTCAAGCAATTCAAGAAGTTAGAAAGGAGCAACATGATTCTTCGGTGATTGTAGTATTAAGGAGCTTATCCAGCATGACTAGATAATTTGCTTAATACATGTCTTCAGAAAGACCAACAAGGTAACAGAAGATTTGGCAAAAATAACATTCTCAAGACCTTTGGGTAAGTCTATATTCATGCAACCCCTGAATGAAGTCTTTCATTCTCTTCATGATGATTTATCCAACGTAGTGTAATCTTATTTTAATTTGTTTTGGTTTAATCCCTCTTTAATAAAAAAATATTAAATATTAAAGTAATTGAATTGAATTATTGAATTTTTTAAAAATTAATTATCAATTTAATTAAGGGAAAAAAAAACTAGCAAGAAAGCAAATGAAAGTGATAAAAGTCTATATATAAGAAAGATTGTCGAATATAATAACAAATGAAGAAATACAACTAAAACTGTGGGTTTATTGTAATAACAATGATTTTATTTGAAAGAAAATTGTAAAAAAAACTATAGAATTCTAATTAATCAAATGAGCAAACTACATTTGGAGTAGGTGAAAGTACAAACTACATTTTATGTTATTTCATAATTTTATTATGTAATTACTCTAATAGAGACGTAACAATATTTGCATCTAATTATGTATATAATTTATCTTTTTCTTATTAACTATTAATATGTAATGTATTCATTATAATAATATTTTCGATTTTATGTTTCCAAACAAAAGTGATTAAAGAGAGCAAAATGTTTCATCCTATGCTTTCAACTAGTCTGCATAATGCTAGGGGAGGTAGCAACATTTGTTTCGTCTCATTCCACTTAAATTCAAAAATATTCTCATTCTTAAATTTCATAAAACATTGAAGCGTGAGTAGGTGTAATTTCACTCAATTGAACTAAAATTATACATAAGCCCCGTAGTTAATCTCACCTCAATTAAGATTTATCTTTTTTTAATTTTTCATTTAATCCCACCTCAATTAAAATTTATCTTTTTAATTTTTCATCAATTCCACCCCAATTAGGATTTATCTTTTTACTTTTTTCATTTAATCCCTCTTTTTTACTATTTGCTCTCTCGTTTAGGTTTGGAATCGTGCTTAAGCACTTACTTAGACACAAGTTTTTTCACCCAATTAGAATATAAATTATGAAATAAACACCTAAAATTTTATTGAGAAAAATTTAACCATATTGGGAAAATTTTTAAAAATTAATTATGAATATATTTAATAATCATGGGAGTAATATTAAAAATAGATAAATTCTTGAGGTAATAGTAAAAACCTAATTAAAATTATAATGATAAAAAAATAGTTAATGTAATAATATTTTAATATACTCAAATAATGACCTGTTTTATATTAAATAAAACATAATCCATCCTTTAATCTTTAATTTTTAAGTTTCAGCATCTTTTCCCACTCAATTAAAGTAATAATATAATTATTTTTGTTAGAATTATTATATTTTATAAATATACTTTTATTTATTTATACATATGCTATATTATAAGGTTCAGATTAAGATTAAGTAAGAAAATAAATATCTGTGTTCACAATTTTTGACCTGTGGTTCTCTGCATTTACAACACTTAATTTTAATTTGGTGGAACCTGGGATGCCAAGTTATCTGATCCCCTCTTGAGGAACCTCATCTTACTGAGTAGTAGTCTTAGTCTCTGTTGCTTCAGAGACATCTTTAGGGACAGAATTCCCTCTTGCTCTCTTAGGAACATAAAACTGAATATAACATGCATACGTAGATACAAAATACATATATAAATTCCACCCCAACAGACATAGTTGGTGCAGTTATTCCTTGCATAGTGCACTCAATATTTTGAGGTTATTAGTTAAGTCACTATTCGCGAACCTGCTTCTGGCAATGGTAGCGCTTCTGAGAGCAATCAGCTGAACAAGAGTTGCAATGGTAATCAACAGATCCCTCAAGTCTCAACAAATCATCAAGAACTGCAGACTCTGGAAGAAACCCATATGGCATACATGGAGTTGAAAGGTTAGCTTTGGGAACAACTGATGGGCGTGATTCAATCACCTCAATTAGTGAAACAAATTTTCAAGCAAAGAATCCTATCCCGTCACCATCATCATCAGCACCGACCACCGCAGAATCACCTGGATGAAAGTTAATCAAACCCAGTAGTCCAAGAACCCCAATACTTCCTGCTTTGCATCCAAGTCGCCTACTTCAGTATCTGGCACTCAATTTGTACACTCGGATTTGCATGAAATTTCTTCATAATCTTTTTACGTAAAAATTTGACCTTTGAATTATGGAAAAAAAACCCTACAGCTATACGATGGTTGAATGAACAAACTCCGGTCTTATGTTATTTCATATTTTCAAATAGTAATACTTCTTGAAAAATTCATGATATATTATTAAGCAAATTCCCTAATAGAGAAGTAAAAATATTTGCATCTGATTATGTATGTAATTTTTTCTTATTAATTAATAATATGTAATTCATTAATAACAAAGATATTTTCGATAACATTGCTTTTATGTTTCTAAACAAAAGAGACTACAGAGAGCAAAATGTTTCATCCTACGGTTTTAACTAGTCCATATAATGCTAGGGGAGGCAGTAACATTTGATTTGTCTCGTTCCACTTAGATTCAAAAATATTTTCACTCTTGAGCTTCATAAAACATCGAAGCGTGAGTAGACTGTCCGACCCGGCTTGATGAATTGATCCGGTAATACGAGCCACGTTTAATGTTTGAGCTATTTTCTCTAAACCACCTAGCAGCCCCAAGAACTTGAAGGTGTATTTGAGGTCGAAAATGTTGTAGCCGAAGAAATAAGCCAATTGATGCACGAACGAGTGAAGATGCAAAGGCAGTGGACTTTGAGTAAGAATCTTTAACATGAATCCGAAGTCATAAGTGCCGTGAAAAGTAATCCAAGTAATTCTTTTCAGACCATAGCAGTTGAAAAGCAAACCGTAATCCCAAAACTTCTTTGCAAAATCTTTAGAATCAATCCCTTTCTCTTTATTCTTCTCAAAATCTATCCCTTGACGTTTGAGCAGCTCAATCGAATCGCTAGCATAGTAGTCTCGATTGATATCGAAATCTCTAAAATTAAATTCCCAAACGTAAGAAAAGGGAGAATCAAAGTCCGGTAAATTACCTTGAGCATCTGAAAGACTCAAGCCGAGCTGAATAATTTGAAGCGCGTCAACATTCAACTTCATATAGTGATAATTGATAATCGGATTGCCTTCACGAATCGCTTGCTTACTGAGTTTAAATACCGTCCCTGGAAATTCAGTATCTATAGATACAAAAGGATACCTCAGAATTGCTTCCTTAATCATCAAAAGTTCACTGTCCAAATCTTCAGCAAAAACTTGTCTCACAACAACCGACTTATTGCTAGAAATCGACATAATTAATCACATTAATCTCTTCTTTCTCTATTTTGTAGTGTTTGGTTCCTGTCTCTATTGAGTACTAACTTTAAAATTAATTTTAAGCTTGCTTATTGAATAGATATAATTTCACTCAACTGAGCTAAGGTTATATATAAGCCCCACAGGTAATCTCAACTCAATTAGGATTTATCTTTTTAGCTTGTCAATCTCACCTTAATTAGGATTTATCTTTTTAATTTTTTATATAATCCCTCCTCAATTAGAATTTATATAAGTTTTTTTTTTTTTTTTCTAATTTTTCATTTAATCTCACATCAATTAGGATTTAACTTAGAAAATAAATACCTACAATTTTATAAATTAATTATGGGTATTTTTAATAATTATAAAAATAACATTAAAAATAAATTCTGGTTGTAATAGTAATAATGAAACACGACAATAAATTTAATCATATCTGTTGGTCTCTGTTTTATAACGTTTAATTATATTTAAGTAAAAATATTTGTACTTTTTTTGAAAAATTATTTATAATTTATTTACAAATACTAACGAAATGATATAGTATATTATTATTCACGACTTATGCACTGATAATACATTAAATATTTTTCGGATATATAATTATCGATAAATGGATTATGAGTACTGAAATTAAAAAATTGTTAACCTTTACCGTTTTGAAACACCACCAAAAATACAATGTAAATGGCATTGCATTTGCCTTCAATTTTTTGTCCACAAGTACATAAAATCATCATATTCGGATAAAAACAGTCAAATGTGACAATATACAATGCCTCCTCAATGTGTTTGGGGGAAATGAAAAGAAAACTCGATTTCTGCCACAGGTAGAAAATGATTCCAGCAAAGAGATGAGAAATGCAGAAAAGGGGCGAAAACGAACTGCTGGTTGACTGCAAGACAGTTAGGTTTGGAATGACGGAAGCTATCACTCTTGTCACCGAGGAACCGCGAAGTCTAGGACACAAGGAAGAAAAATGGAAGATAATCAATAGGATGAAAAGCTTGGCCGAAATATCTTTTCAATCTCTGCTGATTAGAAAAAAAGTATGAAGCAAGTTGAAAGAGAAAAGCATGCAATAAAAGGGTATATTACAAAATCCGCAATAACAGCCTAGGTTCGGAACAAGCAAGGTCTAAGAACATCGAGTGATAGAAGACTAATGACCATCAATTAAGTATGAGGATTTTGATATGGACACTGTACAGTGATTCCTTAAATGCCGTATCAACAACCTAACAGATTCATCATGCAATATATGGAGATGGAAGTGTATAGGAAAGGTATATCGTAAAATCTGCAATAACATTCTAGGTTTGGAACATGCAAGGTCTACGGACTTCACTTTGAAAGTGATTTAAGACTGACGAGCATCACTTAAATGCGAGGATTTCGATACGGACACTGGACGGTGATTCCTCAAAACCATATGGAGGCCTAACAGATTCATCGCATAGGGACAACAAAAAGCATGCAATAAATGGAGATGAGATTTGCTATATAGCAATGTTATATTGGAACAAGCAAGGTCTAAGGACTTCACTTTGCAAGCAATTAAAGACTGAATCACTTAAATACAAGAATTTAGATATGGACACTGGACGGTAATTCCTCAAAACCATATGGAAGGACTAACAGATTCAACACATAGAAACATCAACAAGAAAAATCCCATTATCTTGAACAAATTTGAATACCAAAGCAAAAACAGTATGTCATCCCTATTATTCAACCCATCATAAAGAAGCTCGGGATTCGAAACAAATAGTAAAGGAAAAAAAATCTGCAGACCCTAAAAGTTAAATGCATAATTTCAGAATACAAAGACAAAATCTTGAACAATTTGATTTCCATTGACATAGATTTCTATTAAAAGAAAAGATCATATGCCTTTCATTGTCCAACAAAGGATCCAGCTTTGTCACAATGGTGTTGCAAGTCCTATTTTTGCATAAAGTAGGAAAGCAAGTTAGTGTATTGCTGAAATTTTTTTTTTTAACAAATAGTGTATTGCTGAAAATTATTGTATTTTTTATGGGGACAGATCAACTTAGTCCCTCTATTATTAAAAGGATCAATTTAGTCCTTATAATATTAAAAAGGATCAAATAAGTCCAAATTGTAACAGAGATAAGTTTACTATATAAAGAATATCTTGAAATTTATTATTAACTGCTGTTCAATTCCATACAAAAGATTTCATTTACAAAACCATAAAAAATAGTAAATGACTTGACCTTATTTGATTCTTTTCAGTAGTTCAGAGACTATATTGATCTATTTAGTAGTAGAGGGACTAATTTGATCAGGTCCCTATATATTTCCTCATAAAAATTATAACTAAGAGCAACACAAAAATCAATCATTTCTATCTAAAATCTCTACTTTGGGTTCTTGAAAAAACATCGAATGGAACTTAGGGAAGTAAACAAAAATGAGAAATAATGCTCAAGAAAAATTAAGGAAAAAATCCAAAAAAATAATAAAAATATGAACCTTGAGAGAGCCAGCTCCAGAAGGAAGAATCAACGGCGATGCTTGATTGTAATCGAGCAGAAGCAATGGCACTATGAAGTGGCATCATCGACTCTACTCCTCCCAACGCCGATACGATCCTTCAAATCGAAAGGAACGTTAAGAGTTTGACACAAAATTTAAACAGAAAATTGAAAAAGAAAGTACCTTGAAGCGCAAGGGAGGGTTCTTGTTGATGGAGAAGAGAAAGGTGAAGAAATGGGTTTGGGGGTTAGGGTTCTTAAAGTAAGGGATTTGGGTCGAGAAGAGAGGGATCTAGAAGCCGCCATTAATGCTGACCTGCAAAACGACGTCATTTTCTTGCTTGCTTGGTCTTCTAGCTGGTGAAAACCAGAGGCGAAGAAATAGGAGGCCAAGCTCATCCTTAAACCCTATAATTCAGATTCGAGATTTTAGATCTAAAAACGACGCCGTAACTCAACCCCGAGCCCCTTTGAATGCTTTTGAGAAACAGGTTACTGAACTATTAGTAAGTTTACGTTTTGGTCACTTAACTTTAAAGAGTTACAAAATGATCATTAAATTATTTGTAAATTTTTATTTAATCATTGAAATATTAAAATCATTGATATATTGTCTTCTCTATTCGCAATTTTTTATTATTTTTTATGTGAAATTATTTTAAACATCACAAATTTACGAAACAAAATTCAAACAATTTTTTTCGATATCCAGCTCATATTGACTTATATTTAAAGTATATTCTTCTATTCATCAATGGGTACTAATCCACTTTATCGATTATTGAATCGTCTCTTGGAGCTCACTTTCCCGACTTTAAAAAAAGTTAATAACCCAATAAATTAAATAAAAATTTCAAATAGTTGAATAACATTTTTGTAATTTTTTAAAGTTAAAAGATTAATAATTTAATGTCCTTTGTGTTATTTACAAAAAAAAATTGATTCTACAGGCCCTGGCCCAATCTCAAAGGAGCAATAGGCTCCGAAACGATGTCGTTACTTGTCATCCTAAAATGATCTGAAATCTGGAAATAAACCCCCAATTAACGAGCAGGTTCTTTTGTAGCTTGGTTTTACAGTCCGATCGGCGAAGACCTTAATCGTCTTCAAGTACCGTTAGATTAACCAACAACGAAAAGAAAATCAATGGCTGCGATCTTCGCTCGCAACTCTCTCACCACTCTCAGAGCTCGACATCTCGTATTAAGAACTCACTTTTCTCCTCTTTATTTTTTTTATTTGAAAATTTTCGTTTCCCTTAAACGCTAGATTTGTAATTTCATGGAATCGATTATAAATTCTCCATTTCCTTTGATATAGGCTAGGGGAATTAGAATGTTAGGATTTTTCTGGCATGCGGTGATTTAATTTAGGAAATGAATTAAGGCAAAGGGCAAGGCTCCGTAGGAAAAAGTTTAGGTTAGAGAATTTATCTACGTTGTTTGGAATATTAAAATTTTCTGTTTTAATTGCTTTACCTGTCGACTGAAAATGCTATATTAACTTCACTTTATTGATTCAGTGTTATCAGGCATCGTTATGATTTTCTAGGGTTCTTTGTTTTACTGAGTTCTTTGTTTTGCTGATTACTTTGTTATGTATTAATAGGCTTTGTCAGGGCAAGCGTTGCAGGGTTCATCACAACACTATGGGCTGCGACTCGGTGCACACTCCTATGGCACCATGAAAGGTTGCTCTACTCTCTCTATGTAATTCATTTTTATTATAAATGTCGTTATTTTGAAAGGGGAAGTATTTGAGAAATCTTTGGAGGATGGATGTAAAGTTAAGAATATGAATTATGACGAATGTTTTTTGCTATTAATCGGGAGAGACTGAGAGATGTTTTGAATTTTGAAACAGCCTGCAATGGGGAATAAGTGCTTCCATGTTTTTTTTTCTGGCACCATTCTACTCAAAAACCACTCTAAGACGTGCCTATTACAGCTTTTTTTCAATGCATGTTCACTAGCCTAGATGTTTGAATTTTACTTAATATTTAGATGTCTTGGCTCATTTATGTTTTAATGTGTGTAAACTGTAGATGATGAAGAAAGAGAGCAGCTTGCAAAGGAGATTTCGAAGGACTGGAGTTCTGGTAATTTAAAGCACTGAAATGTTTCCGTAACTTGTTACATGATTTATTTTAGGGAATAATGGTTTGTTATGCTCTGCTGAATTGCAGTTTTCGAGCGAAGCATAAACACATTGTTTCTAACTGAAATGGTTAGGGGTCTCATGTTGACACTCAAGTACTTCTTTGAAAGAAAAGTTACTGTAAGTGTCTTTTTATTTCCTTCTCTTTGGGGTTGGGGGTGGGGGTGGAGTGGACATTGAAGCAAATGCATGAATTATGATACTAACATGGCTTCTCTTCTGCAGATTAACTATCCTTTTGAGAAGGGTCCATTGAGCCCTCGTTTTCGTGGGGAGCATGCTCTCCGCCGATATCCAACTGGAGAGGAACGTTGCATTGCTTGTAAACTTTGTGAAGCTGTAAGTTGAAGCTTCATCTTATTGACCCCATTATCTAAATTGCTTCTTTTATTGGGTGGGAATAATACCATCATGGCATTGCCTGTGGGCTTTAACTTTTGAGTCTGTATTTTGCTTTAGATTGAAATTCTGACATTTAAACAGATATTATGGTCACTTAATCGATTCCTTTACTATATTTTCTTTGTGTTGTCTCTATTACTCCCACTGATTATAGAAGGGAGCCACATCTGCAACTGCAAATGTTTGGACCTGGTCAAACCGTGCTCGTATTTGCTATTGGAGTTTACTTATATGGATTTACTATCACGATTTATTTCTCATGAAGTGGTTGTGGTTTAATAGATATGTCCAGCACAGGCAATCACAATAGAGGCTGAAGAACGAGAGGACGGAAGTCGTCGGACAACAAGGTGCATCGTCTCTCTTCTTCTTCTGTTATTGTTGTCTCCTCTGTCTGACATCAGTTCAAAATTTCAGGTATGACATCGATATGACCAAGTGTATCTATTGTGGACTTTGCCAAGAGGCATGTCCTGTTGATGCGATTGTTGAAGGACCCAACTTTGAATTTGCCACCGAGACTCACGAGGTTCATCTTCCTTTTAATTAAATCATAAACAGCTACTATCCCTTGCAAGTTGAAGTAATATTTGTTATTGTCAATGATCTTGCAGGAACTTCTATATGACAAAGAGAAGCTGCTCGAGAATGGTGACCGTTGGGAAACTGAGATCGCAGAGAATCTCAGATCCGAAAGCCTTTATCGCTGATGTTGTTCCTCTACTTTTTTGCTTGCTCAGTTGCTGAAAATAAAATGATACATGCATGTTCTTGCAATGGCATATACCATGTTTTTAGGGCATTGACACTGTGTCTATGCTATGAATTATTTTGTTTTTGCTACATTTTAATGCAATGATGGATAAATGAATCCTATGGAAATCCTAGGTTCAGGGAACAAATTTTCAATTTGTAAAACTTTGCCAAATGAGAAGTGACAAGATTTTTCTGATTTGTTTATTATTATTATTTGATATACAAATGGTGGAGTTCGGATTAAATGATCACCATGTATTTCCTTTTTCATATTTTCGTGAATTTTTAATCCCCATGTGGAGTTAAAAAAACTCGTTGCCATTCCTTGGTCAAGTAAATAGGGTTTTAAAATTTTCATATCATTTTGAGTTTAGATTATTCTCAATTTCAAGTTTGGTCGTTTTAGGTTTTTCAAGTTTGGTCGTTTTAGGTTTTTCTAGATTTACGTTATTTCGGGTTCAGGTCATTTCACTTGGTTAGTTTAATTTTTTAATATAAATTATTTTTTAGTTTGGGTCATTTTGAATTTAAATTATTTTGAGTTTCGAATCATTTCAATTTTATAAATTGAAATTTTTTAGATTAAGGATCATTTTAGATTTAAATATTTTTTTATTCAAGTTGGACAATTCGAGTTACTACTTTTATAATCAAATTGGATTTATATTTTAGTAAATTCAGAAGTAAAGTTGTTCAAACCGAAATAGATAAGTCAATTAGATTGAAAATTGATGGAGATAGTGATTCGAAAAGAGAGGTTAGCCCAATTGACTGGTAAACCATTTGAGAATTGAAGTTGAAAACTATTATTGAACTAATTGAAACAGTTTTTTTTATTGTATTTTTAATAATTTATTTAATTAAATTGAACGAAGAAACCAGTCCAGTCCGATAGAGACTGCACAATCCAATTGCAAAACGTTCCTCCAATAAAATTATGCCATATAGATATTTCTTACATGTCAGCCCTATCTCTCCATACACCCAACATGAAACATACTCGTCTTTCTGATTTCTCTTCATAGCAAAAATGGAGTTCAAATGGAAATGCTAACATCTTTAACTTAGGATTTACTTGAAGAAAACTGGAAAAAAAAAAAAAAAGAATGGGCAATGTTCTTCTTTATTTGGATCAAGCCTACTGTCGTTCTTAAAGCTTAAAATGTTTCTTCAAAATTTTACTTGTTTCGAGCAGGTTTCTCCTCAACCCTTATGTCTGGAGCAGGTAGAGTAACTATTTATTGCTTTACATAATGGAGTGTCGGAGCATTATATAATGAATATGTTGTTTCAGGTGGAGAGAGGTGACTTTTGACTTATAATTATGGAAGACAAGGTGAGCTGCGGTGGTTAGGATGGTGGTTGAAGGATATACGGCGGTGGATGGGGGTGGTTGGATTGGGAAACGTTACTTTCCTTTGTTACTATAAATAAATAAAACGTGACATCAAATGGTTCCATGGTCTAGTGGTCAGGACATTGGACTCTGAATCCAGTAACCCGAGTTCAAATCTCGGTGGAACCTCCATCTGCTTTTCTTCTTTTTTTTTCTTTTTTTAAATTGTCAATTCTAATTGTTATTAATGGATCTTTCAATGGAATCCATGTTTGTCTGTTTATCTCCTTTGTATCTTTCAATGGAATAGTAATGCATGTCTGTTTGTTTATATCCTTTATATATATGTGTATATATGGATACACTTGCATCACCAATTTCATGACCATAAAAATAACACCCTTTTTATCAATTTGTAATCTGAAAATTTTACATGACAAAAAAGAACAAAGATCAATTACAGATTAAACCGTAAAAAGCTTGTTTTAAACCCTGAAAACAAGCTGTCGAAAATCGAATCCGAAAAAAAAAACCATCGTATATGTGCATATTGGAAGTCTTGAAAAAACCTGATTTACCTCATCGGGTACCAGCCAAAAGGTCTTATTAACAAAAATGAATAAAAGAAACAAACTAAATCTTATATGCTAGTTAGGACGGCAGTCTTTCGGTTTCTTGTGGTGGTGGCTCAGGGAATATGAATATCTCCTTCGAATGGTGTTTATGGAAGGATGTATGGTCAGCTCCACCTTCAGCTCTAGTGGTGGAGGTTCCTATATCGGAAGAGCTTCGATGCCAGCTACCAAAAAGAGCAGCATTCCATGAACCTCTTGAGGATGTTGTTCTAAGCCTTGCCGAGCTTGAATGATCCTCCCTAACTATCCTTAATGGATTTTCCAAAGCTTTGAGAATGTATCTCATTAGGGGTCGCCTAGACGGTTTCAAGTTGAGACATGATCTAGCAACGATGGCCATGGCCCAGACTTCTTCCAATAGATCCTCGTCCACGAGAAGAGATGGGTCTAAAATTTTTGTCACGAGTTCTTTATCATATATACTGATATATGGTAGTGTTTGTTCTAACCATTCCTTCATCTCGGTTTCACTTGATGCATTCATGTCTAACTTACCAGTTACCAGTCCAAGTAAAACCATCCCGAAACAGTAAACATCATATGCACATAATGCCGTAGAAGAATCTAGCCATTTTACAAATAAAAAAGGAAATTTCAGCAAAAGCTCAAGGATATCACGGCAATAGGTGCCGGTTCCTATACATGCGACCATATAAGAGATGGAACAAACACATTGGGCCTAATACGATAAGAAATCAATGAATGAATGGCGATCGAGATCTAAATAAGCTTGAACTTTTACAAACAAAAAGTACACGTACCTGAAGAACCCCGTTCCGACAATGACCTGCATGCAACAAAGAAAAGCCGTATGAAACCCTTTATCAAGTAAAACTTGGTACATTTTGTTCGGAACAATAAAAATTCAAAAAAAGGAACGTAGATAAATTCATCATGTGAACAAGGACGATCCTACGGAATACTCACCGTGGCAACTGCAGTAATCTTGTAATTCCATTTTGACGGCCATCGTCTTCTTGAAGACAGACCTCGCTCAAGCTCCCTAGTCGTACCTCAAATTTATCATCGAGGAGTATACTACTAGCTCGAACATCTCTTCAACAACATAAAAAAGAACATATTGTTGATACAAAACAGATTTATAAACACGGAAACATACAAAATCTTCATCATACAATAGTTTGCCTACATAAAGCGCAACTAAATTCAGAAATTTAAGCATAAAAAAAGGGAAGCTGAAAAAATACCTATGGACGACCGGTGGTGTGCATTCATGATGAAGATAAGAAAGGCCTTCAGCAGCTCCTATAGCGATTTTCAATCTTGTTATCCAATCTAACGACTGTAAACCATCAGTTTCTGAATTGATTTTCCTGTACAAAGAACTCAACAAGTCCCCGTTTGGCATATATTTATAAACCAAGAATTTTTCGTTCTCTTTCTCCAAGCAGTGTCCCAATAGGGGAACCAGTCGTGTATGCGTAAATCTGTTAAAGAAATCCAATTCTGATAAGTACACTTCCTTTTTAATCGATTGCAAATCGACCCTTTTGATGACAACAGGAAGCCCACTTTCTAAGATACCCTTGAAGAGATCCCCGGAATGGCCGTGCTTGATGAGGTTCGCTTTGGTGAAATCACCAGTGGCTTGAAGAAGTTGCTGATACGTAAATAGATCACCTAGGCTCGAAAAATTAATAGCTAATCCAGGTGAAGGAGGTGTTGTTTCAGCACAGACTTGTCCTACATCAATCCCTCTATGACTTACTCTCCTTCGTGTACGGACACGTAGGACCAGCAATAGAAACAACGTTAGTAGCATGATAAATCCGGCTCCGCCTAAAACCGCAGCCAATATAATTCTATTTCTGTTGCTGTTACTCTTCCCACTTTCGGGAGCTGGAGGCCCGAAATTATCGAAACTCAGGCCCCTCTCGCCATAGAATGATACACAATCTGTCAGAGTCCTCTGATTTGACATGTTTTGGAGACAATTAGTACCGAGAGATGCATTGCCAAGCACGAAATCTGGAACACTGCCTTCAAAATAGTTTCCCGACAAATTCATAGAACTGAAACGTCTGAGTACAGTCGTGAGACTTCCATAAAACTTGTTCCCGGAAATGTCGAGTACTGCAGCAGTGGCATTATCATCCGAAGCAAAATTCGGCAGCTCGGTGGAGAAGTTATTATGAGAGATATCGAGAAGGTTCAAGCCTGATATTGACCATATTACTTCAGGGAGTTCACCGGTGAAACTATTGTTTCTAAGGACTATAACCTGCAACAAACTTGGAGATCGGAACAAATTGACCGGCAACAACCCGGTGAGACCGTTGTTCCCTAAGACCATTCTCTGCAAATTCCGTAAACCACTAATATCTTCCGGTACCAACCCTGACAAACTGTTACTGCTGAGATCAAGGTCAACCAAGCTATCGAGGTCACCAAGTTGTGCAGGTATCGAAAACCTTAAACTATTGCTTGAAAGATTCAAGATTTGTAGTTGCGAAAGTACCCCAATGCCTGGAGGAATCGACCCGGTAAGCAAATTCTTCGAAAGATCAAGAACCGAAAGGCTTAACAATCGACCCAAACTCGAAGGAATCGCCCCGGTAAGCTTATTATCCGACAAATACAGAACACTCAAGTTCCTCAAATTCCCAATACTCGAAGGTATAACACCAGTGATATTACAAGACCTGAGATCCAACACTTGTAGTGTCAACAACCGCCGGCCAAACCAATCCGGGATCGAACCAGGAAGCAAGAACTTAGAGGCATTAAAAGAGACCAAACGCGTAAAATTCACAAGGGAATCGACGGCAAACCGCGGGTTTTGTCTACCGACCGTTGTCCTTCTAAACCCGGATATGTTAATCCCGAAAACACTACCGTTTTCACATTGTATACCGTTCCAACTCGAACAAGGATCAACTTTTCTAGGCCAATCCCTACTTGTAAGCCCCAAAGATGATCTAAGTTCAAACAAAGCTGTAAACTCGAAACTCGAACTCAGTCGCTGCTCGACTGTAGGCTTGAACAACAGCGACAACAACAATAGATAAAATAAAACTAAAGCTACCCCTATATTTCTCTGATCCACCATGGCTCATAAAACCCTAAACCCAATTCTCATATTATCTTCTATACATAATATGCAATGAGAATTTAACAAAAATAAAAGAACTAATAATAAAAATAATTTCTTACTTAGAACCCAATAAAGCTCTTACCTTGATACACAAAAACTCATACTTTTTCTTTTTGGTCCAAATCTCTATCAACTTTTCTTCATCTACTTTGTGTGTGTGTCTATGTGTGTTTTTTAATTTCTCAATTTTCTTTCAGTTGACAAAATAGACAAAAATGAAAGTTTGAATCAATAATTAGTAAAAAAATCTTAATTAATTAATTAATTAATCAATCAAGGTTGGTCAAAAACTAAAGTGGTGGACTTTGAACACTCTGTCTCTTTCCTTTTCAAACACTGACAAATCAACTTATCAAAAAGAAAAATAGAAACTTTCAGAGATATAGCAATAAAAAAATAAGGTAATAAATTAAACAAGGAATAGTAAAAGAGATTGAACCGGTGATGGGGATTGAAATCTGAACCGGTGGCACCATTTTTGTCTCGCGACAAAACCAGGTCCGGCGCCGTTTATCTCGTTTAAAGCCGGTTATATAACCAAAGCTTCAAACATTACATTCTCTGTCTTTTTTTCATTGTTTTTGTAAGAAAAAAAGGGATTTTTTTGGTGAATCTTTTAAGCTGAATTTGTTTAAGGAAACTCACTTTATTGCTAATTGTTGACCCAAAAAAATACAGAGAGATCCTAATTTTTTTAACAGTTGTTTTGGTGCTGGGGTTATCTGTTCTTGCTATTTAAGCAAACACGTTTTACTTTTCCTTAAATTTTTTTGGTCAAATTCGGGTTTTAGTCCCTTTATTATGCTCAAGTTTAGTTCTAATCCCCGTATTTTAAATTCTCAATTTTTTTCCTTTAAAATTATTACTTTCAACGACTTGATCAGTTAAACTCGTTTTGGGTTAGGTTTGGATTTATATTTTTTAATTCGAATAGATTGAATTCAATCCATTTTATTGTTTTATAATTAATTATATATATATAAATAATTTTATTTTGATAATTTAATTTAAATAAAAATCATTTTTAAATAATAAAATGTGTCTTTTGGGTAAACCAACTTCAAGCTCTAGTCTGAAATTTTTTTTGGAATAATCCTTGACTAGTTCATCAACACCTTTAATTGGAATGATTTTTCTATATATAAATTATGTTAATATTTTAATTATTTAGACTAATAATATTATAATAGTAGTAAATGTAAAAATGTAATTATTAAAATCATAATTACATCTTCTTTTAATTATAAAAAATTTTAATACCATTAAATTGGGAAATTTTTAATTACATTTTGAAACATAAATTAAAAGCAAGTATTAAAATTTTAAAATATACTCAATTTAGTGAGATTTATTAGTAATAATAATTATAAAATATATTGCAATTACATCCAAATTTATTTATTTATTTTTAACTCTATTTTAAATTTTATTCAAGTTTTTTAGTCAATGCAAGGAGTAGGTGGTTGTGAGATTTTTGCTTGCTTCAATTATTTATTTATTTTACTATTGAATGATTATCTTAAATGTATTCTTATTGGATATACATCTTTCTTTTGACTAAGTTTAATCTTTTTGTTGGGTTTTGATAATGATGAGATAATGGAATAATTTATTCATATTCAAACTCTATGTACTTTTATTTTATTTTAATTATATTTTTATTAGTTAAAATTTTATTATTAGTTATTATATTATGGGTAAATTGCAGATTTAGTTTATATATTTTATACCAGTCCTTTTAGTCTTTATGCTTTTTAAATTTTAGAATTTCAGTCCTGATCAAACAGTAGATAGTAAATTTGTCAAGTTAAATTATATTGTTTTTAAAATCTTACGCGACAAACACGTTACTAATATTATTTGTTGCAACTCATTCTGTATAATTTATCATATTTATTGTTATATTTTCACCTAAATATTTTGATTACTCGCTTTTTATTTAGGATTTTGAGCTGTGATATACAAGAATATAAGTGGTGAAGTTATTTGATCTAACGAGGATACTATTTGAAAAATCCTAATGTGATTTACTTATAATATTCGGAGAGATATTGTTATTGAAAAAGAAGATAACTCTCTATTTCATATGGTTTGGAAAGCTTTTTTTTGGATTAAATTAAAGAGCATTAATCGATCGTACTAGTTGGATATTCAAGTTTTACACTACTTGTATATTGAAAACTTGTTTGTTGCTTTATGGATAAGTTCAGGGCCGAATCTAAATTTTTTTTTAAGGAGTCGGAATTTTATAATAAAATTTTGAGAGATCAAAACATAATTTTATAATGTAATAATTTATTATTTCATTATTTTTTAAAGAATTAAACATAATTTTATTCATTTTGGGGTCAAAGTGAAATTTTACTATAAATTAGTTTTTTTAATTTAATCATTGTATAAGGGGCTTAAATAGTAATTTTTCATTTGAGGGAGGGCGAAGAACCCTGCCAACCTCTCCTAGATTTGCCCCTAGATAAATTGAGTGAGCATTGTTTTGTTCATTAAAGATAACGTGAATTAGGTGCAATTTTGTAGGTAAAAAAATTGTTATTTCCAAGGAAATGACTTAACAGGAGAGTAAACCCACTCGAATCATAGAATTACAATTGTAACTTAGTGAGTGAGTGAGTTGAACTTAAATTACATGATGTACTATTAATTCATAGTGAATTACTATTAGGGCAATGCCTTGTAAACGTATATAAGGGTTTTGATGGCTGTTTCTTTAGTTGCAACTTATAATTCAACTGACAAATAAGTCAACACTAACAAATATTATCATACGTATAATTTTATGTCAACTTGTTATTTCTACGTAATACTCAAAAAAAGCTATTTTATTTTAGTTAATGAATTCATGATTGGAAATTTAAAATCGAAACCATATAAGAACTAAAAATGATTAAGTTTAAAAATAAGAATCAAAATGGTGATGTTATTTCTTATACATTTTTTTATACTTGGGAAATTTCACAATTTGACCCTAAATTAGTAAATTTGAAATTTTAATGGAGTTATTTTTTTTTAAAAAGTTTTTAAAGTATTATTTATTTTGGAGCCATCAAACTCTTCATGGAGTTAATAGTGTCCTTGGTCAGGAAGTGCTTTGAAAGACTATTTGAGGCAACGAGTTCAAGAGAATAGGAAAACCTTGTCAGGACGAGCAATACGTGGCACACAACCACTTACCTCTTGAAATGTGTATTTTCGATTATGGAGATAATCAAGTGCTTAATCAAAGAGAAAATTACTTTATAGCCCCTCCCCAAAATTAAAAGTTTCAATTTAGTCATTGTTAACCTTTGATTAAATAGAAAATTTATAATTCTAGATTTAAAAAAAAATTTTTAATTTAAGTAGTTTTAATATAATATTTTTAACTTTGCCCCTCTAAATTTTATAATCTTATTTCCTCTCCCTAAACAATTTTCTAAGGCTAAAATTTATTTGGATTAATTCTGTCAACTAATTTAATATATATTCCTAATATATGGTGATGTGACATATAATTATTGATTTTTTAAACAATTGGGAAAATATTATATTTTTCATTTTTTATTATATGTGCAAAAAAGCCTCAAATTATTAAAAAAAATGTCAATATGATGCATATCATGCCATCACAATTTTTTTTAAAGCAACACAAAAAAATATTACATATTTAAAAAAGTAAACAAACTATAAATGATTAAACTACAATAGAGAGACTAAATCCAAAAGAAATACATAGTACAAGTACCTTTTAAAAAATTGACCTTTAAATTTAGAGTTCAATCCAAATAATTTATAAGAGATAGATATTCAATAAATCCAAATAAGACTGACTTTTTTTTATATTTTAAGAAAAAAAGAAAAGTAATTTGGATGGTGTCTTTGTCGTCGTCGTCGTCATCATCATCATCTTGATTTTTCCCAAGAGATTGGAATATTATCTTCAATGGTGTCATTATCATGGCCGTTTATTATTTTTCAAATTAGTTAATTAGATGAATAGATAATATCGTAAAAGTAGTCAACAAAAAAACAAGGGGAAACTACAAATTTGGTCATCCAATTTTCATAACTTTTTATTTGAAGTATTGAAAATAAAATAAAATTGTAAAATGAGTACTCATGTTGCATGATTTGATCATTTTAATCACTTGAAATTTTTGTAATTAATAAATAATTTATATAATTTCCATCTAAATATTAGAATTTCCACGTCATGATGATATGGAAATTTCAACTCTCTCAAAAAAAGGTTAAATGTTTTTAAATCTATCTTGGTTTTCAAAGAATGCTCCAACTTTATTCATTTTATCATTAGCCAGGGCGTAGGTAGAGGGGCTGGCAGGCGCTTTGCCTTCTTAAAATGAAAAATTTTCTATTTAAATCTTTTAATTTTTTTGAAATTTTAAATTAATAAAGGTAAAATTACACTCTGCCACCCTAGAAATGATAAAAAAAATTATTTTAATTATTTAAAAATTATAAAGATATAGGTTATTAAAATGGTGAAATTATATTTTTACTCTTGTAAAAATTACAATTTAATTTCGGCCCCCTAACAAAATTTTTTGACTTCACCCCTGTCATTAGCTCCGCCAAATCTTTAGCAAAAGTCAATCCATGGTTGGAAGCTTGCAAGCCATAAGCTTTGACCTATTCCAATGGTGTGCCCTCCTCCACTCTCAATCTCAAACCCACTATCAAAACCTCATAAAACACCATAAATCGACCCAAACTTAATTCCACCAACATCACTGTCCACCCTTCAACTTTTATACCTAAAGCTACAAATGAATCAACCCCGCTTGTTTTTTCTGTTGATAGGTTAGATTCTCGGTTGAACGTTAGGAAACACTACCAAAAATGGAGTCTTTCCCCTATATCCCAGTGCCTCATCCTAGACTCGCGTGGTGGATTTTTTCAGACTTTTAATCATCTGTATTCTCCTATTTGAGTGTGTTAATAATAAATTGGGAAGTCAAATCCATCAAAGAAGGAAAAAGTTTGAAAATAGTCCTTGAAGTTCCTTTTAGTTGAATGTGGTAAGGATAAATAGAAATGCAATCTCTGAATCTCTTACATCCAGCCTACAACCCAAATCTCCATCATTAGGAAAAATGAGAAAGCCTTAAACTATAACTTGAAAAACAAAAAGGAATAAATTAAAAAAAATAAAACATAAAAAAAAGATGTTTTCAAAGATTATCGATTGAACGAAGCCCTCGGTGCTCTCCTTCTAAATATTGACAGTGGGTTTGGTGTTAAGAATGAGAAAAATAACATAACTCAAAACCCAGGCAATCGAATAGTCAGAGAAGGAGATCGAAAGACATTAACTCTCGATTTCAAAGTAAGATTTGAAGAGTTTATGTCGGTTTAGGCATAACTAATGGAGGATTTGAGACGAGGAGGAACAATGGAGAGTTCTAGTGAACCAAGCTATAGGAAAAAGACCATCAAATTCACGGCGATAAGTTGGAAATAGCAAGGGTACCTTTAATTCTTTATTGTATGGCTGTAACCTACGGTGATTGAGGCCCTATAAATTTGTATCTACTATTCTCTCTTGTTCATACTATAATTCTTTTAGTTTTATTATACGTTATCAACACGATCTTACTCAGAGTGATAGTTTTTTAATCGACGATCAAATTTTTTCTCCATGATTTTCAAGATCTTAGACGACAAGATGTAAAGTTTTTATAGGAAGTTTCTTCTATTTAATGTTTCATATCTAATTATACTTTTTGTTAATTCACGATCAATTATAATTGCTTAGGTTAACTTATTTTAATTTTTATATTCTCAATGATGGTGAAAGATTTGATATCGTTATCTATATGAAATGGGGAAATAAGATTTACTCTCAAACTTTGCTATTGATAAATTTTGATTGGATTTACAGTCTATTATTAGAGTTTAATTTGTTTACTTCTTGATAAATTCATCAAGTCTCAACATTGAAAAAGAAATACACATCAACTTAATTAGATATCTACATTTACATTATTTTTCTCAATAATAACATCTTTAAATATTAAATCGACTTGATATATGGTTTAAATATTTGAGATTATGTTCTTTTTAAGTTTTGATTCCATGGGTTACTTGAAAATGAATATTGATTGACTTATTTATATCTTTACAGTATGCAATTTTTTGTTCATAAACCAATTGACTTATGATTGTTGGTAAATCAATGAATTTTATGATTGTTCGGATTTAATTTAGTTCAAATAAAGATTGCGTTCCTCTAACGCCTCTTCTTAAATTGGTTATAGAATTTGAAAATTTTCAATACCCGTACATGTGTAAAGACAATTTTTGAGGAGTGTCTAAATTGATTTTTAGGTCGATTCTAATCTAGAATTTCAAGTTTAATTGTTGTTATTTTTAATTATTAAAATTATTTTAGTTGAAAACATTTTCATAAACTTACAAATGAGAATTACTATATTAATTTGGCCATTGACATTTTTATAGACCTTACTTGTATTAATCAATTGTTTTATAAGAAGTATAAAAAAAAAACTCGTGTGGTTTGATTTTGCAAATGTCTTATATTTTGCCTACTGTACATCCATGAAAAACTTGTTACTTTTGTAAAGTTGTCAAAAGTAATTCATACGATTTATATTATTCCATTAATTCATTATTTAGAAAAATGACATAAGCAATTCTAAAAGGAAAAGATCAATGAACATAAACAGTTAAATTTTGAGTTGAATTTCATGCACGTTTACAATGATGGATATGAAAAAATTGCTAGTCCTTACATTATGTCTGATTTTGATGTTTAATATGTGTCTTTTATTCATACATTTTATTTAATTTTGTCTCTATACATTACTTACTAGTTATTCTTCGCAGTTAATCATGTAAAAAATTTGTGATAAAATTTATAGAAATATGAGTTACATTATTTTATATCTTTGAAGTTTCGATCAATAATGAGAGAATTTATATGGATAATTTTATTTTATTAATAATAATAATAATAATAATAATAATAACCTACAACCAAACAAACCAGAAAATAAGTAACCATAGTTAACCTCACTCTGCTTTTTCCCTCTATAAAAACTAGGTCTAGATCTCTTCATCTCTCATTCTCTTCTATCTCCAAAATACCCTTTCCATTTTCCCTATATTTCCTCTGCCGCCCCTAGGGTTTAACTACATTCCCCACATGGCTTCTGCAGATGTCGAGTACCAGTGCTTCGTTGGAGGTCTAGCATGGACCATCAACGATCGTGCTCTCGAAGAAGCCTTCAGTGCTTACGGCGAGATCGTCGGTTCGAAGGTCCGTTTGTCGCAGTGATCGGACTCCAGATCTGACTCGAATCCGACCCGACCCGGGCCTCCATGTCTATGATCTGTGATCCTTGATCTGTTATTTTGTGTTACTACTCGATAATCTCTTGTTACTATTCTAATCTGTTTTCTAAAGTCTCGCTGGTACGTTCCATCTTCATACCCTCTGGGCCGAAGATCGATCGATTGTAACAATTTTTAGTTTTTTTTTTTTGAGATTTTGTTGATTTATTTATTTTTTCTCAGATCATTAACGATCGTGAGACTGGAAGATCCAGAGGCTTTGGCTTCGTTACTTTCCGTGATGAGAAATCTATGAGAGATGCTATTGAAGGGATGAACGGTCGGAGTCTCGATGGAAGGAATATAACCGTCAACGAAGCACAATCTCGCCGAAGCGGCGGCGGCGGCGGTGGAGGATTTGGAGGAAACGGTGGGTACAACCGTGGTGGAGGCGGTGGATATGGTGGTCGCCGTGAAGGTGGATATGGAGGTGGTGGTTACGGAGGTGGACGCCGTGATGGTGGTGGATACGGTGATGGTGGATCTCGTTACTCAGGTGGCGGCGGTTCTTGGGCTTAGGTTAAGGCGTTTTAGGGTTTGAGTGAGCTTTGGCGCTTATTTTAGGGTTTAATGGGTTTGCTTGTTAGTGTCTGGTTTCTATCGATATTTTTCTTGTATTATCAGGAGTTTTAAAACATAAAAGTGGAATGAAGTAAATGCCTTCTTTTCAGTTCATTGCTTGTTACCTCTCTTTTTTATTTTTATATGAAGAGTGGAAAAATAAACAAATAAACATTTCTTTAAATAAATAAATTGATTGAAAAATATTGTATAAAACGGTATAATTTTGCATAATAATTTCCAAGGTTAGCTAGCTGTCAACGCCGGTACGGCGGCCCCTCAGCAGATTTTTCGGTATTCCCTTTTCTCTTCCTCCCATGCAAGGCGGCGCTGTTAATAAAAAACTATGGTTTTTGTAGGGTTTTGTCCTTCGTAACTTTTGAGCTTCAGGCCTATAATGAAATGATGTTTGGTTTATTTGTTGAATTATAAATTTATTTTACATTTTTTTCAATTTTATAATTTCTTTTAAATATTATTAGGCTAACTAAATTTGACATTTTAAACATCGAAATTAAATTCAATTATTAAAAATTAGATTTATCCACAATTTTTTTAGATAACTAGACTATATTTTAAAAAATATTATTATTAAATAAATTAATTTAATCTTTATATTATTTTAAAATTTTGAAATTAAGTTAAGTTTTTAGTATATGTTAATTCAACTCATGAACATCTTTACTTATTATGGGCCCGGTAATAACGAGCCCAAAGAGTGCGACAAAAATAACCCAATTAGGCCTATTGTATGGAGTATAGAAAATTCAGGTTTGGGGTTAAGTTTTTTGCACCACTATCTAAAACACCACTAATAAATTTATTATATGGAAATAAGGTTAATTGTATCATTTGGTACTTAAATTTAATTTTAATGTTTAATTTAGTATTTTATATTTTTTTTCTAATTTAATACCTGAGTTTGACTTCAAATTACAATTTGATATCCGGGTTAAACAACATCATGTGGCCTGATAAATGTTTGACAAATGTGCTATTGTAAATAAAAAAAAAAATCAGGTACCAAATTGAATGTCGAAGCAAACTTGTTCTCTTTGATTCTTAGATTCTCCATTACTCTTGTATGAGGATCAAAATGAAAGTTTGTGACAAAAGTAAGAAAGGACACGAAAGCAAACTAGGTAAAAGCAAAAAAAGCCACAAGTGGAACAAGCACAGTGAATCAACCCTAGTTAAGAGATGCTGGAGACGGAGCACACCACCAACCCCTTCAAGGCCATACTATAAGCGAAACCAGTAGAGAAAAAGCAAAGCAAATAAACAAAATAGTAAAGGAAACGCTAAAGGAAAAGAGGAGCATGGTTGAAAAAAGGAAATAGTGAGTTGAGGTCGGAAAAAAGGGGGCTACCTAGGGGCAAAGCCAAAATAGTTCTTTAGGGGGACCGAATGAAATTTTAATTTTTTATAATTTATATATTTAAAATTTTTGAAGGATTAAATCAAATTTTTATAATTTTAGGGGGACCAAAGTATAATTTTACATTTACTAATTTAAAATTTAAAAAAATTAGAGAGTCTAAATAGTAATTTTCTATTTTAGGGGGGCTGGGGCCCATGTTACCCCCCCTCTAGATTCGCCTCCGTTGCCACATGCACAAAACCTGGCTACAATGCTGTATTTTTCGAATTTTGAGATTTTAGTCTTGACTAGATGATAGCAGTTAAATTTATTTGATTAAATTTTACTATTAGTCCCGTATTATGTGTAAGATTGTAGATTTAGTCCATGTTCTCTGATTAAATCATTCTTAGTTTTTATATTTTTCAAATTTTGAAAATTCAATTTTAATGCAAACAACAATTGTTAAATTTAGTAACTGGTTTTTTGTGAGTAATAAGTGAAAATAATAACCTAACATTTGATCTAGACTAAAATTTTAAATTTCTAAAAGCATAAGGACTAAAAATTATTAAATTAAAATACAAGGACTAAATCTACAATTTACACATAGTAAAAAGACTTCTAATATAGGTTAAATTATGTTATTGTTCCATGTACTTTACGAAAGTTATGGATTTAATTTCTACACTTTAATTTAATCATTTTTAGTTTTTGTACTTTTTAAATTTTAAAATTCAATCCTCATCAAACGATAACTGTTAAATTCATTAAGTTCTGCTATTTCCAAAATCTAACACGAAAAACATATTATTAAATGTGTAATGTCATGTCAACTTATTATTTTCACATATTACTCACTAAATATCTACTTAATGAGTTAATAAATGTCATTGGCGTCAAGATTGAGCTTTCAAAATTCAAAAAGTAAATGAACTAAATCCATAACTTTCATAAAGTACAGAGATCAATAGTAGAATTTAACCAATATATTGATTACAAAATAACGAAACAGATACGAAGCCGACATTGACTTTTATATATGCACTTTAGGGAAAAGGACAGAACAATATCAGCATAAGAACATACGAATCTTTGCCCCCACCATATCTTGCTTTGGTCTCTTTGAATCTTCCAACATTAGAATCAATGTACGATGAAAAATACTAATGTACAATTTTTGTATAAAACTCCAATACCATATATATATATATATATATAATATACTTCTTCCATGCTCTATAATTCATAACTCGAAACCATTTAGATGAGATTAATTATGATGAGATCAAAAATTTTCACGATATCATTATTTGATGTTTTTGATAAATACAGGGACAATGTTAGAGATTATAGAGCAAATTGTAATTTAAATCTAGTCCCTTCGAGAGGAACTTTTAAGATAAAAGTATTATGGAGTCAAATTACATTTTGACTTTTCTACTAAAAAAAATAAATTAATTTTGTTTGTAAGATTGGAGAGCAATATAATCCTTTTTGTTAAAAACTTTACCATACTGTTAAAATTGACATGGTATAACGTGCATCTCTTTGTTGACGTACGAGAAATAATTTTTAACTGTAGAAATGAATGGAATTTTTAATAGAATGATCAATTTATTCTTTGATTTAACGTATATTGATTAATTCACTTATTTTTTAAATAAAGAAAATAAGATGCAATCTAATTTCTTTTATAGAAATCTCCATAATACTTTTACCGATTTCTAACTCCGCTCATATTTTCTATGAAAAATTATGAACAAATATAAGAATTTAAGGTTAAAATCTCGAACTAATCTCATTATTTTATCCATTATCTGTTTGCAATTTGCATGGGCTCGTGTCATCTTGCTACATCACATCTTTTACATTTTATATAAGCCACATGTATCTACCAACTTTTCAATGCTTCTTTCCTTAGAAATGCGAATAAAAAAAAAAATCAATCCAATTGTACCCAAAAAATACTTAATTTGTGATATGAATTTATATAACAACCTTAGCGTAATTTAACAATATTGATTTTACCAATTGAATCTTAATTCGATTGATATCGGTATTATTGTTAGTATAGGAGGTCGTGGGTTCGAGTGTGTTAAAACGCATTATCCTTCTATTTAGGGTTGAGGAAGAGCTACGAATAATCTAGACATTATATAAAAAAGAACAGATATGATAAGAACTTATAATAATATTAATATTAAAAAAATAACAATAATTTTATGATTTATGATATTCGTTACGATAATTTCAAATAAAAAATACGTCAACAATTACAATTTAAATCCGAAAATGTCTAAGTCATATTCATACAATTATTGCCATTTGCCTTTGCATATTCCCTCCTATACACCCCTATACCTTTTCTTTTCACCCCTCTTCCTAGGCTTTCCCTTTGCAAATAAAATAATTCAACCAATTGGGAAAAAAAATATTCCATTCTCCCAAATTTCACTTTGTTCAAAGATTAAATTGAAAGGGAAAAAACCCATAAAAGGCACTAACTTTATTCTTTTCACTTAAGTTGATATCTACAAAATTAAGTAAAAATTTGACCAATGCAAATGCACATTTTAATTAATAGTATAACTATGGTGAGTAAAGATATCATTCCCAAAAAGATTAAAAGTACAAGTAATTATTGTCTTTCTATTATTTAATCGAATAATTTGATTGATCGATTTAAAAACTAAAGTTAACTAAATTATTTAACTAACGAACACGACAAAGAACAATTCAAGAGATTAATCGATTAATAACCAAGAAGCGAAATAATACTCATGAAAGAATTCACCTAGAAGGCGGTGTGGAAATGGGTCATCCAGTGTGACTCTTATAGCTTGCTCTGATTTTTTAGTTTTCGCTTGTTTTTCGCTTCGTTTGCTTCTAAATGCTCTATTAAGCATAAAAACATAAATTTAAAGGATTAAAAGCATAAAATTCATAATTAACATCGAATAATCTCTCATAAACGCATTAAGAACAAGATTAAAATATGTTAATTTTAGTGCTTATCATGAGCCTAAGCAATGTATATTCAAAGTAAGTTGTAACTTTTGGACGAATAAAAAAATTTCCCACAATAATTATAATTTGGGGTCTTTGAATTTAATAATTAAGTTTTGAAACATGTACATTTTCTTTGATTCGTTTTAGCATCTGAACTTAGTAATTAAGTTATTTTAATATCTAAACTTTTATTCTTTAAAAGTGTGATAATAAAATACTTTTATTCTTTGCTAGCGGGTCTTTTCTTTAAAAAAAATTAACAACCCGGTAGCTTAAATAAAATTTTTTAAACAGTTCAATGGTCATTTTGTAATTTTTTAAAGTTGAGTGACCAAAATGTAAATTTAGTAATAATCAACGGTCTTCGATGCAGTTTACCAAGTTTGAAAGGCTTGAAATGATTAACAAAATCATTGCAAAAAAAGGCAAAAACAGAATTGGACTAAAAGGACCACTTAGCCAAAGAATGATAAATATTCCATGAAAGTTGTAGGGAGTAACTTTCAACAAATCATCACTGTGAGCCCCCCATTTTATGTGAATGTGAGAACCCTTTGCAACTTGAACACTAGCTGGCCATTACCTTATTGTGTGAACCAGTGCTGGTTGGTATAGGGTAAATCATCAAAAGAATAATGTGTTATCGCATTGAAAAAAATCCCAGAAAAAAAACAAAACCCGAGATCTTTGCCTCGTCGATGGATCAGACCGGCATCATGAAGGAATCGTCGTCGATTATGAATCATAAAATCGAAATTCGGCGGACTTTACAGTGAGGGTCTAGTTGCAGGATATTTAGTGATGGCATAGTAAGGTCCCTATAGGTTGGGGCTAAACTATATACTCAACTTGCATAGGCTAAAAACAGTACCATGGTATCACTCCACCGTCCTACCAATTTTTGATGCTGTCTTTGTGGATTTTGACTTGTTATTCCAACCAAGATATTTAGCTTCTTTCTTCCTCGAAATTGCTTCAAAAATATAGTCCATCGCGTTTTCTAAAGACGGAATCTAATGGTTCATGCAAATTGTTTACGCAATTCGGATGATGAATCACTTTTGTTCGGAGTTATGTATAGAGAAATGGTCTGTTAATCCGATTGTAAGTAAATAAACTGAAGTCTAAGGCTCTTTGTGAATGCATACTTGTTGTAGATACCAAATTATTGGATATAAGTATCATAGAAGTCCTTATATTAGAAGTTAGATTATATTAGATTAAAGAATAAACTGGTCATTTCTATTAAAAGTTTTATCCATTTCTGTTGTTGACAGAATAATCAAATATTTACAAGTAACATGTTAAGTGTACCTCAATTTTTAATAAAAAAGACCAATTTAATCTTTAATGTAATGAATAGGGACTAGTTTGCTCAATTTTTGAACAATACTTAGTATTGTAGAGCTGAAGTCAGTTCAGGTATGGTTATGGATCTTTGGAGGGAGGTACAAAGTAACAAAAGATATGGACCATCCTAAAAGAAAAATTAAAATAAGGGCAAATAGTTCAAATCAAATTTCCATTAAAAACAACAATAATTACTGTACTACAAGGCAATAATATTGAAGAACATCTATATCTCTTTTTCATATACAGCAGTGTTCTGTTTTATTTTTATCTGGTAACAGCTTTTGAAGTGTTCTGTACATTTAGGACCATACAATAATTTACCAATGTACTGTTGTGTTGATGCTATGATCTCTGTGTGTGTGTGTTTTTTTTTTTTGTCATTTGCATGTCTTTAAACAAGTGCAATAAATTAACAAGATTTGCAATTTTCACTTTCCCTTGTAATGAACTCATTGATCTTGAAAACCATGTCATGTTTTTTTTCTTCCATGATTGAAACGAGGAAAACAATAACCGGGGAAAAATGGGTTTTCGGTTTTCGATTCAACAAGAAAAATTAGACACACCATTTTTCCAGGAAATCAAACACCCCCAAATTGTAAGAAAGAGTATCATTAAAACTAAAGAGTCCAAAACTTTACTAATAAATCACATGTCTATTAAAAAGACTAAAAGGTTAGAGGCTTAATTGAGCATAAATTAAAAGGCTAAAAGGTGCTGACAGGATGTTAACTGCAAATTAGTAGTTGTATGTTTAAGTGCGTTGAAGTGTGTAATACTTTTTAATTTAAGAGTCTGAAGGAATTTATGGGTAATTTAAAAGTTATATGTATGAAAAAAAAAAGCTAAAAGGTGTATTTGAATATAAGCTAATAAAATATTTTAGGGTCTAAGGTCTCTAATGTCTCGTAACTATGTTAGACGTGACTAAATCTCGAAATGAGTCACTTAGATTTAACATTTTGTATTTCTTTACCAATTAACTCAATATTAAAAACTTATTTAAAAGTACATTAAATATGAAAAAACTCATTTAAATATAGTGATAAAATATTACGAGCTCATATGGATACTTGAAATAAAATGAATAATTCAAGCAACATATTTATAAGGGATAAGAAAACATTTAGTACTTGAATTTAGTAATTTTTTTCAATTTAGTCCTAAAATTTTTTTCCTTGGAACTTGATAATTTTTTTTTAATTTTAGTTTTTGTGATGACATGTCACATCATCACCAAAATTTTTAAGTGATGACATGATACGGTATTAAAATATCACATCAAGACTAAAAAATTCATCAATCAAATAGAAAAGAATTATTAAATGATGTTTTACGCTATTTATAAGCTTAAAGAAACAAAAGTTTTGCCATGATTTGGGTTTTGATTTTCCATCATCATGCATTGGAAGGCATATATCTTCTAATACTGTATAGTCAACTAAAATAACTTTTGTTGTAGATGAAATAGATATTTCCAAACTCCCCCAAATCCCTCAAATCAATCAGTTCATAGAGCTTGACATGATTATCAACTCAAAAAGAATAAAACGAAGCTTTTTATTTTTTTGACTGTTAAATACATTATTCATCAAATTTTTGGTGCTTAGACTTAGTAGATACTGATTCTCATACATTTCCTCTTCTTCATCATCTTTTTTTACAATTTTGTGGTTCTTAGGGAGACAAATCACTTAAAATTCTTACAACATGGTGTCCAAAATTTCTAAGCCAATTGTCCATATACCCCCCACCTCACCACCCCCTTCACTGCCTCTATAAATATCAGCCATTGCCAACTCTTTTGCTCATACCATCATCATCATCATCATCCCCTTAGTGAATATCATATTATTAGCTTTTATAATATGGCATCAAGCTCAATGTCGTCCCAAGGTTCTAGTTCATGGACAGCCAAACAAAACAAAGATTTTGAAAAAGCTTTGGCTGTTTATGACAAGGACACACCTGACCGTTGGTACAATGTTGCCAAGGCTGTCGGAGGGAAAACGGCGGAGGAAGTGAAGAGGCACTATGAACTGCTTGTGAAAGATGTGAAGCAAATTGAGTCAGGCAAAGTGCCATTCCCTAACTATAGGACCACTGGTGGCAGCAACACCCGAGGTAACACTAACACCAGTTATGGTCTCAAAAGGTAGTAAATTATATATATATATATATATATATACACACACTTAACATGTTTTCATCAACCTTGTTTCATTGCTGTCCCTCATGTCTGACCATCTAACTTTTCATTGATTCTACTTTTCCCTATACTTGTTATTTATTTGATTTCATGTGCATAACCTATAAGTTTTTAAGCTTTTAAAATGGGTTAATATAACTTTTAGTCCCTAAACTTGGTATTTAGATTTGATATTAAATCTTCAGTCCTCGAATCATAATCCTTATTCCCCTTATCAAGAGAAAGAACAGTGACCTTTATTAAGAAAAGTAAATATGTAGGGGACCCATTTACATAATTTCCAATCATTTGCATGGAGTTTCAACAAGAATATATATCTATCAAACAAGCTGGAAATATCTCATTATTATTTTTTATTTTATGGCTAATTATCTTATATATTTTTGTGTTTAATTAATATTGCAGGATGAAAAATCAGAAGCTGAATTAATGAAGGTGATCAATGGACTTATGGCATGTCATCATGCACCAACATTAAACAACAATGAGCCCCATTATTATGCTGCTTACCTACTAGTATTAATGGTTGTACTAATTATAGAATAATCACAAAAGTAGTGAAATCTAAGTTTTGTTATGCTCTTATATATATATATATATATGCATGCATGCATGTCAGTATCGATGTATTAAGAAGAGGCACAAAAGCTGTGATCCTCACTTCCTCTATGTTCTCTTTTTGTTGTTGTTGTCGTGAAACAACAAAAATATCTTATTTGGAATATATATTAATTTTTATTATATATTTATAATATATGTATTTTGCTTTATTTTTGCCTGGTTTGCTTTTTATTTCAGGGCAAAAACAAATGGATTATGTAGAAGTTGAACCATGTGCATGTCAAGCGATAATTTGATATTATTTGTTAAGGTTTAATTTTGTTTTTAGTCCCTCTATTATGTTGAAATTTGGGATTGATCTCTTATATATTTTTTTTGAAAGAAAGAAATGATATCTTAATTTGATATGATTTAGGTATTTTACCTTTGTAAATCTTAGTAGTAGGTAAAAATAAAAATCTATATAGTCACTATTAATGGTAATTGTTAATGATATTATCAAATTGGGTTTACTGTTAATATTATAAAAGTAAAGGGACTAAATTATGTTAAATTAAAATAGAGAGAATAAACCCTAAATTTCAACATGGTAAACAAAAACAGTAATTAAACCTTTGTTTACATCGGTTAAATTTTAGATTTTTTTTTTTAGAGTTTCACTATTACAAATGCAATTAATACATTCACAAGTTGAATACAATCATCTTGCCCAAGTGGCTTTATCTCAAGCATCTCCTCACACTTATGAGATTGCTCCTTCGAGCTTCTTGCTGTTTCTTTTATCGGATATTTCTGTGATCTCTCACGAGGTTGGACAATAGAAAATGGGTGTATCGGGTGAGCCTGTCAGCTTGGGGTTAGTTTGTGTCCTCCTCTTATACTTTTGTTGTATGTGTTTTTTTTTTTTTTTTTCGTGAAATGGAATGATCTTTTATCTAATATATAAAGATACCATTACTCAATCTTAATCTGAATACATTATTAATCTAAATCATTGTACCGAGAAAGTTATCATTTGTTTAATTTATTAATATATTTTCATGTGACCAGAATGAAATTGAAGTTCAAATCTTACCTTTCGTAAATGTATCAATTCTTTGTTAGATTTATTATATTTGAATTTTTCGTTGTATTAATTGTTTAATTTATCACTCATAATAAATTATTTTAATTGAGATTATTATTATATTTATAATTTAAAAAATATACTTTCTGTGTTTGGTATTGTATTTTTGTGTATAAAGACAATGAAAGTATATCGGTGGAAGATGGCGGCCAACTAAACTATACCGCCCAGTTGTAGCTTTTATTAATTTATTATAATTAGATTTATCTATGAGTCGGGTCGAATTCAGGTCAAGTCTTGTCAAATTTTGAAGTCTATTTTTTAGATTTGAGTTCAATCGAAAAATAGACTTAAAATTTTAATTAACGAATTTAACTATTATCATTTAAGTTAGGAGCTAAATTTCAAATATTAAAAGTATAATAATCAAAATTAATTAAATTAAAATTTAAAATTTATAGATAATACAAAGGCTAATATCAAAATTCCTAATAATTAAGCTTCATAAAATAAAATAAAAATTATAATTATTATAAAGATAATGTATGTATGTGTATATATATACATGGCCCACATACATCATCAGTCATATGAAAGAAACGGAAAACGAAAGACGTAAGCCCATAGCAAATTTTGGGCAAAAGGCCTTTCACCGTTTGACTTTTGCTCAGCATTTATCATTGTGAAGCCGAGCACGGTTGGGGCCTTTGACTTTTGAATTTTTTTCTAAGTTAAAAAATGAATTAAGTCTGTATACTTTTTATAAATTTAGAATTTAGTCTCCGTATTTTTAATTTTAGAAATTTAATTCTTCTACCTTTTTAGATTTCAAATTTTAAGTTCAAATATTAATACTGTTAAAAATTATTTTGTTAAATTTAAATTCATTACAACGTTAATTTTTTAATTACATTACTACCAAGTGAGTGTTTGTTTGTTTCAAAACGGGACACTAACAAATTTAACCCCCAAAAGATAAGCAGGGGTATGGCCTCCTTCCTTTTTTCTCTTTCCTCGTACACCAAGTTGTAAGTTATTAGTAAATGATAAAATTATATTTAGCCTAGGGTAAACTATACTCTCGGTATTGTAGATTAGTACCTATCGGTGAGTAGAAAAATATACCTTAGATCCGAGTCAATCTAATAGTCAGTGTCGGAGATCAGAGAAGAAAACTGTTTGAATTTTGGTTCTTTGATGACGTTCGAAGCTGATTAATGAAATTTGAACTGTAGAAGAGAAGGGGAAAGATAACTTTCGACTGGTGCAGGTGGTGAGAACGGAGAAGGCCATACACAAACGATTTTAATAGCCCATTGACTTAAATGAAAACTTCCAGATAGTTCATAACCATTTTCGTAACTTTTTGAAGTTGAATGACTAAAACGTAAACTAACTAATAGTTTAATATCATTGGGTGTAGTTTACCCAATCTCGATTCCAAATACAAAATTTCTAGTTTCACCTCTAATGGTTATCAATTAACAACAATTAGTAATGCTATGAATTTAGCCCCATTAATAACATTATAGAAACCTGGATTGAATTGTATCAAATTGAAGTATAATGACTTAAAACCACAATTGGACCTTTTGAAAATAAATTAAGCGAAATATTAATTAATAAATAATAACTCTAATTGAAATATTAAAATGAAAAAAATATTCGAAGTAATACAACGTTGAAAATTGAAATTAGTGGCTCATTGGATTGGTTTAATTACTAGTTACGATTTCTGTAGTTTGTGATGTTGGGCAGTGAGCTTCACACCTTCGATTTCCACCAACGCAAGCAATATGCTCAACTTGGGTTTATTTATTTATTCAATGGTAATATTATTAGAGCCCCCTAATCTTTTATGGAATTCTTTGAAGAATTCCCATGCAAATTTACATATTATACTATGCCCCCTAAATCGATTATTTTATTTTAGGGTAAACTACATTCAATATCACTAAAATATTAGTAAATTTACGTTTTGGTCACTCAACTTCAAAAGTTACAAAATGATTATTGAATTATTCGAAAGTTTTCATTTAAGTCAATGGGCTATCAAAATTACTACTGTATGATCTTCTCTATTCAAACCACTTGCACTAATAGAAAGCTCTCATTCCCAATCTCTTCTATAGTACAATTTTTTTGATTTATGAAAACAACTTTCTACTCCGATCTCGAACAATGACTACCGGATTGACTTAGATCTAAGATATATTTTACTAATCAATGAGTACTGACCCACCATACCGATCATCAAATTATCGTTTAGAACTTACTAATCAATTTTTTTTTTTTAAATTTAATTCGCGTGATAAGATATCAACAAATTTTTTACTAAACTGATGCACTTTGAGGTAATCATATAAGAAGATAATGCAAGGCAATTTGTGTGATTTAATTGAAGATAAATTGTGCTTTTGTTGATAATATGAAGGACTATTTTTTAGGAAAAAGTATCACAAAGGTCCCTATACTAAAAGTTAAATTGTATTTTGTCCCTTTTAATTAACAAATAGTTAAATTAGTCCATATACATTATATCAAAGAACAAATTGAATTCTTCAATTAAAAATCTGATCCATTTAAACTATTAAAAATTAATCCTTATATATCAACATGAGGTACATGAATCACGTATTGATGATATAAATGTACAAGTTAATGTACCCATATCTTTTGACACACCTCACTGCGAATTTTGGTTTTGTTTTCTTCAATTATTATAAATTCATCATTGAGAACAATGATAACTTGGAGAAAGAAAAAGAATTAAAAATAATATCAATGGTGAACCTTACTGGCACCAACATGCATGGTTCAAAAAAGAAAATGTATAATAAATGGTAAATAGCATGGCCATGAATTACAAAATTATGGACAGCTAGGGAAGTGGACCCATAATTATAATATTCATCACCTAAAGCACATTGATTTTATTTTATTTTCCAACTAAAGGACAATGATTTAATGATTTAGCACCTCAAATTTTCTTTCATGCAATGGATTAGTTCTTAATTTAATCAGTATTTGTACTGTTGTTAATGTAAGAAGACGAATGTTTGAGTGTGCTGAAGTACATTATCTTTTTATTTAATGGTTGGGGAGGGATTATGGATAATTATAAACAGCTCCGTTCTTGATTTTTTAGAACCCTAAGGCAAAACAATGAATTGGGACCATTTTTTTTTAAATTATAAAATATAATATAATAAAATAAAAAAATTGAGACCTTTTTTTTTGTCTGTGATGAAACGTCGATAAGAAAATTTAAAATGTTGAAGATTTTTTTTCTATGTTAAAAGTTGGAAAAAAAGTTTTGGGCCCCTTCCAGCCTTAGACCCTAGGCGACCGCACTCCTAAACTACTCCCAAGGCCGAGTCTGATTCTAGGCATTACATAAAAAAATAAAGATTAAAAATCGTACACTCATCTCGTATGAAAATTGTTTTATACTCAAAATAAAAATAGTGTTTTTTTAATTTTAGAATTTCATATTTTTTTATATTTTTTTCTTTTATCTTTACCAAATAACAACCTTAAAATAATTTTATTAATATTGAAAAACCTAAATGTTTGAAATATAATATTATATAAACATTAGCTTTAATAAGTGTTTATCAAATACACAAAAGGGTTAATTCCATTATATGTCCCTAAATTATGGTTCATTTTTAAATTAATCTCTTAATTTCAAAATATTGTAATTGAGTACTTAAAATATCAATATAACCATCAACTTGAGCATTGTGAATTATATTTAAAATGCTGGATCAAATTTTAAACATGAGTATACCTATAAGGGGTATTAAAAAAAATAAGTGGTACACGCTTGTTTAAATTTCATCAAATCTAAATTGTCAATGCAATATGAACACACTTGTTTAAAATTTCATCAATGTTAAGCATGTTATGAATTGACATTTCAAATGCAAGTTAACAATTAATTGATAAAATAACCTGATTGATATTATATTCATATTTTGAAAATTCGATTTAAAAAGTTCTAAAACTAAAAGGCTAATTCAAAATTCGAACCTTGATAACGAGAACATGAAGGAATATTCTAGCAAAGTAACTATAGTGTTTGCGAGGATATTCGTGCATGTTTCATGTTCAACTATTTACTTTTTAGAGAATATTTACGACATAAGATTAATCACTATTACTGATGATTAATACTTTGATTTTGACTAAGGAAAGAATTCTTATAAACATGTGACATGTGTCTTTTATTCGATAATCTTGTACCTTCAAGCTGTTTATTAGCTTTATCATAGAGTGAAAAAACACAATTTCTCGTATTTCACAAACTCTTTTGCAAATTTCAGATCTTTGAAGCCGTGCAAGAAACATCGTTGAAACTTCCACTTCCTTCTCTTTGACTCATCACCCTCTAAAAGGCACTATTTTTGAAAAAAGAACAAAATCAAAGCCCTTTGATTTCTCTCCCATTCCTTTGGCCCACAAATTAAGCACCAAAAAAATAAAAACAAAATCTTCAAATTCAATGTTCAAAGCCCTTTCCTTTTTTCTCTTCTCCATTTTAGTTCCCATTAATAAAATGAAAAGAAAATCATAGTCAAAAGAGAAAAAAAATGGAGCTTTAATGGTGAGGGGAATGGATGGCGTTAGCAGCAGAAACTTTAAAAATCAGATCAGGAAACTCCCAACTCCCCACCTCTCCTTCTTCTCTGTAGCTTTCTACTAATAGTAATCTAACAATTTTTTACGTGTTCTTTAATGGCGTTTGGTCGTTGTTGCAGTTGCATCAACCTTTTCTAAACCCCACCAATCTTCACTATATATACCCCTTTTGAACATAACAAAGTATACCCAAGCTTCTTCTCAAAAAACCCAATCTTTATTTGTGAAGAAATATTCCAACAAAGAGTTCCCATCTTTTTTGAATCACCCATCGCCATGAGTGGTGAAGAGAACACTAGGGTTCAGATCCGGCAACGTACTAGATTGCCTGATTTCTTACAAAGTGTGAACTTGAAGTATGTTAAACTCGGTTACCATTATTTAATAAGTCATCTTTTGACTCTTTGTTTGATCCCTTTAATGTCTGTTATTGTTGTTGAAGCATCAAGGTTGAGTCTTGATGATGTTCATCAATTATGGCTTCAACTTCAGTACAACCTCGTTAGTTTCATTGTGTTTTCGGTTGTTCTTGTGTTTGGATCCACTGTTTATATCATGACCCGACCAAGATCTGTTTACTTGTTGGATTATTCATGTTATCTTCCTCCATCACATTTGAAAGTCAAATACGAACAGTTCATGGAACATTCAAAGCTAACAGGTGACTTTGATGAATCTTCATTGGAGTTTCAACGCAAGATATTGGAAAGATCAGGGCTTGGTGAAGAAACATGTGTGCCTGAAGCAATGCATTACCTTCCACCAAGACCATCAATGGCGGCTGCAAGAGAAGAAGCAGAACAGGTGATGTTTGGTGCATTGGATAAGCTTTTTGCTAATACTTATGTTAAACCAAGAGACATTGGTATACTTGTTGTTAATTGTAGCTTGTTTAATCCAACACCATCATTGTCTGCTATGATTATTAATAAATACAAGTTAAGGGGTAATATTAGAAGCTTTAATCTTGGGGGTATGGGATGTAGTGCTGGTGTTATAGCCATTGATCTTGCTAAAGACATGTTACAAGTTCATAGGAATAGTTATGCTGTTGTGGTTAGTACTGAAAACATTACACAAAATTGGTATTTTGGGAACAAGAAATCGATGTTGATCCCGAATTGTTTGTTCCGTGTCGGGGGTGCGGCGGTTCTGCTATCGAATCGGTCTGTTGATCGGAGGAGGAGTAAGTATAAGCTTGTTCATGTGGTAAGGACACATTGTGGGGCAAATGACAAGGCATTCAAGTGTGTTTACCAAGAACAGGATGATAATGGTAAAACAGGTGTTTCGTTGTCTAAAGATTTAATGGCAATTGCTGGTGGTGCACTCAAGACCAATATCACAACATTGGGTCCCCTTGTTCTTCCTATAAGTGAACAAATCTTGTTCTTTGTAACATTAGTTGCCAAGAAATTGTTCAATGCGAAAATCAAGCCTTATATCCCGGATTTCAAGCTCGCGTTCGATCATTTCTGTATTCATGCCGGTGGGAGGGCCGTAATTGATGAGCTTGAGAAGAATTTGCAGCTTCTTCCGGTACATGCTGAGGCTTCCCGTATGACTCTTCACCGATTCGGCAACACTTCTTCGAGTTCGATCTGGTATGAACTTGCCTATACAGAAGCAAAAGGCCGGATGCGGAAGGGAAACCGTGTTTGGCAGATTGCATTCGGGAGTGGTTTCAAGTGTAACAGCGCGGTTTGGGTTGCACTCCGGAATGTGAAGCCATCTCCTAATAATCCATGGGAAGATTGCATTCATAGGTACCCAGTGCAGCTCAATCTGTAGCTCTAATCAGTATGTTCATTTTCTCGATGGCTCGAGTGTTATCTTGTTTTTAATTTCGGTCCCGATATAACACGGTGATCGTTTAGTCTCTTGTGGGGGGGTTAATGTTCTTATTGTTGAATTTTATGAATGTACTAGTGCTTCATCAGCTTCTTGTACCTGGAATGATTTATACATATGGTGAATACAATGTTTGTACTTAAATGTTTTCTGGTTTTTGCAGTTTGTTTCCCATGGAATCCACAGATTGAAGTCTGTAATTTGATGTAATTGCATCAAATGACCAAATCATACTGTTAAGTGACATTTGTTGATACGAATTTAGGATTGAGTCTTTTAAGAGCAAGTGGCAAGCATTTATTTGGGTACCTAAAGAAAACAAACAAACAAACTTATGAGACATGCTGGGATGTGATTCGGGAATTTTGGGTTTGTTGCGTCAATTGAAGTTTGAGAATTTGAGTTATGACACTTTTAGTGAAAATTATGCAAATTGAATGAGTTCTATACGAGGTTTTAAAGTTGAAGGCTTTTTAAAGTCTCTTTAGCCACTAATAAATATTTGATTAGTTTCTAGAATTCATCTATAAATTAAAGGGTAAACTACAATCATGGTCACTTTTGTTTACCTCATATTATATTTTAGTTACTTATGTTATCATGTTGTAATATTTTAGTCATTGAGCCATTAATTGCCGTTAACAGTGTAACAGTAAGCTGACGTGGCACGTTAAATTATCATTTCAAACAAAAATTTTAGGTTAAATTATACAATTGGTCCCCATATTTTTTTCATTTTGAGCAATTTAATTTTTTCTTTTATGTTCTTTTTAACTTTCTTTTTTTCTTTATTTTCCATTTTCTTCAACTTCCCCCTCTGTTTTCCTACATTCTCCATTTCTTTTAACATATACGGAAGTCAAATTGGCAGTAAAGAAAGAATCATGGTACGGGTTTATGGGTTTTGATTATAAGCAATGATGGCTTTCAACTTCCTACTTCTTTCTTCACTGCCAATTCGACTTCTTAATATGTTAAAAGACATGGAGAATGTAGGAAAATAGAAGGAGACACAGAAGATAATGGAAAATAAAGAGAAAGAAAGAGAGTAAAGTTTAAAGAATATAAAAGAAAAAAAATAAATTGCCCAAAACAAAAAAAATATAGGGATCGATTGTATAATTTAACCTAAAATTTTTGTTTGAAATAATGATTTAACGTGCCACGTCAGCTTACCATTACACCGTTAACGGCAATTAACGGCGCAGTGATTAAAATATTACAACACGATAATGTAAGTGACTAAAACGTAATATTTTAAACATAAGTGACCAAAATGTAACCTAAAGTAAATAAAAGTGACCATAGGTGTAATTGACCCTAAATTAAATTGTTAGTGTTGAAATTTATATTATTTTTTATAAGTTTATATATATATTAATATTTATCATGTAAGTGCTTTGCCTAGTCGTATTGAGATACAATTGAACAAAGTTGAATTTTTTTCATTCACTTGAGGAATTATAAATCAATTTCAAAAGGGGTTAATGTATAATTTTATCATATAATAATTTAAAATTTTATAAAATTTAAAAGACCAAAAGTGAAAATTTTCATTTTAAGAGGTGAAACCCTTATCAGGTCTCCAGCGTCATCCTTATTTACATCTGACATATTCAAACATGAGTATTACGATACAATCTTTTAAAAATCCTTCGAATATATAAAAGAAAAAGAAAAAGAAAAACTGACACTCACACCAAAATCAACAGTCACTGTAACTTCATTAACCAAAATCAACAGTCATTATAACTTCATTAACCCTTGTAAAGGTGTCATCTTCTTCATTAACCATTGAAATTGCTGTAAGACCACAAATGAGGTTCCACCACCACAACCACCATTTTTGATCTACAAATTGTTGTGTGTTACTTGACAAATAGTGCATATTTAATTTTCACCTTGACTTGATTTAGACCTCAAATGAAATTAATATCTCTAACAAGTTTGGTAAAGGATCATAGCAAATATGTGCTTTTCAATCCCTTTAAAGTAAATCCTATTTAAGGAAATAAATAAAACATTTCCTTGTTTCTAGGGTGTGTTAGGATGCCTACCCCCATTAATATATTAAGTTTCAAATCAACCCAAAATTAAAAAAAGAAAATGTATAATGTACTTTATTTTTTGTGGTTGTTTTTACTTCTTAAACAAGAAAGTAATGGACCATGCTAATCAATTTTTGGATTTACTTGTTAAGAAACTTTGTGGGAAGCAATTTTTTAAATTTCACATTACTTGGTGGAATGAACCAATGTTTTAAGGATATATTATGAGATAGTGTATCACATGAGTTCTTTTTTTATGGATTATTATTTTGGTTATGATTAGTACATTATTACTTAAAAGAAAAAACTGCACAAGTAATCAGAGAATTGGGTGCGGGGTTCAATCCTCACCCTGGGTATGGAGCAATTTTAAAATTTATGACTAACATCTACTTCTTAATGGATCTATAGAATGCAAAGGGTTAATTACTGAACTCGCTTTATTAAATCGTTTGCGGATCAATAAAATAATATTGAGAGAACTTATCTGATTTGACTCTCGATTTAATCAGATATTAAATTAAAAAAGTAGATGATATACATACAACTTTGCTAAAAACCTTGTTTTAAGGGACTTAACCCATGTGGTGCCAGATATAATGCATGGGATTAGGAAATTGCTTAGTTGTCCCATAATCTTGTAATTTATAACATTAAGGTCCCACTAATCTCATTTTTCCCCTTTTTATTAGGTGTAAGAGATCACCAAACTTACGCCTTTTTTTATTTAGTACCTTACTTGCTAAAATTGTAAAGGATGCATGCATATAAATATTTTAAAAGGAAATAAAGTTTTCTTTCTCCTTTTTGAATTTTAAAAAAGGAAAACAAATGTTGTTTCTTATACTTTGTCAGACATTAATTATAAATTTTCCAAAGTCTTAAAATATAATTTTATTAGTTAAATTTTACGGTTTTTCAAAGGATTAAATTATAAATTTTATTTTTTTAGAGGCTAGAATTGGATTTTAAATTTTAGTGACTAAAATATAGTTTTTAAAGGGCTTTAAAGAATAATTTTTTTTTTATTTTTAGGGGAACTCTAATAATTTTTTCTACATAATTTCTTAAGGTGAAAATTTATAATTGATTCATTGAAAATTTTAATTAATTAAAAATTAATATTTTGATTAAATTATATTTTTAAACACATTTGAAAATTTAGGGTAAAAATAGAATTTTATAATATAAAAGGATTACACTTAATAAAAATAGTACAATACATTCGATTTTTATATTTATATTTTATAATTTATTTTAAATATTTCATGTGTATATTCTAAATAACGTGGTTTAAAATAACATGAAATGTTTAAAAGTAAAGATAAAAATATACAACAAAAATTTTCATAATTTAAATATTATATTAATCAAACATTTTAATTATATTTAATACTTAACTTTAAGTAATAAATTTAAAAAATTTATAATTCAAATTCATTATTTAATTTTTCAGTAATTAATTTTCGGTTCAGTAATCTTTATTTTTTTTTACCGTTTTTCCCTTTTTATCCTTCAAAATTAAAAGTATTTTCTTACAAAATCTTAATCTTATTTGAGGCAGATTTATGGAGTGTGACTCTCAATTTGGACGAATTAAGGTCGACGTTGTCACCACGAGGAAGAGCCAATGTCCCGATAATGCAATAGACGACATTACGATGAGCCGATAAACAACGTCATGATGTGGTGACGTGTTCCCCACTTAACCAAGTTACTTCTCCTAATTAAACTTTAATTATTTTTTCTTAGTCGAACTCAGATTTATCCAAGACGTTTTAGTCATATTTGACCTCTGAATTTGGCCTATAAAAGGGCCTTAGTAATCTAGAAAGGTTGATGAAAAATACAACATAACACAATTAAGAAATAACTTTAACAGAGTTTTAATAGAAATTTGTGTTTTAGTCGGAGAGTTTTGTATTCAGAGTTTGTTTTGATTATCTTCATCTTATACTTTTCAAATTTCTTTCTCATTAGTGAAATCTCCTTTGTCTATGGTTTTTTATCTTCTTAATTGAGCGGTTTTCACGTAAAATTTATGTTTAATCTTTTATATATTTATTTTAGATTGATCCCTAACAAGTAGATACATTAAATGACATATTACCAAGTTATTAATTTGTTTAATCTACCAAATAGTAGGTTGTGGGGCAATGGCAAAGAAATAAACTAGCCCTTGGTAACTATAAAATCCAATTAAAATTTGAAATAAATGAACCTAAGCATCAAGTGCATTCTATAAATTAATTAACCTAAGAATTGCCTAGGATTAAAAAGGTACCCTATTTAATCGATGTGAACCGACATATATGGCCTAGGATAGGCTGTAGGAACAATGTACATCACTTGATTCTTAGTCATATTTGCTCTGGTTTCTTCTAAGTTATGTTAGCTTTGTAAAACATTTATTTTCATTTAAAGAAGACACCAATAATGTAGTTGAAATCGAATTATATCAATTTATTAAATTGAGAATTAGTAGAGATTAATTGAATAATTTGTTAAATTGCATTTTTTTTTTATTTTTAATGATCTTTTAATAATTTATTTAATTAAATAGGATCAAATGAATGAATTGAAAATTAATGATTTGATTAATTCGATCATTAATCCGATTACAAAAATATTGTCTAAACAAAAAATATAAAAAAAAAATAATGAAAAATCACTAGTTAGATCTCTTAAACCTTGGTAGCATGACCTAATCACTACGCTATAGACCAACTGGCTGGGTTCTTCCTCTTCTTTTCTAATAATAGTATATATCTCCTTCAGTTTTGCGGTTTAAGTTTAATTTTGTTCAGGTTAAAATTGATATTTAAATAAAGTTTTCTCAACACTGATAATTTCAAATTTTAAACTTAGTTCAAATGTCTGAGAAAAATTTTACTGCCACTTTTCTCAACCAGTGGTTGCCCATTCATTTTGTTTTATATGTTTTTTTTAACAACCATTATTAAAATTTTAATTGTATGGTAAATTGTTAAGTTAATGAAAAGTATCATAAATACTCTTGTACTAAGAGTTGGATTGCGTTTTGTCCTTTCTATTCAAAAAATAGGCAAATTAATTCCTGTACATTAAATTAAAAAGCAAATTGATTTTTTTTATTAAAAATTTCATCAATTGTACTGTTGAAAACAGGAATGATTGATGGAATAATCAAATAATGATATGTGATGTGGCATATGTACCTCATGCTTAGTATAGTAACCAATTTTTAACAGTAAAAATAGATAAAACTTTTAATTAAAAGACCAATTTACTTTTTGATCTACGGTATAAAAATTAATTTATCATTTTTTAATAAAAAATATAAAATATAATCTAACTCTTGATATAATAGTTTTACCGATGTTTAGCTATATCATGTCCGTAACATGTTGTAATAGTAATTAAAGCCATATAACCCCAAAGTTGAAGCTATAGATAACTTTTAAATCTTAAAATCAATTTCCATCGTCAAATCATTCAATTAAAATAATAAAGAAGCAATTAACCTATAATTCATCATGATGTTTGCTTCATTGATTGCTTTCTCTTAGGTTTTTTTATTATAGATTTTTATATTATTTATTTAAAATTTTAATTTGAAAATTTACTTGTCAAAATATAATTTTTTAGCACTATGTTGACAGTTGTGGGTGTCTAGTTTAATAGACATGGATGAAGATAGTTTTTCGCGCTTCATGAGAATTAGAGTAATTATTATAATATCTTAATATTTGTGGGTGTCGAGTTTAGAAGAAATATTTAAAAATTAAATAGTTAAATATAAATTAAATTTGAAATTAGTGTGGTAGGTAATCTTAAACTCGACATCCACCGTGCTTACAACTTATTGTACTATAATAGCTGCCAACTTATTGAGATCTAAAGGAGAATTATTTTTGGGAAAGTAGTGCCATTGCAATATTTTCTTATGCCTTGACTTTGTGATAATATGAGTTTGGATGCACTTGATGAGAGAATCAATCCCCAATTAAGGAACATCAGTTTCTATCACACAAGTCAAATTAGGAGAGTTATTTTTGTTCCGACATTCCTATGTGTCATGAACAGAATACTTACCTTGTGGTTTTATAATTGTGGGGTGGTATCGACTTCTCTTCATTGCAACTATTACCTATGTGTCATGAACTGAATGGTTTTATAATTATGATTTTTTAATACGTGTTTTTTTTCATATATATTATTAATATGATTCAAAAAAATTTCTCCTACATGCATAAACTAACAAAGAGGGTTTGAACAATTTCTAGTAATTAATAAATAATTTTTCAAAAAATTAAAATAAAAGAGAATTTGAGCATTTTTATTAATAAATTGTTTGGGCCGAGTCCATATTGGTAATGATCTTGATGGACCAAACGTTTCATTGCAAATAATTGGGATGAGATTTGCCTTTATGTCGTTAGGGTTTGAGTTTGGTCAATGATAATAAGAGCCCAACATTTTACCAATTGAAACCACTAGATGGTCAAATTGATATCATTTATTTTTCGATGTCATCGATTTGACTGCTAATTTAATAATAATTAAAATTTTATAAAAATTAAAAGAAATTATTAGAAATTATAAACGAGCTCAACATCGATTTTTAGTCCTGATTATTAATTTTTACCTATTGCAAACAATTAGCTCAAACCCATTTTACTGTTTAAAAAAAGCAAGCTTAGGATACATAAAATCCTCATATGCTTGCTCAAAAGTCCCATTTTAAGGTTTAGAATGCAATAAAAATATTTTTTATTTAAATTTAACAATAAAAATATATTATAAAATTGTTTTATATATTTTTATTATTCATAAATAAAAAAAGTCAAATTAAATTAGTCTAAAATTTAATAAATGTAAATTCAAACTTAACCTAAAACTGATTGAATCAAAGAATCGAGTAGATCACCTCACTCATAAGCACTCCTATGAATTCACTCAGCCTTAAACTGCAATGATTAAACTAGGGTTCGCTAATAGTTTAAAAACAATTAATGGGATAATTATTAAATGCTTAGGCTGGTTTAGGGTTGAGCCAGAAATATCAAGAAATTGAAATTTGATTTGAACTAAATTGTTTGAATGATTTATAAAATAAAAGTTCAAAAATCGTAGTTGAATAAATGGAATAAAATTTTATTTTTATTTAGTGTATAATTAATTTTAATTTATATGATTTAAAAGTATATATTTTATATTTAAAATAGTAAAAATAATTTAAAATTTCTATATAAAAATTATTTTTTAAAAGCAAATGCAATATAAGAATTATTAATTAATTTTATTTACTTGAAAAATAATTTTCTATATCAATATTATGAAAAAAAATTTGAAAATTTATCAAATAATATTCAAATGTCACAAAACAAAAATTATTTTCGTAAACTCAAAACCCAAAACTTAAAATCAGTATGAAAAACTAAAAATTTGAACTAAACCAAATTATCATAAACGAATCGATGAATTCAAAAAACTCAATCAAACCGAACCAAACCCACCCATATCATATTTCTATCAAAAGCTTTTAATGAAACTAGCCTTACATTTTGAGTACTTGAATTTTAAACCAATCAATTATATGCAGCATTACTTGCTCCATTTTGGCTTAGAGATGAATGAATATCATCAATTATATTTGGATATTTACAAAGTAATACCTAAATATTATTTTTAAGGGTAAATTACATCTAAAGTCATTCAACTTCAAAAAGTTATAAACTGGTCGCTGAACTATTCGAAAGTTTTCATTTAAGTTACTGAACTATTCGAAAGTTTTAATTTAAGTCGCTGGATTGTTAAATTTTTTTTTAAGTCTGACTAGTGAGTTCTAAACGACAATTTGATGATCAATACTGTGGCTCAATACACATCACCAAGTAGAAGAACATACTTTAGATTCAAGCCGATCCAGCGACCAGTATCAAAGATTAGAGAAGAAAGTTGTTTAGGTTTCAGTTTGCAGATTCGTGACATTCAAAACTGTTTCATAAAAAAAATTGAAATGTGGACTAGAAGGGGAATGAGAGTTTTCGATTGGTGCAGGTGGTGCGAACATAGAATGCCATACAGTAGCGATTTTAACAGCCCAATGATATAAATAAAAACTTTCAAATGGTTAACTGACCATTTTTTAACTTTTTTAATTTGAGTGATGAAAATGTAAACTTACTAATAATTCAATAATCTTGAGTATAGTTTACTCTATTTTTTAATTGTATATTACAAAATCTTAAACCCAAAATGATAATATCTTTAACAACAATAAAAATACTATATATATTTCATATTTTATTTTAATTTCTTACTAACAAAGAGCAATTAATCCCTCCCAAATATTTTTTTGACCGTGTATATGGTAGCAGATATGGACATTATTGTAACTTGTCTTTACTGTTGTCGGGCAGACATTGATCCTGCAAGGACCCAAGTATTTTGCCTTTGACTGGCCCCTTTAGCTCTTTGACTCATCAGCTCCCTATCCAAATGCGACATGCATGCATCCATTGCATGTGTAAGTTATGTATTCCAAATTTGAGTTTGGTTCTTAGTTAAATTCAAGTTTTAGTCCTTCTAATACGTTAAAATTCAAAATTTTGTTCTTATATTTTGAGTTAATCCAAATAGTTAACTACATTGGCCATTTTGGTTAAAACGATGATATGATTTGTTTTATAAAAATATCGTTATTAATTCATAATGTTGATTTTTTTTTTGTGTATTGGAGTAAGTGTTATAAGAAAAAAAAACAATTTAGCATTTTAACCAAAATGATTAATGATCGTAACTATTATTTAAACTAATTAATGATATGATAAAAGTACATAATTAAACTATATCAAATTAAAGCAAAATGATTAAATTGTAAATATAAACTTAGTAAAGAGATAAAAACACAGAATTTAACCAAAATTTCTAATTATCCTATTCTTACACAGCAATAATTGTCCATAAATAGATGAAGCTTGAGGCAGATGAATGATGGCTCTCAATGAACAGTGCGATGTCTGACATCCTTAGATAAATTGGCCAATTGGGTACCAAAGCATAGAAAAATTCCTACATATGTATTTATGTGCATATGTTGCCTTCATTAGCTTTTAATGATGTCTTTGGAATGGTATTAATCCTCGAATCGGTTAAATCATCCGTTTATATATTTAAAATTAAATAAATTATTAAAATTTTATGATAATAATTTTTTTTAAATTATAAAATTCGATTCAAACATGTTGAATTTTCAGTTGAATCTATTTTTTAACTTGGTTTAATTAATTTGTACTAATTCGTAGATTAACTGATTTTTTTATCTCTTTTTGAATTGATACCCGGCTGATTTAATTCAAACAATATTAATTTTTAAGCTTTAAAGAATATAACTCTTTTAAAACATTGAATGATATTTTAAATCGTAAATGTACCTATGTTCAAAATTAGCTTTGTTTGATTCCTTTTAATAACACAAAGACTAAATTGACCTATTTAATGATAAAAAGACTAATTTAATCATGTCCATATAATAAACAAACCTATTACATATTTTCATCAATGTTATTATGGGACATTCTTGATGGGCTACAAATCGCTTTGGATCGAGGTTTTCGGAATGTTATCATTCAGATAGACAGCCTTGAAGCAGTTAATCTTATTCATAAAGGAATTCGTGAAGGCTCTAATTCTGCTCTACTTATGAGAATTCATTTGATTTTGAAGCAATTAAGATATTGGAATGTTCAACATATTCCAAGAGAAGAGAATGAAATTGCGGACAAAATAATCAAGCTAAGGAAAGATAGAGAACCTGGGCTGCGACTAATTGATAAAGATTATGTATTGAACTTTCTCAATGTTTGATTTTTTATTTTATTTTTTTCACAAAAAAAAATAGTAAAAAGCTTTTGTATTTGAAAATGATGGGATTTTTATTATTTCCCCAAATAGATATAAAAAGAAATATTTTTAAGTATATATATATATATTTATATATTGTTGAAGTATTTCAACACCATTGTGTGTCGAGTTTAGTATAGGCAAGGGCTGCAAGAGGAGGGCTAACAGGGCTTCTACCCCTTAAAATGAGAAATTTAATCTTTAACTTTTTAAAATTTATAAAATTTTAAATTTGTACATAATAAATTTGTACTTTAAGCCTCAAAATGATAGATTTTAATTTAATTTTTTAAAAATTATAAATATATAAACTATTAAAATAATTAAATTGGATTTCAGCTGCCTTAAGTATAGGGTTTTTAATTATTCAACTTCTTTGAGATCAAAGGAGTGGATGGATAAGAAAATGGAGATTGGATATCATCCATTCGTCCTTTATATGGTTTTACAATTAATATCTCAGCATGCATGTGGATGGAACAAACATGAGACAAAGAGTATCCAAATATCCCCAAAATCCCATTGTGAAGGCCGAATTTAGGAAATTTTTTAGGGACAAAAATTGAATTACAATTTTTGAGTCGTTAAACATAAATTTTATCGTGTATTAGTTTATAATTTTTTTTATTTTTAAGAGATCAAAATATAATTTTCTCTTATATTAATTTATAATTTGATGATTTATATAAAGCTAAAATTACTAGTTTTCAATTTTTGGAACCCATTTTTATATTAATCTTTAATGCTATATATGTAATAATAATCATTACTTCGAACTTATGTGATAACCTGATGGTTAAGGGTATTCATCGTCTTGGTTTAGGTTCGAGTCGCACTAGTCTTATTTGTTGTTCGGGTTTTACCCTGTTATTGTAATTCACCAAAAAATCTCTACTCCTACGTATATACATACAACTAAATTTGGAATATTGGTAATTTGAAATATATTTTTATTTATTGATATTAATAAAGACCAAAGAAAATTTGATGGATGAAATGAAATGGAAAGGAGAGGAGAGGTCCCATTAGGCCATTTGCCTGCCCTTTGTTATGGGTCTATGGTCTTAGTTTTCCAAGTGTATGCAAGTTGGATATATGCATATATAAAACAGAAATAAAATAAAATAATAATATAATTTTTAGCCCCTGAACTTGATAATTAGTTTTGTTTTGGTATCTGTATTTTTCCTTGTTCACTTTGACACTTGAATTTGAGCTTGAGAGCTAGACTTATGTTGGTCTCTAAACTTGAAAATATATGAAGTTTGATGATATGACATTTTGAGACTATTTAAATTTTCAAGTGATGATGTGGTATAATCTCAAAGTGCCACTTTCAGTGTTCTAATGACCAAACAATGGTTGAATAGGTCAGACCACTAGTTCTCGATTCAACTAGACCTACCAATTCAACCGTCGAACCATCAATAAGTAAATATTAATAAAAATATAAAAAATATTAAGAAATAAAAAATTATTAAATCAGTTGAACATGTTCAACTATAGATTTTCGTCATGGTTTTTTATTTTTACCAATTTTAAGTAGTTTTTGTGTCAATCGGTTCAACCCTTTTGTTTGAGCTATTATATTGATCAGTTCCTAGTCCATCTAATTCTATCTTGTTTTAGTAATACTAATCATATTATCAAATCTTGACTGAATCCAAATTTGATAACCAAAATAGATTTAGTTGCCAAATTCGAGAACTAAAGCGAACTTAATTGTTAAGTTCAGGTCCCAAAAATTATATTATCCCTACTAATAACAAATAAAGGGTGATGGGATGAGGTGGAAGGCCTTGTTTTTAGTGACGATGGAGTAACCTTCATTATTAGATTTTCAATATCCGAATTTAGTTTAAATGGTAAAATTAATGGTTTTAAGTTAATGGTTTAAATTATTTTTACATATATTTATTATTTTGTAAAAAAATATTTTTTTTTCAACTAAGTTATTGTATGATCGACTTATGACGCCAACTTAAATAAAAATTTGAATATATATATAGTCCTGTTCTTGATATTTTTAGAGCCCTAAGCCAAACAATAAATCAAGACCCCTTTTAAAAAGATTATAAAATATAGTACAATAAAATAAAAACATATAGTAGTAATAAAAAAAATTGAGGCCCTTTTTTCTTTTCCTGAATATTTTTTTTCATGTTAAAAGTTGAAAAAAATTTGAGTCTTTCTAGCCTTGGGCCTTGGCCGATCGCACTCCCAAACTATCCCAAAGTCGGGCCTATATATATATAAAAGGATATAAAATGAAACTTAAAAGAATATTAAAATTTTTTAAATATAAACAATTTTGAAATTATGAAGTTTTAAATTCTGGCTGTTTTATTATAAAATTTCTAGCTTTAATCCTAAAAAAATTATAATTTTATCTCAACTCTTTTAATACAAAATTCGTAGCTTTACCTCTAATATAATATTAAAACTAGCATTTTTGACTAAATTGATAGTTAAGCTGGCAAAAAGACTTGATTAATACAATACTGATACTTTGAGGATTTAAAAAAAATATTTTGAATTTTATGGACCAATTTAAAATTTGGATAGAAGTTTGGAGATGTTTGATGAATTAACCCTAATATGTTACTAAAGAAAAGAAGCCGTTTTTCGGTGCAGCGGGGAAGCCCACGTGGAGGTCATGTCAGTGGGCCCCAAAGCCCACAGCCTTTGGTTATGGAGACAGTATATGGCTCTCTGCCCCAATTTTTTTCCCATTATTTATTTATTTTAATATCATTTTTTATTATTTATATTATTTTATATTTTGTCCCATTAAATAAATAACCACTATCCTAAATTAGATTCCACATGCAGTCCATAAATTTGAAATACATTTGTTGTTGTTATTGCAACATTATAACTTCAAATATAATAGAATTATCCAAGAAATATATGAACAATAAATTATTTTTTAATCTTAATATATAAATTCTCACTATGTGAGAAATTTAAAGAAAATAATAATTCATATTCCAAAATATATTATGAAAGTTGAAACCTATTAAATTATTTGTTAAAATATATTTAAAAAATAATTAGGTAAAAAAATTAGAATTTATAAATAAAATTAAAGAAATTATCATAGCCAACACCAACTCGGTAAAATATTATCAACTTTAGGCACACATGATCCTCACAACTTTGTTCTTGAGAGTGCCCATATAACCCCAAAAGGCCTTTTATCACTTAAGTGTTGTTACCTCTTTATATAGTCTAGTCTAGGTCTCTCACATGCTTTGCCGATATGGGATTCGTCTAGGATGTTACATAGGATGGAGTAAAAAAATAGAATATTAAGTATTCCATTCAAAAATTGTATTATTTGGTCAATCAATTTTAAAAAGTTATAAAATATTCATTGAATTATATAAAAAATTTCATTTAAGCGATTAGGCTATTAAAATTGTTGTTGTATGGCCTTCTCTATCTGCATCTCATGTACCAATCAAAAAGCTCTTATTCTCCCTTTTGTCTACAGTTTACTTCTTTTTTCATTAAACAACTTTAAACATCACGAATCTATAAACCAAAATACAAACAACTTTTTTCTCCAATATCCGACATTTATTGTCAGATTGACTTGGATCTAAGATATATTTTTCTACTCGTCGATGGATCCTGATCCACTGTACCAATCATCAAATAGTCGCTTAGACCCAGATGTGATCATGGGCCTGGCTCCAATAGAATTTTAGACCCATTTCCTAAGCTTGAACTCGAAAATAAACCTAAAATTTTATTCAAACCTAACCCAAATAAAAATATTAAGAAAAAACTTGAATTTACTAAATTAAATATTGAAACTTAAGTACCAAATGTTATTAAGATATCTTCCCTTATTGTCTCTCTCCCTTTCACATTAAATAAAAATCTTTCATTGATAAAAGTAGCATAAAAGATATTGTACTAAATATTAGTTATTTAAAATTAGATAAATTAATTTCTTAAACTGTAAATCAAAAAGTAAATCGATCATTTTGGTTAAAATTTTAATTTATTTGTACGGCTAATAGTAGTAATGGATAGAATTTTTAATAGAAAGACCAGTTTCTTCTTTAATATGATAAATATGGACTAATTTATTCATTTTTTAGAAAAGAAGACAATGCAATCCGACTCCTAGTACAGGGACCTCTATAATTCTTTTTACCTTTATTCACTAAAAATTATATATGTTGATACAATGTATAAATATATTTATATAAAAAAATAAAACTAGATTCTTTTGTCACGAGTATATATTTATAGATTTTATATAAAAATAGTAAAAGACGAAAATACTCTTCTAATAATATTAACTACTCTGAACAAAAATTGAATTCTTATTAATTTTCTAACTGAATTGAAACTCTGTTGATTGGTAACACTAACTCAACTAAACTCGTAAACAAGAGCTTGTATATATACGGCTTAATATACCATAAGCCCTTAAACTTTTTCGAAAAAATTAATTAAGTTCCTTCAAACTTTTTGTACCTATTTGAACTGAACTAATAATTTTAATTAACGAAGCACTTTCATCAAGTTTAGGGCTCAAATTTGATGCAAAATGTTCGGAGAGGTTAAATTGATTTGATTTTTTTTTTGTTTTTGTTTTTTAAATGTTGGAGTGCTTATTGCCTATATGTATGTATATATATACATATATATATATCATCATGAGCTAGTGATATATGGTAGCATACTTGACAATGAACTCATGTTAGCCATGAATTCAAATAGCCAACTTGCCTAACCTTCTTTGTCTTCAACAATATATATTATAGCCTATTATCCTTTCCTATTACTATCACTATTTTTTCTTTAACTTTCGCTTCTTCTTTTTTTGTTCTGTTTTCGATTCTGAGACTTTGACATGAACAGAGCATTGCCGGAGATATTACAAAGTTCTGACATGACAGTGAAAGAACAAAGTTATTTCAACGAGTTAAGTGGAGTGATTTCGACTCAATCCACTCATGTCCATAGCTTTCATGGTGGTTTAATGAGTGATGACTCGGTGCTGACTCGGGAAGGCAAAGAACCTTCCTGGTCTGAGTGTGGGAAGCTTGAAATGGCTACCTTGGGGTTTCAGCCATGTGAGTACGGTAATGAACCGAGTTTCAATATAGATTACGCCATTTCCAGGACGTCTTGCCGTCAACCACCCATACCGGCAGCCGTAGCAGCCTCCGAGGCGGCGGAGAATATTGGTTCATCCGTTGGAAGAGAGAGCTACAAGAAAAGGAAAGCTGATAAGCTGCAAAACTCGAAGGTAATGTGCTTACAGAAAAGAAAGAAATCCTCTGATTTGTGACTAGAACCAAAACAAGACCATGGTTTCAAAGGATGTCATGTTGGGGTTTTTTTTTTTTTTTTTTTTTAATCATTAAATTGGGAATTTGTCTTTTTGGTTGATCTTTTAGGCTGTTGTGGAAGATGGTACCACCAAGAAGATCAAAGCTTGTGAAGAAGAAGAAGAAGAAGAAGAAGAGTCAAAAATTACTGGTCCACCAAGCACCACCATTAAAAGCAATAGTTACAAGGGAAATTCAAAGGTTTCTGAGGTTCAAAAACCTGATTATATTCATGTCCGAGCACGTCGTGGTCAAGCCACTGACAGTCACAGCTTAGCTGAGAGAGTGAGTTGGAAAACATACTTACATAAGTATACGCAGTGAGATTGCATTTTTTTATTTAAAAAATAGATTAATTAATCTTGTAGGTTAAATTAAAAAATAAATCAGTCATTTTTATTAATAATTTCATTCATTTTTATAGTTAAAAATTGGTATAAATGACAAAGCAGTTAAACTATTATAAGTTATGTACTCATGTGTACTTTATGTATTTACTCTTTAATTTGACGTACATTAATTAAATTTTTATTTTTAGGTAGAGAGACAAATTGCAGTATAACTCCTAATACAAAGTTTGATATTTTTAGGGCTGATTTATGTTTTGATGCAGGTTAGAAGGGAGAAAATTAGTGAAAGACTGAAGTATCTGCAAAATTTAGTTCCAGGATGTAATAAAATCACTGGTAAAGCTGGAATGCTTGATGAAATTATCAATTATGTTCAATCGCTTCAACGCCAAGTTGAGGTCTTACACTAAAAACCCTATAAATTTCTTCATTATGTATGTATGTATGTATGATCTTAATTGTGTTCCTATTTGTTCATAATCTGCAGTTCTTATCAATGAAAATAGCTGCTGTAAATCCAAGGCTTGATTTTAACACTGACAACTCTTTTGCCGAGGAGGATGTAAGGCAAAATCAACAGTTATCTATATATAGGTAAAAGTACCATAGAGGTATTTATACTAGAAGTCGGATTGTATTTTACTTCTCTCTATTCAAAAAATGAGCAAATTAGTCATTGTTAAATAAAAAAGTAAACTGATTTTTTTATTAAAAATTTCATAGAGAGACAAAATATAATCTGACTTCTACTATAGGAGCTTCCATGATACTGTTACCCTTATCTACATTTGATGATAACCTTTTGTATTGCTAATGGTGGAATTGTGTTCTAAACAGGTGTTTCCAGGAGTTGGGAATGGGATATCTTCAGATATGGCAAAGCCCTTTTGTTATCTTCATTTCAATCCGGAAACAGTGGTTCGAGGAACCGTTTGTGTCCCCGACACGCCGTTTCTCGACTCGTCCTGCCTCGATGTAACTTCCTTTCCTTACTCCTTTGTTTTCAATCCTATATATGCTTTTACTCACCATGACATCTCATTAAATGGATTCAACAACTTGTATATGTAAATGCAGCAAATTCAACCAGCTTCTGCTGCAACATGGGATGTTGAGTTGCAAAATCTTTATAATATCGGCATTTGACGAAGGCAAAAGATTAATATAAATCAACGATTCGAGTTGATTCCCCGATTGTTTGTTTTTAAGTACATATACGGTATATATGAACATTTTGTACGTATGCTTGAAAATGGTATGAATAAGGTTAGATAACTAATTAAATTTCGAGCTTTTTCTCGTGTTTCAATTTGCATATTCCAATTGATTCTAATAGAATTTAAGGTGTACAATGAATGATTGATTTGATGTAGGATGGGACTATTTAGGGTATCAAAATAGACTAAGAATAAGTATGGTAAAAGGGCTACTATATTAAAAATTGAATTGCATTTTATCTCATCTATTAAAAAATAGGTAAATTGATTTCTATACGATAGATTAAAGAATAAATTAGTTTTTCAGTTAAAAATTTCATCCATTTCTATTATTAAAAAGTTAACCCCTATACATCAACATAATGTACACGTGATAGGTCACATGTCACTATTTGATTATTTCGTCAGTCGCACCAGCTTTTAATAGTATAAATGGATGAAATTTTTAATAAGAATGACTAATTTATTTTTTAATCCAACGTATAGGAACTAACTTGTCAATTTTTTTAGTAGAAGAGACAATAAAATCTGACTCCTAATATAAGAGTCTTCATACTTTTACCAGTAAAGATGTTGACGGAAATTGATTAAATGCATGGAAAATATAAATTATTTTGCAATTTTTTTTCACTGTTCCCCCATTTTTGCCATTGCAAGGCAAGAAACACCACAATTTTTATTTTTATTTTTTGTAATGTTTTAGGACTTAATCCAATGGTACACAAGCTGTCTCTTTGTGGAATGAAACAATGTGACAAATTGAAAGCACACCAATTGGGACAGTGGACATTGGGACCAACAAGTGGATCATGTTGGCTCTCTTTTTGAGACTATATGTATGTTTGATTGAGATAGTGATAATTTAAGTGCATAATTGTAGATAATGAGCAGCAACAAGGGGATGTGAACCATCCCTTCGTTATTTAGATACTAAGGGCTCCAAATATTCCCAGATTTCACATGACTTTTTTACTTTTCTTTTAATGTAATTATATATGTTTTTGTCGGTTTTATGGTAATAGAGGGACCTCTAAAATATATTATCTTTTTTTCTCTTATTAAATTTTTTTTAACATTAATTTCATTATAAGTTGTTATGATATTTGTTCTTTTTGATACAATGTCTAAAACTACCTATAGTCTTTCTTCAACCCTTAAATAGGAAGATAATACGCTTCAGCGCACTCAAACCCATATTCTTATGCACTGACAACAATGCTAATGCCAAATGAATTAAGACTCATTCAGCTTCTCTAGTTAATTAAAATATCTACAATTTTACCTCTATTAACATTGATAATGTAAAGGTGGTAATGGGGTTGTTAAAGAAAACATTTCATTAATTTAATTTGTTAGTTTTGAATTTATGATTAATTGTATTGTCAATTACAATTAAAGATATAATTGGAATTGGAAAGTAAAACAATTAATAAAAGAATTGATTATACAACTCGGAACTTGTTCCTACACCAGCAAAATTTCACTTAAAGAGTAACCCATTATAAATTAACACAAATCAATGCTCTCTCATCTCGTTTATAAATTGATAACCAAGTTTTTAATATATAGGCAACATTAAACTTGTGAATAGTTAATATCACCCAATAAAACCACTAAAATTTCAATCCAATTAAGCACTTGACAATGCATGAAATAAAAGAGATATATTCAGTATCTCTTTAAATAAGTTAAGCAAATCATACTAAAATTCCTTTGAAAATAGACTTGTTTAATTGAGTTTCATTGAAAATTGTTGCTCAAGTCCTTAAAAAGATGTAATAAAGTAATTAAATCAAAACATGTCAACAAATTAAACAAGTCGTATTGTGTCTAGTTGCAAAGCGAATTGCAATTGACACCGCTAGTATAATTTTCTTCGAAATACTGAAGTTTGTTGAGTCGAGTGGTAACAAGCTCAATACCACTTAAGCAAAGTTTTGAGCTCGAGTTTTGTGGATAAAAAAAAAAGAGCAATGTTAGGAAAGCCTTCTCCTAGTTGCGGCTTTGTTTTCTATTGTTCACAAAACATGATATTGCATTCCCTTCCTTTTTGACCTCTCATATACCCCGAATCCGAACTTGAGTAGTAGACCCATTGACCGAAATGAGTTCATTCATGCTCGATATTAAGATTTGATCTGCAAGTTCTCCAGTGTGGCAGTGTAGTGTACGCGTGTGTAAAAATTTAAATATATATCTTATAAAAAACACATCTCAAATAAAAAAAAATAAAAAAAAACAGAAAGATTCTCTTGTGTTTGTGGGTACCACATGAAAAATTTTTGTTTGTGAGAAGTAAAATCCCAATGTTTGTCTTCACCACCATTCCACCAACTTGCTGCCTCAATTAGATATAGTAAATGATATAAACAGGAATAGACAAATTGCAGTAAAAATGTTCAATTTCTATGCTGATATTTGGGTGGACAAAGGCACACAAACCACATATTGTGTTCACAATCTTTGTATAAAATTAACCCAAGGCCTCAGTCAGGACAAGATTCACAATACATAATTGTTTTGAAGCTGTTTCTGAAGCTGATGTTTATGTTATTGGACTGAAAACTATTGGGGCTTTGTCCAAAAATTATTTTAAAAGCTCAGTATTGAATTATAAATCTTTGAAAAAGTTTAAAATAGAAAATTCCAAACACAAATCTTTTGAGATTGCTCCCATGTTTACTTGTTATAAGTCAAGTTATTAGGTGTAACTATTTGATTCTTAGTTTTGAGGAAAATATTTTATAGTAAACCTAACTAGTGAAAAAATATATAAAATTCTAAAATATAAACTTTTTTCCCAGGTTTAAAGGAAACACCTTTACCTAAAATATATGAATTTCCAACATCTTTACTAGAAAATATAAATCTTTACTTAGGGACCCTTTAGATAAGCAGTGTATTTACCAACGATTAGTATAAAAATAGTGATAGCAATGAGATTAAATATTGTAGTGATACTATAACATGAGAAAAAAAAACTAAACGCACCACATTGAAGATAAACGTCCATCCAAAGGGGCCTAAGCCCTAGTCAAGATGGTTTCAAAAGTCAATTGGATACTAATTTAATTGAACAAAAACCAAAATGCTTTTTGTATACAAATTAAGTTGTATTACTATAAGGGTGTTTTTGTCTTTTTATGTTTTTATATAAAATTTGAACCCGTGACATAATGAATTTTAAATATTTAACTTTACCTTTTCAACTAAAATTTCATTTGTTTTTTTATATAAAATTTTAATAAAATATTTATTACATATTTTTTTTATCCACCTTATGGGTGTACCATAATCTAGTATTTTTTTAAAACATGTAATGCACATTCACATTCAAGAAAAGAATTCGGATTCGAACTTTAGAAATAACATTGTTAGGAACGGTAATCACGAACCTCAAATATAAACGGTAAATCAAATAACAGTTTGATGGCAACCAGTTTCTACCATGAAGATTAGTTATTATTATTCTCTCTAATTACTTGACATGCAAGTTGGCGTGAATCATAATATCACCATACCTTTGAACTTCCAACCATAAGAAATTCAAACACTTCAGTTCACCTACATGTTTGACAAATTCACTCCTTTTGTACCTAAAGAGATCATATAATAACCCCCCAAACTTGTCCCTTTGTGTTATTCCTACGTAAACCCTAGTTCGATTGTGTTTCAATCAAGCTCCATTGCATGCACACCCATCGAGACCGACGAAGAAAAAGCTTTCAGCACATGCGCACATGGGGTGTTGCGGTGATGCTGCAAATATCAATATATATAGCCATGCAATTCATTTCATGTTCATTTTAGCAATCGCAGTAGTCCCTTTTGGTTCTTTTAGAGCTGCAAAAGTTGACTTAGATATGTCTACCGCCATTCTTTTAAAGGTTGATCAATCCGGCGATGGCGATTTCGTGAAGATTCAAGATGCTATTGATGCTGTTCCATCACATAATAAGCAAGTTTATTTCATTTTGGTCAAGCCAGGGACTTATAGGTGATTTAATAAGCTAAATTATGATGGGTTTTTCTTGAAAAAAGAAAACGTTTTTTAGAATTGTTTTGTTTCATGCAGGGAAAAGATTGTTGTGCCAGCTGATAAGCCATTTATAACATTGAGTGGCACTAAACCCTTTGATACCATAATAACATGGAGTGAAGGTGGGGAGATATTTCGTTCTGCAACACTCACTGTTTTGGCTTCCAACTTCGTTGGACGCTATCTTACAATTCAGGTATACATATCTAATTTTGGTGACATTTGGGTTTTAAATTGACTTCCAAACTGCAAAACGATATAAATTTAATTGTGAATTACATCATTTTTACTTTAAGACTATTGAGAAGTTAGTCCAATAAGTAATATTGTAGATTGGTAACTTGGAAATCAATAATTCAATAATTTACATGCAAGGAATTAGTAAAAATCAGTCGTTTAGTCGTTTAACTTCCTGTTTTAAATTGTCGAATTTGACTCGTTGGTGGTTGTTTTATGGTGTTTTAATCCGATAAGTTGTCCACGGAAAATAGCCATCAATCAAGGCATTAACTGTCAACTCAAATTTGACAAAGAGTATACATTAATTAAATTATAAACACATGTGTATCTACTACATAGAAATTTAGATTTTACGTGTTAACAAAACTCCTCCTGAATTTTATTGATACTAATATTTTATTAGGCTGACAGAAGGAATTGGTTGATACAATATCACTAAACTTTGAGAACTCAATTAGAACACTTTGAAGTTTAAGAATCAATTTAGAATCTAAGCAATAGCTTAAGGACGTTTGGTGAAATTAACCCTCTAACCAATTTCAGCATATAATGAAATAAAATGTGTGGATATATATAGAACAAATTTGGGACGAGCGGCAAAGCTGTTGCAGTGAGGGTATCCGGCGACAAAGCTGCATTCTATGGATGTAGGTTTCTCTCCTATCAAGACACTCTCCTCGACGATGCTGGTAAGCATTATTTCAACAATTGCTACATTGAAGGTGCCACCGATTTCATATGTGGAAATGCTGCCTCCCTTTATGAAGTGAGTGCCCATGCATACTATTTATGACCAAGTTATCCTTCATATCTAATATATGCTAAATGAAAATTATTTTTTTTAGAGTTCGTAATTGTCTTTCTCAACAATGTCATCTTTAATGTTTAAACATGAATTCTTTCCTTGAAAATGCAATGCACCTTGTTGCTATAGTCAACATTCATTAGTTGCATGCTTGCTCTTCTAGATATTATCTTAAAAAAACTGATATATAAACTGTGATTTCCATGATAGAGGTGCCATTTGCATTCCCTTTCGAAAGGAAATGGATCCATCACGGCCCAAAAGAGGATTTCACGGTCGGAGAACACTGGTTTCACTTTCTTGGGTTGCAAGGTAACCGGCATTGGTGTTGCTTTCCTTGGTAGGCCGTGGGGTGCTTATTCTCGAGTCATCTTTGCCCACACCTACATGTCCAATGTGATTGTCCCACAAGGATGGGATGACTGGCAAGACCAAACCAAGCATAGGTACATTATTTAATCATAAAGGTCCAATTTGGATTTAGTCCCTTTAATATGCTAAAATTTGAAACTTAGTCCTTATATCTTTATATTAATAGTATTTTTAAAACAGCTTTAAGCAATCAGTTGACATGTAAATTTATTATTAGTTATATATGATTAATTGATTTTTTGCGTGACCTTGAACATTTGACCAAATAAATGAAAATTTAGTGGGAGCAACTAATTTTGTTATCAATTTGAACCTACTAATAACATTAGGCTTTGTTAGTAAATTGACCCTTGTGTTATATCCCAATTCTCAATTTGACCATTAAAGTATTTTGAGTCATAAATGGTATCTAAACTTTTTTAAGTACACATTCTTATTGGCAGTCGTACACTTTTTTAAGTAAAATGAGACAAATTTGATAATTTAGGTATCGCTTTTGAGCCCAAAAAAATTTGAAGGCCAATATGGAAATTAGGGTATAGTTTATATGTCCATTTATTAATAAAGTTGTAATATTATAAAAATAAAAAAAATTAAATTATGTTGACTTGGAGTAAAGAGGTTAAATTTCAAGTTTCATCCTAATAGAACGACGAAAGATACAATTAAGCCAATAAAAAAAAAAAAAAATTAGACTATTTTAACGAATTCCTATTTTCCATGACAGTACTGTGCATTATGGTGAATATAACTGCTATGGTCCCGGGGCCGATACCTCGAAGAGGGTTCAATGGTCGCACCGCCTATCACAAGACGAAGCTGCACCATTTTTGACCAAGGACATGATCGGTGGGCGAGGGTGGCTTAGACCCACACCAAAAAATTTCAAAAGACCCTCTAAACTCTAAGCACCATTGCATGAATCACTATGGTTCATAAAAAACAAATAATCTCTTTACATTAATTGGGTTTAGGGAATTCACCCATAATCGAGATCAAGATTCAATCCATAAATTCGTTCCTATAGTAATGTAATGTATGGAGAATGAAATTGTATTGTATAAAAGAATTGGGTTTAGCGTTTTATAGTTATCACTTACTCAATCCGAAACAATTCATATTTATTTAAATGTAATAGTGTAGATAAAATCGTTTACATTAATGCATTCATTTGAATTTATATTTTATACCTAATAGATGATTTTATTTATCATCAGTGAATTCAACGATGATATATCATCAAATATTTTTAAAATTTATTTTATTTTATTTTTAATAATGTCACATTAAATAATTAATTGAATTTTTTAGAGTTTATATGGTTAAATGATATTGCATAGGATTATATACTATTAATGTATCAAATATTAATCTTATTTTTTTTAATTTGGGTCTAATTAAAATTTTTGTGAGATTAATGAGAATTTAAAAAAAATTAAGAGAGGTTAATTAAAATTTTAAAAAAAGAAACAAAAGGTATAATGAGGATTTTTAAAAATTTGAGAGGCCTAATTAAAAAAATTTTAATTCCAAGAAAAAAATCAAAATTTCCCAAAAATTTGGGGGACTTAGGCCCCAAAAGGATCCACCTCTATTTAGGGTTAATTGCACCAAATGTCTTCAAACTATGATCGAGATTTTTAAATTGATCTTCAAAAATTAAAACATCTTAATTAAGTCCTCAAAATATCAATATTATTTAAATCAAATCCTTTTATTTGCCTAACCATTGATTATATTCAACCATGTAAGTCAGAATTCAAACTCTATTGCACCTGCTGCATGGACAACTTATATTTAATGTGCTAAAAAAAACATCAATAAAATCTAAGAGAGCTATTTCTTCTTATCTTAACATGTTAGATTCAAGTTGTTCAAATGAAAGTTTATCATATGTTTAAAATTTAACCCACGTACTCAACATCAAACTTGAGCTATTTTCTAATGTTTAAGCTGACGGCTACATTGACAAAAAAAAAAACTTGATTGATACGATTAATACTTTAAAAGCTTAATTAGACTACTCTAACATTTAAAAATATATTTTTTTTTTATAAAGGATTATGGGGATGCAAAATTACGTGTTGAATTACAGGATATATTATATTATATTATTTTATTTGATTCATTTAATTATGATATAATATTTTATTATCTGATTGGTGAAATATAATATTTTAATTAAGTACTTAAAGTATCAATATCAGAGATATATATATATATATATATATATTAAGGAGGTTTTTTATTTGCCTAATCATTAATTTTGTCGTTAAATTTTAAATACGTTTGTAGTTATTGCATGAAGTTTATTAATTGGACCAACCATGGAACTACAAAAGAGTTGGAATCCACACAACATTGGAGCATGTAGCATGTAGCATGTGCCTTCTTAATGGGAGTTTATTAATTGGACCAACGCATGGAACTGCAAAAAAGTTGAAATCAACACAACAATAGAGCATGTGCCTTCTTGATGGGAGTTTATTAATTGGACCAACACATGGAGCTTCAAAAGAGTTGGAATCAACACAACAATGGCGCATGGGCCTTCTTAATGGGAGTTTATTAATTGGACCAACGCTTGCAACTGCAATAGAGTTGGATTCAACATAACATTGGAGCATGTAACATCTGCCTTCTTAATGGGATTGATGGGTAAAAGTGTCGTTAAAACTTTTTATATTAAAAGTTGAGTTGCATTTTGTCTTTTTTACTTAAAAATTTTCATTCATTTCTACTGTTAAAAATTGATCCTTACACGTCAGAATGAGGTATACATGACATGTCACGTGTAACCTTCTGGTTATGCTATAAAAGATAATGAAATTTTTAATAGAAATGATCAGTTTACTCTTTGATCTAACATACAGATAAAATTTTACCCACTTTTATAGTAAAATGAACAAAATATAATCTAACTCCTAATTGCAGAAGAACAAGTGTGTATGAATATAGTTCAAGGTAGATAAGAACAATGGATAGGATGCCAACATTTGATCACTTCCTTAAAAATAAATTAATGACTTGTGTCTTGAATTGTCGTAAAATAATGATTCATTTGGCCATCTAACTATATAAAAACGTCATTTTAGTTATTCGTTTAATTCTTTATCTCTTTTAGTCCATGAACTTGCATGTTTGTCAAATCACCCTAAAATTGATGGAAAAATTAACGTTTGTTAACTTTGCTGATGTGGCATCCACGTGGTAGTCTACGTGTGTACCACGTGGATGCCACATGACAATTAATGTTTTTTTATACATTATACGAACTTACCTAAACTGAAATAGCAGTGAACACGACATTAAGGACTACTAAGCAATTCTTCATTTTCTACGTTTGTCTACTGATTGATTCATTTCATGATCTATATGATAATTTAATTCAATTAACCATTCAAATACCTTCAAAACATTTAAATTCATGCATGTAACCCCTTTGTTAAAAATTTTCCATTTTACCCTCAATTTTTACCTTTTATTCAATTTAGTCCCTAAAACCAAAACTTACATATTTTTCATAATTAAACCCAAGACTTTCTGACTGATTCATATACCATCCCTTAACAGCTCAAATTCAACTAAATTTTTAGAAAATTTCAATATTTTAACATTTTAGTCCCTAAACTCAAAATTATCTAAATTCACTTTACAAATTAATCCTATTTCTTAACAAAGTTCCATATTCTACCATTTAGCATTAAAAAAAATTAAAACCTTTAATGGTAATTTTTCAAACATTTAACGGTTTTACGAATTAATCTTCTAGTTAACTAAATTAAATTACAAGGATTTCAAAAATATAAAATTTACTAAAAACGGAAGCAAAATTCAATTACATGCAAGATAGATGCTTGGCCAAATTTCTCAAAGTCTTCCAATGGTGATTTTCGGTCAAAGATGATGAAATGAAGAATATGAGTGTTATGTTTCTTTTGTTTATGTTTGTTTATTTATTTAATTACTAATTTGCCCTTTAAAACATTTCATAATTTCCATTCAAAACATATGTAAATCGTCCACCAACATGCATTTTTGTCTAATTACCCTATAAATCCTCCCACTTTAACAAATTAAACCTTTTAACTAATAAAAATCCATACTGATCAAATTATTCATCCTCCTATTTATAGTATAGGTGAAAATCGTCTCTTGGTGTTATTTTGTTATCATCTAAAGTAAGGTCCCTTGTTCGATAATTAATGCAATACATAGTTAATTAGCATAAATTGATTTGTAAGAACAAATTAACATAGTCTGAGTGAAAAGGTCATCAGGTTACGTTAAGGGGTTGATTACTCTTAACATTCATGCAGTTGAGCGTATTAGTTAGAGTTCGGTTTTTCTATATCATAAAACTCAGTTAAATTCTAGAAGCATCTTTTTAGGACTTTTGGATTGGTGAGAGTCTATCCTCGAGCTATTCACTTGGTAGTTCGAAGTTATTCTTTAACCATTTCTTTTTTGTCATAATTAGGGTATTCACTACCGATAGTCATGACTAACCCCATTGCTACAGGTGCTTTCAAATTTAGAATTTAGTTTTTATATTTTTATTTTTAAGATTTTTTTATATTTTTAAATTTCAAAATTTAAGTATAATTGTCAACATTGTTAATATTTTTTTATTAATTTTATCCATGTGACAATTTAAAATTAAAAAAAGCTTGTTTGATAGTCATGTAATTAAAAAAAATAGTGTTGCAATAAACCTAAATTGAACAAAATGAGAAACTAAATTCCTATAAATAAAAACACAAAAACTAAATTCAAAATTTATGAAGAGTATAAAGACTTATATCATGTTTTAAGTGTTATGAACATAGTACAAGGCAGTTACCATTGGTTCCCTCCCAAAAACCATGGAAACAAATGCTCCACAAGATTCAAGGTACATTCTATTTTTAAAGAGAGAGAAGTCTGAGTCTCCGAAAATTATTATTTAAAAGGGCAATTACGAAATTTAATAGAATTAATCTTTATAGATCGTAAAATAAACATAGAAGATATATTGGTTATATGTATATATATATATATATAACAAGATTACTATGTTAGATCAAATTTTGTTTTTATGTGTAAATTGTGGGTTTAGTCATTATACTGTAATTTTAATCAATTTTAATCATAAGACAAAAAATAATTTTTTATCTTAAGGTCTCTTTGGATAAATAATTTTATCTACGCTTAATGTAAAAATAACGATGACGACAAAATTAAATATTGTAAGGTAAAAAAATAAATAAATACACCACGTTAAAAATAAACATCCATCCAAATAACTCAAAAAATTTCCAAACGTAGAACGTGGAACATATAATAATAATAATAGTAATAATAATAAAGCTATGAAGAAAGTAGAAGGGAGTTAAGTAAGACCAAGAAATGCCATTGGCCTTCACAACCATTGAAACACATGCTCCACAATATTCAAGTGATGTATAATGTGACACGTTTGTTCAATAGAATGTAATAAAATTCTTAAAAAGAATTTTCCATATTTATTAAATTATCTTACGTTACGTTTAGACATGTATAAATAAAAAAGTCGAAACAATTTTAAACAATATTAGCATATAAAATATTTCTTTTATTATCACTAAATTTATAAAATTTAGAATAAAATTAATAAAATAGCATATATCCCGCGAAACATATTTAATTTCTTTTTCTCAAAAACTTATGAAATTAAAAAATTAATTGAAGCTTAATCATTATAAAGATCTAAAGATCCATTCTAATAAAAATATTTAAATAAGTCTTGTTTAATTTAACTAAATTACTTGCTTAATTTTATCTAATTTAAAAATGAAAAAAAATATCGTACTATAAATATAAATTATAACGAGAAAAGATTGTATAAAACGTAGATATATTTTTTTCAAAAATTTAATATCACATCAAATTTTAAGATTTTTCATTTAAATTTATTTTTTAATATTAAATTATTAAAAAATAGAAGAAATAATATGTGGTTACTATTTTATACCATCATTTCCCAACATTGACAATGACACCGACATCTGAGTACTTGTCAATTGAACTGTGGCTTTCGAAAAAGAACAGTGGTGCAATCCCAGTACCAATCAATTCGATGACAAAAAAAGGTTTAATTTCACCTGACATCCTCAATTATTGTCCAAATTTCAGTTTAATTTTTAAACTCCAAAATATTCTCAAAATATTAGTATCATTCCAAGTCCTTTAGTCAACTTAATTGTTAACTTAAATATAGTGTAAAACATTTTTAAAACTCAAAGATAAATTTGTAAATATATATACTTGAATTTGATTTGTAAAAAAAAAAAATAAAAAATGAGGTTTTTAAATTTTATCAATATTAATTTTTTAATATTTGAAATTTAAATTGTTCATGCGATAAATAAATGTATTTTCAATTTGATGTGTGAGTTTTAAATAGGGTAAACTATTCACATGGTTACTTTTGTTTACCTTAGGCTGCATTTTAGTCATTTATGTTTAAAATATTGCATTTTAGTCACTTACATTTTTGTGTTATAACATTTTAGTCATTAAGCTGTTAATTGCCGTTAACAGTGCAACAATAAGCTGACATGACACGTTAAATCATCGTTTCAAACAAAAATTTTAGGTTAAATTATACAATCGATCGTCGTATTTTTTTCGAATTGACAGTGACGAAAGAAGTAAGAAGTTGAAAGCCATCATTGTCTATAACCAAAACCCATAAACCCATACCATGCTTCTTTCTTTATTGCCAATTCAACTTCCTGGTATGTTAAAAGAAATTGAGAATGTAGGAAAATAGAGGGAGAAACAGAAGAAAATAAAAAATAATGGAAAAAAAAGAAAGAAAGTTAAAAGAATATAAAAGAAAAAATTAAATTTCTCAAAACGAAAAAATATGGGGACCAATTGTATAATTTAACCTAAATTTTTTGTTTGAAATGATGAGTTAACGTGCCACGTCAGCTTACCGTTACACTGTTAATGGCAATTAACGGCTTAGTGACTAAAATGTTACTATACGTTAACGTAAGTGACTAAAACGTAACATTTTAAATATAAATGACTAAAATGTAACCTGAGATAAAATAACATTTAATGTTTATATTATCGAATAAACTGATAGAAAGAATTGGTTAATACTTTAATAATTTAATTAAAAAATTTTAAAAATTTATGCATAGTTTTGTGGAATTAATTGGGAGATGAATGAAAAACAATTGCTTTGAAATGACATGATATAACAACCCATTCCCAAACAAAATAATGGACTTAGAATTAGGAGAGTGGTCTAATCAATCTGGTTATTGATTTTTTATTTTATTATTGGTTGAGTTTAAATTAAATAAATTATTTTTAAAAATTAATATTTATGGAAAAGATAAAAATCGATTTAATCAATGGCTTAATAATTTTTTTATCTCGATTATTGGGTTACTCGGCTCTTTCTCTTTCTCTGAATTGATGTATCGGTTGATTTTTTATCCAACTAATTTCAACAACATAAAATGATAAAATCGTAAGTAAAAAATCTAATATTTTATGTTCTTAACACTTAAAAAAAGTAAAAAATTAAGTCATTGTACTTATTTTATGTAAAAATTCTAATTTAATAGTTAAAATTGTAAGTGTTTTTTTGTTAAAATTTATTAAATTGATATATTGATTCTCTCACTATATATGCTTTCCAAAGAGGCAAATGATTGATAATGAAATATGTTTTATTCCCATAAACGAGAATTAAACTTCCAATCTTATAACTAAGAAATAAGGTAAGCAACCATCATAACGTAATTTTTTTTTTCCAACACATAACACATAAAGTAATGTCTTATTCATTAATATCTTGGGGTAGAGTAAATGTATGAGGTAGAGGTGCCGGTGCTTTGCATCTAACATATTTGTCATACTTAAAGTCAAACGAAGTGTGCTGTGATGAAATGAAGAGAGGTCAAGCTTATTATCGGATCTGAGCATGTTAAAATATATTATCTTTCTATTTATGAATTGAAAATGAATTATATGTAATTCTTTTCATAAATATCGTTTTTTTACTCTGATGTGATTCACATTTCATTGACAAAAGCAAATTATTATCAACACGCAGCATAACTATATATTAATTTATAAGACTTAAATACATAACGTAAATCATAAAATGAACATTCATGACTAATAAATCGAATAGAGAAATTAACACTGTGACTCCAATTTAATCAACTACAAATAATTGACCCTTACGTTAACTATTTCGAGGAACATAATGAAAGCTTATCACATTCAGTCTTCTATGTTTAAATTAAATTAATATTTAAATGTAATCAATTCCATCAACCTAAAAGTTCCAAAAATGGAAAAAAATCTATTTGATGTATTCAATTTTAATCCCTTCGATGGATACATTACTACAACTTGTGGTCCTCGGTACCAATGTTACCCATATACTTTCATCTTCATCAGCTTTCAAATCTTTCAACAATTCAGAAATTCCCAGTTTAAGCTTCATCTTCTTCAAGTCGTGGCCGCCGCGGCCACCGCCGGGGATATAAGCAAAAGTGCCGGCGAATTCCCTGAACTTGGGGTTCATTTTCGTGTCATCGCTTAAATTCACGTACACATCGAACTTCACGTATTCATTCCCTCTCACAACGATACCGTACACAACGACGGTCTCTTCTTCGTCAACTTTCTCCCTCTTTACCGATCTGTTCACCGTTACCGTTAACTTACCGTCTAAAACTCGCCGGAAATCGGAGGAAAAAACTTGGTTTTCGTTTTGCTTCAGTTTAACTATCCGGCGAGCTTGTTCCGGTGTTACAGACGGCGGAGGACGGTGGTTTAACCATGGACGTTCAACTTCTTCGTATGAATAACCGAGTTTTGTTATATCAAGAACATCTTTAACTTTAATCTTTACTAAATTCAGATTCTCATCGTAGAATAAAAAGAAAGAATTAAGCCAATCGGAATCGTCGATATCCAGTTTCCGATCGTTGATATCCCGCCAAACTTCCCAAAGACGATCGATATTTGAATGATGAGCGTAAAAAACCGGATCTTTCGCCGCCGAGTAAAACTTGCCCATATCTTCCCTTCCCGGATTTAAACCCGACCCGATCCATGTATGTAAAGTATTATGAGGTGCACTCTCTATAGTTCCCGGCGAATCACAATTCTTGTCGCCGGCTTTATATGTACACCCCATGAACAGCTCCGTTTTCTTAGCGCCGGACACCATTCGGTTATACATAAAAGCCAAATTGGTTTCCGTTTGTTCTTTCCGATCAAAACGTGGATCGTTATCATCGGGGCTGTAATCTAAATCCGCCACCCGAGGTGGAAAATGAGAGAAATCGCGCTGGCTGTGAAAAAATGGCGAGCTCTCGTCTACGTAAAAGTCCGGTATCGTCATTCCGTCCGGGATATCCCAAGCCCAAAACGGCAACGCGAAAGTATCGTCTCCGATGAGGCTACCAAGGATTCGTTCGTGAAAATATATCATCATCCGGTGCCAGGGAAAGAACATCCACGTACGATGGATGTTCAGCTCTGAGCCGGAACGGTTCAACATCTCGTAAGCGCCGGTACAGAACTGACAGTGTAAATTAGCTTGCCGGAGAAAGCTTCGTGGATCATCGTATGGTAGTGACTTCATTATTGATAAAGCTTTATTATATTTAGCTATAAAGCTTTCGTTTAAAAGATGCGCCGGTCGTCGGACACGGACCCGTGATGGATCAGGGAACTTAAAATCGGTAAAGGGTACTGGATTCTGAAACCCTGGTGGACAACAATAAACGAGAAGATCCGGTCGACCGTACGATGAATGACAAGCTGTTAAGTTAGGTCCAATTGCTAAGTTCTTTCCACCATTGTTGAATGGTTTCCGCCATTGTTGAAGCTTTTCAAGCATTATGCTTGTTAGTTCCCTGCAAAAACACAAAATCATTGAACAAATCATGAATTTATACATATATATAAATGTGTGTGTGTATGTACGTATACAATACCCCATGTATAAATGGTGAACTTGAGACACTGCAATGATGAAAGTTAAAGAAAGTATCAGAATCCATTTCTTTTCCGCCATAGCTGGAATCTATAAGCTTTCTTAATTGATGAAAAACTAAAAGAAGAAGATGAAGAACATGAAATTAAGCTTGAAGGACTTAAATAAACAAAATATGCATATTATGGAGACTTTTCAATTTATTTATTTATGTGAATAAATAATTATTATATTAAATTCTCGATAGATTTCAAACAATTTTAGTCAAAAATATAAAAATTAAAAATAAAAAATAAAAAATTCAATTCAATCTTTCGCAAATTAATTTTCTGCCTCCAGCTACAGAAAAACCCATTCCTCTCACCACTCATCAATACATAGTGTTTTTCGTCTCATCCTAACTCTAAATGGTGAAGATGTGGTTGATTATGAACCAATATTAAGTAATTTATACTGATGAATGAAAAACAATTGCGGAAAACCGAACAATTATACAATATTTATTCTGAACTAGAGGTGTTCATAAGTCATGTTAGGTCGAGTTGGGTTTGAGTTTGGTCTATGAATGATATTAATATATTTTATATTTACTCAAGCTTAGCCTGATCTGAAATCTGGGTTTAAAATTTTGCTCAAACTCATTTTAGATCCACTCATATTATTTTTAATTTTTTAAATGTTTATATTATTTTATTTTAATATTTAATAATTTTATACGTTTTTTATTTATTGAAGTTTTTTATATAGTCATCTTAATATTATTTTAATGTTTATATTATATAATTTAAAACTGGTCGGGCTGGGCTCAGGCCTTGAGTGTTCAAGCTCGAGCTTAGCTCATATTTTAACTAGACTTAATTTTTTTGCTCAAGCCCATTTTCGAGTCTATTATTTTTACCCTAAACCTTCCTAAAACTTAGATGAACTTTCGGACCTATGCAAGTAATCATATTCATGAATAGGTGAATTCTAAATTTAATTCTTGATTCAACAGAAGGATTAGTGGAAATTATATATTAAAAGATTTTATTTTCAAATTTACACAAGCAACATATATGTGAAAGGAATGATAACACGTTTTAATTATTTTTTTCAAACACGTAACTATAAAAATAAATTATATATCCACTATCAATTTTTTTTCAAACATAAAATTTTTACCATAATCTAATTGATAAGGACTCATTTAAAATTTTTATTAAAATATTAAATTAAAAATATTATAATAACACACCAAAATAATAAAACTTGTAAAAAAATTAGCATTAATAATATATACTCCCTCAAAGTCAGGAATTTTATTTAGGGGAATTGAGATAAGATTATAAAATGAAACTATGAAGGGATCAAAAATAAAAATTTCCCATTTATTCAAGAGCTAAAAATATTAATTTAAATTATTTATATTTGGGAAGAGTTAAATGGAAATTTTTCTCATTTAACCCTTCACCATTGTTTCTCAAGTATTTTTTTACGCGAAATTTAAAATCGACTCAAGTTGAATTAAAGGCAAAGCTTTCGCAACATTATTTTTTATTATATACTCATAAGACATTAAGGTCAAGTTTAGTTATACTTCTTAAAAATATTTTTTAATCAATTTTTTAGCTTGGAAGAAACATTTTTTTCTCTAAAATAAACTTGTTTAGGAATAAAACTCTACTTACAAATATATCAAATTTTGTCATTCAACCTAAAAAAGTCGATTATTAAAGATATTCTCGTTTTATTCAGATGTGATCTCATGATTATCGATAATAGAAAGAAATACAATTAAAATTAAACTTAATGTATAAATTGATATCTGAGTTTGACACTTTTTTTAATGTGATACATATATTTCATCAAATTAAACACTACAAATTTAACATTATTATCTTTGAATACTAAATTATATAATTTTTATCAAATATAATTACTATATTAAAAAAGACGTCACACTCGAGTCTAAATAGTATATTAAAACTTAAAGTTATAACTAAATATTAATCGCCATCAAACAATAAATATGTAATGCTATAGATATTATCATCTAATAAATCTATCACTTTCTTCGATAATTTTTTATGTGTAATTAAGTGTTCGATTTTATTTCGGACCTCTTTTGCAATACGATCTGCGACAAGAATAAAGGAGACTACTTGCACATTTACGTGTTCTTTATGGCTTTCTGATCGAACTGTCTCGTGAAACGATAAATTTATTAGGAATGGACGAACTGCAAATTTATACCACTCCGTCCTTTCGACCACATGTCTTTTACATTATTATGGTTAAATCTCAATTTCAATCCCTATATTACTCTCAAATTTAATATTTAACTTTTATACTTTAACTTTTTTATTTAAATTTCATTAATTAGTTTAAATATTTTATTTTCATTAAAATGCAGCCGTTAAAATTCTCTATCAGATTTAAGTGAATTACAATATGTTTTTTTTATCACATGGCCACTATTTTTTTTTTGGTTTTAGAATATCATACCAACAAAATTAATAAAAGAATCTTAATAATGTAAATAATTAGACGTATATTTTTAAATTAAAAAAAGTAGGAAAAGCAAATTCTTGAAATTGAAAATATAAAATTAAATTGGAGCATATTAGATGAAAAGTGACAACACAATGGTGATTGAAACTATTCATAACGGGTTGGCTACAATAAGTAGTGTTGCCGAAGTAAGACAGATTTACGATTGGTGTTTCAAAAATTGGGAAGTCAAATTTCAACATATTCAGTGAAATGTCAATAAAGTTGTTGATTGCATAGCTAAGGCAGATGGAGACATAATTGAGCAGGTGGTTATTTTGGAAGATACTCTGCATTATGTGAAATGCTAGCTTGAAGAAGATATTAGACAATTGTTGGTGACTAATGATAATTTTCATTAAGACTGATGCTCGCTTAATTTTCTAAGTTTATGTTCAACCCAAAAAAATTCGAGCATATTGATTCGTGATAAAAATAAAGTAGTGGAGGATTCAACGTATTCTTTGGGAGGAGAACACTATTGCGGATAGTCTAGCCAAGATGATTCGTGACAGAAGGCTAAGTTTAAAATTGTTCGAGGATTCTCTTTTGAGGGTCTAGTCTTTTTTGAGTCAGTATCTTTTATTTTTCCCACAAGAAAAAATCAAATTATACCAAATTAAAGTAAAAAAAATTAATTCCTAAATTTTAACGTAGTAAAACAAACTAAAACCATAATTAAATCTATAATTTTATGTCCATAAAAAAGTTCATATATTTCTTAATTTGGAGGAATCCACTTACATCGGTGTAAAATTGAAGTGTTTTACACTCATACTTAACTTTTCATACGACTAATAATTTAACAATCCAATAGTCATATTTCATGTCAAAGTTTACATAAATTAAAAAATTCTAACTATTTGTTTTACGTAAAAAAAACATTTAATTGTTAATGAATTTTAATATATGCACTTTTTTAGATCGATATGATAGAGATATTAGGTTGATTCGAAAATTTACATGCATGGCAAATACAATTATATTGATAAATCTAATAGTTGAATCGTTAAAATACTCATCATATAAAAAATTACGGAATTGTTACATCTACCTATTAGATAAAAATAAAAAAACAAGATTTGGACCTTTAAGACACTTGGCTTCATCTTTACCACAGACTAAAGTGAAGTTAGGAAAAAAAAATTTTTTTTGAAGGGGTTGGAATTAAATTGTATATTTTTATAGTAGTAAAAATATAATTTTACCATTTTAATAGCATATATTTTTATAATTTTTAAAATATTAAATTAAAATTTTTATATTTTAAAGGGTTCAAAATATAATTTTATTATTACTAATTTAAAATTTTATAAATTATAAAAAAATTTAAATGAAATTTTTTTATTTTAAAGAGCGGAAGCCTCTATTTGTTTCTTTTGATTTTGTAACTTAACACAAATATATATATATATTTATGATAATCAACAACTACATTAATTACTCAAAGTCAAAATATCGAACTTCTTAATATACTATCCAACATTAGCTTTAAAATCCATGAGTTGTCAATGGCTCCTAAAAGAGGCGAAGATACAAAAAACGATTGTCTGAAATATATGGTCCGGCTCAATTACTCAAAAATGCCTTTTTTTTTCAAAATTTACGAAAATAGCCCGATATTTCAATTATTTACGGATATGGGCTGAAAACTCTAAAATCGCGTCCACGTCAGCACGTTTTTTGGGGAAAAAGGGGGAAAACGCTTCCTCGGGGAAGCTTTTTTCCCCAACGGTCAAATTTTTTTGACCCTTTTTTAAAATTTTTGGACCATTTTACCCCCCAACGGTTAAAAAAAAAAACCTATAAAACCCCCCCTTTTATTATTTTTCACACACAAATTCTCTTCAAAATTTCTCTAAATTCTCTCAAATTTCTCTCAAAATTCTCTTAAATTTCTCTCAAAATTTCAATAATTTGCTCAATTTCTCTCAAATCTCTCTTAAATATTCAATAAATTGCTTAATTTCTCCCAAATTTGTCTTTAATTTTTGCAAAAAAAACTCTTCAAAATTTTTAAACTTTCTCTCAATTTTTGAAAATTTGAAAATTTCGATCGTGTTAGCAATGGCTTTCGAATTAATTCGTCTTGATCCTACACACATCTCTGTCGAACAATTGAGAATGATAAGTTTTTATTTTAATTTTAAATATTATTTAATATTTTTTTCATTTATGCAATTTTAATTAATTTTAATTTTATAATTATTTATTATAGCCAATAGATCGGGTGTTGCAATGCTATATCCGTAATATGTCTGCGCTTCCGTCGCCGTTGATAGAGAATTACCTGCGTGAAGCGGGTTTTTGGCACGTGGCTACAATAGGCCGTGGATGCAAGTTGGACCCGAAACTTATCAGTGCGTTGATAGAGAGGTGGAGACCCGAGACGCACACATTTCATCTTCCATGCGGAGAGTTTACTATCACTCTAGAAGATGTGCACTTGCAATTGGGATTACCGGTGGATGGGTACGCAGTGACCGGGTCCACTCAATCTACTGATTGGGGTGCCGTATGCTACGAGCTTTTGGGTGCTATTTCGGATAGAATAAAGGGAGGTCGGATCGAGATGGGCTGGTTACGAGACACATTCCCAGAGCCAGATGATGATTCTACCGAAGTAGAATTAATACGATATGCTCGGGCATATATTCTTCAGATTATTGGAGGTTATTTGATGCTGGACTTGTCCCGAAACCTCGTACATTTGAGGTGGCTACTAAAACTCGTTGATTTTAGGGCAGCCGGTAAACTTAGTTGGGGGTCTGCTGTGTTGGCAACGTTATACCGGGAGATGTGCGGGGCTACGGTACCGAATAAAGCCAAAATCGGAGGTTGCTTATCACTACTCCAATCATGGGCACGATATCGGCTTCCATTTTTACGTCCTCGAATGAACCACCCACATACATTTCCACTTATAACGAGGTAAATTTTATAATAGATTTTAGAATTATTAGGTAGATTTAAAATATAATTGTATGCTAAAAATTTATTTAATTAGGTGGAACCATTCGGCTAGTTATGTTGGAACTACTGTAGCAAAAACGCGTCCACGTGGGAGCGTTTTCCATCACTTCTGCTGACAGTGCATCCTGCTTGAAGCGTTTTTGGCACTGTTTGTTCAGAAACGTCTTCTCCAAATAATTTTTTCAGGAACTACTGTAGCAAAAAATGCGTCCACGTGGGAGCGTTTTCCATCACTTCTGCTGACAGTGCATCCTGCTTGAAGCGTTTTTGGCACTGTTTGTTCAGAAACGTCTTCTCCAAATAATTTTTTCAGGAACTACTGTAGCAAAAACGCGTCCACGTGGGAGCGTTTTCCATCACTTCTGCTGACAGTGCATCCTGCTTGAAGCGTTTTTTACACTGTTTGTTCAGAAACGTCTTCTCAGAATAATTTCTTCACAAACCAAATCAATTAAAAAAATTATATTATCGCTAATATATATTTCTTAATAAGCCTAAACCCTAAACTACTTAAAAATTAATCCATAATTAAATCTTTAAATGCTAAAATCAGAAACACAAATAATTATATACTTTTTAATTACTAATTTAATTTAATTAATTAACCATAATCCCTAATTTATTTAATTTAAAAAAACCAAAATACCTTAAACCCTAAACCCTAACCCTAAACCTTAAACCCTAACCCTAAAACAAAAAAACCATAAACCAGCCCAAACCCAAACCCTAATTTTTTTAATTTACAAAAATAACAAACCGAAATACCCTAAACCCTAATTAATCATAATCCCTAATTTATTTAATTTCAAAAAAATAAAAAACCTAAATACCCTATACCCTAAACCCAAAACCCATAATCCCTAATTTTTTTAAATTTAAAAAATAAAAAAACCTAAAAACCCTAAACCACTAATCCTAATCCTAAACCCTAACCCTAAACCAGCCATTAACCTTAAAAAAATACGGGGAAAAACGCTTCCCCGAAGAAGCGTTTTTGCCACGTAGGACAAAAACGCTTCCTTGAGGACGCGTTTTTGTCCTACGTGGCAAAAACGCTTCATCGGGGAAGCGTTTTCCCCCTTTTCCCCAAAAAATACGCTGACGTGGACGCGATTTTGGGGTTTTCGGCCCATATCTGTAAATAATTGAAATATCGGGATATTTCCGTAAATTTTGAAAAAAAGGGCATTTTTGGGTAATTGAGCCATATGGTCCGCCAGCGACAGGGACTAGAATTTTTATTGATTAAATATAGTTAATTGATTTTTTTAATAATTTTATTATAAATTCTGATCATATTTATTTTTTTGACATAATGCTTAAAATTATTCATAGTCTCTCCCAAACTCCTAAATAAAAAGATAATGTGCTTCAGTGCACTTAAACCCTATTTTCTTGCATTGACAATAATACCCATAATAATTTAACTAAGACTCAATCGATAATTAATTGAATTTTTTTACAAACCGAGTCATGTGACAGTAAGATAAAAAAATCACTGTCACTTTAATGACACATACTAACGACTTTATCAATTTAAACTTACTAATAGCAAAATATAAAGACTAAGTTATACCATATTAAAGTAAGGAAATTAACTCTCAAAATTTAAACTTTCATTACGTCTAGAATCAAATTAGATCAAATCCTAAACTAAAAATAAAAATATTCAAGTGTTATTTTATCTATTTACAATAGATACACTCGAATTTTTTATATTCGATTTATCGTACGTTCAAATATGATGAACTAGCAAGATAATTCAATTGCTTGCGTGACATAGGTGAATAGGTGGTCAGCCAGCCGCCTCCACAAAAATTGAAGAGAAATTATTAAAGGAACCCATTATTTAACATGGACCTCTCATTTTACAAAATCGTTTAAAATAGACATTTGTTGGGAAATTGACTTTGAGTCAGTGATGATTCACTACACTGATAATGACATTTCTGCTTTTTAAAAAAAAAAATTAAAAAATTTTAAATTTTTATTACTCAAAATTTTATATTATAATTTAATTGGATATGAAATCACTTAGAAAAACTATTAAAAAACCCCAAATTGAAAATTGATTTGAACCGTAATATTCAATCTGATTTTATTAAAATTAGTTCGAGTATTATTTAAATATATTTAATTTTATTTGGTTTTTAATTCACAAATTTTAAAAAATTATTTTTATTTTATTTTATTTTTATCCGAATTAAATTTTATTTTTAATTTATATTACCCGACATCTACAATTTTTTTTCTGAAAATGGGTCCCAACCCTATTCATTATGACACTTACTCATAATTGTTCCTGACTTTCCATAATATTAAAACATTTTTTTATTAATCACGTGGGATTCAAATTATTGTTCGGATTGTTGAATGCCTCACACATTGTCGTTTATTGTTGTTTGTTAGAGTAGAAAATGGTTAAGAAAATTAAAGAGGTCGGTGGGAAAGTTACAAAAAAATTATTGTTATTAAATTATTAGTAAATTTATATTTTTATAGTTTAATTTTAAAAGATATAAAAAATTATTAAATTATTCAAAAGTTTTTATTCAAGTCATTGGGTTGTTAAGTTTTCTTTTTTTATTGGGTTAGTGAGTTTTAAGTGACAATTTGACGATTAATATGGTAGATTAGTACAGATTAACAAGTAGAAAGGACATAACTTAGATCTGAGTCGATTTGATGGTCAGTGTTGAAAATTAAAAAAAAATTGTTTAGATTTTGATTCATAGATCCATAATGTTCAAAGCTATTTCATAAAAAAAATTGAATTATATAAAGAAAAGGAAAGATGAGTTTTCAATTGGGGTAGGCAGTGCAAACAAACAAGGCCATATTGCGGCAATTTTAAAAGTCCAATAACTTAAATTAAAATTTTCAAATTGTTCAGTGATGTTGGACAGGTTTACCCTTTTATTTAATTGGGTTAATGAAAAAACTTAAATAATGTTGAGAGTGACCAAATCGTAAAATTTATCTGTCCTCACATCTAACGTTTATTAAGAACTTAATGAGCTAATAACCAATATTTAACTTTCGAATAGTTCAGTAATCAAATTGTAATTTTTTAAAATTAAGTAATAAAAGTATAAACTTACTAATAGTTTAATGATATTGGATGCAATTTACCCTGAAATTTTAAAAGCAAAGATTTAAAGATTTTAAAGCCAGCGCCAAATAATTTTTCATGCATTAGTAAAACATTTTTTTAAAAATTAATTGCACGAGTTTCATATTTTTTGTTTGGTACTTTTCATGCTATTGGTGTCCAGCTAAGGGTTAAAAAGGTGTTTGGTAGAATGGAAAATGTAAAAAATGTGTTAAGTAGAGTAGAAAATGGTTGAAGAAAGTACAGAGTTGGGTGGGAAAGTGAAAAAAAAAAAGGTTAATATAATTTTTGGATTTAAATTTGATAATTATTTTTATATTAGGATTTAAATTTTTTGTCTAAGATGGTTATTGAACTTGACAATTGTTTTCATTTGGGCCCTAAACTTTTTTTTCTATGTTAATCCTTGATATTTCCTTAAAAATCCTAAAGTTTACGCTCTAATGTGAGAGAAAATGCTAATTCAGGGATTAACTTGTATAAAAAAAGTTTAAACCCCAATGTGAGAAGAATTGATTAGTTTAAGCCTCAATACGAGGGCATTTGCTAAGTTTAATGATTAACTTGGACAAAAAAAAGTTCAACCCTAATGTAAGAACAATTGTCTAATTTAAGCCTAATATAGGGATGACCGTCAAATTTAGAGACTGACTTAGAAAAAAAAGTATATCAACATAAAAATTATATCCCAAATGTTGATTTAATCCCAAAAAATAAAAAAAATTGATTAAAGAGTAAAAATTTTAATAAATAATATTTCACATTTACTCCATAATTTTTTTTAAAAATTAATGAAATTATTTAAAAATTTAAGTATTTTCTAAAAAAAAAAATACCCATATCAGCAATAAACAACTTCCCTGTTGTGAGCGGTGCCATGCCTCTTGTTTAAGTCTTGAAGGTGTAGTCTTCAATGTCGTTGTTGAGTGTTAATTAACGTGGAAGACATGAGGCCATTTATGGTTCAAATATATAGGGATAAGTTAATATTTAGTCTCTCAACTTAGTTTTTTTTTTTTTTTTCTTAATTTTCGGGTTTTTTACCCAAATAGGACCCCCAAAAAAATTAAACACCAAAATAGGGTGTCAGATACATTATTTACGGAAATGGGGTGTTTTTTGGGGTTGAGCCTACCTGACAGGCGCGATCTAATTTTTTAATAATAAATTTTTTTCTTTTTTAAATATTATTATTTTAATAGTTTTTTATTATTTTTTTAATTTTAAAAAAAAATCGGGTCGGAACCGGGTCGAGCCTGACCCGGAGGCGCGACTAGTGGCGCCTGCTGCAGGGGCGCCACTCCCTGCAGCTGACACGTGGCACAGCCCTCTCCCCCCTCCCCATTAAATAATTTTATAGTTAAATTATTAACCAATGAAATAATTTTATGGTTAAATTATTAAATAATTTTGAAATAAAGCTTAAAAATTTTAAAATATTATTATTTTAATAATTCTAACAATTTTGTAATAAAGTTGTAAAGTTTTAATTAATGTGTCAGAGATAAGAATGGAAATGGGTGTGGTAAACACATAAATTTATTTACATAAAATGGATGAAACGTAAAAAAAATAATAAATAAAAATAATAAATGAAATTAGTCTCACTTTTATTACGTTAATAATTCTGATAATTTATTTTTTTAATATTATTATTTTAATAATTCATAATTTATTAATTTTTATGCTTAAATTTGTAATAAATTTAAAATTAAGTAAAATAATAACTTTTTAATATTATTATTTTAATAATTTTGATAATTTATTAGTATTTTGTGTTTAAATATTTTAATAATTTTAAATTTACATGTAATAATTTTTTAATATTATTATTTTACGAGTTGCGCCTGTCAGATAGGCTCAACATGTTGAGCGTATCTGACAGGCGCGACATGTACAGTGGGGCCCACATGTTAAATTTTCCCTATATATACCCCGTAAAACTAAGAGCAATATGCTAATGTTTTCCAGACCAAAAATTTAGGGGTTAGCAGCAGAAGAAGAAGGAAAAGGAAGAAAAAAGAAGAAGAAGAAGGAGGAAAGGAAGAAAAAGAAAAAGAAAAAGAAGAAGAACGTATTTTCGTTTATTTTTTTTAAATAGAATGTAGAATTTTGTTAGAAATTTTAATATTTAAAGTTATTTTGTTAGATTAATAATTTTTTTGTTAGCTTCTGAATGAAAAATTTTGCACAAAAATTTTTGAAAATATTTATAATTTGGAAAATTTTTTAACAGAGCTAGTATTGAAGATGGAGAATAAATTTTTCGTATGCGTTTATTTTGATGGAGAAATTTTGACAACAAGCGTCGGATGTATATTTGAATGCCGCAAACAAGTTGCAATGAGATTTAATAGAAATATCTCGTTTGATGATATGAAGGAAAAAATTAGTGAAAAAATTTATAGGCGTTGTGGGAGAAGGATCTCGAAACTTTTTTACAAGTTTCCAGTTTCGATGGATCCCATAAAATTCACCGAAATGGAACTTGTAGACGATGAAGACGTGGAGACAATGGTCGATCTTTATTGTCAGAGCAACCAAAATGCACCGATTCATTTATTTGCTGAGTTAGCTATTGTGGAGTCAACGGAAGATCCAACTCCATTAGGTGAAGAAGAGCCATGTATGGTAGTTCCTATGTCATATGTTGGTAGTCAATCAACTACACATGGGATCGACATTAATCTTAATGTTGCACCCGAGACTGATGTGGATGGTGATGACTTATACCAAAGTAGTGATCCTTCTGATTATGAAGTCGATATTGATAGTGATCCTGACGTGGATGATGTCCCGAATGATATTGACGATGAAGGAGTTAACGAGGATGAAAATATTAATGAGTCTTTAGTCGGGAACCAGATCTGTCGTATTATGATACACAATAATCCTGGGGCACACATGTCTCGGATAGACCCCGATGCAGCGCACGCAGCCGAGTTCCCGGAGTACCCTGAGATAGTACCTGCTCACCAGATTGCCGTATATGCTGATCCTGAGTTGTTCGTGGGCCAGAGATTTGAAACTAAGGAAGAGTGCGTATTTGCCATTAAGCGGTATAGTATGAATATATCAGTAGACTACAAAGTTGTCGAGTCTAAACCGACATTATATATTGGAGAGTGTTGGAAGTCGGCGGAAGGCTGCAATTGGCGGATACGAGCTGCATTTATCCAGAAATCTCAGATGTGGGAGATACGAAAATTTGTTGGGCCTCATACATGTACGTCAACACGATTGACAGAAGATCATCGAAAACTTGATTCGAAAACTATCTGTACATACATCATGCCAATGGTTGAAGACATGCCGACCATTAAAGTTTCAGTGCTAATTGCCGAAATGCAGGCACGATTACAATATCGAGTATCATATCGAAAGGCATGGATAGCTAAACAGATGGCAATGGTGCAATTGTATGGAAATTTTGATGCATCGTACAATGAGTTGCAGGGATGGATTGCAGCAATGAGGGAGTACATACCAGGGACTGTCATTGAGTTGCAGACACGACCTTATTACGGCCCAGATGAGCAACGACAACAGGGTAAAAAAATTTTCCATCGGATGTTTTGGACATTTGATCCATGTGTGCGTGCATTTCCCCACTGCAAGCCGTTTGTCCAAGTAGATGGGACATGGTTATATGGTAAATATACACAAATCTTACTTATTGCTATTGCTCAAGACGGGAATAGAAACGTGCTCCCGATTGCATTTGCCATCGTAGATAAGGAGAACATGGAGTCGTGGGAATTCTTTCTTACAAATTCACGGAAGTATGTAATTAGTAATAATAATATTTGCATTATCTCCGATAGAGGGAAAGGATTAATTGCTGCCATTCGGCGTTCCGAACTGCCATGGAGATCCGTTTACTGCATACGACACATCGCAGCTAACTTCCATCGAGATTATAAGAATGCAGACTGGAAGAGACAACTTGTGAAAATGGGTATAGAATAACCTTATCATTTTAATATATAACTTTTTTTTTGCGAGACTGTAACTTATATTTTATTAATACATACACAGCGTACGAGCTAGAACCACATATTTTTCGGAAGAGGATGACTCGGCTTGAGAGGGACATGGAAGGTCAGACGAACACATCTTTCCAGCAATGGTTGGGTATCATGGAGCCTTGGCAATGGGCTCAAAGTTATGACGAGGGCTTTCGTTACGGTCAAATGACAACAAACATGGTGGAGGGGATTAATGCGGTGTTATTGAAAACGAGACATCTTCCGATTTCATCTGTCTTCTCAGCTACATTCTATAGGTTAGCTACCTTGATGCCAAGAATGGGTCAGCAACAAGTCAACCAGATGGAGGTAGGACACGTGTTTGTCGAACATGTCAGGGATGCAATTGTTGCAAACCGTCGGATAGCGAGATCGATGAACGTAAAAGTATATTCACGACGTAATGAAACGTTTCGCGTTACAGAGACCATCGGTTGTCGACCTGGTATTCCACCTAGGTCATACGGGGTTGATCTCCGAAATAGACGGTGCAATTGTAGGAGGTTCCAAACACTTCATTATCCTTGTGCACATGTTGTGGCAGCTTGTGCTAAGGTCTCGCTCAATGTAGATCAATTTATCGATGAAGTGTACACCCTTGAACGCACGTTACGTGTATGGGAGAATGAGTTTCCCGTGCTTCCTGACCTATCTACTTGGGAGGCTCCTCAGACGACCTTTGAGCTTATCCCAGACAAAAGCTTGCGTAGAAACCCGAGAGGTCGTCCACAATCATCAAGAATCCGTAACGAAATGGATATTAGAGAGAAATCTGACGGGAAGCTGTGTGGAGTATGCAGATTAGCTGGTCACAATCGGAGTAAATGCCCACTCAGAAATTACCAAACTGGACAATCATCGCGATCAGATAGAAATTAAGATGTAGTTCATTACATGTTGATTATTGTATGTTGAAAGAAATAATTTACATAATAAAATGCAAAATAAAGTAAATTCGTACTCAAATTCAATAATAAAATGCCAAATAAAAAAAATTAATAGATATAATGCAAAAAAAAAAATTACATAAACATAAAGTAATTTACATAAAAAATAAAGTAAATTACAATACAAAACCCCTTAAAATTGATGGTTTGATGGTGTGGTTCTAGGGGTATATCTTTGTGGAGCTCGACGTTCACGTTGTGGGCGACTACGGTGATCAACGTTCTCTTCATCCATATGTATGGGTGTAGAGAACGACTCAAATGCAACTGATGAACTCGAGCCAGGGAGAGTAGAGAACGGCGCTGGATATGGCCCAGGGGGAGTAGAGAACGGCGCTGGATATGGCCCAGGAGGAGTAGAGAACGGCGCTGGATATGGCTCGGAGGGAGAAGACAACGGCGATGGATACGGCTCTGGATGAGCAGAGTACGATGGTGGATATGAGCCAGAAGGCGTAGAGTACAGTGGTGGATATGAGCCGGAAGGAGCGGAGTACTGATGTGGATAGGAGCTAGAAGGAGTTGAGTACTGATGTTGTAGGGGGCTAAAGATATCAAAATCTGAATAATATCCGTGGGCTGAAGAGTCCGGTGAATAGTCATTGCCCCCCAAATCTGGATGATAAGAGCTACTCCCGGAGTGTAGCTCCAGCTCTGGCTCTGGCTCCGGCTCCGACTCTGGCTCTGGCTCCGGCTCCGGCTCTGGTTCCGGCTCCGGCTCCGGCTCTGGCTCCGGATCTAGCTCTAGGTCTACCTCCGGAGCTGCTGCATGATGCAGATCTGGAAGATGTTGCCCAATCCGTGTCGTATGAGGGGGGACTACCATCGACCGCCCACCAAATAAAAATGGTTTCCCCTTCTCATAGTACCACTGTAGGTACTGTGTCGAGGGTCGCAAATCAAAACAACGATCCATCAGTGGTATCCTACCAAACCGGTTAGTCCACATCGTAATATACTCTTCATGCACATCTCTCCAATCCGCCCTATGCAAACCCCTCCTAGTCATGCCATGGACAGCTGTAGGCAATCGTACTGGCTCTGTCGGGATATATTGTACACAACCGAACTGCCGGAGTACTCGATCGCCATGGTGCCACTCCACCGTCTGAAAATTGATAAGGGGTGCGCTAATGCACCATAACTGTGAGTGGACGTAAGTATGAGAGGGAATAACTGCCATAATTTCAGGAACAGAATACGGCATCCAAATGAACTGCACATTTAATAACATTTTTATATTAACGCGAGTCGAGTGAGATAAATATAATAAAATTATATTGATATTGGAAAAACCTACCCCCTCTCCAGAATGATTCTCTATCATTAGACGGTATATCGGAACCGTGTATGACCTGCCGATACCCGGATTCGTGCTCCATCTACGAAAAAATTTGTTAGAACAATATAACCCCAAAATAAATTCATATAATTACTATTGCGCGTAAAGATTCATCACCTATTAACAAGTGGAAATGTATATGGCTGGTGGCTGATGGAGGCCAAGAATTGCAGCCGATAAAGTGCCCAGGACTGCAGCAGTATGAGGCATCCGCCTATGTCCACCGCAGCAGGATCTGTCGTACGACACAGTTCGCGGTACAAGGTCGCTAACACAGCGGACCCCCAACTGTACGAACGGGTGTTATGCAAATTAGACAGTAGCGGTAAGTACATCAAACTAACCTCACTGCCGTGTGAATCTGGCATGAGTACACCTCCTATAAGGTGCATAATGTAACCTCGAGCGGCCTGCATAACCTCCAATTCAGTGGCATTATTCGGCAAATGCTCAAAATTGGCCTTTAGCCATGAAAATCGCAATGTGGCAAATCTCCCCTCACTTGGGGAGCGTCCAAGTAACTCATGGCAAAGGCGAGCAGGCCTGGAGATCGAACCTATGCCCGTGACCACGTTCCCATCGATGGGGAGCCCCAGCTGCAGTGCAACATCCTCTAAAGTGATGGTGCACTCTCCGCACGGCAAATGAAATGTGTGCGTCTCTGGACGCCATCGCTCGACTAAGGCAGAAATTAAGTCATATCGTAGATCAAACGTCCGGATCAATGCTGCTGATCCGAACCCCGCTAACTTTAAGAACGGCATTACATGTTCATCCGGCTGAAACCCTACACTATAAATACGGCCTCTTAATGCGCGGTACTCCACCTGGCATTATTATATTTACGAAATAGTTAATACAATATAATTTCATAATAAGGAAATAATGTGACAATCAAATAAAAATTTCACTACCATCTCATTAATGTGTTTCGATATGTGACCGTTATTTTCATTATCAATCAACGAACCCATTTTCTGCAAATCTGCAATTATAATTATCAAATAAATAAAAATTATAAAATTACATTATATCAAAATCACATTAAAATATCACAAAACACTAAACTATAAACACTAACAATTTATAATAATAAATTACTAACACAAAAATAACTATAAAATTAGTTTCTTAAAAAAAAATTACATTTCTAAAAAATTAAAATGTTAGTAATTTAAGAGTATATTAAAACAAATTGCTAGATTACAAGCTTAATTATGAGATATGTTATATACAAACAAATTGCTAGATTACAAGCTTAATTATGAGATTTTGCTTTTCATTCATAAACATTTTTCCCCATAAAATTAAACATTTGTTTTAATATACTTTTAAATTACTAACATTCATTTTAATAAATTACACTCATTTTCGTATTTGGAAAATACAAACTGGTGAAATAGTTGCTGTGCATGTGAAAAATCGATAGGGAATCGGATCTCTTTTAACTTATTCTTAAATTCAAAAGGACAAAAACCAAGTTTGTCTTTCTTTCTTTGTTGGGATTACAAAACCCCTTATTTCGTAGCCTACAAAAATTGGTCATTCTTTCCAATGTCACCGGTTTATTTACTTTTCAGCCCCCAAAAATTATAAAAAAAATATTTTCATAAATTCTTTTTTATATATAATAATTAAAAAAATAATCAAATCGGATGATTAAATCAATTAAATATTTACATATATTATATATATTAAAATAATTAAAATAATGTATTAATTATAATTATTATAATTATATTTTTATTGTATCAGTAATCGACCGAATTAACTTACTAAATCGAATCAAATACCAACAATTAAATTAGTTTCATCAAACTTAATTTTTGAACTGTACATACACATGCAAACTTGGGTTTCCTCAAGATTTTCATCTTTCAACACTATATAGTTACGAATACAGTATGAAAAAAATAACAAAAATACGATATTATTCGGGACACCTCATTGTTACTAATACAGTATGAAGAAAATAACTAAAATATGACATTATAGATATGAAATCGATAATTTATTTTAGAGACACTAGAATTGATTATAAATTTTTGTGTATGTCAAAATATAATATTTATTCTTATACTAACTTAAAATTTTACACTTTTTGAATAGAAACATAATTTTATTTTAATTTTAAAATAACTACAAATACAAATATTTATCATATAACACTAAACTACTAACATTTTAATTCTAAAAAAATTACAAACCTTTTTTTCTTCCTTCTTCTCCTTCTTCTTCTTCTTCTTCTTCTTCCTTCTTCCTTTCTCTCTTTGCTGCTGCTTGTTCACAAAATTGGGGGGACCGGTGCTTATATGGTCCCCCATTTCAAATTTTTTTTTTCATTTAATCCCTCCCCATTGATATGACAATACATGGGGAGGGTTCTTCACGGAGAGCTGCTGCAACGGGAGGGGGGGCTGCTGTGCCACGTGTCAGCTGCAGGGAGTGGCGCCCCTGCAGGCCTCCGGGTCAGGCCCGACCCGGTTCCGACCCGATTTTTTTTAAAATTAAAAAAATAATAAAAAACTATTAAAATAATAATATTTAAAAAAGAAAAAAAATTTATTATTAAAAAATTGGGTCGCGCCTGTCAGGTAGGCTCGACCCCAAAAAACACCCCATTTCCGTAAATAATGTATCTGACACCCTATTTTGGTGTTTAATTTTTTTGGGGGTCCTATTTGGGTAAAAAACCCTTAATTTTCTTATTTATATTAGTCTTTAAATTTATTCTTTTTCCTAATTTGGTTCTTGTGATTATTAGTTACTTTAATATTATATCACATCATCACCTAATTTATTTAAAAAAAATTCTATATGATGACATGACACAATATTAGAGTGTGATATTATCATATAGACTGAAATTGAAAGAACTTGCCAAGTTTTAGGATTTTTGTGGGAAAAGTTGGCAAATTGCAAGACTAATGTGGACAAAAATGTTGCTTTATCTCGAATATATATTGAAAGAATGATTGAAATATTAAAAGGTAACTTATACCCAGTTAGTCACTCTAAAGTTAAATCATCATTATTTTAATCACTTGAAATTTTAATGTTACTCTGATCGCTACCGTTTTAATCCATCTATTCCTTAATATTTCAATCATTCTTTCGATATATATATGGATTAAACCATAAATTTAGTTTTTGGATTTTCAATAGTTGAATAATCTTTTTATATTTTTTTAAAGTTAAATGATCAAAACGTAAATTAATTAATAGTTTAATAACCTTTAGTGTAATTTACCCCAAAAAATTGAATGAAGAAAAAAAATAAAAAAGAAAACAAAGAAAATTTTAAAAAAAAGGAAATTGTAATTTTCCATTAAATTTAAAGATGGAATGGCCAATTTAATCAATTTAATTAATGATAGTGATAAAATGAACTTTTTCTTGAGTAATTAAAATAAAAATAAACTAATTTTAGAGAGATTAACGGGTAATTTACCCAATATTAAAATATAACCCACCTCTAAAACAAAACAATAAAAAAAATTTAAGCCATTGAAATTCAACAATTTATCATAAAAGAAGGCTTAAACAACAAAATAATACAATATTTTAAAGCCCAAAACAGCTAAATTTATCCCCTTTTTCTATTAAATATGTAAACTATAAAAGTAGTTACTTTTATTTGTTTCAGACAGTTTAATCACTTATGTTTAAAAAATTATGTTTTAGTCACTTACGTTATCATTTTGTTACGAAGTGATCATTCTACTGACAAGCTTCGTTACCTCCCTAACAGCAATCCCGCGTGGCAGTCCAAATGAGTTTTAAATGCCAACTTGAATATCCCGTTGCTAATATGAAAATATGTTTTTAATTAAATAAATGTAATTTGGACTGCCATATAGGACATCTAAGTTAGCATTTAAAACCCATTTGAACTGCCACGTAGAATGGCCGTTAGAGAGGGAACAGAGCTTAAGAGTAGAGTGACCAGTTCATAGCAAAATGATAATGTAAGTGACTAAAACATAACATTTCAAACATAAATAACTAAAATGTAATCTGAGGAAAAAAAAGTGACTACTTTTGCAATTTACCCAAAAAATATTATTCTTTTCAAATTCACTTACAAAGACCCATGCCGTGAAACGCAAAGGTTTCTCCCGATTTCTCCATCAATGGAGGAGAAGAGTAAAGTCCTTATAATAGGAGCAACTGGAAGATTAGGTTACCATTTAGCTCAATTCAGCCTTCAATTTGGGCACCCAACTTATATTCTCATAAGAGTTTCTTCTTTAAATGACCCCAACAAAGCTCAAAAACTCAACTTTCTCTCCACTGCTGGTGCCATTCCCCTCAAGGTAATATTTTTCAGCTTTTTACGACTTCTTTTAATCATTTATTAATACCCAAGGACTGGTTTTTAATTTTGAATTTTCAAAAATTGGATTTTTAGGGTTCACTTGAAGATGAAAATAGTCTCACGGAAGCAGTGAAACAAGTGGATGTAGTTATTTGTTCAATCCCATCAAAACAAGCTCTTGATCAAAAACTACTTGTTAAGGTTATTAAAGAATCTGGGCGTATTAAGGTTAGTAACCCTTCAATTCATTTTGGATCTTGTCTTTGAAGATTGCCCCTTTTTTTAAATTGGTGAAATGAAATTTTTAGGAATCAAGAAAGGTTTTTCATTTTTATGGAACCCTAATTTTATATTGGTTTTAGATTTTAGAAAGTTTTGAGGATGTCATTGTAATTTGTGAATCTCTTGGATTAAGCTAATAGTAGAATATAAACCCCAAAGTGTTCATCTTGTTTGAATTCAATAACTGCAATGGTTTAGACTATGAAAAGGGGTGTACTTTAGAGGTCCCTCTATATCAAATTAGTCTCACTACTATTAACTGGATCAATTTAGTACTCGTACTATTAATATGGATCAAATAAGGACAAGTTAGAATAGAGTTAGTATTTATAAAGTTTTTATGGTTTTGTAAATGAAAATTTTCATTTGGAATTGAACTGCAATTGGAAAAAAATAATTTTCAAGACATTTTTTATACCGTAAATGTTAATTCTATTACAATTTGAACTTATTTGATTCCTTTTACAGGGATTAAATTGATCATTTAATAATAGAGAGACTAATTTGATTTGTTCCTATAATAGAAGGACCTCCAAGGTACTTTAACCCTATGAAAAGGTTTAATAATGGTATTGTAATTTGTGAATCTTTTGGATTAGCTGCTAATAATGAAATATCAATCCTTTAAGTTCATGTTCTCATATTTGAACTCAATAATTGCAATGGGGACAGAAGTTCATTCCTTCTGAGTTCGGTGTAGATCCCGACAAAATTCAGATATATAACTTGGCTCATCATTTCTACGCTGGAAAAACTGAGATTAGACGTCTTATAGAAGCTGAAGGCATTCCTTATACTTACATTTGCTGCAACCTATTCTTGGGTTATTTACTTCCATCGTTAGCTCAACCTGGTTTAAAGGCTCCCCCAAGGGAGAAGGTTACCATTTTTGGAGATGGAAATGCTAAAGGTTTGCTTATGGCCTGCTAGGGTTAATATATTCGTGTTTTGATATGGACATTAGGACATTTATGAAGCAATGTGCTTTTTCTCTTTCTTGCAGCCGTCTTTTTGAAGGATGTTGACGTTGCTGCATGCACCATCAATGCCATAGATGATCCTCGAACGCTTAACAAGACATTGTATTTGAGACCCCAAGGGAATGTATACTCCATCAATGAGCTTGTAGCAATGTGGGAGAATAAAATTGGTAGGGAACTTGAGAAGGTTCATGTACCGGAAGAGGAGCTTCTTCTGAAAATCAAAGGTATGTATAACGTGCCATTATCAAAGGAACCGTTGTAGCTATTTTTTGAGTTATTGGTAGTTTGGTTCTTGTTTTGATATGTACTAAATTCAGGTTGGTTGCGGAATTTGCAGAGAGTTCATATCCGGACAACTCAGAGATGATTTTCATATATTCAGCCTTTGTGAAAGGAGATCATACATATTTTGATATTGATGAGTGTGGGGTTGATGGGACTAAACTCTATCCACAGTTGAAATTTGCTACAGTTAGTGAGCATTTAGATACTTTAGTGTGAATAAATCATTACTTTATAAACCAACTTTTTGGTGTTAAATTCTAACAATTTCCTTTTTAGTACTTTTTTTCCCCTTTTGTCAAATTTCATTGAAATATTCTCTTGATACAAGGAGATTGTAGTGGATTGTGACGATTTACCCCGTGCTCGAAGAGCTGTAAGGATGGTAGGATGGTAGGATTGTGAGTTGCCAGAGAAGATCGGAGAGGGGGAGAAGAGAAAGTACATTGGTCCCTCTATCAGGTTAATTACTTCTAATCATTTTCAAGATGTCGTGTGTTGTCCATTGACCTACTGATATCTTATCATCATAGGTATTAGCTGTTATGCCAAGACAACGAGTATGTGTAATGTGTGAGCATGGTATAGGGTCGTAAGGTCATGGGCTTTCTAGTGTTTTCAACTCACGATATGATCCCTCTTAATCGAGGATATTGACTCACGAGGTCAAGAAAACGTGAGGTATAACTAGATCAAAGAAAGCAACAACTTCCATCCGTCCACCAGAGCTATGGCAAGAGAATCAAATCTTGCAAAGAAGGTTTCAGTTACTTGACAAGGAAAACCTTAGTCATTACGTTGATACCGATAAGGAAGCAAACAACGAAAATGCTAACAGTGAATGAACAAGCAAATACCCCGTAATCAAAAGAATTGGGGTCAAAACAAAGCATTATGATCGGCATGAAACCTGGCAACCCCAAAGTTGAAAGAATTGGGGTCAAAATAAAGCACGATGATCGGAAATATTCTTAAACCGGATCGATACTAATTTACTGATCTGATCAATCTAATAAAAAATTATTAAAAATTCAAAAAATAAAATATCTCAATTCAATTGCCGATTCAATTGATTTATGATTCCACTTTTTAGATCGATTCGTAATCCCATTGAATCATGGAAGCAAATATATACATAACAAAGTAATAAAACTACATGCGAATTAGGCATAGTTGGACGTACATTTTGCAAGCAAAATATATCAGGCAATTAAATACATAACAAAATTGACTGCCAATAGATAAACGGCAATATTTTATGCCGCAAATGGAACAGGCAAATTACACTTAGAATCGACAAACACTCAAAAAAGCATCGTACTTTTAATTTAATCTATCAGCCACAACAAAAGAAAAAAGTTCCTAAATGTAATTTATTGTTCAATTTCTTTTTATATAAAATTGCATCTTTCAAAACTTGTTCTTTCATGCATGGCTACCTTTGTTTTTGTTTCCCTTCCTCCCTGAAACCCTGCCAGAACCTTTACCTTTCTTATCAGCTTTACCATTCTTTCCCTTCTTTGAACTGCCTTTTCCGGATTTACCCGTTCCTCGTGCCCTAGCATCCTTCTTCATACGTCGATCAACAAGGACTTTCCCCTTGCCAGCCCTAACTTGAACCCCTTTCTTCGCGACCACATATTCCCTTTGGGGCTTTTTGGGTGTAGCCTTCTTGTAGAGTTGCTCAATTTGCTTCCTCTTTGACCTTTCGGAGATGTCAGCTTGGTCTGAAATACTGTTTGCTTTCTGCCGTACCTTTTCGAGCTTTTTCATTGCAATCCGCTTCTTTCGAGCTTTTGCCTCTGCAACTTTCTTAGCAGGTCGAGCATTGATCTCTTTGAATTGTGCACGCATTGCAGCAATCTCTTCTTTTGTAACGGGCTTAATTGGTTGGCGATGCCTCTTTTCCTCCTCTAAGAACCATTTCGGTAAACCGTCATCATCAAACATATATTTATTATAAGCATCATCAAGAATTTGATCCCTTTGCTTTTTCCTTAGCATCTTCTTAGCACAAGCTAATATCTCAGCTTTCGTTTCAACGTCGTCATCCTCTGAGTCATCTGAAGATGAGTCGTCACTCGAATCTGTAGCCGGTGACGGGACAATCTCGAAATCGTCCTCTGCTTTAGAAGCAGCCTGGAGTTTGGTGCTTTTGGGGCCGGCAACATTGTTTACTTTCTTCTCCTTGGCCTTGTCAGGAATAGAAGTTTTTTCATCCTTCTTTTTCTTTGCTTTCAACTTCTCAGGAATAACTGGCTTTTCATCTCGATTATCAACCTCCATTTCATCATCACTGTCATACTTCCCTAAATCCCCTTGCTCTACAGCTTCACCAAAAATATCCTGACTGAACCACCTGTTTGTAATTTCCTCCTGAGTTGGTCCTTCCCCATTGTCTAGTGATACCATAAGAGGATTTGCTTCAAGATCAGCCACATCCTTGTCTGAATCATGATCGGAAATCATAACATCATCATCATCACCACCCTGAACAGCCCAAGAAAGAAAATTCAATTAAGGGATCGGGATATAGAGAAGTTCTCTAGACACGCTTTAAGAGCTTCATACCTCCAATTGCTCATAGGCTTGTTTCACACGCTTCCTCTGCTTTGTTTTTCCGTCCTTTTTGGCCGCATACTCTTCGTAAGCGTGATCAAGGATCTCTTCGATTCTTTCATCATATCTAGCATTAAGATTACAAGATTAATATACAGAGACATTATAGAAATTACGTATCCTGGACATTAAAAGCAGATACCAACCTTCTTCGTTCTTCGTCAGAATCGATATCACTGGATGACTCATCTTCAGAGTTCTCTTGGTTTTCTTCATCTTCGCTACCCCTTACATCAACATTTCCATCATCATACTCGTTGGAATCAACCGCCACAAGATCTTTCTTACCCTAAAGGCAGCAATAGATTAGCATCAATAAAAAATTCTGCAGAAGTAAAAAGATGAATGTATAAAGGGTTGCCGTGATGTCATTTAGAAAACCCAAGCACCATTTCAGTAAAACAGAGATCCCAATGCGTGAATGGAAAATATGTTAAGATCAAAACCGGCTTCTGTTCAGAAATGGCATATTAATACCCAAGAAAATCAAACATCAACTATGCCTAGGTCAAGCCCATTACAAAGGGGCTTACAAAGGTTAATCATCAACTTGCCTCTGGTTCAAATGACATAACTTCAGCCTTAAGTTCAGTTGCATTTAGTAGTTACGAAACATTGGAGTTATCCGATTCTATGTCTTCAGTGATAAAAAACAAACCTTAATAGATGAAAGAGAAAACAACTCATGATCAACATAACCATCTTCCAGGGCATCGATTTGCATTCCCGTTGCCTTCCGTGATTTGTCCTGCAGAACAGTGAGGTAAAAAATCAGCAACAAAACAAGTGCGAAAGGCAACATGGTACAGTTTGAAGTAGGAACATAAATTCTGACAAAAGGACTATAGGATAAAAGCTAATCATTGGTATAATCATTTAATTTACTATCATGTAAACACAAAATTTGATCCATTTCAGGATTTTGTCATGTAGGGATGAGGGTTTTCTCAAATAAGGAATAAACCTTTGCCTGTCTTTTTGCGAGAAGCTTCTTCTCTCTTTTCTTCTTACGCTCCATGGCATACGTGAGCTCCTCCATCTCATTGAGTAACTTATCATCTTCATTCTCCTCATCCCCTTTATTGACATCGGTAACAGTACTAGGAGTAGGAGTAGGAGTAGCCTTTTCGGGAGACAAAGCTTTTCTCAATTGCATCCGCCACCTACACGACAATCAAATATCAAATCAAGGTAATCAAGTCACCTTAATACATGTGCCATTCATGCGCATTTTCATATTATCACAAACATTCCAGAAGGTAGGACTTCAAAAGGAAACATGTTACTTACTTCAAAAGGTACTTGAAATCTTGCTTTCCTAAAACACGCAAATCATCACAGAGAGCTTTAACCTGTCAAGCAGAAGCAAAGTAAGTAATCACAAGTAACTTAAGGCCAGACAAAACAATAACAATACTGATACTATAATCACCTCTTCTGTGGTGGAGCTGTGATCCTTAATAGGCAATGAAGCGGGATCCACAAAGGTTATGGAAGTAACCGAACCAAGGATTTCGAGAGGAGAATCAGACCAAATGAAGTCAGCAGCAGTAGATGCCTTCTTCGAGATTGTCTCTCCATCTTCATAACTGTAATAGAAAACCAACCATAACCAGAGGAATCAATAACAATGCGAACAAAGCAGTCGAATTGCTGTACAAAAAAAGGGAAAAGCTTACCCATCACGGTGCCTCTTTTGTTTCGATACCCTAAGTACATCAATCACCTACATTAATCATTAAACATAATGAGCAAAAGATGCAATCAAAGTTAGCCTTTTAAAGAGATTTTGAAACCTAAAATAAACCTTCTTTTGTGGCTCTGTTGATCCTTGAAACAAATGTTTAACATCAAGAAGACGTGGATCAATCTTTGCAGGGGCTTTATACTTTAAACCCAAAAGATAAATCTCAGCTGATGCTGAACGACTAGCTGCTGGTTTATCAACTTCAACCTTCTCAAATAACTACAAAAAAGACCAAACCGAACCGAATCAAACCCAAACCTTAACAGACAGATTATAACTAAGTTTTTTAAACAAATGAAGAAAATTATTACCTGTTTGAGACAATAAAGAACAGAACTGTAATCTTGGGACCTAAAAATCTTGGTAACAAAGGTGCCTTTAGGGGCTAAAAACTGGGTAGCCAACTTAACAGAATCAATAACCAAAGCATTTTGACTCATTGCTTCTTGAGCCCAAGCTCCACCAACATTAGGTGACCCATCATGCAAAATAACATCAAAAGCCATAACACCATGTTCTTCCATCACCCGTTTAACCTTGGATTTGCATTCGGATTTAGTTATGTCTTGTTGGAGAGCGACGGCACCTCGTATAGGAGCGATGGGAACGAGATCGAGTCCCAGCACGAGGCTGCCGACGGGAACACGTTGTACTGCGACTTGCATCCAACCACCGGGAGCGGCGCAAAGGTCGAGAACGGCGTGGGCTGATTTTAGGAAGGAGAATTTGGAATCGAGCTGAACTAATTTCCATGATGCTCGAGAACGGTAGCCGTGTTCTTTGGCTAATTGGTAGTACTTATCTAATCTATGCTTTCCCTTCACTTTACCCATAGCTTCAATAACTTCGAATAAGGCAAAGAAGAAGCTACAGCAATAGCAACCAAATGAAGACGGAAGAGAATTAGGGTTTATATATTTCTACAATTGAATACATGGGGTTTAGGGTTTAGTTTTTCTTTGGATGGTTTTGGGCTTGATGGATTTTTTTATATAATATTTTTTTGGGTAATTTTCACTAATAATCACTTAATTATTAGTATTTTTTTTTTCATTCAACTATAAAAAATTACAAAATTTGTTATTAAGGAAAGATAATTTGTAAGCTTTTAAAATTGTCATTATACAAATTATTTTAAATCAAGACTAAATGGATATAATTCATAAATGTTAGGGCTTAAAATTACTATTATGTCAATTTTAAAATCTACGACAGTTAGCAAACTAGTGACCAAAAAAAGTAAAATTGAATAGCTAGAGATCATTTTGTAATTTTTCATAGTTGGGCGACAAAAAAATTATTAATTGGATAACTCTAGAATAATTTACCCTTTTTAATATGGGTAAACTATACAAATGGTCACCCAACTATTTCTCGTGTTCCTATTTTGGTCATCTAAATTTAAAAGTTTTCAATTTAGACACTAATATTTGAATTCGTTCATGTTTTGATTACTCACCATTAAATTGATAACGGAAAACCTTTTTCCTAACTGGTATAATAACAAATTTAGTCCTCTATCAATTTGATCATCAAGTTTCCTAACCAAAGCTTTTAGCTTTTAAATTAGAGGTATGCTTCAGCTATAAATTTGTAATACCCAAAAAAGAAGAAAAAAACTTCTCTCAAGTACAAATTAGTAATATAATTTAAATAACTCTTAAATCATCTCTATTTTTTTTTAAAATTACTATTAAATTACATAATAAACTATTTTTATATATTTTTTAATCTTTCATGAGTGTGCTTAAAATGAAAAAAATGAAAATTCATAAGTATATTTAAAGAAAGATACATGAGCATGAACAAATTTACAAAATCACTACAAATTTACTAAATATAAGTGTATTATTAATTTATAATTGAGATTTTTTTTTTTAGGTTTTACAAATTTATAACCGTAAAATAAAATTGATAAAATTTTTGAATACGAAGAATTAAATTTACAAAATTATTAAAAATTAGAATAAATAAAAACTAAATTTGTTATTATCTCAATTAAAAAAATTTCTATTATCAATTTTGATGATATGAATGACCAAAATTGAAAATAGGCATAGTTGAATCACTATTTGTATAGTATACCCTTTTTAAATATTAGCCATTAATTTTCCATTTACTACGGAAAACCCCATCATTGCACCAGTTATGAAAAACCACATCAAAGAGAAATTAAGCGCATCAACCATTGATGGTTCCTCCTGATAAGAAAAAAAATGATCTTCATCACTAACAAATTAGCTACCAATATAAATCATCAGAGGACTGAAACAATGATTTTGTTGCATGTATACATTACTGCCCAATAATCCCCCAAAATCTTTGATCATATCTTTAAAAATGTGTATAAACAGGGTCAAACTGAACTTATGTTTTGTAATAAACTGCATATTTAAAAAAAAAAAAGAATCCATAAACAGCATAAATTCATCTTCTCCAAAGATGAAAATCAATGATCATGTTGTAATCCGAACCGGCTGAGGTTCAATCCCCACGAGAACCACTGCTACTAGCGGAACCTTTCTTACCGGAATATTTCTGTAAGGAAACAGATTTGTTAAGATTTCCTGGTTGGCCACGAGTATAAACTAAAGGCGAAGGTATAATTGTGTTGTAAACCGCTGACCTGTTTTCCGATGCTGAATGGGATATACTTGTATTTGATCATATGTCCGATTTGACGCCTCATTGTAAGAACGAAGAGAACGATCCAATAACAAAGTAGTATAGGCCAAAAGACGGGAACATCGAATACAGAGAAGAAAGTCATGACAAATGCTATGCAGAAAGCCTTGGTCATGGAGTACCTGCAAGACAATGAACTTCTAAGAACAAGAAAAAGCCCCCCAAGTTTAATAGTTTATCTAAATAAGCCCTGATTCTATACTTATAAAGAAACAGTGAAATGCATGAAATCGGAATAATCGACAATGACGAGGTAATTAATGATGAAATTGACAGACAAAGAGCAGATATTCTTTCAATTATATTCTTCTAGATTTCCAAAATCAGAAACTTGCAGCAGAACACTGTCGCCTGTGCTCGTAAATTGTAATGCAAGATCATTTCGTCTCATATTCAGCAAGTATGCTAAAAAACTCCAAATAGAACAACAAAGGTTGGAATCTTAGGGATTAATCATTTCCAAGAAACTCTTATGCTACATTGCAGTTAAAGACAGGGTTAAAGTTACATGAATCAGATTGCATTTTTACCCTCTCTATTAAAAAATTGAGCAAATTAGCCCTTGTGTGTTATATCAAATAGCAAATAGATCCTTTTTATTAAAAATTTCATCCATTTGTACTGTAAAAAATTAGCGTGGCTATTAGAATAACCAGACACTGATACGACACGACACATGTACCTCATATTAATATACAAGAACCAATTTTTAACAGTAAAAACTCATAGAATTTTTAATAAAAGAATGAATTTGCTCTTTGATCTAATGTATAGAAGCTAATTTGCCCATTTTTTGAGTAAACGAGGCAAAATGCAATCCGACTTCTAGTATAAGGACTTTCATGGTACTTTTACCTTAAAAACAGTAATTGCGTGTCCCTTAGAGCATGGCATTTAGTTAAAATCTTAAATAATGCAATAAATATTCCTTAAGTTTCATGATCATCAATGACATAAAACATGTACATATCACACATATATTTCCTTGGTAAACAACAAAAGGTATGTTTCCATCTATCACGAAAACCAGACTATGCTTTTGACTTAACCACAATATCACAAAAGATTTAGGCACAGAACACATAAAACAAACTATTACCGCATCATTACAAGTAAGAACACGAATGATAAATTTTCAATTACCAGAACTTAAACTCGGGTAGCCTACGAATAAACGGCTTGAACTCGTCTGAACCTTTTGTTGGCAACAAAGGTCCATCGGAACCTTCGAGTTCAGGATCAACCAAAGGAGACAAAAACCCAATTAGCAAATTCAGTAGGTAAATCCCTAGACCGTACGCGACTATGTAAAACCCTTGAACGTAATAGACCCGCAAACAATAGATAGCTACTATAACAAGGGTTCCGATCCACCTATAAGTCGTATGAGGAGTCGACTTATCTAGATAATACTGATACATCCTCCAAGCATCATGTCCCCATTGAGGCATCGGTGATGCCACCGACGCACCGTCCCCTCCGATTCCTTCCATCGGATATTAGCTTCAAATCCTATGTCATAAGAAAAGAATCAAATCAAAGTAAGCACAAAAATCCATTAAGTTCCCAAATGAACACTTAAAAACCCTAGTGCTATGTTTGTTTACCAAGTACATGCTTAAAATCTCATGATTCAGAAATTTGGAACTGAGATTTCGAAAAAAATACACTAAACCCACCAAATGGAAAATCAAACCGATATCACAAAAACCAAGAGTTACCCAAAAGAACATGAGATCCCATAATTTTCCTTCAACTTTCTCACTAAACAAACAATAACCGATTTTTTTTTCTTTGAAAGGAAACAAGTAAACTTCAAAAACCCAGATCCAGAACAACCAAAATCGTTGAATTAAAAAAGGAATCTATCATGAATACTAAAAAAAAAAATCGAATGCTTGAAAAAAACAAATTGGGATCTTTAAGAAGAATCAATATAAAACTAAAAATTTGGTTTTAAATATGGTTTTTAAAAGAACTCAAACCTCAAAAGGAACCTCCGTTGTTAAGCTTTGGACTATGATGAGATGAAAGCAAGAGGCGATAAACAAGCAGATCTATTCGGAGATGGGTATCTTTCATTTCAATTTTTTTAATAGATATATTTACTCTTTTTTTTACCATGTTTTTCCACCTTGTTACAGCGTTGATTTTTTAGTTTCACCGACAGTGATGTAAACGGAACGGGAAAGAATATGCCTTTCTCGGCCTTTGTCTATCTATATTAATCATTTAATTATTTCTTTTTTTATATTATCCATCATACAATTATTAATAAAAAAAACTTAAAAGTGTAAAAAATTCTCAAAATTTTTAAAAAATAATTAATCTCCTATTTTTTTACTCATTAGATATTTTTCATTAACAGTAAAATTTAATTACTCCTAATTTTTTAATTAAAATTATTCGTTTTATAACTACGCATATAACAAAAAAATTTTAAAAAATAAAAAATAAAAATGGATATAATAACAATTTAACATTTAATATTTATTGGTTGTGTGAATTTGACAATAATTTAAAAATATTTAACAATTACATAAACATATTCTTCCAAAATCCTTCCGGAGCCGTTCCCGACAATATTGTTTTCGGTTATGGTGAAACTCGAGTAGATGATGGAAGGACAAGTACTTCAATAACCCAGATTTTAAATGTTAAGCATCTTCTTTACCAACACGGCCTTCGGTTTCCTATGCCGCTGTTCGTCGACATGTTCCAGGACTGGAGCCGAGCAGATGTGTTAAAACATCTCGAGTTGAGCACACTCCAGTAGATAGAAGCAATGCCAGAACTGGAACTAGAACCGGCACTCGCTCAGACCGAATGGTGACTCTTCCTGAGGACTAAATGCATTAATGATCACAAACTAGTGTTCCACCTTTGATCTGACAACCAGTCAGTTCTAGTGCAGTTTCAAAGAAGCCTCCTCCATCGATATTAGAGTTCATAGACGGTGGCGAAAACTGAAGGATAATGTCTCTCAACGTGAGTATGCCGAGCAAATGCTGTGAATCATCGACTTGAAAACAGAAATCGCTTTTAGTTCTTGCTGCATTCTTCATTGCTTCCTTGAGTGTATCGGTTTTTTTGTTGGTGACTGGTGAGTCCATTCTCGGACGGTATTTGTTTCGTAGTTGAAGAACCCCTGCCGATAAAAGAGCCCCCATGTCTCGTTCGATGGTAGGATCGGGATCCCTGTCACTAGTCTCGATACAAATGAATTCCTCCACGGTCACAACCCTGTAAAACCGTAAAAATTGTTGTAAGTTGTACCACTTGTCAACGGTGGCAAGAAATACAAACATTACTCACTTTCGATCACGGAAAATCTTATCGTTCTCCATAAGAAGGTACACATCGCCGTTTCTAACACTACCGATAAGCATTCGAGTTTGTCTATCAATAACAGCAACTGCACCGGTTTGGCTTTTAAACAAGACATGAAGTGCATCGGCTATGCTCTCATCACCATACACAAAACTTACACTCTCATTTTCGAACCTGAAAAAAGATGTAAAAAAATCAAAACTTAAGCAATAATTGCTCGAAAACGATACACATACCGGAATTCCGATAGGGGCTTTTCGGCAATACTATCGAACCAAGTGAGTCCATCAGATTGAAGAAGCAATTGGATAACTGCATTCTATCATAAAATAGGCAACAAGTTAGCCTTCTATTTGCTATATATGGCTTGGTAAGCTCGATTTATAAGTACTTCTACCTGTGTGACGAAACCTGTGACTTTAAGATTGGATTGTTCGACGACCGGCACGACTTGGATTCGATGTTTCGAGATCAGCAACAGAACATGAAATAGGGTATCCTCTAAGCGTACAGGGAAAAATGGATTCCATAGGAAAGATTTTGCTAACTCCCCTACCTAGTTCCAATTGGTAAAATTCAACACGTACGGGATAATATAATTTTTAAGAACTTCAAAACAAGACTCATTTTAGCCCCTAAATTTAGATTGAATCAAAATTTAATAAGATGAAACATGATTGAATTAATCACTTGAACTGATTAAACCCAAAACTGATCAATATACTAATTTAAATAAGAAATTAAACTAGTTGATTTGAAAACTGTTCGAAACTGATAAAATTTAAAACTAAAACAAAAAATAGTTGAACCGATTTTATTTTTAATTTTTTTAATTTTTAATTGTTTATTTAATTATTATTAGTCTAACAATTGAACTAATTAAACGGACTAGATTAAAAAATAATAGTATGATCGATTCAATCGGTTCAATTATTAGAATAAGATATATGAAACTCTAATATTATATCACGGCATCAACTAAAAATTTATATAAACTTAATTTTCATGTAATGATATGACATAATCATATAGCATTGTGTTATTAAGCTTTTATATTTTTCAAATTTAAGAAAAAAATAAATCCAGTTACCAAGTTCAAAATAGAAAATATATCTGTATGCAAATTCAAATTCTGATCCACCTATAATTCACCTTAAAAGGCATGGAATTCAACAAGAGAAAAAAGGCCAAAAAAAAAAAGAGAGACCTTTGTGTTGCCAATTTCAGGATTATTTTCAAGCAAGGACATGAAATTGCCTTTGCCTGTCTCCTTGCTAGCATTCTGCAAAAGAACATAATCATACATACATACATACATACACACACACTGTGTTGCCGGTCTCCTTGCTAGCATTCTGCAAAAGGGCATAACCACTACACATACCTGAAGGGACCAGAGAACCAAGGTGGGAAAATCAAGGAAACCAATGTAGCGATCTGGGAATCTGGTTAATGGGATTTCAGGGTCTAAAACATCAACAATGGGAGCACCGCAGGCATTCTTTGTATACAAAAACTCAATTGCATCCTTCACAGTATCCCCAGTTTTCAATTCCACGACTATATATAAAACCCAAGTTCAATTTCAACAACTACATATTTTGTCTCTAAATACATATATATATATATATATATTGTGTAAGAAATGAATTACCAGGTGAGTTTTTAATGCCAGGGATTGAATTGTTAATGGGGATACGATCAAGAAAAAGTTGCAGAGCAGTGGCTGAATCTGAATCAGTTTCAGGATTGCTTCCGACATGATCAGCTTTGATGGTCCCTTCTGCTTCTTTTAAGACACCTCCTTCTAGTAGGTTCAAATCAGTTCTCCTTGTATCTTGCATGGTGATTAGGGTATTACTATTATTATTATGTTATCCATTGTTTCGGTTTTATGAGGAAACTGTTTTTGTTTTTCATGCATTTTGTGGCAACATGTTTCTACGTAAACTAGGCCACGTGTAGAGACAAAAGCCAGAACAAGAGTGTGTCAATATGGTGACCTGCCACGTGGCGCTTAATGGTTTCACTTTTGCGGTGGTGGGTGTTGTGAGATTTTTAAGTTTTCGAAGTGCGGCATATTTTGAATGAAAGGATTATTCAATATTAATTTAGCTTGGAGTTTTATCTTTCTGACTTTATAAAATATTTAAAAAACGATAAATTTATAAAATAAAAGTTCTCGTTGGATTAGCGCACAACCACTTACCAAAAAAATGCGAATGTTTTACTTATGATAAAATTTGAACCACAATTAATAATATACAAGTCATTAGAGGGGATGCATGGTGTTACTTGATATGATAAGTGAATTTAGATGTATAATAATGTCATATAAGAGCATGATTCAAAATTTACTATAGTAAAAGTATTGCAGAGGTCTTTATATGCATTTTGTTCCATTTACTTAAAGGAAATGAATAAATTAATTTCTATATATTAAATTAAAGAATAAAATAGTCCTGTTAAAAATTACATCTATTTTTTTGTTAAAACTAACCCATATACGTTAGAATGAAGTACACGTAACACAACATATGTAATTGTTTGATTATTCTATTATTCACATCAGTTTTTAACAGTAAAAATGAATTAAATTTTTAACAATAAAAATAGATAAAATTTAAAAAAAAATTAATTTCATCTTTGATTTAACGTATAGAAACCAATGCTCACATTTGACCATGCATACTACATTGTGAACCCTAAATAAGTAAATGCACACATTTCTTGTGATAGATGACTGTTCACCCGAGGTAATCGAACCCAGCCCGACAAAAGGCTTTCGTGCAAACCCATGCCCTAAGTAGCCTCTTTTTGACACTCCAACTCACCATAAAATTGTATTACCTTAACTCGATCCAGAAATAATACCAACCTGTTAAAAGATTTATTGAACCCCAGATGACGATTAACATCAAAATGGATAAAAGTAGATGAAAGAAACGAGCATCAGCCATTTTAGTCTCTCAAAAGATATATTACTACCCTACTAATAAAAAGGAAACAAGGGCTGCTAAAGCGCTAGCCATCTTATTTTCTTAAACTTATTTCTATGAGAACCATATTTTACACTACATAAAAGAACTTGTAATTTACATAATAAGTTGCAGCTTTCGTTTCTTTTTCTTCAAAGGCAAATGCTGCATGTACAGCATGCCGCCACATCCGACATTCAGACTCAAATTCAATCTTCATCGGTTGCTTTTTTCGCAACTCAAATTCTGATCTTCAAAGCTGCCCCCATGGATGTCATTTTTAAGGTCCCCCATTTTTATATAACTGTGCCATCTGCTATGGTTGCCTTCTCCATTATGATGGTTAAACCTGACCTTATGTAAAATCCTTCTTCTGGTCTATCTGCTTCTTCAACACCCTAATCAAAAGAAACAACAGCAGTTCATTGATAGCTTAAATTGACGTAGCCATGGTTGAAAAGTAGAGGTAAATAGACCAATATTGAATAAATTGATCATATTTTTTAGTTAATTTATCCTAGTTTTGATTGGTATAATAACAAATTTAGTGTTTAACGTTTATACAAATTGTCATTTTGGTTATGATTTTAAAAAGTTTAACAAATTAAGCCTCTATTGGATATCAACAAATTTAGAAGCAGGACCAAATTGACAGAATGTATAAATATTGAGGGCTTTTGTTGAATTTTTTAAAATTAGAACCAAATGGATAGAACGTATAAACATTAAAGGTTATTATGCCAATCAAAAATAAATTAATCGAAAATTAATTGTCCTTAGTTGCTCACTTTTGAAATTGAAAGAGTAATACTTTTGAAATTGAAAGAGTAAATTACTCGATTTTTTCTAAGAGTGACCAATTTGCTCAATTTTGAAATTGAAAGGAAGTAATGAGGTCTTTTTACCAAAAATGGAAGAAATAACGATTTCAATGATGGGTATTATGCCAATCAAAATTAGGATAAATGGATGTAAAAAGTGAACATCATGATTAATTGTTCGAATTTGAGAGGGACTAAATTGATCTAATTTTTTTTAAAAGGGTCAATTAACTGAGAAGGACCAAATTTCAAAAAATGGAAGGGATAGTATACTTACATCTTTGTTCACAATGACCACATCTTTTCCAATCTTAGCATTCTTGTCAATAATGCAGTTCCTATAAAAGCAAAAACCATACATTTTTTAGAACAAAAATAAAGTTCTTGTATTTCATTCGACTCTCGAATTTGTTCTTCGTGTTAAGTTACCTGATTTTACTATTGCGTCCAATTCCGATCGGGACCTTACCCTCTGCCAATAGAGAAGCAATTTCAGGTTCAGTTTGGTAATAATCTGCTCCCAACATTACCGTGTCCTGTTAGATAGCAAAGGAGTGAATACAAGGAATCAAAGTATAAACATTAACGGAAATCGGTTTTTCCTTAAATGGAAAAGGATGAAAGTTAAACCTGAAGCTCAACACCATAGTCCAAACGCGAGCGTTCACCGACTATCGAGTGTTGGACAATGCATTCTCGTAAGAAGCATCCATGGGAGATTATTGCATCTTTAATCTGTAAAAACAGGCCAAAACGTGAGAAGTAAGAAAACAGAAGTGCCGGAAAAAAAACCGAAAGTAAACCAATCCCGTACCCTGCATTTGTCGATTTTGGTTGGTGGTAAGTAACGCGGAGATGTATAGAAAGGTGTCTTTGGGTCATAAAACTCGAATTTCGGAAACTGCAAAAAGGAGACAAGTATTAGAGGTTAAATTTATTTCAAGAACCAAGCGGTAAGTTCATATATAAGTTTCACCAACCTCTTCAGTGAGGGCCAAATTGGCTTCATAAAATGATCTAATCGTTCCAATATCTTCCCAGTAGTCTTTGAAAATATATGCCTATACATATGAGAAGCACTCGGAATTTAGTGCGTGGCTTTGATAGGGGCCAGTTGCGCATTTGGAGCTCAAAGTGAAAGTTCCGTTTTTAAAAGTTCTTACCTGGACATCATGCTCCATGACAGCAGCAGGAATGATTTCGGACCCAAAGTCGTTTGAAGCCGGATATCTCCATCTTAGAAGCTTTAATAACACATCTGTCCTAAATACATAAACTCCCATCGATGCAATGTAAGGTGATCTCATAGCTTCTTGGGGAGACAACCCGAGAAGCGTGGTATCAGTTTGCTACAGAGAATCATAATAATGAAGCAGATAAATAATACAGTTTCTTATTGTAATAACCGTGATAACATCGATGCCTGAACATGCTTACCATTGCTTTCAAATCAGCACCCTTTGGTTTTTCAGCAAACTGGACAATACGACCCCTTCCATCCATCTTCACCAGTCCATAATCCGATGCACGGCTAGAAAGTAACCATTATGGTCAGCTTTTTAACTAGAGTAAATATATATCCAACAAGAAGAACGTTATTAAAACAAGATAAGATATAAGAACCTGTTGTCCACTGGCACACATGAGATTGTAATATCAGCATTATTGTCGACGTGACTCTGTTATGCATCGCAAATTAGTTAGTTAAATGCCAAAAAACACGAGTCCAATCTCGTAAAAAGCAATCAATACCCGTAGAAACTCCATATAATCCATTCGATAAAGATGATCACCGCACAAGATCAGTATATTCTCGATATCCCTATTCTTTGCATCCTACAAGAATAAACTTAATTCATCACAAAAACAAAAACAAACTACACGAAATTAGAAAGGGAAAAAGAAACTCGGGTTTTACCTCAAATAACCAAATGAATTGTCTCACAGCATCTGCGGTTCCTTGGAACCATTTCTTCCCTGCTTCTCCCGATGTTTGAGTCGCCGCCAGAACCTGTTAATCGAATGAATCGTTCAATAATCTAAGAATGAATGAATCCTTAATACTGTTGATACTCAAACATCGTACCTCGACAAAACCATCTCCAAAATTGATACCATTGCCGTAATATGTACGAGCAAGGTGACGATTAAGGGAAGCTGAATTGAACTGAGTCAAAACAAAAATCTTGTTGATCCCACTATTGATACAATTACTCATTGGAATATCAATCAGCTTATAACATCCTCCGACCGGAACCTAAAAACATCATAATTCACATAAAAAACAACATTCAACAACATGTTTTATATGAATCGAAATCAGTAAAAGTACCATAGAAGCCCCTGTATTAGAAGCCAGATTGCATTTTGGCCCCTCTACTAAAAGAAGAGCAAATTAGTCCCCCTAAGTAGATTAAATGACCAATTTACTCTGGGACTAATCTGAGTACAAGGAGTACAAGGACCTCAATGGTACTTTTAGCATCAAAATCAAGTATATAGCATCAAATTCGTGTATATATATGTTCTTACAGCAGGTGTAGCAGCCCTTTTAGTAAGTGGAAAAAGATGAGTCCCTGCACCACCTCCTAATATGATTGAAGCTACATTTTTTGGGTCAACTCTTGGTCTTTCAAACCGACGTGGTTTCAATGTCTAAACAGATAAATTTACTCAAATGGTCATGAATCATACATAAAAACAAATGCATAATACAAGATCATGTAGGGACAAAAACCCGAAAATTTTTTGAAACATACCACAGCTTCCCTTGGTGTATTTGATGTAAGAACAGCAAAAACACCAGATTTGATCTTATTTTCCTTCTTATCATCACCTCTCAATGTGTTTGAGAGCTGATTGAACCAAACACTCCCTCTTGTTCTTTCCCCTAAAAATGTATTTTTAATATCTCCATTGCCATAGCCATAGCCATTTCTTGTATTCAATAAAGGAGAATTGGGTTTAAAAGCTACACAACATGAATCCATTGAAGCTCCTTAGCTGGTATAGCAAGAAAAGAGATGGATCAGATTGAAAAACCCTGAAATTTAAGTGTAAATCACATAAAGGTAAAGTTGTGTTAGATACTTAAAAGGGACTAAAACCCCAAAAAGTGAGTTACTAAAAAGAGACTAAATGATCGTATCAAATCAAAGTATTTTAAGATTACATAAACAACCCAGACCGTAAAACTCGCAAAAGAAGCTAAATTCTTTAAGAACCAGAGTTCAAAGAACCATTAAAAGAGGAACTAATTTGTACACTAAGTGGCAGTTGGGGAATTTGAGTAAGAAAAAGTGATAAAAAATCACCTTTCTCTTCTTTTTTTGCAGATGAAGAAGGGAAAGTAAAGGTGTCTAGATTCAATGGAAGATTTAGCAAATGTGTGATTGAATGTAAATGAAGGTGGTGAAATGGTTGCAAAGCTATAAGCTTTCTTGGCTTGTGAGCCTTTTTTTTTTTTCACGAGATACCCTGCAATGGGGTATTTATATATCTGGTATAAAATAAAAAAAATAAATGGTCAAAAAAGGATTAATTTCATTGAACCCCCTCTATGTATCGCTTAAATTTCAAATTGGTCCTTGAATTTCCCATTGTATAGTTGTCCGTTTATGCGTTCAATGCTAGTTTAAAAATCAAATTATAAAGGAATGGACAATATGAATCTAAGATGTTTAGAAAAATGCAATATCAATAATTTTTTTAGAGGAAGATTTGAATTATAAATTTTTTAAGTGGTTAAAATATAATTTTATCATGTATTACTTTATAATTTTATTATTTTTAAAGAAATTTAATTTTTTTTTTTCATTTTGAGAGTCAAAATAAAATTTTAATTTATATTAATTTACAATTTAGTCATTTATTCAAGGACTAAATAATTATTTTTTTTATTTTTTGAAGAACCAAAATCATTCCCTGCCCTTTTAGATTAGCCCCCCCTCTCTCTATATATATATTCATATTCTTTTTTTTATTATTATTAAGGGTAGGGAACCGAGTAAAATATACTCTAAACTAGATCTGTTTATGGGTCAAGCTATCCATTTAAGTCCAAATGCCTACTTGAAATTTAGAAAAGTTTGGGCAAAAATATTAGGCCTGAAAAATGGTCATGGGTAAAAAAATTAGACCCGTTTAAAATATGAGCTAAACTCGTGCTTGAACATTTAAGGCCCAAGTCCGCCCCACCCCATTTTAAGTTTATAATACTTTATATTATGTTATTTTTATATATTATGTAATTTAGAACACATTAAAAAAATAAAACTATATTAAATATATGATACTACTCTAATGTAAACATTAAAATAATGTTAAAATGACTATATAGAAATTTCTAATAAATAAAAAATTATTAAATATTAAAATAAAATAATTTTTTTAAATATGGCCGAGCTTAAAATGGGTTTGGATTATTATTTTGCAAATATAGGCGAGTTTGAGCAAAATTTTAGGCTTAGATTTCTGACCAGGCCAAGCTTAAATAAACATAAAATATGTTAATATCATGTTTAGACCCGAACCCAACCTGACCCGTTCCATGAACACCTCTACTCCAAACTAATGATATAATACTGATTACTTTGACAATTCAATTAAAATGATTTGTAATTTAGAATTTTGATTTTAATTTGAGGATACATAATGAAATTAACCCATTATAAAAAATCTTTCAAAAAAAGGACAATAAATGCCGATCCAAGTTTTTTCTAACAGGGAAAGCCCTTGTTAGCCAAGCACATGTCTTTTTCAACCCATAAAATTTATAATTAATAAAATAAAATAAAATCTTTCCAAAAAAATAATAAAATAAAATACATAGATTTGTCGTTTTCAGAATTTTCAGATATTTTTTTGCCCAATTTCCAATTCTCTAGAATCCAGCTGTTGATTTATAGATTTATATTTTTGGTGATTATGAAAAAATAAATAAATATATTGACGGTTCTACTGCAATCTTGGACATGTTGATGATGGCAACATATCTCCCACCCACTTGGACATATTGCCTTCCTTGTCTTAATTTAATTTAATTAATATAATCAATTTTCATAAGTGTAATAATATGATCTAAGATTTAATTTTATTATATGTTGGAATTATATATATTCTTTTTGATAAAGGAAAGTGTTTAAAATTACTCATAGTCTCTTCCTAACCCATATATAAAAAGATAATACACTTCAACATAGTTAAACTCACGTCCTTTTGTATTGACAATAATGTTTACACTAATTGAGCTAAAACTCAATCGGCTATATTCTACTTCTTTATACAAAGAAATTTCTTCTTGTTTTAGCTACATATAATTACCCACGTTTAAGAATTGAGTGTTTTAATTTTTTATAAGAATATTAAATTTAAAAAATAGGTTTAAGTGAAAAAATTAACTCAACTTAAAATACGAGTTAAATTTATGTTTTAGTAATAAAGACCCGAGATCAGCTTATAATTTTTTAATAATATGTTCCTTATTCTTGATATATATTACATAATTTAGATTATTATTATTATTTGAATTATAAAGATAATAGTATCTTATTTTAAATATAAAAATTAAACATACTTGATTTAAATGTATATTTATATTGGGTTCTTATACTCATAATACTAAAATAAAAAATTATATTCTATTATAAAATTTAAAAAATAAAGAAAAAGGGTTCCATTATTGCTGCAAAGAACACCTAGAAAAACAGAACATACATTCGATCAGTTCATTTATTCACTCATTTATTGATTCATTTATTTATTAATTGACATAAAAAAATAAAACATTGCAAAATTTATTTTTTTGTATTTTATTTTAGTAATTATTTTAATTTATTGATATCATGAGCTAGCGGCAGGAAAAGTATGTCATAAGTGTTAGAGTTTGGGTTCAATCCTAAGCAATATTTTTTACTTTCCTTATAAAGAAATTTTGTTCATACAAGGGAGAGTTGGTAGTAATTTATGACGGTTCACTTAAGAGGTGGAGAGTCACAAATACATTAAAATGATCGAAAGATGATTAAAAAGGAGGAAAAATAGAGAGTTAATAGTCTTAGAGGAGAAAAAATGTCTGGGTCCATCATTTAGGGTTCAAAGGTCTTTAAGAGAGTTATCTCAGATAGTTTTTGAAATGTGTCGGGTCTGGACATGATATTAACACACTTTAAACTTGTCCAAGCTCGGTTTAACTTAGAATATGAGCTTAAAATTTTGCCCAAGTCCCCCATATTTAAAAATATATACTTCAATTATTTTTAATTTAATATTTAATAATTTTATATACGGTCATCTTAACTTTTTTTAATGTTTATATTATAATAATATATAGTAGATTTAATTTTTATGTGTTATAAATTACATAATATATGAAAATAGCATAATATAAAACATTACAAATTAAAAAAAAAGTCAAGCCAGACTCGAGTTTTGAATGTTTAAGCTCAAACTCGATCCATATTTTAAACGAGCCTACATTTTTTGTCCAAAATCATTTTTCCAACCTAATATTTTTCTCAAACCTTCTCAAATTTTGAGCAAATTTTCAAACTCAGATAAATAACCCTTCTCATGAACAAATCTAACTATCTACCTCACGAATAAATATAACTCTTTGCAAATTCATAGATTATCATGAGCATATCTTAATGTCTAAATTATCATAAATATACATGATATAAGAATGACAAATGTGTTTATCATGAATGTGATTCCGATAGACATGATTAAAACATTGGGAAAATAAAAATCCAATTACATTACTAGTATTTTGAAACATCATGTGATGAGATGTAGTACTTCCAAGTCCAAACAAGTAGATATTTACTCAATCATAACAGTGGCAACCAAATACTCGATCTTGGACCCCATACATTCATTACCTAACCCCATTGACGGTTCTCATTTCATAGAGACCAAACATCCCCATGTTGTGCCTTTCACTTGTCCCATGTGCCCCTTCCATTTCATCCCTATCTTCTTGTTTGGTTCCCAATTGCAAAAAAAATCCTTTCATTCATCTTTCTTTTTATATCTATCCTCTTAATATAATCAATCATTACAAGTATTTAATACAATGATTATTTCAATAGCTAATTCAAAGTAAAATTTGAGAGAATTTATACATTTACATTCAGCTAGACTCGAATCTGAATTCTTTGAAGTTCATGTCATTAAGCCAAGGTTCTATTGGTTATGTTTCCTATTTTCTTTTTTGGAAAGTATTTTCTATATCCGTTTATGGTTCATATTCAAGGTTCGTGGCTGTTTCTTTTAACAATGTTGTATTCAATGTTCAAACAATATTCTGCCATTAAGAGTACAACGTGCCTTATTACTGCACCCGACACATTTCCTATTTTCAATTGCAAAAGAATGATAAGTTTCTTTTATTCCATGGTTGATTGATTGAGTTCTCGTTGATAATTAATGTCTCGCGAAGCCAAAAAAAAAATTCTGAAGAGTCAAAGTTAAATTATAAATTTTATGAGATTTAAAATATAAATTTACCATTGTATTAGATTATAATTTTACTATTTTTTACAAAGATTAAATCATCATAATGTTATTATTCTTGGGAAGCCAAAAGATAAATTTACCTCATACTAGTTTAAACTTTAGAGAATTTAGAGGGTTTAAAGAGAGAATTTTCTATTTTAAGGAGGTTAAGACTATTTCCAACCACTTTTGTACTATTCCTTCTGTAAATTTAAGATCTTTCAATCGGGAGGGTCATATTAATTTTAGGTTCGTTCAATCTAAATAAGGTCAATTCAATTTTTAAATTTTCGAGTCATTTTAATTCAGGATCAATTTAGATTTTAATCATTTCAAGTTTTTCGTGTTGGGTCATTATAGATTCCAAAATGTTAAAACTATTCATGTTATATAAAACTAAAAGCATTTATAAATTAAAAAAATGTAGTTTCAATTTGAATATTTGTAATTTTTAAGCATATAAACAATAAATCAAACCAAATCGAATATATTTATTTTAAAATTTCTTTGTTTAATCTCGTTCAAATTTAAGATAATATTGAGTTCAGGTTGGACGAATTTAATTTATTAAATTTTTATATCCAAATTTAATCTAATAAATTTAAATTCGAGTGAATGAAATTAAGTTTTCAAATTTGGACAAAAAAATAATTACCCCAACATGAAATATAGAGAGATGTGATTGTTAACTAAAGATAACGAAAGGACCAATCATGCAATCTGATTTGTCAAAATAAGTTAAAAACAATTTTCAAGGAAAAATCCAAACCCTAATGAAAGCCAAAGCTGATAGGTGCTTTGACTGTTCAAAGTGGGGGGAGAAAATGTTCTCTTGACCGTACACGTGGCTATTAATTAACGGCTCCTAGTTGTCAATTTTTTTTGGGGATGAGACCCTCGTATCCATGAAAAGATTAATTTTAATGATCATAAAACGAAAATAGAGGATACATCAATTATATAAAAAATATATTTTTCATGTTAGTTTTATGTTGCATAGTGTGTTTTTTTTTTTAATTTATAGTTGTCGTTTTTAATAATTAGCCTTAACATTATACTTACACTTGTTAATAGGAACGACAATGGAGTGGGACAGGATCGCATGTTGTTAAATTTATCACCACTCCATTTGTTAAACACGTGTTACTCTACTACCTACCCTACTCTACTATGGATGTATAATTTTGAATTTCACTATCACCTCCAAAGGTGTAGATAAAGGGGTACCCTTAATGATAAAAAAAAGATTACCAGTTACTATACAGTAAATTTGTACTTTGGCTCCCCACAAAAATTTAAGATTCACCATTAGCCTCTCTAAACATTAGCTTCTTTGAAGAAATTTTCTAACTTCGTCCCTGATCACTTCTATAGATGTTGGATGCATTGATCCTCATCTCATCCCACATATTAATTCTTTTATAACGCATTATTATATAAGTTTACCTTTGTAGTAGTTATAAATAAAATGATAAAATGATAATTTCATATAATGGATGGGGTAGAGTAAAATAAAGTACTTATTATGACCGCTCCATATCCATTGTCTAAAAAAATAAAAATAAATCAATTCAAAATTCATTAAATGATTCGGATTTTACCATCCCTAATTATTAGTACCAATAGTCTGAAATTGGACGCCGGCAATTGAATGAAAAACTAGAACCGTTGATTATTGATCAATAATTAATCACAACAATAATCTCTCCACTTGAATCTTGATGGTTTCTAGTTGTGTCCTAAGTGGAGATTGGGGACCCAAACATGATGGGAAATATGCTACAAAGTGGGGTCTCAACTTTATTCTAAATTTTAATATTTGAATCCGAATTAAAAAAAATTATTTTAAAATATTAAATAAATAAAATTTTTAGATTTCATAAACGGGTTTAATTGGTAACATATTTTAATAAAAAAATACAATGTTAAATTTAGTCTTTAGTGTTTATAATTTTTTTTGTCAATTTGGTCATTATTCTTTTTTTTAATTAAATTAGTACCTTAAGTAGTTAAAAAGAGTTAAATCTGACTATCGACACATCAAGAAGAGTCAAATTAGTGTTTTTAAAATTTTTAAATATAGTAGCCATTAAGACAATCCACATATACTTCATGCTTTTTTTATATATTTTTTAAATTATTTGTTGGCGTGTCATATAAGTTAAATAGTGTCATGTCAACATGAAGTACATATAGACTATCATGCGGTATTCATGCACATATCATTAAAAAAGTTAATGTGTTAATCAGGATTTTCATTAAAAAAATAATTTGATACATTTTGAAAGATTAACGGCCAAAATTAATTTTTAAAAAATAAGATTCAAATTGATATAAAAATGTTAATGTTGATATTCGAAAGAATATAATAGATATTATAAAACTTTAAAAATTGGTTTCATCTAACCCCAAACCCGAACTTGAAAATCTTGATAAAAAAAACATGCCTTATTCCACCTTTGAATCTGATTTTTCTTTTAAATGATTCCTATATGATAGGATTGAGTCAAAAATTGATAGATTCATTTTATGTTGTCATCCAAAATGAGTGGTATTGGACCTCTCAAGGAGGACCTATTTGATAAGAACAAGTGATTGAGGTCCTGAAATGTAAAAACAACTGAAAATGGAAGGAACAATGTATATTTAAACAAGTGACAAAATTTCACGTGGGATGCTTGTGAGCCAAGGGTGCAAAGCTCCATTTTCATGATATATATACACGTATATCTATATATGTATGTACATAGGATTATAAATGGATATATTTATATATGTACAAACAAAATTATAATGGTGACATGTGTCTCTCTATTTAAATTTAAAGAATTTTGAATTTATTCAAAAGACATTCCATGATTGCTTAAAATACGTCATAAGTCCTTATATTTTTCAGAAATTTGAAATTTAGTTTTTTCTACTTTTTGAAATTTAAAATTTAGGTCCAACTATTAACATTGTTAAATTTATTAGTGTGCCATTTTGAAATAAAAATAAATACTTACTCAGTAGCCATGTAATTGAAAAGTGACGTTATAATGAACTTGAATTTAACCCCAAAAAAAATCATTGTTAACAATTAAACTCTGAATTTTAGAATCTAAAAAGTAAAAAGACTAAATTCTTGAAAATTAAAATATAAAGATTAAATTTTAATTTTTTAAAGAGTACAGAAATTTATAGTATAGACGTAGATATATAAATAAATAGATGTAGATATATCATTAGAATGACCTTTTCTCTCTTTTTATGAACCACAAATGCTAATGGCAAGTTGGTAAAGCCATCCAGTAAGCTAAAAATCATGGCAAATTGTAGAAGTGGAATCCAATTTCAAGTTGTTCCAAATATTATCAAAATTAAAAAAAAAAATTAATGTAGAAATTGGTATATGAATTTGGCTTACTTAGTTTTTTTTTTTTTTGTCTCAATTTAGTATTTGAATTTAGTTTCAATATCAAATTAGTATCAGATCAAATAATATGTGACTTAATGAATATGTGCTCTAATAAAAAACATAGGTACTTAGTTGAGATATGTATCAAATTGAACATTGAAGTCAAATTTGAGCACTTAACTAGAGCAAAAGAAAACTCAAGTATCAATTTGAAAAAAATTCAGTACCAAAGTGAACACTAAAGTCAAACTCGAGTACCAAATTAACAAAAAAACACACACTCAAGTACCAAATTAAATATTAAAACCAAACTCAGATACCAAATAATATATCAACATTCTAAAAATATCAACAACCCAAAACCAAACAACCTAAACCGAAATTGGCACATACTTAAAGTGAACACAACTAGAAATAATCAAACCTATAATGAATCTACCTAAAAATCAAATCTTTAAACTCGAGCATAAAATAACACAAAATTGAAATGACCCACAAACATAAATTGGCATAATTACCAAGTCTAACTACCACATCTTCTTAACCCAAAATGGCTGGGGAGAGGAGAAGTTCTTTTTTTTTTTTTTAAGGATACTACTAGTAACAGATTTAGTTTTTAAGGATACTACTAGTAACAGATTTAGTAAAGACAAGGTGGGGCTTGTAGCTCAGAGAATTAGAGCATGTGGCTACAAATCACGGTGTTGGGGTTCGAATCTCACTTCACCCATTACTGGTCCAAAAGGAAAAGACCTTTCCCTCTGAGGGTAGGAAAATCATGATCAGGATAGCGGATCCAAAACTATGGAACTTGGGCGTGAGTCTTTTGACGAAATGGAATGACCTTTTTATTTATTATTTATCATATATTTACTTTTCTTTTTATATATAGTATTATCGGTCATAACAAAATAAAATAAGCATATTTTTTTTTGTTTTATGCCTTGTAACTCTTCCTTAGGTAGGCTTGTGCAGAATAGCAGGGCAAGCAAATCACGGGCTAAGAAAAATGATTATATGCAAAATAGTACTCAAACTATGCAAATTTCCCATTTAGGTAACTAAAACTTTTTGAGGTAAAAGTAGATACCTAAAGTTTTATTTTGTTACCATTTTAGGTACCAGCTGTTAACTCCCAATAATTTTTTTTTGAATAATCAAAAATGACACATGTCATTTTTAATTAAATGAAATGTTCAAAACTGAGTTTCACTAAAAATTAAAAAAAAAAAAAGAAAAAGAAAAAACAATTCTCCCTTTCCTATTACTTCATCTTCTTCGTTCATTATGAGTGAACTGAAAAACCCCATAAGAACTTGTCATTGCCTCAAAATGGAGCAAATGGGGCTTTCTTTTGTCATTTTTTTCTTTCCTATTTTGAAATCTTAATATTGAAAATGGTAAAACGTTTTAATGACAAAGAATGAGGATTTATTTTAATACTGAAAATGAGAATTTTATTTCAATAGGAGAAATTTTAAGTACCTAGAAGAAGTTGCATAGTTTAGGTACTTATAAGATAGGAGATTTTTAACAAACCAAAGCCCATACATATGGTCTTCACCTGCTTCAAAACAACCCAAAACCCATTCCTGGCATCTCAAGCCAGAGTCAATTTGCTATACATTTGGTAATTTCATCCCCAAATATCCATAAAACTTTTGACACACATACACAAATATATGACAATCCAATATGCAATTGAACAAAATAAACAACATATCAATCTCATTTTGAGGAACAAAAAATTATCCATTAAACCAGAACAACAAGAAACTGTAGCTCACACATTATAGATGGAGGTCTTTAGCAAAAGGAGAAATCATTTATAGAAAGTCAAGAAAGGCAAATACTACATAGAACTAATTTAAGCAAAAATATAACAAAAGATCTAGGTGTTGGTTGCCCTAGTGTAAATCTGCTGGCTCGAATGGGCAGACACCAAACGAATCGATCCTCTTGCCATCAATTCCCTTATAGCCTTCCTAGCAAGGGATCCATTAATCTGCAAATGCGTATGAAAAAACATATTAGACGTAATAACAGAATGCTGGCTTCCACAAGCGGATGTATATAAAAGCAGCAATCTAGCTGAGGACCAACAACCTGACTATAAGCCTTATTTTTGGACAATACAGTCTGTTATATCCTCTGGACCAAATCCCCTCACTGGATTGTCTTAATGGTGCAATCCAGTATCAGCCTAAGGATGCAAGTGAGATTTCGCAAGGTTGTGTATATATAATATATTGGCCAGTCAAATTTATCTACAAAATATGCAATTTCTTATTGGACACCATATTTCCTTATGGTCAATGATTGTTGGTGAACTCTTACTGAGTTTGACATTATCCCTTTCTTATTAGTAAAAAGGTCAATCATCCAGGTTTTTCTAAGTCTACTGCCTTACAAAAAAGAGCACCTAGGCACAAAAGGCGTGGAAGCCTCATTAAATTGGCCTTGCCTGGAAAGGTCTGAGGCATTTTTGTTGAATGCTGCGAAGGCACAGACGCACCTAGGTACATGCCTTGACAACACTGACCCTACCATTCAGCCTCAAACAAGGGACCCAAATTTCATCCATCCATGCAGCAAGTAAATTATATATGGTAATTATATACCACAAATTCAAATTCAAAGCTAAAAAATGCTACCAAATATCTTTATCTCCAGACAAAACGCAAAAACACAAACAATGGTCAAACAAAAATCATATATACAGCAAAAACAATCTATACGCAAACAGGGAAAGCACATAACCACAAATAAAAACAAATAATAAACATAAAAGAGGAAAATTTGAAAAGTTACCCTCATACGATCAGACAAAATTGAGGGAGTGATGAGCTTATATTTAGGAGCCTCAGATAAAAGCTTATCGTAAGTAGCCTGGTCAAACAACACCATGTTGTTCACCTTCTCCTTTTGCTTTCCCTTGCTCCACTTCTGTTAAAAATAAAGGAAACCCGATTCATATATAACTCTAAAAAGCATAAAAATCAAACCCCATTAAATGAATTTTAAAGGATAAATTACCTTCTTCTTTTGCTTGCCACCACCAGACTTTGCTGGCTTGGAAGAAGGTGGAGGGGCCTTGTCTTTCTTTGGTGCCTACAAAAAGAACAGAAAAAAATTAGAAAAAAGAATGGGTTTGGATTGAATAATGAAGAGATGAAGATAATTGGATGAACGTACCATCCGATCTGCTCAAACCTCAAAGTGAAGAAGAAGAAATTGGGAGAGGCGCAGTTTAGGTTTTGGATTTGGTTGAAAAATGAGAGCATTTTAACTATAAGGAGGGGGGGGGTTGTTTGCCCTAGATTGGTACGGCGCCGTTTTTCTTTTTCTTGAAACGGTGTCGGCTCTGATCCGCTTTTGGGGAAACAAAGGGCTTTTCAGCAGGCCCAAAAAGTGATTTTTGTAAGATATTTCACTGAAAGCCCTATTTATATTTATATGCAATTACAGTAATTTTGATCAGTGTTTAGTAAAAAAAATCGAAAATTGACCTAAATCGAAATATTTAAACTGTTTATAAAATAAAATGTTAAAATTTGTAATTGTTTATAATTGAATCCAATTTTATTTTTATTGAATATATAATTAATTTGAAATTTTTATGATGTAAAAAGAAACGTTTTATATTTAAAATGACGAAACTAATTTATTGAAAAATTATTGTTTTTGAGAAATATTTATAAAAAATTAAAATCTTGTTAAATAATGTTACTCCTACTTTTCATGGGTAAAAGAAAAAAGTTATCCAAACTTTAAATTCGAGTTTAATTGTAGAATAAAAACTTTTCATGGGTATATTATTTTATTGTGCGTTTTTATGTAAATTTTGATGTAAGGGATATTTATGTTTTAATATGTTTTATATCGGATTTAAATTAATATTTAATGCGTAAGTAGAAATTAATTTGAATAAAGGATATGATTGATATTTTAAAAACTCAATTGAAAAGTTTTAGAACTTAGTTTATAATTTAAGGATCCAATTACTCATTTATTAATTGACACTTTCTTGTAACTTACAAATTATTCTCGAATAAACTTGTATCTTGTATTCGATATAAGGGTAGTGAGTTTAATTTATTAGGATGTGATGCTAATGATAAATCGATGTAAATACATATTTTATATGTTTGATATGGATATATTTAATTTTTGTAAAGAAATTATATGAAAAATCATATTCTAACACTCATGTAATTTGGAAATGTTGAAACATATTCATTCAATTTATTTTTATAGGAATGGTGATAATCACATGCATGGAGATTTAATTCACCAATACAAATTGAGGAAATAGTTCTTTTTAATTGCGGATTATAAAAAAAAAAACATAAAATATTATAAAATTTATATTAACCGTATTTAGTATAAGTTCAAGACACATAAAGGTTCTAATCATATTTCGACTCGTGATCAATCCATAAATACCAATAGAAAATAAAGCACTCAAAACAAGTATATGTTCGAGCATCATTGACCAACTCCTTGTCAATTTCGATTCATTATTACAGATTTGATTGACTAGAATATAACAAAAAAGAATCTATTGGAGATATATCAAATAAACAAATTCCTATTTTAAACACGAGCAATCTTCAAATAGAATTCAAAGAAAATAGATGTGATAAGACAAAAAAGTAGAAAAATGTTTAATTTTGATTTCTTGCTATTCCTAACTAGAAAGATTTATTACTAACAAGTCTCAACAATTACACATATCAAAGCAACTAAAAGAATTATTGAATTGAATTCAAATGGAAGAAAAAAAATCGGTTGCTAAATGAATTCCAATTTGTTGACTATTACTTATCAAATCTTATTCTAATATTTGATTTGATCCTGTAGTCCAAATTTGATTTGACTCGAATAATTAGTTCAACAATTAATTCAATTCAAATTAATTAATTAACTTATTATAGTAAACATGAAGCCAATAATCTTTTAATTCGGTTGCAAGAGTAGTTTATTGTAGGCATAAAAACTGGCGATCCCAAGCAACCCCAGTCCCTTCTCTTAATTATATATATAAAAAAACCCTATAGTAAATATGAAGGAGAATCCACAGTTTAATATAGGGCAAGACTCATAACATAAGATCTCACAATTCTCACTACTTCAACCTTGCAATTGAGTCAAAATTTTGTAAAAGTATCGTGGAAGCTCTTGTATTAAGAGTTAGATTGCATATTGCAAGGGTAGAACGAGAAAATTTCATGAGGGGGCCGGAATAAAGTTGTATATTTTTATGATAGTAAAAGTGAAATTTCACCATTTTAATAGTCTATATATTTATAGTTTTTAAAGGATTAAATCAATTTTTTCTCATTCTTTGGGGGGCCAAAGTGTAATTTTACCATATACTAATTTAAATTTTTTAAAATTACAAAAGGACTAAAGGTGAAATTTTTCATTTTAGGGGGGCCGAGGCCCTTGCCAACCCCCTTGGCTCCGCCCTTGCATATTGCCCCATTTATTCAAAAAATTAGCAAATTAGTCCTTGTACGTATTAGATCAAAGAGCAAATTGGTTCTTTCTATTAAAAATATCATCTACTTTTACTATTAAAAATTAGAAATTTACATGTGATGTGCCACAAGTAAGGACCTGTAACGACCCAAATTCCCGGGCACCGGAAAAACGAGTCGTAGGGCATCCGTCTTAGGAAAATTAAGTCCGTAAATATTTATTAAAAATATTTATGAGGATAATTATGAGTTAAATTAGATTTTGATTAAGTGAATTTAGTTTAATTAGAAATAATTAGTAGAAAAGACTAAATTGAATAGGATGCAAGAGTTTAATTATAGAATAGAAAATTGTTAAGGGATTAAATTAGTAATTAAACTATAAAAGTGACATGTGTTTGATGATGGATAAATACATGTGTATTTGTATTAATGGTACAAATGTATTATATTTTAGCATTTACTTATAGTTTAATTATTATTGTTAATTATGAAAATATTGTAATTTATTTAATAAATGGAGACAAGTGTATGGTAAGGATGAATACATGTGTAATAGTGTAAGAGTATACAAATGTATACAAATAATAAGTTATTATATTAGATATTTTATAATAATAAATTAGTTAAAACAAATAAAGGGAATAATAAAAGAAAAAAAAAGAAAGTTACAGAGAAGAAACGTGAGAAAGAAAGAAAAAGGAAAGAAAGAAAGAAAAAGGGAAAATTGAAGAATTGAAGCTTGGAGATTAATTTGGTAAGTTAATTAAGCCATTTCCTTTCTAATTTTGGTATTTTTGAAGCTTTAGAGAAAGATTTTCTTGAATTCATGAGAAAATATTGAAAATTAATGGAGGTTTGATTAGGGTTTATGTTGAAGAAATGATGAAAATTAGGGATTAATTTGATAGAATTGTGAATTTGAATTGGATCAGGGACTTAATTGTAAAACAAGCCATAAGTTTTGAGTTTTAGGGATTAAATTGAAAGAAATTCGGAATTATGGAAAAATGATGAAAATTGATAGTTATATGAATATTTTGATGGAAATTGAATAGAAATAAGGTGTGAATTGGTGTTATAAATTTGGTTATTAGCATTTTACATCAAAACAGTTTTGGGAAGTAGCAATGGTCTGACTTTGAAAATTCACTAAAAATTGTAGGAATTGAATTGGAGGATGAATAAGATATGAAATTAAATCTTATTGAGTCTAGTTTCTTATAGTAGAAACAGTGTAAGCAATGAATTTATGAATCAAGAGATATTTGAAATTTTGTAAGACTGGTTCAGGGTGATTTTGAGACACTCTGTTTTGACTTTGGAAAATCATTAAAAATTGTAAAAAAAATTATTATGGAGTGTAATTTATATGTGTGAACTCCTTAATGAATCTAGTTTCAAAAGAAATAAACAAGAACCTTATTCGAGTTCTGTACAATGAGATAATTGCTTTTTAGTAGAGAGAGGTTAGAACTGTCGAATGGAGTAACAGGGGAGTATTTAATGAATAAACTGTACTAATTGGCTAGACCAAAAATTCTGAAATTTTTATGGTGAGAAGATATATGAGTCTAGTTTCAAGGAAAATTTACGGATATTAATTTGGAGTTTCGTAGCTCAAGATATAAATAATTTAGTAACAATGACTCAAATAGACAGCTTAATGGTGAAATTATATATATCCTAAAAATGGTCAAATTTGCATGTTTAGTCTAATGAATTAAATTGAATTGTATTATATTAATTAATTATAATTATGCTAATTTTCGTAGCAAATAAAGAAACTGAGGCATCCAATACGAAGGGGAAAGAGAAAGTAGTCGAGGAATAGCTCGGAGAAATCGGTTTGTATTATCATAATTTAAAGTATTTATTATTGCATATTTAATTGTTTATATATATATGAATGTGCATGAAAATTACTTGAATGTGAATTGTTGATTATTTGTGATTACATTGAGAAATATAAGAGAATTGATTGAAATGTGAAAATGTTTCGGAAATGGAAATGTGATCGAAACCCTATTAACTAGTCGGGCTTAGTGGATATAATTGGCATGCCATAGGATTGGAAGTGTTCAGGGATTCTTCGACCTCAAGTCGATGAGGCACTAGGTGTGCCATAGATTTACTTCGGATAGTTTCGATGAGGCTTTGGTAGCCACATTGCTTCGGCTTGGCCGATGAGGTACTTGGTGTGCCATAGATCTTATTTACTTCGAACTATCTGATGAGGCATTGGTCGCCACTCTGGTGTGTTTGGTTGGATCCGCGTATCCACCTTGGTCCGAGTCAGGTTAATAGGGCCTATAAGTGAAATGAGCAAAATTATGTGAATCTGATTATCTGATTTATCGAATGAAAGGTGAAAGAAAATGATGATACGAAATGTGAAAAGAAATTGTGCTATGAAGTTGAAAGGATGAACTTTATGTTTATGAATTATGTATACATGAAAGTGTTATGAATTAAGTGTTTACATGTTGGTGAAAATTTTATAATCATTTGAATGACATTAATGTGACATGAATTGGCATATTCAATTGACTACTTGTGCATTTATGCTTTGAACTTGATTTGATGTTATGAATTGAATTATGATAATACCTCTGAGTATTTCCAATACTCAGCGTACGGTTGTTCTCCGTGCGCAGGTTAGGTAAAGTAGAGTCCGGTTCTGCATTCAAAATCATCTCCGACTCCAGCTCATTTTGTGGTGAAAATCTTATCTTCTGGTAATGTGGCATGTACTAGGTTTTAGGTTGTCACTTGTACATATTTAATGTTTTGAATGTGAAAGATGGTGTATCAACTTTAAGGAGTTTGACGTATGAATGAATGGTATATAGCTATATGTTATGTGGAAGTGAATTGAAATGGTTTATTTCTGGTTTGAACTTGCAGGAGGTTTATGTAAAAAAAAAGAAGCAAGAATGCTGTCGAAATTTTTATTAAAAAAAATATTTATGAATGAAATCAATTAGTAAAGTAAAATATAATTTATATGCATTTATGATTATACTATAATTTATTGTTAAATAATAATTTTCTTGTTTATTTATTTATTAAGAATTATCTGTAAATTGTTTGATTTGTCTGGTAATGCCTTGTAACCCTATTCCGGGATCGGTTTGGGGTTAGAGGGTGTTACAGGACCAACTTACTATTTATCTAACGTACAAAAAATAACTTGCCCTTTTATTCAGTATAATGAACAAAATGCAATTTTGACACAATGCCTAGAACTACTCATAGTACCTCCCAAACTATAAATAGGAGGATAATGCGTTTCAGCTCACCCGAACCCATGTCCTAGCAACAATGCCCATTTCAATCAAATTAAAACTCAATTAGAAAATTATTATTTGTATAGGTAAAAGATTGAAATGGTTTACTAATAATATATGTTGTTAAGTTTATCAAATATAAATAAAAAAGAACCCATTAATTGTGATTTATTGTGTATTAATTCGTCAATTACCCGAAAATAACAAGATAATATTACTTAAATCAATACTTAATTAAGTTTGATTAAGATCTAATTAAATTATTTGGATTTTTTATTTGATAAAAAGGGTGTTAATTGTAATCCTATTTCAACATGATAACATATTTGAAGTAATATGATCAAGTCAACCCAATGAAATAATGTTATTTCAATTTTTTTTAATCGACACTTGTTATAATAGATATCGATAACGGCAATAGAACGATCGCAAAGCAATATGAAAAGGAAAAATAAAATACACAGATTTTACGTGAAAACTCTTTCGAGAAAAAGCCACAGGCAAATGAGGAGAAATTCATTAATGTTAAAAATTGAATGATACAAGAAGGATTTCGATTACATCTATTTAAATGTTGAAAAACCTATTCTAGTCAATGTTAAATAAAAGAAGTGTAATTTTATACAGATTTATTTTACCACTGTATTTATTTTTTTAACAAATGACGGGATTCGGGTCACATTTTAATTCTCTTTTGTCCTAGTTAAGTACCTTTTTGTTTTTGCTTCAATTTTTAATTTGATACTTAAGTTATTTTTTTATCCTAATTAAGAATTTATATTTTTTTTTACTAAATCAGGTGAATCAAACATTCATCAAGACACATAATAATGTTTGATTTAGGTACCAAATTGAATACGTTGATCAATCTAATTCTAAATGTATTTTATATGCAAATCAAAAGGGGGGAAATTATTTAACCAAAAAAATTGCTCGTAGGTTTGAATTGTTGACAAGAACAAAGGAAGAACACTTAAATAATTCCCCCCGAGAAGTATTTTATTTGTAATAGCTTTTAGGGTGTTGGTAAAAATAAAGAAATCAAATTAAAAGCACCAAAAAGAAAGAAGAAAAATAGTGGGATTCCAACTCAATAATCTAGGAATCCAACGTATGTTTGATTTGAGAGTGTTGGCATGTAACCAAACCAATGGCATATTTCTCATTATTATTTTATTTTAACTTGATTCTTGCTCTCGTGTTCTTGAATCAGCTCCTACTTCATTTATTCCATCACTATTCCCTTTAAAAATTATCAAGAAAATAGAGTTTAAATCAATCCGAATATATTCGGATTTAAGTTAGAATAAATCTGAATAGAGTTCCTAAATTGTAAAACCTAAATCCAAAATAATTTAGACGATATTTCATCCGTAATATTTGTGCATAATAAAACTCAAATCTATTAATAAAAAAAAAAAAACTAATTCCATGAAATGTTTTGAAACTATTGTTCTAAATGTTGTAATTGAATTTTTAAAGTATTTGTATGGAATTAATTAGGTTCTTCTGCCAAACTAGCTATTAATTGAGGTGTTAAATGTCATTTTGGGTCTAAAATTAAACCCCGACTCGAAGGTTAGCTTAAAGCTCGTTTTTTAAATGAGTTGGGCATCGGGTAAGCTTTTTTGGCCTGAGCTTGACCCAAATTTACAAAAGAAAATCTGTTGTTTTTTGGTACTGCTTTGGTGTTATTTCACTATTATATTACTACTATTTTGTTGTTATTATTTGGATATTGTATAACTCTTGTTTTATTGTTAATTTTGTTCCTATTTTAGAGGTATTTGCTTGCTAAGTTGCACCTATATATCTTAGTGTTATTTAAGTATAAATAATTTTTTAAATTTATTTTTAATTTGTTGGGAAACATTTATTTTAATATTTTTAGTGTATTTGATGTATTATATTTTTTAAATTTGTTTTATATAAAATAATAAAATAATTTTTTTAATACAGGCGGACCAGGTCAAACTTAAATTTTAACGTTTTTATCCAGGTCGGGCTTGGACAAAAGTTTTAAGCCCATTTTTGGGCAAAAATAAGTGTAACTATTACATTTTGCTCCCCAAATCTATTATTTATTCCTCATCCCTTTGAAGCATTTTTATGACTTTGCTCATTTTTCAAGGACAACTTGAATATAACATATATTTTTTAAACTAGACAATGTCATTAATATTTAGGAATTCATATTTTTTTTAACACATAAAATTCAAATTATTCACAATAAATATATATATTTACGATTTAATCCATATGTTCTGAATATACTCTACGTTAAATTCATGTTACTATTATCTAACTCAAAAGACTAAACTACTAAAAGAAAAATCCAATTAATAATATTTTTAAAAATTTAATTAAAATAATATAAAATTTCAAATATATCATAAATTGGAGACATATCATGTAATTAACCCTAAAACATTAATGGGTTTTTTTTTTTTTTTTTTTTGCCCTTATCTATCTACTTATGCTTCTTCTTTATTAAGCCTTTACAAGTAAGAAAAGTGAAAGATTTATATTTTAGTTATATCCTTAATACATAATTTACAAATAATTTATTATTTTAATTTTATGAATAAAGAGCATAATTTTTTTTCCTTTTTGGGCAGAAAAAGAAGATGGATTTATGGTGGAAAGGTGTTGAAATGGATAAACCCTAAAATAAAGGAGCAAATGGAGCCCAGAGATCAATGCTATTCTCTCTTTCCCCTAAAACCCCAATCATTTTTTAAATTCGTCCTCCAAGTGGGGATTTATTTATTTTAATAATAATGGGCAACTACTAATATTTTATTGTCAAAAAATTGAATTTACAATCTAAGAATAATTTCCTGTTTCATTAACTGTCCTTTATGCTTTACTCAAATGTCATCAGAATAAGGTATTATTATAAATTTAGTTCTCGACGTTTATATTTTTTTATTAATTTATCACATAAATTTTTAGTTAAGATTGGTTATTAATTTTTCAAAAACAGTTAAATTATATTTTTTTAACAGAAATATCAAGTAAAACAAGCATTCGTATAATTCATGATGACATGATATTATTTTTTATGTCACGTCAACCTCTTAATATTGTCTTCAAAATTTTTATATAAATAAGTGTCATCCACTTTTGAATCCAATAAACACCTCAATAAATTCGGTATTATCTTCAATGAGGAGAGGACCAATAGCAACATTAACCCCTCATAATTAATTTTAAAAAAAATTGTAATTTAATATAATAGTAAAATTACACTTTTATCTCTAATATTTATTTATTTTTAACCCATTCTTTATATTCCAAAACCAATATATTCTAACGCATTATTTCAGACTTATTAATACAACGATATCGAAACAATACTGACCACTATAAAATCACCCCAACCCTAACGCAACGACAGTAAACAAAGGTTAAAAAAGGAAAATAAAAAAGTAGAGCTTACGTGGCAAAGGCTTAGTGAGGAAGGAATTGGGGTTGGAATCTTATTATATGGTGCGATATCCATGTATTTGACTACCACGTGGCTAACTTCTTTTTTTTTTCATCAATGAGAGATAATGAAGAAAATAATTTTTTTTATTAAATATTATACAATTTAAAGTATATAATCTATTTAATATAATATTATAACAGAAAGTACTGCTCTGCGGTTATTTGGTTACTGTCCTTTCACTGATTTTTTCTTTAATAATATACTTATTTTTTAATTTTCGTATTTAATTTTGTCACGGTTTGGTAATTAAAGTATATTCAAATTTTTAATTTGGTATTTAAAATATATTATTATTATATATTTTAGTCTATTTTTTGACAAACGTTAATAAAAATTCTTATAACCAATTACAAAGCACCATGCATTATCTTTTTGTAAAAAAATAAATTTTTTTATTAAATATATATATACATTAAAAAATATAAAAATATATATGAAAATTCAGAAACATATATAATCTAAAAAAACATAAAAACTATTAAAGAAATACAAGACGAAAAGAAATTAGTTGAAATTAATAATATTATTAAAAAATGTAAAAAAAACTGTAATTTAAGAAAATGTTTAAAAATAAAATTTTTTATTTTTATAACATTTTTCAATGAATTTTTAAAAATTATAAATATATATTTTATAATTTTATAATTTTTTTACATTTTTGATTAATATAATATATAATATTAAAAAAAAGAGACACGTGACATGTTCTAATAAAGCCATATGGCCAGCCAATGGAGGTTAACAATCGATCAACGCTAGTCAACAATTGGTCAAAGTCAAAAGTATTTTTAATATTTAAATATTTGATTTATAATTTTCTACTTGTTTAATTTAAATTTAATATTTTTATTTTAAATAAACTTAATTTTCTTGTGATGCTTTTTTATTGGCTAAAGTTGTCTTGCAATTTTTTTAACCTCAGTTACCACAGAGAAAATTGTGAATTAAGTCCGTATCAAATTAATCTTATGTGAGAATTTTATTTTGACGATAAGATTGAGGTGTTCGAAGAGATATTTGTCAGATTTATTCTAAGTTAAATCTATAGAAAATTATCTAAATTTATTTCGGTTTAAGTAAAAATAAATAAATAAATAAAACTCTATAATAAGGCTAACATAATTTTCAGTGAAATATTAAATTGAAGGGAAATAAAGTTTTTCTTTAAAAAAAAAAGGAATATAAAAAACATTAAAATAAAAAAGCTGATATTCCTTTTATCCTCAATTCTATATATTGCACTCCCTTCACATTTCAAGCAAGTGCCCTTAATATTCCTAAACCATTGAACAAAACAGCAGATTAAAATCTTATAATCCATATATCCTCAATTCTCTTTTGTTGTAAACCCAGAAAATCCAAAGAAAACCCAGTTTTTTCCATCGATTTATTTGCTTTTTTACTGTAAATTATGGATGCATTTGATATTAAATTGGAGAAGAAAAATGCGATGTTGAAGCATCGTCAGTTATACAATACAGCAAATTTGCTGAGATTCGTCGAGGTTTTTGTTCTTCTCGTGGTGATCTCCCGGTTTACAACAACTCATCTCCCGGTCGCCGTCAAAAACTCCGGCGAGTATTTCCGTGGGTTATCGATCACTCTCGTGAGTCCTCGTTTCGTTTTCGTCGTCGGGAACATCATCATCATCACTCTCTTCGTAAAAGCCGGAAAGTTTTCGTCTCACGATTCGACGAAAACCGACCTTTACGAAAAGTTTGTCCAGAAAAGCCACGCGACCCATCCGTACGTAACCGAGAAGAAAAGCGTAGTGGTGGCCGAAGAGAAAAGAATAGTTCGTCTCGACGTGCATGGTCCAAAGAATTTACGTAGGACGCAATCGGAGAATATGAAGAAGACGAAAAGCGATAAACATTGCAGCCAACTTCGGAGGTTGGGGTCCGAAAAGTACGTTAAATGCTGCGGTTCGGAAGAGAAATCGACGACGAGATCATGTGCCGAAGACGGAATGAGTAACGAGCAGTTTCGGAACACGGTTGAGGCTTTCATTGCTAGGCAAAAGAAGCTACTAAGGGAAGAAGAGTACTCGGTGACTTGGAAAGATTTAGAGTGAATAAAAAAGTAAAAGTTCTTTTTTCTCATAAATTTGTATGATTTTGTATGTTCATATGTACATGGTTTAATCAACATATGATTTTCTGCTTTGACTAAAATTGCTCTATATAGCTTTTTCTATTCGTATTGTCTGTTCAAACTCTCATTTCTTTTTTCTTTTTACAATTTAATTTTTTTCATTAAATAACTTTGGACGTCATAAATCTACAAACTAAAATCTAAACAACTTTCTTTTTCGATCTTCAACGTTGATCGTCAGATTGACTTAGATCTAAGGTATGTTCTTTTTACTCGTCAATGAGTATTGATCCACCAGATTAATTGTTGAATCGTCACTTAAAGCTCGCTAGCTGAATTTTTTTTAAATAACAACCCAAATGACTTAAATAAAAACTTTTGAAAAGTTCAATGACCTAAATACAAATTTTAGAATACTTCAATAGTCATTTCGTAACTTTTTGAAGATGAGTGATTAAAACGTAAACTTACTAATAATTTAATGACCTTAAATGTAGTTTACCATATCCAAAACTATTCTAATTTTACTCCAAATATATTCATATTATTAGTATAATTGTGGTTTGTAAGCTTGATGTTGATTATAGTTTATTCAAATATGTATTCTTTGTAATTGTAATTATAGTTGTAAGTTAAAAAAAGTTAATTTTTTTCTATTAATCTCTGTACTTTACATAAATTATAAATTTAGTCATTGTATTTTATTAATCTTATATTATAATTTTTAGATGGAAGATATTTGGGGTGACAATGAGATTTTATGAAGATAAGAATAATTTTACAACTGTGTTACCCACTTAAAAGTCTTAGGATATGCCGATAATGTCATCATGGTTTGGGAATGTATTCCAAATTTTTGTTCTTTGAAAATTGTATCCTTTTCCCAATACAGAAAATGGAATCGTAAGTAAGTAGTAGTGATGCCTCATGACCTTTGTTTGTAAATTGGGGAGTTAATTTAGATCATAATTTAAAATTTGTGAGAAGAATTTGATTTAATTCGATTTTAGATATTATCAGTTCTAATTTAATGTTTGAATTTTTTAAAATCAAATCACTATGGGATAGAATAAGATAATTTAGAGTTTGGGTTATGAGCCGTTCTTATTTAATGTTTAAATTTTTTAAATCAAATCATTATGTGGTAGAATGAGATGATTTAGAGTTTGGGTTACTTTAGACTTAGATAATTTCGAACTATTTATTCAAGTAATTTTAGATTTTGATTACTAATTCTTTATGATTAAATCGAATTGAATTAAAATTAATTGAAACCCAAATTTACAACTCGAAATTGCAACCCCTTTTTATACAAAAATAGGAAAAAAATGAAAAAAGAGTTAATTATATTAAACACCCCAAACTATAATCCATATTCTAAATTGGTTTCTAAATTTTAATAATATTTTAATTACATCCCTAAATTATTAAAGTTATATCAATTAGGTCCTTTCATTATTAAAATTGTTAATTTAACCATAAATGACACGTCAAATTTTAAGTGATAAAATTTAAAACTAAAGAAAAGTAAAACATTGCCACGTAACTTTTAACCTTAAAAACTAAAAATTATAGTAAAACTGAAAAAAAAAGAGTGCCATTGATAAAGCTTCTATAATAGCTTCAAAAACAAATAATTTTACTACATCTATTTTTACTATATTAATTTTTCTTTAAAATTTTCATTTTAAATTACATTACATAAAATATGACGTGTCATTTATCAATTAAATTAATAATTTTAATAATAAAATGACTTAATTAATATAATCTGGATAATTTAGATACATAATGTAGCGACGAAAAAAATTTTTAGCTTTGGGTCGCTAATTGTGGCGATCTATTGGAAACTTAAAATCTGAATTCTATTAAAATAAGGGGAGTCGCCACCGATCTTTTCTTCTAGGTGCGATCGGACACCTGGTAAAACATCAAATTTCGGGTAAAAAGGCCAAGTTTAGGTCCGCGTTTAAAGTTCAGAGAAAAGTAGGGTCCGGGAGTCGGTTACGCGCGGGGAAGGTATTAGCACCCCCACGACGCCCAAAAATTGGTATCTTTTCAAACATGCGTTGTCTTAATTTTCGAAAATACGAGTTCAATTTAAAATTTAGTTGTGGTCCGATCAAGATACGAGCATCTTAAGGGTTTTTTTTATTTTTAAGGAGGATATCCCGCTTTTAACACGAGCCATTCGTGATTCACCCAACTATAGCAATGAAATCACTAGCATAATGTTAAAATCGGCATATTGCCTTGTTTATTAGAACATGAAAAGATTATGATAAATAGAGTTGTCGTAGAAACAATATGAAATAATATGCTACATTAAAGACAAATAATGATAAAGGTGAAAAGTATACGAGATGAATAAAACATATAACAATGCATGTGTAATAATAATGATGACTATAATAATGCATATGATATAATAATAATGGTAATGCGAAGTATGAAATAATAACAAGCATATATAGAATACATAATGCCAGGTTTATGAAAAGTGTACATAATAATAGTTATATAAAAAATATATGTGTATATATAGAAAGAAATAATACACGTATATATGGTTATGACGTTAAAAATGTAATACGAGGACATATGTATATATATATATGTAAACAGAGGTATTAAGAATAAACATATAAACTAACATAAGAATAACGAAGTAATGTATGTATACATATATAAAAAATATAACGATAATAATAACAAAGTAATACGTGAGTGTATGTATATATATAAAGAAGTATAATAATGAAACTACGTGGGATAAAACATTTGAAAATATACGTGATGATAGCATCGAAGCTTTAGGTAAAACCTATACTATAATGCTGGTGTTAAACCTAATAAAAACATAACGTATATATATTACAAAATAATACTAAAAACAACTATAAATATATAAACACATATCTATACGTTTTTAAGAAACAAATAAATAATAATAATGTTAAAAAAACAGGTACATAAAATAATTGTATACAGGTTAATAATAGTAATATTAAATATTAACAATGAAAATAATAAAACATAAGAATAAGTACATAGAATCAAAAATAATAATATAGCACATAATATTAAGTGAAATATAAAAACAAACAAAACTTTAATACAAAATAATACTATACGAAATACTATAATACGTATATGTGCATAAATATAATAATACTAATACTAATAATAATAATAATGATAATAATACATAATATAATAAAGAATAACAACAAAATAGAATAATAACAATTCTAAAAAAGGTAAATGACATTCATATAATAGTAATGATAATAATTAGTAAAATAAGAGTAAATATAGATAATATATAATAGTAATATTAATAATAGATAATAATAGGAAATAAAATAAGAAAATTAATTAATTACGAACTAGGACTTAATTGGAAACAGAATAAAGATCTCGGGCTGAATTTTAAAATTTAAAACAAGCGAAAGGACCGATTAGAACGAGCTTAAAACCCCAGGGGACCAAACAGCAATTTATCCCCGTTATCTTAAAACGCACAGCAGCTACGGGGATTAAATCGAAACACGGATAGAATTCCAGGGCTAAATTGCAAAATTCAAGACTTGATTATAAACCACCAGAAAGGCGGAGGGACTGGGGTTGAAAATAACCCCAGTGACGTCACAACACGCGGATCCTAGGCGGACCTGGGTCGGGTCGACCCGACCCAGGTCGGTTAGTATAAAAGGGGCAAATTTCTGTTTTTTGGCTCATTTGTGCCCGGAGAAGGAAAAAAAAAGAAAAAAGAAGGGAAGGGGAGAGGGAAAGGAAGGAAGGAGAGGGGAAGGGAAGGAAGGAAGAAGGGGATCCGGGGAGAGGGAAAGAGGAGAGAGAAGAGAGGGAGAAGGGAGGGAAAGGGAGGTCCGGTGCCGGACCGGTCATCGGACCGGTCACCGTCCGGTCACCGGCCGGTCACCGGCCGATGATCGGACCACCGTGCGCGCCGCCGTCTGCCGTCATTCCGGCCACCGTTCCGGTGGCCGGAAAAAGGTAAAAAATTCTACTTTTTTTAGTTTCTTATTTTATAGTATATGTATATATGTAGTTTAGTATTGTTTGTAACAAAAAGTAGATTAGAAATAAAAGAACTTCACCTCTGTTTCCGTATTCTGATTTGGGGGGGGTATCCTTTTGTTGAGATAGAATAGATATTGCTTCCCTTTTCTGTTTTAAATGTGGAATTCTGAAAACGAAGATTACAGTGTATTGCTTCTATTTCTTGAAAGAAATCTGAGCCCCCTTTACAATGTTTTTAATCCGGGCTTTTATAGTCTCATTACTTCGATTACAAGTTGTTCATTTTTTATTTTTCTATTGTCTTCTGTCCTTGTCTCTTTAATGTCTTTGCAGGTACTGTGGTGGCCAAGGGCGGTGCTGAGATGACCTTGGGGCGGTGGATGGGACTGTTGAGTCAGAGGAGCAGCCGCAGTCAGAACAAATGGAGGTTCGGGCTAGGGTTTCTGCTAATTAGGGTTTGGGTGCTGGGCTAGGTATTTGGGCTTGTAACGGATTGGGTTAGTTTGTAATGGGTTAGGGGTTATTTGGTTTTGGGCTACTGTTGGGTGTATAAAATGTAATTGGGTTTTAATTTTGGGTTCAAAAATTGTAAAAGGGACATTCATTTTGGTTTAATTTATACGGGCCTAAAATTGGCCATTACAGCTGCCCCTCTTTGCTCATTGTCGTGTAACGGTAATAGAGCAAAGACATACAGAAAGGCCAATTTTGCCTGGTCTTGCTAGCCTCTAACTTGCTCTGGGGTTTCCCTTCTTAAGTAACCCATCGCCTCTCGTAGCTTTAGGTTCAATCCATCACGACTTCTGAGATCTGCCTTGTAGCCTCGATCTGTCTTCTGCCACTTTAGAGATGAGATCTTGTATCTTCAATCCGCTCTGCTTTGATCAGCTCCCTTGTGACTTTAATCTGTGCCTCCGCGACTTCACTGGGGATGTAAGGTATACGTCTTTGATTAGCTCCCTTGCAACTTCAAAGGGGCACAATTTGTATCTTCAACTAGCTCCGTTGCGGCTTTAAAAAGGCAAAATCTGATGTCTTCAATCAGCTCCAATCCTCATCCTTTGTTGAGACGAAGTCAGGAATTGCCCGACCTGCGCATGCTCGTAATATGGGTCAGATTTTTGAATCAAAAATTAAAAGTGCCCCGGTGTGTGACTTGAGACTCAAGTCACCTCTCGCCATATGAGTGGGTCCTTTTGAAAAACAGAAATTAAAAAGTGAAATTGAAAAAGATCAACTCACCTCTTGCAATACGAGTTAAATGAACAGAAATTAAAAAGCAGAAATTGAAAAAGATTAACTCACTTCTCGCAATATGAGTTAAATGAACAGATATTAAAAAGCAGAAATTGAAAAAGATTAACTCACTTCTCGCAGTATGAGTTAAATGAACAGAAATTAAAAAGCAGAGATTGAAAAAGATTAACTCACTTCTCGCAGTATGAGTTAAATGAACAGAAATTAAAAAGCAGAAATTGAAAAAGATTAACTCACTTCTCGCAATATGAGTTAAATGAACAGAAATTAAAAAGCAGAAATTGAAAAAGATTAACTCACTTCTCGCAGTATGAGTTGATCTTTTTGAAACATAAATTGAAAATACCTCAGCGTGCGACCTGAGGCTCAACTCACTTCTCGCAATATGAGTTGATCTTTTTGAAACATAAATTGAAAATACCTCAGCATGCGACCTGAGGCTCAACTCACTTCTCGCAATATGAGTTGATTTTTGAAAAACAGAAATTAAAAACAAAAATTAAAAGCTCAACTCACCTCTTGCAATATGAGTTGAATCTTTTAGAATCATAAATTAAAAACAGAAATTAAACGAGTTCAACTCAACTCACCTCTCGCAATATGAGTTGATTTTGAAACATAAATTAAAAGTACCTCAACGTGTCTTGAGGCTCAGCTCACCTCTCGCAATATGAGCTGATTTTGAAAACATAAAAAGATTCGAAAGTACCTCGGCATGACCTGAGGTTCGACTCACTTCTCGCAATATGAGTCAATAACAGAAATTAAAAATACCTCGACGTGTTTTGAGGCTCAACTCACTCCTCGCAATATGAGCTGATTTTTGAAACATAAATTAAAAGTACCTCAACGTGTCTTGAGGCTCAGCTCACCTCTCGCAATATGAGCTGATTTTTAAAACACAAATTAAAGACGGATGTTGAAAACATCTCGTCGTGACTTAAGGTTTGACTCACTTCTCGCAATATGAGTCAGATAACAGAAATTAAAATACCTCAACGTGTCTTGAGGCTCAACTCACCTCTCGCAATATGAGTTGATTTTTTTGAAACATAACAGAACTTGAGAATACCTCAGCGTGCCCTGAGGCTCAACTCACTTCTCGCACTATGAGTTGATTTTCGAAAACATAAATTAAAGTCACCCAGAATTTCTCACATGGTGGAATTCAAGTATCTTTCCTTTGATTTGGATAGCTTTCCCAATATCTTTTGCTCTGCCTGGAATACCTGTATATGTCATGCATGATGTTATCGTGATATGCACCTATTTGCCTTAAATGCATTCATGCCTACATGAACATGTTATGTGCCTTGCATTCGTTTGTCGTGATCTCTTTTCATCACGACTCTCGCAGTGATCTTGCCCCATCTGAGCTTTTGTTCTCGTTTTCGGGCTCCTGTTTTGCTTATCGTGATGATCTGCTTTCAACGCTAGGATTCTTAAGTTCCTTCCCAGTTTTTGCATCCATCTTTTAAGCTTTACAAGTAATCTGTGTTTCTCAGATATCACTTGCCCGGTATACGTTGAACTTTTGTTCCTGCTTTGAGACTCTTGTGCCTATCAAGTTTTCTATCTGAGTAATATTCAACATTTCTTTTGTTCAGAGCATGTCATATTACTATTTATCAATTAAATAAACAACATAATGAGATGCATGCCAATGGTCAGGTAGGTACAAGAAAGAGACTTCACATTAATTTCGAAGGTAACAAACAAAGTCAAACAAGGATAATTGAAAGTGCCATAGAAGAAAAGGAACCATATTAGTGGATACAAATGTTCTAGATTATTCAATGCATGAACTCTGCCACGTTTCTCAATCACGAATCTTTCTGAGCAAGGTCTCTTGTGTAGAAGATCTCGAGTGTTCAGAAATGCTTCATACTATAGCCTGGTCACTTGGCCCACTGTCCAAGATTGCTTCTGCCCCTTGGGCCCAGATTTGCATTATTAGGACGCCCTTTCGGGTTTTCATCCTAACGTATTCTTTTTGTGTTTGACCAAGGCGCCCTTTTCGGGTTTTCACCTTGATCTCCTTTTTTTTTTTTTTTTTTTTTTTTTTTTTTAAGTGTAGTATTTCTTCACAACGTCAGAGTTCACTGGATTTGGTAACTCCTTCCCATCCATTTCTGCAAGGATCAAGGCCCCACCAGAGAATGCTTTCTTCACGACGTATGGTCCTTCCCAATTAGGTGCCCACTTTCCTCGCAAATCTTTTTGTATTGGGAGGATCTTTCTCAACACGAGTTCTCCTTCATGGAATTCTCTTGGCCTTACTTTCTTGTCATGGGCAGCGATCATCCGTTTCTGGTACATCTGTCCATGGCAGATTGCCTTCAAACGTTTTTCTTCGATGAGATTCAGCTGATCATATCGAGCTTGGACCCATTCTGCCTCCTCGAGTTTTGATTCCATTAAGACTCGTAGGGACGGTATCTCAACCTCGATAGGTAGCACGGCCTCCATCCCATAGACCAGAGAGAAAGGGGTTGCCCCTGTAGATGTTCTCACAGATGTGCGGTATGCAAACAGAGCGAATGGCAGCTTTTCATGCCAGTCCTTGTAGGTCTCTGTCATTTTGCCGATAATCTTCTTTATATTCTTGTTAGCCGCTTCAACAGCTCCGTTCATCTTTGGTCGATATGGCGAGGAATTATGATGCTTTATTCGAAATTGCTTGCACACTTCTGTCATCATTTTGTTGTTCAAATTCAAGGCGTTATCTGAGATGATTCTTTCAGGTAAACCATATCGACAAATGATTTCCTTTTTCAAGAATCTACAGACAGCGGTCTTGGTCACATTGGCGAATGAGGCAGCTTCTATCCATTTCGTGAAATAATCTATAACCACAAAAATGAATCGATGCCCATTGGAAGCTTTGGGAGAAATCGGCCCTATAACGTCCATGCCCCACATTGAAAAGGGCCATGGAGACGTCATAACATGAAGGGGCGAGGGAGCTACGTGAATTTTGTCGCCATAAACTTGACATTTGTGGCACTTTCTTGCGTAGCTAATGCAATCGCTCTCCATCGTCGACCAGTAGTACCCGAGTCTCATGATTTTCCGGGCCGTAGTGAAACCATTAGAATGGGTCCCACATATTCCTTCATGAACTTCTTCAAGTATTTTCTTAGCCTCAGTAGTGTCTACACATCTCAGAAGCACCTGATCTTTACCTCTCTTGTACAAGGTGTCTCCATCAAGAACGAATCCCACTGACATTCTTCTGATTGTTCTTTTGTCATTCTCGCTTGCCTGTTCAGGATACATTTGATTCTTGACGTACTCTAAGATATCATGGTACCAAGGTCGTCCGTCAGCCTCTTTCTCAATGCTATAACAATGTGCAGGGACTTCGTATATGCTCATCCTGAGGGGCATTATTTCTGCTGCTCTATTTGTTTTGAACATGGAAGCCAAAGTGGCCAAGGCATCAGCCAGTTGGTTATCTTCTCGTGGGAAGTAATTAAAAGTTATTTCTTTGAAATCTTTGATCAATTCAGCCACCAGATAGCTGTACTTAATCAACTTTGGATCTCTCACTTCCCAATCTCCGCGGATTTGGTAGATCACCAAGGCTGAATCCCCATATACCTCTAGGATCTCGATATTTCGTTCAATGGCTGCCCGAAGTCCCATGATACAAGCCTCGTATTCTGCTATGTTGTTGGTGCAGAAAAAATTGAGTCTAGCAGTGAAAGGATAATGATCTCCTTCCGGTGATACTAAGACTGCTCCAATTCCATGCCCCAGAGCATTCGATGCACCATCGAAGCTCATTTTCCAAGGCGTCCCTTTTGATGACTCACATTCTTTCTCTGTGATGCACATTAAATCCTCATCCGGGAAATCAAATCTCAGGGGCTCATATTCTTCTGTTGTTCGAGCCGCCAAGAAATCAGCTATTGCACTCCCTTTCACCGATTTTTGGTTCACATAGCTGATATCATATTCTGATAACAGGATCTGCCATCGGGCCATTCTCCCCGAGAGTGCGGGTGATTCCATCATATATTTTATCGGGTCTAGCTTCGAGATTAACCATGTCGTATGATACAACATGTATTGCCTGAGCCTCTTAGCTGCCCAAACCAAAGCACAACAGGATCTTTCGATCGACGAATACCTTGCCTCGTATTCTGTGAACTTTTTGCTGAGGTAGTATATCGCCTTTTCTTTCTTTCCCGACTCATCATGTTGCCCGAGTACACAACCCATTGAGTTTTCAAACACCGTTAAATACAAAATCAAAGGCCTTCCTGGAGTTGGTGGCACTAGCACTGGGGGGCTAGACAAATATTGTTTTATTTTGTCAAAGGCCTCCTGGCATTCTTCGTCCCATGCCCCAGGGTTGTGCTTTCGAAGGAGTCGAAAGATGGGGTCACACTGATTGGTGAGTTGAGCAATGAATCGGGAAATGTAGTTTAGCCTTCCCAAGAATCCTCTGACCTCTTTCTGTGTACGCGGAGGTGGTAATTCTTGAATGGCTTTTATCTTTTCTGGATCCACCTCGATACCTTTTTCACTGACAATGAAGCCCAGCAATTTTCCCGAGGTAACCCCAAATGTACACTTGACTGGATTAAGCCTCAACTGAAACTTTCTCAGTTTTTCAAACAACTTTTTGAGATTGACAATGTGTTCTTCTTCTCCTCGGGATTTAGCAATCATGTCGTCAACATAGACTTCTATCTCTTTATGCATCATATCGTGAAATAATGTCACCATGGCCCTCTGATATGTGGCTCCAGCGTTCTTTAGCCCGAACGGCATCACCTTGTAGCAGAATGTTCCCCACATCGTTATAAAGGTGGTTTTCTCCATATCCTCGGGAGCCATTTTGATTTGGTTGTATCCCGAGAATCCATCCATGAAAGAAAATAATGAATTCTTCGCCGTATTGTCCACCAACGTGTCGATATGTGGTAAGGGAAAATTATCCTTAGGACTTGCTCGGTTCAGGTCACGATAATCTACGCACATTCGCACTTTACCATCCTTCTTTGGCACTGGGACAATATTAGCCACCCATTCTGGATATCTGGAAGCTTGTAGGAAGCCTGCATTAAATTGCCTCTTGACTTCCTCTTTTATCTTCAGCAACATTTCGGGCCTCATCCGCCTTAATTTTTGTTGGATGGGTTTACATTCGGGTCTCAGCGGGAGCTTATGAACCATTATGTCTCCGTCCAATCCCGGCATATCCTGATAGGACCATGCAAACACGTCTTTGTACTCATGAAGCAAATCAATCAAATAATGCCTGGTGTCCTCTGAGAGTGAGGTCCCAATCTTCACTTCTTGCTTATTTTTATTAGTGCCCAGGTTTATTGTTTCAACAGATTCTTGATGAGGTAGAATCTGTTTGTCCTCTTGTTCCACCAACCTTAGCAAGTCAGGAGACGAGACATAGTCTTCGGCATTTCCCTCATCCTCGAATTCCCCTAAACAAACAGTCCTTTCAAAATCGATTTCAAGATTGGTAACGGGTTCGTTCATGTCATTGGCATCTGAACACCTGAAAATTGAATGGGAAAGAGAACACTATAGAGGGACATCCAAGTTTTGGCAACAATAAACAAAACATTATGGCATGGTATGAGGTAAGTGCAAGAATAGGCCATGAAATAAAAGAATAATTATGGAGTAGATGCAAATGCAAAGGGTTGTGACAAAATGCTTCTTCATTAATATTCATTTAATAGATAAAGAGCAGACGACAGCTCTTACAAAAGAATCCCATTATATTTAGGGACACAAAAAGTGAATATCGGATATTACTCTGAGGAAGACTCGTAAACCACAAGGAGATCTTCAGCGGTCCAATTGTTCAACATGTAACCTGGGGGACAAGGGCGTATCCTCGAAACGCTTTTACTTGTACCAACTTCTTCATCAACGACATTTATACAAATGTTCTGAAAAGCCTTCTCAGCGAGTAGCAGTGGGCTGTGTTCATTCTCTTGTCCTGGATATATGATCCCAGCGGATGTGAATGTGCTTGACAGATGGGGGTACTCGATGGGTTCCCATTCCGGCTCTCGTCCTAGATTTCTCGCAACCCTTCTTTCTTGCTCCTTCTTCCACTGTTTCTTCAAATGATGTGCCTTTGGTTGGAATCCTAGACCAAATCGGGCTTTATGAGGTACTGGTTTTAAGGCCCTGACTATCCCTTGATGATGTCTTCCCAAACCTTTCCTTGCTCGGGCCCCTCTCCCTACCGTTAGCTTGATTCCCATTTTAGTATTCTTCGATAGCCTAGGCATGGGGATTCTATTTCCTTCAGCCACAAATGTGGCGTTGACGAACTCAAAGGATCTAAAGGAACATTCCACGGCGTCTTTGTTTGCTTCGAGGTAAGGTGTGTCTGCAGAGATAGACGCAATAATATCCTCTTCACCCTCAACGGTAACCAAGCAGCCATCCATGATAAACTTTATTTTCTGATGAAGGGATGATGGAACTGCCCCAGCCGAATGGATCCATGGCCTCCCCAGGAGGCAATTATATGAAGGGGTGATGTCCATAACTTGGAACTCGACGTCATAGACATAAGGACCCACTTCTAGAGGGATCTCAATTTTTCCTACAACTTCTCGTCTCGTTCCATCAAATGCTCTCACCGCGGAATGACACGGCCTCAAGTAGGACAAATCTATCGGGATTCTGGAGAGTGTGGCCAGAGGCATAACATTAAGGGCTGACCCATTATCAATAAGCACGTTTGGTATTATATATCCCTTACAGCGGGTTGTTATGTGCAGCGCCTTTACGGAGCCTCTACCGTTCGGTGGTATTTCATCATCACTGAAGGAGATGAAATTATCAGCGTTCAAGTTATTGATCCACCTATCAAGCTTTTCGACCGATATATTGTTTGCTACATAGGCTTGATTCAATACCTTCAACAAGGCATTTCGATGTGGCTCCGAGTTCAATAACAGGGATAATACCGAAATACGCGCAGGTTGTTTACTTAGTTGTTCGACCACGTTGTACTCGCTATGTTTAATGAATTTCAAAAATTCCTGTGCTTCTTCTTCATTCACAGGTTTTTTGGTCTCTTGCCGTTCAGGCGGACTTTCAGATTCAGGTTCAGCCTCAAGCATGGGTGCCTTTCCCTTTTGTTTGGAATCATTATTCCTCTTTACTGGTTCAACTTCCTTGGAATAGCATCTTCCACTCCGGGTAAAGTGACCAACTTCTCCGATATTTTTAGCCGTGCCTTGGGATTTTTCACTTTCAGGAGTGACAATATTAACGTCGTACTTCCAAGGTATTGCCCCACTATCCTGGTACGGAAAAGGCAATGGCGCCTCAATTACCATTTTTGGTTTTACTGGTTCTCTCCTCGCATCATAATATATTATCAATGGTCGCTCAGCAGTGTAAGGGAGATCCGATGATTGACCGTCAGAGGCACATATTTCTCCCTCCTCGGCCTCTCTTCTTCCGTTGAAGATTTCAATCTCTTTGCTGTTCATCATGCCTTGGAGTAGTTCTTTAAATTGCTCGCAAGATTGGATATTGTGTCCTATGACTTCATGAAAGTCACAAAAATTTTGACTTTTCATATTTCTTTTCTCGGTTACTCTTCTAAGACGACAGACTAACCCTTTTTCGAGCAACACCTCCCAGATTCTCTGCAAAGGTGTGCTTATTTCCGAAACGACTCTTCTGGTTTGTAATTCACTTATTTCCTCCACTGCACTTACATTCCTTTCTGCATGATTTGGGAACGGGTCTCCGGTCGCACCACTAGTACCGTCGAAGCGTAAGACACCCGCATCAATTAATCCTTGGACTCTTCGTTTAAATGCAATGCAGTTTTCCGTAGAGTGCCCCTGGTTCCCCGCGTGGTATGCACAGCTAGCATTAGGGTCGTACCACTTTGGGTACGGGGGTTTCAACGGCGCCATGTAATGAGGAGATATCAACTGTTTTTCCAAAAGCTTAGGGTACAGTTCCCCGTAAGATACAGGAATAGGAGTGAATTGGGGTCTCTCGGGGTTAGGCCTCGCTGGCCTTGGTTCTCCTCTAGGTTGGCCTTGGGTAGAGCCGGCATTTTGAGGAAACGTGGTGGCTGGCCTAGGGTTATTGGTTGCATAGACAGGGTAAGAAGGATAGGGAGGTGGTGGTTGGTAATAGGGGGCTTGTGGTTGATAGAAGTTTGGTGGTGGGTAATTTCGAGGTCGAAATTGATTAGGATATGGACTAGGAGCATAACGGTTTCCGGTTCCCACCATGTGGGCTTCCGGCTCCTTTTTTCTCATAGGCACTGCCTTCTTCGAACCTTCTCCTTCCATTCTTCCACTTTTTACCGCATTTTCTATTAGTTCACCGGATATGACAATATCCGAGAAGTCCTTTGTGGCGCTTCCGACTAATTTATCATAGAATGGCGCCTTCAGGGTATTGATGAACAGGACTGCTATCTCGGTCTTGGTCAATGGAGGTTCTACCTGAGCCGAGATGTCTCTCCACCTCTGCGCATATTGTCTAAAAGTTTCTGATGGCTTTTTCTCCATCATTTGTAGTGTCATGCGGTCGGGTACCATATCAGAGACATGTTTGTACTGCTCGCAAAATGCCGCTGCCAAATCCTTCCAGGTTCGAATCTTTTCTCTACTGAGTTGGTTGTACCAGCGGAGAGCTGATCCGGTCAAACTGTCCTGAAAACAGTGTATAAGCAGCTTGTCTTCATTAACATAGCCTGTCATTTTTCGGCAGAACATAATGAGATGTGCCTTCGGGCATCTCGAGCCATCATACTTTTCAAAATCCGGTGCTTTGAATTTTGGAGGGAGAACCAAATCAGGTACCAGACTAAGTTCTTTAGCGTTTAGCGCCGAGAAGACTTCAATGCCTTCTATCGCTCTAAGTCTTTCCTCCAGACTTCTATATTTTTCTTGGACTTCCTGCTCCTCTATCCTTAGCCTAGCGATTTCTGCAGGATCGTCTAGGTCTGGGACAGGTGGATCAACCGGAGCGGTTCCTGGGTTTGCCACAAATACTCCCTGTCCTACAGGAGGGGGTGTTACAGGCCGTTGTTCTATGCCGGCGGGTCCTCCCTGTGTGTATCCCCTATATGTCACGTGGGGCGGAGTAAACCCTGGAGGATAAGGCGGTTCTTGATCAAGATTCACAACTTCAGGGTTTTGTAGAGGTCCTTTTCCTTTGACTAGGGCCGACATCATTTCCATCATCTTAGTCATCTGATCTTTCTGTTCAATAGATTCTTCCCGAGACCTTATTATCAAGTCTCTCGTATCCTGTTGCGACCTGGCTAACTGTTCTTGTAATTCTTTCTGAATTCTCTCCATCCTTTCAATTCTTTCGTTAAACTCAGCTTCCATTGCTCTGGCTTGTCGACGTGTTCTATACGTATGGTGTGATTCCAGGTTTACAACGTCACAACTGCGCATTATACCATTCTACTCTTTAGCGAATGATCGTGGGATATGCAGTGAATGAATGAATGAATGAATGTTAATTATGAATGCGCGTCAAATGTTAGTTATGAATGCATATGCAAAAATCGGTGTTGATTCCAGACAGCCCCTATCTAGGCATTTCATTAATCAAAAGAGTTTATTTACAAAACGTTTTTTCATCATTTGATTCAGCTTTCATACAAACTTCCTTGCTACATTGCCGTAATTCTTCACCCGTTCCAAAAATTCTGATATGCTCGATCTCTGTCTAGGCGGGAACTGGCAGCTAAGAGTCTCAGCTTCATCCGCTATTTGCATTATGTGCATGGCTGCCGTACGAATCTCGTTGATCAAGTATTTGAGATTTTCATCCTTTTCGCAGAGGGCTCTTTCGTAAGCGTGGGTATCTCTATCATACTGACCCTTCTTTTCTTCCAAAGCTTCCAAGAGAGTATCCAATTGTTGTTGTCGGGCTTGTAGTGTGTCTTCTAAATCCCGTATCGTTTCTTTCAATTCTTGACGCTTAGCTCGACTAGTCATCAGTTCAACTGATGTAGCTTCATACTCAGCAGACTTCTTTCTTAACTCTATTGCAGCCCGTGCAGCCTTTCCTTCTTCTTTCTTTGCTTTTCCTTTCCAAAATTCCATTCCACCTTTGACATTACTCAATTCTTCTTTCCATTCCGCTGACGACTTGCCCAGCCCGCTGTTCTTTATGGTGCCTCTTAACTTTTTATTTTCTAGATGAAGATCTCTTAAGTCGTTTCTTACGACCTCGGCTTCTTTCTGCACCTTCTCGGCCCTGGATCTTTCAATTTGAACATCGATCTTCAGCTGATAATTTTCTTCTTGAAGGGCACTAAGGTCTCGTAACATTTTTGTCTTTTCGCGTTCGAATTCTTGTCTCACTGTCTCTAACTCAGATGGAGTTTCATTCGAAAAAGGATTCTGAAAGGCGTAATCTGCCGATGAGACTTGCAAACTACTCATCCGTTGCTTTCTCCATGCATCGTAGTCCTGGGTGATAGTGTCAGCATATAAAGCCAACTTCATCAGGTGAATTCTTTTCCAAGCCTTTGCAGTGTCTCGGACTTTCTTCATATAACCATCGCCCGCAAAAGCAAACTCTGACTGAGCCAGACCACTGGTGGCGGGTATAAACTGTCGTGAAGAGAACTGTCTTTGAACCAAAAGAGGAGCGTAACCAATCCCTCCCCACAATCCAAGTAGTGGTATCCAGTCTTGGTTTCCGACTTTGTATAACAAAAGCGAAGGGCGTATCCACGGCGCTCTCCATACTATGTCCTCGGCACACAAGTTCTGGAACACTGAGACCCAATGCTGCTCAGTAACCTCCTTCGGCCACTCTTTCTTAAGGTGAGCTTCCAACGGAGCAAATGTCTTCGAAAACATGTGGAACGGTGTGCGCTCTACTTTCCAAAAGTGACTCAAAATCCAAACGTTGAGTAGCTGCGCGCATCCGATGAATCGTCCTTCCCCTCTTTTTCTGCAACTGCTCAAAGATCTGAAGGTCTCTGCTAGGATGGTTGGGGCGGGATTGATACCTTGCTTTAACTTTTCAAAGAAATCCACTACCGCTACTTCTATGTGCCCGAGTATCTTCGGAAAGACAACCAAACCATAGATAGCCAAAGCAAACAAATTTATCCGTTTCAACATGTCAGGATGGTTTAAAACCAGGTCTCGTAGGGAAAACCATGGGACGCAGCTGATTTCATTCTTTTTCTTTATTTGCTTTTCGGCCCATGCATCGGTCATATCCGTCAGCCTTACTAACTTTTTCCTGAATGTCATCGGCTTGGGCTCTTTGACATATATTTTGTAGGTTTGCATGTTTTCGACACGCAGCAGAGCAGCATACTCCTCTATCGTAGGGGTCATATCTTCTTGGTTGAATGTGAAACACTGATAACCCGGATCCCAAAATCTGATCATAGCTTGAATCAATCTTTCGTCTACTTTGACAGCAATCAGATGGGCTATGTCCCCGTACCTTTCGGTGAAAATGCCCCTAGTATCTGAATCCCACTGATTCCAGATCCCAACCAAGTCTTCAAGGTTATTTTGACGGACATTCACAGTCACCCGCTCGGGTAGATTGACAAAGCATCCTTCTACCAGGCTGTCTCCCTTTTCTCTTTGAGTCCTCAAAGACCAATCCCGAACCACGGTGTTTGTCTCGGTCGTTTGTACAATTGACTCTTCCATTTGAAACCCGTTTTTGGCAACTAATCTTTAGTCAACACCGTCCTATTATGATGCCTATGATGCACAATGAGGAATAAAACAAAGACAATCAAACTTGGTTAGTGATCAGATATAAATGAAAATAAATTAAAGCAATTTTGAACTACCCGATTCAATTTAACAGATAAATCCCTTCTCCTTATACAAAGTAAAAGTACAAAAGGTAAGAGGCATTTCTCCCGTGTGCCTATTTTGGTGTTTGCTAAACGGACAGAGGTTCGGCATGGCTCTAATTGGGTGGCTCGTACAGTTCATTATATGTGGTTTTAGGTTCTAGAAAGGTACCCGAATTGTATGTACTGTCATCTACTAAGATTAGTACAGAACCTCGGTCATAGCCCATCACAGGCTTACGAGATCAATTCGAGGGATTACATTTACTTATGCCTATGCGGAGGGACGAGTTATCTCACGAAGGCATAAGTCATATGTAACCCGAAAGTATTCACTAGCCTGTGCGGAGGGACGAGTTAACTCACGAAGGCGTAGCGTTTACTTTCACTTAAGAGGGACGGAGCCCGGGTATGGCGCTCATGTTATGCAACAATGCACGTGAACAGTGTGTGGGGAGAAACTCACAAACCTTTCGTTTTATTTTAAAAACTAAACTTAGAGAGCCGGAGCTTAGAAATTTAGAGCTTCAAAACAAGTAAACAAGAAGTTAGAAAACATTTACAATGAGATGCGAGTACGTGATTTTTGCAAAATTTGAGGATCACGACTAAACATTAATTTGAAAAAAGGTATTTCGAAAATTTTGACAACGCATTTGATTTGATTCGACTCTCGAAAGCTGGTCCCCAGTGGAGTCGCCAGCTGTAGCGACGAAAAAAATTTTTAGCTTTGGGTCGCTAATTGTGGCGATCTATTGGAAACTTAAAATCTGAATTCTATTAAAATAAGGGGAGTCGCCACCGATCTTTTCTTCTAGGTGCGATCGGACACCTGGTAAAACATCAAATTTCGGGTAAAAAGGCCAAGTTTAGGTCCGCGTTTAAAGTTCAGAGAAAAGTAGGGTCCGGGAGTCGGTTACGCGCGGGGAAGGTATTAGCACCCCCACGACGCCCAAAAATTGGTATCTTTTCAAACATGCGTTGTCTTAATTTTCGAAAATACGAGTTCAATTTAAAATTTAGTTGTGGTCCGATCAAGATACGAGCATCTTAAGGGTTTTTTTTATTTTTAAGGAGGATATCCCGCTTTTAACACGAGCCATTCGTGATTCACCCAACTATAGCAATGAAATCACTAGCATAATGTTAAAATCGGCATATTGCCTTGTTTATTAGAACATGAAAAGATTATGATAAATAGAGTTGTCGTAGAAACAATATGAAATAATATGCTACATTAAAGACAAATAATGATAAAGGTGAAAAGTATACGAGATGAATAAAACATATAACAATGCATGTGTAATAATAATGATGACTATAATAATGCATATGATATAATAATAATGGTAATGCGAAGTATGAAATAATAACAAGCATATATAGAATACATAATGCCAGGTTTATGAAAAGTGTACATAATAATAGTTATATAAAAAATATATGTGTATATATAGAAAGAAATAATACACGTATATATGGTTATGACGTTAAAAATGTAATACGAGGACATATGTATATATATATATGTAAACAGAGGTATTAAGAATAAACATATAAACTAACATAAGAATAACGAAGTAATGTATGTATACATATATAAAAAATATAACGATAATAATAACAAAGTAATACGTGAGTGTATGTATATATATAAAGAAGTATAATAATGAAACTACGTGGGATAAAACATTTGAAAATATACGTGATGATAGCATCGAAGCTTTAGGTAAAACCTATACTATAATGCTGGTGTTAAACCTAATAAAAACATAACGTATATATATTACAAAATAATACTAAAAACAACTATAAATATATAAACACATATCTATACGTTTTTAAGAAACAAATAAATAATAATAATGTTAAAAAAACAGGTACATAAAATAATTGTATACAGGTTAATAATAGTAATATTAAATATTAACAATGAAAATAATAAAACATAAGAATAAGTACATAGAATCAAAAATAATAATATAGCACATAATATTAAGTGAAATATAAAAACAAACAAAACTTTAATACAAAATAATACTATACGAAATACTATAATACGTATATGTGCATAAATATAATAATACTAATACTAATAATAATAATAATGATAATAATACATAATATAATAAAGAATAACAACAAAATAGAATAATAACAATTCTAAAAAAGGTAAATGACATTCATATAATAGTAATGATAATAATTAGTAAAATAAGAGTAAATATAGATAATATATAATAGTAATATTAATAATAGATAATAATAGGAAATAAAATAAGAAAATTAATTAATTACGAACTAGGACTTAATTGGAAACAGAATAAAGATCTCGGGCTGAATTTTAAAATTTAAAACAAGCGAAAGGACCGATTAGAACGAGCTTAAAACCCCAGGGGACCAAACAGCAATTTATCCCCGTTATCTTAAAACGCACAGCAGCTACGGGGATTAAATCGAAACACGGATAGAATTCCAGGGCTAAATTGCAAAATTCAAGACTTGATTATAAACCACCAGAAAGGCGGAGGGACTGGGGTTGAAAATAACCCCAGTGACGTCACAACACGCGGATCCTAGGCGGACCTGGGTCGGGTCGACCCGACCCAGGTCGGTTAGTATAAAAGGGGCAAATTTCTGTTTTTTGGCTCATTTGTGCCCGGAGAAGGAAAAAAAAAGAAAAAAGAAGGGAAGGGGAGAGGGAAAGGAAGGAAGGAGAGGGGAAGGGAAGGAAGGAAGAAGGGGATCCGGGGAGAGGGAAAGAGGAGAGAGAAGAGAGGGAGAAGGGAGGGAAAGGGAGGTCCGGTGCCGGACCGGTCATCGGACCGGTCACCGTCCGGTCACCGGCCGGTCACCGGCCGATGATCGGACCACCGTGCGCGCCGCCGTCTGCCGTCGTTCCGGCCACCGTTCCGGTGGCCGAAAAAAGGTAAAAAATTCTACTTTTTTTAGTTTCTTATTTTATAGTATATGTATATATGTAGTTTAGTATTGTTTGTAACAAAAAGTAGATTAGAAATAAAAGAACTTCACCTCTGTTTCCGTATTCTGATTTGGGGGGGGTATCCTTTTGTTGAGATAGAATAGATATTGCTTCCCTTTTCTGTTTTAAATGTGGAATTCTGAAAACGAAGATTACAGTGTATTGCTTCTATTTCTTGAAAGAAATCTGAGCCCCCTTTACAATGTTTTTAATCCGGGCTTTTATAGTCTCATTACTTCGATTACAAGTTGTTCATTTTTTATTTTTCTATTGTCTTCTGTCCTTGTCTCTTTAATGTCTTTGCAGGTACTGTGGTGGCCAAGGGCGGTGCTGAGATGACCTTGGGGCGGTGGATGGGACTGTTGAGTCAGAGGAGCAGCCGCAGTCAGAACAAGTGGAGGTTCGGGCTAGGGTTTCTGCTAATTAGGGTTTGGGTGCTGGGCTAGGTATTTGGGCTTGTAACGGATTGGGTTAGTTTGTAATGGGTTAGGGGTTATTTGGTTTTGGGCTACTGTTGGGTGTATAAAATGTAATTGGGTTTTAATTTTGGGTTCAAAAATTGTAAAAGGGACATTCATTTTGGTTTAATTTATACGGGCCTAAAATTGGCCATTACACATAAAATAAAAGTCACAATTTGAGGATGTAAAAGAAGAAAGAAACAAAGGTAGACAGCTGGGTTTAACTCACTCGAGTGTTGGGTTTAGGCATAAATTCTAAGTCCTAACAATGTTTCTTTTTCCTTTTTAATTTTAGTTTATGGGATTTGGATAACAACCATATTGTTGTCTCCCCCAACTTGGAGAATTAGAATCTAAGCAACATGCAGACAAGTTTCAGCTTTCTGTTGGCTTATATCAATGGGAATTTTTTTTTTTTTTTTTTTTTATATATAACAAGCTTCATACAAAGTGGATTTTATCAAAAAATCAACACTACTGGTATAAGTTCATAGGCCCACCACTAGAAAAAAGTCCGGAGGTTGAATAGACCAGGACTTGAATCCTAGAGTCGGAGCCAACAATACCATCTGCATACATGTGGATCACACACATAGAGGAAACACGAGGAGCAAAGATCAGTGAGAGAAGAATCCTTCCTAGAGATAAAGATCTTGACCTCATGATCTAAACAACCCACGGTCCCGTAGAGATTCTTGGTCCAAACCCACACTATTAATCGAAACTTTAACCTTAAATTTTGAACTTTAAAAGGCTCATTTGAGGGGCTGGCCGATGAAGGCCGCAACATTAGAAGGAGAGGAAAGAACCGGCAACACCCACTCAAAAAAAAAAAAAAAAAAAAGAAGGGACAAAAGAATGGAGGGTGTTGGTGAGGTGGGGCCCAAAAAAGTGGTGGTGTGGGGTGGCGAGGTGGATCAGGGAAGCGGATTACTTAAAAAGAGTTTTTTTTGTTATAATTTTCTTCAAATTTCAAAGGTAAGCTCATGATTTTGTTTTTCATATTATATTTAATCTTGAGTTTTTATATTTTTTATATAATATTGGCAATGAAAGATAAGAGTAACACAGTTTGAATTTATGTCAAATAGGTGTATGTTAAGAGCTTTAACCATTGTTCTATTTATTATTATTATTAACATTATATCTAAAACACAAACTGGGATGTTAAACTTGGTTGTTGAGAAAAAAATAAAAAAAAAAAGTGTTTTGGTTGGTTAGTTGAAATATGAAAGATAGCGTATAGGAAAAGAGGTAGTAAATTGGTTGAATCAAGAATAGATAAATCAATCGGTAGCATAAAATTAGATGTAGAGTAAATTATTGTGAACTGATAAAAAAATCAGAAATTGAGACAAAAAAATTTGATGCTTAAAATGATTGAATTGATTTATAATTTCTTAATATTTTTCTATTATTTTATGATTATTTTTTATATTTAATTTGAACTGATTGAGTCGAGAATTAATGGTCTAACCAATTCAACTACCAACCTAATTTTTATAAGATTGATTAAGCGTTTTTATTTGTTTATTTTTCATTTTTAGGGTAGAAGAAAATAAAGAAAAAGTATCTAATACCACAACATTACAAAGATTTTTGGTTGTTAAAACCTTTCGTTAATTCTACAACGTAGCTATTAATTTAAGTGTTAAATATAAATTTAGATATAACAGATCATATTTAAAATATATGGATGAAATTGTAAATATATATGTCCTTATCACACAGAAAGGTTGTGTCCTAAGAGAGGGGGTGGCAGGGGACAAGTGAGGGTTTTGGCTCTCCAAAAATGATGAATTTATAGTTTGATTCATCTAGAAATTATAAAAATTTAAGTTAATATAATGGTAAAATTGTAATTTGACCTTAAAAATCTATAATTCAATTCTAACCCCCAAGAAAAAGTTTTGGTTTTACCATTAACTGCATGGATAACTTGGATATAATGAGTCAAAAAAATTATGTCAATAAAATTTAGGAGGACTATAGGTAGAGGTGATCATGGGCCGGATCGGGCTGGGTCCAGAAAAAATTTTGGCCCGTTTTTTAGGCCTGGCCCAGCCCAAAATATAGGCTTGAAAATTTGTCCACTCCCGGCCCGGAATAAAAATGTTAGGCCCAAGCCCGGCCCATATTAATTTTTTTTACTTATTTCATTAAAAAAATTTAAAAATATAATAAATTAAATACATTAAAAACATAAAAACAAATATTAAAACAAGAAACAAAATAAAAATGAGGCAAACAATTCTTAAAACAATACACAAATTAAAAATATAATAAAAAGTTGTTATATTAAAATTGAAACAAGTTAGAACTGAAAATATGATTAAAAAATAATATATATTTATATAATTCGGGCCGGGCCGGGCCGGGCCGGGCTCAGGCCAAAAAAGGTTGGCCCGAGGCCCTGACCCATTTTCTAAACAGGCCTCGTATTTTTGCCCAAATCGATATTTCGGGCCTATATTTTTACCCGAACCCTCTCATTTTTCAGGCGGGCCTTCAGGCCGGGTCGGGCCGTCTAACCCATGATCACCTCTAACTATAGGGGTGAGTGTTCACTCGAATCGAGTGAAAAAATTTCAAGTTAATCGAGTTCACGAGTCATATTTTATAATTCAAACTCAATTTGAGTTTTTTTTTTTGAATTGAGTAGAGTGAAATGAAATTCGAGTCGAATTGAGTGAAACTATTCGAGTTAAATTAAAAAAATTAAAAGCGTGAAATAAAAATATTGTTACAGTATGACTAATTTTATGTTAAAGTACATAAATTTGAAACCATATATATTTGAAAAATTTTTCAAAGCAAAATAATAAAAAAATAAGATACTTGAGTATGATAAATTTGAATCATTAATTAGGTCCCAAAATTATTATTTACAATTTTTTTGGAGGAATTTTTTTTAAATATTAACTTATATATATATATATATATATATATATATATATATTTAGAATTTTTATAATTTTTTAAAAATATAAATTTTGAAATTTTTATAAATATTTTGAATTTTAAAAATTATTTTAAATTTTTAAAAACTATTTTGATTTTTTTTTTTGTAATTTTTGTTGAGAGAGACCAATTTACTTATTTTCAAAGTTGATAGTAACCAAAAGGGTATTTACACCAATATGTTATTCAAATTATTCGAGTTATTCAAATTGTGAAATTCAACTTGACTCGAACTCGAAACTTGACTCGAGTTATTCGAGTTGACTCGAATAATTTGAATAACTCAATTCGATTAACTCAAAATTCGAGTTTATTTTTATTTTTTCAAATCAAATCAAGTTTTGCTCATTCTTAAAGAATTATTTTTTTTTTAAACATCAAATTCAATTTGTCCATACTATAAGTACATATTGCTCTAGGCTTAATCAGACCATCATTATTTTATGATGTTTTAAAAATTAATCGACATCATCTTTAAGTTGGCATTCAACATTTAAACTAATGGTTAGACTAATAGAAAGACCTGATTAATACGCTATTGTCACATTCAAGATTTAATTAAAATACTTTAAAATTTGAAGGTTAATTTAATATTTAGGTCATAGTTTCAACATATCAGAAAAATTAACTGAGAATCTTTTAGAATTAACATTTAACAGCCTGAGCAAAAGTGTTGGACAAGTATGGATCTATCCCACCTAATATTCACACCTCCTAATATTTTTTTGGGCTGGTAATGCAACGGGAAATTAATAATTGCATGAGCATAAAATTATGTATTTATCTAATTGACAAAAATATCTCCTTTAACATTAAATAGAATTTTAATTTTCGATTTCATGAGAGTTATAATAAAATATAAATCTTCCCGATAAGTATTGGATGAATGTGGTAATATATATTAGACTCTTAATGAAAGAACTTTGATTTGACTCTTAAAGCCGACGTTGTTACGATAGGCAGTCATGAATTTTGAAAGTATCAATTTTTATGGAAAGTCGAATGGACATCGAGAATACATTAATTATCCAAAAAAGTAAAACATAAATTTAATTGAAATTAAATAATAAATTGTAAAATTTATTTAATTAACATATTAAACAATATATTTTTAAGAGAGATAAACTTTTTTGAGAGAAGTCCATGAAGTATCATCAACTAAGATTAAACGGACTAATGAGAATGTTACCACTTTAGCTAGTTGAGGAGAGGCCGACTTTGCCTAAATAAGTCTACAAAGTGTGTCCCTTAGAAGCCAGCCTTCACTCAACAAAAGCTAACGCAATTGGTAGCATTCTTATTAAAAAATGCTTTATAAGTTATGGGGTATGGATTTGAATCCAACATTGTGCGTTGTTTGCCTTCCCATGCACTCGACAAGATGTCTTCACTCTATGAACCTATTGCCTCTTCAGAAATTTATAGTTTGGAGATAAAACCCCCTTAATGGAGGCAACCTTACTTCAACAAATACCTGTTTATTTATAAGGTTAAAATATGCTATAACTTCCTATACTCTTTGTAAATTTAGAATTTAGTTCATTTACTTTTATTTTTAGGAATTTAGGTTCAGTTATTAATATTATTTAAATTATTTTGTTAAATTCAGATTCATTACAACGATATTTTTTAATATTTGCTACTAAGTGAGTTTTTTTTTTTTAATTTCAAAATGTCACACCAACAAATTTAACAAAAAAAAGAGTGTTAACAATTGGACCTGAACTTTGAAATCTGAAAAGTTGAGTAACTAAATTCTTGAAAATAAAAGTATAAGGACTAAATTCTAAATTTGTGAAGAGTACAACGTCCTATAATATATTTTAACCTATTTATTATGAATAAATTTTATATATTATTTCCATAAATTCACGAGATACATGAGATTATAACCCTCAATATATTTTACCTTGATCAACAAGGATGATGATATTAAATATAACCAATCACAAGCAATGAAATATGATTATATATATATATATATATGTATGTGTATCGAATCATTTGAGTACGACAGATTGAAAAACTAAGTACATAATTCATTAAGGTCAGTTAGTCATAGACAAAATGTAGGTTGTTGAAATCATATAATAATGTGGTATATTAAACTTTAAATCAAATAAGGGTAAACTATTAAAATAGTCACTTTTGTTTACCTCAAGTTACATTTTAGTCACTTATGTTTGAAATATTACGTTTTAGTCACTTACCTTATCGCGTTGTAACATTTTAGTTGCTAAGCCGATAATTGCTATTAATGGTGTAATAGTAAGTTGACGTGACACGTTAATCCCCATATTTTTTTCCTTTTGAGCAATTCATTTTTCTTTTATGTTTTTTTAACTTCTTTTTCATTCTCTTCTGCTTTTTTCTTTGTTTTCCTCTCTTCTCCATTTCTTTTAACGTAGTTTTTCTATGTTTTCCATTTGTTAAAACTGGTTCCTATACTTTTATTTTTTGAACAATTTATTTTTTTCGGGTGAGGTGAGCTTGTGGGCTAGTTTAACAAATGAAAAACATAGAAAAAATACGTTAAAAGAAATGAAGAAGAGAGGAAAACAGAGGGGGAAGCAGAAGAGAATGAAAAGTAAAAAAAGAAGAAGTTAAAAGAACATAAAAAAATTAAATTGTTCAAAATAAAAAAAAAATAGACTAATTGTAGAATTTAACCTAAAATTTTCATTTGAAATGATGATTTAACGTACCACGCTAGCTTATCGTTACATTGTTAACAGTAATTAATGGCTCAGTGACTAAAATGTTATAACACGATAATACAAGTAACTAAAACGCAACATTTCAAGCATAAGTGACTAAAATGTAACATAAAGCAAACAAAAGTGACTATTTTAGTAATTTATCCATCAAATAATTAGCATTCTAAAGTTAAAATTAATTAAATTATTTATTCATGCAAACTTTATTAAGTTAGAAAAACTAATCGAAGTACATTTAAATAAGATTTTGTAGCTATCTTTATACACTATGTCCAACCATATGTGACATAAGGGTAGTGATGAAATCCATATATATTTAAATTAAATTAAAACCAAGGTGTCTTTAGGGTTTCACTAATGACGGTCCATGTGATGATATTTTTAATAATATTTGTTGTTGGTGTTATTATTTTGAAGAATGTATGTGAACACTTTGACATACTTATAGGACTTATAAAAATGTAATCACATGCAACTTGTGTTCATAAAATAAATGGGAAAGGTCCCCTAGAACATGCACAAACAAGTTTAATTTATTTGGAATTGAAAGAGGGTTGATGGAATTAGGGGTGAAGCCAGAACAAAAATTTAGGGGAGCCGAATGAAATTTTAATTTTTTATAGTCTATATCTTTATAATTTTTAAAGGATTAAATCGATTTTTTTAATTTTAGGGAGGCCAAAGTGCAATTTTACCTTTACTAATTTTAAAATTTTAAAAAATTTAAGGGCCTAAATTTTAAATTTACATTTTAGGGGGGTCGGGGCCACTGCCAGCCCCCTCTAAATCCGCCCCTGGATGGAATTATCTCAGGGTTCATGACTATTTTCTTAAAAATGTCATCTATAAGGTTTAAATATGAAATTTTCTCCTTGAAGTAAGCTTTTTTAAAGGATATTTGATTTCATCTACAATAAAATGTAAATTGATTTTAATGAATATGGTTTAATTCCTAGGTATAATGATAAATTTTACCTTCAATATTTATAATTTTTTGTTACTTTGTTATTACTTTTTTAGCTAAATTTGATCATTAACCTTTCAAAAAGTACCAAATTGCTTTTATTTAATGAAAATAATGACTAAAACATTATTTTTTTAATAAATTTGGTGTGGCAACCCGTGGGGCAGTCCACATGCACTTCATATTGACATGAAACTATTTATCTTATATGACACATCAACAAATAATTTAAAATTTATAGAAATAAAAATAAATCAAGTTTTAAAAATTATTATAAAAAAGTTCACAATACTTTGAAATTATTAGCATGAAATATATGTGGATTGTCATGCTAGTTGAGATGTTTAAAAATTTAACGTTTTAGTCAATATTTTCATAAAAAAAAAGAATAAGGTCCAAGTTGACAAAAAAATATTAAGGGCTAAATTTGACATTATATCTCGTTTCTAAAGCAAAATAATAACAACAATAACAAGGGCTAATATTTGATTCATTGTAGGGAAATATTTTAATTCCACAAGTAGGATTCAAATATTTTAATTGTTACCAATATAAGAGGATGTGGGTTCGAATGCACTGAAGTGTATTACCTATCTATTTATGGGTTATGGGTAATTTTAAGTATTGTGTCAAAAAGGAATATATATAATCAAAACCTATAATGAGATTGTTAAAAAAAAATTAGATACTAAAAAAAATTGGTGTGTATGTCTGCCCTATCATTTTATCTATCATTGCACACAAAGTTACAACAAAATTTTGTTAAATTTTTTTAATTAAATTATTAATTCTTCTAAGTGTTAAATATGTAAATTTTTATTTAACGAAATATTAAAAATATTTAAATTGATTATTTTAATTTTTAGAAAAAGCTTAAAAGAAATTCCTTTAACCATCGCCTCTGCCTGTTCTCTTAATTATGTCCCTAATAGAAACACACTTTTCAAAATTCGACTTGTTCTAGAGATAATAGAAACACACTTTTCAAAATTTGACTTGTTCTAGAGATCGAAACCTATCAATCTAAGTTTTTTGGCTTTATTTAATTATAAAAGTCAATAACTCAAATTTAATTTTATTTTATTTAACCATGAAATTGCAATAATAAGAATTCCTAGGTTCACTCTCACATCCAACACACCAAGCATGATCAGAAAGTTGCCTTAGAAAAAATAATTTAATCAAAATTTCTAAAATATAAGGAGGGGTGGTGATTTTAACATAATGACAAATTTACTCCTCAATAAGTATATATTTTGTTAATTTAATCATACTTTTTTGAAGCAACTTAGCCGATCACCTTTCATTTAAAGTCAAATTGTTGTGATTTTAATCGAAATGTGTGGTTGTCTACTTGCATTTCTTTATTATCGGGATATTATTTTATCTTATATAACATGTCAATAAAAAATTTAAAAATTATAAAAAATTCAAAAAAAAAATTCACTCCCACGTGTAAATTTAGCTCTCAAATTTTATACGTTTTGTTAACTTGATCTTAACTCTTCCTATTTTAAAGTAATTTCCCATAACTCATCTTTAATTTCGAAACAACTTGTCGTGATTTAAATGGAAATGGTTGTTAGATTATTAAAAGTTTGATGGAGTTGGTGTGGTAATCCATTTGCATTTCATCAACTAAGGGACATTTTGTTTTTAATAAAAAAATATATTTTTATATATTTTTGGCTTAAATAAAATATTGACCCTCAAACTAAAACATTTTTTCATTTAAGCACCTAAACTTTTTTTTTTATTAAAGTGGTATCTAAGCTTTCATTTCGTTAATATTTACATTTGTCTCTATTAAAGAAATTTCCATCAACCAATTAAATTATTACACGTGACAAAAATTTGCTGAAATATACGTGGACAATCTTGCATGCTATCATATTAGTATAATCAAACTTTTTATCGGCCGAGCCATCATTTCTGTTAAAAATCATAACAAATTGACTCAAAATAAAAGGTTGAGAGTCAAATTGCTAAAAGAAAAAAAAAGAAACCAAAGCGAAATTGACATGAAATGTACACGCTTAGGGCGAAATTTGTCCTTATATATATTTTTATTTATTTCCAATCATCTCTTTTTAATAAGATAAAAGTAATATTTAGTTCCTGAACTTGATAACTCTTTTCAATTTGATCCCTGATTTTTTTTGTCCGCATTAATATTGGAACATGAGATTATCTCAATTTACTTTTGAAATTAGATTCCATCAATATATGATGACGTGACACTATCATCACTTTTTTTTTTTTAGAGAATTGGCATAAAAATTTTGAATTCAAAGGTACGAGATTCCCTTATTTTTTCTACAATTTTCATAAAAATCTTCATCAATTATATTAACACCAATTAGATTAAAATTTAAAATATTACAACTTACTACTATAGAATATAATTTATCTTATAATATATTTATATTAACATAAAATTAATTTAGTTTTATACATGTATTTTTTACATAATATATTTGTTTAAATTGACTACCATATTCCATTCTAGGTTGAGGTAATAGGAGTTTTGATATTCAAAGTCCCATGATGTTTTTTTTTATATAACATTTATTTCAACCATTAAATGTTCTTTATCCTTTAAAAATGAGGGAAACACATTTAAATGCACTCAAATGTACGAATTCATCACTCTTTTAAAATTGAAGGAAACACATTTAAATGTACTCAAATGTACATATTCATCATTATTGCAATAGCAACAGTGATAAAATATTTAAGGCTCAATCAACCCAAAAACAGTGAAGAGTCCCACCATACTTAAATACCGCATGTGAGTTCTAGGTCTAGATTTTATTTCGATATAAATTTGTCACATGTGAGTCTTATCCAAATTCATTTTTATCTGGATCTGAATATTATTTTGATTATCGATTCGATCATGCAAAATTAATTACAATGATAATCATTGAATTGTATTATTTGTACTTACAATTGTGATTGTACCAATAAAATATATATAAACACAATATTTTTTATTCTTGATTAATATGTTATAAATATTATATCGAGATTGAATGCAATAATATTTAATTTGTAAAAATATTAACTGTAGAATGTAAAATTTAAATGTATATTAAAAAAAGGGTGAGCATTAAATGATGGTCCTACATTTGATTTAACAAAACTAGATGTTGAAACAATAAAATATATGTTGCTTAGTGCCTATAAATACAATGAAAATATTGTAAGCTTAAGACAACCAAAGTAAAAAAGAAATTGGAGTTAACTAAGTGTCTTAATTAGTTTTCCATTTTTTTTCAAAGTATAGCAATGAAGGTAGAGCAAGTTCTTCACATGAATGGAGGAATGGGCAAATATAGCTATGGCAAAAATTCATCTATTCAAGTTACTTTCTCTCTAATCTCATATTTTATTTTTCATTTTTTTTTATATCTTTTGATATTCGGTAGTTATAGTAAATTTTGATTAAATTTAAAGTTCAGTGGGTAGTATTAAGGGAGCTAGTGGGGGTTAGGGCTCTTTAAAGTGAAAATTAGTATTTTTGTTCAATGATGTTTGAACTGGACAGGGTTAGGAATTTGTCGAGGTACCGGTCTGGAGATTAGTATTGAACTAATTGTATTGAGAATCGACATGACCATATTTTATTTTCATCATTTTTTATATCTCTCTTGTTATTTAGTAGCAGGGACAAAGCTAGAAAATTTTTAAGGGGGATCGAGATTAAGTTATATATTGTTACGAGAGTTAAAATATAAAATCATAATTGTATTGGCTTATATCTTTATGGTTTTCTAAATCAAAATTCTAATATTTTTTGGGGGCCAAACTATAATGTACCTATATATTAACTTAGGAATTTATGAAATTTAGGAGGTCTAAAACAGCAATTTTTAATTTAGGGGGTCCTTGCCTGCCCCTTCCTTCTCCCCGGTCTTCTAGTCTTATTGGATCTCAGAAGACAAGCTCTTCCAACACTGTTTTTCCTACCTCCACATGACCTGAACCTGAGGTCTTACTGAATTTCTTTGATATATATATATATACACTTTATCCTTTTTGTTCTTGGGTTTCAGGGGACAGTGATATTAATGGTGAAGCCAATGCTTGAAGAAACCATAACAGAGCTTTGCAGTGCGATGCTGCCTGGTGCAGATTGCTTGAAGGTTGCAGATTTGGGTTGTTCGGCTGGACCCAATTCTCTTTTAGTGGTGTCTGAAATCATAGACACCATTGACGAAACTTGCCGAAGGTTGAATCATCCACCGCCATGTTTACAAGCATTCTTGAATGATCTTCCTGGTAATGATTTCAACGCCATTTTTAAGTATTTATTGCCGAGCTTTTACGATAGATTGGAGATACAGAAAGGCAACAAGTTTGCCATAAACAAATGCTTCATTGCGGGAGTTGCTGGGTCTTTCTATGGCAGGCTTTTTCCACGTAATAGCTTGCACTTTGTTCATTCTTCTTATGCCATTATGTGGATCTCCAAGGTACATTATACATACATACATAAATACTTGGGCATGGCATATGGTTGAAGTTAATTATCAATCTGAAAATGCACCAGAATAAGGATGACAAAGTACCTCAACTTGTCCAGTTTTGTCGAGGTTTGTGTAGGTGCCGGGTTTAAATAAAATATTAGTATAAAAGAAAAAAAAATGTAAACTTTTAGGGCAAAGGTAGGAGTCAAAAGAGTTTTTCATAATTCATGATTGGATTTGGTCATAAATATCATATAATTAGATAAATTTGCGCATTAAAATCATAAATAGAATTAGATTTAAGATACATTCAAGACATAAAAAAATGGATCTGGGTCAATCCTATAAATATAAATCAGCTTGAGTTCAATATATTGTTACTGTATAAATCAATACAATGTTGGAGCATAAATCATATAAAACCATATGGTATAATATATACTTAGGAATCAACTCATTGATTTTGTAGGCACCAAAGGAGTTGGTTACCGAAGCAGGAACAGCATTGAACAAGGACAACATTTGTGTAGCCAAAACAAGCCCTCATGCAGTGTTTGAAGCATACTTGGATCAATTCAAAAGAGATTTCACATTGTTTCTAAGGTGTCGAGCCGATGAGATTGTCCCCAATGGTCGCATGCTTTTAACCACCATGGGCAGCATCAAGAGCAATGATCCCCTTACCATATGGGAATTTGTTGGATTGAAACTACATGACATGGTCGCTGAGGTATTATAATTTATTTATTCATGTATTTGGTTAATTTCACCATGCATCATCAATTATGATCTAAATTTTAAATTAATCCCAAATTTTAAAATATTTTAAATGAATCTTTGAAGTGCAAATATTTTATCAATTAGGTTTTTTTGTTAATTTAATTGTTAGTTTATACTTTAAATATTAATTTTAATATGACATAAATTATGTCTAAAACACGTATATACTTGCTGCATCAAAATTTAAATTTGATATGTTATGAATTAAATTTTATTGATATTATTTTATTTTTTTCTTCAAATTGTGTCTAGATAAATAATAACACCAGTTGCATATTTATATTGACACCAACGTCATATCTTTTTAATGAAAGTATATGAATTATCCATAGACAATGACCTAATGCATCGATTAAACAACGATTTTATTAATACAATTACCTCGATTAATAACTTAGCCAATTGCATAATTGATATTGACAGCAACTTCATATCAATACGTGTCTATCTGATCATAAAAAAGATAATCACATAAGTGGAGTTATTTAAATTATTTCATAAGTTAGATTAGGGGTTGATAAGTGTTTTATTGGGGTGAAATTATTTTATGGATTCTTCCCACCGAGAAATTATTTTATGGATCTTTCTCACCACATCAAACATGATCCCTGTCTAATTATTTAATAACGTTTCAACAATTTTTTCTATGTCATTAATACATAATTTTAATAATTTTTTTACTCTAAACCCTAAATCTTGAACATTGAACATTGAATCTTAAACTCCAAATCCAGAACTCTGAACCCTGGACCCAAACCGTAACCTCGAATCCTAAACATTGAACCCAAATCGCAAACCCCAAACCCTAAGTTCAATGTTAAAGGTTCGGGATTCAAGTTCGAGGATCAAGTTTGGGGTTCGAGTTTAAGGTTCAAGGTTCCTGGTTCAGAGTAAAAAAATAACCAAAATTATGTGTTGGTGAAATGGAAAAAATTGCTAAAATGTTGTTAAATAATTAGAAAGTGACAATAAATAATGTGGTGGAAAAATTTTAGAATAATTTCTTCTTCTTGAATATAGTAAAATATTAAATAAATAAATATTTTTTAAAAAACACACATTTAATTTTTTTAACTGTTTAAGAAATAAAGAAAGTATACTACCAGTATACTATCTACTCACCCTTTATCATAATCCATTAACAATGGTGCATACAAGGCTTAATTGAGGAAGACAAATTGTCATCTTTCGATTTGCCATATTATGCAATAAGTACTTAAATATACAAAGTTGTAATCTATTAGTCGAGTATTTATTTTTTTCGAAATCATCTGAGTTCAAATCATAGTAATGATGCCTATTGTGGAGGTGGTAGTAGGAGCCCTGCCTCCAAAAATGAAAATTTTCAATTTTAATTTTTTAAATATAGATTATTCACTCTTAAATATTAAAATTTTAATTTAATTCTTAAAAAAATTATAAAGATAAAAGAAAATATAACTAAAATCTGCCCCTCAAGATATTTTCCGACTTTAGCCCTGATGTGTTGGCAATAGTGATTTACTCCTCCTAATTATGTGTGTTATACCAATGAAATATCTTTCATGTCGGATCCACAAAAATTAAACCCCTCGAAATATGTTTTGTGGTTCATGCAGGGGTTGATCGAGGAAGAAAAATTGGCATCATTCGATTTGCCATATTATGCAGCAAGTACAGAAGAAATCAAAAGCGTGATAGAAGCTGAAGGATCTTTCAAGCTAGGGAACATGGAGGTTTTCAAAATGGATTGGGACGATCACATTAAAAAAGCCGACACCAAGCAGGTGGTGGACAAGACAACAAGAGCAACAATGATTGCAAAAGACATTAGAGCAGTTGGTGAACCTATTTTGGGCAGCCATTTTGGTGAAGACATCATGGATGACTTGTTTCGTAGGTGTAAAGAAGATGCCTTTAACTACATGGAAACTCAAAAATGTCAATTTGTTAATGTAGTTATGTCATTGACAAAGAAGGATATATAATGTATTTGAAGGTTTTTCAAAGATGGACTGATTGATGGATATGATTAATGGGAATCGATTTTTAATTAATTTAATTTTTTTTAATTCAATCAAAAAATGTTTGATTGATGAATGTGATTTCATCATTGAAAATTAAAGAAATTGATTTTGTTTTGTTTTTTTTTTTTAATTTAGTTATAATCGATTGTTGTACGTGATTTAATGATAAATGTTATGCATCAGTAGTCACCGAACTAAATTTCATATAGGATTTGGGTCGCCTACCAACGACCTGCCAGATGGATGTATTTGAGGCGAATAGTAAAAGAATAGCAAGGGGAGCTCGCGGTCTCTATTTACATGTACCTAAGGAGCTCGCAGGATGGAGACTACATGCTCTGGTAGGCAACCCAGAATGGAACACGTGCCCAACATGCCTGAGGTCCGCTCAAAAGGTCAGCCTTAGGAATAATGAGATCAAGTCATGAACAGTAAGGTCATGTCATGAATAGTGATAGTATATATAAATATTCGAATGTTTTCATTAATAAGATATGAGACAAAATTACTCAACAATAGAAAAAATCAACTTAATGCAAACTAGTTCGTGTCAAGTTGATTACCCAATTATTACTATTCAAATCTACGTCGAATATCCGAATTTAAAAAAAATTCAAAAATTTCAATCATTAGAAAATTTAGTCCATTTTTAATTTAATAAAAATCAATTAAAATTTTACTTTAATAAGTACTTGAATTTTATTGATTGTAAAATTAACCAATATTTTATTTGAATAAAAAATATTGAATAATCTAAAACAATCAAAAAGTGAAAAGAAACTAGAGATCAAGTTCTACACATGAATGGTGGAGTGGGAAAATATAGCTACGGCAACAGTTCTTCTCATCAAGTTATATATATACATACGCTCTCTCTCACACTATCTTTCACTATATCGTATTTCATTTCAATCTTTTTTCCATATTGGGTTTCAATTAAATTGATGTAATCCGACTCGGTGTTGAGAGTCAAGTCGATCTTAGATGCCCGATCGTCGTCGAGAGAGTATCATTCGGTTTTGAGGACAAAGGTGTATTTGGCTAAGTATGGAAATATAAGAAGAAATAGGTTCAAAATGGGCTAAAGATAGATAGGTGGAATCGGCAAACAGAAAGAAGGATAGATAGGTTCGGTTTAACAAGGAAGAAAGATAGATAATTGATAGAAGATGGAATGGAAAATAGAACTCAAGCTTCAAGAACGATTCAATATTATAATGAGTATTGCCCCAGGACCTATATCGCTTAAGATGAAAGGTGATGATAGGTAGATGGACCTTGACCCATTACCTAAAAAGGTAGGAACCAAAGGTATATTGAGATGGTTGAACGCCACACCGGTTTGGTGATAAGTTCAAAGAGTCAGGTTGACGCCACTAGCAAGCTAGATAAGTTAAATCGAGACTCAAACGAAATTAAGAGGAAAAAACCTCACAAAAGAACACTAAGTTCAAAGAATTTGTCAAAAAAGTCTATACAACAAGAAATGAGCTAAATATTTATAGCTTTACATAGGCTAGCCGAATGGACAAGTTAACAAAGCTTAAGGACTAAGCATTCGGCTATTAAATAAGCTAGACTAACCAAATTCAGCTTGCTGGACGCCAATAGACATGCTTCATGGAGAAGGAATTTGGTTGAATGGACTTGGATGCAAGGGAGCTAAGTAGCCTTTGTCTAGGTTCGGCATTGGACTTGAATGAGCCATTTAATTTGTGTTGCTTGGCCGAATAGGTATAAGCATTAAAGGGGCTCCTTGAATGGTCATTTAGTGTGTGAACATAAACCTTGGAAAGTCTCTTGAATGTGAACACTCCTAGCCGAATAGTCACCATGTGTGAACGAGGAAGGGGGCTAGTGTGAACGGCTTGATGGTGGCCTTGGGGAGATGTTCGGCTGCACCATAAAACACAATGAACACATTAATTCAAGCATACATTCGGCTGAACCTAGGTTAAACAACATCTAGACATATTAATTAAACATACTAATTAAATTTAAATACAATTAATGTGAGCTTAGCTAACACATGAATTTCGGCTCGCTCAAAATAATGTGTAAACTCATATAAACTGTATTGAGCTGAAATATTAAATCATGAGCTGAAACATATTAAATTAATTCAAGCAAATAATTAGTTTATTTTAATGATAAAGGAAACAAGCTGAAAAGTAGTTAAATTGAGCTCAAACAAGCTGAATTAAGCTCAAACAAGCTGATTTGAGCTGAATGGAGCTCCGAGAGCTGGAGATGAGCTGAGTTTGGCTTGCACAAGGGTGCAAGGGATCTTTAAGGAACTGGTCCGAGCTTCTTCATGAACATTGAGCTTTGTTTCATCCCAAAGTTGAGTGATTAAGGCTGAAACCTTGGAAAAGCCTAGCTCGGGCTCAAGTCATTGGGCCTTTAGGCAGCTCGATATGATCTTGGCTCGAGCTTGATGAGCTCCCAGGCGTGCTTACATCATAAATTTAGAGTTGAACTAGGAAACCATAACAGAGCTTTACAATGCAATGCTGCCTGGTGCTATAGAGTGGTTGAACTTTGTAGATTTGGGTTGCTCAGCTGGACCCAATGCTCTTTTTAGTCGTGTCTGGAATCATAGACATCATCGACGAAACATGCCGAAGGTTGAAGCATCCACCGCCATGTTTACAAGCATTCTTGAATGATCTTCTTGGGAATGATTTCAACGCCATTTTTAAGCACTTGTTGCGTTACTTTTACGAGAGAGTGGAGATAGAGAAAGGCAAAAACAAATGCTTCGTTACAGGTGTTGCTGGGTCTTTCTATGGCAAACTTTTTCCTCCTAATGGCTTGCACTTTGTTCATTCTTCTTATGCCATCATGTGGATCTCCAAGGTAGGTACATACATACATACATACATACATACATACATACATACACTCTTTCATGGGCATGAAATATGGTTGAAGTTAATTATCAATCTGAAAATGCACTAGAATAGGGATGGCAAAATAACACAAATTGTCGAGTTACCATCTAATTCTAGAATTGGGTTTGGAGTAGGATCAGGATAGAAAACATAAAATCAAGTCAAAATCTGGGTGAGCAAAATAACCTAAGCTCGTTGGATTCCGACCTGATCCTATAGAGTTCCCATTTCCCTTTTCTCTGAAAAAATCGAGTTGCGGATGAAACTGGTAAGATGAGATATGTATTCAATTAAAATTTTGGGGTTTGAATTAGTGTCAGGTTTAAATCAAAATTACTTAAAAAATTCTACCAAATACCAAAATACCCAAATGAGATAGAAAGCATAAGATCATAATCTGGGTGAGAAAAAAACTAATCGTCTGCTCTTCTTCAATGCACTTGAACTTAAGTATTCCTGTATTAACAACAATACCTATACCAATCGAGTTAATACTGAAATTTAATACTTAAATTGACTATTAGGCTAATAGAATGACGTGCTTGATATGATACTAATAATTTGATAACTCAACTAAAACATTTTAAAATTTAGAGATAAATTTTAATTCTAGATCAAAATTGTGCCATACATCTTTAAATTGTGATTTAGATTTTAAATTGAGTCTTCAAGACATCGAAATATCATATCAATTGTATGTTTCATCAACTTAGCCGTTAGCTTAGACACTAAATGCTTGCTACAATATGACATACAACATATTTAAACAGTTTTTTTAACATGCAAACTCCAAGTTATTAATGCAATAGATACACTCGTGTTTACAATTTGGTTTACCTGTTTTATATACTCTCTGTTGTCATATTCAAACTAATATTTATCGCCTAAATTGATGGTTAAGATAATAGAATGACATGGTTGATACAATATTAATAATTTAAGAACTAAATAAATTTATTCTAAAATTCGTTTTAGGGATTGATTAAGGAAGAAAATTTTGCATAATTTGATTTGCCATATTATGCAGCTGAGTAAAGAAGAAACTAAAAGCATGATAGAAGCTGAAGGATCTTTCAAGCTACAAAACATGGAGGTTTTCAACATGGATTGGGACGATTACATTAAAAAAGCCGACACCAAACAGGTGGTGGACAAGACAACGAGGGCAACAATGATTGCTAAAGGCATCAGAGCAGTTGGTGAACCTATTTTGGACAATCATTTTGGTGAAGACATCATAGATGATTTATTTCGTAGGTTTAAAGAGGATGTCTTTGACTACATGGAAGCCTATAAAATAGTTATTTTATTTACAAAGAAGGTTGATTTAGATTTGAGATATTTTGATTATAAATTTTTTTATATTTTATAATATTTGATTATGATTATAGTTATTCCGATGTATATTATATATATTAGTTAATGTAGTTATTTTTAAAAAAGTAATATTTAGTGTATCTAAAATTTAAATCTTAATGTTGATCGAGTATTAACTTAGTTGTTATAGGTTTAAGTGAACTTAAAAATCTTTGAATAAGTATTATTACTTTGGGGTTGGAATTATAGAGTTGTTCATGGGTCGGCCCACTCAGCCAGAAAGTTCACCCAAAAAATAGGTTTGAAAAATGGGTTTAGACAAAAAAAGATTCGTTTAGAAAATGGGTTAACCCTCAAGTAAGGGTTTTTTGGCCCAAGCTCGACCCAATCCAGATTTGCCATAAAAAAAACCATGTTGTTTTGTTGTTATTTTTCCATGTTGTTATTGTTTTCTCACTTTTTGCCACTGTTTTGCTACTATTTTGTTGTTCATTTTTTGATATTGTATAACACTTATTCTATTGTTTATTTTACTACTATTTTAGATGTATTTGCTTATTAAGTTACATTTATCTTAGTATTATTTAAACATAAATAATATTTTTAACTTATTTTCAATTTGTTGGGAAACATTTATTTTAATATTTTTAGTGCGTTTGGTGTATTATATTTTTTAATTTTTTTATATAAGAAATATAAAAAATTAATATAGATTAAATCTAAATTTTAGCATTTTTATCTGTGATCAGCTTAGACAAAAATTTAGACCCATTTTTCGAGTATCAATCAAGTCTACAATTTTATTAGAGCCTGGCCCATGGACAGCTATAATTGGAGAGATTAAACTTTGTATATTAACTCTCGGGCATATTTCTATTTATTTGGTAACTAAATTTTTTCTTTGGGACCTATCTAGTACTTAAATTTGGAAATTGTAGGTTAGCTTAATTTATTTTTAAGAATCTAATACCTAAAATTTTTAAAATATGATGACATGGCACTAATAATCAATAGTATGGTAACACACGTGAATCTCACATTTTGATATGCGACAAAAATAAAAATTTTAAATATTTTATTTTTATTTTTATTTAAATTAACTAATGAAATTGATAAATTTATGTGAAGTTAAATTGTAAGGATTAAATGAATATAATAAATAATAAAAACCAGAATCTGACCTAAATTCTGTGACTCCATGAAACTAAAATGGATTCAAACATGAATTTCATTTATTTGCATATGGCAAGAGAAGAACAAGTGCCAAATGTATTCAAATCTATTCAACCCCAAATACATACAAAACCATGAACTTGGGAAGAATCGAAAGACAGCCTTCCTACAAAATTATTACCAAAATCGAAACTCTTGTTTTTGTCATCACACAATCTGCACTTAAATCTTAAATCCATGGCAGCTACAAGAAAGCGATTGATAGAGGCAAAACCAAGAAGAAGAAGAAAACACCCACCAAACATGTTTGCCAAAAACAACATGCCCTCAGCCCAAACAGTTATGTCAACAGCAGCTTCATTTGCGGCTTCAGTCATGGTTATTCAAACAGTAGCTCGTAACCTATTACCATATGAACTTAAAGCGTATATCTTCAACAACATAAGTATGTTTTTCAAATCTTTTTCCTTTCAGACAACTTTAATCATCGAAGAATTCGACGGTTTAACGAGAAATCAGATATATAAAGCTGCTGAAATCTATTTAGGTACCAAAACCTGTTCTTCCATGAAGCTTTGTAAGGTAAGCATGGGTGAAAAGGAGAATAAGATTGTTGTTTCCATGGCCAAAAACCAAGAAACTACTGATGTTTTTGATGGGGTGAAGTTCAAATGGAGACAAGTTACAAGACAAGTTGAGTCGAAAAACGTTGTGTTTCAAGGTCAGTCTTCGAATGTTCGGTCCGAACAACGATCTTTCGAGCTTAGATTCCATAAGAAACATAAGGAGAAGGTTTTGGATTCGTATTTGCCTTCCGTGTTGAAAGAATCGAAGCGTTTAATGGAAGAGAAAAAGACATTGAAGCTACATACTTTGGGTAATGATCATATGAGAAGATACGTTGGTGGAGCTGAAACATGGCAACCGATCAAACTCGATCACCCTGCGAATTTCGGAACATTGGCAATGAATACGGAGCTCAAAGCAACGATAATGGAAGACCTTGAGAGGTTTGTGAAGAGGAAAGATTATTACAGGAGAGTAGGGAAGGCATGGAAACGAGGGTATCTGTTGTATGGCCCTCCTGGTACCGGCAAATCGAGTTTGATCGCCGCGATGGCAAATTATCTCAACTTCGACATTTACGACTTGGAACTCACTGCTATTCATACAAACTCTGATCTCCGGAGAGTACTCATCGCAACTGGAAACCGATCGATACTCGTAGTCGAGGATATCGATTGCAGCCTAGAGTTGCATGATCGGCAAACCGAACCACAACCCAGTGTTGCTATCAAGCCGAACAGAACCAGCCAAGTAAGCTTTTTAAATTACCGATTAGTTTTAATCTCACCATTTATTAATTGTGTGAATTTAATATTAATTTTGAAAAAATTTAACTCTCAACATTGAGTCATTGACATATTTTTTTAATTTTTTTTTGTAATTTTACTTTTGTTTTTGTCAACCTTTCACCTAAAAAAAACTAAAAAATAAATTTATCAACTAAATTTGATTGAAAATATATCCAAAAAAATGAAAACACTTAAAATCTAAAATTATACTTTTCATCCTTTCTCGTTCATTTAAAATTAATCTTCAATAAAAAAATTAAATTACACAAATATTTGTAAAATAGACTAAACTGTCAGAATCTATAAATGTTAAAAGAGTTAAAAGTTGTTATTACAAGAATTTTAAAACTATTTCCATTAACAAGCTAATGACCAAAAAAAAAATCTAATTTCTTAAAAGTTCTTAGATCAACCTTTTATGTTTCTGTTTTCCATAGGTGACACTATCTGGATTGCTGAATTTTATCGACGGACTATGGTCGAGCTGTGGGGATGAGAGGATCATAGTGTTCACAACGAACCATAAAGACCGGTTAGACCCGGCTCTGTTACGACCGGGTCGGATGGATGTTCATATCCATATGTCGTACTGCAGCCCTAGTGGTTTCGACACATTGGCAGTTAATTACCTTGGGGTAAATGATCATCACTCCATAACCAGAGAGCTGTTGGCTAAAACATCAGTGACACCTGCAGAAGTTGGTGAGCAGTTACTTAAGAATGAGGATCCTGAAGCTGCGTTGAAAGGCCTAATTGACTTCCTCCAACAAAAGGTAAAGGAAGAAGATGAAATTCGAGTCGGTGATAAATCGTAAATAGACTGTGAAAGTATCATAGAGGCTTCTGTCTTAAGAGTCAAATTGCATTTTAGTTTATTCAAAAGATGAACAAATTATTCCCTATACATTTTATCAAAGAGCAAATTAATCTTTTCTATTAAAAGTTCCATCCAATTCTATTGTTAAAAACTTGCACTATTGATAAAATAACCAGACAATTACATACCACCTCATACTGGCATACATGAACCTACTTTTAACAATAAAAATGAATTGATTTTCTAACAAAAGGACTAATTTACTCTTAATCTAACTTACAAAAACTTTGAATAAGAAGGGATAATGCAATCCGACTCATAGTACAAGGGCTTTCACAATACTTTAGCTAAAAAGACTAATTCAAACCCGTTTATAGAAATTGATTCAAATAATGCACCAAAAAAAAAATTAAAGCTCTTTCATTTTGGTTTTTCAAATCCCAGAGTCTATTTCAAGAATGTGTTACGCCAAATTCAGAGAAAGTGACTGGTTCTTGTCACATGAAACCTCAAAAAAAAATGATAAAACATAAACTTGCAGGACAAGAAAATACAGTATCCTAAATCACCTTAGAACCACCCAACAACGATGTGGAACTAAAGGATTCTCGCTACATATCATCTTCAAATTGTATCCAACTAGCAAAGCTTTTTTTTTTTTTTTATTTTGCTATCGGTATAAGTCATTACATCACCATAAGCCTCCAGTAACTGGCCCTGAAAATATTGCACAACATAAACAGTCAGTCTCGCAGAAAAAATTTGTTCATTTTTGTGCAAGTCAAATGCTGCGATGGAATCGAATGAAACTATTTGCAAAACACATTTTAGCAGCATGTATGACCCACACTGCTAAAAACTATACGTAAGCATTATCAAAACAATGTGTTTGGTCGAAACAAGTAGCTAAAAACAGAGCATCTACATGGAAACTGAAAAGGATGCACACCAACTTAATAAAGTGTAATCAAAATCATAAGTTTACCTTAAAACTGAGAAGATGCTGTCCAAAATTCGACTGGAGACTCTGGGTTTACAGAACCTAAAATAGAGCTCTATACAGCCATTTTCATCTCTATTTTCTTGTGAGGATCATAGCCTATGAGTTTGAAATCAGAAGCCACAAAGGAATCTATATTGTTTTTCTCGGGATTGATCTTCAAAATCTGCATTTCAATATGGTAAGAAAATACTCTACAAGGAATGAGGTGGTGAACTAGAAATGCCTCACACTATACTCACCGGAAAAGGCCTTGGCAGTTTCTGAAGCTGCTCTTGCAGGGGCCTGACATGAGTGCTATAAACATGAGTATCACCAAGCACGTGGATGAAATCACCTGGAACAAGATCTGATAGAAGAAAAAAAATTTAAGTTGGGTTTTTACAATCATTAAATTCTGGAATGTAGTATCGGTTTCAGTGGCAACATCATACCACAAACGTGAGCAATCATGCAAGTCAGAAGAGCATAAGAGGCAATATTAAATGGCACACCCAAGCCCATGTCACAAGAGCGCTGATACATTTGACATGATAACTCCCCATTTGCTACATAGAACTGAAAACATTCATATTGGACAAGGCTTAATTTAAGTACAAAGAAAGCAGAGACAAAAAAAAAAAAATCACAACTCAGTGCTAACCTGAGCAAACATGTGGCAAGGTGGAAGTGCCATCAGTTTGAGATCAGAAGGATTCCAGGCTGAGAGTATAATCCTTCTATCATTTGGATTATTCTTAATCTTGTCAATAACATCCAACAACTGATCAAATCCTTGTCCGGTGTAGTCAGCATGCATATTAGTATACCTGGAAAAGATCAAATACAAAACAAATGAAGTAACACCATAGCAGAAATATGAATCGCCAGCCAAGAATAGGAAAGATAAAATCCACCAACCTGGCACCAAAATGTCTCCATTGGAACCCATACACAGGTCCCAAGTCACCCTCCTCCCTATCAGTCAACCCGTTACTGAGATTGGCGATTCAGAAGTTAGTAACAATAGGAAAAACAGTAGAAATTGATAGCAAAAGAGTCTAATGATACCTGTCAAGAAACTCCCTGGACGCATTACCGTCCCATATATGAATGCCCTTTTCTTGAAGGACCTGTTATTGATGAAAATATTATCAATGCATTTTTGGAATAGGAAATAAAAATATTTAAGGCCCATAGAAATTACTAAAAGCCTAAATTGACCTACGAAAAAATAATAAAATATCAAGGGGAAAAACTGGAGAATAGTAGCTCTACCTTTATTTATAGAAGCATAAAATAAGTCAATCAAAGTAAATGGAGCATGTAGTTCAAGAAATTATTACCTTGGCATTGGTTGAACCACTGATGAACCAGAGCAGCTCTTCAACAACACCTCGCCAGAATACTTTCTGGAGACAAATCGATACTAATGCAAATCAATTTATCTGTTTGATCAATACTGAAAATAATATACAGAAGGCCTAGCTCCATTACAATTCAAGTATGTAATCATTACATAAACCTAATAATAGCAATATACATGCCTTAGTTGTCAGAAGCGGAAAAGTCTTTCGCAGGTTGAATCGCATCTGTCGATAGTACAGAAAAAGTATGTGAATCAGCAATCACAAACCCAAAAAAGGATCACTGGAAACCAATTTCCAAAAGCAAGACAGACAGAACTTTAACTTAGAGTTACAGATTACCTGGCAACCAAACTTTGATAAAGTACCAGTCCCGGTCCTGTCACCCTTCAGATTACCCTCAGATATGATATCTTGAATCATATTTAGGTACAAGTACTCCTCATGTTTCTCAAAAATCATCTTGGGCAGGAAAGAGAAATTCTGAATCTCAAACTTAGAGGAATCTAGTTTATTATCAAGGACCCGATCGCAGTCCTGGCTGAAATGCTCAACTGCAGAGGTTCTCACACGAACATACGTTGTGAAGCAATACCGAATGTTGTTTTCCACCACAGGAAATGACGAGTACCAAGGCTGGAATACAGACAAATCAATGGCAGGCATAAAAGTGTCACATTCAATGCTCGTCTCAATTTCTGTAATGTGAATAGCATCACATCCAGCAGCGTTAAGGGATTCCCTGCATCAAAAAGGTAGTGCATATAAGAAAAGAGGGGAGGAAAAGAATGAATTAAGAGATCTACCAAACAATTAAAATGTATGCTCTGCACCTAAATATCTGGCCACCACCTATTACAAACACTTTCTCGATTGAAAGACAATAAGGAGAAGCAGCTAATAATTCCAAAGCAGATGTCATGCTTCCACATATAACAACATTCTCAGCAGTTGCAATATCAAAACTTCCAGAACGAGTCAGAACAACATTAAGACGACCTGGAAGAGGCCGATATTGTAGGGGAATACTTTCCCATGTTTTTCTACCCATTATGACTGCATTCTTTTTCCCAGAGTCTGATGCAGCCAGAGTGACATCTTTGAAGAATTTGAGATCAGAAGGCAATTTCCAAGGCAACTTTCCATCCTTACCAATACCCCAATCTTTAGTCGCAGCCACAACGATCTGGTAAGTTCGCTGTGGCTCAGGTTGGACATTGCCATTTCCATTGCTGTTTCCATTAGGAATGCTCATCATGGTATCAGCAGACATAATCGAACTAAAAACAAAATCAGAAAATCAACAAAGTAGGCTTCCAAATTAAACCGCACAGCCGACTTTGTGCGGTAAAACCTGTATCAGAAACAAGACTGAAAGTCAAAAAAAAATGTAAACAACTCTTTGATCATAGTCAAACCCTATTTAAACAACAGTCACAAGGGTCACTAAAATCACCAAAGAACATCAACTTTAACCGCTCATTTTTCTGTTACTTCTCTTTCAAAAAAAATTTAATCTAACACGTATAATAAAATAATGCACAAAATTCATATTCAATATATATACATATATCAGAGCAAAAAAGATTCGAAATATCACTGCATGTGAGAGACAGAAAACTAAAATAATAATTTAAAAATAAACACATAGAACAAATATTTTTCAAGAAAAACAAAAGCAGAAAATTCCTATATATTTTTAACAAATAATGACAGCACTAGATGAGATTTTCCATAGCAAATTCACAGGTTAAAAAATTTTAAAAAAAAATCGAACTCATCGATAATCTCACCTCTACCAAACATTCCACTCTTTTTTTTTTTTAACAAAACATTCATGGAACCAGGCAAATCAAACCAGGTCTCTCAAGTCTAATCCAGTTACGAAACATTTCAATAAAAAAATAAACTAAAAAAATCCCAAAAAAATTTTAAAAAATGAGAAATGCGAATAAATTACCGACCGATCGGAGACGGAAGCACGAAATCTACTATCAGCAACCGGGAAAGGTTCTACTTCTTCTTCTACTTATATAAATAAAACAAAAAGAAACAGAGAAATTAGGGTTTCTTTTTTAGGGGAGTTTTTGAAAATAAAAATGGTAGTTGAGTGGAGAATCAGTATTTAGTAGGTAGAAGAAAGAGAGTATATATATTTTTTTTTTGAAATTTTTAATTTAAAATGAAAAAGACGCCAGGAAAAATACAAAAATTGCTTTGTTGACGAGACGCGGAGTGCCGCCAAGCGCCAAGGCTTTTTTTTTTTTTTTTTTTACTAATTATGACTAATAAAAATATTTAAGCTATTTCCTTTTCCTTAATTTATTATTTATTATTAATGAATTTAAAAAGTTAGGCTCTTTTTTTATAGAAAATATATTTTTATTTGTATAATATTTTTAAAAAATTTTAAGAATATGTCTTGAATTTTTTATTTAATTGAAAAAATTTGTAAATATATTTTTTAAAATTTTAATGTTTAATTTTTTAAATACGTTTGATAATGATGTTGAATTTTTAATTAGGATAATTTTCAACAAAGTTGAAAATGTTAAGTTTTTTTTAAATTACATTCGGAATATATGTATTTTATTAAAAATAAATTATTTAAATAATATTAAATTTTATATTCATTAAATTAAAATTAAATAATTAAATAATTATAGGTTTTGATTATAAATAAATAGGAGAATAATTCACTTCAGTACATTCAAACCCACGTTACTTCAGTACATTTGAACCCACGTCCTCTTAGATTAATAACAATACACGTGTCAATCGAACTAAAACTTAATCAACATACTTAATAAATATTAAACCCTAAAGATGTTAAATAAAGGCTAAACTTTTTTGAATTTGCTCAAAAATAATAACTTTTCAAATATCGTATATCAAGTTTCAAATTATGTTTTTCTTTTCTTTTCAAGTGATATCTTATTCGGTTATCATGTGTTTTATTCTAAACGTATTATTATTCACTTAATTTTTACCGCAAACTTATTTGACTTAGGTGAATTTTGATATGCAAATATTTGACCATTATATGACAGTTTGAAAGGTTCAATCGAGCAATCCTAATTTGAGTATTTAGCCTAAAATTTCAGTATTTAAATTTTGGGATAAATTTTAAAATTATATATGAACTTTACTCTAATATATAATTTTATACATTAACTTTGAATTTGTGCAATTTTATACATGAAAATTTGATTTAATTTATTTCTCACAAATTATTAACACAATTATTGATATAGTATCATTTTATACTTATATATTACATATACAAATAATTATATGTATTTAATATAAAAATAAATTGATGCATTTATTTTTTAAAATGTGTATGGTCGAAACAGAATTAAAGTTTTATTTATACATTTAAGTCATAATCAAAATTTCACGTATATAATTGTACAAAATTAAAATTTATTTATTAAATTACATATTAAATCAAAATTTATGTATAATTTTATAATTTATCACTAAATTTAAACACGTAATTTTTAAATTTATCAACTAACAGTATACTAATTCAATTAGAATAAAAAAAAATAACATTTTAAGTTTTTTAAATGTATTTAATCATTTCATTTTTTATTTAAAAAAAAAAAACCTCACACACGGTGAGGGCAAAAAGGTAATTTCGTCCCTTTTAGATGCGACTCATGACCGTACGAAATGGCTAATCCAAAAAGAGTAAAAGCAAAGGAATAGAAAAGGAAAAGGAAATATTTAGTTATTTACGACCCAAAGCCGGGAAAATCCATAACCCGCCAATTATTATATGGCACGTGTCGTGCATACATTGGTTACCTTGTAGCATTAATCTTGATCATCCACTTGGTAGCGATTGCTTTAGATACCGTCAATGCTCAAAAGAGTTCTTTTATCTTTTGGGGTTAAATTTTGATTTTGGTCCCTCTACTATACTAGAGTATTATATTTAGTCTTTTTACTTTAATTTAACATAATTTGATCCTTTGCATCAGTAGTTAGTTCAAACAGTTAACATATCTAACTACTCTAATTAAAATAATGACATGATTTTTTTTATTTTAAAAAAATTTTAACATTAATTGGAACTAAGTTTATAAAAATATCAAGTTGCTTGGTGAAAAATAAGCCTTGAATTCATTTAATGTTCGATTTGATAGTCTATAATGAAAGGTGTAAGATTCGTTTTGGGTTAAAAGACTATATTTAAGGATTTTTGAAGTTGTCTCTAATAACTTAGAGTTGGGAAACAAGAGTAGTAAGGAATTTTTTTTTTGTGTGTGTGTGTGTGGTGTACGATCGATTAATAAAAAAACGATGTTGGTGGTAGGGTGATAATGACGTTAGGGCTTGGAAATGTAAGACATATTAGTAATGCAAATTTATTTGAGCAGTTACAAACCATTATTTTCAACTGTTACAAATTGGTTTTTACAGTTACAAAAATATTAAATATTTTTCTGGCCGTTACATGAAAATATTATCATTAATGCCCCTATTAAATTATATTTTGCCCCTTCTAAAATCCTATAAATAGGAGTCATTTTTCATTCATTTTACACACAACTAAAAACCAAAGCTGCTTCTATTCTCTCTAGACTCTCTCTCATTCTTTTTAAAACTTTAGAATTTTTCTTAAATTGCATTAGAAGAAATTCTGTCTATGAGTTTGAGTTTTAAGTGGGACCATCTGTGACCCCTCTTAATTTTACTGGGAATTGATCATAGTGTGATTTTTTCGATTAATTCTATTTTCCGATTATTTCAAAAGAATAATATCAATTGAGTTCTATCTTCCTTATCCGAGTGTACAAATATCAAAGAACCGTGTTAACCTTGGGGGACGACGTCTCCTATAAGATTACACCAATCAAGGCGAATTCGTTTCTAATGCAATGATTCTTCTACAGCACAATAATATTTTATTTATTTAATCTTGGTTTATTTTTCAATTAGTACTAACGAATTTATTTTGCAGTAGTATATTTTCCAACAAGACATAATAAGTTGGAATCCGTGATTTTGATAAATCCACATTAGTGCTTTAACTAGAATAATTAACTATGCTAACTATTTAAACTAATTATAAAAACAAAGCGATTAAATTATGTCCAACTACATTAATAGGACTAACTCCCTGATTTGTGAACAGTAAAGGGACTAAAATGAGAATTAGACCATTGGTTTCGAATAGAGAATTACTTGAACGTCTTAATTACTCCCAAGTCCAGAAATCAAAGATCAATCAGGGAAATGCAACCTCAGCCGTCCAAGTCACCATCTTTTAAATGATTTTGTATTTTGCTTGACATACATAAATTAAATAATTCCATTTATAAGAAAATTCACCTAAGAATTTTTCTTTCAAAAAATGAAAAAAAAAAAAAAAACCTTTTAAGAATTTTACTCATATTGTTGTCAATGCTTTTAAAATTAATTTTCCTTTTTACAAATTAGTCCTGATTTGTTGGTAAAAAATTTTCAAAATGAATTTTGAGTACTCAAATTCAAAATTATTATATGCGATTATCTACGTAGGTTTTATAGTCTCATTATATGCGAATTTTTGTTCGATTACTGGGCTTATTTTGGATTTTCAGTTCTCAAAGTAGGTTTAGATGAGCAGTGCATTTACTTGCGGTTAGTGTAAAAACAACGGTAGCAGTAGAGGTGTTCAATCAGTTAACCAACCCGAACTACCATTAACTGAATTAACCCAACTTTTTAAACCTTAAACATTAACCGAACTAAAATTTTTTCAAAATAAATTTAACTGAACCAAACTTTTTCAATTAATTCGTTCGGTTAACCGAAATTTATATATATATATATATATATATATATATATATATTATATTTTGGTTAAAACAAATATACAACATATAAAAAAACTAATCGAATTAACTGTTAACCGAACTTCTAATAAATTATTAACCAACCCCAACCGAATTAATTCGGTTAACTGGCTGATTAATCGAATTAATTCGGTTCGGTAAGTTAAATCGATTATACTCAAAATTTGCACACCCTTAGGTGACAATGAGATCAAATGTTGTAACGATACTGTAGCGTGTGACAAACAGTAAACTAAACGCATCGTACCTCAACGCCCATCTTAACCGACCTTTGTCTATTTGTGTTGTAATAATTAACTTTGGCTAGGTTCACTAATAATATTGTTTAAATCATTTTGTGAAACTCGTAGGGTTACATTTCGAAATGAAAAAGAAAACTCACTTGATAATCACTACCGTAATGAATTTGAATATGATAGTATAATTTTAAAATTTTAATGTTCTCGAATATTTAACTTTTATATTTAAAAAATAAATTAACTAAATTCAAGAAAATTGAAAATTGTGAACTAAAATTCATAGTGAGAAAATATATATTTAAAATGTTTAAAATGGTTTACAAAATTTTGCCATATAAAATGCAACGATAATGTGGATGGCATGGTTTGAGGTTGATATGGTGATTGATGTCCTTTTGATTTGGTATGCCATCATTGCCAATAAACGTAGCTTTCATTACTTTGACAATGTTAGGCATATAACATAATCAACACTACCATTAAAATAAAAATAAAAAACTTAAAATATTAATATCCTTTAATTTTATAAAAATTGGAAAGTTGGTATCTTACCATCCATTACAATATGATTTTTGGAAGTTAGTTAATTTTTGATATATATATATGCGGATTGAGTCTTAATTTTATTGGTATCGGTATTATTGTCAGTGTAGGAGGACGTGGGTTTCAGTACGTTGGAACGTATTATTCTCCTATTTAAGAGTTGCAGAGGAGTTATGAGTAGTTTTAGGCATTGTGTAAAAAGAGCATATATAATAAAAATCTGTAATGTAATTAATGTTCAAAAAATTTATTTTGCTGTATACTTACATATAAATGGTTGAATTGTTGATTTTAAGTTAAGGGTAGGCATCCGATTAAATGGTACAATTTTATATTTAGCTCTCTAATTTTGTTTTTCTTTTTTTATCTCAACGTACTAACTCGAAATTCTTGGCTTTGCCTTTATTTTTACGTTAACGATTTATCGTCAAAGTTTAACTCTATTACTCAGTTGGACAAATTTTTAATATTTTCATATTGTACGATGACCAAATCTTACCAAAATAAAATAGATAGAATAACTAGTTTTTCGATTTTCATAAAATAGAGAAATGAATTTTCAAAATAGACCGATGTTTAAATCCGGTAAAATTACAAAATCACTTTTATAAATTATATTTTGTTTTCAAATAATCAGTAACTTTTATAATAAAAAAAAAACATTTATATAACTCTTTAGAAAATTTTATATAATATTTTTAAGTTAATTTTACTATTTTAAATATAAAAATTAAAATTAATTTTTAAATAAATAAAATATGGATTTCTATTGGATTCATATTTTTTAAAATTAATTCGATTTTTCGATTTTTCGATTTTTCGATTTTTTTATTTTTTTCAACATTAAGGCACATCGTGGGCCATGCATATCCAAGCCCATCAACACATTCTTTTGGTTAATGTGAAGGGACCTCATTGGGGTCACCCTCACATAAAAGGACGAAATTGTCAAATATCATCGTATAAACGTGATAAATCTTGAAGGAAAAAGAGCATAAAAATTAGATCGGTAAAGATTCAATTACGTGCATGTATATTTATTTTTAAAATGATATAATTTATAAAATTTATTAAAAAAATATAAAGTTGGCAAATAAATTTCTTCAAATTTGAAGCTTGAATATGAATGTTAAAACTTGACTTATATTTTAAACAAAACTCGTTTTGTTGTCTAAAACCATTTTTTAGCTTAAATAACACTAAATCTTCGAGTTTGGACAAATATCTTAACCCTTTAAAATGTATGGTATAAGATAATCAATTTACCAACAAAATAAGCACTACCTATCAAATACTTAATTAACCCAATTTTTCATTCGAGATCCCACACCTTAAAGCCTATTTCAACCACCCGATGAGTTAGGTTCACACAAGAAGGTCAAAGTAGCTATCAGGCTCACATAGAGTACGACCCAAATAATATCGTGCAATGGAGGCATCCAAAAGGTGCGAGAGACAAACCCTTTGGTGCCTAAGAAAGACAATAGAAGCATCTAGGAAGCTCTCCACCGCTTTACTTAAACTAAATTGTTTTAGTGTAGAGATTTTGGGGTAAAATTGATCTCAATCGTAAGTGAATATTATTTCTTAGATATATATAAGGGATAGCAACTATAAATAGGGGTCATCCCGTGTATTAAATAAATGTAATAAAACATCCAAAACATTTTTAAAAGCTCTCTTGCATCAATGTCTTTGCTTCTTTTTTTTACTCAACATCTAAACCTCCGATTTAACCGGAACCTAGCTACACCTATCGTTAATTGTTTAAGCTCAAGTTTGCGCACTAAACTTTAGCCTCTAACAGGTTACATTTGCCCCACATTTAGGGTTTAGACTTCATTTAACTCTAAATTTAGTTAAATCCGAATATATCAATTAAATATAGAAAAAATTATAAAAATATGAAATCATCTAAAATTTTTAACTATGTAAATTAAGAGTGAGTATTAGAGGTGTACATGAGCCGGGCCTGGCCGGGTTCAACTAAAAATTTGGGCCCGTTCATTGGGCTTGGGTAGGGTCGAGCCCAAAAAATGGGCCTAAATTTTTGTCCAAGCCCGACCCATATAAAAATGCAAAAACTCGGGCCCGGCCCGGCCCGCCCGTATTAATTTTTATATTATTTTATATAAATTTTAAATATATATAATACATCAAAAATACTAAAAAAATCAAAATAAATATTTTTCAACAAATTGAAAATAAATTTTAAAAAATATGTAAACTTAAATAACACTAAAATAGATGTAACTTAACAAGAAAATGCCTCTAAAATAATAACAAAATTAACAAATGTCTTTAAAATAATAACAAAATTAACAATAAAATAAGTTTTATACAATATCTAAACAATAACAACAAAATAATAGCAACATAATAGTAAAATGGTAGCAAAATAGGGAGAAAAACAATAAGAAAATAATATTTAAAAAAATAATTTTTTTGTCCTTTAGTGAATTCGGGCCGAGCTGGGCTCGGGCCAAAAATGCCTTACCCGATCCTGGCCCATTTTAAAAAAAAGGGCCTTATTTTTTTGTCCAAGCCCATTTTTCGGGCCTATATTTTTGCCCAAACCCTCCCACATTTCGAGCGGGCCGGGCCGCCTAGCCCATGTACACCTCTAGTGAGTATTTGATACCAGAGACCACTTTCTTTTTATTTCATAAGCAGCCTTAAAAAAATTGACATATATGATTTTTTTAATATTTATTTTTTAATAATTTACTATATCTCTGTAAACATTTGTCAACCCTTAACCCTACTTGTAGAATGTAAAATTTCTACTCACAGTACACCCAATAATTTCTCCTAAATTAAAATTTATTTTATACATAACATATCCATGAAAAAAAAAAAGTAATACTAGTTCCAATTTTAAGTAGCTTATGTTTTAATAAAAGACATAATTACTTTTTGGCCCTCTAACATTAAAAAAAAAAGTTATTTTAGCCTTCCGTTTAATTTTTTTTGTTTCTTTTAGTTATTGAACTTGCATTTTTTTGTCAAATCACTCCAAAATGGATGAAAAAGTTAATATTTGTTAATTTTGCTAATGTGACATACACATGGATTGCCACATTGATGACATGTTAATATTTAATTAATTTTATTTTTTATAATTTTTATACTTTTAAATAGTTTTAACGATTTTTATTTTTCAAAAATAATTTTTATAGTTTTTTTGAATTTTTAAAATTAAAAAAATTTAATTAGATGCTGATGTGTCATCCATGTGTATGTCATATCAGCAAAGTTAACAAACACTAATTTTTCCATCCATTTTGGGGTAATTTAACAAAAAAATACAAGTTTAAGAGCTAAAATGACTTTTGTTTTTGTAAAGTTAGAGGGTCAAATAAATCATTATCCCTTAATAAAATTCATTTTCCTTAATAAGATGATAAGTCTCACTAGTATAGAAATGATAAACCAAATTTGATTAATAAACAGTCCCATTATATGTTCTAATCACATGTTCTTTTTTAGCATAACGTCTAAAATTATCTATAGCACATCCTTAACCCATAAATAGAAGGATAATGCACTTCAGCGCACTCAAACTCACGTCTTCTTATATTAACAATAATACATATAAATGAGTAATTTTAACTTTAAAGGTTACATGCTATCAAGTAGTCAATTGTCTATATTTTTGCAATTCTATGGTTTTTCAATTTTCAATATTTATGCACCTTTAAAAATAATATAATAAACCCAAAATAATATTATTAAATATGGTTAGATATAATATATTTATTATACACATATAAACACTATTTTCAATATTTATTGAGCTATAAAAATAATATAATAAATCCAAAATGTCATTATTAAATATTGTTAGATATAAAATATTTTTTATATTTATATGAAAAAAGAATTGAGATTAAAGTATTGGAGACATGGCTGACATGTAGTATCTTAGTGCTAGTCAGATTGATTAAATTAGAGCTTTTTTAAGTATATAATTAAAAATTAATGAAAAATAATGCTCCTTCGCCAACTAAAAAGAAAACAAAAATGAGCAATTATTAGTGGAGAAGCACTCAGGCAAAAGTCAACTTGATATCTTAATGAGAGTTATTTTGATGATTTTCGAGTATCTTTTTAGTTTAGATATTTTTAGTTTCGCTTAACATGCATGTAAAATGGCGTATATATCGATTTTTTTAGAAAAAATCGAACTTTAAAGTATCAAAATGTTTTTGAATGGTGTAGCATACATAAAGGCCACAACTAAACACAAGAACAAATTTTATGTTTATTTTTAGACTTAGTCAAGATTAGTAAACGTTAATAAGAATCTAATCTTCCAAAAAAGAAAAAAAAATCTAAATATGTCAATATCAATCCAGTTTGTGTTTTATAGACAAATTCCAAGGGGGCACTTATTCGGTGATTATATACACCTCTCCCTTTCTCTATTGCTCTTCAGCCTCCTTTCATATGGTATGCAATTTGTTTTGATCCTGCATAAGGCATTTGTTTATATACTTTTTGTGTTTTATGATCATTAATGTTCAGGTGTTCAAACATGCCAACCCTTTGGCATTTTTCTTTTGGTTTCAATGGCTTAATTTTTAGTTGTTTTTTTATGTGATTTATAGGTATAATTGGCCAGGTCATATATTTGAACACATTTGCCCAAGTTGTGTTTGAAGTAGGAGCTGAAAGACATTCCCAAAATTTGTAACCATGGCTGATACCTTGTCTTCTAAAATGGGTGAGTTTTTGTGTAACCAAAATGCAGCTTTTTTGAGATTCATGAACGTTAACGTTAGATCTAGATGCATATGAAAGCATTGGTTTATGGTTGAAATAGGAGAAAAGGGTTGTTGGAGATGTCGAGATTCGAATCTTAGACTTATGAAAGTTGTGTATCAAACATTGGTTTTGGTCGAAATACGAGGAAGGGGTTCTTGCAAATGTCGAGATTCGAATGTTGGACTTACTAAAATATGAATATGACACATTGGTTATGATTGAAATAGGAGAAAGGGTTGTAAATGTTGAGATTCGAATATTGGATTTTCAAAAAGCTATATATGAAACATTGGTTATGGTTGAAATAGGAGAAAGGGGTTGTTGTAAATGTCAAAATTCGATTCCTGAACTTACTATCTAATTATATCAAGGGTGGTTGATGAATCAATTGAGTTAAGTCCCGAGTTCGAATGATACATATTTTGAATGTCATGTTTGCAGGTCATGAAAAGTCTGATATAGACAACTCTGAGGATGAGAGGAAAACAAGGCTTGGGTCACTTAAGAAAAAGGCAATCAATGCCTCAAGCAAGTTCAGACATTCCATTAAAAGGAAATCCAGGAGACATAGCAGAGTTATGTCCATCGTTAGCATAGAAGATAACCTCGATGCCGAAGAGTTACAAGCCGTCGATGCATTCCGCCAAGCACTCGTCTTAGACGAACTATTACCCGCCAAACATGATGATCATCATATGATGCTAAGGTTTCTAAGGGCAAGGAAATTCGAAATAGAGAAAGCAAAGCAAATGTGGGCTGATATGCTTCAATGGAGGAAAGAATTCGGAGCCGACATGATCATGGAGGTAAACCAGATGCAAGGCTGCTTTCTTGTTGCACAAGCTATTGATGCAAATGTCTAATCTTATGTTTCTTCTTTGTAAAGGAATTTGAGTTCAAGGAATATGATGAGGTGGTTAAGTGCTATCCACAAGGATATCATGGAGTCGATAAAGACGGACGACCTGTTTATATTGAAAGACTTGGTCAAGTCGATGCTAATAAACTGACTCAAGTAACAACAATCGACCGTTATTTAAAGTACCACGTAAAAGAGTTCGAGAAGACCTTTGCTATTAAATTCCCTGCTGCATCAATTGTAGCCAAAAAACACATTGATCAAAGCACAACCATATTGGATGTTGAAGGAGTGGTACGTAAGATTTTGTTGCTCGGTTTTTTCGAATCTTGCTTCTTTTGCAGTGTTCTAATACGCCGTAAACGAACTTTGCAGGGGCTTAAAAGCTTCAACAAGGCTGCACGGGATCTCCTTCAACGACTTCAAAAGATCGACGGTGACAATTATCCCGAGGTAGTCATTACTTCATATGGTCATGAAACATTTTTTTTTAAGTCATGATGAAGCTTAATTAAATGGCTTACCAATATTTTTGCAGACTCTGAACCGGATGTTTATCATCAACGCTGGCTCGGGATTTAGGCTCTTATGGGGCACGGTTAAATCTTTCCTCGACCCGAAGACCACTGCAAAAATCCATGTAAGTATGAATCAACCGAATTCGGTTCTCGATACATAATGTTGCTAACACAACTTTATGGTATATACTTTTCATCAGGTTTTGGGTAACAAATACCAGAGCAAATTGCTTGAAGTAATTGATGCTAAGTGAGTATCTCTTAATATGTATATATGTGTTTCAGTCTCTCTCTCTCTCTCTCTATATATATATATATATATATATATGTAAATATTTGTTTGGTTGCGGTTTTTAAACAGTGAACTACCAGAGTTTTTGGGCGGTAACTGTACTTGTTCCGATAAAGGTGGTTGCATGCTGTCCGATAAGGGTCCATGGAATGATCCCGAAATATTGAAGGTATTGGCTATATTATCTCGAATAGGATGAGTATTGTATATGAATACGTGTCTAACATATGTGTAACTTCACTGTATAAGCAGAGGGTTCAAAATGGTGAGGCCAAGTGCATGAGGAGGAACACGTCTGGGGTCGACGACAAAGCATGCCTAGAGGTATTTTCACTACTAGGAAAGGGAATTTTCGATTTTCAATCATCAATGCCTAACCTTTTTTCTTTACATTCGATGTTGCAAAACCGAAGATGAGTCGCTCATTCAACGTGGAAACAGCTACAGGCACGGATGAAAGGATTGCCGAAAACACACCTTTATCACCTGTTGCCGAAGTAAGTGGCACTCCTTATCATGCCATGTCTGAAAATGCATTGCATTCATGTTTCATGATGCATTTCTTTATGTATTTGTAGTCTCCGATTAAGAACGAGTCCCGGGATACCTTTACCTATGACAAAGTTATTCCGATGGTTGACAAGGGTATTGATGCTTCCTGGCCTAAATTGATGGCAGATGAAAGTTTTGCCATATTGAAAGGTATATATGTATATTTGCTAATCCGAAACGGTCCTATGATGTCAAATTATCAGCTTACTTGTTTATAACTTGCAGATAGTTACCATACGAAGGATGATGGGAAGGTTGTTACTACAGGAATGAGCAACAATGTTTTCGGAGGAATCATGGCATTTGTTATGGGAATCATGACTATGCTTCGCTTGTCCCGCAACATGCCGAGGAAATTAGCAGAACCAAATATGTACAGTGGTGGTCAAGTTTACTATGCTAACCCGATGATCTCGGGTAATGCCCCTCCATTAGCACCACCAATCACTTACGCCGATTACTATTCCATGATGGAACGTATGGCTGACTTGGAATCCAAGGTAAGTGTTCTTATGGGGCAGCCGGCAACTATGCCGCCCGAGAAAGAGGAGTTGTTGAATGCTGCTTTAAGCAGGGTTTGTACCCTTGAAGAAGAGATATCTGCAGCTAAGAAGGTGCGTACATACATACATGCATACATATAGATACCTACATACATGCATACATAGACACATACATACGAATCCGAAATTTCATTACTTATTTCCAGTTTCTTTTGCTTATGCAGGCACTTGAGGAAGCTCGTGATAAACAACAGGAACTTCAGACCTACATTGACAAGAAAAACAAAAAGAAAAAGAGATTTGTAAGTTAATAAGAAACCATGCAAACTTCAAGTCATATATTTTTATTTACTTCTCACATTTCATTTCCTTGGAATGTGATTGCAGAACCCATTCCGCTGGTAAAAAGGTTAACCAATCCGAAGATGTCGGTGGCGTGGTTATATATTCAGCCCCACAGATGAATATATATTCCTTACTATCAGTAAATTATTCAGTTTCCAAGACTACAAAACCTTGGGAGTTTGGCATTTTGATTAAATTGTTGAGTATATGTATATGTATATGTATATGTATATGTTTTTTCAACAGTTATTTTGCCTCTAAATTTAGAGAAAATTGTTGTCTTGGTCAGAGTCTTAGTTGTAATGTGCAAAAGTTTTATATACATATATTTATATGCATATATGTATATTCTATATTTGTGGTAATAAGAGTGAAGAAAAGAACAGGAAGTATTTATAACCTAACACCAGCAATGTTTGCCATGAAAGGTTCTCCGTAAATATAAGTTTCTTCACTTTAGGTAAGTCAATTCGGATTTTAAAAATTTTCGATTTAGATTTCAAATCATTTTAAGTTCATATCATTTTGAATTGAAATTATATTGAGTTTAGACCATTCGAGTTTGAAGCAAATATTTTTAAGTTGCTATTACACAATTCAAATCATTTTCAATTCTGGTCACTTCAAACTCCGATCATTTCGGATTCAAGTCAACTTAGGTTTTGATAAATTCTATTCTAGGTTATTCAAATTAAAATTTTTAACTTTTTATGATCAAATCAAATTGAAGATATAAGCCAAAATTCCGGGTTAAAAACCAAGTTACCAAGCCTAAAGCCAGTAGGCAATTCGAAGCTTAGTTCGAAAATTGTGATATCAAAGTTTTATATAACTCAGCAAACTAAACTTTTCGACAACAAAGTTCCAAAGCATCATATGAAACAACCTTAATAGTTAAGAAGTGCAGCAAATCAAACATTACACTGAAAAAAAAGAAGGGAATTTAAATAAGTTAACAGAGAGTTCGATTACAGTTTTTGGGCATTTCTGTGCAGAATGATTTGTACTCGGAATGGCAAATACGTTGGTTAAAGACGTATAACCTCCAAAAGATCGATATAGGGAGTTGTATGTTAACCGGTGAAGTGGAAACAGATTGACTAGTGGTTTTCGTAAGCTCTCCATCAGCAGCAAAAGCATCACCAGCAAAACTTCTTTTTCTGAATAAAAGGAATGTATTGTAAGTCATAACCGTAATACGGTAAAAGAACATCAAAGGTAACCATCAAAAAGTATGTAAACATGATAGGAATATAGACGAAATGGTGGTGCACCTGCAGTTTCCGAAAATTGGCTTCCTCTTGACGGTCTATTTCAGCAAGCAATTCTTCATGTCTCATCAAAGCATTGTAGAGTGCCTGTTAAATGCAGCACGTAAGAAAATGAAAGCAAGAACATACAGAAAGCCTAGAACGCTTCAAAACATGCCAAAATAAGGGATTAGTCAGTTGACAACAAAGTTATCACGTAGAGGATTCTGGAAATTGAGTGCAGCCTGGAGGGTCGGTAAGCCTAAATGCATTGAGGTCTTTTTTTATTCGTTAAATGCCTACATCAATTGCAGGTAATAAATCCAACTTCTGGAGAAGATTTATTACCAAGGTTGCACTAACGTAGAATGTTAACGCAATATAAGTACAATGGAGGTCCCTGTATAATGGGTAAATTAGTCGCAATACATTAGATCAAAGGGCAAAATGACCATTTTGTTAAAAATTTTATCCCTTTTTACTGTTAAAAATTGGTCTCCATACATCAACATGAGGTATAATTGGCACACCGCATGTTACTGTTTGATTATTCCATCAGCCACGTCAACTTTTAACAATACAAGTGGATGAAATTTTTAACAAAAATTACCAATATGCTCTTTGATCAACATACACGGACTAATTTGCCTATTTTTTTAGTAGAGAAAGCAAAATACAATTTGACTCCTAATACAGGAGCTTCCATGGTACTTTTACCAATGTAAGACTGTTAGCAGTGGAGATACTTTGATGAAGATAACTTTTAATGCATTATGGAGCCATGTAAACAAATTCAATAAATAAAGTATCAAGGTTCAGACATTTCTAACTCTGGCACTACAAGTCTAACCACCTGAAAGGTAACAGAAATGCGGACAACATTTTGCAAAATAAATGATAAAATTACAAGCATCAATGGTACCTGCTTGGTAGCAATCAGCTCTGCTTCTAGGGCATCAACACGACATACGGCAGCATTCAACAATTCCTCTTTCTCATAAGGCATCTCAGATGGCTTTGCTTGTAGTATATTAACTTTCTCCTCAAGTTCACCTAATCTTTTGAGAACAGAGGATAAAAGATCAGCCTGGGTAAAAGGAGGGGTTGGAGACGGTGGACGAGACTCAGCTTGTTGAGTCGCATCAGGGGTAAGTTTGGTAACATTTTGACAATGATCAGAAACTGTGTCAGGAAGCTTTTTAGTTATACGGCATGCTGCCGTGTGGAGGATAGTGTAAAGCGTCATGAAGAAAGACAAAATAGTCAACAAAATCCGAGATAGAATTCCTTCTGGGGTCTTGGGAGTTTCAGGCAACTTTAATGTATCTGTAGTGCAAAACAGCATTTTATTTTCTTAATAAAAGGTTTAAGTAAGCTTTTAAGAAGAAATGAAGCATCTAAAAGATGACGAAGTATAAGATATTATATTTGTTAACCTTTGGAAGCAGACAACCTCTGAAGGGAAGTTTGTTTCATCCAACTCGAGTCAACAGCTTTGTCAACCATGGGAACATACTCATCATAGCCTTTGAAGCCACCGGCATAGCTTGTTTTACCAATGACCTTAGCCTGCATAATTTGCAAACACAAGGATTAACAACATTGCCAAGAATGCTTTTGATATCAGTGTTGGGTGTATGACCTTATAAGGACTCATCTGGAATCATGAAACTCATAGGTCGTACAACCCTATAAGAAGTAATATACTAATAGGTCATATTGTTAATTAACAATCAAACAAAAGGAAAAAAGGAACTCTAAAAACAGCAAAAAGATGATTTAAAGAATATTTAGAGTAAATACAATTAGTCACGGTGAAAGATTAAAAGGTTGGGAAAAAAACCCACTTCTTCACGAACAGGAGTCAGCCGGAGTGAAGAATAACTCTTCATTGCTTTTGGTGATGCAATATCTTCAGCTTCAGATCCAGATTCTGCAGTAGAAGTATCACTACCTCTTAACTGCGACATACCACACATAAAGCAATCAGATAATGCAAAAAAAATTACCACAACAGAGGAATAGACAACTACCACTGAAAGTTAGGGAGATCATATACCATTGGAAACTGTGGCTTAGCATAAGCAATAACTTTCCCTTCACTACTTAAAACTTTCACAACTTGTCTAGCACATCGTGCCTCGCCGTTAAGAACCATCTGAGATAAAAATACGTATAGCAAAGTGTTAGTTCATTAGAAACAAGTACACTGTTGAAGCGCTTGAAACTAAAAGCAATAGCAATATTAATTAAATGCCAAGGACAATTTATAACCTTCAAGATTTCTGGATTTTTCCAAGGCCCCTTATCGGAGCGAAGGCAACCTCCCTGATCTGCACATGTACAGCTACCACCCAGAAATTCTGGCAACTCACTGAAAGGATTTTAAATATTGCCATAAGCTTTTAAACATAGAGGCAACCATGAAGTGGAACATTGTAGAAGAATACATACACTTTTAGGAAGGAGACAAATGATTATGAAAAGTAGATTGCAAAAAGAAGAAAATAAAGATCAAGATAACAAAATATTATGTCATGAAAATTCTAAACCTATTTACCTGGCATCAATAATCTCAAGCAATTTGTTCTGGTACTTGTTTCCAAGAACCTAAGGTCATTCAAAAACATATAGGCATATAATTATAAAACACCATCAAATAAATGAAATAAGAAGTCAAAAAAAAAATGCAGAAAAGTATTAACATACATGTATCTTGGAAGTTGTCTTGGGGTCTAGAAATGTCTTCACAGTGTTCCACAGCAGCCTAAACCCAGGTCCAGCATTGATGATAAACATTTGATGAAGAGTCTGCAAAAATGATAAGACCACAAAGCAACATTCCAGCTCAATATAAGATATAAAGTTTTTACTACAAGCAAGCATGAATTCATAATTCATATGAAAGTACAATGTGACTACAGACCTCAGGGTAATTGTCACCATCAATCTTTTGTAGTCGCATAATCAGGTCCCTTGCAGACTTGGTAAAATTCTTAAAGCCCTAGTACATAGATAAAAGAAAACAATCAGCAGCTAGCTACTATTAGGCAGCAAAATGTTCAGGCATTAACATGGGATCAAGTGTTTGAATGAAACATACCACACCAAGCACATCTAAAATTGTTGTGCTTGAATCTATGTGTCTTTTTGCAGCAATTGTACATGCAGGAAACTTCACAGTGAAGGCCTTCTCAAACTCACGGACATGGTATTTTACATATCGGTCCATAGTAGTAACTTGCATGAGTTTGTTGGGATCAACTTTTCCCAACCTTTCAATATACACAGGTCTTCCCTCCTTATCAACACCATGATGACCATGAGGGTAATACCTTAGAACCTCATCCAACTCATTGAACTCAAAATCCTGAAAGATAAATGATAAATTCAGTAAGAACACGGATTACTAAAGATAATATTCCAGGCAATTTGTTAACCATAATTACCTCCATAATAGTGTCGGCACCAAACTCTTTCCTCCATTGGAGCATATCTGCCCACATGTGCTTAGCCTTCTCTATATCAAACTTCCTTGCTTTCAGGAACCTACATAAAAATAAGGCTATATTACTTGTCCTGGTACTCAAATTTGGCAAGGCTAGTAAACAAGAGGAAGGGAGCAGAATGATGCAGAAGGCTTCAAGCAATAAGAAACGGAGATATCACATCAGCAAGCAGAAAACAAATCCATGAGTTGGGTAAACAAAACATAGAGCATGACGAATAGAATCACAATTTTTCTTCCTGGTTTCCCTATTGACCCAAACCAAATTCACATAAAAGATTTGAACAAGTGAGCCATGAAGCATACCATTCACAATTCATTGTGGAAATTACTATATACCGTACATAGAATGTTCAAAACTAAGCTGTAGACCGCTGCCAAGACAAGAGAACAGAAGTAATAAAACTTGCTTTGTAGTTTTCAAAAAGAAACATCCAACAGTTAACACTCTATATTTGGGGAGAGGAAAGCACCTCAACATCATGTGATAGTCATCATGTTTTTCAGGAAGCAGTTCTTCCATAATCAGTGCTTGTCGAAATTGATCAACAGCCTGTAGCTCCTCAACATCACGAACATCTTCAATGGATACAGAGCTGACACGGCCATCACTTTTCCTTCTACTACTCTTCTTTTTGAGAGAATGCTTAAATCTAGTAGATGCATTTATTGCTTTCTTCTTCAATGATCCAATTTTAGTGCGTCTTTCATCCTCGGAGTTCTCAAAATCAGATTTCCTCTCTCTTCTCTCATCACTACCTGAAAACCCCTCAAAGCCTGCATCATTATAGACGAGTATTGTTATTAGCTCTTTCAGAGAAAGAAAAGAATAAAGAGGAAAAGAAAACAGAAAATCAAATCCTAATTTATTTTCTTCTCGTTTTCATATATATTTTTTATTTCTGAAAATTACAGAATCCCTAAAAAAATAAATCAAGCAAAGCATGCCAAAAACAATTACCAAAATAAGAACTCACATAAATAAACATACACAATATGTACTAATAATTAAAGAAAACTACAACGAACAAGACCGAATCCTTTCCTCTTTTGCTAAATCGAGTATAATTCATCTACACTACAGAAATTTTCCAACTAACCAAGCAGAAGCCAAAGTGAAACCCTAGAATTAATAAAAATCAGCTCAATAAACAGAAGATAACTCACAAGGTCTAGCAAATCGATCGAGTGGCCCCGACATCTACGCTTCCACACGAAGAATCAAGGATCCGCCGCCAATGATCTGATTTTCAGATCCACCGTTCAACAACAGGGAAAATTTAAGCCGCGCGCACCTAATCAAAACCCGCATTACAATCAGCAAGCGAGAAAAACGTAAAATCAAATGCAAAATTTCAGGTGCTTTGAATTTCGCCTCTATTACTGAACGAACGAACGAAAAAAAAAAACTGGAGCAATAATACCTCGAAAAAAAACCTGTAGAAAAAATAATATGTCGTCGTCACAGATCACGAGCTTGATCCGACGGTCATAAATGCTTCTGACGAGAATTTTGACCGATTTTCGAGACTGTAAAGGAAAATATATTAATTTTGTTTTAAAAAAAGAATTTTTGTTGTAAAATAAGATACAAATTAGAAATTCCCAGAGAGAGAGAGAAGGGTTTTCTTTTTTCTAGAAAGAGAGAGTATACAGGTGAAATGAAGCAAGCTTATATAGCGGTTGATCGGGTAGGTGGGTCCCAGGAGAACTTGATGGACACGTGGCGATAAGTTAGGGATGGAGTGTAAGGAAACGAGGAATCTGCCGGCGGTAGGTGAATATTACAACGATAGAAGAGAATTGTCAATTGCCGAGCTGGCAGTGGCAGTGTAACGTAATTTTGTGAAAATTGTAAATTGTAATTATAATTGGGTAATGATTTTATTGGCGATGAATTTGCAGTAAATGCGGGTTTTTATTTATTTTGGCACGTGGTCTGTTTTTAATAATATGGTTCCCAATTGTAACTTTCTCTCTTTTGACTTTTTGTTCTTTAATGAAGGCATTTTTTTACTGTTCTACACTTTTTACTCTATTATTATTTTCAATTCCCTACCAAAAATTAAAAAAAATAATCACCATTATTGATAATAGATATTCAAGTTACTATAAATCGAGACTACAAAATGCCTCCATTTATACTTTCTCTTTCACTTTACAATCATTTCATGACCTCTATTATCGAACATCTATAACGAATGTGCATTTCTTGACTTTTCAAATGAACCACATCTTTGTGTCAATGAGGCCATTTTGGTTTTGAATTTTCGGGTTTGATGTTAGAATTGTAAAATAAATTTAAAATAAAGCTTAATAACTCAAGAATAACTCAAGAATAAAATGTGGAAGCGTATCTAAATCCACGAATTCCTTGAAATCCACGAATTTATTATATATGTGATATTCATATTTTTCAACATTTGATTCATCTGATTTACTAGTAAAGTCTTTCGAATTAAATCATCTTAAGTTTAAATCATTTTAAAATATTTTTTTCAAGTTTAATTATTTTACATAGTTATATTTAAAACACCATGACATCTGCTTACTAATAATGAAATATTTAAAACTTCTAATAAAATTATAAAAATTAGAAATCTCAATCACAAATTAAGTACATAATTTATCCATTTACGTACGAAATAAAATACTATCAAAATCAATCCATTAATCATTATAAAAAAACAATCAATTAATTAATATTTCATTTTAGTGGTTGATAAAAGCTTTTCTTATTTTCTCAAAAAAAAATAGAGGGAGAGGCTTTTTTCATCACCACTCATACTAATTCGTCACAAATATATGCAAGTTGTCAACAAATTCAACGCTATTAATTATTCAACTTAAATATGCTTTGACAAATATATATATATATATAATCACGTTATAAGAAAAAAAAAATTTTATTTGACCCTAGAAATATTAAATATTAAAAGAATTCAACATGTGATGGTTTAAAATTTAAGTGATGTGGATTGAGTTTTAGTTTGATTATTATAGTATTGTTGTCAATACAAGAATATGTAGATTTGAGTATACTGAAAAGTATTATTCTCTTATTTATGGATTGTAATTCTAGATATTTTGTCAAAAACAATAGATATGATCAAAACCTGTAATAAATTTAAAAAACTAAATAATAAATTAGTAATTAAATTATATCTATTTTTTTCATATTTTTACTTTTTTTTTATCAAAACCGATAAGAAACTATAATTATTTTTCCAAAATTGGTACCACCAAGGGATTGCAATGGGAGCATTGGTCCCTTAAAAATGTCAAATTATTATTTTAGTTCTCTTAAGTTTTTAAAAATATAAGCTAATTTAATGATAAAAATATACTTTAATCTTTAAAAATAATGAAAAATTTTAATTTAATCCCTTTAAAATTCTAAAAATAATAATAATATAAATAAATAAAATTGTACTTTGACCTTTTTAAAATTTTAAAATTTAATTGTGCCATCAAAAATAAACTTCTAGCTTCATCATTGATATCACCATCAGTAAATAATGACATGGCTCAATCACATGAGACCACATGATATAAGTAGTTTTGATTAATCAAGTGTTAACCTACATTAATTGATCAACCCTGATCAAATTTTTTTATTTTTAAAATTATATATCTTGAATTATTTATATTTTATATAAATTATATATTACAAAATTAAAATTTTAAAAATTGATTTTTATATAATTTTTATTTTAGATGTGTAAATATTTTTTTGAATATATATTAACTTTGTGATATATATTTTCATTTTATAATTAATACATTATAAAAAAAAATTTTCATAAATTAAAAATATATTTCGAAAAAAGGTTCAGAATTTTAACTTTTTCTCTTTGTATTATTTTACAATGGTGGCAGTGGTTGACCATTGACAGATCGTCGCTAAAGTGAAAAAAAAAAGTTACTTCGAGAGGATTGGGAAACGACAAAGAAGAAAAAGTTTTACTGACGACAAACAGAATCGCTGCAGAAAAGGCCAAATGGAGCAGAAAGCATAATTTAATAGCTGTACTCAGCACCTAAAAGGGTCAATCAGTCGGATCAGTGACTCAGTGATCAGTCCATTATTTTTCTTACATTTTGATGTAAACATACCAAAACGAGTCACCATGCTTCTAATGGTCCACACTCCACACCACACCAGCAATTATATATATATACATTAGGGTAAATTACACCTAAAATTATTAAATTATTAGTAAGTTTACATTTTAGTCACTCAACTTTAAAAAGTTACAAAATAATCACTAAATTATTTGACAGTTTCCATTTAAATTATTGGGTTGTTAAAATCATTGTTTGTGTGATCTTCTCTATTTGTACTATATGCACCAATAGAAAGCTCTCATTTTCTTTCTATAAATAAGGCTTTTTTAATGTAACAATTTTGAATATTACGAATCTACAAACTACAAATCTAAATAATTTTCTTCTCCGATCTCTAACATTAAAAGAACGGCTCTAATCTCAATCTACCCATCATCGGATTGTCCCTTAGAGCTTACTAATCAAACTTTATTAAAAGAAAAATTAATTGCTTGGTGACTTAAATAATTTTTTGAAAAATTTAATGATTTGAATGAAAACTTCCGAATAATTTAATAATTAAAATGTAAACTTACTACTGATTTAGTGACCTTAGGTGTAGTAGTTTACCTAAAGTTTGATAGTGCGACGCTTTGTGACTATGTCATGTCATTAAATTTGATGAAATCCAAATTTAAGGATCAAAATAACAAAAAATATAAATATCAAAATGAATCCAACTATCAAATTTAAGGACTAAAAGGTATATTAACCCTGGATATAAAACTTTCACTTTTATTATACTGGGCTGGGGCCACCGGCATCTGTCGGCTCCGCCCGAATTTGAAAAGTCTCCATTTTTGATCCGGCCTGTACTTTTAAACACATTAATGAATCTACTTTATATATAAACAAAACTTTTTTTTTTTTCTTTATAATTTTCAGAACCCAGAAAAGTTGGCACAAATTCTCTTCATCGCTAAGCAACATGCAGCAAAGCCTTCAAAAGTTTTTCAGAATCGGATCGATATTTGAATTGGTCAAGTAAATTTAATTAAATAAATTATTATCTTTTTATAAAAATATTAAAATATTAATGTTTTTAATTTATATATTCGATTCAATTGGTTATTATTTGGTTTAACTGGTTAATTGATATTCGAATCAATTTTGAATTAATTGATTTAATTGACGAGTCTGGTTCATTTCAAATAAATGTAAAACCCTCCCATTAGAGTGTAGCTTATTAGTGACGGCATTGTTTTAGTTATATGTTTTTTTAATTATCTGAATTTAAATATTTAAGAAATTTGTTTATTATTTTTAAATTATTTGAGTATTATTATCTAAATTCGAATATAAATTAAATATTATTGTCTACCAGATATCCAAATCCATAAAAAAATAATTTCAAAATTTTTAATTATTTTTTCGAGTATCCAAATACATAAAAATTCAAATTAGAAAATGCTAAATTTCCTTTATATATAGGACCAAACAATGTAATCAGATATCCAAACAAGCAATCCTGATTCAGATAATAGAGATTTGGGTCCGCTCTATATCTACGTCATATAATAATTTTAAAATCTGAATTCGAATACTATTTATATCTGCAATATTCATAAATATCTAAATCCATAATTCGAACGGTCATCCCTTCGTCCAAATTTGGTAATTTTTTTGTCTAAACAGTGACTATTATTAACTAATATTGTTCTTTTCTTTTGAACAAAAAGTAATATTTTTGATTAAATGTTGATAGGAAAGCATAAATTAAATTTAGTCTTCAATATTTACATATTTTATCAATCTGGTATTTATCGTTTTAGTTAAATTTAGCTTTAATCTTATGAAAAGAGCTTAATTTGACCATTGACCTTTTAAAAAAGGTTGAATTTAATTATCAACTTTTTAAAAAGAGTCAAATTATTATTTTTTAACAAAAATGTTAACTAAAATATTAAATTTTTAAATATGACAATAATTTACATGTACAACATGCTTTTTTTTGAAAATTTTTGTAATCTTTTTGAATTTTTGTATTGTTAGATTTTTTAAATTATTTAGTGACATAACATATAAGACAAAAAATGTCATAATAGCATGTAGTTAAACTACCATGCAGGTTGCTATTCCAATATGGTTATTTTAGTCAATATTTTCGTTAAAAAAATAAATTAACTCATTTTGAATGGTTGATGGGCAAATTTAACTAAAAAAAAGCTTTAGATTAGCAAAATATGTAAACATTGAATGCTAAATTCGACATTATGCTATAAAAAAATTTTCTTTATGGAAAAAAAAAATTCATTAAAACGAAAGAAAAACACAAGACAAAATGAGCACAAAAGAGAAATAGACCACTAAAATCGAGCAAATAGGTTCAACTCATTAACTTGATCTTATTATCTGACATCTTTTGCCGCATGCTCATTTTACACCGTAACAATATATTTTGAAAAATAATAAAGGAGGAAAATAAAAAAAACTTCAATTAATATAAATCCATATATTTATTAAAAATTGTATCTAAAAACAAAAAAAAAAAAAAATTCTAAGTAATATAAATCCTTACAACGAAAATTCTGATGATTAGTCTCTCTTGCCTAATTTCACTACCTAAATTCTAGATTCTTATGTAATTTCCACCAAACCCGATAAAAGAATAATATTTTTTTGAGCATTAATCTTATTATAGATTCGTATCATATCAATTCTTTTTGATATAATGCTTAGCACTACTTATAACCCCTCCCCAACCCTTAAATAGGAGGATAATGCGCTTCAGCATACTCAAACTCACGTTCTCCTGCATAAGATTCAATCAACAAACAATGATATTTTAAATAATAATATAATAATAAATGTATAAGTTGTTAGCTTGTAGGTAAGAAATTAAGAAGTTTCGGTTCACCAAACATTTGCAGCACAGCATTAATATTATGAAATTAATGACATAAAGTCAAAATTTACAGATATTTAGACATTAATTATGAAACAAGTAGCTGATATAATTACTGGTTAAATTCCTAAAAGGTCCCTGTATTATAGAGAATGGATCAAATTAGTCATTTTATTCTTAAATGGATCAAATTGTAACGGAGTTAACATTTACTGCATTAAAATATCTTAAAACCTTTTTCCCGATTGTAGTTCAACTCCAAATAAAATATTTAATTTACAGACCTATAAATTTTTTAAAAAAATTAACTCAGTTAAACAATAAATGATATTTTCTAAACAGTAAATGTTAAATCTATTCCAATTTGACATTATTTGATTCTTTTTAATAGTATAAGAACTAAATTGATCTATTTAATAATAGATGGACTAATTTGATCAGGCCCCTATAATAGAGGGACCACTAAAGTACATTCATCTATAATTAATCATTGATTTCAGGGCTTAATCAAGTATGAACTCAAATGGGAAAATATAAAAAATAATAGGGTAAATTGCACCAACAGTCACTCAACTTTAGGGTAGCTAACAAAATAGTCACTTGGGTTTCATTTCAGTCACCCAACTTTTGGAAAATAACAAAATAGTCACCTGGGTTTCATTTCAGTCACCCAACTTTTAGAAAATAACTTTTAGTCAATGACTGTTTTGTCACTTTTTTATAACGTTAGTGACTGTTTTGTTATTTTCCAAAAGTTGGGTGACTGAAATGAAACCCAAGTGACTAAAATGAAACCTAAGTGACTATTTTGTTAGCTACCCTAAAGTTGAGTGACTGTTGGTGTAATTTACCCAAAATAATATTACCTTACTTTTACTATTAAAGACTGGTCCATGTACATCTGAATGAGTTACACGTATTTTTTATGTCAGTCACGCTAATTTTTAATAGCAAAAGTAGTTGAAATTTTAATAAAAATGACAAATTAACTATTTGGTCCTACATATAAAGGACCTCTAATTTGTCCATTTTTAAATAAATGAGCAATATGCAATATTACTCCTAATATAAAGGTCTCATAACACCTTTATCATTTTTATAATCATTAAAAGCCCAAACTCCAAAGTTGATGGATCAATGACAGATATTATTTTGGGCCATAAATTGGAATACAGAAGGCAGCTAATGTATTGGTACCCAAATAAAATAAACCCATTATTTAATTAAATTAATAATATGGATATATTATTTAATTTTGGTCAAAATACCATTTATTGGGACAAAATTTTCACACATTGAAAAAGCTTACTCATTATTTCATATTTTATAAAATATTTAATATTAAACACTATATACTATACATGAAAAATATTGTTTGAAAGGTTTTTTATTTTATTGAATAAAACACTTTTTCTGGTCAAAAGTTGCTAGATATATGTTTTAAATATATAGCTCTATTAGTTTCATTGCATTAAGACAATAAGTGGACATTTTGTGACTAATTATTGAAATACATATTATTAGTATGTTTATAATAAATATAATATAATATAGTAGATTGAGTTTTAGTTCGATTGGCTTCGGTATTATTATCAGTGTAGGAGGACGTGGATTCAGTATAGGAGAACCTATAATGAGATTAATGTTAAAAAATATATAATATAATTTACTTGCTATCATGAATTAATTAGACACTGATTAAAAAAAGAATATTTAGAAAAATTCTTAAAAATAATAAATATTTATTATAATAGTGATATTATCTTTTTATATAATATCTATAAAAAATTAATTTAAACTAAAATAAATCTAAAATGTGATACTTGAATTTAAGGCACTAATAGTGCGGTGTGTTTAACTTATTTTTTGTCACACGTTATAATATAATATCACCGCCACTGTTATTTTTACATTAACCGCAAGTAAACATACTGCCCATCCAAACCCACGTTAAAATTTTCTAGAAGTCTCGTCCATTTTTAAGGTAGTTTTTTTTTCTCCACTCATAATATGGTATTCCATAATTTACTAAGGTAAATTATACTAGTACTCATATAACTATTAGTAACTTTGTTTTTTGAACACTCAATTATTCAAATTTGTCTTTTTTGGTCACCAATGGGTTTTTAGAATTGGCATAATAGCAATTTAACCTTCAACATTTACAAATTATGTCAATTTAGTCTTGATTCTAAAAAAAATTAACTAAATATTTAGATGTTTGTAATTTGGTCATTTTTTGGCAGTTCTGCTTTTCTTTAGCTTTTTAGGTTAAATGGTCACAAAGAAAAACAAAATTGCAAAAAGTGATCAAATTACACAATATATAAATTTCGAGTATGGCAATTTTTAGAATCAATACTAAATTGACACAGTGTATAAATATTGACAGTTACAGTTACTATTATGCCAATTCAGTTGGTGACAAAAAAATACAAAGTTAAATATTTAAATGACCATTTTGTAACTTTTCATAATTAAATGGTCAGAAATAAAATTTAATAATAATTAAATCACTACTAATTTAATCTACCCATCTGAAAAATATTTAAAAGTCAAGTAAGTAAACGGTATACTGACAAAACAAAATAAAAAGAGCCTCGTGCGGATTTAAGTCATTTCAAGTTCAATTTCTACGTAACTTTTTCGTGTACAGCGAAAAGGAAAAAATAATAAATAAATATTTAAGAAACTGACCCAAATTTGTCTAAAAACAGGGTATTTGGACATGAAAGTTGCAATTGTTTCATTTTTTCCTATTTGGGCGGCCTTACCCACTCCTCTTGTTTTCTTTTTCTTCATCACGAAGTTAACTCAAAACAGCCACTGAAGAAAATGACATTTAATTTTATTAAAAAACTTTTATATAAGTAATTTTGCTAGTTAAAACATGTAGTCTGATAAATTTTACGATTTAGTCTTTAAATTTAAAAATTAAATTCTCATAATTTTCTATTTAAAAATCGCAGTTCAATTATTGATATTATTTCTATTTTCCATTTACATGTTGATTAGATTGTTTTTCGTGTGAGTGATAAAATGAACATTTTAATTTTTTTTTAAAAATTACAATAGTTTCACTAGGATCAATTGTTACAAGCATTGAATTGAATAACTAAGTTAAGAAAACTAAGTAACTAACCAAAATAAATACAGAGTATCAGCACATTTACTCAGGGGTGAAGCTAAGAAATTGTTTTAGGGAGGATAAAAACGAATAAAAAAGATTGAGGGGTAAAGTGTAATTTTACCATTATATTAACTTATGATTTCATAAACTTATATTATAGAAAAATTTTCATTTCTGGAGGGGGGCCAAGGTCGCTACTTACCTCTCCCTCTAACTTTGAATTTACATAAAAGTGGGACTCGAACATAAAACCCCAAAATTTTCAAAGTATTACCATTAAGTCAACAAAGGCGTAGCTAGGGGGTTGCTAGGGCCTAACTCCCTTAAAATGAATTTTTTTTCATTTAAGTCTTTTAACAATTTTAAAATTTTAAATTAGTAAAGGTAAAATTACACTTTAGTCCCTCCTAAAAATGATAAAGATTTGATTTAATCCTTTAAAAATGATAAAGATATAAGTTATTAAAATGGTGAAATTTCAATTTTACTATAATAAAAATTACAATCTAATTTCAACCCCTAAAAGTTTTTTTTAACTTCGCCCCAATAAGCCAAAGCCTCGTTGGTAAATTTAAATGAAAATTGCTAGTGGGACTAATACATTAAATTGAAAAAATAATATATATTTTTAACTTTTAAAATACAAAAAACTATTTCTCAAATTTTATAAAAATATAGACAGAAGCAAGAACATATTTTGACCTAATTACTTTTTATGTGACATATAACATAATTATTTAAATTATTTAATATATTGATAATGATGTTTTTAAATTCAAAAAATGAAAAAAATTAACAAGACATCATTAAATCTTGGAGTTTTTAGAATATTATAGAAATTAGAATTGTGCATATGTTTTAATTATATAAATTAAAAATATTATTAATCTAATAAATATGCGAAATAAATGGTAATATTTTATGATTTCGTGGATAAATATGATAGAGAAAAAGTCAACTACTGTCTAAAGTCAAGCACTAAGCACCATCCACTTTAACTCAAATTCAGTGATTAAACATATTGCGTTTCTAATTTTACTTACTGCTTTGGCTGCTAACTTTAATGCTAATAACTAGTATTAGTCCACTAATCCCAACTTTAAACTAATTTCTTATTCGTCGATGGAGTCTTTAACTTGATTGTTATGGTCCATATCGGTACGGTTATCAATGCAAGATGACGTAAGTTGGAGTGCGCTGAAGCATATTATTTTCCTATTTATGAGTTAGGAAGAAACTATATGTAATTCTAGGTATTATATCAAAAAGAACAGATATGATCAAAACCTATAATGAGATTATTAAAAAAAAAACTAATTTCTTATTCAAAAAGGTAGGATAGCAAAACCTAAGCACCACGATTGATTTTAAATAAACTTTTTCCAAATGGACGATTAATTTTAAAAAGGATAAATTACATTGATAGTGATTTAGTTATTGATAAAGTTTTTTTTTTTATCATTCAATTATGAAAAATTATGAAATGATCACTTAATAGTTAGATAGCTAATGAAAAACAAACGTGGTAGCTTTTAAAATTAGTATAATAGTAACTTTAATCCTTAACATTTATACTTCGTGTCAATTTAACCTTGATTTTAAAAAAAATTAATTCTCAACATTTGCACAGTGTATAATTTAGTCTTTTTGCTATTTTGTTTTTATTTGTGACCATTTTAGCTAAAAAAATAAACTTATTAACTAAATTTGATTAAAAAATGCCAAAAATGGAAACGCCAAGTGTGGAGCAATAGTGGATTTGTTGATATCCACCCCTCCCCCTTCATAGGGACGAAGCCAAGAAATTATTCTAAGAGGGCAAGAGATAAATCATAAATTTTTTAGAGTCTAAAATATAATTTTACTATTATATTTAATTATAATTTTATAAATTTCAAAGGGTCTAAAAGTACATATTTGCTATTTTTGAAGGCGAAGGTTACTGTCTAAAAAACAATTGGTTTCATATGCATGTTTGAATATATTTTCTTTGTGATAATTTAGTATTCGATAATAATATTATCGATTAAATTTAGAGTCGAGTCGAATTGAATCTTTAAATGATAATAAAATTCTACTAATACTATTTTTTCATCCTCAAAATTTAAACTCGAAATATTAATTAAAAAACATTAAATTACTTTTAACACTCTACGCTGGTATAATTAAATTAATTTTTAAATATACTTGAAAACTTATTTCACCAAAAAAAATATGTACTCGAAAACTTTTAAGATTTTCATTATTTTCATAATTAGCACAAACTTTTTTCAATTGTATTTTCTAGAAAATAAACAACCAATATTTAAATTCAAAGTTTTTTCATTTTTTCCTTTTAAATTAATAGTTTCTGTATTTGAGTTTAATTATATGTAAAATTGTTTTTAATATAGTGTTTAGAACTACTAGTAATTCATTCTCAATCTATAAATAGAATAATAATATGCTTTAATACACTTAAATCCACAAATTTCTGCATTTATAATAATTCGGATCACTTTTCTACATTTAACTTCACAGTCTAACTGATGAAAATTATGGAAATTTTATTATTTAATAAAGAAATTATAGATTGATTTGACATTTAAAAGTTAAAATTATGGATAACAAAGAAAAATGGGTCACTAAAAACTTATCTGTAAACAAAGTTTTGAATATTTAATATTTCAGTTATGCAAAAAAAAAATTATTATTTTAAATTAATATTTAAGTTATATAATTAAATCACAATCACTAAAGATTTTAATAGATATATCCTTATCCAAAATTTGGAAGGTTTTCTAGAAAATCAATGTTTCAGGGGATAATTTGGTTATAAATTTTTTAAGGTTTAAATATAAAATTAGTCCTCAAATTATTTTGTCCATATATAAATTATCAAATTCAGCAATACCAATTAATAAAAATATGATATATGGCATATTTTTATTGGAAGTCGTAAATAAATTTAGATAAAATTAATAGTTTCATACCAATTTAAGGATGGTTGGATCTATTGAATTTACTGTCTCTTTAAATGTGCAGTGAGTGAATTTGCGATTTGTGTGAAAATAATAATGGTAGTGAAATTAAATACTATAATGTAAGATAAAAAAAATTTAAACTTATCACACTGGAAATAAACGTCCATCCAAAAGGGTCCTAAATTAACCAAATATTTATGTGTTATATTACACTTATTATATGTTATAAATATATTTAAAATTGTTTCAAATATTTATTTAAAATAAATAAAATAGTATATATTAAAGTTAATTAAATTGATATTTTTAATTATAAAATTTAATAACCGATTAACTTAATCTATTTTATTGTTCTTTAGTCCAAAACTCTAAATTTTTTTCTTGAAGTCATTTGTTTTTTCTATTTCGTTTAGATCAGTGACGATGCCAACCTCTAAATTAGCTATCGCCCATCTTTTTCTCCATTCCACTAACTCTCTCTTCTTTTCTTTTTTTCATTCACTCCATATATTTTCTCTATTTTTAATTTATAGATCTATTTTGTGAGTATCTTTTATGTCTCCACAAGTTGTGATGGACAAATAATGTTGTCTTCCATCATTGAAACTCTACCGACCACCGGCAGTTTCTCTTGGGAAGTGGTTGTTTCTTCATTGGCTTTTTAATTTGTTTATATTTTGAGAGTATTTAAGAATAATAAAAAATTTCACTAGTCAATTTAGACTTGTGTTGTTTTAAGTTTAATTTTTTTTCCATTGTTTAATAAGTCCTGACTTTTAAAAGTTTTTGTTTGCTCTTGTATCACCTTTTTTAGTCTTATTTATGCATGTAGCCTTGTAGGATACTCATTTGTTTTGTCTATTTTTGTCTGTCACTTTGCACCATTTAAGGCCAAATCTCTTATAGTATTAAGTGCTTAGAATCACTTCAAATATATCATGCTTAAGTTGTGACAGAATCAATTATCAACGTGCCATAATGTTCTATTAGTGCTGAGGTTGAAGCATTTGTTATGTTGATAGAGCTTGTCCTTTATTGCCTACTATGGATGTTTGTTATTTTTCTCTCGAATTGTACAATGTTAACAAAATGAATAATGAATTTCTTAAAAAAAACTCAATCTATTTTAATCAATTACATAACTAATTCTGCCTTAATAATAGATTTAACCGAAAATAAAAAATATCAAAATATTTTACTAAATCGATTTTGATTTTGCTCATCCTCTTTATTTTTTATATTTTTATAAATTAATGTAATTTTAACTTTTATAAATCTTAAAGAATAAGACAAAAAGTAATGAAAATAGGAATAAAATGAAACATAAATAGTAAATTAATTATTTCCGCTGAACATAGTACAAGAAATTAAGGTCATAATTATTGACTTATTGTGTCGTTTTTCGTCTACTTGAAACAAAAATATCTGAATGTTGAGGTAGAGATTTTAATGGAGGAATTTGATTAAATTAGTAGTTTAATTTAATCAATGTATTATTAAAAATATTCAAATAAAGTTAAATTAGAATAGAGTTAATATTTAATATTTACAAATTATCATTTATTGTTTAGTAAAGTTAATATTTTTAATGTTTTTATGGTATTGAAAATAAAAATTTTTGTTTGGAATTGAACTGTAATTAAATAGTAATAATTTTCAATATACTTTTTGTACAATAATTATTAACTCTGTTGCATTTTGGACTTATTTGATTTTTTTAATAATATAATGACTAAATTAATTTATTTAATAATAAATGGACTAATTTGATTCGGTCCCTTTAATACAGGGACCTCTCAAGTACTTTAATCATAAAAATCGTAGCAATCAAAATTTCAATTGATTTATCTTAAATTTGAACGTTAAATTTAGGTAGAATTAGAGATGGCAATGAGATGAATTGAGACGAGGCGGTTTTTTGCATGCTTCAATCTTGACCCAATATATCACTAACATAAGCCGACCTCGATCCAATCCAAAATTAAACTTTAATTTATTTGCCTTGAATCTGGTTGAAAAAAATCAAACGTATACTCAATCCAACCTAAACTAACTTGAAATATCACCATTTTTAAAGTTTTTAAATGTTTTCTTTATCAAAATAGAATAATTTTTTTTATTTTTAATTAATTTTAATGATGCTATTAATTTTTTCGGGTATAATTATGTAAAAAAATACCAATATAAAATTTATCCTCATATATTTAATTATTATATATAAAAAAGGTGTTGGTAATTATCCTGGGGCAAAACAGGGCGGACTAGTTTTTTTAAATCCAATCTTGACATGATTTAATTAATTGAAAAATTAAATTTTCCCGATTCATCTAGAAATCCAATTTTTAAAAAATTTAACCCTATTGAATAGGATCAAAACTAATTTGGAATTTTTTGTCATTCATATTTTAAATATATGAATTAACAATTTAGATTTGACATTTAGAAAAAGAAAAAAAAACAATCTTTCTAGATTTTAATGAGTAGATTTAAATTGATCATGTGTATAAATTTTAAACCATGTATTTTAAAAAGTTATTTTACCTAACATCCCCATACTTCATTTATATTTTAAATTGGATATTAAACTTTAAAATGTTCTAATTAACTTCTCAAAGAATTAAATATTATATCCATCATGTTCTTATATTGTCCTAGTTGACGATATAGGCATGAAATATCAACTTCAAATACCTCACTATAGCATTCATGTTTAAAATACATCTATTAAATTGTAAACATATGCGTATTTATCACATGAATAATTTGGATTCGACATGTTAAAGTAATAGAAAAGATAGCTAGAGTAATTTGGATCCATAGAAATTAGGGAAAATCCTTAACACAAGAACAATAACTTCAATTATTAATGTTGGAGATCGGCCCGATTAAAGAACGAACAAGTAAAAATAGCGAAAGAAATTGAGAAATTGAACACACAGATTTAACGTGAAAAAAAAAATACGGAACGAAGAGTACAAAGATGAAAATGAAAACTAAAACCCGAAACTCAAAAAACCCTCAAAACGTAAACATAAAATTCTCTAATGGGTGTATATTTTAATATTGTAAAAGGGCATATTTATAAGCTAAATTATGCTAATATATATTAAATATATTATACTAATAAATATAAATATTCTAAAAATATATATTTTTTATTTAACTTAATTTATAAATAATTTCTTAGAATTTAAACCACAAAACTCTAACAATTAAAAATTTAATTGACTACCCGATGAACAACATTTTAAAAATTTCTACCAAGCCTATCCCCTTCAATATTATACTTGAACACAGCACCAATAACCCCAAAATTCCACCCTTTGTAATGTGTTTGTTTGCATTTGACAGTTTTCAGTAAAGAAATGAAATTTACTACAAAGGTACACAACACTAAGTAAAATTAAGATAGTTGATTCCCAGCTGGATCTGCCCAGTTGTGGAGCCTTTTCTTTCTCTCTCTCTTCCCCTCACCTCACATGTCCCCATCAGCTTTTTCCATTACTTTTAATTCATTTATTTTATTCAGATTCCAAAACCCATTTCTTTGTTAATCTTAGATTTTTTTTTTAATTTCTCCTAATATTTTAATTCATTTTTTCATCTATAAATCAACCCTCCATTCATTCAATTAACTCTTCTACTTTTCCTTCCCTTCCTCATTACTCCCTTTTCATTTTTTCTTCTTCCTTTCCTCTTTAATCCAAAAACCAAATTCTGGGTTTCTCTTCTTTGAGTTCAAAATCCATTACCCGTCATCAAAAATCCCTTCTTTTCTCAGTTCAAAAAAGCTGCCTGCTTGGTGTTGTTGATATTGCCTCAACCAACCATTCTCAAAGTTTTCTTTTTATATAAATTTCCAAGTTTTTGTTTTTCTAACATCTTCATGCTCAATCTTCTGTTCTTGATGTTTGAGATTCATGTCTCCAATTCTCAGTGAAATATTCTTTTCTGGGTTTATGATCAATTCTACATTCATTCGAAGGACCCAACTCGTTCAATCTTTCTCAGTTGTTTTCCTTTACTGGTTGTACTACGTTTCATGATTTTCTAGCCCTTTTTTTCTTTCAAGTTTTGTATCTCTCTATATATAATAAATAAATAAATAAATAAATTCAACTACTATAATACTCTGCTAATCTGCATATTATTCATCTTTTATCTACTACTTTCCATGGCTTCCTCAAGTGGTACATCATCAGGTTCATCAACCATGGTCACAAACTCAGGCTCCGATGAAGATTTACAAGCATTAATGAACGAAAGGAAGAGGAAAAGAATGATATCCAACAGGGAATCGGCAAGGCGGTCAAGGATGAGGAAACAAAAGCATTTAGATGATCTCATGGCGCAAGTTTCCCAGCTACAAAATGAAAATCACCAGATTTTAACAAGGGTGAGCATCACCACACAGCGTTACTTGAACGTGGTGGCTGAGAACTCGGTGCTTAGAGCTCAAGCCAACGAGCTCAGCCACAGGTTACAGTCGCTCAGTGATATCATTGATTCCTTAAATGGATGCAATAACAACATTGGTGGTGCTGACAGTGGTGGTGATTGTGGTGGTTTTAATGTTGCAATGATTGGTTTCAATGAGATGGTTGATCATAGCTTTATTAACCCTTTCAATTTGGCTTACTTGAATCAACCTATCATGGCTTCTGCAGATAATAACATGTTTCAGTATTGATCTTCATGAGCTTATTGATATATATATATATATATATATGATCAAAGGGGGTTAAAGTGGAGGAGATTTCAATTGAGGAAAGATCATGGTGTTTTTAGTGTTTTTTTGGGGTTTGGTTTTTAGAGTATTTTTAATGATTATTAGTAGTAGGGGAATCGTGCTTATTGGGGTTTGATTTGTATAACCTATCCAATGCAAAGCAAAATATTATTAACGTATTTTGAGGTTTTAGTTTTTTTTTAATTTTAATTTTTAAAATTATAATTATTTCTTCCTTTAATTTTTTACACACCCACACGCCAAGTTAAACTATCATACAAGCATAGCTTGCGAATTGATCCCACGAACTTAAGGGACATGGTGAAACTGAATAATCATTATAAGTACGGATCTGAATAATTAATTTAACAACTAATTAAATTTTAATTAACATTAATCGAAATAAATTTAAAAGAAAACCAATTCGTTTAGATAGATTGGACCTCATCTTAAAATCTAAAAAAATTTAAAACCAAAATTTATTATTTCTTAATAATAAATGTTTTGATTTATATAATCTAAGGTTAAAGTATTTGGAAAGTCTTTGTATTATAGAGATTGTATTAAATTAGTCTTTATATTATTAAAAAGAATAAAATAAATTCAAATTATAACAGAGTTAATATTTACTGTATAAAAAATATCTTGAAAATTACAGTTCAATTTCATATAAAAAATTTCATTTATAAAACCATAAAAATTTAAAAATGAATAACTCTATTAAATTACAATTAAATGATATTTTTTAAACAATAAATATTAATTCTATTTGAATTTAGGATTATTTAATTATTTTTAAAAATACATGAAATAAAGAAATTAATTTGATTATGTCATAATTTGATTATTTTTAATAGATAATAAAATAAAAATGCTATGTAAAGTAAGCTTTGTTGTGGCTTATAAATGAGTTGTTTTCAATTTCAACTTTTGTTCTTTTGTTGAGACTTAATTTCATGAAATATCAAAGAGGTCATAATTCTTGGCGTCAAACCTTTTTGCTTTCTTTTGTTTTACTTATTTTCTTCAAATGCTAAATAATTATATGTTTATATGTGAATTTTGATTTAAATTAAAAATTTTATTTTGAGAAATTCGAGTTTCATCAAATGTAATTTAATTTAATTATTAAAAAAAGTTAATAATTCAAACTCGAGATGATTAAAACTTATAATAACTAGAACTCAAAATTATCTAAATAAACTACTTAAAATGACCTAATCTTGAGTGTCAAATCCAAAATGATCCGGAAAAAAAAGTGATTGGCAACCCCAGATGATTTAAGCCCAAATTTTTTTGAAACTAAAATAATACAAACACGAAACAATCTAAATATGAAATGATCCAAATTCAAAAATTTTAAATTTAGGTTAATCCAACTCGAATTGACCCTATATAAAATTAACTCAACCCAACTAATTTTTTCAAATTTTATAAATAATGTTAGTAGAACGATCGCAAAGTAATAAGAAAAGAAAAATAAGAACACACAGGTTTTAAATAGAAACCCTTTCGAGGGAAAAACTATGGGTAGAGGAGAATAAATTTACTAATGTTGAAAAACAAATAATACAAGAGGAGTTCCAACCTATTTAAGGTTGAAAATCCATATTCTAATCAAAGTCAAATAGTAGAAGTATAGTTCTATACAGACACAATTTGAGCCTACGATCTTTGGCCTTTCGCCTCTACAAATCTCCTTATTTTGCCAAACAAATGATAAAATTCGGATCACATAATCTCTAACAAACATATATCAATCAACTATAATCAAAATCAAACACTAAAAATATTCAATTGAATTAATATGGGAGCTGAGCAAAACCGGACAGTGACTCCCTTGTTTTTTTGTGAGTAGTTCAACAGTTAATGAACTCGTGATTGTAAATTAATTAAATGGAATCTCAATTACTTTGCAATGAGATAACATCTGTATTTAGTTTCACACTTTCAAATTTTAATCATTAAATTCCTTTAAACTTTTGTATCATACCATGAAAGTACAAAAAAACAAAAAACCAACATCAAATAACATCTTAGCTATCGGTATTGGTATTATTGCTAGTGCAGGAAGATGTAGGTTTGAGTATGATGAAATATATTATCCTCCTATTCAAGGGTTAGAAAGGAACTATGGATAGTTAATTCTACGCATTATATAAAAAAAAAAAACAGATATGATAAAAACCTATAATGAGATTTATGTTAAAAAAACCCTCAAATTTTAATTTAATTCATATAATTATTTTTAAAGGATGATATTTAATAAATATAAACTTTGGATTTTTAGCATTTTTAATCAAAATTTTAATTTTAATTCTAAAATTTTGTCATTAAGTTGGAATTTAATTATTTTTTTGTTGTGATTGTGTATTGATACCATCCCATCAAATTGGAACATTAAAAAAAGTGTATAAAAGAGAGAAAAACAGCAAATTAAAAAGCTGATTAAATATATTTTTATAAATAAAAATATAAGTAAAAGCTATCATGGATTTAAAGTTAAAAAATAAAAATAAATGGAAAAAAAAGGACATGATTTTGTAATAGTGGGAGGTGTTTCTTGCAAAAGCTAGAACTTTTGAAACTCAGTTGCACGTGCAGGGGACAACAATGTCTTCGGCAGATGACTAGATGTTGCTCAATCACGTGAGAAGATACCTAAACAAGAAAAAAGGGTTAATTTCACTGAACATCCTTAAAATTATGGTCTAAATTGTAATTTTTCTTAAACTATTAGTATTACATCAATTAGGTTGCTATTGTTTTATGTATTAAAAGTCGGAGACATGTTTTGAATATACTTTATATTAGATCCAAAATAACTTTCAATGGCTAGATTGAAAGAGGAACCCCTAATTTATACAATATCGATACTTCGAAGAGTCAATCAGAATATTTTAAAATTTAAGGACTAATTTAAAATTTAGATGATAGTTTGTGGGCACATCAAATTCAAACCCATTTTTAGCACCTATACTAATAGGTAGGCTGATACTATATTAATACTTTGAGAACATAATTAAAATTATTTAAAATATAGGGATCAATTTATAATTTAGTTCATAATTTGAAAAACATCCAATCTAAATTGAAATTTAACGCTAAAATAGATAGCTAAGCTAAAGAAAAGATTTTATTGAACTCAATTAGAATGTTTCAGAGTTTAGAGATCAATTTAGAATGTGGCTGATAGTTTGAGGACAATTGGTGGAATTAATCCAAAAATTAATTAAATACCAGCTAGCATTGAATATCAATTTTTCCAAGGTTTGCCTGTGCTAAAAACTGTGGATGTTTTTATTGGGAATTGAAGCCAATGAATTTAATTAAATAATAAAAATTAAATTCCAAATAATAATAAAAAAAACCCCAAAATTTGGCAAAATGGGCTCCATGAAATAACCTCTGATTTTTATTTTTTTTTAAATTATTTTTAAAAATGGAGAAATAAACTAGAGGCTCTAATTTTCTTTACATTCCCATAACTTTTTTGCAATTCCACATGAGGAAATTGAAAACAAAACAAAACAATTGAACATTTTTTGACTTTAAATGCCAAACTTTTTTCCTTATGCCATGTATAAATTACACATTAGTCCCTAAACTTAAATTTGTTTGATTTTAGTCATATATTTTTTCAAAATTTGAAATTTAAGTTATTACCCAAATAATAACAATTAAATTTGTTTGGTGAAAATTTACAATATTAATCTTGTACTATACATAAGTTGTGATTTAGTCTCCATTCTATAATTTATATATTTTTTGTTTACCGCATGAACTGTTGAAAATAAAGAAAATTAATTTAATGAATTTAACATCTCTTATTTAGTTATCACTCGAATTTTTTTTTGGTAGAAAAGAAACAATAACTATGCGATTACATCCACGGGCGTCTTTACCACGGCTTTATTACAATCGTCTAACATAATGTCCTTTACTGTCTCTGGAGGAGCAACAAACAATTATAAATTAGTAAGTCAAGTGGTTATTTTAACCATGCAATCTGCAACTTCATTCTAAGATCTCGACACATAACGTAATCGAACTTCCCACTCTTGATGCATCATTTCATGAATCAAGCGTAATTTCACCATTTTAGTACTGGTAGCGTTACCAGTCAAAAAAGATTCAACCAGCAGCGCATTATCATAGTTCGACAATTTTTAGTCACATAATAAAGTTTAACCTAATTTTTTTCTAACAGTAAATTAAAAATAAATGCTAAAGACCCTTTGGGTATGATTTCTAGTCACATAATCTAATGTTGATAATACATATATACCCTTTGCCATTTTTTTTTGGTAGAAAAGAAACAACAACTAAGCGATTACATCCAATGACCTCTTTATAATGTCAAGGCTTTATTACAATCCTCTAACAAAATGTCCTTTACTGCTTCCGGAGGAGCAACAAACAGCTGTAAAATAGCAAATTGATTGACCATTTTTGCCATGCAATCTACAACTTCATTCTAAGATCTCGACACATGACATAATCGAACTTCCCACTCTTGATCCATGAACCAAGCATAATTCTACTATTTTAGTACTAACAACGCTACCAATAACTAAAGAAAATTCAACCAGCAGCGCATTATCATAGTTCCATAATTTTTAGTCACGTAATAAAATTTGACCTAAAATTTTCTTACATAAAATTAAAAATAAATGCCAAAAACCCTTTGGGCATGATTTTCAGTCACATAATCTAATGTTGTTAATCATAGTTCCGTAAGCACTTGTGACACTAATTAATTAATTTTTAAGGTATAGATTGTTGTAGACGCAATCAATAATTAAAACAAAACAAAAGAAAATATATTAATTTATTTGATTAATTTTAAAAAAGTTCTAAGAAGCCCTTTGAAAATGACATAAGCACGCTTGTGTCAAGTTGTCTTAAAAATTAAAGTGGGTGACATAGGATTAATTAGGAGTTAATTTGGATCACAATTCAAATCATGCCACCAACTTTACATCATAACTTCAATTAAATTGTGATTAAGGGTTATGTTTTTATCCAATAATTACGATAAATGATTACTTTTAGGAGTGGAAATTGAATTATATAATTTTTTAGATTTTAAAATGTCATTCGATTATATATTAACTTATAAATTCATTATTTACGAGGAGACTAAACAATTTATATATATTGGGAGGGAGCAAGGACCCTCCGAGAATGAATTTAAGACTGAGCATGAGCAAATCCAAAAAAAAAATTTAGAGTCTAAAATTAAAATGATAAAATTTTGAGATGTTAAATATAAATTTTATCATATATTAATTTATAATTTTATAATTTTTAAAAAATATTAAATTAATTTTTTTTCAATTTTGGAGACCCAAGCGTAATTTCATAAAAGATTATAATTTCAATTTTTCAAATTTCCAATTTTGAGACCCTTGCTTGGCCTTGTATTTGCCCTCTAAGAATGGGTAAAAGTCGGTTCAAACTAACTTAATCAATAATTTTTTATTTAATTGATTCGATGAATTCAGTTACGATAGTTGCAATGTTTTTTTTAGGAGGCTAAAATAAATTTTTACGGTTGGTTATCGATTATGATTTTCATAACCAAATCGACTGATTTCACAACTTCTATTATATATATGCAAATATAAATTTTTAATTTTAATATATATATATATATATATATTATCAAAACTCAAATCTAGTCCAATTTTATTTAATTAGATTAATGTTAAGTCATTAATTAACAACGATACTGATTAAGTTAATATCTAGTCCTGCTAATTTAAAACAAAGTAGAAAGGGTAGAAATTTGTTAGCAAGGCAAATTTATAAAAAAAATTTGGAGAGGTCGGAATTGTATTATAAATTTTGAGAGGTCAAAATATAATTTTATCGTGTATTACTTATGATTTCATCATTTTTTTTATGAGAACTAAACATTTTTTTCCGTATAAAAGGCCAAATTGCAATTTTATCATATATAAATTTATAGTTTAATGATATTTTAAATGACTAGAATGTAATTTTCTATTTTTGAAGGGAGGCAATGCCTGACTTGCCCCTTTGCATCCGACCATGTTTTCTAGAATATTAATTTATATAAGATGGATAATCGAGGACTACTATGTAAATTTGAAAAAATAAATCAAAGAAAATTTAAGTCAAATTAGTTCAATTGACATTGTTGTTAGTACAGTTTCATACAAGACGTGAATTTAAATGTGCTTAAATATATAATATCATTTATTTTAAATATTTTGAAGATTATAAGTAATTTAGAAATTATAAAAAAAAGTAATTTCTTAAAATATTTCTTTTCTTTTCAAAAATATCCAACAATATTTAACTTTTTCAAAAAGACAATATTTTTAAAAGTAAAAAGTAAAAAGAAGCACCATGAAACAAAAGAATCCCATTCTTTTATTTACTTTTGTTTCCACATAAAATTATATTTCACTAAAAGCTTGACAAGGAAAAAGTTTAAAGTATATTAAAATTATAGAAAGTCGTGTCGGGTTCAATTTTTTTAATATTAATCTTGTTATAGGTTGTTATTCGGGGTGAAATGAGAGGCTGGCAATGACTGACACCCTAAAATGAAAAATTACACTTTGGCTATAACGGCTTAAATTCAGTAATATCGGAATAGTAATTTTGTAACCACAAATTTGAGTTAAAAAAATATATTTTAATATTATTGCATGATATGTGATATGATAGGAAAGTCATATGGAAATTTTGATAGAAAAATTTTATCGATTTAATGATTTACTAGAAAAGGGATTAAATTGAATAAAATGTGAAAGTTGAGTGCTAGATGTTAAAAGGACCAAATAGTTATGAAACTTGAAATTATAGGTCCTTATACGATAATTAGATCATCAATTAAAAGATTGGAAAATATATTTGGTGATTCATCCATGAAATTTGAGAAAATGGCTAAAGACTAAATTGGAATTAAGTAAAATAAAAGATGATAATTAATTACATGGAAAATATCATCATCTTTATTCATCTTCATCCCCAAATTTGTATGGAAACCCTAGGATAGAGGAAGAAAACTTTCTTGGCTTAATTGGTAAGTTCCTATGTCCCGTTTTTAATAATTTTGATATTTTTAGAATCGGTATAACTTGCTCTCTCTAATTTGGAGATTAAATTGAAGAGTTAGTCAAGTATAAATGTAACGCCCCGAATTTTGGCCTAGAAGTAATGGGCCTTGAATTTGGGATCGATTAGAAGGTGGTTTTAAATAATTTAATTGTGTAAAAAAATAGAATTGCATGTTTAGTTAATAATTAGGTGTTTTAGGAAGGCAAGGTAGTGGCGTCGGTATGGACTCTAATAGGAAGTGATCAGGAGAGAATTTTAAGGTATGGATAAAGGAGAAAAAGTAGGAGATTGGGAGAGGGGAAGTGATGGTGCCGAATTGGACTTTGGGGAAGGCTAGGTTCGGCTATTGGCTATTTAATGAGTGCCGAATTTCATAGTAGGGTTTTCCTTACTTTCATATAGTTTCTTTTCTCTCCTCTTGCCGAATTCTTCTTCTCCCCTTTGTTCCATCTTTTCCGAATTTTTCCTTTGCCAAATAGCCATCTATTGTTTGCCGAAACCATTAGTAGTTCCCTTCTTTTTCTTAAAAGCCGAATACCTGTGGTTTCTTGCCGATTTCTTTTCCTTCATCACTATTCGTCTTTGATTACCATCCTTAAGTTAGTGTTGAAAAGTCGATTGCTTAAACAGTAGATATCTAGGCCATTAGTTTGAAGGCCGTTAGTTTGAAGGATGTTATATATGTAGGGTGTAGCCAAGTTACTCGGTGGCTTGAAAGCCTACGGTGGATCCATGGTCGTCAAGCGATTATGCGATCCTCAAAACACTTCCTCCGTATCATCAAAACCCACCCAAGTGTAACATACAATTCATAAATGCATCATACACATTTTCACACATTTTCACATATTAAGCACTTAGGGGTATTTTGGTCATTTCACTACCCAGTGGTATTTTCGTAAATCTACCCTACAGGGGTATTACGGTACTCCTACCCTACGAAGGTGTTTCAGTAGTTCTACATTACAGGGCATTTTCGTAATTCTACCTTAGAAGGGTATTTTTGTAATTTTATCCTAGAAGGGTATTTTCGTAATTTTCTTAATGATACAGATTTTAGTTATTGTTTTTAGCCCATCAACAAGTCCTCGCGGCTAAGATGAACGAACACTATGCACCAGGTAGGATTCAAGAGAAGAGGATGTGGGTCACTCGGACCGCTTAAGTACCAGGCTCTTTCATGATCCAATCCTAGACATGCATATGTCGGTTGCCACACCTTAGTCTATTGACTTATCCACAGACATGTTTATTACTTAGATAAATTTCTCAAATTAAACGTGGTTTGAAATAACATTATTATGTGGGCGTTTTTGTTTAAATATGGGCTTTCATTTTAGACTTAACATGAACTTGAATTTCTAAATCTCAAACTTAAGTTTGTAAAAACAAGTAAATTTTCTACTGAACATGTTCTTAAATGAGTAAAGTCGTTTTGAAAAATAATCCTTTCAATGTGACATCGCCAGATTCGGCCATAACGTCTGGGCCGGGTTTGGGGTGTTATAATAAAAATTATGCCATGGATGAATATGCTGAAAATTGAAAGTTTGTGGTAGAAAATGAAGGTTGTTAGTAATAAACAACTTTTACAAAGTGATTTTGGATGAAATTGCAAAAAAGGACTAAATTGTAAAATGGTAAAATTCAAAGAAAAATTTAAATTTTTGTGAAATATATGTGCTGTAAATGATACATATGAAATTCAGCTAGGCTGGATAGAGGATTAAATTTCATGAATTTTATTTTCCGAGCCTAGGGACGAAATTAGAATTAATGAAAAGTTTAGGGGCAAATTGGTAATTTTGCCTAGATCATAAATTGAATGAAATGGGATATAAATTGATTGAAATTAATGATTTAATTCATTTATATAGATTCGAACAATACAAATACAAGATTAGATCGAGGCAAGGAGAAAGTCTCAGATTAATTGATTTTCAAACACGAACTATTATCAAGGTAAGTTTGTGTAACTTGAATTTAATTTTTATAAATTGCTTGTAATGCATGAATATGTAATATGAATGGACAATGAATGGAAAATAATGAAATGTTTGATATACTTGATGAAAAAGGGAAAATAAATTCTGGTTGAATAAAGAGGAATTCGATGGATCAATGAAAAAATGAATATTACATGTGACATGAAAAGGATTTAGGATTTAGCCCGGACGGATAATCCTAATATAAGCCCTCCCGATGAATATGATACTGAATGGATTTAACCCGGACGGGTAATCCAAAGCAAAACTCTATAGAGTATTTGCCACTGAAAGGATTTAGCCTAGACTAGTAATCCTGACAAAACTCATTAAGCATATGTTATAGGGGATTTAGCCTGGACTCGTAATCCCACTGTATGAAATGAGATTTGGGAGTGTGCTCTCTGACATGAGTAAATGTGATTTGACAAAATATGAAATTGTACACTATAAGTGTACTACTGAGTATCCATCAAAATTTCGATAAATTCAACGAGATAAATAGAAAAATGGAAAATGAAATATGAACATGGAAATGATGGATATATGAGAACAATGGAAATGATGAGCTCATCAATCATTTATCTATGTGTTGGAATGATATGTTATCCTTGAACTAACTCAATTTGTTGAGATTGTGTGTGATAGGATAATAATTTATTACTTGGATGCAGATATGTTTGATTTATATTGATAGAAACATATGGTAAGTTAAATTCTTGTTACATGAGTTTACTAAGCACTAAGTGCTTACTCTGTTTACTTTTCCCTGTCTTATAGTGCTCGGAGGCTCAGAAGGTCAGAGATTGGTTGGAGCTTGATCACACTATCAACCCAAACATTTTCGTATATGTCAATGCTTTATTTTGTGGTAATGGCATGTATAGGCTAAACTTAATATTTTGAGTTTTGAAATGGATGGAGGTGAACTTAGTCATTGGTATGGCTATTGTTAACATGATTTTGGTATAATTATGAAGTAAATGATATGAATAACATGTATGGTTATGAGATAAGTTGGTCTCAAATGTGCATGAGAAAATATGGTTATGGTATGATGAATTTGGTTGAAAATCATATATGAAATTGCTTGGATGGCATTGGGATGATTTGGTACAGGTATGGGATGAAAATGGGTGAAAAATTAGGCTTGAACATAGCCTTATTTTGTCCACATGGGTAGACAAACGGGCATGTGTCTAGGCCGTGTATGACACACGGTCTATAACATGAGCGTGTAGTTCGGCCGTGTATCCCTTGCATCCAAAATTTGCAAAACAAAAAGCTCAAAATTGAGCACACGGACAGAGACACGGGCGTGTGTCTCAGCCGTGTGAGGCATACAACCTAATACACGGGCGTGTCTCCTGGCTGTGTGAATCTTGCACCTATTTTTGAAAGTTCGAAATAACTACACGGCCTAGCACATGGGCGTGTGACTTGGCCGTGTGAGATCATTTTGCTCATGGTATCCGAGTTAGAGAGTTACACGGCCTAGGGACATATGCGTGTGAAGCCACGCGGCCTGAAGTGAGGTAAGTCACATGGGCGTGTTGGCCATACGGCCTGACCACACTGGCGTGTCCCTGACTCACACGGTTGTGTGACCCTTATAAATGAGAAAAATTTTAGGATTTTACGAAAAATTCCCTATGATTCTGATTTAGTCCCGAATCGGTCCTAATGCGTGTTTTGGGCCTCGAGAGCCCAACTAAAGGATTTTAAATATTATGTCGAAAAGTGAATAGTAGATGACTTAATTAATCGAAAATTGTTCTTTAAACTTCGGAAGTGCCTCGTAATCCTGTTCCGGCGACGGATACGAGTTAGGGGTGTTACATTGGCCTCCCCTAAAAATGATAAAAATTTAATTTAATCCTTTTTTAAATTATAAAGATATATGCTATTAAAATGGTGAAATTACATTTTTACTATCATAAATATTACAATTTAATTTCGCTCCCTCTAAAAAGATTTCTAGCTTTATCCCTGTTCTTATCATATCTGCTTTTTTTGATGTAATGCCTAAAACTATCCATAATCGCTCCCCAATCATTAAATAGGAGGATAACGCGCTTAAATGTACTCGAACCTACATCCTCCTGCACTAACAATAATACTGATGTAAATTGAGTCAAGGCTCAATCGGCTGGTGCCAAATTTAATTAATTACATAAATAACTAAAAAAAAATTATGTTAAAAATAATCAAAATTACATTGAAGGTTATCTAAATTAAAAACATTCAAATCATACAAATAATTATTTTTATACAATATTAGGGTGAAGTGATCGACACATCAAATAACTATTAATATTATATTAATGTCTTATTTTTAGAAAATTTGAAATATTATATTAATGTCATCAAAATGGTATTTATGCTTTCGTATTAAATATCGTAGAACATCTTGTGGTGATAATTTAGCATATGATAAATTGCTTTATGAAATGGGTAGATTATAGTCCCTGTAAGTTAGATTAAATAGTAAATTAGTTTTTATTTTTTTACAAAATTCATCCATTTGTAATGTTAAAAATTGGCATGGCTGACCTGATAGTGTTATGTGGCGTGTCACATATACCTCATGCTGACACACATGAACCAATTTTTAACAATAGAAACAGATATAATTTTAAACAAAAAGACTAGTTTACTCTTTAATCTAATGTACAAGTACTAATTTGTCCATTTTTTTAGTAGAAGGGGTAAAATGCAACCTGACTCATAGTCCAAGAGCTTCCATGGTATTTTTACCCAATTATGGAATAAATTTATTGCTTTATAAAATAATATTTATTTCTTTATAAAATAAATGAGTTTTTAGTAAATTCAAAACTAAGTTAAAGACTTGATTAATGAACGACATAAACTCAATCAAAAGCATTACATGTAGACCAAGATATTTTTATTTAATTTATAATTAATTTTAATTTTTACATAACATAATAAATAAATTTAAAATAGTTAAAATAACTTAAAATTATTATATAATTTTTTTAAAATATCATATAAAATTGAAAATTATTCTTTTAGAAATATTTATGAACTTGTTTTGAAACATTACTGAATAAATGTCCAAAAGTCATAAAAGATTTTATGTTGTAAAAATAAGTGCAAAAATTCAAATCCCAAAATTAGTATGAAAAAAGTTCGAGAATCAAATTAACATGGATGGTTTGAGAAATTCAAAATCTCGACTAAATTGAATCGAACTCACCAATCACCCGTAGCCATTGATACAATAGATACAATATGTATTTAAAATTTGATCCACATGTTCTAAATTTCCTTTACATCAAATCCGAACTTTCATAGAATACCAATGATACTTTAAAATATAAATTATAGCATTTTAAAATTTGAAGTTTAAACATCAATTTTGTTATAGTTTGATTTTTTTTAAACAATCTCATTATATGTTCCGATCATATCTGTTTCTTTTACACAATGCTTAGAACTACCTATCGTACTTCCCCAACTCATAAATAGGAGGATAGTGCACTTCAACGCACTTGAATCTATGTACTCCTACATTAACAAGAATACCAATATCAATCGAGTTAAAAATAAATTTGCATTTGATTTAGAAAAAGCAGCTAAATTTTAAGGTGAAATTTGATTTATATAGATTCTAAAAGCATGTGGCCAACCATGTTTTTGTACGTGATCCGATGAAAAAGGTGTCTTGTAATGTTTGGTTTTTGTTTTTGAGGTGGTGAGATTAATTAGTATTAATTAATGTGGGTGATGAATGGTAGGCAGTGATATTCCAAGACATTGTCGACCTAATATTAAATAATTTTTATTTAATAAAACGACAAAAAACAAAAAGAGTCTTAATTGAGAATGATGTCTTATTTGTTGAGTATGAATGGTGGTGGGTGTTAATCACTTTTTAATTAAATATTAAACATTTCATTAAGTGAAGAGATTGAATGGTCCATGGTCAATTAGGGACCTTATTGCGAATTATAAGTTTTTATAATTTTATTATATAAAAATGTTAAAGTTTATGCTATTCTCAACATTGTTGTTATAATTGGATCAAATTAATAGCTTCAATTTGTTTATATAATTTAAAAAAGAATGACTCAAGACAAAAAAAATTGATTGATACAATTAGTAAAAAGAACTTTTCGATTCTTCTTAAATTCAACTCAAAAAAATTGAAGTAATTTAATTTCTGTCAATTTAAAAAAAAAGAATAATTAAAAATAATTAGTCACGACCAATTGTGCATAAATTTCGAGGTTTAATTTTCCATGTTTGGCCCCTTACAATTTTGAAGCTATTCTTCAAATTTTAGCATCCTATTAAGAGAAAGGAATAATTGTGTTTGGCCCCTTGGATTTTAAAATTTTATTTAAATACCATATTTTTTTAAAAGAATAGGGTAAATTTGTATTTGGTCCCTCTAGTTTTTATCCCTTAATTTATTATTTTATATAATAAAATTGGTAACAATTTTCGTTAAAATCATATCTATTTACCTTTTAAATCAATCAAATACATATTTACATTACTTATTGATTTAATATTCTTATTCTTCCGCCGAAAAAAAAAATTCTTATTCTTATGCTCATAATAAAGAAAAATAAAAACAAACCATTATAATATTTAATACAAATTATATACTAACATGATTCCCTTTTGCTTAACATAAAATTTTTTTATTTATATGAAATATAAAAAATAAATAAAATGATAAAATTCATAATTTTTTTAAAAAATTATTTGTGTAGCATCACGATTCTTAGATTTTATTTTTTGATATAATACTTAGAATTATCCATAGCTGCTCTCCAACCTTTAAATAAGAGGATAACTCACTTCAGCAAACCTACACGCACTGATAACAATACTGTTACAAACTAAGTTAAGATTCAATAGATTTATTTGTGTAAAATCTTAAATATTATATATCTAATAAGTTTTGGGCTATCCCTTTTATGTGGTTAAAGCCCAAAGAGAGTCTCTGGAAAAGCTAGAAATGGGATTTTTATGTATTGTTCCAAAGGGCTCACAAATTAAAAAATGGACCATAATTTTTTATTAATTGACCCTCTAAATCAAAATAAAATTTGGCCCAAAACTAGTTGGCATTTTGTTTGTTATTTGTTTCTGTTTAGGGCTTACGGTTTATGCCATTAAATGATATGATGGACTTTATCTTACGATTTTATAATTTTAGCCTTTCGTTGTTGTTTTGTTGAGCTTCCAAAATAGAGATGAGTCAAGAGGTGTCGGAGTTAAAGTTTTGAAATACTCTTCGATGCTTTAAGTATCTAGTTAAAATAATTGCGTTGTTGTACTTTAGGTCAAGTTAAATTTTAGTATATATAACAAAGTTTTTTGATTGCTCGCTTAGATTTGAAGGTTTGTCCTAAAGGTGGAAAAGTTTGGACAATAATATAGACTCAAAAAATAGGCTTAGACAAAAAATAAGGCTCGTTTTTTAAACAGTTCAGGCATCAAGTAGTTTTTTGGCTTGGGCCCAGCTCGAATCACATGCCTATATTTTTTTTTTGTATTTTTAATTTGTTGGAAAATATTTATTTTAATATTTTTATTGTATTTGATGTATTATATTTTTAAAACTTGTTTTCATATAAAAAATTATTACGATCGATTCGAATCGGGCTTGAGTTTAATATTTTGAATATGGGTTGAGTTTGAACAAAATTTTAGATTTAGTTTTTGAATCAAACTAAACTCAGGTCTAAACTTAACCCGACTCAACCCATGGATTTGGCAGCACATCTCTCATGTATCATGTTGAGCTGTGTAGATCCTTTTATTTATTAAACGAAGACATCACGTACCATGTAACACTACTTATGTTAGCCAATAGGTTAGTAATCTTTAAACCTTAGAGGGCCTATATCCATTTTATTTCATCAATAATTCGATTTAAATTACTTTAAAAATTTTAAGACTTAATGCATTCCGCTATTGTTCAACCATGTCTATTTTTTCACTGTTGATATTTAAATATTTTTTATTTTAAATTAATATTTAAATTATTATTCTGTTATTTAGTTCAATTTTTTTTGTAACAATATTAAAAAATTTACCTCGTGTCTCACGTGATACATTTTAATTGGCGTCAAATGATAATTAATTTTTTAACACTATTACAAAAAAAAATTAAATTGAATAACAGAATGATAATTTAAGTAATGATGTAAGACAAAAGACAGTTTAGATACTAAATGTTGACTTTGGGATGCTTGTAATATCCATATGTAGGTAGTATGTGCTAGGTGGAAGATGAATGTGTCAAAGGCACAACTGGCACCAATACTTTGTGATCTTTTTCAAACATATGCACTATGAATCTCACTGGACATTTTATTTTAATTAATTACAACATTTATTGAAAGGTGACCTTTCTTCTCCAAAAAGATATTTGTCATCACTTGCAGGTCTTAGGGTTCATTTTTAATTTTTTTAGGGCACAAAGTCATATATGCTCCAATTTGGTCCAAACTTTTCCATTTTCCCTTGAAACAAATTTGAATGTTTGAAAGATCAAACCATGGCCAAAGTTTAATATAAAGGGTTGTATGTCCAACATCTATCATATTCCAAATTTAATTGTAACTCAATTTATTTTATTATAAAAAATCATTAATTTAAATTTACGTAACTCAAACTCAAACGTAAAATAGTCTCAAATGAAAATGACTCGAATAAATAACTTGAAATAATTGAAACTTGAAGTTAATAAAATTTAAAATAATCTTAATATGTAATAACTTAATCCGAAATATCTCAACCCACGAAAAATTTAAAACCCGACTGATTCAACTCAAAACAGATTCCACCCATCCATCTTCAGTTACACATAATTCTAGCAATAAAAAGTAAGAGACTAGAAAACAAAATTGAAAAGATATATAGAAAATATATAAAATTAAAATATATGTTAAAATTTTGTATAGAATTAAGAAAATATATTTAAAAATAGCTATAAACATAAAAGAAAAGTATTTTAATAAATATATAATGATGATTATGGAACAAATTTCACTTAAAATGAAAGTTTTAATCGAAACCAATCCATCCCACCCTAAAACTTAAATATACACTTTTTTTTTTTATTTAAAAAAACGTCCCTATTGCATATCAAACCTAACTATTCGAGGTTTTTTTTAATTACACCCCTAATCTGAATCAATTTTTAAGTGCTTAATTAAAGCTCAAATACCATCATGAATATACATATATATATATATGTAAGTAACATCATACTCAGAATCCATTAAAGTAGAACCCTAAGCTGAAGATGTTCACATAAATTCAATTCCTTATACTTTTACTGTAATGTTAATCCAAACATATAATAATATAATAATCTAGTTCGATTAAAGTTATAGTTAATGATCAATTATTAGCATGATGAGGAGTTTACTTAATTCAAAGGAAGATATGCCCTAGCCCTAACATTATTTAGAGAAAAAAAGAAGAATAGATTATTACATATATATATATATATATATATATTCAGGCAGCCTCTTCTATCTGTTTCTCTTTATTCCCCACCACTGTCTGTTTTAGTTGTATTTGGTGTGTTGTCGTTGTCGTCAAGGATAATTGAAAGCACTAATCTTCCACAAAATATTATTTAAATACCAACCTAATTAAGCCTTTTTTGACATGGTCCCTAGGGTTTAGACCATGAAAATTCTCCCCTAATGGTCACACATTTTTGCATCTTCCCATTCTAGCCCCAGTAATCAATAGTTGATATCAATGGCTTGTTTAAGGGTAAAGCTAGTAGTGCGAGTTTGAAGGTTGGTTCAAGGATTTGAAATATTAGGTTTGGTAAAATTGACGTACGCAAAAGAAAAATAATAGGCTTATTTAAAATATGAGACAAATTTAACTCATTTTAGCCCATTTTCAAGTTTATAATACGTTATTTTATCTATTATGAAAAATTAAATATATTATATTATAATATAAATTTTAAAAATTATATTAAGTTAATTCTGTTTAGAATTTTAAAATATATATTATGATAGTAAATAATATATATAGTTACTAAATATTAAATAAAAATAATTATATTTTAAATTAAAAAAGTATGAGCGAGTTTAAACAGATTTGTATTAGTTATTTGCAAATATTAACGGGTTTTGACAAATTTTAAGACTCATTTTCAGGTTAAACCAGACTTGGACAATTATGTATGGTATTAATATTATATATAACTCTAGCTCGAACTTGACCCAACCCAACCCATGAATTCTGTTGATGAATTGTAAATAATAATTTAAACAAAGTGAACTCACCTTGATCATCAAATGAATTCTCATCTTTGATAATTATAGAGATGAAAGATTGAACATTTAAAAAAGATGAGAATTAAAAGCTAAAAAAATTAAGAACACCAAATCATGAGAGTTAGTGATGAGAGTTAGGTGAGATGACAATGGTCTCTCTTATCTTAATAAATGGTTGAGAGTTCTATCTTCGCTCGAGCAACTTTAAAACTTGTGATTAACATCTATCTCTTTAATGAGCCTGCAGAATGTAGAGTTATTTATTGGGCTCATTCCAATAAATGCCTTGGGAAATAAAAAAAAATTAATAACACCATGATTGACAATTTTCATAAAATATGAGGATCAAAATTTGACAAATTAGAGGGATTGCTGAATTTTTGCAAAGTAGAAGGGTAAAATTCATAATTATATCATTTTTTTACAATAAATGAATTATTGTAAGGTAAAATATACATATAGTCACACGATTATTAATAAATTTCTTTTATATCACTCAATTATGAAAAGTTAAAAAAAAATTATCTAACTTATTGGTTTTTTTTTTTGTCACTAGTCGCTAACGGATTAGAAACTATGGGTTCACATATTATAATGTGAGAAAAATTAAGGGTGTTTGAGTAATTTCCACTGACTTCCACACTAAGTACAGTTGATTTAATTAAGTATATAATCCACTAACTCATTAGACCAAGTGCCCCAACAAAAGAAAAGTGATCTTCTTTCACCTTTTTCTCTTTCTTTTGCTTTTGAATTTTTAAACCTAAAACCAGAAAAAAAGCAATAAGATTGCATTCTTCAAAATAAAATACAATCTATTTCTTGGTTCATATCCCTAAGGCTAGTTCCTAGTAGATGTAATGTTGATACCAATACAAATATATCCCCTTGTATTGCAAATTCCTTCATATATTCTCTCTTCAATGAAAAGAAAAACCCTACTTTGAAAAACATGCATAATCTCAAGAAGATTGTTCTACTTTCGTTCTTGGTTTCAACTTTTCTTTTATCAACTTCAATGGCAGGTGGGTTCTTTTTCTATATGTCTTTTGGTTGCAGCTTTTTAATCTCTCTGGTGCATGCCATGCACGCTTTGTCCACGAAAATGTTAAAACTTTTTAAAGTAAAAAATTATATATAAAAGTGCAGCTCAGTAAGGTTAATTAATCAATAACCCCTCCATTAACTTAAAAGTTGATTATGAAGACCAGATTCAACCCTTTAAATTGTAGTTCAATTTAACTTGCTTCTTCTTCTTTTTTTCCAACATCGAATGAAGGGTTTCTATGTATATACTCGTATGTTTAAGAGGGCATATATGAAGGTTTTTTATTATTTAGATTGTGCTGAAATTGGGGTTTTACAGGTCGCCAATCTAAGTTCGTCAATATGTTGGCTGAGGAAGTTGATGCAGCTTTTGAGGTTCGTACTGCATTTTTCTTATCCATTTTCCTTTTAAGTTTTTGTATACGTATTCGTATATGTATATGTATATCTTTGATTTGAAAAAGCTTAACCAGCTTCCAGGAATGGCAGCATATATGTTAGCTAGCCTCGTCTGCAAGGAGAAAAAAATAACCTTCATGCAGATCTCAAGAACAGTAACCCTCATACATGCATACATACATACATAGGAAGCAAATATTGACCTACCCCATCATTCTTAGGGTTTTCTTTTCCTTGTTACTATGATTACTTTCTTACTAATCAATTTAGTGTTTGTATTATTAAAAATAATAAAATAAACTTAAATTTTGACACGATTAATATTTACAATTTAAGCTAAAGACATTTTTCATTTGTAATTCAACTTTAAAATGAAGATTTTATTTGTAAAACTATAAAAACTTTATTAAAGATATTAACTTGTTAAATGATAAAGTTAACTTTGTGTTCTTATTTGATTTTTTTTGCAAAGGATTAAATTGATCAATTTAATAGTAAATTGATTAATTTGATAAAATTTGTATAATAGAGAAACAACAAAGTACCTTTAAAGTTATGCATTTTTTAAACTAAATAAGCTATTATTCTTCGGTTTTGGTACACGAGAACTTTTGATTTTTACTAAAATGATCTATTTAATAGTAGATAAAGTAATTTGATAAAATTTATATAATAGAGAGACCATTAGGTTCTTCACCCTTCTTTTTTAAATAAGCTCTTATTCTTCTGTTTTTATACATGAAAGTTCTTGATTTTTATCCGAAAAATTCTCTTAAGATATTAAACCGTAAATAATCAATTCCTATACTTATGCGACCGCAGGAGGAAGGTGTCGAAGGCGAAGCAATCCATGAAAGGCTGCTTAGAGCAAATACTAAAGACTATGGAAGATATGATCCAACACCAGCTCTTGTGAAGCCTCCTTTCAAGCTTATACCTAATTAATCAATCATGTTGGTGCATCATGTAGCAATATATATGGGTATAAATGGAGCTTTGCCCTATGCTTCATTTGTGTACTTGAAGAAAATGAAGCAATATATATAATTCGATATAATATATAGTATTTAGCAATAAACCTATATATAGAGAGATAATGTATTATATATATATATGTCATATATTATAATACTAAGTTTCCAAGCTTAATGCTTCATGCATGTTAAAGTACAATGAAAGGCACTCATGGCATGTTTGGAATATCATTTTATGATTGAATTATGTCGTGATCGTGTTCATTTAATGTTAAATATTACTATTTTATGTGAAATGTGTATCAAAATGTTGAACTTTCTTCTTCTTATTTTTAATTAGATTTATTTCTCTTTGAACGGTTAGTAATAGAGTCTGGATTTGATATATATAAATTTATACATTAAGAGCGAATAATATTCCGAGTCATTAAAAAATCTTAAAAATAAATATGAATGATAATAAAAATTTAATAATTAATTAAATTTATATTTTTGAACATAATTAATTGAATTTATTAATAGATGTATTACTAATAATTGGAAAGAAAACTTTATATAAGGGTTTAAAAAGAATTAATGTCGTATTTTTTTTATCCAATTGAACCCTCAAATTAATAAATTACATCAAATAACCCTTTTAACCAATCAAAACCATTATTCATCATTAAATCCTAAAAGCCATGCTGACATGATTGTTAACAAGTGATACTTCAATTGGACCGTTAGGATTTAATAATCAACAACGGCTTCCGTCAATCAAAGGAACTATTTTATGTAATTTTCAATTCAAGTACCTAATTAGGTATTTAAAAAAAATTACAATCCTGTACATCACTAATAGAGTAAAAAACTTTACAACCAAATTTAGGATAATACTATTATTATTTTTATTTCTCTAAATATTTACCTGAACAAGTTCAGTAACTAATTCTTCATATTTTGTAAGCTCATTAAGGAGTAACTGTTAGCAACGAGTTTTAAAATTGCTTTATACTCAGGGCGAAAATCAAACCCTCCACCACTAATTAATTTTTTAATGTAGTAAAATAATTAAAAATAATACTTCACATCATTCTGAATTTACTTTTGAATTTTTTTTTTTTTTAGCTTCAGTGAATAAAATTAAGTATACTTTTAAAAATAATTTCTTAATAAATTTTAAAAGACTGGTCCTTCGGCTTTTGGGCCAAGTTTGAACCCATCCATGTTTAAACCGGGAGTGTTGTGGTTTTCTATACTATAGCCCAACTCAACTCCAGCTATATTTTATTAGCTACTTCAATTAAATAAAATAATGTATAATATTTCCTTTTTTTAATGAAATGTAAAAAAAAAATATTGAAGTTCAAATAAAAACGTCTTTTGGTATAAATAAAGGCATTTTTAATTTAGTTTAATTTTTTTAAAATTATAAATATATAAATTTATCAATACACAATAGTGAAAAAAATAAAATGGAAAATAGTATCGAATAAGACCAGTTCACTAATTTTAAGGTTTAGAGTAAAAGATTAAGAGATTCAGGCATAAAAAGATAAAAATTTAGTGTGTTAACATTTTTAGAGAGGAATATACCCTTAATAGCAAATGGTTTACCAAAAGATATAATCAAGTAATTAAGGATAAACGATTTTTCATGTGAGTGATATGAAATATTTGGACAGTCGGTCATTAAGTGACTATCCGAATAATGTAAAAATAAAAATTTACCTATAAATGTCTCTCTGATTGATTCTCGTATTTGTTAATGGTCATCGACGTCACCTAAGGTGCACGTCCCCTCCTTAATTCTCTAACGTGGCTGTATCTTAAACTTCTCATTTGCAAACGCCTCGCCACGTGCAAAATCACTTAAGTTTCATACAAAAGAAACTTACTCTTCTCCACCGTCTTTTCATATATGTAAGTCCCTGAATACGCCATAAGTGGACACCCTTTTTTTTGGTGTGCCAGTAATTACGAAAATGGCTGATTTAATAGATGAAAATGGCAACCCCATTCAACTCACTGATGAGCAAGGCAACCCGGTGCAATTGACCGATGAATATGGTAATCCCATCCACGTCATTGGCGTAGCCACCAAGTCCCCACCTATGCACGGTGGTGATCTGATCAGTGTTGTAGGGTTGTAGCTGCTGAGTGTCAACAGCAGCAGCAGTATCGACCGCCGCCACTGCGTCCGGAGGTTTCCAGCAAGGAAGAGATTCAGTCTCTTAACAGCTCCAGCACTAGCTCGGTAATTCGCCGTTCCCCTTCGTGTATAATATTTAAGTTATCGGGTTATTAAAATTTATGATTTTTTCAAGTTATGAATTTACGAATTAAAATTCAAATAATTTTTTTTAATATTTAATACTGATAATTAGATTATCTAAGATTTATGGTATTTTTTTTACTTATCGATAGTATTAATCAACTGTATCGATCATTATAAAATCATCACTTGAGTCTTACAAGTTAGACTTATAAAGAAAAATATTATTTAAATAAAATGCTTTCGTATAGTTAAGTAATTATTTTGTAATTTTTTAAAGCCGAGTGATCAAAACGTAAATTTTTTAATAGTTTAATGACCTTTGAGTATAATTTACCTTAATATTTATGATTAAAATCAAATCAATATTAATCAATTCATTCATTCAAATTGTTTTTTTTTAACAAAGAAAATACGAATAAATGTGTTAAAGAGATCATTATTAAGAAAGATAAAAGTATTGGTCTTTGAGTATTTAGATTCGAATTTTATCGTGTACAATTATAATGTCTGAGTCTTGAATTTTTTCATGAGAATATGTTATGCCATGAATTTTATCTAATTTTTCGTCGGCTATACTTTATACTAATTTGATTTTCACATTATATTAGTTTATTTTATTTATGATGGTAAACACTTAAAACAAACAAATTCTAATATTCTTAGCAAATGTTTCCTTAAAACTTTCTAATTCTATACAAGTTACCATGTGTGCGAAATGGAAAATTATTCTTTAGACAAAAAATTATAATTTGACTTAAAAATGTTAGACTTTTAATTTAATTATTTTAAAAATTATAAAAATATAAGTAAATATAAAGGTGAAATTGTATTTTAATTTTTGTAAAAAAATATAATTTAATCTTGGTTCCTTTAAAAAAACTTCTAGCTCTTGTCTCTGCATGTGTGGGTTATCAATGTAAATTTATTCTAATTTAAATCATTAACACGTGTGGGTTCTATATAAATTTATTTTGATTCAAGTTAAGTTATATTTCAATTATCAATTTTATCTATTTATATATAATAATAATCTGATCCTATTCGTAGTTATATGAATATTTAACAATGAATTTATTGATTATATTTATAATTTTCATTGATTTTTAAATTATTTTTTATTTTTCGAGTTTAGTTTGGAGATGATGGAGTAAGTGAGAAGAAAGGGAGGAAGGATAAAACAAAAGAGAAATTAACAGGTAGAAAATATGAGGAGGAGGAGCAGTTTCATACCACAACTAACGCTGCCAAAACCTCCATCGCAACCACTACCGCGGCACCGCCTCGACAGCCGTACGTTGAGCAAGAGGAGATGTGCGTGGGGGAGAAGATAAAGTGGTGAATAAAAATAGTAATAGTAATGTAATAATTGTTTTTGTAATAGTAATGTAATAATTGTTTTTGTCCGTGAAAGTTCAAGTTTTAGGTTTTTAATATTTGAATAAACTATTAAAATAGTTAGTTTTGTATATTTTAGGTTATATTTTAATTATTTATATTTGAAATATTACGTTTTAGTTACTTATGTGTAGTAATATTTTAGTTATTAAGCTGTTAATTTTTATTAACAGTGCAACGGTAAGTTGACGTAATATCATCATTTCAAATAAAAATTTTAGGTTAAATTTTACAATTAGTCCTCATATTTTTTTTCGTTTTGAGCAATTTAATTTTTTTTATTTTTCAGTCTCTTCTGCTTCTCTCTCTGTTTTCTTTCCTTCTCTATCTTTTTTAATATAATTTTTTTATATTTTCCATCTTTTAAAACATAAAAAAAAATTATGTTAAAAGAGATGGAGAATGGAGGAAAACAGTGGAAGAAGCAGAAGAAAATGGAAAATAAAGAAAAAAAATAAAGAAAGTTAAAAGAATATAAAAGAGAAATTAATTTGTTCAAAACGAAAAGAATATGGGAACCAATTGTATAATTTAACTTAAAATTTTTGTTTGAAATGACGATTTAACATGCCACATCATCTTAATAGTAATAAATGGTTCAATGACTAAAATGGTACAACATGTTAACATAAGTGACTAAAACATAACATTTCAAACATAAGTGAATAAAATGTAACCTAAGGTAAATAAAAGTGACTATTTTAGTAGTTTACTCTTAATTTTTATATATATATATATATATATATATATTGTTATGGATGGATTTTGTTAATTGTCAATATTTTCTGTTAATTGTACATATTTTCATTAGCATAATAATAAATTTAGCACTCAAAACTTACATATTTTGTTAATTTGATATTAATTTAATAAATTTTACCCCACAATATTTACACAAAATATATAAACATGAAGGACTGAATTTATTATTATTTACTAATCGAATTTATGTACAATCTACGAAAAATATTAATAATATGCTTAATTATCCTTAATAGGTTACTTTTGAAATTAACAGAGTTCTTTTTTCCGATTTCCCATTGAAATATAGTATTCCGACACTGATACGGAATTTAAGGACCTATAATGAAATTAAGCCTTTTATTATTAAATGATACCTCATTAGTCCTCACTGTCACTCAGCTCCTTTTTCTCTTCAGTCCACAGTCATCGTCACTAAATCTCCATAGCCAAAAATCCTTCCTTCTCTTTCCCTCTTATTTATAATCCCTTTCTTTCCTCCCAAATGTTCTCTCAAACCCAATCCCATTTCCTTTCATTTCCTTCCAAATCCCTTCCTTGCTATCCTCATTTTCTCTTCCCCAACAAAAGCCCTTTCCTTTCATTCCCTCCTTTCAAAACCCCCACCATTTCTCTCCCAACAAAATCAATGATTTCCAACTCCAAACTGTCTAATCACATCGACCCATTGTTGTTGAACGATACCGAACTCGACCATTTTGCGGAAGTGGGCAATAAGCTAGCGGATGCTGCTGGCGAAGTCATCCGCGGTTACTTTAGGAAGAAATTTGAGATTCTTGATAAAGAAGATTTGAGTAAGTCATTGAAGAATTTGAGGGAAGAAATTGTGCAAAAGGTGTTGACTTTATTGAATTTTTTTCATTCTATAGGTCCAGTGACGATTGCTGATCAAGCTGCTGAAGAATCTATGGTTTCGATTATATTGGAGAATTTTCCTTCTCATGCTGTGTGAGTAATAATGGGGGTTTTTTTTTTTGTTTGTTTTCAATGTTGGGTTTCATTTTTTTAATATAATTTTCTTGTTTGCTAAGAATTATTGTAATTTTTCAATGAATGTAGTTATGGAGAAGAAAAAGGATGGAGGTGTAAAGAGGAATCTGCAGATTATGTTTGGGTTTTAGACCCTATAGATGGCACAAAAAGTTTCATTACTGGTATTTTAGTTTATTCTTTATATTTTTATTCAAATTATTGTATTAGTTTCATTGTTAAATTTGGCTTATGCTACCCAATTTTCCAGGAAAACCAGTGTTTGGTACTCTCATTGCTTTGTTGAAGAAAGGTAAACCTGTAAGTTTTCACTTATATACCCTCTATAGTACTCTGTGGTTTGTGCTAATAGTTGTTTAAATTTGGATTTATGGGGCAAAATTATGCCTTTTCGAGCAATGTTAGCTTGCTCACCATTAACTGACGGCCCCATTTTAGCAGTGGAAGCCCCTTGCGATGTTGCCTTTTGAGCTTGCATAAAGCTGGCTTTGTATTAAGTGCATTAATTGAGTTTAATTATACCAGTTGGCATGAATATGTTGAGTTCATCATCTGAACTTGTTTGTTTCTTTTTAATCCTATTCGTTTAACATAGTATCCAATTATACCATCCTTAAGAGTTCTTAATTTTGCTTTTGATTGCTGTCTGATTAACCCTCTTTTTTGTCTCTCCTATTTCTTTCAGATTCTTGGTATAATTGATCAGCCTGTTCTTAGAGAAAGATGGATTGGAATAAGTGGAAGGATAACTACATTGAATGGACAAGAAGTGGCTACACGAGCTTGTACAGAACTGTCACGAGCATATTTGTATGTTTTCCTCATTGTTTAGTTTTATATGATAAGAGCTTGTCATGCAAAACCTGAGTCTCCAAAAAGGACTCCCTTATACCTGTTTACCACTATAGTAATAAATGCATGCATACAATTCCTGCTTATACCTGTTTACCATCTTTTTCTCTCTTATCTTTTTGTTACTTTTCTTTATGTGTTTAGGTACACCACAAGTCCACATCTGTTCAGCGGAGATGCTAATGAGGCATTTGCCCGTGTTAGAGATAAGGTATTTAATTAAATGTACCACTTTAGTTGATATAAAGATAAATCACGAATGTGCACTTATCCTGTGACATAGTTATTTGATGCTTCTCCTGACCTTTAAAACCTATGGATTTTTCTCCTAATATGCATTGGAAAATTTAAAAATATTTAAGATAATCACAGGGAAAAGCCTAAGTATAACGAAAACTTTGAAGAATTGTGTACTTTTGGCCTGTTTTTCCATATTGGCCTATACAACAATTTCCAAAATGAAAGAAAAACCGGTATCCTCGATTTGGTCCTTTTCTTTGGGCTCGGATATGTTTGTCCTAGTTCTCACTTACTTGGTTTTGACTTCTCATGTTTTTAAAAGGTCAAAGTGCCACTATATGGCTGTGACTGCTACGCTTATGCCCTCTTGGCTTCCGGTTATGTGGATCTTGTTGTTGAGTCCGGCCTCCGGGTACGAACTTCTTTTCCTTTTGGTACAATGAAAGTTAAAATGACCCGAGACTGTCATTCGCAATCCAATCTTGAAGAGCACATTGCTACATAATCTGATGGGTTTTATTTTTGCAAATCGAATTTTTTGTCAGCCATACGATTTCCTTGCACTTATACCTGTTATAGAAGGTGCTGGGGGTGTTTTTACTGACTGGAAAGGTAATCATCTTCATTGGGAAGCTTCTTCAACTTCACGTGCAACAAGTACGCCCTTTCTCTCTAACTTTTTCCTTTTTCTTTACATGAAAGTTGAACTTTGAATCAAGTTTCGGTTTATTCAGTCCACGGTATATAAAAACCGAATCAACCAAATGCGCACACCCCTAGTTAGAACATTGCTGATTAAGTTATTTTTTTCTTTTTTGATTATCTTCTAGGCTTTAATGTAGTGGCAGCTGGAGATAAACAAATTCATCAACAAGCTTTAGATGCTTTGCAATGGCAGTGAAAGATTTTACTGTTTGTTTTAAAACCCTAACATCCATACAAATGGTAAATTTTCTTGAGTTATTTTGTTATTGTTATGGCATTAGTTTGAGAACTATTTGACTCAAGAAATCAACTAGTGGGATGAAATTGAAAGAAACCAAAACTGGTGACTAAAAATCATAAATTAAATGGGAGATTGCATTTAGCATTTTTGCTATGTTGTATATCATAATACAATCATTATTTATTTGATATGAAAAATTTTCAGTTCTCTTGTATGTGTAGATTACCATGAATGTGGTTCCTTTATAAAATTTTAGTTGTTAGATGTTAATTTGGATTTGACTTAAAAGTATTTTTAAAACTTTGGGATGATTAATGCAATAATAAAATAAATAAACAAACCTGTTTTAGAGGAATAATAAATGGTTTTAGTTGATTGAGTTTTAGCTCGGTTGGTATCTTTGTTGGTACAAGGATATAGGTTCGGGCGTATTTAAACCAATGTTATTTTTTGATTAAAGGGTTTAGGGTTTTAGATAATAACAAGGTTTGCATAAATAAAATTAGACTAGTGGTTGAAAAAAATCAGATAATTGATTCGGTTTTAATTAAATAAATTATTAAAAATAAAAAATATATATTTATCAATTTATAAAAACCAGTTCAATTGTCTGTATTCATAAAAAAAATCAATTCAATTAAACCCTTGGTCCAGACTGCTATACTAACTAGTCTGGTTTAGTTTCAACAACCACAATTGAAAGTATAGATTTAGTGCAAGGTTTTTAGAACCGGACCGATGATTAAACTGATCAAGTGATTGGCTTACTAGTCCAATCGGTTCGTTTAACTAGATTAAATAAATCATTAAAGAATTCAAAAAAAATTATTCAGTTTAATCAATTTGTACTAATTTTTAAGCCACCTGATTTAATTGTTTTCTACAATTTAATATGTTGATCAATTTTCGATTTAATCAATCTCACTGGCTGATAGCGTCATTCTAAAGCTAGTGACAAAAATGATATGCTTATTAATTAACATTAATTTTTTGCAAGCTAATAAACGTTAATTATTAGTACAAAAACATTGCGTTTATTATCATCAAAAGGGAAAAAGAATACCATTTTTCTCTATTTATTTTTCAGGTTTTCTTCATTAAATCTCGCACTCCATTCCTCAAAATCTCCAAAACTACTCGAATTTCCGGTCAATGGAGAATCAAACCAGAGTTGCCATAGGAATCCCAGCACCAAATTACCTAATAACCACACACCAACCACCACCTTTTATTGCAACTTATCCAACACCACCACCAGCACAACAACAATCTCTGTCATGTCCGCCACTGTTCATAATCACATCCATCTTAATCATCATTCTCTTCGTTTCACTTGCTTTCACTGGTTTCTACTTCACTTATCAACAAAGCAACCCTCCAATCATTCGTATCGAATCCATTGTTGCTTTTAACATTACTAATTGGCTTATAACTCTCTCTTTAAAGAATCCCAACAAGCATGCTTCAATACATTACGAGAAGATTCAGGTTTCAGTGTCCAAGTTTGACGATAAATGGCATGTTATTTGTCGTGTTGATGAGTTCAACCAGGTCGAAAACGGAGAGAATCTAATGGATGTGGATGTTTTCGGGTTGGTGGACTCGAAAATGGTGGAAGTGGTGTTGAAAATGGATGCTGTGGTCTGTTTACAAGCTAAGTATATGCAGAAACATTGGCAAAAGTTAGAAGTTGATTGTGGGGTTGTTGTAGTTCAGCCGAGGATGAACACGACAGTGGGTCGATCCAATCGGTGTAATGTTCGTCTCCGGTGAATTGTTCATTGCTTAATAGCGTTCTTGTTTCCTTGTTATAGATTGTAATGCAAGCAACTTATAGTGGTACTAATTGTTATGGATGGTTTTTGTAAGGGTTAATAGTGGTTTATATAATGAAACGGATATTTATCTATCACCGCCCCCTAATCAATTAGGTACTCATTCTCACGCACTATATCAAGTCGAGGTCATGCTATCTGTCACTCGAGTTCAAATTCAATATCTTCTCATGTAAGATTTCACATTATAACTCTGATATTGTTTTGATTATTTTCGAATTTTGATATGAGCTTAGATACTTTCGGATTCTAATAACACAAAAATAAATTAATAGGTAGTAAAAATTTATGCTTTGGGATATTCTTTGATACTTAAATCAGTAAAAGAGTTTATTTAATCGTTAAAGTTGTCCTCTCATTAATTGGTCTGCAGGCAAAAAGGACAATGCCAACACATGACCATGGTGTCAGCGCCATATGAGAAAAGGAGGAATACTAGACTAGTCGTAATAATTTTTTATTGGTAAAATTTCCTCTTCAGTCTCTCTTAATAATGATATTGAACAAATTGGTCCCTTTAAAGAAAGGAATAATTAAATCTGTCAATTTCAAAAATAAGCAATTAAGGACAATTAATCACGAAGTTAATATTTTTCGTCAATTGTACATAATTTTGATCGATATAATAATAAATTTAGCCCTTGATATTCATACATTTTGTCAATTTGATCCTGATTTTAAAAAAATAGAACAAATTTAATCTCGACATTTACAAATTTACACAATGTTACAAACAAAATTTGCTAAATCAAGATCAAATTGACAAAATGTATTGTTATTATACCAATCAAAATTATGTACAGAAGAAAAACATTAACATCATGATTAATTACCTTAATTGTACGATCTCCAAATTAATTGAGATTAATTGTCCTCAGTTGCTTAATATCGAAATTGTCTAGCTATAGATAAATGTTGATAAAAACAGACAATATTGCAACTCATTCAAAGATGTCATCTTCATTGTTAAATCGGGTTCAATTTTTTTTAATCAAATGTGCTTGGATCAGCTAAGTTGATACCAATAATGGCACCCAACTCCCTGTAAGAGAATTTAAAAAAAAAAAAAAAACACCATGGAAATGAACTACAAAACCACTCTTTGAATAACATTGTATAAAGTGTCTAGAAATAGCAGCATTAATCATCACGAAAAGCTCTAAAATTTGGTTCCACCATTGACCATGTCCAAAGCTTTTGTTAGCCAACAAAAAGAAAGGATCTTTCTCCACAAACATTGCCTCATAATTAGGACAAAGCACAAAAACACCAAATTTTGTTGTCAATCCCTTTTAGCCATTGATAATTCACAAGACAAAAACAGCAAAACCAACACAACAAAGTTTAGTTTCATTTTTCATAATATAACAAATTTACCCTTTAGTTTCACTTTGTTGGGTTCCACTTCCGGACTACATCCCTCTTATCCAGGAGGGATGGAGATAGAAAAAAAGCCGAAAAAACATAAAACCAATCTTTTTCTATCCTCCATTTTGTCATCACCATCATCATCATCCGTATCGATGGCGATCCTCCTGGTGTTGTTTTATATCTTTGTTTGTTGCCCTGTAGTTATTATTGCTTCAAGCACTCCTACTGATACGTTCAGTCCCGAAGACAACTTCCTTATCAATTGCGGTGCTGACTCGAAGCCTGAACTTATCGAAGGACGAACTTTCAAAACCGGTTCCGAGTACTTAAAAACCAAGAGTGATTCTCAAATCACTTGCTCAGATAATGTTCCTTCACCTATATATAAAAGTGCCAAGGTCTTCCCTGAAGAAGCTACGTATTCATTTACCTTAAAACGACCCGGTTACCATTGGCTTCGTCTCCATTTCTACTCCATGAAAGATGATAAATATGATCTCCACCAATCGACGTTCTCCGTGACCGCGAACCAAATTGTTCTTCTGCATAACTTCAAGATCAATAATAGTAGTGTACCAACCCTAAAGGAGTACTTGATAAATATGAAAGATCCTACACTTAATCTCAAGTTTAGTCCTATGAAGGATTCATTTGCGTTTATAAACGCTATTGAGGTTGTTTCCGTACCGAATAATTTGGTAAACGACGAAGGGTTGGCCCTTTTCCCGGTTAACAAGTTTTCCGGTTTAACTGAGCAAAATTACCAAGTTGTGTATAGGCTTAACATGGGGGGACCTTTGATTACCCCAAGGAATGATACACTAGGAAGGATATGGATACCTGATGATAATTACCTCGAAGAGAAGAATTTCGCCAAGGCTACCTCGATTGCACCGGACGGGGTCCACTACTCCGAATTTATAACGCCGTTGATTGCGCCGCCAATGGTTTATGCGACTGTTATCGAGATGGCCGATGCTAACATAAAGCTCCCAAACTTCAATGTCTCATGGAAGCTTGATGTTGACAAATCATTTGATTATTTGCTTAGGATGCATTTCTGTGACATTGTTAGTAAGACAGCCAATAGTCTCTATTTCAATGTTTACATCAATGAGAAAATGGCCATTTCTGCATTGGACTTGTCAGCGGTTACCGCTGGGTTGGCCCATCCGTACTATAGAGATATCGTGGTGAACGCTTCGCTAATCAACGATGGACTACTCATCCAGATCGGTCCATTGAATCAAGATACTGGGGCAGTTAATGCGATTCTTAATGGCTTGGAGGTGATGAAAATGAGCAACTCGGTCGGTAGTTTAGACGGGGAGTTTGGTGCCGAAGAGGGAGGGTTGGGAATGTCTCACAAGGGCACGGTGGCTGCAATCGGTTTCGTCATGATGTTTGGTGCCTTTGTCGGTCTTGGTGCAATGGTTTATAAATGGAAGAAGAGACCCAAAGATTGGCAGAAGAGGAATAGTTTCTCTTCTTGGTTGCTCCCACTCCATGCAGGTGATAATAGCTTCTTAAGCAAGAACAGTGCTTCTCAAAAGAGCAACTTCAACACAAGTGGCTTAGGCCGATATTTCTCGTTAGCAGAGCTACAAGAAGCAACCAAGAACTTCGATTCGAGTGAAATAATAGGTGTCGGTGGATTTGGCAATGTCTATTTAGGTACAATCGATGACGGGATTAAAGTTGCTGTTAAGAGAGGGAACCCACAATCAGAACAAGGTATCACTGAGTTCCAAACAGAAATCCAGATGCTGTCAAAGTTAAGACACAGACACTTGGTGTCACTGATCGGTTACTGTGATGAGAACAGCGAAATGATCCTGGTTTACGAGTACATGTCGAATGGACCTTTCAGGGATCACTTGTATGGAAAAAACTTGCCACCATTATCATGGAAGCAAAGGCTCGAGATTTGCATCGGAGCTGCTCGTGGACTTCACTATCTTCATACCGGTACTGCACAAGGGATCATTCATCGTGATGTTAAGACCACCAATATTTTGCTTGACGACGCCTTTGTTGCCAAGGTTGCTGATTTCGGTCTGTCAAAAGACACACCTATGGGACAAAATCATGTTAGCACTGCAGTGAAAGGTAGCTTCGGGTACTTAGATCCCGAGTACTTCAAAAGGCAGCAATTGACTGAAAAATCAGATGTTTACTCATTCGGGGTGGTTATGCTTGAATCCTTGTGTGCAAGGCCTGCAATTAACCCACAACTGCCAAGAGAGCAGGTTAACTTAGCCGAATGGGCAATGCAATGGAAGAGGAAGGACTTGCTTGAAAAGGTTATCGATCCTCAACTAGTCGGTTCCATCAATCCAGAATCAATGAAGAAGTTTGCTGAGGCTGCCGAGAAATGCTTGTTAGAATACGGTGTCGACAGACCTTCAATGGGAGATGTTTTGTGGAACTTGGAATATGCCTTGCAGTTGCAAGAAGCATTCACAGCCAGAAAATCAGAGGACGAGACCAACCCTCTGAACACCGCCACTACCCAAACTCCTATCATGGTGCCATCCACCACCAGTCTTCCAACCGATAACTCCCGTTCGGTTGAGGGTACAGCAGACGTTCCAGCCATTAATGATCACTCAGGAACTGCAGTGTTTGCGCAATTTCAAAGCCTTGATGGCAGGTAAAACAGTCAAACACCGTGGCTTAATAAGCTGGATAAAGTAAAGCCTACCATTTTCAGAAGATCTTCGGGCAGCCATAAAAATGTGCACCCTTCTCTATGTAACATCTGTTCCATCAAAATCTGTCCTTGTTTCTTGTATGGGGTATTCAATTTCATAGTCAAAACATACATACATACAGACATACATACATACACCAAAAGGTATACCATGATTAGTGTACTGATATCTAATGTTTCAATCATGCAGCACTATTTCATCTTAGTGTGTAAATTAATACACCTCATATGAAAGAATAGCGGCTCGCAATTTTGTATGCTATTAGAGCATAGTGAGCCATAAGTCTCCAACTTCAATTCCCCACATGATGCAATGAGAATTGTTCTCAATCTCAACTAAGATATGTACCAATATTTAGTTACATCAGACCAGACAGATATACCAGTTTAAAGTAACAAATGGCTTACAATATGTAAGAAAAATAACATTAACCTTCATTTCTTCACTTCTGCAACCACATTTACCTTCATTCTGTTCATCGAAGAGTCCATCTGAGAACACCTTTTTAGGAAAGCTGTAGAAAAGAAGCTTAGTTCATGGTTTCTATGAGCATAGTTTCAAATAATCAAGAGGAAGCAGTTCCATTGATAATTTTCATTTCACTGATTTTAAAATCTGAATACTTGCAGTTACAAGCCCTTGGTTAAAAGATAATAACTAGATGACTAGGCATTTTTGTCACAATAGTAAACCACAAAAAAGGAATCAACATAACAGTTAGTAACATCTAATCGAGCAAAAAACTATAGACTGTCCTAATACGGCCTCCAAAAGAATCACCATTTAGTCTTCTTAACAATTATCAAATCAGAGGTGAGATGATATGTCCCTAAAAGATGTAAAACTTGTTACAACTTTTTCTTCTTGGTGAGTGATTCCCAATCATCGGATATAATGAGTTCATCGTCCTCATGATCAATATCAAGCTTTTTGGGTTTATTTTGACTTATACTAGAAGGGCCTGAAGGATCTGGAGCTGTGACTTCAGAAACCTCAGACAATTTTCTTTTCTTCCCTGTAAAAGCTTCAACCACTTCCGAAGTTTCCTGAATTTCATCATCCTTCTCAACCTCCAGAGTCTCCACTGATGGCAAAGCATTGGATGTACTTTCGTCATTTCCAATAGGCTTATTATTGTCCTTATCAACAGGAGCTTCTACCCATCCGGATAAAAGCATTCCATCAGGTTCCTTCTCTTCGTCAAATTCTTCCCTGCGAGCATAAAAAATACATTTATTGATGCGTCTTCTATGGACAATACTTGTACAAAAGCAAATTAGAGATATAGTTCGAAGAAAAAGAAAGGGAAAAGAAAAGTCCATATCAAGCTTTGCGATCAACCCTTTACTCGTCATAATTAACAATAAGATCACTAGTCTAATCATAAAACTAATGTCCACAATCCAGATAAAAACACAAAGTAACAAATCTTATTTGCCGTCTTGTAATCACAAAATAGAATTTATTTTAGCACAAAACTATGGACATATTTTTTATATTTTAACCAGGGAGGCAGGGAGTACGATACAAATACAGGAACTAAAGATGTAAGAACTACTTCCACAAGTTCACTAGAGAAAGAAGATAGGCAAAAAAGATAATTATTTGATGAAGCCATTTCAACATTCACCACGTATTTTAGGAACCTCCCAAAACATGATAGAAAAGGGTTCTAACAATTTTAGTATTATGGTTATCAAAGTAAAATACAAACCTATGCTTGATATTGATACTGCATGAGAACTCCTGTTGCAGATCCTCAACGGTAAGAACACTCCCACTAGTAACTGGAGAAGGAAGCTCAGATAATGCCTGTGAAAAGAATAAAACACAATTATCATACCACTTTTCGTGCCAAGTATAAAAAGAATTTGGTTCAAATACAAAGATGAAGAATTTTACTTTCTCAAGGTTTGCAGCATAAATCGCTACCATATCCTCTTCAAGATCTTCACCAACTTCATAAAGAATGCTTGCCCCTTGCATAATTAGAGGAAAGTTCATGCCAAGTTTGGCTTTAATAATCTTTTCAACAAAATCCCGCAACTTAGAACGTTGAGTATTAACCTCAAGCGATAGTGGTGTCTGTTTTCAAGATATTAAACGTAAGCGAGTATCATTTGAAACATTCACAAAAGAAATTCCGATCAGACCACCGTTTTAGATATACCTCTGAACAAACATAGCAAGATCTGTTAGGTTCATAGGGTTCTACAGGCATTAGAAGCAACTTTCTTGAAGGATGTTCTAGACAATATGTCATCCTGCAGAGGCATCCAAAACAGATTGGAATTTAGAACCAATGTACTAAAATGACACAATAACATATGCTCGGTACCTAAACTGAACTATATAATTACTTCGTATTTGAAAAAACCTCCAAATAATCAAAAGAAAACAATTTTAAGGGAGAAAAAATAAAAAAAGGAACGGAACTAAACCTGTAATTGTTGTTATCCTTTTGTAGAACCTTAATTGCTTCAATCACAATCAATCCAGCTATGATAGAATTTGTTGTAGCAACAGCATGCACAATATTACCAGCAATTCCTTTAGCTTCAAAAAGACTATGTAAAGGAATCCCAAAAGAAGAAGCCCGGATATTTGCAGCAGCAGTCACAAATTCCACTGCCAACTGATCATCTTTATCGAAAGTAAGGTTTCCTATATCCTGTAAAGTGATCATATACATTAGTCCAACTTGGTAGGAGCGAGATAATCTATCAGTTCTTCAAAAGAAAAAGATTAAAATGGACCTTTTCTCTCTTCAAGAAAAATAATCTCAAAGCCTCGAGGAAAACTCTTGAATTTTCTATAAGGCTCCATATATCCTGAGGATTCTTCAAGCTCAGAGACACCATGGCAGAGACATCATCAGCTGCACAACCCTTTTCCTTGTTCCCATTCTCTTTAGTTTGTTCCTCAGGCAGGACATCTTTACTATATATAGGCCATGGTTTGTTACGGTTTTTCCATGTTTCTTCATTAGATAAAGCAACTTCTATGTTATGACCAAATACATGATCATATATTCTTCTTCCATATCGTTCTATATCTTCATCTTTTCTACATTCAAATACATCTTCTGAATGTTCAGACGAGTTTGCAGTATCACTAGAGCGCACATTCAAATCATTTTCCTGATTCTTGTCCCCAAACAACTTTGCAAAAAGCAGGTCCTTTGCCCATACAATACAATGAACAAACTACAATTCAAACAATATGATCAGAACTTGTGGCATAGCAATTTCTTGGCAACAACAACTATACTTAGGCTTTGTTTACCATGGAGGTTGAATATCACTTTTCAACCCAAACCTTGATTTCAAACCAAAAAATTTTGGTAAACAAGTAGCCTTTCAAACCAAACCTTGATTTTAAACTAGATTTTAACCAAAGCCAAAATTTTTAGCTTTTGGCTTTTGGAAAAGTGCTTTTCAATGAAGTTACCTTTTTATACCTCATAAAATCTTCTACTTTACAACATCACGTCTAAAATAGTTATTTTATCTTCTCAAAGCACTTTTTGACAGCAATGGTAAACACTATCAAATTTTTCAAAAGCACTTTTTAAAAGCTTTTTTTCATAGCACTTTTCAACCTCAATGGTAAACTAGCCCTTAATCATCATAATTTTAGTATAGTGACTGCCGGTTGCTCAAAGCCAATAGAAGCAAATGACTCCTACGCTACTCCCACCCGAAAGAAAATGCCTCAAATGAACGATTACCTTTGATGGAGTGCTTGTAATTGTACAAACAGGATAAGTCTTTGGGGCAGGTTTTGGCTGACACTCGTAGCATTCAGTTTTTCCTTTCAAATGTACAGTAACCTGCACTCATGATAGTTATAATCATACAATATCGTCGTAATAAAACATTCAACCAAATGAATAACATAAAAGTATCACTAAAGCCAAGCAAAAGGGGTAGCACCAGACAATAATTTTGTATTATGTGAGAGATTGAGAGGAGTTGATAAGAAAAGAAAACACAAAAGTTCAAGTTCTGGGAAGTCAAATAACCAAAAAATTTGACAGTCAAACATAGGCAAGACTTCTTGTAAACCCTAACCTTTAGAACTTAAGGGGATTATATGATTCAGTTAATAAACATGTATAGAGAAGAAAAAAAAAAGCAAATACATGCACATCTTGAACTGGGGAGCACTTCATTTTTTTTCTAAATTAAATTGCTTAAAACGATAAGCTCTTTAAACATATTTCAGAGATACATCTCTTCATTGTTAATATTAATATCGAACCCATTTGATAAAAAAATTCATGAAGCCTTCAATAGCACTTACCAAGAGAAACAAGCTCCGTCAACTTAAGATGCTACTTAAATAGGATAGAACAGGTCACCTGTTCCAGAGGTGAGTTCCTTAAATAAGTAATTATTTGCATAAAATAGCAGAATTTCAGATTATTGGTTATACAGCATGTAAGAACAAAACAATTGAGTATACTTATACATACACGAACTAATAAAAGTTAGATGAAACATGAGAATGAGCAATCCAGACACGCAACCTAGCTAGAAGATAAAGAACCAGTAAATATTGAGCTAAAAGACATGTAAAAGCCTAAATTACCTGTCCCAAGAACCCTGTTGTCCCACTTTCAACCAATGGGATATCAGCCGCCAAACAAAGACGATTTACATGGCGCCTTGCATCTAAGTTATCCAACCCATTCAACACAACATCAAACTCTTTAAAGAAATCAACATTGAAGCAAGACTCCTTAACATTAGCATGGTATGGTGTAATGCTTATGTTGGGCCTGAACCTTAAGACTGCATCTCTAGCAACCTGATAAAAATATTGATGAAATACATAGCATTAACTTATAACTGTCAATTAAAGCAAACAAGGAAAAATGCCTGTAAATGTACTCGCCTTGGCCTTAGACTGACCAACATGGGATTGTCGGAACAAAAATTGTCTATTCAGGTTGCTGACTTCTATAGTATCCATGTCAATCTACAAGCAGATAAATATAATGTCATTAATAAATGATTTCCAAAATAATTATACCAGTTACTAAATCTTGTAAATTAGTTGCAAAACAACAAAAAGAAAAACAAAACATCCATCCAGATGATCATCATCAACTTGACCTCACGACACATACTGAATAACATTTTTTTAATAAAAAGACAACCACCACGTGAAACCCTTAGCACCACCACCTATATAATGGAGAGCTCCCCTTCAAAGATAACTAAAACCTAACGCATCAATAAATGATATCAGCACCAGCCACCATCTTAGACTGTCTATCTAACTTTTATATTATTGTAACCGACTCCATTCCTAGATAATACTAAATAATTACACCACTATAAAAATAAAAATAAAAAGTAACAATACTACCAATCAAGTCAACCTAAGGCGCAATACCATACTACCGCCAACAACATTTACCACACCATTTTAAATTTTTGTATCTCCTGCCATTTCAGTATCAACACTTACCACCAGCTCCACGATGGCCTCTACGCTGCTACAATGTTCAATGTCCTATAGTATGCACCAAAGCACCATAAATTCCACCTTGAGTTCCGTTATCACCATTACAAATAAATTGCATAAAAACTACCAGAGTCCATTATATATCAAACAGATTTTACGATTCTTCCTAAAACATACATCCATAATCTCCAATAAATGAAACCACTAGCGTCATCACCCGCAGAGGCAGCAAGAATATCACCTGACAACATTATATGATGATTATCTCACTAATTATTGGCACATTATAGACATAGTGTGGTTTCTATAAGCACCATAAACAAAGATGAATAAAACTTGAGACCCAATTCTTCTAAAACTTATTTCTACCATACCAAACGTTAATAATCACCTAATTCTAAAATAAAAACAAAATTAGACTGTTGAGACCCTAAAGGTAACTCCAGTTAGACAGACTTTAAAACCAAAAATATTCAAATAAAAAAAATTTAAGAATTTTTAAAAAAAAAGTAATTAACTTACAATATGAATATCTTGAAACCCAGAGAGAGCAAGAGTCTTGAGAAGCTCACAGCCAATCCCTCCTGCCCCTACCATAAGCACTTTCGCCCTCTACCATTCAAAAGAAAAAATAAAAGGTTAAAACCATAGTTAAAATAAATACCCAATTTTGCTCTCATTTATTCCGTACCTTAAAGGCGGATAACTGTTCTGGAGAAGCCATTTCGAGGGTCAAGCCAAGCCAGAGAGCAACAATACGAAGAACAGGAAGAACCAGAAAACAAAAAAAAAAAAAAAAAGAGTAAAAATAAAAGTCGAAACTTTTTCCCCCTTTTTATAAAGAAAAAGAGAGGGGTTTTCGTAGGATTTGTAAGGAATCGAACACGAGACGTGAAACAACGATTAAAGCCATGATTAGAGCTTTGAAAAGGGCGGCTAAATGGGAACCAAATATATAATAAAAATTCAGGGAAAAAAAAAAAAGAATTCCCTTTTTTTTTTTTTCTCTTTCTAGGGGAAAACGAAGAGATTTTTAAAGTGGCTGATCTGCTGATATCGGCGGTGTTCAATTTAGCTCTAATTTCAAAATCAGATTGATTAAGCTATCATCTTTAGGGTTTTAAGCCTTCAATTATTAGAACTTTCAATGATAAGAAAAAAAATATTAGGACGTTCGCAGTCGTTGAAGAACGAAGACTATAAATTAGAAAGTCCTAATTTTTAGTTAAATTTATGTTTTAGTCCCTATACTATATTTAAGTTGCAGATTTAGTTTATAAATTTCGATATGCTCTTTTTAATCCCTTTACTTTTTAAATTTTAAACTAAGGTAAAACTGTAAAAAGAAGACCAAATATAAATGTTGAGGATTAACTTTTTTAGAATCAAGATGAAATTAACATAATTTATAAATGTTAAGGGTTAAAGTTGTTATTATGCTAATTTTAAAAGTTGATACCATTAGCTAGTAGGTGACCAAAAAAAACAAAATTGAACAGTTGGATGATCATTTTATAATTTTTCATAGTTGGGTGACCAAAAAGAAATTTATTAATAATTGACTGACTATTAGTGTAGTTTACCCTTTAAAATATCAAATTATCTCAATTAATCAAATGACTATCATTTGAATCATAATTAATTTGATAATAATTAAGAATAATGAAATCGAAAAATAGAGATTAAATTCACAATTTTTACATAATTACAAAAATTATTATAGAATTTGACATAAAATATTCAACTATTACTGTTTGGGCTCATAATTAAAAACTAAAATGACTTGAATTGGCTAAATTAATGTTCATTTTATAAATAATACATGGATTAATAATAGAATTTGACCTAATTTTTATTGCTTTAATTTTGCAAAAGTAAGGCTTGGAAAAAAAATTTTCTGACCAAGAAAATTGATAATTTCACCAAACATCTCTACATTATCATATTAGATTTTAATTTTATTTTTAAATTTCAAAACATTTTAATTAAGTCATTAAATAATTAATATGAATATATCAATAAATGTCATTTCACTGATCTAGTAGTCAATTTAAGAATTAAGTATCAGTTCATTTCTGAAGAATATTTAAAACAAGTGGATTAATTTGTAAATTCTTGTTAGATTTGAGGGGTTAAAAAACATAAGTCAATAAATTTAAGGGGTTTATTTCAATTTTTTAATTATTTATTTTAACTTAGTCACATTCAAATGTTTACAATTTGATTTAGGTATTTTAAATATATTCCATGTCCGATAAAGTTTTCAAGACCGAGTCAGTTCGATCGGGTCATCGATCCAATCGATCTATCAAGTTTAGTTAAATAAATCATTAAAAGTTTCATAAAAATTTAAAAATTTATATTAAAAATCCAATTTAATTGTCCAATTCAATTTTTACACGATTCAATGGTTCGCATTAATTCCCAATTCAGCCGGTTCAAAGCTCCTCTTCATATTGATACCTTGACTGGCTAGTTCGATCTAATTCAAACAACCTTGATATCTAACTCTCAATGGATAACACTATACAGACTTTTCTTGACGAAATTGGACTTCCATCAATAAAAAGGCATTTCTTTTTTAGAATCGAGCCTTAAGTTAGACCCTCAACACATTTGCATTACCCATTATTAAAAGTTTTGTCTCTTGACTTTGCAAAAAATACAAAAGACATTGAGTTAACATAATGAGAATACCTTATCGAGTGCCGAACCATTCAAGTCCCACCACAAACATTATGCATTGTTGAACTTCTCAAACACTCGAATAGATGCTAAAACTTTGTGAATCCACAAATTCTTTAAACACCAAAGTTCAGGGTAGAGTCAAAAGATGTAACCCCCACCTAAAGATAATACCAAACATATTAAGGGTTCGACATAGGGTTTGATCCTCGAGACACACATGCATATATACAACGATTAAAGTACTTGGGAGGTCTCTGTACTATAGGGACTAGACCAAATGAATCTCTTTATTATCAAATAAATCAATTTAATACCTATACTATTAAAAAGAATCAAATAAGTTCAAATTGTAATAAAATTGACATTTACTGTATATATAAAAGTCTTGACAATTATTATTTTTCTATTGCAATTTAATTTCAAACAAAATTCATTTACAAAAACATAAAAACTTAAAAAAAAAAAAAACTATTTTTTTAAACAATAAATGTTAACTCTATGTCAATTAGACCTTATTTAATTCTTTTATCAGTACAAGGACTAGATTTGTCCATTTAATAGTACAGGGACTAAATTGTAACTTTGTTAAAGTCATTTTCAAGAGGATGCAGCCATCACATAAAGTTAGTACCTGGTTTTATTTTACATCTTTTCAATTTCATCATTCTTTGGACTGAATCTTTTAATAAAGCATCAACAGTCATCAGTTCAATCACAAGTGAAGCCAATCACAAAAAGAGGACCTAAGAATTGTCGTTTTCACTTTTCATAACCATATTATGCATACATATCACACGCACACACACACATACATACATACATACAGTCTATGTTGAGTAAGTTGTTGACTTCACCTGGATTAGAACAAGCCAATTCCTACATTTATTTCAAACTGGAACTAATTATACATTATGTTTCTTTACAAATATAGTGACCTTCCAATTGAATTTTTGTTTTTCTATATGACAACTGTGTTTATATTTGTTCACGTTCACGAGGACTAATCTTTTTCAGTACCTTGGCTAAACAAGATGAATGTTCAGAGGAATCGAGAATCAAGCTCGAGATCTCCGGTTTCTTGTTTCCATAATAATGAAGATCAATGATGTAAATCTGCAGTCAACATGCACATTTCACGCTACAAAATCATGTAACAAATGTGAGGAATTGAACCTGTGCTGCTGGTTACCGGGAGTTACGTATTCGCTATCTGTTGTTTCAGGTCCTATGGAAGATGCTGCTGGATTGTATATGTCATTGTCTCGTGTCATTGCGACAAAGTTTTGATGGGCCACACCTGACATAGGTATACTACCATCATCACAATGCTGCAATCCTAAAGTGAGTGAGACACCACTTGCATTCCCGAACCTCCCTAATTCTGACACATGGTAAGAAGTGGTAGTGGCTTTCATAAACCGATCACCAACGCCATCAGAATGAGTAATTCCATCGAGGAAGAGATTGGAGCTATCCACATTAGGCCTCTGCACCTCGCTTAGCCTTAGTAACCCGTACTCGGTTTCAGCTTCTCTGTGCGTGACATTTTGGAAAACGGTACCAGTTATTGTTCCTGCAATATCTACATCAGGGACATGGTTGGATTTGGAATCCACCAACTGTCCAGCGCTACATCTCTCCGTGGCCGATGAACTCCCACTTTGTTGCTGATCTTCACCTATGTCCTCAGAGGTCCTCGTATCGCCTTTCCTTGCTTTGACTGCATTTTCAGATGAAGAATGAGAGTCCACTTCCAAATCTGCAAATTCTTCCTTGTACATCTCCTCGACCATCGGCTTCCAAAGACGTACTCTCGCGTTTATAAACCAATTCGAAACCTGAGCAGGTGCAAACATGTCATCAAGGCAACAATAACAAAACATATAGAAATCATGCTACGATTCAAGGATATGGTCTAAAAAGAAGCAGGCGCATTAGAGCCTTTTCAACAAAGTATCCGGTGTTTTTCAGCCTTTACAACCTTAATAACAACCTGACTTCAAGTTTTTTTTTTTTTTTCGTCATATGGTAGTAAAGATGATTAGTTTATGATTACCTGACTTCGGGTCAAGCCTGTTTGTCTTGCTAGCATGATCTTCTCGGAATCTTTCGGGTAGCTGGAGGACAATAAAAGAAGCAAATAAGTACAATCGAGTTACAAAAGGGCAAAGGGATCATCAATGCAGAAGGGGGTATTATTTTAAAAACATACGGATGAAGAAAATGCTCGAACAGCCAAGCACGAAGTATTGAAACAGAGCTTTCTGGCAGCCCTCTTTGAGGCCTCCATGCATGTTGTGGCATCATACCAAGTTGCTGCAGAGCTTTTTGTTGCCTCAGCTGTTGCTCCACGTAACGCAGACGAGTAATCCGTACTCCTTTACCGTCTTCTAAAGTATCCTGCTCCCCAAGACTCTTACGGGTTGCCTGAATTTGACCGTTAATTGTATCTTTCAAGCATCGAAAATGACGGGATATAGTCTGTAGTGCAACTGCAGTGTAAGGCTTAGCGGCTCCACACCCTGCTATCGAATCAAAAGATGACACTACGATCTGCATCTGATGATAATATTGTTTATACCTTCTATCAATCTGCAGCAACAAGTATTAAGCATCGGATTCTTACACCATTGCAGTTTAAATGCAAGACAAACACGAAAGAAACGTGTTTAACTCGGCAAGAGAGAGGCAAAACCTACGAGCAAGTGATCTGATTCTTACCTCATCCAACATGGACAATAACTTGGTTAACTTGCTTTGTAGTTCTTGTCTTTCAGTATGTGAAAGCTCCTTTTGAATGTTATTCGATGATTCTTGCTGGTTCGAAGGCACATTCTTCGAGCCCTCATCGTCCTCTTCGCAACTCTTCATCCGGTTTTTCTCCCCGTCCGCTTGCTTTAAAGCCTTTGGAACATTAACAACTTCATCAAGCAATTGTTGTGCTGCCTTGAGATATTTAGAATTAGGAATTGCTCTCGACATACTTGACATTCCACACGCGTATAAGTCCCCTTTATTCGTGCCTTGGTTAGCACCAGAAAAACCATGTGGCAGATATCCCGTGTTCCTCGGTTGTTCATCTCTTGAAGAGCTATTCCTGCCTCCAGTAAGCGACGGATTATGACTCAAGAACGAGGCCAAATCCGAATCGGGATTCCGAAAAGGGATAGAAGGCATTTGAATACCAAAGGGAATTTGAGTGCCAAGCCTTAAGGACAATCCTTGAGGACCCTGCAAGTTTTGACCATTGTGTAGGATGCTACTGGCATCCCTCCAAGCACCAAAATCATGTTCCACAACCTGTGATCCACCGAGATTCAACATAATTCCGTGTTGTTGCGAAGTCGAATCCGATGCTTCCACACCCTGCATCCCAATACAATTGTTTTGCTGTTGAGAATTCCCAGCAAATGCATCCGAGTACGACCCGGAATTCATATACATCATCGTATTACCCTGCAAAACCGGTGACTCTGCATACGAACCAGGCATAGATTCTCTCATATAGATCATCGGAACGGTGTCCCTTTGATTATCAGAACCAGTGTAATAAGTAGCCATAATTTCAACTCAGATTACATAGTTAACGCCTATGAACTGCAAAAAGAAAAACAAGCAATTAAAATGATTTCCATTAGAAACAATTTCAAGCTAAATTCTCTATGCATGAACCAAACAGAGCTTAAAATGTCCCATAAAACATCCAAAACAAAGGGAAACATGATCAAATAAACAAGAAACAAAGGAAACAAGACAAACCCAGATTTTATATATGCAACACATATCGAATAAAAAAAAAAGTACCTTGGAACCAGCAACATTTCTGGGAGTTGTGGGGGAATATGAATTCTTCAAAGACAAAAATCAAACACTTGGTGATCCCAATTAACCCAGAACAACAATCTCCCTCAAAAAGTTCACTTTTCTCAACAATTTTTTTGCAGATACCTTGAAAAACACAATAATAATAACAACTTGTTTCAAGTCTGTACCTTGTTGCTTCAAATAAAATGTAATGATAATAATAATAATAATAATAATTCAAGCTCAAAAGGGTATATAGAGAAAGGAAAAAAAAAAGAGAGAAATGAATGAATTTATATCACTTTTTTTTTTTTGCTCCTTCCTTTTTTGTACTAATCATATATATTCTCTACGTAATAGATTCACACATAAACTAGAACCCAATACCTTCCTTTTATCTATCAATACATACATACATACATATATATACACTTGACTTGAAATAATGAACACCTTTTTTAACTCTCTTTTTTGCTTCTTTCAAATTCTTCTTCTTCTTCTTTGGTTAATGAGTTTCTATCTTTAAAACTACCAGTTGGTGGACCTAAATGAAAAAAAAAAAAAAGCCTTCCCCTTTCCCTTAAACCTCCATTTTTATCACTATCTATCTCTCTCTTTTAACCCCCCCCCTTTTTGTTATCACTTTCACACTTTCCACCATGAAAGCAAGCTCTCCCTCTCTCTCTGGTTTTTTTTTCCTTTTTAGCTGCTGCTGTAATGTCCACCATATATGAGATAATATAACCCCCATATTCCATATTTCTATTCTCTGGTCTTTATTTTATTTTATTTTATTTTATTTAACTACTACAATATTTTTATTATTTTTAAATGTTAAGGACACACCAGCAGCCAGCAGGTGCCCATATCAATATCCAATGTCTTTTTCTTCTAACTAATGTTTAGTTTAGAGCTCCATGGTGCTCCACTTTTTCTTTATTTATGCTTTTGCCCCTTTTGTTTTCCTATTATTGCATTATTATCTTCATAAGTTGTACTGATTTAATCTTTTGAAATAATGTTTAGTCTAACTTAATTTTTTTTTTTCTCTTAAAAATAAAATATTGTTTATTAACATGATTTTTCTTAAAATATATTGAAAGTTTATTTTGATTTTTATCTATACATATAAAAATTGGGTTAATTCATTAGACATCCTTGAACTATGGTTGTGATCTTAAATCAATCCCTAAACATCAAAACATTTTAAGTCAATCTCTAAAGTATCAATATTATATCAATTAATCCTTTCTTGTTAGTTTAGCCATAAGTTCGAGTGCTAAATACCATATACATGAAGCATATTTAAAACACATTGTTCAAATTTTAAATGGTTTAATCGATTTATATAATAAGTATTTGTATTTAATTGATAAAAAAATTAGGTATAAATTTAGGGTTAACAAATTTATCTCATTGTTTTCAATTCGTTGACCATTCTTTTTTCTTCTTCGGGGATATTTCTTAAAATCAAATTTTTTTATTCTTTTCTTTAGTCGGCAACTAATCTTTCGCATTTTATAGGCCCATTAAAAAGTAGAAGCTAGGCACGAATTTTAAAGCCGCTCCATACCCAAGATAAGGATCAAACCCTTGACTAGTGATTAAGGAAAGTGAGTCTATTGTCATATCACCTAACTCGTAGTGAAGGTTATTTTCTCTTCAATAATATAAAGTTTTACAAAATAAACCCAATACTCTGACAATTGGACCCCCAAAATTATGAAGAAAATATCAATTGTAATAATAAAAAATTTAAATATAGGTTAATATATCATTTGGTATATGAGTTTGAATTTAATGTTCAATTTGAACCTAAGTTTTTTTTCCCCAATACAGTACTTGAGTTTAGCTTCAATGTTCAAATTGATACCTAGACCAAACGTCATCATATAGCCTAATGAATATTCGACATGTATGCTCTAATAAAAAAAACATATGTACTTAATTAGAATAAAGAAAAAACCTCAGGTGCCAAAATTGAACATTGAAGCCAAACATAGGCACTAAATTAGGACAAAAAAACCTTAAGTATCAAATTGAACATTAAAAATAAACTTATGTGCCAAATAATATATTAACCCTTAAATATAACAAATATTTTAATTTGGTGGTTAGGAAAAACATTTTATTTTGCCAAATGTATAAAAAACGATAAATGTCTAGTATTTATGATCCATTCAGCTGCAATTTTTTTTCCCCTTTATATTGGATGACATAAGGATATAACCTAATTTATATTGCATTCATCATGTAGTTATTTCATAAATTAATCCAATTTATATTGCCATCAAATTTGAGTTGGTATATTTTATATCTATTCAAAATTCACAGGAGAAAAAATAAATAATAACAGAAAGAAAGTTCAAACTTAATTGAATTAATTAACATATGTGAGTGAAATTTCAAAAGCTTTGAATGAGTTGTCAATAATATTGGGGTTTTATTTATTTTTTAATAAAAAATAAAATCTTTGACAAATTATTTGTTGACTATGAATTGGGTTTGGAGACAAGATTTTATGGGTCGAGTTAAGTTTAAACATGAAATTACTATACTTTATGTTTGTCTAAATTCGGCCAGACACAAAAATGTCGGTACATATATTTGTAAATGGCTAACTCAAACTCATTCAAGTCTATTTGTGTTTTTTAAATATATTTATATTATTTATTTTTTAATATTTACATTATAATATTATATATTATTATAGATATAGTTTTTATTTGTTATAAATTATATAATATGTATAAATAACTGCAAAACAGGTCGGGTGTAACTCGAGGCCTTAAATGTTCAAGCCCAACCTAACTTATTTTTTAAATGGGCAATTTTTTGTGCAAACCCATTTTTGAGCCTATCATTTTTGTCAAAACTCTGCAAATTTTGAGCAGGCCTGTAGACTTAAGCTAGTAGCCTATCCTATGAACAAGTCTAGGCTAAATATATTACAAAGACAAATTTATGATTTAGGGTTATTGAAGCTTGTGCCCCGAGATATGCCTCGATGTTGGAATAAGCAGAGAATCCAATAAGCTCTAGACAACTATGTAGTTAAAGGCAATAAGAGGTTAAAAATATAGATGATCGAGACGAGAGTCGTACTTGAGTAGTGCCTACAGACCTTTCTGATATGCTTAGTAGCAAATTCGTTGACTTTACAATGTTGAGTATTTAGGTCCTTCCTAACAAGGTTGTCAGTTTTGTTGTGCAAACAAAGACGATACGAGAAAGTGCAGGCAGGGCTATAGCTGGTCATTTTCTCTAATACTACTTTAAATATTCGTAAATTTACTATTTGCTCTCGCCCAATAAATTATTAAATTTTGGACCTTTTAGATTTATTTTAATAAAATGAGTTTTATTTTATAGTTTCTTATTTGCAATTTTTCATTTATATTTTAAAAATAATCTAAATATCTTGATTTAAACTCATATTTAATTTTTTAAATTATAAAAACACATATTACTCAGATAATCTTACTTATAGAACATAGAAATTTCAAAAACAAACTAAATTAAAAGCCATGTTTAGCTTAGAAAACAAACCAAAATGCAATTATGGTAGCTTATACACGAAGATGACGGGGTTAGGGGCATGTATGTAAAAAGTAAAAAATACTAGGACTAAAATGGAAAACTTCCCAGAAAAGGCTGGCCACAGGTCCAGATTCCAGAGAGCCCGAGAAGTTTTGACGTGTGCGTAATGCATTGGGTACTGTGAGAGAAAGAGAAAAAAGAGTACAACTGTAAAGGAAAAAATCTAAGGTTACTTACGTGGAAGGATTTGATTGGCTGGAGGAACCAACCACTTGAAATTTGGTCAGATCTTGTTTTAGTCCCTATACTATGCTTAAATTTTATATTTAGTCCTTATTTATTAAACTTGCCATCCGAAATTTCTCATAATTTAGATAAAAATATTAAGTCCGAAAAATGAGTTTAGGTAAACATTAACCTTGTTTAAAATATGACTGGATTAAAGCTTTAATATTTAAAATCCAATGCCGCCCAGATCGAATTTGTTTTCAAGTTTATAATAAATTATTTTTTCATTTAGTTTATGTATTATGTAATCTATACTGTCTAAAAAGTTAAATATAATATATTATAACATATATATTAAATTTTTTGTTTATTTTATAAATTTAAGAAAACTTTCAAAAAAAGGAAAATTAATAAAAATATATATTACTATAATAAGGGCAGACACAAATTTGGAATATTGAACAATAAACGAAGATAATGAATACCAATAAACTAAAAATATATGAGACAATCTAATCAGGCTTGGATTAACCATTTATAAATACGAATAAACTTGAGTAAAACATAAGTTTTATATTTCGAGATGGGCCGGACCCGAACTTGACCCACGAATAATTTTATTATAACATTCTATAATTTGCAAGACAAATTATAAATGATTTTTATGGTTAATTTTAATATAATTGAATAAATATTTTTATCCAATTAAATATTAAAAATATGTGTCTCTATACCAAGTACCCAAATATTTTACTTATTTCAATATATTTTGTCTATGCCAATTAATTAAATATTTGAATTATTTTGAAAATATCAACTAAATATATATTAATTTTGCACAATTTTATGTTATAATTTTCATAAAATCATTAATTAATCAAAATACTTAGTTAATTTAAATGTTTCAATTAAAAATTTTATATGATTTAAAAAAAATCATTTTAACTCATTGTGTTAATATATGTTTTTTTTTTAATTCACGTTAATCACTTTTAATCGTGGTTAAAAAATATATAAAAATTTTATTATAGAAAATGGATAAAATTCTATAATTAGCAAAATAAAATATAGCTTTTTTATCACTAATTTTAAAATTATAATTGAACCATCGATCAAGTCTTAATTTGATTAGTATAGGTATTGTTGCTAATGCAGGAGGACGTGGGTTCGAGTGCGCTGAAGTGCATTATCCTCCTTTTTATGGGCTGGGAAACTATTCTCATTAATTTTGACCGAAAACATATAATAATAATTTTAGTAAAACAAGAGTTTTTATTTTTTTTCAAATAAATTTTTATATTTAAATAAAAATATATATTACCATAGACTTTTAATGCATCAAGTGGCCATTTCAAAACTTTAAGAAATTAAAGGAGCATTTAGTAGAAGTGAAATAAACTCTAATAATAAGAATAAATGCTTTAAAATAAAGCAAACATTGCTTAAAAAATCATAAAAAATGGAATGAATTTGGGACAAGTGGGTTCAAATAATACTTTGCTTAAATACTATAATATCATCTAATTAAGATAAATAATGTATTTGCTTTTTAAAATAAAAATAATGAATTTATTTAAAAGTTATAATATATTTCAAAAAGTGATGTTTCGTGTCTTGAATTTCATATTCAAATTCTACTTAAAAGAAGTTAATTAAGTCTTAGCTCGATTGACATTATCATTGTTATCGATATAGGAGGGCATTAGTTCAAGTGCGCTAAACTGTATTATCCTCTTATTTATGAGTTTGAGAGGGGTTATAGATAATTTTTAGGCACTGTATTAAAAAGAGCAGATATAATCACGTACTGTAATAGTTAGACTTAAAATTATTCTTTTTCTTTATTAAAAAAATTACGGAAATGACTAAATATTATTAATTAAATTAATTTATTCTTTACCTATATACTAAAACCTGAAATATATTTTATTTAATTTGAATATTTTATATTGTTAAAAATATTTATATATTTTTACAAATCTAATAGTATCCATATTGCATATTATTGTTTTATTTTTTATTTTTAATATATTTTTTAGTTTATAATTATTCTTTTAACTCATTAAACTCCAATAGCCTATTTTTTTATTAAAAATATTTATTCAAATAAAAACTCACAAATAATAAAATGATGTATTTTCTAGAATTTCGTATTAGTATATATTTCTAAAGGTATCAAATTATTTACCACTCGACTCAATAGGTATGGGTACATTATTTTTATTTTCATAATATTATATCTTTGAAATTCCTTTCGAAATTCCATAATAATATATATTTTTTAAAAGGCTAATACACTATTTGGTACCTGTATTTGGTTTAAATGTTCAATTTGATACTTGAATTTGAATTTAATATTCGATTTAATACCTGAATTTTCATTGTCCTATACAATACCTATGTTTGACTTCAACGTTCATTTTGCTACTATGTTTCTTTTTACTAGAGTACGCATGTCAAATAGTTATTAGATCACACGATGCTGTTTAGTTTCGGTACAAAATTGAACATTGAAGCCTAACTTAGGTACCAAATTGGGATAAGAAAATTCAAGTACTAAATTAAATATTAAAACCAAATATAGACACCAAATAGTATATTAACCCTTTCTTAAAATTATAATTTGTCACGAGAAACATATGACCTTAGAAGATTCTCTTGCTTTTTCTTATGATTCTTAATATAAAAAAAAATTGTAACCATTTTAATTAAATTCGAAGTCGAGTCTTACTGGATTTTGTTTCGGGTAATAAACTTTTTCAAACGTTTTTTTTATTCACAAAACTTGAACTCAAAATTTTAAATAAAAAATATCAAATTTCTAAACATTTGGCTCAAAAAGCATCTAATATTATACCTTTGCACCAAACCTTAATAAATAAATCCAAGAGGGACCCATCAATAAAATCCCCAGGGCCGGCACGTATGTAATATTTTACACCAAATATACATTCCAATTTTAAACCTAAAAATAATATATATTTGTTTAATAATATCAAATTCTAAATTAAATATAAATGTAATGGTATTTTCCTTTTGTTATTACTTGACTAATTCAAAATCATATATTTAAGGGTTAATACCACCAAAGGTCCTTGAACTATCATTTAAAATCTAGATTAATCATTAAATTTGTTGATATACGGTATTAATAGAATTGGAGAATAAGGAGAGTGGTAGTGTCGAGGAAGGCCGATTTACCCATTCTACGGCTGAGAGCCAGACAAGTAGAGGGACTTAGGGTGAATACTTAACGTATTGGGGTTTTGTGTGGAGAGGAGTCCCCCTCCTATGTTGATCATTGGGTGTTTATCGGTAACCCTACTATGTTGATCATTGGGTGTTTATCGGTAAGCAATAGCTCCTAACTAATTACGCCACTTATTGGGCCTTAGGTGGCCCAATGGAGGTCTAACTGGGTCCAAATCGAGTCAAATATATAACAAAACTTTAAAATGTTATAATTGTTTCCTCAAGTATATGTATTGGTATTGTATCAATTAGTCATTCTATGAGCACGACCGTCAATTTAGGTGTTAAATGTTGATTTGAATCAAACGCTTAGTATATTTAAAACACATGGATCGAATTGCATACACGTGTATAATTACCACGTGAATAACTTTAGACTTGACGTGTTAAAGAAACAAAAGATAGTGTCGATAAACTTTAGAAGGGTTATTTCTTTTTATTTTTCAACACATCATATCAAGTTGTTCATAAAATGTTTTCTCGTATTTACATATTGATCCATATATTTTAAACACGCTCTACATTAGATTTAATCTGCCACTAAATATCAATGCTTTTGCCTAGGCTTGACATGCCTAGGTAGATAAATGACCTGATTGATATTACATTAAACCTTTGAAAACTCAATTAAAATGTTTTAAAGCATAAGAACTACTAAATTTAATTGTTCATTTTTAACACTATCGTGATAATTAAGTGATACAAGGTGTTGGGGTAGGCTATGGTGGTAGTTTACACTATAAGTTGTATGGAGAGTCACTAAAAAATTTTCGAGGCAATGTTAGAATAGAGTGACAGCTATTTGGTTGATCTCGTGTCTCATTAGTGTTGGAAAATGATATTTATGGAGAGAGACTTTGCTTCGCATGAGTCATAGCCAACGAATGGTCTGCCCCATAGGTGCAGGTGATAGAGTGATAGGTTGTCGATTAAAAAGGCTATTGAAATCAATGTGGAGTGATGGGGTAGAGTGTCATCAAAATTAGGGAGGTAATGAATTCACAGGTACAGACAAGAGCTTTTACGAGAACTAAATGGGCCTATTTTACATGACATGAAGATTGATGAGGTTGAGTTTTGCCAAAGTTTATACTTAGACTTGTTGATATGAGATTGGTAAGGGTAGGGAGAGCATTCATTTTTTCAATCTTTTTTTTAAAATTAACTTAATTGATCCGATCGAATCAGAGCTCAAAACCCAACATAACTGAATCGAATTTAGGTTAATTGGTTAAGCAACTTTATTGGACTTAAATTATTTATATTTTTTTATAAATTATAAACATATTTTAAATGATTAAAATATTAAACTAAGTTGATTTTAAAATTCAAAAACCCACAATTGACCAAAATAACCAACAAAAATGAACTCATAACCGAAAAAACCGACTAAAGTAATTGAATCGGTTTGTCAACTTTCTCGGTTTTAATCGAAAATTGTTCCCTCTTAAATAAGAGTATAGCAAACATAATTTCTATATTGAATATATTGTTTTTTCAAATTTACAAAAAAAAAAATAAATAACTTAGCTTACATAATCAACCAATGATGCAAATAACTTGTTTTTTTTTCAACCATTAAAAAAAGAAGTCATAAACATGGCGAAGAGAAAGGAAAGAAGGCATGATTTGGTTTGAATGGGGCGGGACCACCGCAGGGGTGGGTCGTGGGCGGCGGTGACAAAAGGAGTGGGTCCCCATGGATAAAATGTTTGGTTGACACTGTATCTATTTAATGGTTAGGTTATTGGTCTAAATTTAAATAATATTTAGATGAACATATCAGGCTCGAAAGTATATTTAAGCAAAAGAGTTAGATTTGTTTAAAATGAGGGTCGAGTTTGGGCTCTAATATTAAAAGTTAAGTTCGATTTTGTTGGGCTTTTTCAAGTTTATAATATGTTAGTTATTTTTTCTTTTATTTATTTGTGAATTTTTTTACTGTATGAAAGTAATGAAAAAATATATAAAAAAGGCATAATAACAAATTTATTTATCTTTTTTTAATTAAATTTGACCCTCGATATTTTAAAAAGAGTCGAATTTAATCATCAATCTTTCATAAATAGTTGAATTGGTTTTTTTAAGAGAAACACTGACTAAAACATTAAAAATTTAAATATGGTAGCCCATACGATAATCCACATGTACTTTATGCTAAGTTTTTTTGGATTTCTATGAACTTTTTGTTTTATTTATTTATTAATTTTAAATTATTTGTCGATATGACATATAATAAAAAATAGTGACATATTAACATAAAGTATACGTGGATTGTCACGTGGGTTACTAGATGAACATCATTAAAGAATTAATGTTTTAGCCAGCATTTCGTTAAAGAAAAACTAATTGACTAAGATTATTTGCCAAAAAAACTAGAAAAAGGGCCAATTTAATTTTTAAAAATGTAAAATTTGAGGACTGAAATTTTCATTATGTCATATTATAAAATACATTAAGTTGTTTTGGAAGGATTAAATGCAAAATCGACCCTCAAACTATACCAATTTTTCACATAGGTGCTTAAAGTTTTTATTGTTCAAAAGTGCTACCTAAACTACAAATTTCGTCTTATTTTATCCAAAACATGATATCAACCAATAAAAACACGACACGTGGCACATTTTTGTTGGATGTCATACATATTTTAGGTTAAATGAGATGGAATTGATAGTTTTATGCAACACTTCCGATTAAAAAAATTACTTTAGATGATTAAGCAAGAAAAGTGATGTACTTTGAGGGTCAATTTTATAATTAAGCCTGTTTAGAATTTAATAAAAGGAATAAATTATGCTAGTGAAAGAAATTTATATATAAAATTACAAAATATAATGTGTTATTTAAAAAACAACATGAATTGATATTGGGTTAATCATTTATAACTTAAGATAAACAAAATTTAAAGTTCATATTTCAAACTGGAATGAAGTTAAACTTGATTCAAAATTCAACCCAAACCCAATTTGAATACGAAACGTTAATCATCCGAATCTGCCAAACTAGATCCGAAAATAACCCAAGCAAGTAACTTAAATTGATTCAAACTCTAATATTGAATATTGATGGGCGTCGAAACCACCAAATATAAATTCCTACAACAAAATAACAGTAATTAGTAGTATAAAATAGTAAGGTCGAATTCACATGGATTGGCTATCTAATTTCGCCTTTTTCCGTAACCAAAATAGATGTTGCGGTCATAGTCGTGCCCACGACCTATGTGTAGAAATGCTGAAAATAAAAATAAAAATGGGGGTTTAAATTGATTAAGATAATAAAAGAAGAAAATACGATAAATAAAATAAAACATATTCAAAAATGCAAAAAATAAATAAATTTAAGAAAATAAAATAAATGGATAAATAAAATACTTTTTAAGCTTAGCCTTAGCATCGGTGTACTCCAATCTTGAATCGATCATTGAAATAGATTTTTCCTTCCAAGCAATAAGTTGGTTATAGCGACCAAGAACGTCCCGATCGCCAACTTTTCCTTATGTAGTCAATCCTGATACGAACTGCAAATTGACTCTTGCCAAATTTCTAACTGCGATACACTTGTTCGCAAATTAAGATTTCAACAACCTTGCGATCTGAAAAGTCCAACTCGAATCAACGACTTCAACCACGTGGGTCGTTTAAATCCGATCTCTATCTTCCTTAACAGAATCCAATTGGCTTTTTCCACCTAGACATGCCAATTTGTTCGCGGGAATTCAAAACATAGCACAGCTGATTCATTTTCCCAACTGTATGCCAAACAACTCCAACTCAACGTGCACTTTTTAAATCGAAGCTGAATCAACTTTAAGGGATGAATTTGTATTATCCCATATACTGGAAAGAGAAAAAAAACTACATTGAGAGATTTTTTGAGCAGGCTCGTATCTCACGATTGTTTTATTGAAGCAATTTCCGGGCTAAAAGTAAAAGGAGTTTAGTTAATCATAAAAAAATTCATGCTTCGAAAATAAATTTGCGAAATTGTAGAAGATGGAAAGGGGAAGAGCCTTGAAAAGTAATTAAACCAAGAGAAGGTTGAAAGTAAAAAAAATAAAAAATAAAAAATGAATGAATGAAACAATATAGAAAAGTGAGGTAAGAAGGGAAAGAATTTAAGGAATTTAATTGATTCCAAAAGCTAAGTGTGTGTTCAATTGGTGTAGTTATTAGGTATTTATTAGAGGTGCTCCTGGGTCGGGCCGGACTCAACTAAAAAATTAGGCCTATTTATTAGGTCATTTTTCGTACATTTTTTTACCCAAACCCTTTCACATTTCGAGCGGGCTTTCGGACCTGGCCGAGTGGCCTAACCCATGATCAGGTCTAGTATTTATACATATTTTCAGTACTAAAATTTAACTAGATTTCTCCTAAATATTATAATTAAATAATCTTAAATATTATCAGTATATAATTCAAAATTTAAAAATCAAATTTAAACTAGAGACTAAATTTAAACTAATTATAGAGTTGTAACAATATAAAAATTTCTTTAATCTTTATCCAGCCACTTTTTAAAAGAAATCTTCAACCCTTCAATCTTTATCCAGTCATCCTTGAATATTCAATCTTTCAATCAAGCCCTCTTATTTACTTTTTGTTTCAATTTAGCCTTTTTTTTGTAAGAGTTTGAATTTAACACACCAACTATATTCCTGATAAGAAAAACCCAAATTTAATAGCATTTTATTTGATAATTAGCTAAAAATAAATATATTAAAATACGAATTTATATTGCTATCAACTATTAAACTCAAATGAAAAAAAAAAAAACTTGAAATGATCTAAGCTGGAATGTAAAACCCAAATGAAAATATTCAAAATGACTTGATAAAAAAATGGCTAATAAACAAAAATATCCCAAACTTAAAATAACTAGAATTTGAAATAATCAAAGATGAAATTATTTGAAAGTTTAAAAATACAAATTAAATCAATCTAAATTTAACCATGGTTGGTATCCCTAACTGGTGTGAAGAGGCAAAGACAAAGGGTTAAAGGCGCCTATGCAACTTGCGCAACCCGATAACGTCCCCACCCACAAATGCCTGTCCACAGAAACCACGTCGCTTTATATCCTAGCATTGATTACCAATTAGTGCAAAAAAAAAGAAGAAGAAGAAGAATATTTTCCAGTATTAGAAAACAATCCCCAAATTGAATTCCACAAATTTTCCTTTTCCCCCCTCATGCAATGCATTTCTTTTTTGGGTAAATTACACCCAATGTCTCTAAATATTGGTAAATTTATATTTTAGTCACTCAACTTAAAAAAGTTATAAAATGATTACTGAACTATTCAAAACTTTTCATTTAAGTCGTTGAACATTAGAAAGTTTTTATTTGAGTCAATAAGTTATTAAGATTTTTTTTTAAGTTCAGTTAACGAACTCTAAGCGATGTTCAATATGGTAGATCGATACCTATTGATGAGTAGAAAGTTATTTGAATTTTGGTTTGTAGATTTGTGACATTCAGAGTTATTTTATGAAAAAAACAGATGAATTATTGAAGAGAATAGGAGGGAGAACTTTTGATTAGTGTAGGTGGTTCGAATAGAGAAAGCCATACAACTGCAATTAGGGTGAGCAAAACTTGATTTGATTTGAAAAAAAAAAGAATTTCAAGTTAATTGAATTGAGTTATTCGAGTTTTGAGTTTGAATCGAGTTAAATTTTACAATTCGAATAACTTAAATAATTTGAATAATAGCTTTTGTGTAAATATTCCATTGGTCATTGTCAATTTTGAAAATGAGCAAATTGGTCACTTTCTCAGCAAAAAATACAAAATAATCAAAATAATTTTCATAAATTTAAAATAAATTTTAAAAATCAAAATAATTTTTAAATTTTTTTTCTAAAGAATATATAAAGAAAATTAAAAATTTTAAAATATTATAAAATAATAATTTTGGTACCTAAATAAGTTAATTAATGATTCAATTTTATCATACTAAAATATCTTTTTATTATTGTTATTTTGCTTTGAAAAAGTTTTCAAGTATATATGGTTTCAAATTTATGTGCTCCAACATGGAATTAATTATACTGTAACAATATTTTAATTTGATATGTTAAATTTTTAATTTAACTTGAACAATTTCACTCGATTCAATTCGACTCTAATTTCATTTTACTCGACCTGATTTGAAAAAAATCAAATCGAGATAGAATGATAAAATAAGACTCGTCAACTCAATTAACTAGAATTTTTTTACTTGATTTTCGATCAAACGCTCACCCCTTATTGCAATTTTAGTAGTCCAGTGACTTAAATGAAAAATTTCAAGTAGTTTAGTGACTACTTTGTAATTTGTTGAACTTGAGTGACCAAAATGTAAACTTATTAACACTTTAGTGACTTGAGTGTAATTTATCCTTCTATTTTTCCAGGAAAAAATTTCAACCAATGGAGTAGAGGTGAAGTCATAAAATTACTTTTAGAGGTATGAGATGAATCATAAATATTGGGAAGGGCCAAAGTGCAATTTTTTTCTTTTAACTTGAAATTTCTTAAAGTTTAAAAGATTTAATTAGAATGTTTGCCATTTTTTGATAGGTCAAGCTCACCGTCTACCCCTTTATCTTTGCTCTTGAGCGGGAGGGTAGTTTTTTTCCAAAGAATTTAGTTATTTTATTTTTTCATATTTAAAAATACAAGTCCAATTTTTAATAGTTCTAAATATTTTTTTATTAAATTTTTGTTACATAACCATAAAATGAGTAATAATTTCATTCAAAAATGTTAAACTGATGAATTTAGCGGAAATTTTTTAACAATATTAATAATTGAGCCTAATAACCTTAAAAAATAAAAAATAAATAAAATTCAAATATGCAAAATGTATAAGGACTTAAAACATATTTTAACCTTTTTCTTTGCTATGTGTTTGCCATTGGTACAACCCTTACATTAATTTCCTTAAGTAGTAGTACAGTTGTTTTTTATGATATAAAGAGGTTGGAAAATTCAATGTAGGTCAGTATCGGACATCACTGTCATCATTGGAATTAATCGTTACAAATATTGAATTGAATAATTAATTAAAATCGAATTAATTAATTATAATTAACGTTATAAATATCGAGTTAATAGTTAAATTAATCAAATTATTTGTTCAACTATTAAAAAAAATAAAAGTAATTAAAAGTTAAAAAGGACTAAAATATAAAAAAATAATAGAAACATAAATATTCCTTTTATCATCTATAACAACAAATTTAAATATTTTGGATTTTTAAATCAGTTTTGTACCATTTCAATCCTTTTATGGTTTTGTGGTACAACCATATCTACAATTCAATTTTGGATTAATTACATCAAATGTCCCCAAATTATGATTAAATTTTAAATCAATCTTTAAACTTGAAAACATTTTGATTGAGTCTGAAGATGTTTGATAAATTAGAGTTAATTGCATTAGATATCCCTAAACTATGACTCTTATTTTAAATTGGTCTCAAAATTTCAAAGTATTCTAATTACATCTTTAAACTATAGATGTTATATCAATAAGGTCCTTCCGTTACTAAAATTTTTATTTTAACTGTTAAATGAGATACCATATTTTATGTGGCATAATTTTAAATAAAAATTTTAAAGAAAATGAAATATTATAATAATATTAGTTTTGAGATTTTCGCTTCTTTAAAATTTTTATTTTAAATTATGTTATATATGATTTGACGTGTTATTTAACGGTTAAATAACAATTTTAATAATAAAAAAACCAAATCGATATAATATCAATAATTTAAATATTATTAAAATGCCTTAAAATTTATAGACTAAAATAAAATAAATCTTTGATTATGGGGGCACCTTTTATTCCCTATATGGTTAGGTGAGAATAAATATTTAAAAAAAGTTTGTGAAAACCAATAACCACAATAAATATTTGTTTTAATGTTTTGCGTAATAAATGAAAACATTAATCACCACAAAAGAAAAAAGTCTGCAAAATTCTGAGACTGAGACAAGCAACTTGACCATGCATGTATGCTTTTCGTATTGTCAATCAATGATTGGATATAACAACATTTATTACTTTAATTTGGTAACTTCTTTTCATTTTGGGCCTTTTTCTATGGGTAAACTGCATTGTTAGTCATCTAGGTTTTGTTAAATTTCTTTTTTAGTCATTAAATTATGAAAAGTTATAAAACAGTGACCTAATTATTCAACTTTATCTTTACTGGTCACCAACCGTTGAATAGCTAATAGAAGATGATGTTGTAGTTTTTAAAATTGATAGAAACATCTATATATTGTGTCAATTTAACTTCGATTCTAAAAAAATTAGCCCCCAACATTTACACATTTTGCAATTTGAACTCTTTTGTAATTTTTCTTTTCTTTATAACCTTTTCACTTAAAGAGCTAAAAATAAAACAAATTAATTAGCTAAATTTGATGGAAAATATACAAAAAATAGAAATACCCAAAAACCCAAGATAGTAACTTTCATCTTTTCTGAATCTTTTAAAATTAATTCTTGATGTCATAAATAAAAACAAAGCTACAAAAAAGACGGAATTATATAATGTGTAAATGTTGAGGGCTAACTTTTTTAGGAACATGTCTATATTGACACAATCTATAAATATTAAGGATTAAAGATGCTATTATGTTAAATTTTTAGGTATTCTCGACTTTGTGAACCATGTTCTCATGGTAAAGTGACTCTCGAGTCTCGACAGAGCACAGAAGACAAAACCTTATTCAAGGGATAATACCTTTGATTGTTGAGAATTCACTCAAATACCTAATAAATGACACTTTGAAAACTTCTCGTAACATCATCCTCAACAATCCTAATAGTAGTTCAAGATTCAAATTTCAAGCGGTTAGATGATCCAAATTCAGGGCCGTGTATTTTGGGCCTATTTTACATCCAACCGGAGCCCCAGTCCACAAAATCCAATTTTCATTTACCGATTCGACCCGACCCAATTTCTAAACCCCGCCACGCTTCGTTTAAGTGCTCTGAGGTTTGGGGAATTTTAGTTCCCGGTTTCAAATTTTCGCTCCGTTTCCTCAGCAGTCATCAACGGGGAAAACTGAGATCCGAAAAGAGACCCGAATCCGAACACTCACCTTCCACTGCCTTCGTCTCGAACTTGCCTTACTCTTTCACCAATTCTCAGGTAATTTTTATTATACTGCGAAAAAATTAGCTTCAATAATATTGTTCTTTTTTTTTTAATGTAAATTTTAATATTATTCTGGCTTGAAGAAACATTTAGCGATGTTGGTCCAATCAGGCGTTGCTTTATGGTTACAAAGAAAGGGTATATACTACTTTAAAGTACAGCATTTAGAATTTTTCATTAATTATTTGCTCGGAAGAACACTGATAATATATGTTCTTTTAATATCTGTTCATAGGGTCAACTGAACATGTTTTGGTTTCGTTCAGTTCTAAGTTAAATTGAGGTTTATTTTAGCATTTAGATTTTTTCATTAATTGTTTGCTCGGAAGAACGCTGATAATATATGTTCTTTTAAAATCTGCATAGGGTCAACTGAACATGTTTCGGTTTCGTTCAGTTCTAAGTTAAATTGAGGTTCATTTTAGATTTTTTGTTGTTGTTGTGGTTGCCTTGCTTGGTTCGGTGATGAATTTTCGTGTTTATCCGTTGTATTGGTTGGTGTATTTTTTTTCTTTAGTGCTGCTACTGAAGATGCCACGCGAGCTATTGAGCTGAAAAATGGTTCATCGGTTGGAGGTTGGAAAATTTGAGTTAAACATGCTATGCATCGTGCTCCATTGGAGCAGTGGTGGTCGAAAGCAACCCAAGGTTTGTATGCTTTTATATAGTTCTAGCTTATAGATTTGTATGTATGTGTTCTACTAACTTTGATATATGCTGTTGCAGATGATGCCGTGGAGACAAAGAATGATACAGATGGTTTTACCTCAACTGTGGACGAGCATGGTTCGAGGATGCCAAAACTAGGATACATCTTACGAAGTTTTTTCTGTTATTCTTGTTAACTACTTGTTTTCTTTCCTGCTTTTTGTTTGATACTTTGAATGCGAATCCAGAGAAACCTGTGCAACCTAGAAAAGTGGCAGCACTTTGTGCTGATTTAGCGGATAAAGAGAATTGTTCAGAAAAGCAGAGGTACTAAATTCTTTGTAGTATCAAATATTGTAATTAGATATGGACCTCTAACATCATTGTCTAGTTCCTGGCAGCCGATGTTTAATTAATTTTTACTCATGAAATGAATCTTTCAAACATATATTTTTCCACATTATATTAGAAACATGTTATTTTATGCACGTTCAGTTTTTTATCGAAAATTATAATATTCACTTTTTGACACATTAAGGCATGACGTTTCTATTCTACTGTCAATATTATGAAGGGTTACTAGGACAGTTATATTTGGTGGTCTTCGTAATACTGAGATGGCCGAAGCTGTTCATCGATGTGCAAAGGAAAGTGGCATGGTCTGTGCTGTAACTTACCCTCTTCCAAAAGAAGAGCTTGACCAACATGGTAAGTCAAAATGTTGTTCTTTGGTGCCGTTTACCTGAATTCTTCTTTTTTACCCTATGAGAAACAAGAAAAATGAAAGCTTATTAATAGAGTAATTTTATATTTGAAGAGCTCTAATGATAGTTCCGTATTCTTTATAGACATATTTATCAGTTGAAAAATAACTTATGATATAAGCTATCTGGTTGTGATGTGCGGTATTTGATGTAGCTTTTAATGCATTATGCGCTTGTCTTTTGCATGTGTATTCACCACAGCTGTAATGGCTTTCCACACACACCTGGTTATCCATTGACCAAAAATCTGTTAAGTTTCAGTATTTAGGTGCTACCAATGTTGTCGATCGTTGTATTTTATTATAACATATATCACACACGGTGATTGGATTGAAACTTGATTGATAAACCAAGGCTTTTTCTGAGGATTAATAGCAAACTGTTAAATGCAAAATTTACTAGGTCTTGCACAAGATGGATGCAAAATGGATGCTTCAGCTGTACTTTTCACAAGTGTTAAATCAGCTCATGTTGCTGTTGCAAAGCTACACCAAAAAGAGATACAGGGAGGAATTGTTTGGGCACGCCAGCTGGGTGGTGTGGTAAAGTGAACATTATAAAGCAGTCATGATTCAACCGGTACTTATTTGTATATGAATGAATGAGTGATGAAATTCTTTAACTTCATACTTTATCTAATTATTTTTATCTGGTGCTTGTGGCCCAGGGTGCGAAGACTCAAAAGTGGAAACTAATTATTAGAAATCTGCCTTTCAAGGTTGGTTGGTGCTAATGGTGTAGTAATATGATTATCCCTATTACTGACATCTAAAGTAGTTGCTGAACATTGTTGCAGGCTAAATTAAATGAGATAAAGGATATGTTTTCAGCGGCAGGGTTTGTCTGGGATGTATTTTTTCCGCATAATTCTGAAAAAGGTTATCTTCTCTTCATACAAAATCATTTAAAATTGTCAATTTTTTGTATCCTTTTCTTTCATGTAATGGTTTTTCCTCTTTATTTTCCAGGTTATCTAAGGGTTTTGCTATTGTCAAATTCACATGTAAACAGGATGCAGAAAATGTACTGCTGTTTTTAATCCTTTAGTCCAAAATGGTGAAGATTTAGAGAATTTTTTTGGCTACCTGTTTTTACGTTGTTTTTCATTTTCAGGCCATTCAAAAGTTCAATGGGAAAATGTTTGGCAAAAGACCTATAGCTGTTGACTGGGCTGTACCGAAGAGACTTTACAGTGGTGGCACTAATGCTGCTGTTGCTTCAGATGATGGTTTGTTGTCCTTAACTGAATTTCATCTACTTGTCAAGGATGCTTATTAACTTCTTTCCTCCGAGTCTTTGGCATTATTATAGATGATGGTTTGTTGTCCTTAACTGAATTTCATCTACTTGTCAAGGATGCTTATTAACTTCTTTCCTCCGAGTCTTTGGCATTATTTTCTAGAGATAAATGAGTTGGCTTAACTTTATAGATCAATCAAACATGTTGATTATCAAATAAAGAAGCTAATATTTCTTATGGTTATCAAAGTGCAGAAGATAATGACACGAGATTACAGATTTCTTGAAAAGTATCGAAGTGGTTTTAGCAAGTTAATCGCATATATGCAATAAGTTCCTTCTGCCATGCATGGTTTTCTTATAGTGTGTTAGTTATTGACCTTCTGAATGATGATTAATTCTCTGATTGGAAATTCAAGTGATGTCTGTGTTTGCCTGTGTATCGTACACATACAGAGTACAGACACACACATGCATATTTATATACATGATACATAGTAGAAATTTTTATCGTTGACTTTTATATATCAAATATGTAGTGATATTCCTGAAATATGGTGAAGTTGGTGCCTTTCAGTAGTGGCAATTTATGTAATCATTAGTATACATATATTTATGTTTGCAGATGGGGTATCTATCTCATTTCTAGTGGTTTTGCAGGGCAGCTAAATGAAAGAGAGAAGGGAAGTGATAATAGTAGCATTGATAAAAAAAGATGACAAAGCTTCAGTCTCCAAAATTCCCTGTTTCGAAGACCAGATTTGTTATATACAATTTGCTAAAGTCCATGACCAAAAAAGAATTGAAATAGTTTTGTATCGATGCAGTTACCTCACAAGCTACAAAGCAAAAGCCTGTTATACGACAGGTTAGATAAAGTTATTAATCTGTTAATATAAATGTTTATTTGTCATAATTCTTTGTAATAATTTTATGCATATTTAGAGTACTTTCATAACCCTGATATTACTCGGGCAGATTAAGTTCTTGAAAACTGTGAAGAAGGGAAAAGTTGTTATTAAAAATCAGCCACGTGGGGTTGCCTTTGATCAGTTTCGGAGCATCAGCATGCACTTGGGTCCCTGAGGGTTCTTAGCAATAACCCTGGTAATGTCCCTTTGCTTTTAGATTACATGCATTCTGCATTGAAGGGCAGTTTATCGATACCATTGAAGGGGAAAAAGTTTACTCAAGGGCATTGTTTCTTTTCTGTTTCTAATCTTAAATTGTCATTGGTTGTTTGCAGAAACGTTTGGCCCTGAGCATCGTCCCATTGTGGAGTTTGCCATAGATAATGTGCAGACGTTGAAACTAAGGAAAGCTAAGTTACAGGCTCAGCAGCAGGATGCTAGTGATGATTCGAATAATGCACACCAAAATGCGGAGTCACATCTGATCTCCCTAACAAATCCAGAAAATGGAAATCTAGAGATGACAAAAGGGCAAGAAAGCATTCAGAGTTTAAAAAATCCAAGATGGAAAACACAGTTGGTGAAGGAGAAGCTAATAAGAAGCCAAAGCTAAATCCAGGAGGTGAAAAGACAAAACCATCTCCTTCGAAAGAAAACTCGGAAGGCTCCAATAGGAATTCAAAAGGATCGATCCAAGGATTGCAAAACTGACCCGAAACCTGTTGTTGGAAGTTCAGATAATGTTGAAACAAATGTCAACGATACCCACAAATTGAAGTCCAAGAAGGTGGAAGCAGTTTTGAAACCAAAAGAGAGGACACGGCAGGGCTAGACGTGATAGACAAACTCGATATGCTAATCAAACAATATAGAATTCTCACAGCCAAAATCCGAAGCACCTCCTGCCGGAAAGCAAAGTTCTAAAAGGCTCAGAAGGTGCTTTCAAGCTTAATTTCATTTTGCCAGGTTATATAGCCAGGTTCGTATCATAACTTAAACCGACCCCATCTTTAGAAAAACCGAGAATATTCATCGATGTCTTGCAATTACTACAAGTTTTCGACATTTTATGACAAACTTTTGTAGAAAGCTGAACACATGTTATTGAGTTAAAACACAGTTGTTATCAACGGTGCTTTTCCAGAATTTGACTCGCTTTTGTTTTAATATCTCTTTCTACATCTGGTGCAGACATTGCTTGAGGATCAAGAAAAGAACATCAAGTCTTATCCTCCATTGAAATGTTCACCGTGGAGTTCGACACCAAGAGATGGAAATAAAACCGGCAATATCGACAGGGTACCACTTCCAACCCACACTTCTAGGAATCTCTGACACTTTTATCTTCAAAGGGCATAACATATTGATGTCCTTTTTTCTTTTCCTAGATTTCTATTTTTTGCAATGTAGCCCCACAACTTGCATGTTTGTGCAGTATGGTATAGCTAAGGACAACTCAGAGGGCCCCCCCAAAAAAGTAGAAAAGCAACACAGAAGTCAATTAACACAATTACAATTTTTGGATTATGGTGGTTGAGACTTTGAGATCATGAAATATGGATCATGGCTCCCATGTTCATCAATCACCATTTTATAATCGAGCTTGTATTTGATGCACTGTTATTGGTGGTGAAATTTTTTTTATTCTGGAAAGTGAAATTAAGATTTTGTCATTTTGTTAATCTGGTTTATGGAGTAAAAAAAACTCGATTGATTAGCAAATTAACGTAAGATTGAAGGTGACCTATATATTTTTTTCTTTTTTAGGAATTTAAAATGAAATATTGGTGTTCGCAAGCTGTTTGAGTTTATCTCAATAAAATATCGGATTTGATTCATTAATTTTCTAGTCAAGCTCAAGCTATTAACTGAGTTCAACTCAAACCTAATCAAACTTTTTATTTTAATATATTTTATATTATGAAATTATATTTTTACCCTTACAAACAAAGCTTAATTACGAATAAGCTTGAACTTATGTAATAACTTGATTATGTCTTGATTTAAATTCAAGCTTAAAAATTGATATTTGGATTTGAGTTTGTCAGTATTCAAATAATTCGGTTCGACTCGATGACAACTCACTCCTTCCAATGGTGGGAAAAAGTTTTCCACTTACAACTCACTCAACTACATGAAAAAATAATCAATTATATGCTCTCATTTTTATTATTTCCCAACTAACAGTTAGTTAGAAAGTAATGTAACCATTTAAATGTCCTCTCTTCAATGTTTAATGAGGAATTATTTTAATTTGTTGAATTTGATTAGTATATATTAATTTAAAAACATGGATAATTCTAAAAAAATGTTTTAATTTTATGAATTAGAAAAAAAAAGTCAGTGTATATATGAGCTTTTATATACATACATTCATACATGTATATATTAAGGAAAGATGCTTTGCAAACCAATAATACTTCATTAAAATACCCACAATTTGATTTAATCATATAGAGCTAAAAGCTGGTGGTCAATGCTTTAGATAATGTTTTTTATGAAGCAATTTTTTTCAAATTTCGCCCCGAAATTTAGATTCTAATAAAGTGTAATGATATAGTACTTTTAAGAATATATTAGGTTATCGCTTAAAAACTGATAAAAATATAATTTGTTTAAAATTTATAATATTTTTTAATATTTCACGATTATATATATTAAAAATTTTTAGTGCTACATCATCACACATTAATGGGATTCGAGTTTAGGGACCAAATTGAAAAAATAATTGTCAAATTCCCATACTAACATGGACAAGAAAAAGGTTAATTGACATAATTGAAAAAAATATCAAGTTTAAGGACTAAATATTATTTTATCTCTTTTTGTTAATCTGCAATTGTATTAACCCTTCCAATTAGAAAGAAAACCCATACATTTACGTAAGGTAAAACAAACTCAAATAATCAGAATAAATTTAAAAGAAAACCCAAAACCAATTCAATAGTTGACTAAACTCAAATTAAATACACCATAATAAATTTGAAAGAAAATCCATACATTTATACAAGGTGAACCTCGAATATAAGATTCCAAAATTATTTGGGTAAAAAGACCTCTTCAATCTCTCTCAATTTTAAAATTGAGCAAGTTAACCCTCTAAAAATTTTGGAGTAGTTTAATCTCTGTCAAATTTGAAAATAAGCAATTAAAGTCAATTGACCACAACGATAATATCTTCAATCAATCATACATAAATTTAATTGGTAAAATAACAAATTTATCCTTAATATTTACAAATTTACAAAAATATTGCGAGTTAAATTTGTTAAATCATGGCCCAATTTGATATAATGCGTAAATTACGAGCGCTAAAATTTCTATTGTACCAATCAAATTTATATAAAATTAACAACAAAACACTAACGCTATGATTAAATTGTCATTGATTGCTCACTTTCAAAATACTTTCGAAATTGATAGATATTAAATTATTTTATTTTTTTTAGATGAACCAATTTACTTAATATCGAAATTGAAAAAAAACTATTTTTTTACCAAATTATTTGTATCAAGCCAATGCTTGATTGGCGGCTTGAAATAATATTAAAGTTACAAATTATGGAACCCATATATATTCCATAAAATCCATGCAAAGCATAAATACGTATAAAGGTCAAGAAGGTATGTAATATTGTCACCCACATGGGGGCTACTTCTAAGTGGGTCACCCACACACTCCATTCTTTCAAAAAGTCACCTTAAATTAACACTAAAATCCCCAATTTTTTCTCTGTCCATTATTAGTTTTCTTTTTAACATATTCATTGGAATTTTATTGGTAAAAAGAATTCTCTTATTTCTTTCAATTTAGTCCTTGTCAATTTCAAAAGTAAACAATAAGAACAATTAATCACTATTTAATGTTTTCCGTCAATTGTATATAATTTTAATTGGTATAATAATAAATTTAGCCCTCAAAGTTTACACATTCTATCAAATTGGTAATATGATCTAACAAATTTATCTTGCAATATTTATGTGAATGTGTAAATATTGAGGTTAAATTTGTTAAATTTTTTAGAATCTAGACTGAATTGACAAAACATTTGAACATTTAGAGCTAAATTTATTGTTATACCAATCAAATTTATGTACACTTATTTGAAGACATTAATGTCGTGATTAATTATTTTTAATTGCTCATTTTCGAAATTGATAGTAATTAAATTACTACTATTTTTTAGAGTGATCAATTTGCTCAATTTCGAAATTGAGAGACCAAAATGGCTTTTACGACTTTTATTTAATCTCATGATTAATAACAAGAGGGAAAAAATTGTAAAAAGCTAGTTTTATTGGGGTGACGAATGCTAATATCGAAAAGATTAGGTTTGGTGAAATTGAGCAATAAGAAGCTTGATATTAGTGATGATAAAAAAATTTAGACTTGATAAGGTTGAGCTTTTTGAGTTTTGGGTAGGTTGGATGAGTCTAATTATTTAATTAGTTAGGTCGGATCGGAATTGGGTATAGTGTTGATTTTATAGGTTGGAATCAAGGCAGATAAAATAATATTTATTGAGGGTTGGATCGGGTAGTGGTAGAGTTGAGGGTGTTAGCAGGTGCTCCGACCCCCTTAAAATGAAATTTTTTATTCAGACCTTTTATAATTTATAAAATATTAAATTAGTAATGATAAAATTGTATTTTACTCCAAAATGATAAAAAATTGATTTAATCTTTTAAAAATTATAAAGATATAGACTATTAAAATAGTAAAATTGTATTTTTACTATTATAAAAAATATACAATTTAATTTCGACTTTCCCTAAACAAATTTTCTGGCTTCGCCATTGAAATTGGTGTCGGGGTGAGCAGAAAACCATCCCACCTTGTTATCATTTATTCTCGATATCTCTTAAATAAAGTTTAATATTCAATTCTAAATTTAATTAGATTTCAATGCATCAATCAAATAATTACTAAAAAGAGTGATTCATTCAAGTCGCTGCTTCTTCATGGTAATTTGTACTTGTACCAACAGTTAAAAAGAAAAAAGAAAAAGAAATTGATAACAGCTTGTGTACCATAAATGTTGACTTCTCAAACTATAGAAAAGGACATAAAGTTGCTTAATAAATAATTATTATTTTTGTTTACCAAAATAAAATTTATTATTTTTGAAAGAAAAAAAATAATAATTTAGTAATTATATAAATTGAGATTTTGAAACAGTAACCTCATGCTTTTCATCAATGGTTTGTATTCACATGTTATATGTTATATGTGTTATAATTAAAGTTGTTGGAACCAGTTGAATTGATATTATCGGTGATATATAATCGAAAATAATTATAATTATTTTGATTTGATATAAAATTAAAAATGAGAAATCAAAAAATTGGTTAGAAACTAAACAAATCTGATTTTTCAAATATAATTTTTTTCTGAATTTTAAATATTTTAACTTGAGTTCTAATCTATTTCGATCTCCGATCTAATCATTACAACATTGATTATTATTAAATTTTAACAACGTGATGATTTGAATAAAAATTTAATATATAAAGACTAATTTGAAATAATTTTTCCTAAAGAAACAGAGACTCTTTCATAAAAATTTGACCGAAATGGTGCGTAGAAGTTAGAACATGGCCTCCACATGAATACCATTTTTTTGTCAATGGTGCACCTTATGAGCCAGCTATATGCTAATTGGTTTTCAACATATACAATATATATATGAACAAAAAATCCTCAAACCCCAAAATCTTTTTGATTTCATTTCCTGAACAAAGCTGAAAAAACAGAAAAAATGGCTTTTGTTGTGTAGTGTTGCAGTGATGACAGTACACTGTATTATATATATAAACAAAAAATTCCTCCTTTGTCACATTCATTTCTTTTCCCACACTTCACCTCATTTTTCTTTTGTCACTCTCAAAAAAATTTTCTTAGCTTTTTTCTCTAATGGCAGCTAACTCAATTTCCCACTGTTTTTCTCTAAGCATTACAATGTTATTTCTTTATCTTCAGCTGATTCATTGTAATGTTACTTATGATAGAAAAGCAATTGCAATTGATGGTCAAAAAAGAATTCTCTTTTCAGGTTCTATACATTATCCTAGAAGCACCCCCGAGGTAAAAACAAAATTTTCCCGGAAAATTTTCATCTCAAAATCCCACATTTTTCTCGGGAAAAATATTGATATTGGTAACAACTTGCCGTTAATGTAGATGTGGGAAGGTCTTATACAAAAAGCTAAAAATGGTGGCTTGGATGTTATTGATACTTATGTCTTTTGGAACCTTCATGAACCTTCTCCTGGCAATGTTAGCTTTTGTTTCTTTTAAAAGTTAAATTTCTATTCTGGTCCCTGTTTTTATTTTTTTCCTTAAGAATTTCCATTTTTTTTTTTTGCTTTTTTGGGGTTTTTAGTATAATTTTGAAGGGAGATATGATTTGGTTCAGTTCATCAAATTGGTTAAAAATGCTGGTTTATATGTTCATCTTCGCATTGGACCTTATATTTGTGGAGAATGGAACTTTGGGTAATTTATAAATGAACACACTTTCTTTTCGTTTTAAATTTTCAATCTTATATATGAAATGTTCATTTACTATATATTCTCATTGATTTTTTTTTCCCAGGGGTTTTCCTGTTTGGTTGAAATATGTTCCTGGAATTAGTTTCAGAACAGATAATGAGCCTTTTAAGGTAAAAGACAAATATGTATGTATGTATGTATGTATGTATGAAACAATGCAAATTTTCTTATGGTCCATTTTTATAATTTCTTTTTTCAGAAAGCAATGGCAAAATTCACCCAGAAAATAGTTCAAATGATGAAGGATGATAACTTGTTTGAGTCTCAAGGTGGCCCCATCATCCTCTCTCAGGTATGTATGTGTGTGTGTGTGTGTGTGTGTCAGTGTGTATGTGTGCATGTATGTATGTACGTATGTAAGTATGTATGAATGAATGATATTGATCAGCAAGTACTGTTTGTTTGCAGATTGAAAATGAGTATGAACCAGAAAGCAAGTTATATGGACCAGCTGGTAAAGCTTATGTGAAATGGGCTGCAAAAATGGCTGTGGGGCTAAACACTGGGGTTCCATGGGTTATGTGCAAGGAATATGATGCCCCAGACCCTGTGGTAAGCGCGCGCGCACACACACACACACATATATCAGATCAGCCATTGATGTTGTATTTTGAAAGCTTCATTCTTTTTTAATCCTTGGTTACAGATAAACACATGCAATGGTTTTTATTGTGATTATTTCTCTCCAAACAAACCTTATAAACCCACATTATGGACTGAGGCTTGGACTGGCTGGTACTATTTCACACGCATACACACACATACATACATACATACATACATACACTTACAAGCCGTCCCCCTTTTTCTTATGTACAGGTTTTCAGATTTTGGTGGCCCGAATTACCAAAGGCCGGTGGAGGATTTAGCATTTGCAGTTGCCAGATTCATTCAAAAGGGTGGCTCCTTTGTCAATTACTACATGGTATATTTATTAATTGCTTGGACTTTTTACCGTGTTTAACGCATATTCAAACATAGTCACGACTATATAATTCTTTAGAACATGTCTATATATTATACTGACATTCGGATCCGAGTAACATGTGTTTTTTTGTAGTACCATGGAGGTACCAACTTTGGAAGAACAGCTGGGGGACCTTTTATTACTACGAGCTACGACTATGATGCTCCGATCGATGAATACGGTAAAAACTTCTAACCCGAAAGTATCACCATTACAACATGTGTACCCGGAGTTTCGAATTTGTAATTGATGGTATATTGTAATTTTAACAGGCTTGATAAGGCAACCTAAGTATGATCATCTGAAAGAACTCCACAAGGCTATCAAGTTGTGTGAAAAAGCATTGCTTAATTCTGATCCTAACATCGTCATTTTAGGAAGCTATGAAAAGGTGCTCGGAAATCTGTGTTTTATGCTTCTTTGGTTTAATGTTATGATTTGCTACAGTCTTACAAGAAAATCAGCTCGTTGGTATGTGTTAGGCACATGTTTTCTCTTCCGAGTCAGGTGGCTGTGCTGCATTTCTCTCGAACTATAATTTGAGGTCAAATGCAAAGGTGACATTCAATAACATGCATTACAACCTTCCGCGTTGGTCCATTAGTATCCTTCCAGATTGCCGAAATGTTGTTTTCAACACTGCCAAAGTAAGTGTCTCGGTCTTGCATTGTTTGGTTTTTGGTTAATGTAATGAGATGATAAAGCTAGATACGATCTCTCTTTTTGCAGGTCGGAACTGAAGCATCTCGAGTCCAAATGGTGCCAACAAATCTGAAGATAGAATTGTGGGAGACGTTCAATGAAGATGTACATTCGGTGGATGACGAATCGTCGATGACGGTAAAGGGTCTATTGGAACAGTTAAACATCACAAGAGATACCAGTGATTATCTCTGGTATACAACCAGGTATATGAATGATTGTTCGCATTGTAGCTCATGTATTGAAATAGAATGTATTTCATTTCGGTTACTGATTAGGTTGATTTTCCCAGTGTCCGGATAAGTTCATCCGAATCATTTCTTCGTAAAGGCACACCTTTGACCCTCAGTATACAAACAGCAGGGCATGGCATTCATGTATTCATCAATGGACAACTTTCAGGTACATTTTTTTCAAATTCAGGTGCTGATTAGCTTAAAAACTTATAAAATGCTCGAAAACTTACAGGATCGGCTTTCGGGACTCAACAAAAAAGGAAGTTTTCTTTTACCAAAAACATCAACCTATACCCTGGAGAGAACAAAATTTCTATTCTCAGTATAGCAGTCGGTTTACCGGTTTGTTCTCCGATGAAAAAACATATATTCATTGATTTTCTTTTTTTCATTTTGCCGATTTCATGTTCGGGTTTGTTCTGTTGTTTATAGAATATCGGTCCACATTTTGAGACATGGAACATAGGTGTCCAAGGACCAGTTGTTTTACATGGGCTAGATGAAGGAAAAAGGGACTTAACTTGGCAGAAATGGTCATACAAGGTTGGCCTTAAAGGGGAAGCCGATAATCTCAGTTCTCCGAATTCTATCCCGTTGATCGATTGGACTCGAGGATCCTTGGCAACTCTGAAACAACATCCATTAACATGGTACAAGGTAAGCAAAATGCGTACATGTGAATGTATGTGTGTGTATATATATGTTCCTTGACAAGCAAGAAACTTTGAACTCGACCTTTAGGCGTTTTTCAATGCCTCGGGTGGAGACGATCCCTTAGCATTGGACATGAGTGGCATGGGAAAAGGTCAAGTATGGATAAACGGCGAGAGCATAGGCCGATATTGGACTATATCAGTTAATGGTAATTGCAGTGGATGCAGTTATGTTGGCGCATTTCGTCAAACGAAATGTCATTTCGGTTGTGGCGGTCCGACTCAACAATGGTAAAAGCCCTAAAAAATTCAACATCTTGAAATATGGGTAAACTACACCATTAGTCACTAACCTATGGGTAAGTTTTCATTTTGGTCACTAAAGTTTTCAAAATTATTTTTTGGGTTACTCAATTATTAAGTTGCACTTTTTTAGTTGGCATAACAATAATTTTAGTCTTTAGTGACTAAGTTGTAACTTTTAAAAAACAATTTAAAAAACTTTAGTGACCAATTTGAAACTTTTAGGTGATCAAAATGAAAACTTAGTTTTAATTTAGTGACTAATAGTGTAATTTACCCTTGAACTATTGATGTTAAACTTCTGTTCCAAAATGTGTTCATTTTTCCAGGTACCATGTTCCCAGGTCCTGGTTGAAACCAACCCGAAATTCATTAGTAGTTTTCGAAGAAATCGGCGGAGATGCTTCGAAGATTTCTATCGTAAAACGATTGACGACAACTAACAAATAATGAAACTATACAACATTTGGTATAACTTAGCCTTCTCCTCCATCAAAAGTGCCTATATAAGCTTTGAATGATGCAATGCCATTGACATATTTATCCCAAATCAAAGGCAAAACAAGGATGACGATGATGATGATGATGGTGGTGGTGACATGGTGTGACATACCATGCTACTTGTGTGTGTTTCTTTTGTGGGGTTGCTGAAAATTACATATGGAATTCATGCTTGTTTAGTGTTTGGATTCTTTTTTTCCTTTTGTACCAGTTTTTTAGGCAACTTTTATTAGGGGTCTCTTCATTACTTTTCTCGTTTGGTTAAAATATGCCATAAGTCTCTTTACTCTTCACAAATTTAGAATTTAGTCTCTATAATTTCAGGTCCAATTTTTACAATTGTTATATCTTTTGTCAAATAGAAAAAAATCTCACTTGGGCAATCATGTAACTACAAAAATGACATTGCAATGAATGTGAATTTAACAAAATAATTTTAATAGTGTTTCTAATTGGATCTGAATTTTTAAATTTGAAAAGGAAAGAGATTAAATTTTTAAAAATATAAATACAGACACTAAATTATAAATTACGAAAAATATAAGGACTTATGGCATATTTTAACCTTTTTAATTTCTGTGCGAGGTTAGAAATTCAATGGCTGCCAAAGGTTTGTGGCCCACATTTTTGCCTGATAAAGAAAAAGGTACTTGGTACTGCCTACCTTTAAACTTAGGGCTCTGTATAGGGTTGGTTTGATTCATCCCAAGAAAATGTTTATTTTTCAATCCCTAGTTTCTATGTTTTGATTATTATTGTCTTGCAATATTTAGAAACTTTAATTATCAAATTCAATAATATAGTTTCATGTTAAACAATCTAGTCCTCTGTTTATTATTCAAGTTTGCATACATTCAATTTTTTGAATTTGACAATTTTTTCCACTTTAGTCTTTGAAAATTGATGAAAACTTGAAGTATTTTTTTTGTAAGGGCCAGGATTGAATTTTATATTTTCATAAGAGCTAAAATACAATTTTACTATTATATTTGTTAATATATTTATAATTTTTTAAAGGATTAAATTAATATTTTATCATTTTGAAAAGAAAAAAAATGTAATTTTACTATGTATTAACTTATAATTTTATATATTTTCGAGGATACAAACTACAATTTTCTCATTTTAGAGGGCACTTTTGATAGTGCCTTTGTCTCTGAATTTGGTTCACATTATTCTCGATATTTAGTCATTAAATTTGAATTTTGTTAAATTCAATAAACAAATTAAAAAAATCGTTATATTCTAAAACTAATGTGAGAAAAATAAGTTGAGAAGCCAAATTTAAAAAAAAAAAATCAAATTCAGATACTTAATATTACTTGTCGTTATGCAAAATGATCAAAAGTATTTTCATTAATGTCCAAATTGTTATTTTCATATAAAAAAATGAATAAAATAATTTATTTTTAAAAAATCAAAGGATTTTTACGTGAATTTTAGATCAGATTAATTTAAGTTGAGTTAATTTCTCGCATTATTTCAAATTTTAAAAAAATTTATAGTCATATCATTTTATTTTTTTACTTTTGATTGATATATTTTAAATTTGAATTATTTCGAATTTAAAGGGCGAAATTAAAAAATTTAACTTAAAAAAACATTTTTATAAGTGAAAATTAATAACGTGATTTAGTTTTCACTAATTTGATTGAAATTAAAAGTGTAATTTGACTTTTAGGGTTTGCTCATTTATTAATATGTTTGAAATTAAAAATCACAATTACTCCCTTCATTTATTTCGGCCACTCTCTGCTACTTTTCACTGAAAAAATAATATTTATTAATTATCTTATTTATTTTTATTCAACGTTCTTGTCCATAATTTCAAACTCAAGAGCTAAAACGTTTAAATTAAATCCTTTTTTTTTAATGCACATATATTAATTTTGTAATAAATTTTAATGTATTGTAATTAAATTCTTAAAATATAAGTATCATAACAATTAATTTTATTTATCAATTAAATAACTTGCTTGGGGGTAGCATATTAGAAGATGTTTGATAAGTAGGGGTGTTCAAACGATCGGTTTTTAAATTGTTAGAAGTGTAAAAACGAAACAAAAATAGTTAGATATGATAAGTTTCGGCCAAAGTGAAGGGGAGGAAGAAAATCTTGGTCACTTTGTTTAAAATTATGCCAAATGATAGCTTATAAACAACGAGTATTCTGGTGAAAACGAAATTAAAAATGGTTAACCAAGTCGAAAGTTATGTGAATTTCGGATCAAGAAACTTAAGTTGACAATTTGATAAACCAAGTATATCCAAGTTTGTCATTAGTAGTTGATTTACTATACCTAACTATATTAATTTTATTTTTATGAATTTTGAATGATTTTATTAGTATTTAAAATATTTTGTTTCGAATTAAAAACCATGATTTCAATTATAAAATTAGTAAATTATAAATTTTAAGTTGAATTTGAATATTATGATTTTTGAATGGTTGAACAAACACAAGCCCGGGTTACTCGAAATATAAAAATTTTTAACCGTTAATCGAATTGAAATATTTCGATTGATTTGGTTGGTTAATTGAATTAACCGAAATTTATATGTTTTTGTCTTTTGGTTAAAACTAGTATAAAACATATACAAATAAATTGCTAATGTTCATTTTCTTTTATTTAATAGTTCAAAAAAAATTTAATGGAGGCGAAAACAATAAATAAGACATTAGAAATATTACTTAGTCTTGAAAGTTAACAATCAAACACTACATAAGTCTTGAAAACAACAAATATTTCGGTTAGTTGATTAATTACCTGGTTTCAAACTGACTTAACTGATAACCAAAATTCCAAAAAATCAATAATTGATCTCCGATCAAACTAAATTCGAACATTGACTGATTAACTGAATTATATCATTCAATCAATATTAAAAATTGATTCAAATTAATTAACTGAATTGGATTCAAATTCTCGTTATAAAAAAATTCGGCAAAAAGAAGTCTTTCATTCCTTTTAATTTCAATATTGAGCTAACTAATCTCTTTAAAAAATATCAAAGCAATTTAGTTCGTGCTAATTTAAGAAATGGGTAAATTAAAGACAATTGTCAATTAAACATTTTTAATGGCATAATAACAAATTTAGTCCTCAATGTTTATATATTTTATCAATTTGATCTTGATTTAATTAATTTAACTCACAATATTTACACAAAATATATAAATATAAAATGTTAGATTTATGATTATACCAATTAAAATTATGTATAATTGATGAAAAAAATTAAAACCGTGATTAATTATCTTTAATTACTTCTATTCACTTTCGTAATAATAACTCGTATATGAAAATGGGACAATGAAAAATTTAAATTCCAAAATAGAAAAATGATATAGTTCAAGGATTAAATTATTAAAATTAAAAGAATTATTGATGCCAATTTTTTAATATTTTTTTCTTGAAAAATGAAAATAGAACGGATAAGTTTTGACTATTTAAATACCTGACCATAGGAACATTTTAAGACAGCAAGCTTCCAAGCAAAGCTTACGTGGCAGCATCATAAACAATTATCTTTCTAGGAGCGTATACGTGGCAACAACAGAATGCTGGAACTGAGCTTTTGTGAAAATAATAATGGACCTGGTTGCAGCGAATCTGAACTCTCAGTTCCCTGTAACATAAAACGTTTCGTTCCCATACCACAGCAAGCTCCAACTCCTTGTAAGTTGAAGCGAAACCAAATCCAATCACCCGCTGACGTGGACACTCGATTATCCTTCCTTTTTACTTCCCGTAAAAACCCCCCAACTTTCACCACAATCCCAATCTTATCCTTGTTTCAAATGAATTCAACGGTGATTAAAAGCCCTCAAAGCACAACTTCACTATAATCCCCGCGTAACACCGAACCTCACCTCCCCGCCAAAAAAATAAAAAAATGGACTATAACAAAAAGAAAAGATATTAAGGTCAAATATCATAAAAGATCCTTGTATTATGCACTTTTGGAAACTTTAGTCCCTCTATACTCATCGATTATTTTTTTATCTTTTTATTTTTCGAAATATGTATTTTTAATTTTTCCATTACCTATGTCAAAAACTAGTAAAACAATCTAAAAAGTCAAACTTAGGAATTAAAGATGGAAGAATTTAAAAAATAAAAATAAAGGAAGATGATATTGACAAGAGAGGATAATTTATGAGGCCTTGGTTGATGGTTTGACCCTCAGCAGGAGCACTTTGTATAATTAATTTTTTAAAATATTGATATTTCACTTGTGAACTTGTAATATCTACACTAACCATCGACAAAAATGCTCTTCCGAGTGAGAAATAAAACTTTCAAATGGGACAATATTTTTTGCTAAAGATCTGAAACCCAACTTCCCCTCAACAATAACTAAAGATACTTCCAAAGAATACCGCCAACTAAAGTATATCAAGTTAGACTATCGATTAATTTTTCAAGGGTACTAAATCCACAAACTAATTATAGTACGAGGACTTGTTACAGAATTTAACCAAAACATAATTAATGAGTTTTATATATTTTTTAAATTAATTTATTTATGTCAGTCCACAATCTCTCTGTTGTCCTTGTGCATGCCTTTGTATTGCATTTCTCTGAAAAAAAGTAGCCTTTTTTTTGTTCTTCCATGGTGAAAGCCAAAACTCCAAGGAGAACTCTAGACTCTTATGCAGTCAAACACATCAACAAAATCATTAAAGGTAAAGCTTAAAGAACCAAAATTATGGTGCTTTTTTTTTTTTTTTCCTTTTTTTCTTCTTTAAGAGTTGTGCTGGTAATTGGCAGCGGGGGATTGCGTGTTGATGCGACCGGCGGATCAATCAAAACCGCAGTACGTGTCGAGAATCGAGCGGATCGAGGCGGACGCACGTGGTGGAAACGTGAAGGTGCACGTGAGGTGGTATTACCGGCCGGAGGAGTCGATCGGAGGGAGAAGACAGTTCCATGGATCTAAGGAGCTTTTTTTATCCGATCATTACGATGTGCAAAGCGCCGATACCATCGAAGGGAAGTGTACGGTACACAGTTTCAAGAGCTATACCAAGCTTGACGCCGTCGGAAACGATGACTTCTTCTGTCGTTTTGAATATAATTCTTCCACCGGTGCTTTCAATCCCGATCGCGTTGCCGTGTATGTTAATTTTTTGCTAATTTCTGTGAATAATTTTGAGTAATTAGTTCATATGGGCGTTTTTTTTTTTTTGGTTAATTTTGAGTATTTAGGTTGAATTTTTAGTTGACCTTTTCAATTGATACTTTGAATAATTTATGTTTAGGGGCGAAATTGTTAAACTTGATTTTGCTCATAGCTGGGCGTTGCATATATAGAATCAATTAATTTCAATTTTTTATAGGGTTTCTTTGCTTAATACACTACTTTTTCAGCTTAAATGCATGTAGGTTCCTTAAATTATTGAAATGACAAATTTCTTGAAAAAAGAACACGAAATTTTTGTTTATCAATGAAGCTAAAGTGTTCTGCAACTTTTGTTGTTGTACTGTTTCAGTTACTGCAAATGCGAGATGCCATATAATCCCGACGACCTAATGGTTCAATGCGAAGGTTGCAGTGACTGGTAAGTTGGGATACTCGGGGAGGTAGCTATTTCGGTCAAGCCTTAGTTTATATTGTTTTATAAGTCGGATATTATGGATGATTATATTGTATGAAGCCGCCAAAACGGTTCTCCGCTTAATGCTTTTTCTAGCTGTGTTTCAACTTTATCAGTTCTGGTAAAAGCGATTTATTAGTTTGTTGGATAAGAATGGTATCAATTTAGCTGTTACTTGAAATAGGAGCAGGAATCAGTTTGCACAATGCTAGTAGTATTATGGCTATGGTTTAATTATAAATAAAAAAAAGTAGCTCTTAAAAACCTCTTTTTAGGCCTATGAAGAAAAGCTCTTGTGCAGGTGTGGTAAACATTAAATTTGGAACACCTAATTTTCTACGAGACGGCTATGATTGATTTTATTTTGTTTTCCAGAGTTATAGCAGCTGTGTCTAATCTCAAAGGTCCTTTATATATGTTTTGTGTATGAATTCAGTAGATAAAACACATTCAATTTATCTGGTATGCTGTAAAAGCAGTTGCCATATTCAGCACGCTACTTTTGATTCAGGTTTCATCCTGCTTGTATAGAAATGACGGCAGAGGAAGCTAAAAGGCTCGATCACTTCTTTTGTGAAAGTTGTTCGTCTGAAGGTCAGAAGAAGTTGCAGAATTCTCATGCCGCTTCCAGACACTCGGATACAAAGGTATTTCTGCTTCATTGTTGTCCTTCATCCTTTTTTCGGTAGTTACTTTACTAGTTATAATTCAGACATGCATCTGTTATCGGAGATCGAGGTGGTATCGAAATGCATCTGTCATACCCTTATAAGAAAAACTTTTAGGTTCATTCGAAATATATGCATCTTGGTTGATCAATGCACAATCATTTGCCCTTTGGGGAGAATGTGGTTCAAACGGTATATTATTCATGATAAATCGTCAGTTCATTATGCATTGATGAATTACAAACAAGGTTTTCAAAACCAGATCAATAGTTGAACCAATCAAGCTACTAGTTCATTGGTCCAACCAGTTCAACTGGTCCATACTGGTTCCCAGGGTCAACTGTCCAATGTCCTTTTCCAGATCAGTATTCTGGCCGGTCTGGTTCGATTCAAACAACCCTGATTACAAGATTACTCGCATTAAAAATCCAGCTTCTTTCAGAAAGTAGGCCAACCTTCCGATTTCAAACTTGCTCCAAATTCACAGGCTACGGTCTCGCCTCACTTCACTTCACTTCACTTCACTTCACTTCACTTCACTTCCCTTGCCTTCTTTCCTATAATCACCAACTTGGTCATTCATTTGCAGCGTTTTATCCGTTATATTTATGCCTGTTTTCATGGTTTAGGTTTTTGAGTTGAGAAGATTTCAGTGCCCTATCTATTATATATATATATGCCAGGTTGTGTCACATAACATGGAATACTGTGTTTCAGGTGGATACAAAACGGCGTCGGAGGTGACGAGAAAACAGTACATAAGCCTAGTGTTTTTAGTCGAAGACTGAAGCCGGTTATCGCTGTTAACCATGCCTTGTGAGTTGATAATGGTTGAGTTGACAGTAACTGGGTCTGAAAAACCTTTTTATCTCAATGTTTATATGTGTTTGGTTGTAAGTAATTATCAGGATGTAGGTTCCCCTTCTCTCCTTGTATCTGGTTTATAAATTAGGGATTGTGTATAATTAAAAACTGCTTTTTAGCTTATAAAATAGCCATAAAAATTAGGGTTAATTTCACCTAATGTCTTTAAATTAAGACCCAAATTCTAATTTGGTTTCTGAATTTCAAGATATTATAATTTAGACACTTTAAATAATCCTTGTAATATTTTTGACACTATTTATATTGTTGATGTGGTAGGTGTACACATGTTTAGTGTTTGATTTACATGCTTTAAAGAGATTTAAATTGTTGAATGATTGATGGAAAGAATTGATTGATACAAAGGCAAAAAAATTCAATCAAAACATTTTGAAGTTTAAAGATTAAATCGAAATATAAACATCGGTTTATGAACTATTAGTGAAATTAATCCTAAATATTACTTTTTTTTTATAGAATAATAGATAATATTGATAATAATGTAGTAATTTTTAAAAATTCAATAACCAAATCATAATTTTAAGTAAACATAAATGACTAAACCTAGACTGTACAAAAAATAAAATTAAGGAAAGCCTATACACCGACCAAAATTTAAAGGTTAGAATATGTTAGAATTTAATCCTTACACTTTTGTTAATACTGTTAAAATTATTTTATTAAATTCACGTTCATTATATGTTTTTTTTTAAATTACATTGCTACTAAATGAATTTTTTTTTATTTCAAAATGTAATACAAACCAATTTAAAAAAAAAAACATAACAAAGCTAATAATTCAAGCTAAAATCTAAAATCGAAAAGTAGAGGGATAAAATTCTTGAAAATAAAGGTATAAAATTAAATTTTAAATTTGTGAAGGGTATAGGGACTAAGAGTATAATTTTAACCAATTATTGGTTGTCTTTGTCTTCCCTCGGTTTTCTCGTTGTCTTGTTTTTCATGACTTTGACTTTAGCTTTTTTTTTTTTTTTTTTCTGAATGAGTGGTAGTGGGAAGAAAGCAAGCGCTCTTCCATGCATACTGCGATTATTATTATTTTTTTCTTTTTGGTTTTTTCCATTGGGTTGATGATGATTGATGCAGCCAGACAATGACATCCAATTATTTGATTTGAGATTCTGAAAAAGATTTGTTAGTGGAGTTTAAGCTCTTTAAAAACAACCCAAACAAAACCACGAATAACAAATGAAAGGTAAAAAAGACATCACTAGCCCCTCTCAATTTCGAATTTGAACAAATTGGTCCACTAAAAAATTCGGAGCAATTTAATCCCTTCGATTTCAAAAGTTTAATCACAGCGTTAATGTTTTCTATCACTTTGCTCAAAATTTGATCGGTATAATAATAAATTTAGACATCAAAATTTACATATTCGTTAATTTGCTCCTAATTTAACAAATTTAGTCTGCAACATTTGTGTAAACATTGAGGCTAAATTTGTTTTTTTTTTTTAGAAACAAGGTTAAAATGATAAAATATGTTAACATCTAAGACTAAATTTGTTATTATACCAATCAAAATTATGTACAACTGAAGGAATATATTAAATCACGATTAGTTTTCCTTAGTTGCTCACTTTTAAAATTGACAGAGATTAAATTATTACAATTTTTTAAAAACGATCAATTTACTCAATTCCAAAAATTAAGAGGGACTATAGAGGTGTTTTACCAAGAAGGAAACTTATTTGCCAAATTTTGACATTTAACTGTTCCATTAAATCACAAGTGCCATAAATGTTAAATAGCAAACATGGGCAAATTAATCTTGTACATTAGATCAATGAACAAACAGATTTCATCCATTTTCATGAGACTAACAGATTAACCAAACAGTTACAAGTAGCATATCATGTGTACTTCATGCTGATATATAAAAATTAGTTTTTAACAGTAAAAATAAATGGAATTTTTAACAAAATGACCAATTTACTCTTTGATCTAACATATAGAGACTAATGTACTCATTTTTTTTAATAGAGAGAACAAAATGCAATCTGACTCTTAGTACAAGAGCCTCCATGGTGCTTTTACCATAATTGAAATTTTAAATTTGATAAGTTTGAAAACTAAAATTTCAAAATCCAAAGAGTAGAAGAAACTTTAAATTAGACAAATAGAAGGATTAAATTTCTGAAATAAAGTGTGAGGACTAAACTTTCAAAATACAAAGGGTATAGGGACCGGGAAATAACGCAAAGAGCTAAAAAAATACATCTTCCGTTGCCGGGACTTGAACCCGGGTCTCTCGGGTGAGAGCCGAGTATCCTAACCACCTAGACTACAACGGAAAGTTGACATCTTTTTTAATAGTTTAAATATAAGTTTGAAAAAAAAAAAGAATCTGGCCACGTTGAGTGGTGGTGACAGCAGCAAATAAAGACGAGAGGGAATCGTTTTCATTATTTTTGTTTCAAATTTTATGAAAGTAAAGTAAATGGTTAACAATGTGCTTTCAATGGAATCCAATCCAATTCCTTAAGTATAACAATGTGAATCACATCAATACATACCAAAAAAGTTACAGGGAGGCTAAAGTCGATTCATTCTGTATGAGTTGACAACTATGTAGTTCGAATAGTGGACATAAATCATATATCTAATGTCATTAAACTATTAGTAAGTTTATGTTTTGATCATTGAATCATTCAAAAATTTTTATTTAAGTCACTAAACTATTAAGATAGTTATTGTATGGCTTTCTTTATTGGCATTGTTTGCACCAATCTAAAGCTTTCATTTGAATGTTAAGAACTTGTGTACCAAAATTCAAACACCTTTCTTCTTTGATCTTTGATACTAACTGTCAAATCGACTTGGATCTAAGGTATGTTCTTAGACTCGATGTGTACTGATATACTATATGTATATTTCAATTGTCGCTCGGAGCTCGCTAGCCGAATTTTAAAATAAAGTTAAGGACTCAATAGCTTGAATAAAAAACTTGCAAATAGTTCAATCATTGAAATGAGAACTTTTGAATCAATAATTATTTTGTAATTTTTTGAAGTTGAGTGACCAAAAGGTAAACTTATTTTTAGCTTAATGACCTTGGGTGTAGTTTACTTCAATAAACATGAGTTTGATCTGCTTTGCCACGTGCCATCTCCTAATAAGTCGGTTGTTCTTTTTCTTCTTTCTTTGTTAGGTTGACAACGTGACATGAGGGGATCAAATGACAGAGTATGTAAGTGACAAGTGATAGATATCTTATCGAAACGGCTTAGATGTCAAGAGTGGTTGGATTGCATGTTCCCTACAACTTGGTAGAACAATTCTTATGATGAAGTAGACTTGTCTATGAATTGGATGGCTCTCTCAACTCAATCAGTCCGGCTCAACTTATTTAAAAATATTAAATAAAAATAATATTTTATTTATCTTATTATTTCGTAAATAGTAATATGAATTTTTGGGGTGAATTGGGCCAAGAGTAGGCCCGAGCTTGGAATTTTTTTTAAAATCAAGCCTTAGCCTAACTTGGCCTATGAACACCTCTATAGTGAAAGAGACATACTTGAAGGAGTCAGATAAAGTTTTTAGAACTGGACCAATGGTTGAACCGATCAAATCATTAATTCTTGTTTTAATCAGTTCAACCGCTAGTTCAACCAGTCTGACCACCTGATTCAACCGATCTTTATTTCAGACCGGTACCCCCAACCCATTATAAGTTCTCAAATTTTATTAAAAAAACATTGAAAAGCTTCCTTTGAGTAACACATTTCTATTTTTCTACCATTAACAACCATATCAACTTTCTTCATAGCTATACAGTCGGTCATGGAAGAATATCTACACAGCTACTCAATCCTGATACACCAGCAAGAATACACATAAACTAAACTGAAATGGAAATTACGAAAACGGGCCCGGAAAAGCCGAATAGAAAGAGCGAAAATTTCAGGTTTTTTATAAAAAATTGAAAACATCATATTATGCTTATTGAGAAACAGAACATTCATCAACTCGATGCCAGATTCTGTTGAAAAACCACATCGAATCTGCTTCGACCGGGTTCCCATCATGGTTACGGTGCCAACTATAATGAGCGTGAGTTCGGTTTTTGATATCGAAAATGGCGTGACCGTAACTGGATTCTCGATACGCCGAGAACGTTGGCTGCGGCTCGCTCATGCTACAAATATGCAAGAACAATATATATGTAATGCAAGAAACTGAAAAACCAATATATATGTAATGCAAGAAAAATGGTTACTTGGATACTAAGCCATTCATGTTGCCTCCATCGCCGATAGTTATGTACACAGGCGCGGATTGATCCTTCACGGGAGTGCAAATACCGTTTACAACGTTATACGCAACGTTCGATACACGTTCCTGTAACATAAATTATATCAGCAATCGAGTAATCAAGCATGATTACAGCATGGTAAATTGGTTGTCAAGCTATTACTTGTACTCGAAGTTTCGTATATACTAGCGGAGGTAACATATACAAAGAGCTTACAGATCGTTCGTAGGCATGGACGTGACCGGAAAATACGACATCAACTTTGTACTTCACAAACCATGGTTCGTATATTACTCTCATGGTTTCGCCTTCCATGAAAGGATAGTTGAAGCTATTATACCATGTAGCATGCATAAGAACGATTAACCATGGTGTTTCGGTCCGGTTAACTTTCGGAAATTCCAGTTGAAGCCATTGGTACTGAGGAGTGAATTTACCGTAGGCCGAATACGAAGACAGCACTATGATGTATGCCGAAGCTCTCTTGATCGAGTACCAAAACGGAGAAGTACTTGTCGATTCTACGTATGGAACCGGATAACGATTACTATACGGTTTAAAAGGCGTCGTCTCACCCTGTGCAGAACCGTTATAACACAATGGACAACTCCGTGTTTGCAAGCTAATTATCACGATAAGAAAAGAACGAATACTTACGATTTCGGGGGCAAAGTCGAGTTCGTGATTTCCAACAGTCCATATCCACGGTTGATACGCAACACTTCTCTCGATAAACCTTCCCCATGTATCCCATCTTACATTATCATGATTCGGATAGTTATCTGCATATGAAAGATCGCCCACGTACAATACCGTTTGGCCTTTCTTCGGGTTTTGTTCGTAATGAGCTACCGTGCTATTCGAATCAAAAGTCTGCCCGAGATCCCCTACAAAGCCAACACAAACAAGAAAAACCCTAAGACCAGAATGTGTACCAGGCATAAAATCAAACAGTAAGCAAACATTCACTTACCGATGATGCCGAATGTGTATGGGGCATCAGGACCGACTCGAGGAGGTGTCGTAAACCAGAATTTCCGAATCGAATCACCTTCGCCGACCATATAGTAATACTTGGTGTTGTACTACAAACAAACAAATACAAAGACTCAATATCGACATTAACGAGTCCAATCAATATGGTACAAAGCCAGCTCACTATGTCAAGTTACTTGGAGAATAAAAAATAAATAAAACGGCCGCCTTGGACCGAAAGGGATCATCTTCTTCCTCTAAAACCTTATTTCATTTTAGTTACTTTTCTCCACTACGAGCTCCGATGCTCTCCGAGCTTGAGTTCGTTTTGCAGGAACCCGAGGCCATCCGAGCTCGAATTTAAATGCAAATGAAAAAAAAATTACCTCCAAATTTCTAATGATGCAGTGATGAATATAACCAGAGGTATAATTATGAAACTTATAAGTTTTGACTTTCCCGTCGGCTTTTCTCTTTCCATTGCTGTTCTCACTCCAATAAACCACTTTATTTGAACCGGGTTCATCTTGGGTCACCCATGAAACTATCACCGCTTTTCCCACATGGTCACCTTGTGTTATATGTACCTTAAAATTTCAAAACAGTGACTCTAAATTAAATTTTATATTTTTATAATAATAAAATTATAATTTCATCATTTTAATATTTTATATATTTATATTTTTAAAAAAATTAAAAGTATAAATTTATCATTATTAATTTAAAATTTTATAATTTATAAAAAAACTTAAATGAAAATTTTTTAAGGCACAACTAAATTAAAATAGGACTTGCGTATAAATAAATATAAGTTTAATTCTGTTTCTTATCCTTATACTTTCGGCTTTTTATTCGTTATTGAACTCCAATAAATAGCACAGTAAAAAATGTGCATTTTAAGAAAATAACTCGTGTGACCGACAAAGATACCTTGGTAGCTACACCTTCGGCTATAGCAACCATACATTCGAGTTATTTGTTTGTCTCCGACTTGCCACATATGGGAGAAATGTCATTGGAGCTAAAGGGGCCTTGACCCAAAAATTTTTAGCAATTATAATTAAGTTACAAAAAAGTAAGTAGACTCTTCAAAAATTTTAAAATTTTTCTTTAATCCTCTTAAATTTTTAAAAATTTGAATTATACTCTTAAATTATTTTTAAAATTCTTATTAAACCCTTTGAAATTTTTGAAAATTTTAAGTGTCACGTGAGCACACATAAAATTGTAGATGGAGTTCTTTGCACTAAGTCAACATTTTTTTGCTTATTCTTTAAAGGATTATATGAAAAATAGGTGCCCAAATTATGTAACTTTTTTCATTTAGGTACCTAAAGTGTTTTTTTTTGTTAAAGTAGGTATTAAAGTTTTATTTCGTTACCATTTTAGGTATCAAGCAATCAAATTATTACACGTGGCATTTTTAATTAAAATAAAAAAATTAAAATGTTAACTCCAATTTAAAAAAAAAGTTAACCAATCAAATTATGACACGTGACATTTTTAATTAAATAAAAATATTTATTTAAATTAATGGTTGATACCTAAAGTGGTAACAGAATAACTATTTTTCATATAAGCCTTAGTTAAATTAGCAGCATGATTGAATTTTTTTTCAAATGTCACTAAATTTTCGATACCAAAAATAAAGACTAAATTTCAAATATGCAAAAAGTACAGGGACCAAAAAAAATAAAACCATAAATATATCAACATTCGAAAAAGAGAGAGTAAAGAACACGAACTTCCGTAATTCCAAATAAACTGACCTGTTGGGGCGCATTGTAACCGGAAGGAACACGAAAGACATCACTGTGAAGGGGCATGTCAGCGGTTTTCTCCTGTTTCCGGGCATAGACGCCGGTTTTTCCTCCATCACATAAAACTGCTGAGCTTAAAACAAAAGCTATCACAATGAAAAATACAACACACGGTGACGCCGAAGAAAACACAGAGTTCGTCGATGTTACCTTCACCGCCACCATTTTTAAAATATTTTACATAATTTATGAGTTTTTCCTTGTTTTTGATTCTTTGTATTTATATGAATCTTAATTATTATTCTGTTATTTTTTCAATAAATTACGGGAGAATTTAAGTTAATATACTAAATAAAGATTTCTTTTAGCGAAAATTAGATATTAATCCTTTCAAACCATTAACAAAATAGATAAAAATAAATAAATAAAGGGTAAACTGCCAAAATAGTCTCTTTTGTTTCCCCTAAGTTACATTTTAGTCACTTTTGTATTGTAACATTTTAGTCGCTGAGTATTAATGGTCATTAATGGTGCAACGGGGTAAACAAGCGTGACATATTAAACCATCATTTCAAATGGAAACTTAAAATTAAATTATACAATTAGTTCCAATTTTTTTTTCATTTTGAGCAATTTAATTTTTTTTCTTTTATGTTAAAAGAGATGGAAAAGGAGGAAATAGAGGAAGAATAAGAAGAGAATGAAAAAAAAAATAAAAAAGAAAGTTAAAAGAGCATAAAAGAAAAAAAATTTGCTCAAAACGAAAAAATATAGGGACCAATTGTATAATTTAACCTAAAATTATTTATTGAAATGATGATTTAACGTGCCATGTCAGCTTACCATTACACCGTTAACGGAAATTAACAGCTCAATGACTAAAATGTTACAACACGTTAATGTAAGTGACTAAAACGTAACATTTCAAAACATAAGTGACTAAAATGTAATCCGAGAGAAACAAAAATGACTATTTGATAGTTTACCCTTTATTTCTTTATTTGAAAATAAATTTTGGCATTTTATGATGGAATGTATTTTGATAGAATGCTATGTTATTTTAGATTTTTTTAATAGTTTTTTGGGTTAATTTTACTAAAAGTCCTTAAACTGTAATTTAGATTTTAAATTAGTTCACAAACTTTAAAAAATCTTATTTGAGTATCCTAAATATCCTTAATTTCATTGACTTCTGTTATTTTTAACATCTCATATCAAAATTGGTGTTTTAAATACGCTTCATATAATATTAGAACACAAATACCTAATTGTTACAATACAAATACTAAGGACTTAGTTAAAATATTTTGAAATTTAAGGATCAATTTGTTGAAATTTGATTCATTGATTTAATAAATAAAACTCAAAATCTTCTTCATAGCACTAAACAAACATAAATCCAACACTAAGGAAAAGGAAAAAAAAATGGAAATTTTTATTGATTTATATTTTTTGCATTTTTTAATCTAAAAAAAAAAAGAGTTCAAAAGGGGGGCTACATGTTGTTCTCATTGAGACTCGTCAACTGGATGCCAGAATCGGTTGAAAACCCACGTCGAATCGCCTTGAACGGCGTACCCGTCATGGTTGCGGTGCCAACTATAATAAGCATGAGTACGGTTCTTTATATCGAAAATGGCATGACCGAAACTAGCTTCTCGATAAGCTGAATACTCCGGCTGAGGGACGGTCATGCTACAAGGAAAAAGAAACACATTGGCATCAATGACATGAACAATCATGCATGTATTATATGATCATAAAAGAACAAAAATCTTTACTTGTTTGCTATGCCTTCAATGTTTCCTCCATCGCCGATAGTTATGTAAATAGGAGCAGATAGATCCTTCACAGGACTGCATTTACCGTTTACGAGATTGTATTCGATGTTCGATATACGCTCCTGTAATCAAGCAATTTTGGAACAAACCCCCTTTTTATAAGCAATCAATTTAAAAGACTTCAATGTAAGTAATTGATTGGAAAGAGAACTTACGGATCGTTCATAGGCGTGGACATGACCGGAAAATACAACATCGACTTTGTACTGAACTAGTAATGGCTCATACATTACTCTCATGGTTTCAGCTTCCATATAATGGTAGTTATAGCTATGATACCATGGGGAATGCATTAGAACAATTAACCAGGGTGTTTCAGTTCGGTTAACTTTCGGTAGCTCTTGTTCGATCCATTGGTTCTGAGGAGTGTATTTACCATATGCCGAATATGAAGACAACACTATGATGTATGCTGAAGCTCTCTTGATTGAGTACCAAAAGGGAGCAGTACTTTGTGATGCTCGATAAGGAACATGATATCGATGAGTGTAAGGCTTAAACGGCTTTGTTTCACCCTGCAGCAAAACCGTAATCGTGTTATTACCAATTCACCGTCATATCGGGAGTTCAATGACAAAGCAGTAGAAAATGAAGATGACATGACTCGGACAAAACCGCAATTAAAAACCGAAACAAAGAAAAGCATCAGCGTTGCTGTTTGCGCAGGTGAGCTTCCATGGCTACTACCATAGGAGGAAAGTTGATGGTGTTTACGAGCTAATCATGATAAGAAAGAACAAAAAGCTTACGATTTCAGGTGCGAAGTCGATTTCGTGATTTCCAGCAGTCCATATCCATGGTTGGTATGCAGCACTTCTCTCAACAAACCTTCCCCACGTATCCCACCTAACATTATCATGATTTGGATGGTTATCTGCATACGAAAGATCCCCAACAAACAACATGGTCTGACCGTTCTTTGGGTTCTTTTCGTAATGAGTGAGTGTTACATTCGAATCAAAAGTCTGCCCGAGATCCCCTGCATAACCATTTCCAATTCCAAATTCAACCACATAAAAAGTACCAAAAGCCAGCAACACATACAAGGATACGACCTTCAAGGATTCTTTAAATATACAGGAAAATGTAGATAAATCTAACCATACTCATGTCGGATACATACCATATCTAAGACCCACATCCAAGTTTGAGTAACATAGCCTTAAACCATATCTAACCGACAAAAAATTGCATTATCATTGAAAGATCAAATAATAAACTACTAAGTTAGACATAAAATCAAACATGTAAGCAACAATACTTCAAAACTCTAATCAGTAACCTCTTAAAGTACCTGTTTCTGACCATACTTGTGTCGGATACATACCATATCTAAAACCCACATCCAAGTTCGAGTAACATAGCCTTTAAACCATATCTAACCCACAAAAGTTGTATTATCATTGAAAAGATCAAATAAACTACTAAGTTAGATAGAAAATCAAACATATAACCAACAATACATGATATTCCATATCTAACACTCGCATCCAAATTCGAGTAACATATCCTTAACCAAATCAAAAACAGCAAGCAACCATTCACTTACCAATGAGACCAAATGTGTAAGGAACATCAGGTCCAACTTCAGGAGGTGTTGTAAACCAGAATTTTCTCATTGAAGTACCCTCACCAACCACGTAGTAATACTTGGTGTTGTACTATAAAAGAAAAGAATTGAAACCCCAATAAGCAAATTTATGGGTTGAACTTCAAAAAAATGGCTACGAATTCAAAAATTTACCTCCAAGTTCTTGACAGTACAGTGATGAATGAAACCAGAGGTGTAATTATAGTACTTATAAGTACTAACTTTCCCCACTGCCTTCATCTTCTCTTTGCTACCTTCACTCCAATAAACCACTGTATTTGAACCGGGTTCATCTTGGGTCACCCATGAAACAATCACAGCTTTCCCCACATGGTCGCCTTGTGTTATATGAACCTTTAAAATTTTCAAAAAAACACCCACATCACCAAAAATATTTTCCAAATAAACCCAAAATTTTGCATTAAAATATACCTGTTGAGGTGCATTGTAACCAAGAGGAGCTTGAAAAACGTCACTGTGAAGGGGCATATCCACAGTTTTCTCCTCTTTCCTAACGTAGATACTAGTCTTTCCACCATTACATAACAACAATGAATTGAAAAATAGAGCTAAAACAATAACAAAAGAACATATCACTGAAGAAGAAGAAGAGCTCATCTTTGCCGTTATCTTCAACACTGCGAGTCCTACTCCTACTACTACTTGGCCGTATTTATATGACTTTTTGAGTCAAAAAAAAAAAATTCAAAAAACTATTATCTTGATTTTTGGTTAATAGAATACCGGATTCTGGTATTCGTGAGTAAAAATACAAGGGAATATTCCCGTACACATATACAAAAATACAGATTATTTCGGTTTACATATCGTATCAACGTTTTGAAAATTGAAAACCCGTTAATTAAAATTGAGCAGGAAAAACGAATTTTTAAAATAAAGAATTTGAGATTGATTGAAGTCTTGGAAAAAATTTTGGAAAATTTGGACTCTGCTATTCAAATTTTTGTAATTTTATAATTATCAATAAATTACATCACTAATAAAATTAAAATATATATATATACAATTTGATATATAAATTTGACTTTTTTTTCTAACGTGGCATCTATATTTGACAAAAATTATATATTTCGGCTCTTTAATTTGATGAAAATTCATAATTAGTCAATAATGTTAACAATTAACTTTCATCAAATCAACCTTAAAATTTAAATTAAACTCAAATTTATGTGACAAATTTACAATTAACACTAAATTTATTTAATTAACAAAATCATAAAATTTTCAATTAAAAAATTAATATCCTTACTTTTAGATATTAAAATATATAACTTTTGTAAAAAATACAGATACCACATTAAAAAAATTGTCAAACCCATATACCAAATCATATATTAAACATTTTATAATTATCAAGAAATCACATCACCAATAAAATAAAACAATTAATTAATTTTTAAAGTAAGAAAAAAGGAACTGTTAGGTCATTGATGTCAATCCCAATCACGTGAAGCTTTGATATTAAATAAAGGTTGAGCGTTGAGACTTTAATTTTGAAAAAAAAAAAAAAAGTGTTATTGATAAAATAATAAAATATATATTTAAACGTACAAAATCATCCTTTCCTTGAATAGAAAATAATGATGACCTTTATAGAAGTATTTACGTCTTGTAGTCAACTAAATAATTTATATGGTAGTGGAAGACTTGCATTGAATGTCTATGATACCAATTATATCTAAAATTCATGGATGAAATTGTAAATATACTTATAGTTATCATATTTAAAGGTGAAGTTAAGAAATACTTTTCAAGAGAAATAAAATTATAACATTTTAGGGGACCAAAAGCTAAAAAAAATTGTTAAAAATGCTTAAATTGAATTATTAATTTTACATAAGGTCCAAAAATGGACTAAAAAGGCTTATATTGAATAATTAATTATTTAGAGAGGCTAAAATTAAAATTATTCCATTTAATCAATGGAGCTAAGGTCCTTGCTTTCCCCTCTAGTCATATTACGATTAATGTGTTTTAAATATGCTAATGGTTAGACTTAGAGAAGACTAGATCGATACAACATTGATAACTTAATGTAAGGACGAAGATAAAGAGGGCAAGCAACAGCTTTGGCCTTTCAAAAAATAGTAGATTTATCATTTAGCTTGATAGTTTACAATTTATTTTTGGCTTTATTAAAGCGATTTTCTAGATTTATCCATGTTTTAATGATTCACTAGTGAAGTCTTGAAGCTCGAGACCAAATTAAAACATCAACAATAGTTTGAATAATTAAACAAAGGATTAAAAGGCTTGTATTGAATCATTAATTATTTAGAGGGGCTAAAATTAAAATTATTCAACTTAATCAATGGAGCCAAGGTCCTTGGTTTCCCTTTGGTCACAGATTTACGTGCTTTAAATATGTTAATGGTTAGGCTTAGAGAAGACTAGATCGATACAACACTGATAATTTAATGCAATTTTCAGGATTTATCCTGTTTTAATGATTCACTCATGAAGTTTTGAAGCTCGAGACCAAATTAAAACATAAACAATAGTTTGAGGACTACGATGCAATTAACACCAAATCTAATATCTTAGATAATTTTTTTAATAACAAGATCTAAAACATCCATTTTAATCATGGAGTTCACATTTTTTAGTCATCACGTTTTCTTTCATCTTCACTCTCCACTAATCGCTCGTGCCAAACACCTCCATAAATCCAAGTCTTATATGAAGAATGTGAGCGACACTTTCTTTGGGCAGCGACGATGCAAAAAAGTGAATGAAACGATGTGAATAAAAGAGGAGGCGGTAGTGGGGTAACATAGCAACAAACAGTGGACCAAAACGCCTCGTTGACTGACCCAAAATTGGCTGGTTCGCGATTGCTTAGCAATCGCTGTCAAGTCCCACCTTTTTTTTTTCAAAGTGCGCGTATCCATATATATTCGTTTCCTTCTTCATTTTTCGATTCCATTTTTCCATCTTATAAAAGGTAAAATTTCTTTAAAAGGTCCGTGTACTTTGTGTTTTAATAGATTTACTCCATCTATTATAAGTCGATAATCTTTAGTTTTTCTACTTTTTAAAATAGGCGAAAATACTTGACAAGTCCCTCTATTAGAGGGACATAGTCAAATTAGTCAATATAATTACATTATATATCATTTAACTAATTAACGGAAAAAATTAACATCAAAAATTAAAATTACATATTTCGAAACAGGGGCGAAGTCAGGAGGGTTGGCAGAAGTCCTAGTCCCCTAAAATAGAAAATTTTTCATTTAGGTCTCTTTATAATTTATAAAATTTAAAATTAGTATTTGTAAAAATTACACTTTAACCCCTTAAAAATGATAAAAATTTAATTTAATCCTTTAAAATTATAAAAATACAAACTATTAAAATGATGAAATTACATTTTATTATCGTAAAAATATATAATTTAATTTCGACCTCCTTAAAAAAATTCTGACTTTATCCCTTTTTGGAAAGTAAAAAACTAAAAAAAATTAAATTTACCGAAAAAAAATCATAATATGGTAAAGATGTTCTATACAATTTGACGTATTCGTTTTGATCTTCGCTTTTAGATGCACTTTTCCACCTTTGTTCTAAAAAAGGCTCAGCCTCACGACTTGCCCTTTTGTTTTGCTTTTCTTTTATGCATGTCATGTTTAAGATGCTCTATAGGATTGAAAATCCCCCCCCTCCCCCCAACGACTAGACTTGGCTAGAGCCAATTCGTTAGTCCGGTTCAATTAATGTATTTGATTTGGGTTGAGTTTAGATTTGAAATTTTTATTTTAAAATCAGGTCGATTGATTCAAAATTAAATTAAATAATTTTTTAAATATTTTCATTTAAATTTAATTATGAAAACGTATAAATATTAATATAAATTATATATTTTATTATTTTATTTTTAAAAACAATGATATGGGTTTTTTTAAGAGTCCAGTCTTGCTTAAAGTCGGGTCTAGATTTTTTTTAATTAGGTCTCGATCTGGCCTAACCTGACTAGAGGTGTTCATAAGTTGAGCCAGGTCGAGACTCAATTCCAAACAAATTTCAAGCCTATGCTTGTTTTTGGCCCGGCCCAACTTATCCAAAAAGTCAAATTCATTATTCAAAAAATAAAAAAAAAAATATTTTAATTGATATTTTATATACTTTTATAATTAAATTTAAATTTAAAAATAATTTTTATTATTTAAATTGAATTCAAGCTAGGCCAGATTGAGGTGCAAAATATTGTCTAAGTCCAGTCTGACTACTCGATCCTTGGATAGGTCTAAACCCAACCCACAGACATTTCTACTAATGACTCAATTAAAATTTTTTTTTTTGTAATTTTCGAGCTGGTGATCATTAATGTATAACAATCTAGTCAAAAGTAAAATTACAAAAAAATTGAAATGTCAAAATTAAATTATAAATTTTTATGAGACATAAGATGTAATTTTATCACTGTTTTTATAAAAAAGATAAATCATAATTTTATCATTCTTGAAATATAAATTGTAATTTCATCATATTAACTCGTAACATTACAAATTTCAAAGGGTTTGAAGATAAATTTCTCATTTTAAAGTTACCAACGGCTACCCAGTGCCGCCCTTAAATATGGTAGAAAGGACAAAACACTATTTTAACCAAAAATATACTTAAAAATTGTGATTAAACTACCAACTAAAGGATCCAAATTATGTGGATTAAAATCTAAGTCAAAAATATTTTCAAAATAAACAACATATCTCATTGAATATATTGTGTTTGCCAATATCATAAAAACATGACCACCATTAATTTGTGAATGAACATGTTGTTGAAGAGAATGGCAACCCAAAAAATAATAAAATAATATCATATTAACTTTAAAGAGAGAATTCCGTCAATTGAGTCTTAATTCAATTAATATATATATTATTGCTAATGCAGGAAGAGATAGGTTCGAATACTCTGAAATGCATTATCCTCTTATTTATGGGTTGAAGAGAAACTATAAGTAATTTTAAATATTCTGTTAAAAAAATAACAGGTATAACCAGAATTTATAATAATTTTTTTTTTAACTTTTAAAGAGAATCCCACTATCACCCAAATGCTTGCTGCACTTAGAAACCTTTTCCCCTTTTGTTAAATATAATATGGAATCATGTTCTTTTTAGCAAAGAAAAACTTTGCCAAAGTTTTATGATTACCATCCCAAAAAGTTAAAATTGAGCGCTTCCTCAATAGGGGAAAAAAAGCATTGTAGCCTTTGACCAAAAAATTAAAATAATAACAAAATTTGAGGTGCTAAACTTAAAATAATATGGTCAAATTATTGTTTTTGTATATGTATTATATTCAATATTAAAATATACTTTTGAATATTTGTATTTTTTGTATATTTGGAGTTTAGTTTCTTACTTCTCGAATTTTAATATTCAAATTTAATTATTAATACTGTTAAATTTTTTTATTAAGTTTATTGACGTGGCATTTTAAAATAAAGGATGATATTGTAATAAACATGAATTTAACAAAAGAATTTTAACGATGTTAATAGTTAGACTTGTATTTTTTTTATCTGGAGAATAGAGGGACTAATTTCATTGAAATAAATTTAAATGGCTAAATTCTAAAAATTTTAAAAAAAATAGGGACTTGAAGCATATTTTAACCTATATTTGACTTGAGAATGTAAACCCTATACTAACTTTAATTTGGTCCTTTCTGTTATTATTAATGTTATGCTTGTTTCAAATCACATAGGCCTTGTTTGGCTATTGACTGATAACTGGTTGCTGATTGCAGTAGTTGATTTGATCAACTGATTCTATTAATTGATTTGACCAATTGATTCTATTAATTATTTATTTAAAAAGGTTTGATAAAACTTAGTTAAAAGTTAATATATGTAAAATGACAAATAAGGGTATGACACATTTTATTGTTAAGTATTTATTTGTTTATAATACTTTAATCTTTATTAGATTAAATTATTGAAACAAAACACTATTATTAAGGAATTAAAACATTTCTTATGGTAATTAATTAGTGAATATTTTTTGAAATTTTAAATAAATAAATCTCTTAAGTTTCTTATTTGCAAATATTAACCTTGTGAAAATTGACAAATATTATAGTGTATCAATATAATTGTAAACTATATTCTTAGTGATATTTATGTCATGTCATTAGTATGTAAATTAGTGATAATTATGTCACGCTCTGAATAAATTTGTTAAGTCGGACATTTCAATTAATATGAAGTTGCATAAGAAATCATTTTAAACAAGTAAATTGAAAATAAATTAAGAGTATAAATATTTAGGGATTAATGGGCTCGATTAAAAATTTCTTACGGAAATGTTGATTTTTGAAGATTCACGGTGGATTTTTTTTTTTTTGAGATTTATTTTAAACTTTAAAGGTGAAAGTAAAAATAAGAGAATGGAGGCTACTGATATCTTAGCAACTTTATTAGGTTTAAGATATGGCAAAGAGAGTAATTTTTGAATAAGCATGGTCAGATATGTCATTTCACATATTTCATTCCCAACCAGTTATTGAAAAAGTTGTTCATCCCCGGGTTTTTTTGTTTTGGAGGTTTTAACTCAACAAGTTATTGCAAACTTTCATTAATCAAACACTACAATTAGATTATTTGGCGACCAAATCCTTTATTTGTACCTAAACAACTAAAAAATGCCCAAAACTCTATTTACCAAACAACCCATAGTTAAAATATTTTGTTAGTTGGTTAATGTGCCACTACAGGAAAAAAATACAAAACTCAAAATTTGAAATTTCTTATTTAAAATGTGAAATTATTGTATCAAAATAGTCATATCTTCGTAATTTAAACATTTTAAAAATTCCAATTCAGCTTCATTTAAAAGAAGTTTACTTTCACTTATTAATAACATTTTTAATTGTGTTAGTAAATTGGACTGAAGAATAATGTTAATAATAGTAAGAAGATTAAATTATGTTAAATTAAAGTGTAGGGATTAATCAATAATACTTTAGTTGTATTGAAAAAAGGTCTAAGCCTTGAGACCTTGAGCACATAGGTTCAAGTCTAGCATTGTGAAAAAAATATGTTAATTAATTCAATTTAGTTTTGTGCTTGTAATGATTTAATTATAGTTAATCGAAATTTAAAAGAAAAAAGTATAGGGATTAAATTTGTAAATTGAATATAATACAGGAACTAAAACTAGAATTCGTCCAAAATAATATTTTGGATATAATACTGAATTAGCCATATTTTGATATGGTTGATTGCAGGCCATGTTTAGCATGGGCCGAGCCTGATTAAATGGATAAACCATATATTAAGACCCATTTTTTGGTATAATGGACAGACATTTTTTAACCCATTTTCTCTGTTTTTTAAGTTTTTAAATTTCATGTGTTAAATTAAATGTTTAGAAAATTTCTGGAAATTAAGGTAAAACATAAGTTATTTTCGTTTTCCTTTTTTTCGAAAAAAAAAACTAAAAAACGTATTTAGTTAAAAATTAAAAAATAGAAAAAAAAAATTGCTGTTTTCATTGTTTCCAATGAAATATTTTGTAAAATTGACAATTTTAAAAATATTTTTAAATTTTTTTTAGATTAATTAATGAATTCACCCTAATTCAAACTCCAAAAGATATGTTTCTTTTAAAAAAAATAGTAAAATAAAACTTATTTTTTGGGGTTTAAATTACCTTAGTAATGCACTAATGATTTTCTATATATATTGGTTGATATATTCTTTTTTTAAGGATTAGTAGTTATCATTCGATGATTCAACTTGACTTCAAATAAATGGCCTTAGCCTTAAGCAAATGCAAAAGTTGGCACAAAGCTAAAGAAGAAGAAGAAGAAATTGTAAACTAAATACAAAGTTGTTGGACAAATGAATATCGTATGTTATGTTTTTCAACAAGGAGCAGTTTGCATGGATTTAAAAATCGATTCGAATCGAGATATTTTAACTATTTATGAAATATAAATTTAAAAATTACAATTATTCGAAATTGAATCGAATTCTATTTTTTATTTAATATATAAAAATAATTATTTTATATTTATAAGTGTGAAATTAATTTAAAAGTTATTGTTTTTTAGAAATGTTTATGAAAATAACTTTAAAATTTTATCAAATAATATTCAAAACCTATAAAATAAAATTTATTTTTATCAATTTAAGTCTAAAAGATTTAAAACGAACAAAAATTAAACCAAGTTATGATGGATGAGTCAAAAAATCTAACTAAACTAAACTGATATCACCGTTAGTTTTTACTAACTAATGAGCTTCATTTATTGTTGAAAAAATTCATTTAATTTTATTGATAAAACAATGAATTAAGATCAATAATTTGTTTCTCTATACATTATCCAAATTTGTTTTTTAGTCAAAAGAGCATGTGTTAAGCAAGAGTTTAAAATACTTCAATGGTAGGTGTGATGCTTTATTTTTATTTTTTTTAACTTATTTAATTTTGAGTGGGAAAGGACCATGACAAATAAATATATATTTTTGAGCTTAAGACAAAGAAGTATTCTTCTTCGACAATTACCAACTTTTGTTTCATATGAAAAATTATCTGAATAATATTTTATATTTTATTATAAATTTCAATAATATCTATTATTCTTGATAAAATGTCTAAAATTATTTATAATTCTTTTGAACTATTAAATAAAAAGATAATACGCTGCAGTATATTCGAACACGTCCTCGTGTATTGATAACAAATGTTATATATATTAAGAGAATTAATTTAAAAGAAAATGAAACATAGGGATAATCTAGTGTTGAATATATAAAATTAGAAATATAATTTTAACATTTGAATAAAAAAAGCCAAGTGCTTCTAGAGCACTTTTAAATTAAGGATTTACGTTTAGTTAATATTATGTTTTGAAAATTGTTACTTGAGATATTGCAATAATATTTGAATAGGATTGGACTGGATCGGTTGAACTAGAAATAGATTGGGATATCGGTCTGAAGAAAGTTATTAGATTGGTTGATCCGAGATTGGTACGAATAGGGTAAAAGCTAGTTGGACCATATCTTTTTAAAATTTAATGATTTATTTAATCGAGTGGATGAACTAATGGCTTGACCGGTTCAACCATTGGTCCAGTTCTAAAAATCATGGTATATTATTATTAAGTTGTGTTATTTCCAAAATTCAACTAAAGGTGCTTATGAGTCAGATCAAGTCTGGCCTATGCAAGGTATTTAGACTATTTTCCAAGCCCGGGCTCGGCCCGAAAAATGAGCTTACTTTTTACCCAAGCCCCCGCTCGATTTAAGAAAAGTAAACTCAAGCTCGCCCATATTTGAATTTTTTAGATTAATTTTTATTTGAAATTAATTTTTTTTAAAAACATAACATACTAAATGCACTAAAAAAGGCTAAAATAAAAATATTTTTAACACATTAAAATACATTAAAAATATTTATATTAAAAACATTACCATTAATATAATAAATGTTTTATTACATTAAAAAACACTACCATAAATATATTAAACATAAATTTTTATATTTTGGGTTGAGTTATTTAGTTGGGTAAGTTCTTTTTAGGTATTAGACAATGAGCTAATTATTATTAGATTAGTGATTCAATATAAACATAAATATATATTTATTATTTATCATATATAATTAATATAATATTATTTTATAACATAATATCCGAACTGGGCCAAAAAAATTTTGCCCATGGCCCGACCCATATAGAAAATGGGACTTAAATTTTACCGAAGCCGATTTTTCGGGCCTTGTATTTTGTCCAAACCCTTCTTTTTTTGGGCAGACCTTCGGGCCTGAGTGGGTGGCTCGACCCATGAGTAGGTTTAAATTCAACATTTAGTAGAAATATTATTTATTACACATATTTTAGAATATGAGTTAGCAATAAACTTTTTAGCGTTTGGTAGAAGTATTATTTATTACACATGTTTTAGTATATTGATTAACAATAATTCAATTTGTGATATTTAACCATTCTTGTGACCTATTTTTAACAAAGAGAAGAAAAATTTTCGCTTATTTTGAAGATGTCTTGTTTTTTACAAGAGCTTTTATTCATGTTTTAAATTTAAAATTGCACTAATTATTCTTTATTTTATGCCTAACTATTGTAATACATATGTAATAAATAAGAATTTTCCTTTATTACACTAGTAACCAAACGAGGCATTAATTTGTTAAATGTATTATCCTATCTGCAATATCATGTTAGTTTATTATTTTCATATAATACTAAAGAAAATCAATTATGATAACAATTATAGTTTTCTGTTAATATTGAGATTTCAAAATTAAAAAAAAAACACAGAGACAAAGAATAATTCTATTAGAAAACATTAACTAAATCAACAAATTTATGCATAATATATGATTAATAATAAAAATTCACCAAATAAGTTTGACTATTACTGTTTGGTTTAAACTAAAAATTTAAAATAAAAAAGTACAATGGTTAAAATTAATAATTCGAGAATCTCAAATTGTGACAGTTTGATTGAGTGTTTATTTTTCTTAAGAACAATTTAAGTTTAAATCATTGTTGTATCAAAAAATAATAATAATTTAAAAAGTATAGTCATAAACCTACCAATATTATTAGAAGCATATCAGGATAGTTGGATTAGAAATCAATTGATATATCAATTTCGAAAGAGGGATTAAAATGAACCACTCGAAACTGATAAAAACTCAAAATCAATAAAAAAATCAAAAAATAGAAAAAAGTGTGAACAAAGATGACCCAAATTCCGCAATTAAAATCCAACCCACCTAAACATTCACACTATTTTTATGGAACTAAATTATTAAAACGGTGTATAATAATTAAAAAAAAAAGCCCAAAACCCAAAAGCAACTATCATTCAATGCCAACACTCCACTCAACCACGTGGCGTTTCCCCGTTGGTCACTCTTTTCCCTCACACAGAAGCAACATTAAAATCCCCAAAGTACCCCCACGACTATTAATTTCAAAGTATTATATCCATTATGTACCTATAAATAACTCACCTTCGTGTGTTTTTTTCCACTACCAAAAAGGAAAAAGAAAAGCGAAAAAATGGCTCATCGTATGGTGTTTTGTGTGTGTGTCGTTTCGTATTTTTTATTCATCGGTTTGATATCGTCGGAGGCTTTCTCGGTCGTCGGATCAGAAGTTGATCCGTTGATCAGGCAAGTAACGGACGGTCAAGATGATGGAGTGGAGACACAGCCCTTGACCGCTGAGCATCACTTCTCGCTGTTCAAGGCTCGGTTCAAGAAATCGTACGGCTCGGAGGAGGAGCATGATTACCGGTTCAAGGTTTTCCGGGCGAACTTGAGACGAGCGGCGCGTCATCAGAAGCTTGACCCGTCCGCGACTCACGGTGTGACTCAGTTCTCCGATTTGACTCCCGGTGAGTTCAGGAAGAGGTTTTTGGGGTTAAGGAGGTTGAGACTACCTAAAGATGCGAATCAGGCACCGATTTTGCCTACCGATAATTTGCCTGAGGATTTTGATTGGAGAGAAAAAGGAGCTGTCACGCCCGTCAAAAATCAGGTTTCCAATTTTTAAAAACCTGTAGTTTGTAACTTTTTTTATAATAAATGTATTGCATTGATTTTTGTTTATGTTTGTTTTGTTATCAGGGTTCATGTGGATCATGCTGGTCTTTTAGTACAACAGGAGCCTTGGAAGGTGCTAATTTTTTGGCAACTGGAAAACTCGTGAGCCTTAGTGAGCAACAGCTCGTTGATTGTGATCATGAGGTTTGAGTTCTTTTACTTGTTTTGATGTTCTTAATGTTTATGTATAACCTTCTGTCATTGAATTCATTACAATTTCAAATTGATGCTTATTAGTTCATTTTTCTTTAGTTTATGCAAAATGCTATGCAAAATTTGTTAAACTTCCTTTAAGTTTGCAATTGGAATAATTGTATTAGAAATTTTTTTGTTAGTTATTGTTTCTGTCTTTGTTCAACATGATGGATATTATGAATGAATTAAGGAATTGGTCAAAGAAAATAAACGATGAATTTTGGGAGGTAATGATCAGTCTGCATTTGATTGGTTGATTCTTGCTTGATTCTAGGGTTCCTATCTCTCGTTCCCCAAATCAATACAATAGCTAAGAAAGTATATTAACACTATGCTATGGCAAGAGTATTATTTTTTTCAATACATCTTAGTACATAAGTTAGCAATAAACTAACTTAATTTGCCCCTCAACTTATTTTAGTAATGGGAAGTGAAACTTTTTACTTATAGGTCTTAATTTTTTTACTAGAGTTTTACTCATCCTTCTAATTTGAAGTCTAAATTTATACTCTGATTATTCTTTATGTTGTGATAAACTATTTTAGTACGTATGTAGTACATGAGTTTTTTTTTCTTTGTATTATTACACTAGCAACCAAATGAGACATAAAGGGTAATTGTAAATCCTCTTTGGCTTATAGTGTGATCCAGAGGAAGCAGGTTCATGCGACTCAGGATGCAATGGTGGTCTCATGAATAGTGCTTTTGAGTATACACTCAAAGCTGGTGGAGTCATGCGTGAGGAAGACTACCCCTACACTGGCACTGATCGTGGGACCTGCAAATTTGACAAGTCCAAGATTGTCGCTAAGGTGGCCAATTTCAGTGTTGTTTCCCTTGATGAGGATCAAATTGCTGCAAATCTTGTGAGGAATGGTCCTCTTGCAGGTAAATCAATAATTTTTACCCTTACACTAGCTTTAGGGATATTTGAATTCGTTTATCATTTGCACTAAATTCGAGTATTATTATCCAAATCTGAATTAATTAAATCATACAGCAAATATCCAAATCAGTGAATTTACCTGAGAGGATACTTTATTGTAGGGACTTGATCAAATTAGTATTAAATAGATAAATTAGTCCTTGTGTTATTAAAAAGAATCAACTAAAGCCAAAGTGGAATAGAGTTTAACATTTACTGTTTAAAAAATATAATTTATTGTTTCACTAATTTTCAAGACATTTTTTATACAGTAAATGTTAACTATGCTCCAATTTGGACTTATTTGATTCTTTTTAATAGTATAGGGACTAAATTGATCCATTTAATAGTAGAGAGATTAATTTGATCCAGTCCATATAATACAGGGACCTCCCAAGTACTTTAACCTATCCAAGTCTGTTATAGATTTGCATTAGTAAGTGTAAAAAGTTTTAAGAAGTAAAACAAATAATGGATTTAGATATCCAAATCTGAATTCATTATCTACAAAACTAAAGTAGATTTGGATAATGGACATCCGAATATGTTAAAGCAGATTCAAATAATGGATATATGAGGATTAATTTCCACATCCCTTTACAATTCGTTATGCGCAAATCAAAGTTTCACAAATATCCAAATCCTTACTATCCATTGCTGAATAATGGCTTATCATTAACTCTTAGCTGTCTGCTTCCTTCTGCAATGCCAGTTGCCATAAATGCAGTGTTCATGCAAACATACATTGGGGGAGTTTCTTGCCCATACATTTGCTCTAAACGCCTCGACCACGGAGTATTGTTGGTAGGGTATGGTTCAGCAGGCTATGCCCCCATCAGGTTGAAGGATAAACCATATTGGGTCATTAAGAATTCATGGGGAGAAACCTGGGGTGAAAATGGGTACTACAAAATCTGCAGGGGTCGCAATGTTTGTGGTGTAGATTCCTTGGTCTCCACTGTTGCTGCTGTTAATACCAACTCTGAGTAATGTGTGTGTATGCCCCAATTGGTTTGCATATATATAATGTTTTACGCAGGTATTTGGGAAAAAACTTGATGTTTTTACATAAACCTTTTAAATTCCATATGTTTCTGTATTTGTGTAAAAACAACCGAAATGTTTGTTAGTGCAAAAAAGTACCAATTAACCTTTGATTTTTATTATGTTCTGTTCTTTTGTCCTTCAGGCTTATTAATTGGGGGCTTGTTAGATTTGTTCTGGATAGAATCGATCTTAGATTAGATTAATTTGTGTATTTTAAATGTTCGGGTTGTTTGGTTTAGGTCTTAGGCTTAAGCTTTTCGGGTTCTAGGTTTTACGGGTTCAGGTTATTTTGATTTTTGATTTTGTCGTTTTGGGTTCAAATTGTGTCGTATTCAGGTTAGTTTTAACTTCAGTTAATTCGATTCTGGATTGTTGGCATTTTATTATTTAATCGGGTTGAATTTTGAGTTGATCAGACTCAGATCAGACTTTTTTAAGTTTAAAGAAAAGAGATTTTAAAAAATATATATATGAACTTTAATCTAATATGTAATTTTAGATATAAATTTTGATTTTTTTTAATTTTATACATAAAATTTTAATTTAACTTAATTTTCATAAATTATTAACATAGTTATTGATACCACATTATTTATATTTAATTTTCATGGGTTGAATTACATTAAATTAAAGTTAAATATGATTTTAATAATTATCCCTAAAAAATTATGGTTAAGTGAAGTGGCCGTGCATGTCCCAGTGAAGGCAGAAGATGGGCTTTATTTCATAGTCCATTAATTCTCATATAAAACGAGAAGAAAAGGGCATGCTTAGGATTTATATAGACTATTGACTGAACGATCTATTTATTCAGGAATAAATTAAATTTTTTATTTCCCTAGAAAATTCAATCGTTTAGGAGTTAATTAATTGGAACACTCTTGTATAAATTATAATAATGATGATGGTGATGATAATTCGAACACTCTTTGTTTTAATTTAAAAAATTATACTTTTTTTAAGAAAAAAAAAATCTAAGTTCATTGATACTAGTCCTCCGCAGAAAGAGGGATTTTTTATTATCAAAATTTAATAAGATCTTCAGCAACCAAGTAGTATGTTGATAAATATTATAATAATACTAATAATTTGATAGTGGATTAGTATTTAAAGTTAAAATTTTTTATTAACTAAAACTGTTGTGTTGGTTAAATAATAATTGTTAAATTTATTAAGCTTTGTTATTTTTAAAATTTTATATGATAAATAAATGATCACTTATAGCTTATTATTCTCACGTATTATTAAAAAAAAAGTTAGTGAATAGATTTAACAGTTGTTGTTTGCGTTAAAATTAAAATTTAAAAAGTATAGGGACTAAGAATGATAAAATTAGAAAACATGAACTAAATCTATAACATTTATGTACAGTATAAGATTAATATCGGAATTTAACTAAACAAATTTAACTATTACTATTTGGGTCATGACTAAAATTTCTCAACTCAAAAAATAAGAGACTAAATTTGACCAAATTAAAGTATATGAACTAAATCTATAATTTATACATACGCATAATACAAGGTCCAAGGGCTAATAGCAAAATTCACCAATGTTTAACCTTTATCAATTTGAGATCCCAAATTTGATTCTGACTGTGTAAATCATGTATGGGTCTTGTTCAAATTTATTCTAGTCTAGGTTTGGATATGTTCCCTTTGTACATTTTTAATTACAGTTATTATTTGTGATTATATTTCTAGTTGTATTTATAAAAAAAATTGAAGTTTACAATTGCAATACAATCAAAGTATAATTATAAAATACATGCAAAAACAGCTATAAAGTATAATCAAACTAATACCGATAAAAATGAACTAAGAGCTAGAATAATCTAACCTAAAATCAACCCTACACATGATAATTATGCATAATGAGTCTCGAACCTACCTCTACCTTTACCAAAGGAGGGATATAAATAAGACAAAACCAATGTTCAAGTGTCAGATGCTAGATGTCGTACTAAGACACATTGTATTTTAAAGAGATAATTTATGTTCAAACCCTAAAGATGATGTATCCTTGGGGAAAGAACTCAAGTTCAAATACGGTAGATAATATTGGTACTAGAAGTAATAATGAACCCTGAAAAAATTAATCTTTATAACTTGACTCCGAAAAGGAAAATTATTTATATAACCCCTTTAATTTTTAAGAAATCACAAATTAATATAACGAAAAAAAAATATTTTAGGTCTTTCAAAAAAAATTATTATTTTTTAGCCCTAAAACAATTTCCTAACTGTCCCTTATATTCAAAAGAAATAATAAGACATAACCAGTGGGTTATAGCACAAACCAGCAATCAGCCGAACTGAATCAAGGCAAAACAAAGCCAACTACTTGTACTACCACTATATGTAAACACATATAGTTAAAAATGGTACGTACCCAGATTTCCTATATCAAAAAAAGGGCAAATCAATGGAGTAAGAAATGACCTCACCATTGCTGTATAGCCACCAAGCTTTGGATAATAGGTTTTTTTAGGTTAGGTTAAAATTAGGAAATGCTAGGGCTTTTAACCACCACATTTTTTATTTTCCCATTATATATTTATAGATAACAGTTCTTCAGCTTTTGCCTTAATATGTCTTAAATCACATCACATTTGAGAGGTGTCACTGTGTGGAAATTTTACTTGTATGGTAACTGTTTTTAGACTCGGTAGCCGCTAGTAGCTTTCTTTTCATGGCAACTAAATCTTTTTTTCATGGAAATTTTACACAAAATGTTCATGGAATTATTGATATTTTAGGTTTATTTCAACATCTATTTGAATGGCATATAAAGGATGTTATTGCAATAAAGATTGATGATCAACAAGGTGGATCCTTTGCATGGTTAATTTAGGGTAAAATTTATCATTATTTTCCATATATATACAGATCAAGTTTTGGTGATGAATATGCCATTGGTTCATACTTTAAGAATTTATGGTGATGCACCCTTGGTTCACTTTTTTATTATATTGCTTTTAAGTGCTTTTGTAAGTTACTTCTCTATACTTCTAAAGAAAAATTTGAAGTGTTATCGATTGAGAATAGATAAATTCTATAACAGATTGGATATTATTTCTACTCAAATTTTTCTCTTAATTTTATAGAGAACTCGAAAATTTAAAATTACTTGAAGAGATACGTGACTCACGATCACTTATCAATAAGACATGAGCATATGTATTTAATAAGGTTTGAGTCAAATACCTTAAATGATAATAATGAACAACTATATTACCATATTTGATCAATTGAATCAACCTTCCCTCAATAGATATACATACGTACACATAAATATATTGTTGAGAACAATGACTAAGTAAAAGCTTGTAGTTAATTCTAATAATGCAATGGACAAATATGCTAACACTTGATTAACTGAATTAACCTTACCTTAATATATATATATATATATATATATATATAACACCAATTTTATTTAATCCATATTACAGTTCATGACCTAGCTGGTCTCATGTTGACAATATATTGAGCATGATGGCTAAGTAGAAGCTTGTAGATGGTACTAGTAAGATTTAAGGGTGTTAAAAGTCTATGTTACTTGAACTTAAGTATGAGTATCAAAAATGTTAAGTGTTTTTTTAAATTTTTTTCGTGTATTTAGAAGATATTTTAAAATCGTATTTTTAAATTTGTATATCACACACAAATAATTTAAAGAAAAACGAAGAATTTAAACAATTTCTCATTTATTGCTTTATTAAAAACCATGTGCTTCTTCTTCATTTAGATGACAATTTTTTTTTTCAAAATGTATGGCATTTGAAATTGTAACTCGAATTTGAATTAATATTCTGAATTTGATCTGATCCAACTCGACTCATGCTTTTTCTTTTCAAAAGCTTACAATGGGTTCATACCAAACTTGTAATCAATGAGCAACCAATATTAAAAGGAAAGGTGTATATAACATAGCATTCACATCATAATTATGCATAGTTTGTCATTTGTTGCCATTGTCTAATTATTTAGACTTGAAACTAAATACATAGTTAATGTACATAAATAAAAACAATTTTTCTTTTACACAATTTTAGCAAATTTGTCCTAATTTTGGAAATATTTTAAAATCACACAAAAAATTTTCAAAAATGAAACAAAATAAACTAAAATTGAACTTAATTCAATTTATTCAATGGACCAAGTTGCAAAATTCCTTTATGCAAAAGGAAATCTAACTATTTAATCTACTATATATATATATATATAATTAATCAAACCCACTTAAAGGTTTCTTAATTAATTATGATCATGCCTTTTTGTAATGTATGTGCACCAAATTATTTGGTTGGTTCATAAGTGGTTTTTAATTATATCATTTCCCTTTCTAACTATAATAGGAAACCTATCCTAGAATTACAACATAAAGAAGAATCCACTGCATACATTACTTTATAGGATATATTTGATGCACTTACTGTGTATATTATAAAGAGTAAACTATAAAGATAGTTACTTTTATTTGTTTCAGATTATATTTTAGTTATTTATATTTAAAATGTTACGTTTTAGTCACTTACGTTATCGTTTTGTTACGAAGTGGTTACTTTATCGTTAAGCTCCGTTACTTCTCTAACAATAGTCCTACGTGACAGTCCAAATGGGTTTTAAATGCCAACTTGGATGTCTTACGCGGCAGTTCAAATTAAATTTATTTAATTAAAAATCTATTTTCATCCCAACAACTGGACATCCAAGTTGACATTTAAAATCCATTTGGACTACCACGTAAGACTGCCGTTAGGGATGTAATGGAGTTTAACAGTAAAATGACCACTTCATAACAAAACAATAACGTAAGTGACTAAAATATAATATGAGGCAAACAAAAGTGATTATTTTTATATTTTATCCTATAATAAATGAATCATATAATAATACATCATTACAAAATATTTTTAAAAAAATTCAAATGATTTCATGATTAATAATATATATATAAACACTATTAATTTATTGACTGTTTTTTTTACAAATTTTCAAGTACAAAGGATATATTCCAATTTTTCTTTATTTTCTATAAATTTTTTTCATTGAAGGGTATCTATCTTTTTCATATAGTAGAGTTAGTGTAATTGTGTCTTTACCATAAAAAATCAAAGCTTATAATATATTGCTTTCTAATTAAAGCCATTATAAGATTTAAAAATCTATATAAGATGCTCTCCCACATTAGTCTTTTTTATTTTACCTTCTCAAAGAGCTTAGCTCATGCTTTATAGCTATATAGCTAGGGAAACGATTCCCATATTTATTTTTTGATTAATTTAATTTAAAATGTGTGCCGCACCTAACCAATGTTTTATACTATATATTAATTATAAAGATTTCATAAAGTATGTGCAATGCATGAATATGAAATTATAATATATATATATATATAAAATATACATCTTACATGAATAGTTTAACCAAATTATATAACGTACATATATTATGCGTGTTAATTGAGTCTTTTAACTCAATTGATATAGACATTGTTATTAATATGAGTTGAGGAGGAACTATAAGTAATTTTTAAATATTACATTAAAAGAAATTAAGTAGATATAATTAAAATTTATAATAAAATTATTCAAAAACAATTATGTAGTATACAAAATTCAATGATTTTAAGTCTTTCTATGCACATGAAATGAACGTTCTCCCCTTTTATCTGCAAAATTTTCATTATCTGATATATCAATCTTTTTGTTACCTAAGTTTGATTCTCATGCATTGGGAAATTTAAACAAATTCATACATATACATACATACATACATGTGTGTATATATGTGTGTATAAGAGTTAATCATCATAGAACATATGTTAAGTAGCGCTTTAGTTTTGTAAGAAAAAGTGGCTTTGAAGTTGATAAACAAATGAAAGAGATGAATAAGAACAAGGAAGAAGACAAAACAGCTAGACCCCCATTTTTAATATTACAAGAGGGGCAAGATCATATAATTGCAGGTCTTGAAGTTTGTAAACAAAGAGATTTACAAAAATTTAAATAAACTTCATCATCTTCTTAATTTACTCCCCCACCCCCCTCTTGTTTGTTTACTTCTTTTTTTAAAAGTTTCTTTTTTTGTTGAATATATCAGATACATGCACTAGGGTAAGTACTGCGAATGAAAAGCTTGCTCTGTGATAATAATGGGGGATTTTCAGATTCCAAAAGATGATTACAAAATAAGGGTTTTTTCTTTTTTTTTTTTCCTTCAAATTTTCACTTTCCCCATATACAAAATGTTGGGATTTTTCTTCTTTCTTTTATTAAGATTTTGGGTGAAGGAAAAATTGCGTACCTGCAGACATGAGAGCAGCATTGAAAGGAGATGGATATGAAAAAGGAAGTAGAGTTTCAGTAGATGAAGCTGTAGCAGTATTAGCAGTCGCCATTGTTAAAGCTTGATTTGGCTGTTGTAATGGAGTCTCTCTAGATGAACATTCTCCAAGTGAGTAATGACCTTGATCTGGTCCTTGATCATATAGTATACCTTTAAAAACATGGCCTCCTATCATCACAGCCGTCCGATAAGCATACTGATCACCCCCTGCCGGGGTATCTTCCATTGAGCTCACTCGAACACACCGGAATGTCGCCGGTGATGTAACTTCAGCCGGAAAATCCCCTACTTCTAACCCTAGAAAAATGAAAAAAAGAACCACTTAAAAAAAACCAAGCAAAATCAAACTTCACAAAGCTGTTCCTTGTCAAAATCACATTCTCAAAATAGAAAAGAAAAAGCTACTAGGGCTGCAATGAATATATATATACCTGAAGAAGGATTTTCCCTAAGCCTTTTAGGGTTATGTTGCAGAGGCCGTTGTTGGTGCTGATGATGGTGACGGTGACGCCTTCTATAAGCAGGAACCCAAGTACTCTTAATATGAGTTTGGCATTCAAATCCTTTGCTTCTACAACAAGTCCTACACCTCATATAATTACAGTCTTTTTTAGCTTGGTTACCACAATCTTGACACCTTGTACCGCCGCCTGTTCCACCACCATACCCCCTACTAGACATCATCATCATCACTCCTTCATTCATTAATCAACAAACAAAAAAGAAACCCCATTTTCATACAAATCTCTTGTGTTCTTTTACATATACATATGTCTATATATATCTATATGTATGTGTGTGTATGAATGGTACACTGAGAGACAAAGAAGAAGGGGGTTTAAGTAGGTAGGTGGTTGAGGTGGTAGAAATGATAGGTTGTGGGTTTATGTTTGATGAGGTTTTTTTGTTTTTTTAGAGATTAATGATATTTATTTTTGAGTTAATGGTTCACAATTTTTATGGGGATCTTTTTTTTCAGTTTAATAATTCTGGGTTTTCTTTAAGCTGTGAAAAAATTTTAAAAAATTAAAGAGAATTGAAGAGTTAAGATGAAATGGAATCCCAGGGGAGTGTCTGTGTTCTAACGCCGCCATAGGATCATCACCTACACTTATAATAAAACCAGTATATAGCATAGATATAAAAAAAAAGAATAATGAAGATATCTGTAATATTATATGAATGAATTGGTTTTCTTTTAAAAATCTTTTTTCTATTCTTTTATCTCTTTGAATGTAGGAGAATGTGTGTTTGAGTGCGCTGAAGTGTATTATCCTCCTATTAATGAGTTGGACAGGGATTATAAATAATAAGCAGATATAATCAGAACTAAAATTTAGCATTATTTTATTCTTTTAATAATACAAGAACTAAATTAATTCATTTAATGGTAGAATGACTAATTTGATTCGATTTTTATAAATACATTCACTTTTTTCAATATTTTCAAAACCGGTTTGTACACCAATCTAAAAGAAAAAAAAATTAATTGACCTCTGAATCAAAATAGACTAATCAAATCAAATTTTATAATTTTATAATAATTTATTTAATTTAAATCAATTAAATTAAAAATCAATAATTTAAAATATTCAATCTCATTCCAATAATACTATCTCTTTTTTAAATAATCAAATATGTAATCAGTTTTGATATTCAAACAACATCAAATATTTGGTGTATATATATATATATATATATATCACATTATAAATATAAAGAAGCTGTGTGGGTAAGGTTTTCTAAAAGAAACTGATAGCTGACATCTTTCACTTTCTATTTGTCCTTTGCACCCATAAAACCCGCCTCTTATCCATGGCTTCAACTCAAGCTTTTTATAATATATATATATATATATATATATAAATTATTGCTTTTGTTACTAGGGCTAGATCTTTTTACCTATAAGAGGGGGGGGGGGTAATGTAGGATCTATTAATGGGGGCTTCTTGGTGTTTTTAGTGGAACTGAAGTTAACTCAGCTTTACTATGAATTTCGAGTTAATATATTATTTGATATTTATATTTATATTTATATTTAATATTTAATTATAACATTATATGGATTAATAAATATTTAATGTATGTTTTAAAAAAATATATAAATATTTAATATTAATGTATATTGACAATTTAAATTTAACGTATTAAAAATATAAACAATATTAAGAGGGTTTTTTTTTTCTTTTTGACAAGTCAAATTCAAATTGCATACGTATTTTAACACATTAGATTTAAGCAAGAATTTAAATATACTTCACACATGGTTTTCAGAATCAGATCAATGGTTGAATCAGTTCAACTAGTCTGCTTGGTTCGATTAAATAAATTAGAAAAATTCAAATTAAAATGTGTTGTTAGTCTTGGTACTTTGACAAAATTTGAGATTTAGTCTATGTGCTTAAAAAGTTAAAATTTAAATTTTCTTATTTTTTTAATTTAAAAAATCACAATTCAACAATTAAAATCGTAAGTTGTTTTTGTTAAATTTTGTCAACTTGGAATTTTGATTAGGATGTCCTCATATAATGTGGCATATAATTGATAGAAAAATAAACATGCTAAATAGACAAATTTCGACAAAAACTTCGGATGATGATAATAATTAGACTAAAATTTTTAAATTGAAAATGTACTAAAATTGAAATTTTAACTTTTAAAATATATAGACTAATAGCACATTTTAACTAAAAATTCACAAAAATAAAAATAAAAACTTCAATTCAACTAATTTTTAATTTAATAAAATCGATTCGTATTAATTCCCAAACTAATTAATTTAATACCTCTCTTTAAATCGAAATTCCAGTTCACTCTCGATCCAACCAAGTATATTCCAGGTGTTTGGCTTTCTTTGTAAATAATGTAAATTGTTGCATGAAAATGAAAGAAAATTACCCAAAAAATAGTCGGACCATGACGTGGCAACTGGTCCAAATCTTACCAATGTCTTTGAATCCAAGGTTTTTACTGTTTTAGACTTTTATCGAGACACTACACCCTTAGTTTTGGGGGAATAAGTCTGCTACTCTTTCTTTTCAAATTTTATGCTTTGATTTAATTGCTCCCTCACATTAAAAAAAAAAAAAAAACTAATAAGATTTTGTTCATTTCATTAAAAATAAGTTACTAGGAAGATATCAAGAAATTTTCGATTAGACTTGTTAACGAGTTAATATTATCTTGAATAAGAATTTTATCTCTTAATTTTGTGAAGAATTTGAGTATTTGAGATTCTTTGAAGCGATAGTAAGTTCAACAAAGTAGGAGCATTCCATCAGAATAGATCATGTGTAGTGTATGATTATATACTAAGGAAATCGGGAATGAAGTTAGAAAGTTGCTTTAGAGGGCATACATGAATCATAATTTTTTGGGAGCTAAAGTACAAAATTACCATTATACAAACTTTTAATTTTTTAAATTTAATTTAAAAAGGTTACAAGATAATTTTATCATTTTTGGGAAGGAAGCAAGACCATTACATGCCTTTCTTGTCTACACCCTTAAAGGAAACGTAAGCATTTGCGTTTGGAACAGTTTGAGCCCATGCCTACAATATGTAGAGCACTTGTTTAGTCGAAATGGTATTATGGTTGCCTATAAGTACAGTATTGATTCATTGAGAGATTCAACAAGTCTAGACAAACAACAAGAAGTCGGCTTTCCCTCAACAAAAACAAAGTTGAATACAAAAGTGTCATCAAACAATACAAACCCACCCTTAATAAAGAAGCTCGTATACTTTAAAAAAATTCAAAATGAATAAATAAATAAACTCGTGGCTAGTATCTACCCTTTAATAGGTTTACAGAATGCGAATAATTAATTATTGGACTTACTCCATAATATAATTATTTTATTATTATTATTATTATTATATATTTCAGAATAGTTATGTTGAAAAGACATATAAATTTGAGATAAAAATTATTATATTTTATAAATAATTTTGACAAGACTCAAAATTTTTAATTTATATTTTATTTATTTCTTATTTCTTGAAGTATTTTTCTTTTCTTCTTATTGTTGTTTTCTTATTATATTAGCATTATTGTTGCTATTGAGAACTCTTCCTTTCGCTTTTTTTTTTTTAATGCTGAAAATATATTTTTCCTTTTTTTATTTATTTACATTCATACATTTTGATTTTATTTATTAATATAAATACATGAAATTATTTCACACAAATATCTATATATATAATAAATATAATATGATGAAAATATTAAATCATAGTGTTTGAAAATAAAAATGTCTAAAATTTTAAAAGTATATAAAGCAAAATTCAAAATATTTTTATATGATCAAATTTCATGTATTTATATTAATAAATAGAATCAATCCATTGCATGGGTTCGAAACTAGTTTACTTAATAATATAATCATTTGGTTAAATTACTAAAAAATTCTTGAACTAATTTACTTTTATTAAACAACCCCCATATACTTTTATTGTACTTAAATAGGCCCCTATTGTTTGATTTGCGTGGGTTGAAAACTAGTTTACTGCTCTCGAGAAGTTAATCCTTCTATTTTAATTGAGACTAGTAAACTATTTTATAAAACCCCTCTACTTTAATCATGGGTGAAGGTAGAAAATTTTTTAGGGGTCGAAATTAAATTTTAATTTTTATGATAGTAAAAATATAATTTCACCATTTGAGTAGCCTGTATCTTTATAATTTTTAAAGAATTAAATTAAAATTTTATCATTTTTAAGGGGCCAAAGTGTAATTTTATCTTTTACTAATTTAAAATTTTAAAAATTTTAAAGAACCTAAATTGAAAATTTTCTATTTTAGGGCGTCCTTGACTACGCCCCTGACTTTAATTGTCAAAATTTGATCCTCATGCTTTACAAAAATTAAGAGTTTAGTTCAGTTATTGATAAACATGTGAAATTAAACTGCTATTTTTTTCTAATTAGTTTATATAAACGGTTGAGCAATTTAACATGAAGGTTTAACGGTGTAACTTAATTGTTCCAATTTTTTGGTTTTTGTAAAGTAAAAGGACCAAATTCTAATAAACTATAATAGAAGGACTAATATCTTATTTTTTATAAAATTGAGTGATAAATTCAGAATTAAACCGAAAAACATATTTTTTTAATTTATATGAAAAAAGAAAAATCATTGATTACAAGCACATGAGAGCATCACATTCCGTTTGGAATATAGTACCTTATTAATTATAGTTTTATTTTTGTTATAATAATAATTTTTTTAGAATAAATATATAATAAAATTAATGAAAAAGTAAAAAAAAAAAAAAATCTAACTCCACGTGAAATGTCTGAAGATAACATACAGTCAGTACTGTTGCACTGTACAAAACATCAGCATTCATAGCAGCTAGCTATGTTGGAGTTACACGTCTTTTATCCCAAAAAAATAAAAGGTTAAATATACTTTTTAGTACCTAATTTTAGTTTATGTTTAAATTGGTCCCTGTATTTTTTTATTCAAATTGATACCCGAATTTGACTTTCATCACACAATTTAGATTAATCAAATTGTCGCTGTTGGAGGCTTGAGGCACCATATAAAACAAAAAGTCAACGACTTGAGAAAGTAAGCCTTCACTTTCACGAGAAAAACAAATCGTCTAAGGCTTAAGGCATGAGCCATTGGAGGCTTAACACAATTAAGTGCTAATATATAAAGCTAATTGTTCACATGTATTCAAACCATGACTTAGATTTTAAATTGCTATTTAAAATTCATAACATTTCGATTGAATCTCTTTCTCGTCGTCATGGAAGGTATTTATAGAGGAGACCTTATTGTCTAGTAGTAGTGATGTGGCAAGTTGTTACTAATGGATTATCATCATGGAGTGTGTGGGGGACATATGTGGTGGGACCTATTTTGTTATTTCTTTGAGATATTACAAGATTATTATGTCCAGATGGGTTTCAATAGTCCTTAAGAAAGTGTTCACACTTAGAAGAGTGTTTATACTAAAAAGCAGGTGGCTTAGAGGATGAGGATGCCAAGTGGTTGGCCATCCAGTGACTGACCGAATGCTGCAAAGTGGGGAACCTTCTAAGTAACCTCTAGACGAGGAATAATAGGTGATATCAAGTGAAAAGTGAGCATAGGGCCACCCATGAATGTTTCTTATGTGCTTCTCATGGTGTCATGTGTCATCGCCATTTAGGGATATAACAAGATGCAAGTTTAGATCTAATGTAAAGTATATTCCAAAACATGTGTCTACTATATGGATGGCCAAAAATTAACATGTAAAAAAAACTAGTTTTCCAAATTTTTATTGAAATCATTTATATCTTTAATACATTAAATTCAAGTTGTTCATGTAAGATACACGTGTTTTACAAATTAATTTGTGTATTCTAATTATATTTCATATCATATTTGAACCAGCATACGAAAAAACTTGATTGGTGTAATATAAATAACATAAGGATTCAATTACAACATTTATCAATTTAAAATTCAAACAATAATGTTGAAAAGTTTGTTGTAGTTAACTCCAAATATATATTACTATAGGAGAATTGTCACTATGATGAATTCACTTATTTTGTAGCAAACATGGTGTATGCATTTAAAGTATATTAACCAAGAAAATCTTCAAATTATATCGCATTTGAATGTTCAAACTTAACTCAAAATTCTTTTATTTAGATTTAATTTTTTTAAAATATTTTTAAATAGTTAAATAGTAGTAATCCTAGAATGGAATAAATTTAAATTAAAAAATACCATATATCTTTATACTATTCGTAAATTCGAAATTTAATCATTACATTGTACTTCTAAGAATTTAGTCTTTTTACTTTCTACATTTCAAAATTCGAATCCAATTGTTAATATTGTTAAAATTATTTTCTTAAATTCAAGTTTATTAAATTACTCCCAAATGAATTTTCTTTTATTTCAAAAAATGCTACACTGATAAACTTTACGATGTTAAAAATTGAACTTGAATTTTGAAATTTAAAAAATAAAAAAATTAAATTCTTCAAAATAAAAATATAAGAATTAAATATCAAATTTATGAAGAGTATAGAAACTTACGATATTTTAACCAATAATCTATGTCGGTGTCAAGCAAAGCAATGGTGGGTGCCAAAAGGCAAGTGAACAAAGATATTGAGAATATTTATCAGTGTGATGGAAATGAAAGGGGAAAAAATGCCTTCTAAAATTTTCCCTTTAATCCCCCCACCCCCAACTTCAAATTCGATTGGCCTTAGTCAAATCACACTTAATAATTGAAATTGACTTATTAAGATGTGTGGTGGAAGGAATTGAGGAAAAAGACAACCATTTTTGAAGATTGTTGAAATTTCCACCATTGGTGAATGCTTTGCTGATTCATAATTCAGGCCCATAAATGCTGGGTTTAATTATGGAACCAATCTACCGACAAGGCGTTTGCGAGAATTTTGTATCTTTGGTACAGAAATTCAAAACACATCATGCATAATTAAAAGTTTCAATGAATTCCATCACACACGGGTAAAATAATTATTCAATTCTTAGTCTGAATTATTCCGATTCATAACTTGTTTATGATGTAATAGTTTAGTTTCTTTGTTTTTGTTTTTAATTTATTATATAGTAATAGTTTAATTCTATAAGTGTGATCATATATTTGTATTTTGATTATACAATACTTGCGAACATTCCAAAAAATAAATAAATATTATGGCATCCTTTCGAGAAAATAGAAGAGCTATGGCATCGATCTCTATTTATTTAAAAAAATATTTTTCCGTTTTCATTTACATTTAGTCTCGTCTAATTTCAAAAATAAAATCCAATTGATAATATTATTAAGGCTTAAATGAAAATTTGCCCCTCAAATAATACCGATTTGCTCACTTAGATACCTACACTTTCTTTTTTGTTAAAAAAATATTCCTAAACTATCAATTTTACCTAATTTTATATCAAAATACTATACCAAGTGATAAAAACATAACGCGCGCACTTTTGAGATAAAATGAAACAAAATTAATAATTCAAATACTACTTTTACCCAAAAAAAGCCTTTAGTACTTAAGTGAGAAAAACAATATAATTCAAGTGCCAATTTTATAGTTAAGCCTATTATTAATGAACTGTTATATTTGAATACAGATATTATTTAAAAAAGTCTAATTAACAATATTACCAATTGGACATTTAACTTTTTAATCAGACAAATAGAGACTAAATTCCTGAAATTAAAAGAAAGAGGGACTGAATTTCAAAAGTCCGAATATAGGAACTTAAGGATAAAATTAGTCCTAAATGCTGTGGCTAGAGTGTAATGCAGCACAACAAAAGGTTCAAGTACTTAATAGGAAAAAATACCAGGCAATGGAAACTAGAAAAAAAAGAGGTACCAAAGGGAAGTAAGCAAATTTGACACACAATGACATGTAATTGTCCTACATATGAGATATGACCATTATTATCTATTTTAAGCAGGGCCCTATGACTATTTTCAGCCCATGAAAGAAAAAAGAATAGCCAAAAATCCAAAATTCCCAAGTTGTTTAAAATGCATGTGAATATTATAATGAAAACAAAAGGCAAATAAAAGTAAATGGTGAAAAGTAATGAACTTGAGATCAGAGATTTCATCAAGCACATACCTTTTTACCTGTGGATAAGAATTCGATTGATGTGATTGGTTCGGCTGGCTGCTCAAAGGTTGAGCAAGATTGAAGGAAACATGCGTCGAGTATGCAGAGCTTAATCATCGAATTTGAGAAGGAGAACAGAGCAAACCTGATGCGTCTGCTCCAATGACAGCGAGATCACAGATTGTACACAATTGACCTTCCTGGGTAGGCACAAAGCGAGTAGTACAGTAAGGGCAAGATACATATTTCTGTCCTCGATAAATTGGGACGTAAGTTGCCCCGCATGTCACAAAAGGATTCCTGAAATCGTAGTTTAACTGAGATGCATCTGTCATATTCCTCTCTGAAGCCTGGAGTACTTGCCTCGCTGCCTTTGAATGGTTCTCGTTAGGGTTTGTTTCTAGAAGACGCCTGGCAAAGTTAGCGGCTGTAGCCAGGTTTTTCGCCTTGAAACAGATGGTCATTGCGTTTCGCAGAGCAAGTCTGAGATGAGGCATTTGAAGGTTGCAATGGGTGAAGTAGGCAGCAAGCTCCTGCTGGCGTACCGGATTGTCTTTCAATTCTCTACGCTTAAGCTCCATCTGCAGACCAAGAACATACTCCTTCGTGATGATAATTAACTCTTTGACTTCATCAACTTCCCTCCTCGAATCCACAACAATCAACGGAATTGTATGAAGAATGTTAAGGAAAAGCCGAAGAGCCTCGGTAAATTTTCCATCTGTTGTGGCCTTGTACCCACCCTTCAGCTTTTCGTCCAGCTGAGAAAAGTTGAATACAAGAGCAGGTGGACCCCTCACATTAGGACTAGCAGACTCACTCCATCCCCTCTCAACTGCCAAGGACACCACTGGCGCAGATGAAAATGCACGAAGATAGCTATGGCTGCCAGTGTGAAGATCAAGAAACATGGATTTTAAAGGAGTAAAGTTTCTTATTCCAAGTTGCCTGCTCAGCAAACGCATGGCTGTATCAAAATTGCCAGCAGCCGCATGATCAGCAGCAAGTGACGATCTCTGAGTCCAAATTTGACTCACAGGCATGCCAGGAGTTGGTGCCACGAAAACAGAAGAACGAGCATTAACCCTTGGTGTCTCTACCTCAGGAGGGAGTTCCAAGTCTTCAAGGTCCCATCCACCCTCTTCATTCTCTTCAGCCACTTCCCCATCCTCCAAAATTGCAGTAACATCTCCGTTCTGCAAGCCATCAGCATCGACCATATCAAGATCTTCACCCCAATCACCATCTGCACCCTCCTCCTCTTCATCCACCGCACCCCTGCCAGTACTGTCGAATCCACCTTCAAATATACCTTTCATTACTCTCAACAGGGGCCAATCACCACCACAAATAACGGGTGCCGGAGGCATCAATAAGGAAGGTTTTTTCCCTTCCGGCAAAGAAGGGACATCATCTCCCAAATCAGCAGCTAACCTTTCCGCAACATCATGTAGCCCATGGACCAATGCTGTAACATAAGCAAGAGGCAAATGACCAGCATTCTCCAAGATCTTTACACGTTCTTGGATATCACCAAGATACAAAGCATTGTGAAACTGGCCCATAATGTCGTTCTTGACTTCTGCAATCTTCAGCATCTTGGACAGCTTTTCCAGGTTACCATTTATGAGATAAAGAAACGACAACCTATCAAAGTTCTTTGTCCTCTGGTAGGCATATTCAACTATACCTGCATTGCCTTGGCGAAGGGCTTCCACACCCAACCTATACCAATGATCCTTGTCATCAATCTCCTTAGCTGATGCAACAGCAATTTGAATGTTCCCACTCTCTATAGCCAAGTTAAACCGAGTTTTCTCATCTTTGACAAAATGGAGAGCCACTTCAGGGAACCCCTTCTGTTGTAGATAAGCAATCACGGCCTCACCACAAAGCTGGGAGTTTCTTATCATGCTCATAACATGATCATACCTCTTCCGAAGCAGAGACAGCTTAAAAATGTATTCTGTAGCATCAATGACCAGCGTCTTGTTCTTCCCATCACGGTCCAGGCAAAATATTTTGTTTCCAGAAACCTTAGTTAGGTATATTGGAACATCAAGAGTTCGAATTATTCCACTGTCTCCATTGGGTAGGCAGTATTTTATATGGTTTAGAGTGGTGTAAATAAAAACGCCATTTTCATCCCAGGCTCCACTCTTAACTCGTATTGTCTCATGAAAAGTGCACTGGTGCACAAGTTTCTTGCTAGTAATGATAATGGAATGCTTGCTGAGCAAAGCAACACTCTCCATATCACTAGACCAAACAACATACTTCACAAAAGGCATTTGTAGATCACCAAGAACAAGTCTCTGCTGGAGATCAAATGCAACCACTCTATCATCTGATCTACACAATAAATTACCTGTTCCAGCATAGAAAATTGCATCCGTAGGCACTGGAAGACCACTTTTTCTAACAACTTCATTTTTAAGATTCTTGATTAAGACTTGATTGTTGCTTTTGTCAAGTACAGCAAAACGGTTCCGAGCCACAAATATAGCAGAACTACCAGGACCTCTCTTTGCCTCCTGCAAGTCACTCCTACCAATACTGTCTTTTGGTATCTGATACAACTCATAAGTTCCTCCATCAACATCTGAGCAGATAAGGACGGCATTTTCTGTGGGACTATAAGAAAGAGTCCTTGGACATTGATTCAGGGTTGTGGAACCGGGCCGCCGGATAGGAACTATTTGTGTCTCTTTTTGTGTTGAAAAGTCATAATACCTTAAAAATCGATCCTTCGCATAAAACAGAGAATCCCCACTGACTGCAAAAGCAGGCCGTTCTCTCTCTAGCTTAAATACAATCATGCCACTGTCATGTCCAGCTGCCAAAAGATTAATCTCAGGATGGGCTGCAAGAATCCAGAACCTGTCATGTTCTCGACGGAAAGTTTGAAGTCCAGTTCGCTTTGTTGCATCCCACACTCGAATACTTTTATCCTCGGAATTGGATACAATGATGTCTTGTTTGGCATGGAACATGACACATGACACATTATTCATGTGTCCTCTCAAGGTATCCACTTCCCAAGCCTTGGTATCTGAAAAAAAACCAAACAGTTTACTCAATCCCACAACAATTCAAGAGTCTAAATTCCTGCCGCAAAAAAAATTATCCACCTACTTTCAGCAGTTTGTATATACACAGCCAAGATCATAAAATAAAATGAAGTAGTTGCGGTGGCAGGCTAAACTACCAAAAGCCACCATATCCAACTTACAGGAGGAGAAAGAAAGAGGTAAGTTCCTATTAAAGCTTTAGTTATGAATAAAAATTACTTACAAAAACTTTAATCAGTATATCTACCAAATGCAACATATAATGAAAGTGATACAGTTCCTGTATTTACCATTCATACGCCACAATTTCACTTGGCGGTCATCGGCACCAGAGACTATCAAAGGTAAGGTCGGATGAAATGCAGCCCAATTTACTCCTCGGTCATGACCTTCCAACACATACTTGACAACTGCATCAACACCACCAAAAAGATCTGTGTTCATCTGACTCAACCGTAATATGTCATCTGCTGGGGAGGCACCCTTCTTTTTCAAGGAACCAATATCCCAAACTCGAACAGTCTGGTCAAGGGAGGCCGACACAACCAGGTCTTCTTTTGGATGGAATGAGGCGCACATAACATAATGATTATGACCAGTCAACACAGAGATGCAAGTTCGAGACTGCCAGTTCCATATGCGAATGGTTTGATCGTCACTAGCACTCACAATCCATGGATGTTCATGATGAAATTGCACAGTACGAATATAATCAAGATGTCCAAGAAGGGTAAAAAGACATCTATGCAACTTGTAGTTCCAGACCTTTATCTTGTAGTCATCCCCTGATAAAACAAAAATATTAATATCATTTAAATTGCACAAGTACCTTATGCACTGTAACAGAAAACCATAGCACAAATGGAAATTTTTGAGCTAATATCAAATTCAGACTTCCGTTGACCATGTTGAACAATTCTAGGAAATTTCAAATCATAAAACCTTATTAAATCAATATGTGATTCCTTTATTCCAATGATATAATCACTAATAGGAGTGAAATGCAAATCTCAATAAAATTGTAAATAAACTGTTATGAAATTTTAAACATTCCAACCTATTTGACATACAAATTCTAAATATGCTCAATTATTTAACACCATTTTCCACTTATCTGTATTCAAGCATTATATTTAGGAATTTTCATCTTGAACCTTTATTTTATAGTAATTTACCCTAAAAAAGGCATCAAACAACACAAATTCAAAATTATCCATTCAACAAACCATTGGTTTTATTACAAAGATTGTGACCCCCATATACAGTATATCCAAGGTTGTATTAACGGTTGGGCAGTTAGAGACTTCAGTCTTCCAGCTAGAATGACCAATAAGTTCAACCAGCTGTGCACTGCATCGTGTGGAAAGGCGAGGAATGGAGTGCCAAGGAAGGTGGAAGGGGACATAGTTGCTATCCTAAAGGGGACATAGGTGGAAGGTGGAAGGGGACTTGAATAGCTGCTTCTATCTGAAGGCACATCTGGTTTTATCTTTTCGAGGTCAGGCTCTCTTCAAGTGACATGGTTGTAAGACTACAACCATAAAAACAATAGTTTTTGGCAGATCTCGATACCAAATTCTTACATTCAGCATTGGACAATGCCCTTTCATTGAAGGTATAGTGCCAGGCCTTCAATTTCTACTGGCCTTGACTCAGGTATCCATACAAGAAGGAGAATGTCTGAACGGAAGTCCCAATACATGAAATCTCTGTAGTAAATCAAGATCCAGCAACATCATACGCATCGGATTTCTCAAACGCCATACAGTTACATGAATAAAAAATAGCTCCAGAAACCAAACTAATTCAAGCTAATTAATAAGAAAAATCCACAATTTCACATTCAAATCCATAGATCATTAAAATAATCAACGAGATTTATTAAGCAGAGATAAAATTGAGGCGGTAAGGAAAAGAAATCCAAACCTCCAGAGACAAACAAAGGCTGAGACATGTGAAAATGAACGCCACGAACAGGGCCATCGTGTTCGTCAAATCGATCAATCAAAGTCCCCATTCGATAGTCCCATAACTGGATAACGCCGCTGTGGAGACTAGCTAAGATCCATGGCCTCTTAGTGTGGAAACTTAGTCCCTTCACTCTATTGCTCTTCGTCTCGAACTTTGTCAACATTTTTTTATCTTTATCTCCAACGTTTAATACTCTGCAAAATCAAATCAAATTCAATGTCTACGTTAAGTAAATGCGCAACCAGACGGGGAGAATCCGATTTTAAAATTAAACAAAAAATAATAAGAAGAATTTACCTCAGATCTGATCCAGCATTTAAAATTAAGAACAAAAATGAGAATAAATTGAATTTGGGTTTAAATGAAAGGAAAATAGAGAGTTTTTGATCCTCTCTTTAAGAAATTTTGATTTTAAGATCTGAGCCTGGAAATCTAGGAATTTTATTATTTTTGTACAGCCTATCTTAAAGCTCCTTACGACGACGTTTCTGTTACGGTAAATAAAAATTGTTTTAGTTAAGGATGGCGACTGATAGCACATCTCACGTATTAATGAATAAAATTGTAATTATTAGGTTAGTAATTAATTTAATATTTTAGACGTGTTTAGATCATTTTTAAAGGTGAGTAAAATTTTATTTGTCCTGAAAAATGTTTTGTTGTTATTGTTGAAATCAAATAATAAATTTTCCATCAATTTAAATGAATTGTTTGAAGATGCTTTTCGACTTAATATTAAAGAGGGTTCCATTTTATTAATCGTTGTGCCAGACTTTAACCATCATGTTCCATTTGCAATGACTAAAAGCACAACTTATTATTACTTTACTTGAGCCTCTAATGATAAACTATTTGGCCACTTGCCATTATTCCTCATATGAGTACTCAACACATGACACCTCGAAATTAGGATTAAAGGTATATAAGGCCAAAGAATAGAGTCGATGCAATCTCTCACTCTCTCCTCTCCTCAACCACCTTAAACGGTGACTCTCTGTCTTGTAGCAAATAAGGTGAACCGTGCTTTACCACTGTTATCTTCATATTGTTCAATTAACCCGTCAACAATAAAAATTATTTTTTTAAATTTTGCGTTAATTGAATTGAGTTATTCAATTTTGAATCAATTAAAACAAGTAATTTAAATTTTTGAGTTTAAGTTGAGTTAAATTTTACAACTTAAATAAACAAATTGATATATATACCATTTAGGTCATTGTCAATTTAAAAAACAAGCAAATAGGTCCCTCTACCACAAAATTTCAAAATAATCTTCAAATTTTTAAAATATTTATTAATATTTTTCGAAATTTTATAAAAAAAATTCTATTAAAAATGTAATTTGACTCTTTCTAAAAAATTAATGGTTAAATTCAAACTTTTTAAAAAATTAACGGTCAAATTTAGTTAAATGCACGAAATTATATGCTGAAATAGTAGTAGAGTAATGTATGACAAATAAATTGTATCTAAAATAAAATCTCATGGAGGGGATTATGTTGAGCCTCCAATCACTGTGGTGTCTTTGATAGTTTATTTTTTTCGAGTTAGTGAAGACTTACATTCTCATGTCATTAGTTTTTTATTTTATTTACATTTGATCTGAAAAGTTTTTTTCTCCAATAGATGGTCATATAATTATTTTTAACGATGGTGCATGATAGCTGTAATAGGCCAATTTTGGCCTGGGCTTGGAAAAAATAATAACTGAAGCAAAAAAGGGCCAAATTGAAAGACAATCATTAAATTGTGGCCAAATCAGAAGGATAGAGAAAACCAAGGGGTATCAAATTTTGTTGACTTGGTAAAAGGCTAAAAATAGAAAGATTTTATTTTATTTTATTTTATTATTAAATTAGTTAGGCTATTTTTAGTAAACCCCATGTATATAAATAGGGGTATCTGGTTCTTTGAGAGGGGAGTTACTTTTGGGTGTTCTTACTTTCTTTTGGAATTGGATTATTCTCTCTTTTCCTATTTCTATTGAAATTGAATTATTTTTTTTCCTCTTTCAATTAAGTGGGAATTTCGTCTATTTCATTTTGATTTATTTGTTTTTCCTAAATTCGTCCAATTACTTTTAGCCGTTCCGTTTTTTATTATTTTACAATTCAGCTTTCATTGTTTTGATAACCCTAAAATTTGTTTTGACTGCACTTGATCCTTCTTGAAGCTGTGCGTTTTGGAGGTGAGGTGGAGATTATTTCCCTTTTGGTCCCTCCTTGTTATTCACACGTTCAAATTGGTCCGTTTCCTTTTATTAATTTTTTATTTGCCCCAAAATTTTGCTTTAAGGTTCGATTTAATTTTTTTTTATTTTCGCAATTTTATTATCAAATTAACTAATTTAATATATTGTTGCCATTATTATTATGTTTCTTTTTATATTTATTTTGTTACTCTAATATTATTATTATTTACCTAATTTTTATTTATCTATTTATATTTCTACTAATATTATTACTTTTTTATTTTTATTTATTTTATTTTATTTTTTTTCTTATTTTTTTTCAACTTTTCCCTTTATTTTATTATTTAATTTTTTTATTAATTCTCACTTATTTACTTATTGCGTTGTGGACCTTATTTATTTATTTCTCTGTGATTATTTTGTCCTTGTTATCATTGTTTCCATTTTCACGTTCATTTTTATTACGCATATCTTTTAACATGTTATTTTTACTCCAATTCATAAAAATGATTTTTTTCAAAATAAAGGCAATGTTCGATATTTAGGATCCTCGGGAGGATTGTGCCCTAACTTACTGGGTTCCAATTTTCCTTGTTAAATCTAAACAACCGAGTACCCTTCTCAAATCTAATTGTATGAGGTTCGAATAAAAAACTTATTCTTGAAAATTCGGGATGTTACGCCCTAACTTACTGGGTGTGGCGTTGCGTTATATTGAGGATAGTGATTTCCAAAATCAAGGCAATATTCAGCATTTGAGAGTTCTGAGAGATTGCGCTCTAACTTACTGAGCATCAATTTTTCATAAGGCTCGGATGACCGAATAACCTTCTCTTGAACCTCCCTACATGGATTTTAAACTCGAAGACCAACTTAATTCCGAAGGTCTGAAATGTTAGACCCTAACTTACTGGGTATGGCATTCTCTTCTTCGAAATGAGTAGGTCTTTACATTTTATTCAATTAATTCTGATTTTCTTTCAAATAAAAGAATCGTACTCTAAAATCTTTTCAAATTTCGACATCAAGACATCAACTAATCAAATAGGTACCAATTTTTGGGCGTTACGAGGGTGCTAATCCTTCATCGTACGTAACCGACTCCCGAGCCCATTTTCTCAAACTTGGCAGACCAAAAAGAATTATTGTTTTAATAGGCCCAAATGTTTTATTAAAACGATTGATTTTAAGATGGCCCAATCTCACATCGAAAAAGATTAGTGGCGACTCCATCCAAATTTTTAAAATCGATTCCCCGTTTTTTTTCAAAGATAAAAATGGTTTTGACAACAACTAAAGTATTAAATTGAACATTAAAATTAAAATTAAATATTTAATAGAAAAAAAATTATCTATCGAATTTAAAAACTTAAATACCCGAGTGAATATTAAAAAAAAAACTTTAATTATTAAACTTAACATTAAATTCAAACTCAGATATAAAATAATATATTCACGTAAAACATTATTGCATTTGCATTTTGCACAGCTAGGAAACGCTTAATTCTACCTCACTGCCTATAATTTTCGATTTCTTAAATTTATTGTGTTTTTTCTTATAAATTTTAAAATTTAATCTCATTACTTGCCGAAATTTAAAATTAAAGTTCAAACAATAACATTATTATTTTTCTTTTAGCTGGGATGGGGAATGGGTTGTCAACAACTTGAATCTTGAATCCAGTGTCAACAAGGATCTAAAATCATCTCAGTTTTTTTACCATTACACTAATGATTCAGTAGACAATAATACAATTAATTGAAATTCATTAAATTTGAACATTTTAATAATTGCACTTTAATTTTTAAATAAAACCTTTTAATATAAAAATATAAAATTTTAAATTTAATGAAAATTTTCGTATTATCATTCCGACTTTATTTCTTAAATAAAAAATAAAATAATTACATTATTTGAATAAAAATAAATACATTAAATTTTAAACGTTAGAATAGTGGGAATTTTTAACTTCATAAGCCACAGAAATTTACATTATTTAAAAAAATTAAAAAATAAATAATATATGCGGTAAATTCTCAATCAAATTAATAATTTCCACCATTAATATACCAAATAACAATACTTTTCAAAATAAAAATGTATAAAGAAAATAGAAAAAATTAATATCATAATTTATTATTATATCAATTAAAATTATGTTCAATGGATGAAAATTTTTAATTTTAGGTGATTAATTATCTTTAATTATTCACTATGAAAATTAATAATTTATTTAAATTTTAAATCTATTAAAAATCATATTTTCAATGATTTAATTTTTACACATATTTTATAATCTAAAATAAAAACAATTCAATAGATTTTTGTTGTGTTGAAAATGATAGGTAGATAAAAGTTATTGTCACTTAAAAAATAATATTTTCAATTACTTCAATTTTATTTTATTTATTTTAATATTATATTATCCTATAAAAATTTAAAATTTAAAATTTAATTTTTACTAAAATTAAAAATTTAATATAATATATATTTTTATTTAAATATATATTTATCAAAGAATCTAATTATATTTTTTATAATTATCAAACAAATTTTATAACTTCCCTTTTACCGCACAAAAACGGCACCGTAAGATGGGTTCAAGTAACAATAATAAAATTCCTAGATTTCTAGGCTCAGATCCTAAATAAAAATTTCATAAAGAGAGGATCCAAAACTCTCTGTTTTCTTTTCATTTAAACCCAAATTCAATTTCTTCTCATTTCTTGTTCTTAATTTTAGATGCTGTATCAGATCTGAGGTAAATTCTTCTCATTTTCTTCGTTCAATTTTCAAATCGGATTCTGCCCATTTGGTTACGCATATAATTACGTTGAATTTGATTTGATATTGCAGAGAATTAGAAGTTGGAGATAAAGGGGCAAAAATGTTGACGAAGTTTGAGACGAAGAGTAATAGAGTGAAGGGACTAAGTTTCCACACCAAGAGGCCGTGGATCTTAGCTAGTCTTCACAGTGGCGTTATTCAGCTATGGGACTATCGAATGGGGACTTTGATTGATCGATTTGACGAACACGATGGCCCTGTTCGTGGTGTCCATTTTCACATGTCTCAACCTTTGTTTGTCTCTGGAGGTTCGGATTTCTTTTCCCTTTCGCCTCAATTTTATTTCTTAATGAATCTCGTTAATTATTTTAGTGATCTATGGATTTGAATGTGAAATTGTGGAATTTGCTTATGAATTAGTTTGAATTAGTTTAGTTTCTGGAGCTATTTTTTATTCATGTAACTGTATGGCATTTGAGAAATCCGATGCGTATGATGTTACTGGATCTAGATTTATTATAGAGATTTCATGTATTTGGACTTCCGTTTAGATCTTCACCTTCTTGATATGGATACCTGACTCGAGGCCAGTAGAAATTCAAGGCCTGGCACTATACCTTCAATGCAAGAGCATTGTCCAATGCTGAATGTAAGAATTTGGGATCGAGATCTGCCTAAAACTATTGTTTCTAAGGTTGTAATCTTACAACCATGTCACTCAGAGAGAGCCTGAGCTGCTGGCCTGCAAAAGATAAGACCAGATGTGCCTTAAGGTAGAAGCAGCTAGTCAAGTCCTCAAAATTTTCTGCCCAAAACTACCTTCCCTTTAGGATAGTAACTATGTCCCATCCCACCCTGCCTTCCTTGGTGCTATTTTATTTGCATTTCCACATGAATGCAATGTGAAGCCGGTTGAACTTATTGTCCATTCTAGCTGGAAGACCGAAGTCTTGAAACAGCCCAACAGTTACAACCTTTCATATACCGTATAAGAGGGTCACGATCTTTGTAATAAAACCGGTTGAATGGATAATTTTGAATTTTTTTAGTTTAATGCTTTTTTTAGGATAAATTGTTCTAGATGAGGATTCCTAAATATAAAGCTTTAATACAAGTGAGTGGAAAATGGAGTTAATATTTGAGCATATTTAGAATTTTTATTAGACTGGAATGTATAATTTTTTTTAACAGTTTATTTACCATTTTATTGGGATTTGCATTTCACTCCTATTAGTGATTATATCATTAGAATTAAGGAATAACAAATTGATTTAATAAGGTTTATGATTTGAAATTTCCTAGACTTGTTCAACATAGGCAATAGAAGTCTGAATTTGAGATTAGCTCAAAAATCTCCATTTGTGCTATGATTTTCTGTTACAGAGCATAAGGTACTTGTGCAATCCAAATGACATTAAATTTTTTATTTTTTCAGGGGATGACTACAAGATAAAGGTCTGGAACTACAAGTTGCATAGATGTCTTTTTACCCTTCTGGGACATCTTGATTATATTCGTACTGTGCAATTTCATCATGAACATCCATGGATTGTGAGTGCCAGTGATGATCAAACCATTCGCATATGGAACTGGCAGTCTCGAACTTGCATCTCTGTGTTGACTGGTCATAATCACTATGTTATGTGCGCCTCATTCCATCCTAAAGAAGACCTGGTTGTGTCGGCCTCCCTTGACCAGACTGTTCGAGTTTGGGATGTTAGTTCCTTGAAAAAGAAGGGTGCCTCCCCAGCAGATGACATATTACGGTTGAGTCAGATGAACACAGATCTTTTTGGTGGTGTTGATGCAGTTGTCAAGTATGTGTTGGAAGGACATGACCGAGGAGTAAATTGGGCTGCATTTCATCCAACCTTACCTTTGATAGTCTCTGGTGCTGATGACCGCCAAGTGAAATTGTGGCGTATGAATGGTAAATACAGAAACTATATCACTTCCGTTTTATGTTGCATTTGGTAGATATACTGATTAAACTTTTTGTAAGTAATTCTTTTTCTAACTAAAAATTTTATAGGAACTTACCTCTTTCTTTCCCCTCCTGTAAGTTGGATATGGTGGCCCTTGGTAGTTTAGCCTGCCACCGCAACTTCTTCATTTTATTTTTTGATCTTGGCTGTGTATATACAAACGGCTAAAAGTAGGTGGATAATTTTTTTTTCCAGCAGGGAATTTAGACTCTTGAATTGTTGTGGGATTGAGTAAATTGTTTGGCTTTTTTCAGATACCAAGGCTTGGGAAGTGGATACCTTGAGAGGACACATGAATAATGTGTCATGTGTCATGTTCCATGCCAAACAAGACATCATTGTATCCAATTCCGAGGATAAAAGTATTCGAGTGTGGGATGCAACAAAGCGAACTGGACTTCAAACTTTCCGTCGAGAACATGACAGGTTCTGGATTCTTGCAGCCCATCCTGAGATTAATCTTTTGGCAGCTGGACATGACAGTGGCATGATTGTATTTAAGCTAGAGAGAGAACGGCCTGCTTTTGCAGTCAGTGGGGATTCTCTGTTTTATGCCAAGGATCGATTCTTAAGGTATTATGACTTTTCAACACAAAAAGAGACACAAATAGTTCCTATCCGGCGGCCTGGTTCCACAACCCTGAATCAATGTCCAAGGACTCTTTCTTATAGTCCCACAGAAAATGCCGTTCTTATCTGCTCAGATTTTGATGGAGGAACTTATGAGTTGTATCAGATACCAAAAGACAGCATTGGTAGGAATGACTTGCAGGAGGCAAAGAGAGGTCCTGGTAGTTCTGCTATATTTGTGGCTCGGAACCGTTTTGCTGTACTCGACAAAAGCAACAACCAAGTCTTAATCAAGAATCTTAAAAATGAGGTTGTTAAAAAAAGTGGTCTTCCAGTGCCTACGGATGGAATTTTCTACGCTGGAACAGGTAATTTATTGTGTAGATCAGATGATAGAGTGGTTGCATTTGATCTCCAGCAGAGACTTGTTCTTGGTGATCTACAAACGCCTTTTGTGAAGTATGTTGTTTGGTCTAGTGACATGGAGAGTGTTGCTTTGCTCAGCAAGCATTCCATTATCATTACTAGCAAGAAACTCGTGCACCAGTGCACTTTTCATGAGACAATACGAGTTAAGAGTGGAGCCTGGGATGAAAATGGCGTTTTTATTTACACCACTCTAAACCATATAAAATACTGCCTACCCAATGGAGATAGTGGAATAATTCGAACACTTGATGTTCCAATATACCTAACTAAGGTTTCTGGAAACAAAATATTTTGCCTGGACCGTGATGGGAAGAACAAGACGCTGGTCATTGATGCTACAGAATACATTTTCAAGCTGTCTCTGCTTCGGAAGAGGTATGATCATGTTATGAGCATGATAAGAAACTCCCAGCTTTGTGGTGAGGCCGTGATTGCTTATCTACAACAGAAGGGATTCCCCGAAGTGGCTCTCCATTTTGTCAAAGATGAGAAAACTCGGTTTAACTTGGCTATAGAGAGTGGGAACATTCAAATTGCTGTTGCATCAGCTAAGGAGATTGATGACAAGGATCATTGGTATAGGTTGGGTGTGGAAGCCCTTCGCCAAGGCAATGCAGGTATAGTTGAATATGCCTACCAGAGGACAAAGAACTTTGAGAGGTTGTCGTTTCTTTATCTCATAAATGGTAACCTGGAAAAGCTGTCCAAGATGCTGAAGATTGCAGAAGTCAAGAACGACATTATGGGCCAGTTTCACAATGCTTTGTATCTTGGTGATATCCAAGAACGTGTAAAGATCTTGGAGAATGCTGGTCATTTGCCTCTTGCTTATGTTACAGCATCAGTCCACGGGCTACACGATGTTGCTGAAAGGTTAGCTGCTGAGTTGGGAGATGATGTCCCTTCTTTGCCGGAAGGGAAAAAACCTTCCTTATTGATGCCTCTGGCACCCGTTATTTGTTGTGGTGATTGGCCCCTGTTGAGAGTAATGAAAGGTATATTTGAAGGTGGATTCGATGGTACTGGCAGGGGTGCGGTGGATGAAGAGGAGGAGGGTGCAGATGGTGATTGGGGTGAAGATCTTGATATGGTCGATGCTGATGGCTTGCAGAATGGAGATGTTACTGCAATTTTGGAGGATGGGGAAGTGGCTGAAGGCAATGAAGAGGGTGGATGGGACCTTGAAGACTTGGAACTCCCTCCTGAGGTAGAGACACCAAGGGTTAATGCTCGTTCTTCTGTTTTCGTGGCACCAACTCCCGGTATGCCTGTGAGTCAAATTTGGACTCAGAGATCATCACTTGCTGCTGATCATGCGGCTGCTGGCAATTTTGATACAGCCATGCGTTTGCTGAGCAGGCAACTTGGAATAAGAAACTTTGCTCCTTTAAAATCCATGTTTCTCGATCTTCACACTGGCAGCCACAGCTATCTTCGTGCATTTTCATCTGCGCCAGTGGTGTCCTTGGCAGTTGAGAGGGGATGGAGTGAGTCTGCTAGTCCTAATGTGAGGGGTCCACCCGCTCTCGTATTCAACTTTTCTCAGCTGGACGAAAAGCTGAAGGGTGGGTACAAGGCCACAACAGATGGAAAATTTACCGAGGCTCTTCGGCTTTTCCTCAGCATTCTTCATACAATTCCGTTGATTGTTGTGGAGTCGAGGAGGGAAGTTGATGAAGTCAAAGAGTTAATTATCATCGCCAAGGAGTATGTTCTTGGTCTGCAGATGGAGCTTAAGCGTAGAGAATTGAAAGACGATCCGATACGCCAGCAGGAGCTTGCTGCCTACTTCACCCATTGCAACCTTCAAATGCCTCATCTCAGACTTGCTCTGCGAAACGCAATGACCATCTGTTTCAAGGCGAAAAACCTGGCTACAGCCGCTAACTTCGCCAGGCGTCTTCTAGAAACAAACCCTAACGAGAACCATTCAAAGGCAGCGAGGCAAGTACTCCAAGCTTCAGAGAGGAATATGACAGATGCATCTCAGTTAAACTACGATTTCAGGAACCCTTTTGTGACATGCGGGGCAACTTACGTCCCGATTTACCGAGGACAGAAAGATGTATCTTGTCCTTACTGTACTACTCGCTTCATGCCTACCCAGGAGGGTCAATTGTGTACAATCTGTGAGCTCGCAGTCATCGGAGCAGACGCATCAGGTTTGCTCTGTTCTCCTTCTCAAATTCGATAATTTTGAACTACATAGTCGAGGCTTATTTCTTTAAACTTGCTCAACCTTTGAGCAACTGCCGTACCAGTCACGTCGAAAAATAGTCAGAGGGCCCTTGTTTAAAATAGATAATTGTCATATCTCATATATAGGACAATTACATGTTAATGTGTGTCAAATTTGCTCACTTCTCTTTGATACTTTTTTTTTTTTCAAATTCCCATTGCTTGGTATTTTTTCCTATTCAAGTACCTGAACCTTTTGTTGTGTTGCAATTGCACTCTACCCACAACATTTAGGACTAATTATGTCCTTAGTGCCTGTACTTTTTGGACTTTTGAAATTCAGTCTCTCTATTTTTAATTTCAGGAATTTAGTCTATTTATTTGTTAGTTTGATTTAAAAATTAAAATCCAATTGGTAATATTCTTGTTTTTCCCTTTGCAGTATCATTTGGACTTTAATTTTTAAACCATGCCCATTTTCAAATTAAACGGAAGTTATTTAATAATATTATCAATTGGATTTTAATTTTGAATTCAAACAAGTAGAGAGACCAAATTTTTGGAAATAAAAACGGAGAAATTAAATTAGTTCATTTATTCAAATATGACTATTGGTTACTTTAGAGCACTCTAATTATATTCTTGAAGTATTAATTTTATATCAGATGTTATGTAACATCATTTAAAATGAAAAGTTAAAATATATATATATTGTAATGATAGGATTATTAATGAATTTCTGTTTAATTTGTAAAGAGTAAAAAGATGTATGACACATTTTAACCTTTTAATTATCTATTGTGATTTGACTAAGGCCACTGGAATTTTATGTTTGCAATCTTGTTCAAAGCTTAAATTTATTCCTTTGTAGTATTACTATTTAAAAATATTTTTAAATTAAGTTTGGATAAAAAATTTGAGTTAAGTTGATTAATACTCAAAAGTTCATTTAACTTAAATGGTTTAAACTTGTACTTTTATAAAATTAAAATTTTAATTTTTATATTTTAATTTTGAGGCGTAGGGTCCCTATCATATTTAAGCCAACTTAAATAAATATATATATTAAACAAACAAACAAAAAAATTGAAAATTTTATTGAATTCGAATAAAACACAAACAAATTCAAAAATAAATAAATGAAGATGAACATAAATTTATTAGTTCAAATTTGGTCCATTTATAACCTTAATGATAAAACAAGCCGTAATCCAGCTCCGTTTCTAATTTCTTGAACAAATGATTACATAAATTAAATTAGATTAAGATTTTACAGTTACAATTTGCTGTTGAAAATTTAAAAATATAAAATCTGTAACAGCAGCCTCTTAGAGGCATTAATGAAAAGAATCATATAAGCAGCCAATATTAAAGCACAGGCTGAGATTGCTGTGATTCAATGTCTTTGCAAATGGTACACCTAAGCAATTTTTAGCATCTCGGGTTTATAATCGTTCGATTCTTCGGAATAAAGCATGCCGGTAGGTGAAAGGAGGCGTTGTAGACAAAGAAAAAACCGAGCCTGGAAAACAAAAATAAAAGGAAGTCAGTGTGCGAGTCGGTTTGAGTACCGTACCGTATCCATCATCGAGAACCGAGTATATTGGTTTTTACCCATTGAAATCCTACGAGGGCATACCAGCAGCCCAACAAACCGAATCCACCACTGCTCACCAGCTGACACCGAGAGAAACATTAGAAATTTCCGAGTATGTGGAACTGAGTGTACGGAGATACATCCTTACCAGTAGTACAATAGCACCCAACGTGAAGCATCCACTCATCATTAAGCTAACGAATTTAAGATCATGCCCTGCCTGCAATGGACGCGAGACAGAACATAGTCGGCACTAAAGTTATATCGTGTAAGTTTGAGCCAAGTCATTTTGTCGAATAAAACCAGGTTTAAGATACATACCAACAATGTTCCTTCAAGGCTGAGAGCAGCCGGTGTCACGGCTAGTGAGATAAAGTACGGTGCCAACACTTTGTGCATCTGCAATTAAAAGCATTCATTGTCTTTGACGAAAAGTCGGAATTGCAGGGGACGTAGTAACTGAGAGTAGAGACGGAGTAATTCCTCTCGGGATCCATAGGACAAACTTATACACGGTGATGACTTGTATAACAAGGAATATAAACTCAAAAAAAATGCAAAGACTAACCTCGTCTATGACCTTCTGGTCGGGTGTGAAGATATTGGGAAATAACCAAGGAACTGCTGTTCCGACTATACCCAATATCAGTCCAAGGATAGCTCCGATGATGATAAGTGACTTTAGCAGCATTCGAGCCTGATGAACAATACGAACTCGGTTAATATCGAGTGAACAAAAGTTTATGCAATTCTTCGATAATCACCAACAACAGATATGAATACTTCGATAAACAAAAACCGGAATTGCTACCTTTGACAAATTTCTGCTGCTTCCATATAGCAATTCCGGCATAAACGACTGTGCGGTTTGGGATAGAGGCTCGCCCCATACGGTCCACATCCAATAGGTTTGGATCATGACCTAGAGTGAAGCACGGACTCATAACGTTAAGACTGATAAGTTTTAACATTGGAGAGCAAGAAAGAGAGTTCAATAACCTGATGAGCAGCCACGGTGTATGTGCCCATATTCGTCGCAAAATAGATGATGAGTGCATAGAAAGCAACCTAAAACAATGGAAAGGTCTTCAGATGAACACCAGGGCGACAAGTCCGAAATCATCAAGTCGTCGAAACGAAATAATGTAAAATGCATCTCACCTTGGCCATCATCGTTATGAAAACCGGGGCAGAGATTGCGGTAATCGTTCTAAGGTCATCGCGGGACGGAACCGAGATTGCAAATGCGTTAAATCCTTTCTTGTTTAAAGAATCAATCATCATGTAGCCAGCAACAACCTGGGAAGTTGACTTGGTTAGCAAGCAACAAGATTCGAGTAACCAGAAATTCGAAACGAGAAGATCGAGATATGATGGAGATGATTAAATCTCAAAAGATAAAAGTAAAAAGACCTCTTCAGTCCCTTTCAATTTCGAAATGGAGCAAATTAGTCCCTCTAAAAAAATCAGAGCAATCATTGTCAATTTTGAAAGTGAGCAACTAAGGACAATTAATCATCACGTTAATGTTTTCCATCAATTGTACATGATTTCGATTGATATAATAACAAATTTGGTACTAATTTAACAAATTCATCCTGCAACATTTATGTAAATGTTGAGGCTACATTTGTTGAATTTTTTAGAATAAGGCCAAAATGACAACATATAAATACATTGAAGGCTACATTTGTTATTATACCGATCAAAATTATATATAATTGATCAACCACATTAAAGCCGTGATTAATTGTCTTTAGTTGCTTACTTCCGAAATTGATGAGGATTAAATTGCTCCGATTGTTTTAAGAGAGACTAATTTGCTCGATTTTAAAAAAGAAAGGAACTGGAGAGATCTTTTTACCGAAGATAAATGCGGAAATGTTGGATGACTATACTTGTGACACCATTGTTGCCCAAGCAGCACCAGCTATGCCATAGCCTAAGAAGCTGCAAAGCACTATATCTCCAACACCATTTATAGCACTAGCAATAGCTAAGGCCTTCAAAGGTCCCCAAGAATCTTTCATGCCGAGACTGTGTGACGAAAAACCGAGCATAAAACATACATATAAAAATCCGAACACAAGTAAAGATGCCGTTGTAGAAACTTAATTCGAGGCCAAACGGCATAACACGATTGCAAATTAACCTACCTTGCACTTTGAGCAACCCATCCGACAATAACCGCCGGCCATGCCAAGCCACGAATCTATAACCGGAAAACGTTTAAATGCCGTTAAGGATAAAGGAAATACGATAAGCATTAAGCAACGGAGCGGATGATACCGTAAACTGCTTCAAACGATTAACAAGAAGAAACGAAACAGAACGCAAACTTATAGAACCGAACCTGAACGTATGTGTTTGCTGCCGGTACAATATGTACATTATTCGGCCCCGTAAATGCTGGAAAACAAAAGCATGAGAAATTAAACAGCCTATTTGGAATTCATTGAAGATCATTGTTAGCAAATACGAAATGAAGCAGGCTGAGACTGAATACCGAAAAATGGCTAAACTGGAACATCGAAAAACGTAGGAGAAAACAAGCATAAGGCATGAGGTTATGTTGATTACCTGTTAGTGCCCATGAACCAAAAAATTTTGTGAAGAAAAGCATGAATAAGCCACCAGCCAAACCAACAAAAAGTAAGACAGATATTTGGTGCTGCACTTCTTTTTTATCCTGCAATATGGTGTCCAGTTCAGTGCAATATATATATGTATATATCTCTAAGTTAAATCAATTACATAAATGACAAAATCAACCTAAGAACTATAGTAGATAAAACAAACACTCCCTTTAATGAATCCAAATCTCTGAAATATGGTAAAGGGACCTCTTTAGCCTCTCTTAATTTTGATATTGAGTAAACTGATTTCTCTCAAATTTGTTAAAGTAGGATCAAATTGACATAATGTGTAAATGTTAGAGCTAATTTTGTTAAACCATGACCAAATTGATAGAATAGGTAAAAATTTGAGAGCTAAATTTATTATTATACTAATAAAAAATGTGTATATTGAAAAAAAAACTATTGATTAATTGTTTAGTTGCTTCATTTTAAAATCGATTTTTAGAGAGATAAATTTGCTCATTATCAAAATAGTTTAATCATACGTATGTACATAATATCAGTTGAAAAGACTGACCTCTCTAGCAAGGGAAGTGGCAACCATATTGGAAGTAGGAACAGAAAGGAACATAAAAACATAGCTCATACAAACATACATATTATCAGTGGAAAACACTGACCTCTCTAGCAAGGGAAGTGGCAACCATATTGGAAGTAGCAACAGAAAGGAACATAAAAACATAGCTCATATAATCACAAAGAACTGTTCCAGGCCCTGTAAAAAAAACCAATTCACGCTCAGCTAATTTAATAGAAAAGAGTCAACGAATACCCAAAATCAAGAGTCTTTTTGTTTTCTACCTAAAGCAGCAAGCTCAATGGAGCTTCCTTGACCAATAACTGCAGTATCAATTAAACTCATCAATGGTCCACAAATCCAAAGGCCAATTGCAGGTCCTGTAAACATCATTATCTCCTTAATTTGACTCCATAAATTCTGGGTTCCCAACATTTTATCATCTTTCCCTTCATTTACTCGGTCGCACAACGAAAACCCATCATTTTGTGCTGTGATTTCAGTGTCGAAATGGGATAGTTCTTGGCTAGAAACAATGCAGTTCTTGATAAAACGATGGTCTTTAGAAAGTAACCGAGAGAAACCGAGGTGTGGCAATGGCGGCCTAGTGGAAAACGTTGAAGAGTGGTAAAAAGACAATGATTTAAGGTTTGGGTTTCTCAATGGAGGATAAAGGAGAGGTGTAGCTTGCATATTTTCTCAGCTAAAATGATTTTTTTTTTTTTACAGTTATGAACTTGCCGGTGTTTGGGACAAAGAATGAACAGATGAAAAGGTTTTTTTGTGTTTGTGTTGTGCTCTGGTCTGGTTGTTGTTGGCTGCCTTCAATTTCCTTTTTTATTGCAGTGTGCCCCAATGAAGATCCCTCCAATTTTTGGAAAATCTTGTTTTCAACCAATGGTATCGTAGATCTTGTCTGGTCCCTCCATCCATGTCTGCAAATTGCAGTTTTACTTTTAGATAAGGCTTAATTGCAAAACTGGCCCCTACATTATACCTTTTTCACTTAGGCGCCTATAATTTTTTTGGTAAAACGGGGTACCTAAAGTATCAACTTTGTCGTATTTTATCCAAAAAGTGTATGGAGGCCAATAAGAACATGTCACTTGTCATGTTACTATTGATTGGTATTGTATTTTGAGAGTAAAATGAGATGAAATTGATGGTTTTGACACTGTTTTTGACCAAAAATAATCTATAAGTACCTAATTGAGAAAAATGGTATAGATGGAGGACCATTTTTGCATTTAATCCTTTTAAATGAACCTCTCTCTCCACGTTTTTGTAACTTGCACATTGATTTTTTAAAGCTAAATTAGATTGATTCGTATCCACAAAGAGCTGATAAAGTATAAAGGCCAAATTATTGAAAGAGCCTTGAACTAGTTTACTTTTGTTAAATAAGTCCCTTCACATTTTTGTTGAGCCAAATCAATCCCTTTATTGCGTAAAGGCTAAACTATTACAAGAGTAGACAGAGTTTTTTATTCTCTCTTGAAGAAAATTTAATTTAAGATATTAATTTTCAATTTTAAGTATTTTATATATTTATTATTCGAATCTCCTTTAGATTTAAATATTGGACAATCCATTCTCCATCCTCTCTTTACAAAAACCAAGAAAAAAATAACGATAATATTAATTAAAATTAAGTTTTTAAATTAATATTAAAATTTTGAAATTAAAAGATGAAAGACTAAAATTTAAAATTTTGAAAAGTATAGGGACCTGAGAGAAAATTCGACGTTTACTAGTAGTGCACATGCAATAATGTGGTTAGCACATTGACAAGTTGCATTTCATTCATAACAAGCTGTATTTTTTATTCTGTTCGGTGGAATTTTTTTCAATTTTCCAGACAATTCATGATTTTAAATTCGATTAAATTCTATTTTCATTTTTTTCATATTATTTTTGGATTTATTTTTGTTGTTTTTCATTATTATTTAGTAAAATTTAAAGAAATCATAAATATTTCTAAACAAAAACTTTTCAAGTACAGAACTATTTTAAATATAAAATATTTATTCTTATACAGTAAAAAATTAAAATTATTTATGAATTTAATAAAAATAAAATTCGATGTGGTCGCATTTTGATTTTGGTCAAAAGCTTTTAACTTTGACCTATTATTTTTATAGAATTTATTATAAATAAAAATTTGAGAAAAATATTATAAAAAATAAAATAGTTTTCGAATATATTTTTATAAAATTTAATTGATTAAAAAATTTAAAATAATTGAGGTTAAAGTTTAAAAAATTTGACCCAACTGTGACAGTTTTACCGAGACAGAGTATAAGTTAACTATACGTTGATTGATCTCAAAAATTGATACACTAAGCAGCTTTTAGCTTCTCCGGTTTACAATTGTTCGATTCTTCATAGTGAAGTATGCCGGTAGGAGAAAGAAGGCGTTGCAGAGAGAGGAAAAACCGAGCCTAGAAAACGGATAAAAGGAAGTCAGGGTTCAAGTCAGTCCGAGTACCGTATCGTATGCATCATTGAGAACTGAGGATATTGATTTTTACCCATTGAAATCCTAGGAGTGCATACCAGCAGCCCGGCAAACCGTATCCTCCGCTGCTTACCAGCTGATACCAAGAGAAACATTAGAAATTTCCAAATATGCAGAACGGAGGGTTCGGAGATATTACCAGTAGTACAACGGCACCCAACGAGAAGCATCCGCTCATTGATAAGCTTACAAATTTAAGGTCTCGTCCTGCCTGCAAATGAACAGATACTGTGATATCGTAATATGATCTAGAAATAGTTGGCATTAACATTATAAATACGGCGAACTTCTAGCCAAAGACTTATTTTCCGAACATACCAACAATGTTCCCTCGAGGCTATGAGTAGCCGGTGTCACGGCTAGCGCGACGAAATACGGTGCCAACACTTTGTGCATCTGCAATTAAAAGCATTTCTTCTTTTCAATTAAACGTTCCTTATATTCGAAGTAACAAAGAGTAGAGACAGAGTAATACCTCTCGGGATCAGTCCTTTCTTGGGATACATAGGAAAAATGAAAAGAATATAAAGATTGTTATAAACTTGAAAATTGCAAGGACTAACCTCGTGTATGACCTTCCGATCGGATGTGAAGATATTGGGAAACAACCAAGGAACTGATGCTCCAACTATACCCAATAGCAGTCCGAGGCTAGCTCCGATGATGACAAGTGATTTTAGCAGCATTCGAGCCTAGTGAACGTTATAAAGTCGGTTATTATCGAGCAAACAAAACTCACAACAGAAGCTGCATTCCACACATACGTGATTGAATGAAAATCTATAACCACCGTATAAAGATATGGATAGTTCACTAAATGAAAACCGGAATCCTGTACCTTCTTTAAATTTTTGTTGATACCGTAAAGCAATTCCGGCATAAATGACTGTGCGGTTTGGGATAAAGGCTCACCCCATACGGTGCACATACAATAGATTTGGATCATGACCTAGAGTGAAGCACAGACTCGTAATATTAAGACCGATATGTTTTAACATCGGAGAGCAAAAAGAAATCGAAACTAATAGAGAGTGTTCAGTAACCTGATGAGCGGCTGCCGTTTGTGTGCCCATATTTGTCGTGAAATAGATAATGAGTGCGTAGAAAGCTACCTAAAAAAATAAAAAAATAAATAATCAATTTCGAGTATATAAAGCTTTAAAATAAAATGCCTCCAAACCTTTGCCATCATCATTATGAACACCGGGGCAGCAAGGCCGAAAATCATTTGAAGGTCATTGAGGGACGGAATGGAGATGGAATATGCATTATATCCTTTCTTGTTTAAAGAAGTGATCATCATGTAACCAGCAACAACCTGGGAAGTTGACTTGGTTAGCAAGCAACGAGATTCAAGTTTCGAGAAATAAGAAACTAGAAGATCGAGAAAGAATCTACAAGCACGTAAAGGGTATGACAATGAAGATTAAATTATGAAATGTAAACGTCGAAATGTTTGATGAATATACTTGTGACACCATTGTTGCCCAAGCAGCACCAGCTATGCCGTAGCCTAAGAAGCTGCAGAGTACTATATCCCCAATTCCGTTTACAGCACTAGCAACAGCCAAGGCCTTTAAAGGTCCCCAAGAATCTTTCATGCCGAGACTGTGTGACAAAAAATGAGAAATCGGAGTATAAAATACATGTATAGAAAATCTGAACACGAGCAAACAATGCCATTGTAGAAACTTAGTTTGAGGCCAAACGGCATATACGATTGCAAATTAGCCTACCTTGCACTTTGAGCAACCCATCCAACAAGAAGTGCAGGCCATGCCAAACCACGAATCTATCACCGGAAAACATTTAAATGCGGTTAAGACTGAAGGAAATACAAGAAGAATTAAGCAACAGAGCGGATGATTTCATGAACTGCTACGAATGATTAACAACAAGAAACATATAGCTGAATGCTCGGCAATGTTTTATAGAACAAGAACTTATGAAAACAAACCTGAACATACGTGTTTGCTGCTGGTACAATATGAGCATTATTCGGCCCCGTAAAAGCTGGAAATAAAAGCATGAGAAATTAAACAGCCAATTGGAACTCATTGAAGATCATTGTTAGCTATAAGATGGTAGCAAGAACGAAACAAAGCAAGCTGAATATCAAAAAATGGCTAAACCGGAACATCGAAACACGTAGGGGAAAACAAGCATAAGGCATGAGGCTATGTTGATTACCTGTTAGTGCCCATGAACCAAAAAATTTAGTAAAGAAAAGCATGAATAAGCCACCAGTCAAACCAACAAAAAGTAAGACAGAAATCTGGTGCTGCACTTCATTTTTATCCTGCACCATGGAGTCTCGTTCAATACCAATATATATGTATATATTTAGGGTAAAAGTATCATGAAGAGTACTAAACTAAGAGTCAAATTGTATTTTGCCTTCTTTACTAAAAAAGGACAAATTAGTCCATGTATATTAGATTAAAGAGCAAATTGGTCTTTATGTCAAAAATTTCATTGCTTTTTACTGTTAAAAACTGATCTTTATACGTCAATATGAGATACTCATGGCATGCCACATGTCACTATCTAATTATTCTGCCAGCTAACTCAGGTTTTAGCAATACAAATAGATGAAATTACTAATTTACTCTTTTATCTAATACACAGATATTAATTTACCTATTTTTTTGAATAAAAGGAACAAAATGCAATCTAACTACTAAGTGCTACATCGTAGTTTAGCTATAGAACATAGGAAGATCATAAGCTATATAAGTTGCATAAATGGCAAAATCAACACAAGAACTACAGAAGATAAAACAAACACTCCAACATACATGACAGAGCTGCAAATAGCTTGGTCATACACGCACACGCGCACGTGTATATATATATATATATATATATATATATGTGTAAATGCAACTATTTATCAGGTGAAAACACTCACCTCTCTAGCAAGGGAAGTGGCAACCATATTGGAAGTAGCGACAGAAAGAAACATAAACGCATAACTCATATAATCACATAGAACTGTTCCAGGCCCTGTAAAACTCCCAAACAACAACAATAAAAAAACCCAATTCATCAGCTAACAGTCAAGTGAGAAATGAATACCCAAATGAAAGGAAAAAAGAAGGGCTTTTTACCTAAAGCAGCAAGCTCAATGGAGCTTCCTTGACCAATAACCGCAGTATCGATTAAGCTCATCAATGGCCCACAAATCCAAAGACCAGTTGCAGGTCCCGTAAACATCACTATCTCCTTAATTTGACTCCATAAACTTTGGGTTCCCAACATTTTATCATCTTCTCCTTCATTTACTCGGTCGCACAACGGAAACCCACCATTTTGTGCTGTGATTTCAGTGTCAAGATGGGATAGTTCATGGCTAGAAACAATGCAGTTCTTGATGAAACGATGGTCTTTAGAAGGGAAACGAGGGAAACCGAGATGTGGAAATGGCGGTTTGGTGGAAAACGTTGAAGAGTAGCAAAAATACAATGGTTTAAGGTTTGGGTTTTTTAATGGAGGATAAAAGAGAGGTGTAGCTTGCATATTTTTCTCGGCTAAAATGGAGTAGCAGAGAGTTTCGGCGTTGGGACAAAGAAAGAATGGTTAAAAAAGCTTTGTGTTGTGATTGTTGGGGTGACTCCTTTTATTTTCCTTTTCTTGCAATTTGGCCCAACAGAGATTCGCCAGTTTTTGGAACAATCTTGGAATCTACCAATGGTATCTCTTTTCATGACTTTGATGTAGAGACTGTTAAGATCATGGTCTCTCTTTCCATATCTGGAAATTGCAGTTTTACCTATAAACAGACCTCTCCTTGTTTTGGTAAGTATTGTCGTAGTAGATTAGTTTTTTTTATTTTTATTTTAAAATTGGATTTAAAAATATAAGTTAATTATTGTTAATGTTAATAAAATTTTTCATGTTCACCAGTGAAAGTGAGTTATTTTTTAAAAAGTTACATTGATGAATTTAACAGATATATTTTGAAAATATTAACAATTGATTTTAAATTTTAAAAATAAAACAACTAAATTCTTATAAATAAAATTATTAAATATTAAATTTCAATATGAAAATTACTTACATTAAAAAGTTGGCATAAATGTAAAAAAATTAAGTGTAGTAGAAGACGCAAAAATTAGTATTAAAATTAGTATTAATTCTGGAGACTGCACAGTAAAATTAGTATTAAAATTTTTATGGATTGAACCTTAATTTAGTTGATACCATTGCGAGTGCAATAATTAAGAATAATTGATTTTGAAAACATGTATTTTCCTTTAATTTAAGGATTTAAAAGATTATAAATAGCAGTAAGAATTGAATAAAAAAATAATTTACATATATAAGTATAGGTGCAGTCCTTAATCTTCCAACTATGATTTGCTGTGGAAGAATATCAAAATACATCAATGGCATGGCCGATTCCGAAACTAAGATGCTTTCATATCCTTCAATTCGAATCTTGTCAAGTCTTTGGAATACAATATGCCGTTCGGAGAAAAAAGACGTTGAAGGGAAAGGAAAAACCGAGCCTGAAAAAAGTTGGAATCTTCAACATTTGAATCATCTGAAACAACTGGCCTTATTTCAAAATCTAAGAGAGGTTTAGTCTTTTTACCCATTGGAACCCCATAAGTGCAAACCAGCAGCTCGCCAAGCCACATCCACTAGAAGTCAAAAGCTGGTAACAAAATAAAGTTAGGATAATTTTACTGCAAAATCTGATCAGCTTAGGTAAAAGTATCATGAAAGCCCGTGTACTATAATTTAGATCGCATTTTGTCCCTGCTCAAAAAATGGGCAAACTAATACCTATATGTTAGATCAAAGAGCAAATTGGTTATTCTGTTAAAAGTTCCATCCATTTCTACTATTAAAAACTAGTCCCTGTAAGTCAGCATAAGATTCGATTATTCCTTCAGCCATGCTAGGTTTTAACAGTACAAATAGATGAAAATTTTAACAGAAATGACCAATTTACTTTTTTATCCAACATATAGGGACTAATTTACCTATTTTTTGAGTAGAGGTGCAAAATGCAATCTAACTTTTAATACAGGGGCTTCCATAGTACTTTTACTGATCAGCTTATGAGATAAAGAATGGTCAATAAGGGACAAGAAAACAGATCTCTACCGGTGGTATAAGCGCACCAAAGGCAAGGCATCCTGTCATTGACAAGCTAATAAATCGAAGATCTCGTCCGGCCTACAAAAGCAAAATGGATTTGTAGCACGAGTTGCCATTGCTCGTGTATAGACGACTGGCAAACCGAGTTGATGTGATAAGAGATATTCGAATTTAAATTTAAAGAAACATACCAGCAAAGTGCCTTCAAGGCTGTGAGTGCTTGGGGTTATAGCTAATGCAAGAAAGTATGGTAATAGCACCTTGTGCATCTACAAGGACACAAAAATTAAAAAGATCCACATGCCATTAATGTATAACCTCTTGGATTACGTGTTCGAGAAAACATGAACTAACCTCTTGGATGACCTTTACATCGGGTGTAAAGATAGTGGGAAAAAACCGAGGAACTGCCGTTCCAATAATCCCTAATACTAGTCCAACTGTAGCGCCGATAGTGACAAGTGATTTTAGCAGCATTCTAGCCTGTTTGATATGACAATTCGAAACATGTTAGGGGCATCCAAAATGATGGTGTACTAAATACGGAATGTGATATATTACTACCGTTGAGGCAGGGAAATTAAAGTTGAGGTAACAGACCTTTGGCAAACTTCGATTGACTCCGTATATCAGCTCAGGCATAAATGACTGTGCGGTTTGAGAAAGAGGCTCACCCCAAACAGTGCACATCGCATATGTTTGAAGGAGGACCTGGTGTGAAAATGGTGTTATTGATTTTCAACAATGCAAGATAAAAGCAGACAAGTGACCGAAAATCACGACTGTAGTAAATCTGACCTGATGAGCTGCAACAGTGTGTGTTCCCATGGATGTAGCAAAATATACAAGGACAGAGTAGAAAATTACCTAAAAGAAAATCAACGAATCTCAGGTGAGAGCATATGGTTACAAAATTCAGGATATTGGGTAAAAGTACCATTAAGGCCCTTATTCAAGTAGTCAAATTGCATTTTGCTCCTTCCACTCAAAAAATAGACAAATTAGCCCCTATATGTTATATTAAAGAGCAAACTAGACCATCTATTAAAAATTTCATCCATTTCTACAGTTGAAAACTGATCCTTGTACATCAGCATTAGGTACACATAGCATGCCACATGGAACTGTAAGGTTATTCAATTAGCCACACCAGTTTTTAATGATAGAAAATGATGAAATTTTAAACCTAAAAAGACCGGTTTACTTTTTGATTTAATATACAAGAACTAATTGCCTTTTTCAGTAAAGAGAGCAAAATGCAATTTGACTCCTAATACAAGGATCTCCATGGTACTTTTACCCAAGATATTGCTATTAATTGAAGTTGAATGTAAACCTTTGCCGTCAAAGTTACAAATACTGGACCAGCAATTGCTAGCACGCTCAGCAGCTCGTCAAATGTTGGAATGGAGATGGCAAATGCATTGTACCCTTTCTTGTTTAAAGCTTCAATCATCATATAAGCTGCAACAACCTAAAACATATGTCGGTAAGTGGCTGTGCCAAAGAGTATCTTCTGGTCAATGAAGACCTGTATATATGGGAATTTTGGGTTCGTTCAGCACCTGTGAAACCATTGTTGCCCATGCCGCTCCAGCAATACCATAACCTAAAAATATGCATAAGGCAACATCACCAATACCATTTATGGCACTGGAAACAGCCAATGCTTTCAACGGTCCCCAGGAATCTTTCATGCCAAGGCTGGGAGATAGAAAGAGAGTGCTAAGACTAATAAAAATGAAATGAAGCAACAAATATTCACAATCTTTGCAATTCAGCAACAGAAAATCCATCAGCAATCAAACTAGAATAAATCCTACTAAACAGGTTTGCTGATATATTTGCAAATGAACTAAAATATCTCTTTTAAAAAAATAAGGCAGAATGTTAAATTTAGCCCTCAACATTTACATTTTTTATCAATTTAGCCCTTTTCTTTTTTTGAGCTAAAATTTATCCTAAACCTTTTAAAAGAGTTGAATTTAATCATCAACTTTTCAAACAAAAGGAGTAAAATTGTGTTTTTAACAGAAATACTAACTAAAACATTAAATTATTTATTGACATGGCATGCAAGACAAATAGTGTCATGTCAACATGAAGTATTAGTAAATTGTCACACGGATTGCCACAGCAACATCATTAAAAAATTAATTTTTTTAGTCAGCATTTCCATTAAAAAAGGTGATTTGACTTTTTCAAAAGTTAATAGTCAATTTTAGCTAAAAAAAAAAGAATAAGGGCCAAATTAACAAAATGTTGAGGACTAAATTTGGCACTATGCCAAAAAATAATTAATACTAAGATCATAAGTAACTCAATAGCTTCTTAATTTATATTTGGTTAGAGCTGGACAGGATAGCCTAGGAGTTTAGCTAAGGCTTCATTTCTGATAGGTAAAAAATAAAATCGTGTGTATGCATCACATATTACAGTGTGCCAAAACACACAAGACAACAAGAACAATGCACAGCATATTCATTCAAACACAAAATTAGAAAGGAGGAGAAAATAAAATATATCACACCTGGCACTTTGCGCCACCCATCCAACTAGAACTGCTGGCCATGCTAAACTTCTAATCTACATACAGAAAAGACTTTGTTTCAATTAGAACACAATAGGAATAATTGAGAATGACAATAAGAGAAGCTGTAAGAATAAGAATTAGACAAAGTTCAATTCCACTAGTTGCTGTGGAAGAATATCTAGCCATAGGAATGACTTAAAAACATTGGCAGTAATAGGATTCTGGTAACAGATGTCACCCAACCAGATGCAAATACTAATGGCCTCAAGAAGGCAATTATACCTCCAGTAAAAAATACCATGGAAGCCCCTGTACTAGGAGTTGGATAGCATTTTGTCCCCTATACTAAAAAATGCGCAAATCAGTCCCTATATGTTAAATCAAATAGCAAATTGATCCTTCTATTAAAAATTACATCCACTTCTACTCTTAAAACTGGTCCCTGTACGTCAACATGATGTACACGTGGCACATCATGTATCAATGTCCAATTATTCCGTCAACCATGCCAGTTTTGAACAGTACAAATGGATGAAATTTTTAATAGAAAGGACCAATTTGCTCTTTGAACTAAAGTAAAGGGACTAATTTGCCTATTTTTTTAGTAGAAAGAGGAAAATGCAACCTAACTCCTAGTACAAGGAGCCTCCATGGTACTTTTACCTTATACCTCCTCTTCTCCATCACATGATAGATAAACACATGAATAGATAAAATCAGATATAACACTTCAAATTCCAAGACCTATTAAAGATGGAGAACATTTCAGGAGACTCTTTAACCAGGTACATATAAGTTTACATCCCATTAGATAGATATAACCTATAAAAAAAGAAAAGTAAGAAATCTTCAAAAGAATTATGCTTCGTTTTTCCAAAGAGCATTCTCTCAAATATCTCTGAACCATGAACAGTCATGAGGAAAGGAAAGGAAATAGAACTGATTTAAAGAAGGTTTATGTGTATAAAAAGGAAGCCTACTAAGAGCATCTGAAAGTTTAAATAGGAAAGAAACATAGAAGAAAATAAACCTGAACATATGTGTTTCCAGCAGGTACAAGATGTGCATTCTTGGGTCCAGAAAAAGCTGAAAGGGTCAAAAATGGCAGAAGGGGTTCATTTTTTATTGGGATTCTTTCTATCTATTCACAATTGGAAACCATAGATGTAGCCACTCAACAAAATCAGTAAGCATCCTACATTTTCATAATCTGGAACCAAATAAAAAAGCTTTACCTGTTAATGCGAAGGAACCAAAGAATCTAGTTAAGATGAGCATCAAAAAGCCACAAAACAACCCAATAAAAAGCAGGATAGATATCTGATGCTGAACTTCATTTTTATCCTGCAGCAACAAAGCATTGTTAAAAGAGTTAAAGCCTAAAACACAGCCTTAAACACGGTGAAGCAAATAGAAACAGATTATTCAAAGTATCCAAATGCCAGAGTGTCCTTGAAAAGGAAGACCCAACGTATATCACAGCTTGCAGAGTAATTAAATACAATAAATAATCAGGTAAAAGTACCACGGATGCCCCTATACTAGGAGCCGGAATGCATTTTCCCCCTCCACTCAAAAAATGGGCAAATTAGTCCCTGTACATTAGTTCAAAGAGCAAATTGGTCCTTCCTGTTAAAAATTTAATCCATTTGTACAGTTAAAATTTGAGGTGGCTAACCGTATAACTAGATAGAGATACATGGTGTGTCGCGTGTATATCATGCTAACATACAGGGACCGGTTTTTAACAGTTGAAATGGATTCAATTTTTAACAAAAAAAAAAGAAAAGAAAGAGAAAACCATTTTTTTAGTAGTCGAAGACAAAATGCAATCCAACTCTATTATAGGGGCCTCCATGGTACTTTTACCGACATAGCCATGCAATAATATTATATCAAGTTGCAGCATTTATATGAACAATATGCAGAAAATCACGGTGCTATATAAATTATGATAAACTCCCAAGTTCCAACCCCATTCTTTGGTTAAATCAATTTAACAATCATGTTAAGTCATAAATATAATCCTTTATATTTATATAAGTTTACTAATTAAGTTTATGTTTACACTAACTCCGCTTTGAGATTGCATTACTGGTATTACAGATAAAAGCAATAACACCCGCAATAATGTTGCAGAAACTAACCCGTCTAGCAAGAGAAGTGGCCACCATATTGGAAGTGGCAATTGAAAGGAACATAAACATATAACCTGTATAATCACAAACAACCGTTGCAGGACCTGCCAACAATCCATCCAAATTCAATCATTCGCTCAAAAAAAAATTTCCTTCAATAAATAAATAAATAACCCAATATTTTAAAAAAAAATTCAGAGAATTCGTTTATTTAATCACCTAAAGCTGCAAGCTCGATTGAGCTTCCTTGACCAATGACAGCAGTATCAATAAGACTCATCAAAGGCCCGCAAAGCCAAAGCCCAGTAGCCGGTCCAGTAAACATCACAATCTCTTTTATTTGATTCCATATGCTCTGATTTGCTAATCCCTCTCCCTTGATTTCCCGGCTAACTTCCACTTCTTCTTCTTCATTTTGTTCTTCGACTGTATCTTCATTTTTATAACTCAGTTCCTGGCCAGGGCTAATGCAATGACGGCTAAGATTTCGGGGCGTCAAATTATGTGAAAAAGACAGTAAAAATGATCGGTGAAAAGGAAGGGATGAGAAAGTGGGTCTTTTAGGGATTGAAGGACAGGGTTTGAGATTAGGGTTTTGGAGATGAATGGAAGGAGGTTGAATTAATGTCTTGCTGGTTAACATTATTCCCCCTTTTTTTTGGGTTTAATTTAAGCGGAGAAACCCTAATTTAAAAAAATTTCTGAAAGATTTCAGAGGCAAAATGGAAGCAAATGACCAAAGATAATAAATAAAAAGAAAATTTTATTGGAATGCTTTGAAATGAACCACTGAAATTTGGACCTTCAAAGGTTTATTTTCTTCAATTTTATATTGTTTTTTAGGTTCTCTGAAAATTCGCATGTATTTAGATTCTTTTTAGAGACGGATACACAAATTCTGTCACTAAAATTTAAAGTCTATATCGGCTGTTATCTCTACTTGCACTCCTCATCATCTCAAGGATGCAAGGTAACCGGATTGGTATTAAATCGATCATGTGATTAATTTGTTGATTTAATTGGTTTATTTAATTTATTAAATAAAAATTAAAAATATTAAAATTTTAGTTCAATCGTCAAATTCAATAATTATTTTGTTGATTCTATCGATATGTATCAACAGGTTTAATGTACTTTTTCGTACTAACATTTCAATCGATTCTCAGCCCAATTGATTCAATCGTCTAGCTCGATTCAAATAACATTGATTAAACATATGACATTTAACAAATTGGTCACTCTTAAAGAAAATCGAAATAATATAATCCCTAATAATTTTGAGCGAGAGCAACTAAACAAATTTAATCACATTAATTAATATTTTTTGTTAATTGTACATAATTTAGATTGATATAATAATAAATTAAACACACAATGCTTACATATTATGTTAAGGAGAAATCGAAGTTGGTGTGTGTAACAGCGATTTACTATTGTTAATAGTGTAATTATGTATAGTTTAATAATCATATAAAAAAAAAGGTAAATTGCAGTCAAGATCATTAAACTATTCGCAAGTTTATATTTTATTATTTAATTTCAAAAAGTTATAAAATGGTTATTGAACTATTTGAGTAGTTTTCATTTAAGTCACTGATACGGTGCAATTTTGTAAAAGATTTACAATTTTCAAGTGATGACATAGTCAATAATAAAGTGTCAGGTCATCATTTCTTAATGAAATCTAAATTTAGGGACTAAATTGAAAAAAGTTACTAAATTTGAGGCTAATGTAAACCACAAAATGTCTAGAGACTATATTGAAAAAAATTACAAATTCAAAGACCAAATATTGTTTAAACCTAAAAAGTAACCACAAGTTGATATTTCGTTGGCAGCTAAGACACGCCAACGGCCATTATATGTAATAATTGATGCTAACCAGCACAGAATTGGGACTTTGGTATTTGGATATTTCTATTTCAAACTCTTCTTCTTCTTTTTTTTTTTTCGCTTTCTGGTCAGATTCGAGTTTTGAAAATTGGAACTCAAATCACATCGAGTTGAAAGGAATTATTTACTCAAATACCTCTCCATTAGAATATAAATATTATAAATTCCATGCTTCATGTTGGATCAATTATTTGTTTGTGTCAAATTATGAAATACAAATTTGAAGGTTAAAATATATTTTAAGCTTATTTGTATTTTCAAAAATTTAGATCTCTTATTTTTTATTTAAAAAGTTAGGTCCAATAGTTATCGTCATTAAAATTCTTTTATTAAATTTATTAGCGTGACATTTTAAAATTAAAAAAAATTATTAGTTATGTAACAATAAAAATAACATTGAAAATTTTTATATATTTTTTTCTTAAAAACGTTCATTCAAACTTATCATTCCTAAAAAAATTGACGTCGGTATTTTGATTAAAATAGTTAATAATATTAAATATTTAAATTAACGCCATTATAAAAAATAGAAAATTCAAATTATGTAAAAATAAGGTATATAGATTAAACCTTAAATTTCAACATAGTTTAAAGGTTAAAATTGAAGTTTGATCATCGTCTTATAATATACTCAAAAAAAAGCAAGACAAACCTAAAAGAAATAAAAAAAAAAAAGTCACATATCCATCTCTAAGGGACCAAAAGTGAGATTTAACCCTTTTTGTAAAATTGAAAAGAAAGAGAGGAAGCACGGGTGAGAGAGCCATGTGAAATTTAACCATATTAGAGGGACTAAAGGTGAAATTTAACCAGTTTTGTAAAATGAAAAAGTAAGGATGATAGAGAGCCACGTGTCGGAAAATGTAAGGTATATAGATAGGGATTATACACATTGTGAGTAAAAAGAAAAATATGAAAAATCAAGGAAAATTCACAATGTGCTTATTTGAATAAGATTGGACTGATCCGTCAAATCAAATATCATTTTAGGTTGAATTATTTTTTTTATTTTTTATAATTTATTTTAAAGGAATAAAACAAACTAGTTAAATTGAATAATTAATGATTGGACCAGTTTAATTATATCCGATTTTAAAAATCTTAACTTTATGTTTGTTTTGACCTATCATCTATTTATTGTTTTATAATTTTTCAAATTTTATTATAATATTATTTTTTAAAATATTTATTAGTGTAAAATTCATATATTTATTCACATTATATGTGATTTTCCGTTTTTTAATATTTCCATTAAACATGTCAACATTTATTATCGATCAAACCAGTCAATGAAGATTTTTCATTAATAAAAATTCAATTTATATTATTTTGATGCAACTTTTTTCCAAACACATAAATGATTTTCAGTTTTTTTTTTTCTAAAGAAAGTAATTTTTAAACATTTTACTCGTAAATAATTATTAACAAATGTTATAGATCGAGAGATAAAAAATTCGATATTCTTTAAATTAAATTTTAAGTTCAAATCTCATAAATGAAAAAAATCAACTAAAGAGCTTTGTTATTTATTTGAACATTTATTAAGTTTTTACTTTAAATTTAATTAATGTATAATATAATATGATCTGTATTTACACGATAATGCTTTTTTAGAAAAATATCAATATGATAAATTAAATAAACAATTATCATATAGTTTGTATTTATTGACATGTCATGTCAATATATTTATCTGTGTGATATCTCGTAACTTGTATATTGATTTCTTAGTATTTATGCCAATCACAACTGTCGAAACTATTTTTTTGAAAACGGAGATCGACTTTTGAAAACGAAAGTTGGGAGTCGCCACCAATCCTTTTTTTGAGGTGTAATTGGGCCACCTTAGAAAATATTTTAGTCCACGAATTTTAAGAAAATGGGTTCGGGAGTCAGTTACGTACGAGGAAGGATTAGCACCCTCGACACACCCAAAATTGGTACTTAATTGATTGATTAATGTCTCAATGTCGAAAATTGAAGATTTGTAAAGAATTCAGAACACAACCCTCCCTTTTATTGATGAAAACATTTGGGGAAAATTAAACATGTGTTAAAGGCCATCTCACCTAAAAGTAAAATGCCACATCCAGTACGTTAGGATACAACATCTCAATCATCAAGCATGAGCTTGCCTTTTATTTAAAAAATCCATACACTTCATTTTAAAAAGGGTATTCGGATATTTAAATTAAACGTAAGGCCACAACCTAATACGGTAGGGCACGATTTTTCGAATTTTCTTTGAATACAGAACATTGCCTCCACTTTCCAAAACTTTGAGAAATCCGATAAGAAGGATATTTGAATATTTGGATCGAACAAAAACCGAAACCCAGTACGGTAGGGCACAATTTTACGAGTTTCCAAATATCAAAAATTGCCTTTGTTTTAGAAAAAATTTGGAGAATAAATCAATGAGAAGGATATTCGAATACTCAAATCAAATAAAAAACGAAACCCAGTACGGTAGGGCACGTTTTTCAAACGTCTAAGTATGGAAAATTGCCTTTATTTAAAAGAGAATTGTAAGTAAATTAATGAATAAATGAATTAACGAATTATTTTTTTTAAAACGATGATAATGATAGACAGCATGAAAATAATAATACAATAGTAAACTTAACAATATATATTAATAATAAAAATATAGAAATAAAAAATATAAAAAAATAGCAAAATAGTAGTGATTAAAACGTTAATGATAATATAAAACAAAACAAATATGAACAATTATGCGTGAAAAAAAAATGGTAACAATAATATGAGATAATAAGAAGGAAAAAAAAAGGAAAATAACAGCTCATAATAATAGTACGTATTAATAATAAAAATAATTAAGAAAATAATATTATATTAATAGGAATAATAATTTAATAATATTATTAAAAATGTAAAAATAATAGTAAAATAATAAAAACGCTATTACGTGACTACTAATAAATAATGTACAAAATAATATATATTTAACATGAATAATATATACAAAAATAAATTTGAAAGAAGACATATATATATATATATATATATATATATAAATAGATTTAAAATATATACACGAAATAGTATGAAATCAAAAATATATATATAAAATAAAAACTGAAAAATAAAATAAGGCTTTATATAAAAGAAATCAAATATACATAAAAAAGGGTGACAAAATTTAAAAGAATAATATATACATATATACGTAATAAAATACATAACAATAAATTTTAAACATATAATGTGTAAAAGTTTTTAATAAACAATAAAATAGTTAAATAAAATAAAATAAAATAAAAGATATAACAAATTTTAAGTCCTATTTTAAAAAGATTAAAACTAAATACTATATACAAAAAAGATAATATATACAAAAAGTGAAAAAAAAAAAATATATATATATATATATATATATAGTAAGATAACTTGATATAAATAATTAAAAATGATTTAATAAACAATATATAAAATATAAATAAATAAATAAATAACAAAAATAAAAAAAATCAACAGATTAGGGACTAAATTGAGTTTAAAACAGTAAATCGGGGTAAATTCGAAATAAATAAAAGTGAAACGGGCAAATTTGCATGTGCGCGTGAAATGGAGGGACTGAAAAAACAAATATCCCCGCCCTCTCCAAACGGCGCAGCATTAGGGGACTAAAATAAAGCCCAGGCAAAACTTTAGGGCCAAAATTGAATTAAAAAAGAATTAAATTGGGGATAATTAAATGGTGGCGCAAAGAGGAGGGACCAACCGCGCAATTTACCATGCCCCTTCTCTATGCCCAAACGGTACCGTTTGGTTAACCATTTAAGACCAATTTTTTTTGCTAAATCCTATTTTCTTTGCTGTTGCTTCAAAAGACCAAAAGAAATCAAAGGGTTCTCTCCTACCTTTCACGATTAACCCCAAAATTAAAAGCTCCTCCCTTTTCCTTCTCTGGTGGTGAACTCTCCACCGCACAGTAGCACCACCACTGTAATCGATGATCCACAACGCGCAAAGATAGGCCCACGGTAAAATATTTCTTCCCTTTTTATTTTTATTTTTTTACAAGCAATAAGAAATGAATTAAAAGACCAAAAAAAGACAATAAAAAAAAAAGAGTAAAATTCTAAATCATCTTTAGAAAAATATTTCTCTCTGGATTGTTTTTGTATTTAACTGTGTTTATTGTATTTCTTGTGTATTCGTATCTCTCTTTCTATTGATAAAAAATCCCCCTTTACAATGAGAAATTCGAAGGCTTTATAGCCAAAATTACAAACAGTTTCTGCCTATTTCTTTCCTTGAATCGCAGGTGCTGTAAGGACGTGGAGGAGTAGTGCCGGACATGGGTATGGGTGCGAACGTGGAGCAAGGCTATGAGGCGTGTCGACGTGATAGGAAGGAGGCAACAGCAGTAGGGTTTTTCAAAAATGTTAAGGTTTTGGGTTGGAATTTTGGGCTAGGGTTAAGTTCTGGATTGGGTTTTGCATTAGAAATGGGCCTGGCAAAAAATAGGCCCTACAGCTGCCCCTCTTTGCTCGTTATTGTGTAACAGGAACGAAGTAATGACTTTAAAAGGGCCAATTTTGTCCGGCCTTGTCGAGTCTTGACTTCATGGTGCTTCTCTTCTTTGAGTAACCTTGTCCCAATCCACTGCATCTTCATGGATATTTCGATCTACTCTAATAAGTTTCAGAGAGAAGAGATTTGTAGTTTCAATCTACTCCACAGCACTTGAAGGAGATAATAACTGGTAACTTCAACCTGCTCCACTACTGCTTAAGGACATAAGGTTTGTATCTTCAACTTGCTCTCTGCAACTTCAGAGAGATAATGTTTACTATCTTCGACCTACTCCACCACTGCTTAGGGAGATAAGATCTGCTATCTTTAGCCTGTTACCCTACTGCTTAGGGAGTTAAAGAGAATGATTAAAATATTAACAGGATAATTCAAAAATAATAAGATTATTTACATATGAAATTAGTATTTGAATGTAAATAAAATATATATGAATTATAAAGAGAATGATTAAAATAATAATGTATAATTTAAGAGAAAATCTTTTAGAAGGAATAATATATAATACAAAAATTTAAATGTAAATGAAATATATATATATATTAATAATTTGAAAATAATTGAAACAAATGAAATATAGTTTAAAATGGATGTCTTTAAAAGTAATGAAATATATGTGCTAAAATAAAATACATATATAAAATAATATAATATTTAATATATAAAAAGATTTATAAATAAATAAAATCTTTCAACAGTCACAAGGATTAAAATAAACAACAGACAAATAAGCAATGACCTAATATACAAATATCACAAATATCCAAACGCCAAGTTTAATTATGGATCAAAATGAAATCGATTCTAAATCTTATGGCAAAATTAAAAAATAAAAATAAAACTAAAACAGGGTACAATTATGCAGCAAAGCACCACGGGGGGACTGATCCTGCAAATAACCCTTCTCCATTAAATTTCACGGATCATGTGGGTGTCTGACCATTTTTGATTCATTTAATGGACATGAAACAGCATTAAATGCTTTGTTTTGATAAAAGTTAAACCTAATCAAAAAGCAATATTACTTTATCATCAAATAAAGAATATGTACAGACTCCATTTTCTTCTCCTCACCGATTCCCCTTTCTCTGCTACTCATGTTCTCACAAAATCAACAATGAAGATGTGAGATCATGGTTTTTTTGGAGCCGATTCACACAGTCTTGAGGCCCTCGACCCCTTTAACTCCGATGAAGACGAAGAAGAGAGACGACAATAGACGCAGACCTCGTCTTTCAGCCTTGAAACTTGCCTTTGCTTCGATTGAGACGAAGAAATTAGAGTTTCGATGGCAATTTCATTAAAGGAAGACCTTCCTTTCTTATTATTATTATTCGCATGCAAACATCAAAAAAAAAAAAAGAAAAACTGAAAATAGATGTAGATCTGAAAAGCTTTATCTACCTTTCGAAAAAGAAATAGATTCTTTTGTAATTGATATTTGTGGGTTTTTCAGTATGTGTAATACTAAAAGTGGGATTCGATCCCCCTTTACAATTGATTTCATCTCTATTTATAACCGAATCGAAAATAAAAATAGAAATACAAACCATTTTCTCTCTTTTTTTCATTTACAGTATTATTGTGCTGTTTTTTTGTTCTCTTTCGCTATGCGTTTTATAGGTACGGGGCCCTGCTGGAGCGTGGTGGAACGTGGCACACGGCATGGGGCGTACGGAGGCTGAAGGCTGCTGAAGCGCTGGGGCTGTTGAAACGTCGCATGGTGGTGCACGTGGAGGGACGCGCGCGGCGCAAGGCCAGGGGAAACTTCTTGGGGTTTCCGAAAATCGGTTCCTGTTTGGGCCAGTTGGGGTTTTAGGCTAATGTAATTGGGTAGGGATTAGGTTTGGGTTTGATTTCGAGCATTGGGGTTTAGGGTCTGTAAATGGGTTAATAGTGATTTAGTAATTTTTGTATCTTGGGCCTGAATATTGTAAAAAGGGACATTGGTTTTATTTTTGGATTTACTTGGTTTGGGTTTTGTTTGTAAAGGATTTTGGACTTTAATTTTATTTTTATTTTTGTTCAATTGCTTTGGGTTTAGCGGGCCAAAATTGGCCACTACAAAAGTATTATTAGTCTTTTAATCGTTATTTCAATACACAATGCTCACCAAAGATCATAACCATGAACAGAAAAGTAAATTAATTGGGAGCACAACTTGAAACAAATAAGTCAATAAAATATAGCAAGTGTATAAAGAAGGAAATTTACTAGGAACATATCTTGAAACAAATAAAGTAATCAAAGATATCAAATTCAAAATAGGTAAGATAGAAAACTAGTTGCCCCAGATATTGCAGCCTGAGCTTCCCTGTACGAACTTCTTTGATGATCATTTTGAGCTCAATATGTGTTTAGGGGATTCGAAGTATTTTGTCAATGCCCCAAGATGTAGCATATTTCCTCATTATTAACTCAAGCATAGTAAGACAACCGCATGCCCCACTTTCGATCAAAATTTGAGCCGCTCTTTTCAGGTTTTCAACTCAAATCCCCTTTGGTCTCAAAGCGCCATTTGGTTTCAAAGCGCCCTTTGCGGGTTTTCGCCTTGGCCTCTCCTTTTTATTTCATTTCTTTTTATTTTTATTTTTCTCTTCACTTTCTTTATTTTTCTTTGTTTTTATTTTTCCAGAAGAAAAGTATTCTTCAATTGAATCCAAATTCGCAGGGTCAGGTAGGTTCTTGCTATCTATCTTAGTCAATATCAATGCCCCATCAGGGATAAGGTCATTCCCAATTTGACTTCCATTTCTCTGAGATTCTTTTGTGTGGGAAGGATCCTTTCCAAAACTAAGTTTCCTTGATGAAATTTTCTGAAACGATCTTTCCGTCATCACTTCGTATCATCTTGGTATATTTGACCGTAACGGATAATTTCTGACCTCCTTTCTTCAATCAGGTTTACTTAAACATCGGAATTGGATTTATTCTCATTTAACCGACTTGAACTCTGACAAAACTCATGGAGAAGAGAACTTAATTTCAACAAACAAAACTGCATTTATTCCATAAATTAAAGAGAAAAGTGTTGCCCCGGTAGAGGTTTTGATAGAGGCTCTCACGATCCTTTTTTTTTGCACCGTTCATTTTTGGGCAATATGGTATTTAATCTTGAACAGACTAGATGCTTCTGATATGGTGCTACTGTTTAAATTTGAAATATCGTCAGATGTTATTCTTTTTGGTACTCCATACTGACATAGAATCTACTAGCTGTTGACCTCGCATCATTGACATATGAAGCAGCTTCTGTCTACTTGGCAATGTAATCAATGACCACAGAAAGATGAATCGATACTCGTCAGAGGCTTTTGGCGAAATCGGCCTGAAGACATACATGCCCCATATAGAAGAAGATTATGGGTTCCACTGATTCTTTGCAACATGAGGTTTACTTCTCATCTTATTCACCGTCATTAACAGATCAAGAGATAAGCTACAGTCTTAGTCATCTTCAAAGTCTTGAAATCTTACTAAACACATATCTCGCTTAAAAGGAGATTCTAAGTTAGTAGCAGTATCACTCATATCATTAATATCTAGAGACCTGTTATAAGGACGAAAGAAAATTTGAAGAATAATAGAAACCAAGAATATTTACTCGTATGGTATAATCATGAATGAAATTAGAAGAACAGTTACTGGAAATGATAAACAAAAGATGCATTTCATTGAAATAAAGACGCTAGACATAAGCCTATTTCACAAAAGGATTCTTATTGCCTCTAGGCTTAAAGCAACAAGTGTGTTTTGAATATAACTCTAGATTAGCTCTAAAAAAATACAGGGATTTCTTCCACTGTCCCATTGTTCAAAACACTCCCAAGTATGCAAAGGTGAATGCCTGTTAAATTCTCTTCTCCACATCATCGATTATTGCGTTTACCCTATCATCAGCATGGTTAGGTAACAGATTTTCTACACCAGACTGGTTGTCAAACTTCACAATGCCCCTTTCAATAAGCCTTTTAACTAACTTCTTAAAAGTAGTACAATTTTCTATCGAGTGTCCCGTAATTCCTGTATGGTATTCACATTGGGCGTTTTTATTGTACCACTTAAGGTATGGAGGTTGCACGGGTTTCGAATAGAACGGAGATACCACATGCGCATCAAACAGCTTTTGGTATAACTCCCTATAGGTCATCGAGATAGGAGTGAACTGGAATTTTTTTGAGTTCAGCCTCGAGCTGGATTCTTGCCCTGAGGAGCCTTGAAAGCTAGTAGTCACAGCCCTTAGCTGGCCTACAGTGACCAATTTGGAATAACCATTACTCACATTGTTAACTTTGTTCTTACTCTTTCGCGAGGCTGATCTCTTAGTGTTCTCCCCGGCCTCTATCTTTCCACACCTTATCGCGTTCTCTATCATCTCACCGGATATCATGATATCTGAGAACCTCTTAGTTGCGCCTCCTAACAAGTGATTGATGAAATGTGCTTTTAGGGTACTGATAAACAACATGGTCATTTCCTTCTCAAGTAGTGGCGGTTGGACTTGCGTAGCGATTTCTCTCCATCTCTGGGTATATTGCCTGAAACTCTCGTTCAGCTTCTTCTCCATATTTTGTAAAGTGATTCTATAAGGTGCTATATCCGTCACGTGGCCATATTGATTCATAAAAGCTAGTGCCAAGTCTTTCCATGAACTAATTTGGCCCTGATTTAGCTTATTATACCACTTAGTCGCTGCCCCAGTCAAGCTATCTTAGAAACAGTGGATCAATAATTGATCATTATTGATATACCCTGTCATCTTTCGATAGAACATTGTGATATGGGCCTCAGGACAACTGGTTCCATTGTATCTTTCGAACTCTGGCATCTTGAATTTTGGAGGGAATACCAGATCTGGTACCAGACTTAACTCCTTAGCATCCACTCCGCATTGGTAATCAATGCTTTCCAATGCTTTGAACTTCTCCTCTAACCATTTGCATCGGTCTTCGAACTATTTCGAAAGCTCTACCCTTGCTTTTTCCCCTTCTACATCATCGAAGTTAGGGACTATTGGTTTTGCCAAATTTTCCCCGGGATTAGAGCTCGAGCCCGTCGAAAAATTCATTGGTGCTGAAGTACTAGTTTGATACTAAGGTTTTATATTAATGGACACTCTTGGTGGTTGCACTTGGGAATTTGCTGGGGCAAAGTTTGAAGGATAAGCAGAGTCCTCATTGTCGTTTTTGATATCAATCATAGGGATTTTTCCTTTCTCAGACCCTCCAGCTAACAACTGCGTTAACTGGATCATCATGCTTCTTTGGGATTCCAGCATCTGATCCCTCATATCCTGCTGAATTTTGACTAGTTGTTCTTGCATCTGTAAATGCAATTGCTCTTGCATTTCCTTCTGCATCTGTTCCAATTTCTCTAATCTTTGGTCCATGGCTCTCGTTTTCCTTCGTGTGCAGTACTGGTATTCCAGGGTAACTAGAGAACAATCTTAAATTAATTAGGGTCATTTTATAAAACGCAATGCATACAATGCAATGTAATGCAAATGCATGGTAAATGCAAAAAAAAAGAAAAGAAAGAGAGACGTTGATTCTGAATTCAATTTCATTAGAATAACTTTTCTAGAAAAACAAACTTCTTTACATAAAACAGATTTCATATGCGGCCCTACCCTTATAGTCCAAGCGAAGATATCAATCTTTTCTTTCATATTGGGATGTAGGGCCAAACCTCACGAACTTTTCAACGAATGCCTCTACTAGCTTCTTTTGCTTGATTCAGGCCATAACTCATTACTCACTTATCCTCGCGATACTCGTTTAACCTCTTTAAGAAAGTTGAGATGTGACGTCTCTTGAGTAATCCTTGTTGGCTTGATTTCTCGTAATAAAACAAAGTCTTGTATTCTTCTGCAAACTATCATCATTCTCTCGTTGTGTTTACTTGGACCATATTTAGACGACCGCATTATAATCCACTTTATCAAGAAATTCATTTCCTTATGACAAATTATTCTTTTTAGCAATCGAATATAAATCAACACCTCCTTTCTAAAATAATGCAATGCAATGCGATGCGATACAATCATAAACAAAACGAAACACGTTAGTATAGGAAAAATAAACAGCTTAGAACACCTATTTAGGTGAACACTAAAGTTTGGTGTAGTTCTACATAAGGTGGGCTCCTAATGTTCACTATATGTGGTTCGGTTCTAAATAAAGGGTATCTGAACCAGCAGATTCCTTGATCCTTACCCATTATAGGCTCATATGGACCAAGTTCAATTCAGGGGGATACATTTCCTCATGGCCATGCGGACGTAAAAACCTCACGAAGACATAGGTACAGATGTATCCCGGAAGCGATCCCCTAGCCCATGCGGAGGTGAAAACCTCACGAAGGCATAGTTTCTCACTCCCACTTAAAAGGCGCGACCACAACGGTCATGTAATATAATGTAAGAACATATCAAAAGACTCGACAAAGAAAGCAAATTCCACATGATGAAAACAAACAAAGACAGAAAATGCAACGAGAGAATCGTAGATTTAAAAAAACTAAATTTCCAATTTTTGACAAGAAGACAGAAAACAATCAATTTACAGCTTCACTCTCTTATTGGTCCCCAGTAGAGTCGCCAAGCTGTCGAAACCATTTTTTTGAAAACGGAGATCGACTTTTGAAAACGAAAGTTGGGAGTCGCCACCAATCCTTTTTTTGAGGTGTAATTGGGCCACCTTAGAAAATATTTTGGTCCACGAATTTTAAGAAAATGGGTTCGGGAGTCAGTTACGTACGAGGAAGGATTAGCACCCTCGACACACCCAAAATTGGTACTTAATTGATTGATTAGTGTCTCAATGTAGAAAACTGAATATTTGTAAAGAATTCAGAATACAACCCTCTCTTTTATTGATGAAAACATTTGAGGAAAATTAAACATGTGTCAAAGACCATCTCACATCAAAGTAAAATGCCACATCCAGTACGGTAGGATACAACATCTCAATCATCAAGCATGAGCTTGCCTTTTATTTAAAAAATCCATGCATTTCATTTTAAAAAGGGTATTCGGATATTTAAATCAAACGTAAGGCGACAACCCAGTACGGTAGGGCACGATTTTTCAAATTTTCTTTAAATACAGAACATTGCCTCCACTTTCCAAAACTTTGAGAAATCCGATAAGAAGGATATTTGAATATTTGGATCAAACAAAAACCAAAACCCAGTACGGTAGGGCACAATTTTACGAGCTTCCAAATATCAAAAATTGCCTTTGTTTTAGAAAAAATTTGGAGAATAAATCAATGAGAAGGATATTCAAATACTTAAATCAAATAAAAAACGAAACCGAGTACGGTAGGGCACGTTTTTCAAACGTCTAAGTATGGAAAATTGCCTTTATTTAAAAGAGAATTGTAAGTAAATTAATGAATAAATGAATTAACGAATTATTTTTTTTAAAACGATGATAATGATAGACAACATGAAAATAATAATACAATAGTAAACTTAACAATATATATTAATAATAAAAATACAGAAATAAAAAAATATAAAAAAATAGCAAAATAGTAGTGATTAAAACGTTAATGATAATATAAAACAAAACAAATATGAACAATTATGCGTGAAAAAAAAAATGGTAACAATAATATGAGATAATAAGAAAGAAAAAAAAAAGGAAAATAACAGCTCATAATAATAATACGTATTAATAATAAAAATAATTAAGAAAATAATATTATATTAATAGGAATAATAAGTTAATAATAGTATTAAAAATGTAAAAATAATAGTAAAATAATAAAAACAATATTACGTGACTACTAATAAATAATGTACAAAATAATATATATTTAACATAAATAATATATACAAAAATAAATTTGAAAGAAGACATATATATATATAAATAGATTTAAAATATATACACAAAATAGTATGAAATCAAAAATATATATATAAAATAAAAACTAAAAAATAAAATAAGGCTTTATATAAAAGAAATCAAATATATATAAAAAAGGGTGACAAAATTTAAAAGAATAATATATACATATATACGTAGTAAAATACATAACAATAAATTTTAAACATATAATGTGTAAAAGTTTTTAATAAACAATAAAATAGTTAAATAAAATAAAATAAAATAAAAGATATAACAAATTTTAAGTCCTATTTTAAAAAGATTAAAACTAAATACTATATAAAAAAGATAATATATACAAAAAGTGAAAAAAAAAATATATATATATATATAGTAAGATAACTTGATGTAAATAATTAAAAATGATTTAATACACAATATATAAAATATAAATAAATAAATAAATAACAAAAATAAAAAAAATCAACAGATTAGGGACTAAATTGAGTTTAAAACAGTAAATTGGGGTAAATTCGAAATAAATAAAAGTGAAACGAGCAAATTTGCATGTGCGCGTGAAATGGAGGGACTGAAAAAACAAATATCCCCGCCCTCTCCAAACGGCGCAGCATTAGGGGACTAAAATGAAGCCCAGGCAAAACTTTAGGGCCAAAATTGAATTAAAAAAGAATTAAATTGGGGATAATTAAATGGTGGCGCAAAGAGGAGGGACCAACCGCGCAATTTACCATGCCCCTTCTCTATGCCCAAACGGTACCGTTTGGTTAACCATTTAAGACCAATTTTTTTTGCTAAATCCTATTTTCTTTGCTGTTGCTTCAAAAGACCAAAAGAAATCAAAGGGTTCTCTCCTACCTTTCATGATTAACCCCAAAATTAAAAGCTCCTCCATTTTCCTTCTTCGGTGGTGAACTCTCCACTGCACAGTAGGACCACCACTGTAATCGATGATCCACGACGCGCAAAGATAGGCCCACGGTAAAAGATTTCTTCCCTTTTTATTTTTATTTTTTTACAAGCAATAAGAAAGGAATTAAAAGACCAAAAAAAAGACAATCAGAAAAAAAAAAAAAGAGTAAAATTCTAAATCATCTTCAGAAAAATAGTTCTCTCTGGATTGTTTTTGTATTTAACTGTGTTTATTGTATTTCTTGTGTATTCGTATCTCTCTTTCTATTGATAAAAAATCCCCCTTTACAATGAGAAATTCGAAGGCTTTATAGCCAAAATTACAAACAGTTTCTGCCTATTTCTTTGCTTGAATCGCAGGTGCTGTAAGGACGTGGAGGAGTAGTGCAGGACGTGGGTATGGGTGCGAACGTGGAGCGAGGCTATGAGGGGTGTCGACGTGATTGGAAGGAGGCAACAGCAGTAGGGTTTTTCAAAAATGTTAAGGTTTTGGGTTGGAATTTTGGGCTAGGGTTAAGTTCTGGATTGGGTTTTGCATTAGAAATGGGCCGGGCAAAAAATAGGCCCTACACAGGTACAAAACGAGGTTATAGGCAAACGTGGGTGTGATGGAGACATGGAGGCATGGTGAACGTGGGCAGTTCGTGGGAGGAAAGTGCGGCGGCTGAAGCAGAAAATTTAAGGTTTTTTCTTTTAATTTTAGGGTTAGACATTTGGTTTGGGGCTAGGGTTAATTATTTGGGCTTCAAAATTGCGTTAATTTAAAAAAAAAATACCCTCTGAAACTTTCTAAATCGGTTTTTTTTTTAATCTGCCTTGAAATATTGTTTGAATCTCTTCCTCTTTTTTCTGTGAATCTATTTCTTGTATTGATTTTTTGTATTTGTATTGAAAATCCGAACCCTTCTTTTGTTACAATATTTGGCTTTTATAGCCTAACATTCATTAACGATTAAATTTACACGATCTTTGTTAACGAAAAGTCTCAATTTATTTTATTTTGAAGTTATGTATAATTATCAAACATGTCATTGATTGAGTTATAAGGAATTCGATTTTTTTAGTAAAATTTCGAATTTAATGTGTAATATCCCGAAATTTTTTACAGTAAGAAAGTAAGATAGTATCTTGATATAGTAAAATAAAAAAAAAAGTAACGAAAAGGGAATATTTTGAGTTATGTCAACATTGAGAAGTATATTATGACATATTAATTCATGAAATGATTAAATTGCAAAAATGAGAAAAGTTTTGTTGCTTAAGAGTAAATACTCAAAAATTGAGGGTTTAAAGTGTAAATATGAAAAAGTTGGAGGACCAATAGTGAACATATTTTATGGGTGGAATGATCTAGAAAATAAGGAAAATGGATGAATTAGAACCAATTCGAATATGTGAAAAATTACGAGGACTAAATCGTAATTTTACCAAATTAAGTGATGACTCAATGATGGAATTTTAAAAGACCATGAAGGACAAAATGGTAAATTAAAAGGAGAGAGAAATCTTTAAGGCAATGATAATGTTGGTGATATTTTAGATTAATAAATATTAGTTAATAAATATCTTGAATTGATTTTTTAATGATATTTTATTATTATTTTATTTAGTATATATATGTGTGGAAAGAAAGATGAAACAACACACCATCCACTCCATGCATGCACAAACGTGAAAACAAGAGAGAATGAAAGAAAGTTTTACTTTCTTTACAATTTAGTCATTTCACAAAAAATTCACCATTTTCACCTAGAAATTAAAAGAATTTACATGATTACCAATAGAGATAAATAATAAGGAGACTATGGGGAGCTAGAATATCAAGTTAGATTCAAGAAATAAAAGCTGGAGGAGAGAGAAAATTAAGTTAAATGTTGAAATCAATAAAAAAAGCTAACGTGGTGCCGAAAACCTCAGCTAAGAAAGGAAAAGATAAAGTTAACGAGGAGTAGCTCAGAAATTACGGTTTGTATTTCTATAATCCGAATCTAGTTATTAATTGTTATAATTTTTATTTAATGTATATGGTAAGTGTTGTGGTGAGTAATTGATATTTGATAATTGATTGAAATGGATTGAATTGATAGATATATATATTGATTAGAAAGTGAAAAAGTGGAATTGAATTGAATTGAATTGTGAAATTGAATTGAAAGTGGAATTAAAATTGAAAAATAATTTGAAAACCCTATTAACTAGTCGGGCTTAGTCAGATATAATTGGCATGCCATAGGATTGAAAGTATTTAAGGATATTTGACTTCGAGTCTATTAGGCACTATATGTGTCGTATTAGGCACCATGGGTGTCGTATTATTACTTCTGATATATTGATTAGGTACTGAGTACCGTTTGCTTCGACAATATTTATTAGGCACAATGTGTCGTACTGGTGTGTTTGGTTGGACCCGTGTATCCGTCTGAGTCCAAGTCATGTTAATAGGGGAAATAAATGAATTGACAAATTGAATAATATCGAATGATTGCGAATATGAAATGATATGTAAATCAAAATGAAGAATATGATAAATTAAATTGATATAGTGAATTGGAAATAAAATGTGAAATGTGTTTTAAATACATGGAATATATGAGTAAAATACTCATGACTTGAATATGGAATGGATGGTACCATTGTTCAACTGATTTGTGTTCACATTGTGAAAAGCTATCTGGGAAAGCAAATGATAAAAATTGAATAAGTTATAAATAAATGTGTGAGAAATTGTGATTTATGTGATAATTGGGTATGGTTTATAATGTTGTATTCACGAATTGAGTATTGTATGACTAATGCCATTATACGAATAAATATGGTTTGATATGTGAATGACCATTTATATAGTAATTGTGTGAATTAGGATATTGTTTAATAAATGAAAATGATAGTTTTGATACTAGACATAAATATGTCCTTATAATTTAAGTTTGTCTATTATATTAAATTACTTTTAAATATTCAAATTATAGGAATACCACTGAGTTTTTACTCAGCATACGGTTTTATTTTCCGTGCGCAGATTAGGTTTAGTAATTTTAACGAGCTGTCATTGAAGTTGTGGGCATCCATCTCATCACATCTCCAAGTGCCAATAGGGTATGTTACAAAATGTTAGAATAGAATAGCATATACTTTAGAAGATCAAACGTGTTTCAAGTAGTAGGGACTAAAATATAAATTATCTAAATTTACTTTTAATGTTCAAATATATTAGTGATTAGCCAAAATCACATTGGCACCAAATGTAATAGTCCTAAATCAGGTTCTTGGGTCAAACCGGCATAGGGGTGTTACATAAATTTTGTAAATGGGGGTGTTACATAAATTTTGTAAATGGTGAAAAAAAAAAACTCTGTTATTCATTTAGGGATCTGTATGACTCAATTTCAAATTTAATAGAAATCTAATAGATAAAAGTGCGATAGAAGTTATTATATTAGGAGCTAAATTTTATTTTGTCATTCTATTAAAAAAATTGACAAAATAATTTTATACATTAGAATAAAGAGTAAACTCGTCGTTCTATTAAAATTTGCATCTATTTGTAAGGTTAAAAACTAGTTCATATATGATGCGCAACATGTAATTGTCTAATTATCGTTTTTTACGATAAAAACATATAATACTCTTTTATCAAACTTAAAAATTAATTAATTTATTTTTAATAAAAAATAAAATACAATTTAATTCCTCCATTATATTAAAAAAAAAAAAACCCTTCAATCAAACAGTCGACATGACTGATTTTATATCAGATTGTTCGACAATTCCCAAGAAAATTATCATATGATTCATATCCATACAGCAGATTAAAGGAAAAAAAAACTCCACCGAACAATCAGGCCTACGAGATCCTTCCAGAGTAAATCTAATACCAATTTATTTAATTAAAAATAAGATTCATCAACGATTCAACTGCACAAAAAAAAAAAAAATCAAACGGATCACTGACCTCAATGTTTTCTTTTTCCTCCATTGCAGAAAAAGCTCAAAAAACATGGCTGCAATTGAAATTGCAGATCAGAAGCTTACATCGTCATCATCGTCAACGGTGATCTTCGCCGTGATTAACAAATCGAGACGATTTGGTATCCTAGCTTGGGAAATTGTGGAGCATCCAAGCGAGTTTTATCTATTGTTGAAGCTCATATTAACGGCAATGAAGGAAATCCCGTTATATCCACAGCAATGGCGTTTCTGTTTCTCCATACTTTACTCTCTCACCGGTTTTGCTTTCGTTACTACGCTGATTCACTCTTATGAGCTTAAAAAAGCTGTACGGATTTTCTTCACTCACCAATTAAATTTGTTATTCGTTTTTGGATAAATCAACATTTAGTCCCTCATGATTTTTATATTTTTAAATTCTTTCACTCAACTTTAGTTTCAGATTTTTTTATCATTTTAATAAATCTAATATGATTTGAGGTAGTTGAGTTGAGTCTGAAGATTATTAAGTTTGAGCTTGACACCTGACTTCAGCTTAATCAATCAAATGTCTGAGTTATTTAATTTCAATTAAGTTCATTTATTAATTTTTGTACTCGAATTTACATTTGACTCTATAATTAAGTTTAAAATTAATAATACATATTAAGGATAATAATGCGATTTAATAATATAAAAATATGAGAAACCTCAATAAGACTTATGAACCATTTAAATCAATTATTACTAGTCTCGAATTCGACTTGATTAATAGCTTAAGCTTGGCTCAAAAATTATTGAATTAAGTTTAAATTTTTTTCGAGTTGAACTCAAGTAGCTTGTGAGTACTAGTGTTTCATTTACACACCTAAATATGATAATGTGATGTTTAGAGTATCATATCATTACATAAAATTTTAATTTTTTTTATATAAAATCTAAAAATATACAGAATTTTTTTTAAAAAAAATTACCTCTTTTATAAAACTATTCAAGAAAAAATAATTCCAAATATACAAAGAATATATAAATTAAAACATATTTTAACTTTTTTTTAGCTAAATAAATGTTCAAGTATACATACATATACATAACCCAATTATATAATTGATCTAATGATATATTGTATTTTATTTATTTATAATTTATAATTCAAATCCCACTCCCAATTTTTTTTTCTTCAAGATAGAGATGTTAATTTGAGTACAATTATTTTAAAATTAAAATCCTCTTTTTAGTATTATTTAATTAAAAAAATTAGAAGTTAGAGTAATGCTAAATAAATGGATTAGGTTTCAATTTTTTATTATTTTTAAATAATTTATATGATTCATGTCTGATCTTTTTGACACAATATTTAGAACTACTCATAGTTCGTCTCTAACTCATAAATAGGAAGATAGTGCGTTTCAGCACACTCGAACACGTCCTCCTATATTAGTAAAAATAACTATACCAATCGAGTTAAAACTCAACCGATTATGTTATTAACCTTTTAAATTAATAAAAGTACACCTACTTAATCTATTAAAATAATATTAAATATTTTTTAGAATATAAAAATGTTTGAAATGGTCCATATTTTGGCAACTCTTACCAAACTAATTTAATATAAACAATAGTTAATGGAAATTAATGAAAATAGAAGGTTAAATATAGCTATTAATCCATGTACTTTACAAAATTTGTATATTTATTCATTATATTTTGGTTTGATAATTTTAATCCTTGTACTTTTCAAATCATAAAATTTTAATTCTCACCAAATGGTAACTATTACATTTATTGAGTTAAGTTCTATCATTTTTCTAAAATCTAATGCAGTAAACGCGTTATTATATATGTAATGTCATGTCAACTTATATTCAATATATTATTAATTAAAAAATCCAATTAATAGATTAATGTTAATTATTTTCGTTAAGACTAAAATTTTAAATTTTGAAAAGTACAGGAATTTAGGCTGATCCAATTGGAGAATTTGGATTAATTCTACAATTATGCGTATAGCACGAGACAAGTAATTGAATTTAACCAAAGGAATTTAATTACTACTATTTGGGTCAAGATTAAATTTTCAAAATTTGAAAAGTACAAAGACTAAAATTAATCGATTCAAAAACTATAAGGATCAAAATTGATCAAATTAAAGTATAAGAATTAAATTAATCGCTTTTGTAAAGCCTATTTATTTTCGGATATAAAAAAATTTAGAAACAATTATTTACGTAGTTAAAATATTTTATTAAATTTATTGGTGGAACAGTTTGATTTTTTTTTAAAATCTCACTTAGGAACTATGTAATAATAAAAAGAAAATATTTTGTAATAATTATAAATTTTACAGAAAATTTTTTAGATTTAACAATTAAACTTGTATTTAAGGTAAATCACACCTAATGTCATTAAGTTATTAATAAGTTTACATTTTGGCCACTAAACTTCAAAAAGTTATAAAATGGTCACTGAATTATTTAAAAAATTCATTTAAGTCGCTGAACTATTTAAAAGTTTGTATTTGTCACTAGATTGATAAGTTTTTTTTTTTTTTGTTTCACTAGCGAGCTCCAAATAACGAATCGATGATTGACACAACGGATCAATACTTATCAACAAGTAGAAGAGCATACTTTGGATCCAAGTAATCTTCAACATCGACCGTCAAATTGACTTAGATCTAAAGTATGTCCTTCTACTTATTGATGAGTATCAATCTATCGTATTGATTGTTGAATTGTTGCTTGAAGCTTGCTAGCTAAACTTAAAAAAAAAAATTAACAGTCTAGTGACTTAAATAAAAACTTTCAAATAATTCAGTAACTTAAATAAAACTTTTCGAATAGTTTAATGACTATTTTTATAACTTTTTACAGTTGAGTGACCAAAAACATAAATTTACTAATAGTTTAATGGCATTGAGTGGAATTTACCCTTTTTTTTAAACAAGCTGGCAAGTCTAAAAAGTCCAAATTATTGTATGACAATATTCCAAAATTCAACACTTTCCTAACCACCAGATTTAATTGCATCTGTTCGCTTTCCACTTTTTCATTCAGTCGAATCTTCAAAAACAGGTCGAAAATCAATTAAATTTTGACTCAAAATCAACTTTTAAATGTTTTTTTAATGGAGGGGAAAAAAAGAAAACAGTGAACAAGCCAAAACCAAGCATCGTTTCAATTATAACTATATAAAAAAAGCCCCAATCAGTATCTTCCAGTATAAAATCCGAGAACCTCAATTCCTCTCTTTGAAAGTGTACGGTTTAAACATATACCCAGATTTTAAATTTGTTGATTTGGGTTTGATTTGAAGAGAGAAAAGAAATCTTTTCAATGGGGAGTTTAGGAGCTCTTGTGAAACACCCAGATGATTTTTATCCATTGTTGAAGCTGAAAATGGCTTCAAGGCATGCCGAGAGACAGATCCCGTCAGAGCCTCACTGGGCTTTTTGTTTCTCTATGCTTCACAAAGTATCTCGTAGTTTCGCTCTCGTTATTCAACAGCTCGACACCGAGCTTAAAAACGCCGTAAGCTATGGTTATTTATTTGAATTTTATATTGGTGTCGTTTGATTTCATATATTTCTTATCAATTTCGATGTTATTTATTGATGGCGCTTTGATTTTGTATGTATGTATTGATTTTCTGATCTCAAGCATTAAATTACTGTGGTTTTGCAGGTCTGCATATTTTATTTGGTTCTTCGAGCTCTTGATACTGTTGGTTTGTTCTTAATCTTCAACCTTCTATTTTTATTTGATGTGATTTTCCCATTTTGTATTAGTTTCCATTGATTCTAAATTACTAGGAATATTTTTGCATATTGGCTTCATTGCATGCTAGATTTAGGGTTTAAATTATATACTCTATAAATGATTAGTGTAATATTTTGCATATTGGCTCATTTCTTTAGATCATTACAACCAAGTGTTGGTATGTACTGATATGTTCATTTTTTTACTTGCAGAGGATGACACTAGTGTTGCAACAGATATCAAAGTTCCTATCCTTCAAGAATTTTATCGCCATATATATGATCGTGATTGGCACTTTTCTTGTGAGCATTTTGAATAATTTTCCTCCTTCAATGGGGGATTTCTGTTGATTTTCTCTGGAATTTTGGCTCATTTTGTTGCTGAAAACTTACGAGTCAAAGAATCCCAGTTCATTTGCTTATATAGCTCTCTCTTTTTCAGGTGGTACGAAGAACTACAAAGTTCTTATGGATGAGTTTCATCATGTATCTACTGCTTTTTTGGAACTCGAAAAAGGGTTGGTTATTAACTTACTTTTTCTTGATTTTCTTTGTTTATGCCAAGATTTCAATGTGATGCTAACTATATGTGTTTATGTCTTTAGCTGGCAACTTGGCTATCTTAAATGATGTTCAAGTTGTTTTTGCTTGTGATTTCGACCAAAAAAGAATCAATGTTTTTTGCTTGATTTTGCAGTTATCAGGAGGCAATTGAGGATATTACGAAAAGAATGGGTGCAGGAATGGCAAAATTTATTTGCAAAGAGGTTTGTCATGCATGCATTGTTTATTTTAACCTGCTTTTTGTTGAGGTGTGGGATGGAAAAGACGGGGTTTTATTTCGGTTAACAAAATTCTGGGTTTTCCCTCAAACAAATATGTATATTGTTATTTTAACCTGCTTTTTATTGATGAACACTGATTTTCTTGTTGAGGTGTGGGAAGGTAAAGACAGTATTCTATTTCAGCCAACAAAATTTGAGTTTTCCCTCGAACAAATATGTGTGTGTGTATGTGTTAATCTGCATTGTTATTTTGACTTGCTTTTTATTGATGAACACGGTACTCTATTTCAGCCAACAAAATTCGTGGTTTTCCCTTGAACAAATATGTTTGTGTTTGCATGTGTGTTAATCTGCATTGTTATTTTAACCTGCTTTTTGTTGATGAACACGGTACTCTATTTCAGCCAACAAAATTCAGGGTTTTCCCTCGAACAAATGCATGTGTGTTTGTGATCTGCATTGCTGAAAAGACAGTATTCTATTACGGTCAACAATATTCGGCTTTTTCCCTCGAACAAATATATATATTAAATTGCTATATCTGATATGAGTTACTGGGCAGTGGGCACTGAGCTATACCTGGATGTATGAATGAGAAAAAGGTTCATTTACAAAGTATCGAACACTGGTTGATCTCCTCTATATTGTCTCTTACCGTATATAAGAACTTAATCTCTCAATCTTAGCACTAAATCATATGTATGCATAAATACAAATTTTAAATGTGTTCATATTGACATATATATGATCCCAGAAACTTGTGTTTTATTGCAGGTTGAAACAGTCGATGATTATGATGAATATTGTCACTATGTAGCAGGACTCGTGGGGTTAGGTCTTTCCAAACTTTTCCATGCATACGGTACAGAAGATTTGGCTCCTGATACTCTCTCCAATTCAATGGGTTTATTTCTTCAGGTATTGCTCTGATACATGAATGAAGTAACTTCTTTCTTGTGCATGGATTTTGACAGTTGTTTGAAGATACGATTCTTTACCCATGTGTTTTGGATCTAACAAAATTGCAGAAAACAAATATAATCCGAGATTATCTTGAGGATATCAATGAGATACCAAAGTCGCGTATGTTTTGGCCTCGTCAAATTTGGGGTAAATATGTCAACAAACTTGAGGTATGCCCAAATTTCATTGAAGTTTGAGTAACTTTACACGGAACCACTTTTAAATGGGTGTTCCCTTATATTAATTTTCCCCTGTAGGACTTGAAATACGAGGAAAACTCAGTCAAGGCAGTGCAGTGCTTGAATGACATGGTCACTAATGCTTTAATACATGTGGATGATTGCCTAAAATACATGTCTGCTTTACGTGATCCTGCAATCTTTCGATTTTGTGCTATCCCTCAGGTTCGAGAGAGTATTTCTTCTGTTATCTTATATTCACTCTCGTATATCGTTCAAGTGGCATGTTCAAGTGGCATGTTGTCTTCATTAAATCATGTACTGTTATCGAATTGACTTGTATGGTGCTTTTACTAGGTCATGGCTATCGGAACACTAGCCTTATGCTACAACAACATCGAAGTCTTCAAAGGCGTAGTGAAAATGAGGCGTGGTAAGTTATTAGTCTCCAGAATTGTTTTCTTTGAAGCTTATAGGCACAGACACTTTGTTGAAAATGAGGCTTAATTTGTTGGGTTGATGTCAAGTTTATCTTCGGGTTGTGTTTCCAGGTCTCACTGCGAAAGTCATTGACCGAACCAACACTATGGCTGATGTCTATGGTGCTTTCTATGATTTTTCTTGTATGTTGAAAGCTAAGGTAACGTGATTCATTCTTAACATTTAGATAAACAATATTTATATACCAACTTCGAGAATTTCGTTGAATGCATTGTACTTGTATCTCGTTTTTCGTGGGGTTTCATGACAACGAAAGTGCTTCTGCGGTTATTGTAGGTCGACAAAAACGACCCTAGTGCACAAAAAACATCGAGCAGACTTGATTCGATCCTCAAGACTTGCAGGGACTCAGGGGTCCTGAATGAAAGGTTTATCGAAGTTTCATTATTGATATTTATGGTTGATGCTGTTATTTTCGTTAAAAAAAAAAAAATCACATCTTCGTACTTACATTTTTTTAAATGGGTTTTGGCCAGGAAATCTTACATAATTCCAAATCAGACCAATTACACTCCACTTCTGGTGAGTTTCCATAACATTTTGGGGTAAAAGTACCATGTTGGTTCTTATACTAGAGTCAGATTTAATTTTATCTCTTTTTACTTAAAAATAGACAAATTAGTTTCATTCAGAGCAAATGATCTTTTTTGTTGAAAATTTCATCTATTTCTACTGTTAAAAACTTGCGTGGTTGACGGAATAAGTAGACACGCCACGTGTATCTCATTCTAATGTATAAGGATCAAATTTTAATAGTAAAAATAGATAAAATTTTTAATAGAAAAATCAGTTTACTTTTTAATCTGATGGGATTAATTTGTAAATTTTTTAAGTACATGGTACAAAATGCAATCTACCTTTTAATAGAAGAGACTTTTATCTAACATTTTGGCTTCCTTGTGGCTATTTGTCAATGGATATTTACTGATTATTTTCATTTAACCCAATGCAGGCTGTCTTGCTTTTCATTTTACTGGCCATTATTTCAGCTAATCGAGGCCCCAATGGGCCAAATTAACTAGTAAGTTCTATTACTTAACAATGAAATTCATTAGTTTAGTAAAAGGATAAAATGTGTTTTAAGTCTTTGTATTTTTCATATATTTTGAATTTAGTTCTTTTACTTTTATTTCAAGTCATTTAATTCCTTTATTTTTCAAATTTAAAAATGAAAATCCAATTGTTAATTCTATTAAATTTAGTTTTATTACGACATTTATTAAATTTAGTTTTATTACGACATTTTTTTGTGTTACATCACTATGAAGTGAGTATTTTTTTAATTTTAAAATATTACACCAATGAATTTGATAAAAGAATTTTAAGTTAAACGACAACAATTAGACCTAAAATTTTGAAATTATATTTTAATTGTCTAGTAATTATCAAAAGGTTAATATGCAATGAGTTTCCATGCTTTTAACAAATTTGGAATTTAGTTCATATATATTTATTTTCAAAATTTAATCTTTTTTTAAATTTTAAAATTTAAGTCTAAAAGCTAGCACTAGAGTTGTTCATGGCATGAGTCATCCAACTCGAAAGCCCGTTTGAAAAAGGAAGGGATTGGGTAAAAATATACGTCCGAAAAATGAGTTTGGATAAAAAAAAATAAAGTCTGTATAGAAAAATGGGTCGGTCTTTGAGTAAGATTTTTTTATTTTGGCTTGGCCCGACTCCAATTCGCAATAAAAAAATATTATTTATTTAAGTATAAAAGTTTTGTAAAATTTATTTTTAATTTGTTGGAAAATATTTATTTAATATTCTTAGTATATTTGATGTATTATATTTTTAAAAAATTTGTGTAAAAAATAAAAATTAAAAAATGTTAATACAGTTGGGCTATACTTAGATTTTAGGATTGGTATATGAATCAGGCTTGAGCAAAAATTTAGGTCTATTTTTTGGGCGGAATTGGGCTCAAACTTAATAATCGAGCTTAAAGTTTTATTTCCTGACCCATGACAACTCTAGTTAACATTGTTAAAATTAATTTTTTTTTGTTAAATATAGGTTTATATTAAATTTTTAAAAATAAAAATAGAAAGATTAACTTTCAAAATAGACGTGGTATATTGATTAACCCTTCTTGTTCTCTTTGTTTTCATTTGTGCAGGACCATGCTTTAATTAATAATAAATAAAATAATAAATTTCTACGATATGTGATATGTGGTAGCATTCTAATCTAGCTTGTAAAAGGTTTTTCTTTTCTTTTTTCTAAAAAATTAAATAATATAAAATATCATTATCGGTGTATTAGAAAAATGAAGTCTTCTTGTACATATTTTGTTGAGTGAAGTTTACTAATAAAATGGTATAACGCTACCGTTTTGATTGTACATGTAATATGGTTGAGCAAGAAAATTGAAAACAACATTAGCTTCAACCCTAATATTTGGTTTGTTTTTATTTAATTTGATTTTATTTACACTTACGTAAAATTAAAATTAGTTTACACCATTTTGTATATCTTTATCAGTTAGCATAAACCGTCACAGTTATGTTTTATGTATGATATAAATTAAAAAAATTAATTATTATTGAACTGTTCGATAAGTGTTAATGTATAATATTTTAAATTAATATAATAGAAATATTAAATCGGTTCAAAAAATTACATATTTAAGTATATTAATAAATTCATAAAATATTAATCTTACAAAAATATGTAAAAAGGTATAAATTTTATAACGGTGTAACTAAATCCTTTCTCAACTGTAATTATCTAAATTGAAATTAATTTTATCTTTTAACAAATATATTTAAATGAGTAAAAACTTCAAAATAATTTACAAATATATATATTTAAAAAAAATAAAAACCAATCAAGCAAAAATCAATTTGATTAACTTAAATATTTCAGTTTAGTTTCTAAAAATATTTAGTTGGATTGCTGAAAATTCATAATATCTTAGGGTAATTTTTTTTTTCTTTCTAAATGCGATCCAAATTGTAACCTCTAGCTAAGTTATTATGATTTATTTTTTAATAATCTCATTATTTATTCTTTTTGACACAATGCTTAAAACTACCCATAATCTCTCCTCAATCCATAAATAGAAGGATAATGTGCTTCAACACACTTGAACTCGCGTCCTTCGAGCTATTATGATATTTTTATATACTTGAATGATTTTACTTATATATACATGTCTATTTTTAAAAAATAAACAAAAGATAATAAAAAAGAGGATAATATAACGTGAAAAAGAGTTTTTCACTCATCAAGAAGCAAATAGCAAAAAAAGGACAGACACATGCCAATTTTTTTAAAAAGAAAAATAAAAATATAAAATGTATTCACATAGTGAAGGATAAAATTCTATTTGTGAAAACTCTTCAATTGGAAATACACATATTAGCACAAAACAAACAAATATGGAAGAAAAAGATGCACGTACAAAATCGTCTTCTCCGACACCGATATGCAGAAATGTCTTAGAAAACTTCTGCCACTTTGCTTGCAAGAACACGTTCCCTTCTTTCGATGTATCCGAAAGGGAACCAACCTGCTTTCCCCTTGCATTCTCCCTCGGCCCACCCGTTGTTCGTCACCTGCCAAAATCCATGAGTTTATAGAAATCAAATCCTTATTGGATTATACTTTATTCTTATAAATTGTATAGGAAAGTAAAGCAGTTAAACCTTTCGAACAACTACGAAATCACCAACTGACAAAGAAAGCTCCACGTCGGATTCGCCATTATACGTATGCATTACCTGGAGTAAATACATCAATTAGTCAGCCATTGAACAGATTAGAGTAACTTGGTTCAAAGTTGATGGTGTAAGGAACTGAGTTACAAACCTCGCCTAAAAAGTAGCCCATGCTATCTGTTGAACCATTATTTGTTTGGGAAGCATAAACTCCGTTAACTTCCTCGTATGTTGGAGGTGGAGGCATGGTTTCCATACTTGGGGGAGGAGGTGCTTCGATTCGTTGTCGTTCGGATCTCATCTATTAAGAAGACAAGGAAATTATATTGTTCGAATATTGATGGTTAGTTCTAGAAAGAGAATATTCAGAAAGGATTCAGTAGCAAAATTCATACCTCGGCATCAAGCTGATCAAGTATCTGAAGGACTCGTTGATGATATGTACGTTCAGCTTCAACCTTTTGACCCGAGATAAAATATCAAAATTAAGTTCACAGACATCCCAAATAAACTAAAGTATTTTATATGGAAGGAAATTTGTATTACCATACTAATAAGTCTCTGAAGTGTCAACCTCTGTTGTTGAGCTTCAACTGCGGTCATTGCTGCAACAGCTTCTTTTCCCAATATTGCCATGTTTGACTTTAGATCTTGCAGTTTTGTCTCTGCAGATTCCAATTTCATGACGATCTCAGGATTTCCCGATGTTTCCCTTACTCTAGCTTGGCGTTTTGAAACTTCAATTGCCTGTTTAGGTCCAACAGAGGGCATAAATATATACTTATATACAATTTTCATAATCATAACACAAGGGGCAAGTATTAATCCGTACTGAAAAATAACACATAATGTATATCACTCTTGACAAATCTCTAGAAAATGCAAACATGTATAGGTTGGCAGAAACCCATCTTCTCAACTGATTATCGGCTTGAAGCATTTCTCATTATGGACCTAATTATTTGAAACTATATATGCATAAACAAGTATGTATTCTTCTAAAATTAAAACAAACAGAGATATCCAATTGATCAGTAAGATATTGTAGCCTATAAAAACCTGTGCTTCAGCTTCTTGTCGCATTCTGTCATAACGTTGAGCAAGATGCCGTGCATCCTCCAAAGGAGCTCCCATTACCATTGCTCTTAGTGGCTCGGCAACCTAACAATCAAATGAATCAAAATATTAACCAAAAGCATATACACAAGAAAAGAAAAAAATGAGCTATCCAAACACACGCCACCAAACAGCTTATATTAACTTACATAGAAGTCTTCTTCCATGGATTCATGAACTTAGCAACTTAACATTCTAGTATTTTATGTTCTAGTAATGAAAACATTAAACAAACCTGTGTGCCAAGAGCCTTCAACAGATTCCCACGTTCCTTCTCCATTTGAGCACGAGCACGTCCATACCCTAGAGCAGCTTTCGATAATGTATTGCCGCTGGTACAAGTATTTTCAGCACCATATTTCCTGCTATCCTCAGACAACTTCGTTCCTGTCGAAAAAGACCGATTATATACAAAATGGAATTCTAAAAATCAAGTAGTAAATGCTGACAATATATCATTCAACTCACCTATTTCAACTTGTTTGGACCCAGTTACGATATATCCTTCAACGCCACGAACGATATCCCTTTGAAAATGCTGAAACACAAAATTGACCAAGTTAAACGAAGAGAACACACAAAACAAAACTTGATGCAAAAGAACAACTTAGCAACCTTGCCAGCACGGGTTGAGACATAAAGCTTCTCAAGTTTCTGATGTTGCTGGAGTTCTACCTCATCAGTAATTACGTTATCTGAACCTCCATATCCCCCAGCACCGAACTGCTTAAAGACAGCCTGAAGTAACATTCAAAGAAAATAAAAGTTTTTAAACCAAACTAAGCTCCCTGCAGATAGCAATCTCAAACAAATAAACCAAGTTTCTAATAGATTTCAACAAGCAAAAAGTTTTCCAATATTTCAAATTCATTTTTCGGTTTTTTTTATCATTCAATAGAAACTTAATATTGAAAAAAAGAGTGCTGATTCAAATTACATCCTCCAAATTCAAAATTTCAATTTATCTAATAAAAATAACATCCAAATAGCTCATCACTTTCAGTTTAATACTCACACAAGCAGCCCAATTATTTCCACAATATTTCAAATCGATTCACAAATAAAAAAAAACCGCTATAAATAGATCCGACACTAAGTTCAAAATGGAATGAACGCATAATCGAAATATAGAAGACTAACAATAAAAAAAAATCAGATCGAAGACAAAAATGAAAAAGAAAATCACTGAAAGTGCAGAGAAACATCATGGATGAAACAAAGAAATCAGCGTTGACTTGGATCTAAATCAAATTTGAGCAAAAAGAAGGAAAGAGTCCAAATTAGGAGATAGAGATAGAGACCTGTTGTTGGCGAGCGACTTGTTCTCGAAGCCGAGTGGCTTGTTTTCTGATTGCTTCCATTCACCGGCCAAATCGGAGATTTTTTCCGATTGATTCGTAGAGCTAGAAACGGGGAAATAGACAGAGTGATTCAAATCGTCGTACCTAATCGGTTTTTTGGATTTTTATTTATTTATTTATGGTTTTTTTCTGCTTTTGATAGAGGGTAAGGGTTCAATGAAAGAGCTTTTTTTGGTATGTCACGGTTGGCAAAATTTGCATTCGTTTGATTTTGAAAATTTTTAAGGTAAGAAAGTAGGTTGTTATGGTGCAGACGTTACTATTTTACTCCTCCTGAGCTCGTCGCCTTGCTTTTTGAGTTTTCAAATATTAGACTACCGATCTACACCTGTTACTTATATAATAAAGTATCAGGTAAACTACACTTAAAGTTGTTAAACTATTAGTAAGTTTACGTTTTAATCATTTAAATTTAAAAAGACTAGTAAAAATTTTTATTTAAGTTAATGGTTTATTAAAATCATTATTGTATAATCTTTTCTATTCACACCGCCTATATCACAGGCCAAGACTTTAATTCTAGTCACGTGTGGCTTAGGCTCAATTTCAACGACAATGAGCCTAAGTCAACCTTCGATCCCATATGGCCTCAATTTTGATTCCAACGATACTTAAACAGAGGCTTTAACACACTTAGCCTGGACAACCGGAGAAGGCAAACACACAAGTTGAGACAATGCGAAAGTATTTTATTACTCAAAAGTTAGTTTGGATGTACAAATATTTGCCATAAAATATTAATTTCCATGAGATTATTACCCTCTTTCTAAAATATATTTTTATCACGTAAAATATTTTAAATAGTAAAAAAAAACTTAATTTTATAATTAAATTTACTTGGTCAACACAAATTGTAAACTATCACTTGAGTCTAACCCGATTTATTAGGGATAATTACTGTTGAATATCTCTACAAATTAATAGGATAAAACAACATTTAATCTTTAAATTTGATAATTTGATCATTGAATTCTTTTTATCATCTATATCAGTCTCGTAACTTAGCAAAATTTTCTAATTTAGTCTCTAAATTTAAATTATGTTAAGGCATGATTATATGACACTCTGATATTATGTTGTATCATTACTTAAAATTTTTAAAATATATAATCTAAAAAAAAAATTCAAATCAAGTGATGATATGACACAATCTCAAAATGTCACGTCATTATATCTAAACAAAATTCAAGTTAAAAAAAGCTGTCAAATTTCAGGGTTGATGTAGACAAAAGAGTTCAGGGACTAAAATGAAAAAAATACTAAATTTAAAGACTAAAAGTTAGCTTATCCCAGATTTTATTTGTTGAGAATAATAATAGAGTTAGTAATAATTAGTGAAACAACCTTGAATAAGCTTAAAGGACCAACATCTTTTTCCAGTTTTGGTCAATGATGGCTTATGTCTAAAGCAAATTTGAGACCAGCAGTAAGGGACCTATAACTAAAAAGGCAGACAAATTCAATTGAGTAGTCCCTTTATAAATTGGCTTCCACATTAAGTCTTCTTCTTTCTTTATACATTTAAACTCTTCCATGAAAATTGAAGTGATGGAATTAGTTTGTTCAAATAAATGCATCAAATTCACTATTCTCTTTTATTATAATGAATCCACCAACTTTTTATATAATTTTAACACACATTCCATTAATAATTAATATTAGATAAAAAAAATTTTATATATTATTGATGAATGTAATAATGAATTTAAATTTATTTTTAAAAAAAACTTTTTTTATGATACATCATCTGCCATAGCATAAAAAATATAAATTAGTCTATTTATAAATGTGTTGATGATAAATCAAATTATTAGTGCAATAATTAAGTAATTATTTATCTTAAAATTTTCATTAATGTCATTTATGGTCTTAAAAATTTTATGAGAAAGCAAATATAATTATTGACCCTAAAATATAAGCATGCTTTATTAGTAATGGACCAGATTCTATGCTATTTTTATTATTGTTGTCTTCATGAATTTCTTCTGAATATCATTAAGAAAACATGTTCTTCATCTTTTTTCATTTCGTTGATTCCTGATATGGATTATTAGAGTATAAAGAAAAAAAAAAATTATCATGAAGAAGACAAAAAAAATACAGTCTCGAGAGAGCCGACCCCCTTAAAGAGAATCCTTAAAAATATATATAAATAAAAAATTTCCGGGTCGAATTTCGAATCACCCGAATAATTTGAATTTCGGGTCGATATATTCTATAATACATTTATATGTTTTTTAAACAAAGAATATCAAAATTTTTGAAATTTGAGGAGAATGTTAACAATATTAAAATTCGAATCTTATATTTACGTAAAGGTCAAAAGTTAGAAATAAATGCCTCAAGGACAAAACTATGGCTTGATCGATTTATAAATTTCAAAAAGTTTTAATTGAGTTATCAAAATATTAGTATAATATTAATTAGATTATTTTGTTGGTTTATTTGTCAGTTTAAATATAACGTGAAGTATATATTTAAAATACATAAATTCAATTTTAAACACATGTCTATTTATCACATGAATAATTTAAGTTTAACGTGTTAAAAAGAATAAACATTGTCAATATAAATTCGGAGTATTATTTTTATTTTTTTAATATATCGTATGAGTTGTTTGTAAAATAGGAACATATGTGTTCACAATTTGATATGCTCTTTTTTTTTTTAATATGCTATGTGTTCGATTTAAATTGACATTCAATGTACAATTTAATGATTAGGCTGACGGAATAACTTAATTGATATCATGTTGATACTTTAAAAATTCGTAATGTTTAAATTTTAAGGACTAACTTAAAATTTGAGTTGTAATTTAAAAATGTCTAGTACAACCAACTCAATAAAAAAACTCCATTATTTAGGTATGGTTGGATCCAAAAGTTCAGGAAAAAGATCGAAAATTGACTAGAATCATAATGTTTAGTTTTGACTTTATTAAATACGATTTAATTTTAGTTTAATTCATGCATTTGATTCGATATTCGATTCACGAGTTAAAAAAAAGTAAATATTCAAATTGAATTATATTTTTATTTAATTTATAATTAGATTATTAGGGCTCAAAAGTCTACACGTGTATGAAGACCATTTAGAACATAGAGATGTGTTTGAAAATAATATATAATAAATAATGAAACGTATGGTTTGAAATTAATTTGTAACAACAAATTAAATATGTACAATATTAATATAAAAAAATAGATTAAATTGTCAATAAAACGAAATTTAAGCACATAAATATATTACATTAAGAATACCGAATGAGTACAATTGTTTATCATGGTGTTGCCATCAATTTTGAGTTGTTGTCGAGTTAACTTGTGAACCAACACAATCAACAACATTGCTACTATATATAATTAATGAACATAATAAATTGTACATAATAAAATAAAAACTTATAGAAACAACAAAATGAAACTTTGGTTGATCAGTAAATTTAAATTTTTACTAATCCAATTGGTGTGGGTTCAACTCTCACTATACCTATATTTTTGTAGGCTTTGATTAAAAGAAAATTAAAATACCTCAAATAATATAATTTATTTAAATTGTGGGAGAATATTTTCATAATTTTTTCTAATCGAGATGATGTCGGTTGACTTGTGACACCTGAGTCAATAGCTTAATTAAGAGTAAGTATAGCTATACGACTGATTAAGGTAATAAATTGTGTATATTAAAATAAAAATGTATAGTAAATAATAAGATGAAGCTTCGGTTAAGTGGTAAATACAAGCTTTTATTAATGCAATTGATGTGGGTTCAAATCTCACAATATCTATATTCTTACAAGTTTTGGTTAAAATGAAAAAGACTAAATACCCTTAAATGATATAAACTTATTTTAATTATGGGAGGGTATTTTTGTAATTTTTCTAACAGAGTTGGTGTCAGTTAACTCACGACACTAACTCAACCATGAACTTAATTAAAAATACAGATAATTATTTGATACACAAAATTTTTTTACTTCACAAATAAAATTAAAATATTATCATATGTTCTTAATTGATATTTATGAAAATAAATTAATGGTATACATTAACATGACAACTTTTAGAACTTGTTAACGTAACTTTTTTTAAGAAATATTAAAAATTAATAAATCGAACTGATTCAAACCGGTGAAATTCGGTTTGATTCAATTAGGTTTTTTTTTTTTTTTTTTGAAACAATTAGGTTTCTTTTACAACTTATTAATGTAACATTTTTATCTTTTTCTTGGGCTCGGGAAGGTTTAAAGGATACAAATGGCCCATTTGCTTATGGACTATTTCAGTTGTATTCGGGTTTGAAGCTTAATTTTTTTAGATCAAATAATTATATATTTGAATCGTGTCGGATTTAGTTAAATTCAAGTTCGAATTATTCAAGTTTAGTTTTATTTCAGGTCGAGGTCAATTTAGTTTAGAATCATCCTAAAAGAATTTAAGTTATCGAGCAACGAGTTCTTAAAGTTAAATCGAATTGTTTCAAAACTGGATTCTGATCGATCGGGTCAAATTTTCAAGTTCAGGTCTACCGAGTTTATGTCCCGGAAACCACTGAGAGTGTCTGCTTCCCTTCTACGGTGGGCTAAACAGCACTGCTACCAGCTTAACGACTAAGGTTTTTGCAAACCCAATGTCTTAAAGCCAGCCAATGTTTGGGCCCTCAAAATTAAACCAACATACTCATTTCAAATAATAATAGATAAGACTTCAGCATCAAAATAATAATGTAAAATGATAAATTTAGCTCTATTTCTTTTTACTTATTTTAGTTACTGAATTTTTTTCAAAAAATTAATTATATATATTTTGTTCAATTAAGTCATTGAACATTGTTAAAATTATAATAAATTAAATCTTTAACTGTTAAAATTAATGGTCAACCATTACAGTTAACAATAATATTTTTTCTGCTTGTTCTCACCACGTGACATGTTTGGATTGTGTCAAACGGCAAAAACTAGTATTTTACATTTAAAATCATTAAAATCAAAGCTTATGTATGATATTGCACATTAGATCAAAGTTTATGTATAATTTTGATATTTACCCCATTTTTCATCCAATAAAAAATAATTAGACTAATTTTGATATGTTAAGTCGGGTATGGGAGTTGAATGTTTGAGACCTAGCTCACCCTATATTTTAATAAGTTTAATTTTTTCGTCCAAGTCTTCTCAAATTTCGAATAAACCTTTAAATTTAGATGAATAAATTTAATTCTCGAACAAATTTATTGAAAATTTAAAATTAAAATCATCCGATATAATGAATTTTTACCAAAATAATGAAAAAATAAAGCATTAAAAATTAAATTAAATTAAAAATTAAATTACACCAACAGTCACTCAACTTTAGGGTAGCTGACAAAACAGTCACTCAGGTTTTAATTCAGTCACTGATGTTTCAATTCAGTCACTCAACTTTTAAAAAATAACAAAACAGTCACCACTAACCCTTTTCCATTACAGACGTAACGGAGCTACAGTTTTCTGTTACAAAGTTAACAGAGTTGCCATTTTCCATCCCCTATCACTGCTCTCCCATCCCTCTCCCTCTATTACAAGCCTATTTGGGGCCTCATCATCATTAGCATCACGCAAAACTTTGTAATAAGAAAGCAGTCCATGCCTTTGGCTCTCAAGAAAATGCCAATCTCACTTCATTCACATTTATTTAAATGGAGCTCCTGTGTGAATAAAATGGCAACAACAGAGGTTTTTGTTAACTGTTATGGTTCTTTAAAGTTGCAATTTCGGCTTAAAAATCTGAAACCTAAAGCTTTTTTTTTTCTTGATTAACATTCTGATATTTTGGAAGTTTAATATCCATCAAAAGAAAAACACTCCTACCAATGTCGCAGAATTTTGCAGCTGAGAATAACTCCAGTTTTGCCGGTCTGCTGGTAACAAAGCAACTCCGTTTTTTTTTTTTTTAATTTTGAAATGAACACTACAAAATGAATAATAAGAAGAAAAGATTTGAACAATGTTTATGCTTCTAAAAACTCAGTCATTCTAAGAACCGAATTTCGAACTTGACACAAATCCCTTCCTTTAAGCGTTCTTCCATTGCCACTACAAACCGAAAACGCCATTTTCCCAGCAACTCTCCTCTCCAATATCACATGCGGTGGCACTAATTCCCCTCCCTCCAATTCATCGGCTTCACCGCTGTAATCAAAAACAGTACAACAGTGCAGACAAAAAATAGGCTTGTAACAGAGGGAGAGGGATGGGAGAGCAGTGATAGGGGATGGAAAATGGCAGCTCTGTTAAGTTTGTAACAGAAAACTATAGCTCCGTTACAGATGTAACGGAAAAGGGTTAGTGGTGACTGTTTTGTTATTTTTTGAAAGTTAAGTGACTGAATTGAAACTTGAATAACTGAATTAAAACCTGAGTGACTGGTTTGTCAGTTACCCCAAAGTTGAGTGACTATTAGTGTAATTTGCCTAGTTGTTGGATCGCTTTAAAAAAAAAACTTACTGATGATAAGATTCAACACGCACAAACACAATTATAGAAGCAAGCAAATGGCCCTTCTTTATTTTCTTTTGAGAAAAAAACAAAGAAAAAAAAAGAAAAATTGTAAATTTTGGGGTCCATTTTGAAAATATATGTGGATGGTGGTGTGTGCTCATTGAGCAATTTGGTGTGTGTTGCTTGTAGTATCAGCTCAGCTTGTATTATTATTTTTAAATAAATTTCATTATAGGTTCTGTTTTTTTTTTATATATAATATTTATAATTGCTTATAATCCCTCTCCAATTTATAAATAAGAAGATAATATATTTTAATGGACTCAAACTCACGCCCTTCTGCATCGATAATAATACCTATACTAATCGAATTAAGACTCAATCAACCAATTCAATTTTATAGTTTGATGCATTAAAAACCGGGTAAGTGGAGGGGTAGTGACGGATGATAAAGTACCTAACTAAGCAATCCATTTTCAGAAAATAAAATAAAACTCCACCTTTTAATAAAGAAGAAATTGAAAGGCATATATAATTTGTTTAAAATTAAAATTTTAAAACTCTTGGGTTTTTTTTTTTAAGTTCTACAAACTTTTAACTTTCCATTTTCACAAATAGTTTTTTTTTTCTTATTCATTTTTGTTAATTATGAATTTGATCCTTGTACAGAAATATTAGTTTTGCTATTTATTTTTTTTGGAATTTGATTTTTAAATTTTATGAAAGTAAAAAAAAATTTAATTCAATTGAATAATATGATTAAACCTTGTTATTTAAAAAAATTTAACTTGAAAATTGACTTCATGTGTTTATTAATAACTTAACTAATTTTTCGATTTTAAAAAATATAATAATCAAATTTTGATAAATTAAAATAAAAAAATTAAATTTTCGATTTTCAATTTTCAATTTTTAATTTTCAATTTTCAATTTTCAATTTTCAATTTTCTATTTTCGTAAAACAAAAAGGATGAACTTGAATTCAACTCATATTTAAATAAATTTGATTTTTTTAGTTCAAAACTATTTTTCAGACTTTATATTTTTGCTTAAACCTTTTTATCTCTCATTCAAACTTAAAAAAAAAAAATTAACTCGACCTTTGCATAGGTTTGCAAGTAAAATTTTCGTAATAACAAATAGAGGTGCCCATGAACCGTGTCAAACCTATACAACATATCTAGACAAATTTTTCAAGCCCGGGCCAGACTCAACCTGAGAAATGAGCTTACTTTTTTCTCCAAGCCCAACCCAATTCAAGAAAAATGAACCGGGCCTGACTCGGCTCATCCATATTTGAATTTAAGAAAAATAAACTTGAGCCTGATTTTGCCCAACCATATATTTTTTTACACTAAAAAAATGCTAAAATAAAAGTTTTCTAACACATTAAAAAGTATTTATATTAAAAGACACGGATAAATATAATAAATATTTTATTTTATTAAATATAGTTTTAAAATTTTTATATTTTGGGTTAGATTATTTAGTTGGATAATTTTTTTTTAAGTTTTAAATAAGGAGTTTAATTGTTATTGGGTTAATAGTTTATATAAATATAAATATATATAATAATTATTTAACATATATAATATTTTTATAACATAATATATTCGGCTAGGTCGGGCTCAGGTACAAAATTATTAGCCAAAGCCCAATTCATATAAAAAATGGACCTTAAATTTTATCAAGACCATTTTTATTTATTTTATTTTATCGAAATCCTCTCATTTTTCGAGTAGACCTTAAGACCTGGACGAATAATTCAATTGTAATAACAAACCAAATCATTATTATTTTATTATGAAATTAGTCAACTTTAACAGTACTTAAAATTTGTAAGCAAGCAACAGACATAAATTAGCATCTATGATGCTTATCTAAGTGGTTATCGGTTTATTATATTTAAATAATCAATTTTAATTTATATTTTAAATAAGTTATTAGGTTTTTTTTTGGGAAATAAAATTTTTAAATAAGTAATTAAATCAAATGTTATTGTTCTAGAACCTTCCAAAATTAATCATAGTATTTATATTAAATTTTCTAACATAATTTAATATAATTCTCATATATAATAGGTATTAACTTAATATAATATCTAACTTTTTTTTTCTTCGATGAAAATTAGTATCAATAGTATGTGTCCTTTAAGTTCAAAAGAGACGAGATTCTAAATCTGGTTGATAAATCACGACTGTGTGATCTGAGCATGATTATTGGTCTAGTAATGTTCTTGCTGGCTCACCTAGACTTAGAGGATCGTTCTTTGCTTGTTTTGTACGATTGGGAATGTTACGTAATTGTCTAATAGACTTTTCTTATTGTCACAGGGTTAGAATTTTTGAGTCTAATAAAAAAATTTAAAAATTTAAAGGGTTTAATAAATTTTTTTAACAATTTTAAGGTTTAATAATAAATTTTTTAAAAAATTGAGAATTTTAAATAAATATTTTTAAAAATCTTGAAACGATTAATGATAATTTAAAAAAACTTCAAAGAGTTTAATTAAAAATTTCAAAAAAATTAAATGCTCTAATTAAAAAATTTTATTGTTCGTATTTGAATCCAGTTATGCAAAAATCATGTGTGGATTCTCTGTAAATCATTTTAGCTTAAATATAAAAATGTAGGTTTATTATAATTATTTGTATTTATAATTGTAAAAATAACTTGTATTAAAAAATTATACTTAATCCAATTAAATAATAATAGTTAGTCTACCACTTTTTTAAATTTAAATTTATTTATTTTTTGTTCATTTTTGTTGTTCTTATCATTATGTACGGCTAAATCCCACTATTTGGATCATACTTCACTGTGATGATTTTTTCTATGTATTTTTTTCGTTATTTCAAATGTTATAAACGCAAATACCAAATAAGGTGACCAAACGGTCCAATGTGTTTTTAGCAAAAAGCCGGACCCTTTTTTTAATAATTAATGATAGTGGATTTAATTTTAGCTCGATTGACATGAGTATTATTGTCATACATAAGGACTTGAATTTGAGTATACTGAAACGCATTATTTTCCTTTTTATGAGTTAAAAAAACTATAAGTAATTCTAGCCATTTTGTAAAAAAAAAAATCAAAATCTATAATGAAATTATTTAAAAAAATAATAAAATAATATATTTTTAAAACTTTAAATATTAATATTCTTATTTTATCTTAATAAATGAAAAATATTTTAGTTGACCAACTGATAAAAGTGATTATTATTTAAAAAATTATAATATATATTTAAATAAATCAAAATATATTAAATAAAATCAAGATGATCATACAATTTGAGATTTGAAATTGAAATTGTTATATAAATTAATTTAATGTTACATTACCCATTTAAAATATTTGAAAAGTATATTTACTATTTTTTAAATTACGTTTTAGTTTTTAATAGTAAATAAAAAAATAATATTTCAATAATGGCGGAGCCGGAGCTAGGTGTCATGGCTTTTTTAAAATGATAAAATTTCAATTTAAGCCCTATATAATTTATAAAAATTTAAATTAGTAATAGTAAAATTAAATTTTGGCCTAAAATTATAAAAATTTTGATTTAATCATTTAAAAATTATAAAGATATAAGCTATTAAAATGATGAAATTATATTTTTACTATAGTAAAAATATATAATTTAATTTCTGTCTCCTCCAAAATTTTTTTTTGACTCCACCGTTGATAATCACAATAATGAATAAATTATAGATAAAATGGTAAAACATATGTGTTCAAATAATCAATAAATTAATATATTTTTATTTTCTTATTAATAATAAATTTAAAATCAGGTATTCTGAAAAAGTATTTACAAACCCAAGTATTTAAATATTTTAAAATTTAGGGATTTTTTATAAGAAATAATATTTGTTAGAATTAATTAAAAATTTAGGTAGTGTTTTAGTCCACGATGCAACACACATTGCATGCGTGAAACATTTTACACGTAATTTCGCCACTAAATCAAAGAACCAACAAACTTTCAACCACGTGACTTCCACTCGCGTCTTAAACCGTCCGTGTAGAATCCGAAGCCCTAACATCCGTTGGATTATGCACGCTCGACTTCTATCGCTTGCTGATAAAACCCTCCTAATAAAAGAAAGGGGCGGGAATTGTTATGCAAAAATCCACTGAAAAGAGGCCGAGATTAACGCTACAAAGCAATCTAATTTCGTAAATAATCTCAAAATTAGTGGCAATTTTGGGAGAATAATAAATACATTAAAAATAATTCTACAAAAGATGAAAATTGAATAATGATTGCAGTTTCAAGGGATGGTCCATTAGTACGTTTGTTATAGTTTTTCGAACTTATCTTAGCGCCAAAAGCCGCCTGTCACCTATCTTCGCTCACAGACCAATCACCATTCACTATTACCCTTTATTAACAACAAAATTAACGGGAATTGACTTTCTTGGAGTTCGCATTATAGGAAGGTACCAATTATACGAAGGGACCAATCCTTACAATTCTAAATTGGTTAAAATTTCTAATTGGGACTCCGAAATATCAATATTATATCAATTATGTCATTTTATTAGTTTATGCGTTAGTTTTGATCTAACATTAAACATTTTCAAAATATAAGAAATAAATTGTAAATATGTATATACTTATTATATGAACAATTTTAAATCCGACATGTTTAAAAAAGTATCATTAAAATTTATGAAAGCTACTCTTTAGTAAGTACACATTTATTACGAAATTTGATAATAAATACTAGAGTTGCGATCAATACTAGCGAAACTAATAAAATGATTTGATTAATACGATATCAATACTTAATGATTTAATTAGAATATTTCAAAGTTTAAAGGCTAATTTAGAATTCGGGTCATGCTTGAGGACATATGGGGCAATTAACCATAAAAAATATTACATAGGAAAAAGAAAAATTTCAACACTTGATTAATTATATATATTAAAAAAATGTGTTGATAACATATTACTTTTTTCTTTTTTAAAAACAAATGTTAGTAAGGTAAATAGATAAATAAGTAATTGATGTTCTTATATTTAAAATAAATTATCTATAATTTTATTAAAAAAATAATAATAAAATAATTATATTTTAACTTTTATCTAGAACTATTCAAAACAATACAAAATTTCAAATAATTTTATAATATAAGCTCAACGCACAAAATTCCGCACTAATATTTTTCTTAATTTTTTAAATTTATCTTATGTTAATATTAAAAAAATATTATATTTTTACTTAGTATAAAAAAATTAAACAAACGAAAACTTACGTTAGATAATGCAAATAAATTTAGTAGGGTGAATTATATTTGTATGCATATTTTTTTTAAATAAATAATTAAGAAAATAAAAAATAATAAAGAAAAAAGTAGAAAAGAGACATATGTCAAAAGCAAATCCAATGAACATGAAACAATCGAAAAAAAAAATGAAAAAAGAAAAAGAAATCTTTGTGGAAAAAATAATGGATTCGGTCCAAACAAGGCCACCACAGAATAGTCAAGCTCTTCAAAAAAGACTCTTTTATATTTTTGGGTATAAATAATTTGAAAATTTGTAATAAAAAAAAAGGGGATAAGCCATTAAAATCAATTTTAGCATTAGTTTCGCCCTTCAACAAAGCCTTAACCAACTCTTTACCTTTTTCCCATCAGTTTCCTACTTTCATTCTTCTTCTTCTTCATCATATTCTTCATCTTTATCAGGTAATTATTTCCTAAATTTATATTATATGTATATGTAAAATTTAATTGTTTACCTTTTTTTTTTCTTGTTGTTTTAAAATTTATGGGTTTAATCCTATATATGATTTTGGGAATTTAATTATAATAATAGAAAAATGGAGCTTTGCATGGAAGCCAAAGCGTTGAAATCAAGTGTAAGAGCAGAATTCACGAAGAATAGCCATAACCAGAACCAGCATGTTGTTTTTGATGATTTTTTTAGCTTAAACGGTGGCGTTTCGAGTGAAGAATTTTCAGTTGATTGTTTTTTTGATTTTACTAATGGAGAATTTGAAGAAGAAAATGAAGAGAAAAATTCTGCGCTTATTTTCTCGCAAGAAGAAAGAGTAACAGATGATGATAGTAACTCGAATTCAAGCTGTTTTTCTTTTGATTCCGGTCTTACTAATGAACTATCCGTAACGGTAATTTTCATTTCTGGATTTTTTCTAATTTTCAGAATTTTTTTCATGCATTCTTTTACCGGTTTTTTTTAATCATTTGCAGCCTTTTTTTTATTTTATTATTTTTTCATGCATTTTTACTCCTTTTTTTTTAAATTTTCATGCATTCTTTTACCGGCGATTTTCATTTTAATTTTTTTTTCATCTTTTGATGTTTTGCATGCATTTTTTGAAATTTTGAAAATTTCCTGCATTCTTTTACTGGTGATTTTAATTTTTTTTCATTTTAAAATATTTTCCATGCAATTCTTTTATTTTTATTTTCGATTTTTTTATTAATTTTTTAGATTTTTTTTTTGAAATTTCGTGTTTTTCTTGGTTTTTTTTTTTTTAATTTGTTGATTTTTTTTTGGTGTTTAGGATGATGAAATTGCAGGGCTTGAATGGGTATCACAATTTGTGGACGATTCTTTTCCCGTGCTACCATTTTCATGTCCAGTTTTCAAGCAACAAACCGAGAACCAACCACAAGCCTGGTTTGAACCAGAATCAGCACCAGTTTTTGTGAAAACTCCATGTTTTTCATCACCAATTCCATCAAAATCGAGAAGCAAAAGGGCTAAAACAACCGGCAGAACATGGCCGGTCGGGTCAATCCCTCGTTTTGAGTCGTCAACTTCGTCGACAACAACGGCTTCGTCATCAAGCACTTCTTCTGGATTTTCAATTTCTTCGACACCAACTCAAAAACCCAATTTGGGTGACATCACTGAACCGCGGACAAAGAAACAACGGAGAAAATCGGTCGTTCAATCCAATGGAAACGCTTTCCAACGAAGATGTAGTCATTGCCAAGTTCAAAAGACTCCGCAATGGAGAACCGGTCCACTCGGTGCCAAAACCTTATGTAATGCTTGCGGGGTTCGTTACAAGTCCGGTCGGCTCTATCCCGAGTACAGACCTGCTTGTAGCCCCACTTTTTCCGGTGACATGCACTCCAATAGTCATAGGAAAGTTTTGGAAATGAGGAAAAAGAAAGAGTTAGCAGGGAAAGAACCGGATGAGTTGACCTCGGTTGTTCCAAGCTTTTGAGTTTAACAGAACCCGGTTTAGTTTTAACTCTTATTAGGGTTAGCTTTTTATTAGGGTTGATAGTGTTTAGTTTCTAGGATTCAAGGGTCTAATTACGGAAATTAGGTAGGCTATCATTTCAATTTTTTTTTTCCTTTTAGACTTTTTTTGGTCATTTTATTAGAAGCAGATTTTTAACGAGGGCGAAATTTACAAGTTGAATTTTATTATTTCTACTACTATTATTATTAATTTATTATTAATTTAAAAAAATTCAAACTTTGAAATGGTTACTTTCATGTTGTTTTTGACACGTTCAAAATAGTTCAGCCGGCCATAAGGGTTTGGACTGATATATTTAACGGTCAAATTGCAACCTTGGTCCTTTTACTTAAATTTTATCTTTACTTTTTAATTTGATAGAAGTTAATCTTTATTTCTATAATGTTATCAGTTAGTTAACGCACATATTAGTTCATCCTAAAAATACTTCAATAGATTGTATTTTTTATAGAATTAAAAAAATCAGAAAACATCAAATCTAAAATTAGAGATTAAAACCAAAATCATAATTTGACTAATAGTTGTTGAAGGATTAATTCAAAATTAACATCAACAGAAGGCAATAATGTTTCAACCGGACTGATCGAACCGACTTAGTTTGAGTAGTCTAAAAAATAGTTTAGAACTAATTAAATTAAGAATTAATATAAACCCATTCAACTAAGATTTTTTTTAATAAAAAAATTTATTTTTCTAAATTTTAAATAATTTTATTTATCAAAATGATCGGACCAATCAAATCGACTAGATCACAGGTACAATTTCAAAAACATTGACCAAAGGCTTAAATATATATAATTTTTTTACCCTTCATAGATGTAATTCAGTTGATAAATTATATTTTTATACTTGAATAAATGTCAAAATTGAAATGCAGCATAGATTTTTATTTTTAGAGACTAGGAAATAAAGAACAAGTTGTTGAAATATCTGGATCAAAATGGTTAAAAATGTATTAATGGGTGCCGAGTCAGTGGTGTAAATGCCTTGAGACCCCAATGTCCCCCATGAAAATTGACAAAAAAAAAAAAAGAAGAAGAGAGACAAATAGGTCAATGACTCAAATGAGCCCTCTCAATACCATTTTAGTGGACCACAGTGATTTTCATTAAAAAAAATGATACACTTGGTATTGGTAATGGTAGGGCGATATTGGCATAGCCGCCTTTTGATAGTGATTGAAATTTAAAAATTTTTTTTGTTTTTGTTTTGCCATTTGTTTAGATTGTAATGCTTGGTTTATGTTATAAGGATGGGATTAAATTAGTTTATCTTTAATTTTTATACTATATAAAAAATCATGGTTAAGAATTTTATGTTGTGATATATTGAGTGTTTAGTTTCTTTAAGGATAGTGTAAATTCAAATCACAATTGTACCAAAAAAAATTAAAGTTAAATTTTAATAAAATCAAAATTATTTGAACTCAATCGATTGGTTGGACCGAGATCGATTGGAACATTAATTCAAAAAAAGCTTTGAACTAGTACAGATATGTTGAAGAGAGCAAAAAATAGAACCGAATTTTTAATATATATATTTTTATTTTTTATAAACTGAACAAACCGATTGGACCAACCAACCGATAGCCTAATTATGGACCACCAATCCGAATTGAAAATCCTTGAATAGAGTTTAAGGATTACAATTTAATAGAATTAATAAATCTTTTAAACTGCGAACAAAAAATTTGAAAATTCAATGCTATTTTTTAGATAATAAATGTTAACTTATTACAATTTGACTTTATTTGATTCATTTTAATATTACAAGAATTTAATTGATTCATTTAATAATAGGAAAAACTAAAAAAAGCTTGATAGATACTTTCACTTTTTTTCACTTGTTCTGTTTATTTATAGTTATACTTTAATTTGACATAAATTTTACACAGTTTGATTGTTCTATTTTTATGATAGCATCTTACTTCGGATGCAAGCGGTAAGGTGTGTGGGCATTCGACAGAAACCATTAATCAGGTACTGAGACTCTGCTTCCCAGTGTAGTGATCAAACCGAATAAACAAGAAGAATTTTTTAACATCAGTTTGGAGGAGTGGTTTGGGATTAATCTATCGAATCCAAAGTATTTTGTTTGTAATCCTAATGATTGGCCGACTCTGTTTGGTGCTATTTGTCGGCACTTATGGATTAGAAGGAACAATTCGGTGTTTAATGCAGATTTCATTGTGGGAATTAGTATCTTGGAGAAAAGTAACAGAATGAGGGATGAGCATTTTCATCTCAATAAGGATTTGGCAAGCTCGATCGGGCAAAGACAAACCAAAGCTTGTAAATTGATTAGGTGGAATCCAACGGAGGATGAATGGCATAAGGTGAAGACTGATGGTGCTGTGTGCACAGTGTCTGGGAATGCTTCAACCGGGGGAGTAATCCGGGACAATCATGGCAAGTGGACTTCTGGTTTCTCTAAATATATTAGTTGTCGCTCTGCTCTTAATGCTGAGCTTTGGGTTTGGGGAATGTAGGTAGGTCTCCAATTAGCTTGGAGTCTAGGCCTTCAACAAGTTGTGTTAAAGATGGATAGTATGCCAGCTATCCATTTGATTCAAGCGGAGACAATGGAGGTCCACCACTTCAGTTGTGTTATGAGCAATTAAAGATCTCATTCAACACTCCTGGAGGGTAATCGAGTTGCTGATGGTATGGCAGCAATGACATTTTCAAGGCATCGGGACAGGTGTGCTTATTTGCAACCTCTAGATGAAATCCTTCAAAGGCTACATGATAATTGATCTAGAATAACTTTGCCTCGACAAGGCACCAAAAAAAAATTTTCTCACACAAAAATATCTAGTAAATCATGATTGGTTGATAAAAAAGTGCTTTTAAGAAAATAATTCAGGTTGGTCTTCAACTAGAATAATTAAAAACTAATGATACTATAAAAGTGGAGGACCAAATTAATGTCTAAGACTAAATATCAAATTTAAGCATAATAGAGGGACTAAAATCAAATTTGACCAAACCTAATTGCAAAGGGTTTGTGATGCAAGCTTGTAAAATGAAATTGCAAAATAGGCAGCTTCCCTGGCAGCTGATATCATCCAAATATGAATTATTAGAACCCTTTGAAATGAATTAATAAAAGTTCAATTATGAATTTCATCCACCAACTTTACGAAAATCAGGAAGTTAGTTTAATTAACAATGTTAAATTTTACTATTTAATTGTTATTCTGAAAATTAGTAGTTCAACAATTTATGTACACGAAATTAGTAAAAGTCAGCATTCTACAATTTATACGCAATAAATTAGCAAAAATCAGCAATTCATCATTTACCAATAAATGGACTAACTTATCAATTTTTGTAAAGCACAAGGTTCCAATTCTAGCAAATTAGAGAGAGTAACTTCTCAATTTTGTTAAAATTGAGGGATGAACTTCACAATTAGACCATCAACAAATATAATTTTACATCAATGATTGAAGACAGAAAAGTCAACTCCCATACAAAAATGGAACTATTTTTCCACAGTTTGCACTGTCTAATGCCCAGCTTTGTTGACAATCAAATGAATTATTATGCCAAATTTTGTAGATTTCTACACCTTTTATAATTTTACTTAAAAGAGAGGCATGGCATAATTGTTTGGCATCTAAACAGGGCATATAAGGACCTTGACCCCCTAAAATGATAAAATTATCATTTAGTCCCTTCATTTTTTCTGATACAATATCTAGAACTATCCATAATTCCTCCCTGACCCTTAGGAGGATAAACATGCTCGAACCCACACCCTCTCGAACTGGCAACAATGCAGATGCCAATTGAGCTAAAACTCAGTTAGCAGTCTCTTCAAATTTTATATAATGGTAATATTGCACTTTGCCCCCAATTTTATAATTCATTTCTAACCCCTAAAGCAATATCAAATCAACTAGTTCAAAGAAAGAGGACCAATTGCTTGATCCATTTTAACCTTAGTTATATGTTTTTAATATTAACCCTACTATTCATACAATATCTAGGGAAGTTTGGCAAGACTATTTGAGTCGGACAAAAAGGGGGACAAATGTAGGTTAAAAAAATGGTATGGGAAATATAATTATTAATTAAACAGTAGACAATTTGTTTATAGAAAATTTAATGACCACTTTCCAAATACAATTAAGCTATAAAATTTAACTATTAATTGTGCAAATTCATTTTTATGTCTAAAGGTAATAGAAGATTTCTTGAAGTTATCTTATGCTAATCATAAGATGTGTCTTTCAAATAAATAGAGATAAGTTTTTGTTTAATAAAATATTATCAGTGATAATTATATATACAAATTTTTAAATTTTAAATCATTATTTTCTAAGTAATTTAGATGAGGATAATTTAATAAGTAAATTTATCTCAAGGCTAATACATAATTAAAAAGATAATGTTTAAAATATTTATCATCTACTTATTAGAATTTAATTTGATAATAATTAAAGATAAGTTTAAGATAAACTAAATCTTCAGTGTTCAGTAATTAGAAAGTCTTTTGATGATTAATAATTAATGATATATTTTAGTTTGAAATTATCCTATATGCCTAAGAGTTAAAAATAATTTAAATGAAAATATATTTTCTAACAAAATTCAAAATAAATGTTTTTTTCCCTATGTGGTATTTAAGGAATGAATGAAGAAGTTGTAGAAGCCTACCATTTATAGACTTAATTGCTATCAAACAATCAAAGAAACCTTATATGAACTGTATAATCAAGCATTTGCAGTCATCAAGATCATCATCATAAAACTCAAGCAAACCACGTATAAAGATCACAAATCGAAAAATGAAAACATTTCAAACTTTATTTTTTCCCCTTTGTCAATGTATATCAACTAGCCAGAAAGGCAATTACGAGCCCTATATTCAAGAAAAGCCAAATTCTATACCATTGCCCGAGCTTAGTTGTATCGAAGGGTGAAAACAGGCCTTTTACATGGTCTAATAAGAACTAGGTCAAGTTACAACTATCTCCCTAGCCTTTCCTAGGATAGCATTAAAATTTAGAACATACCAAGTAAACAAGGTTGTACAGTAATAAACAGTGCTTAATCCTAAAAGAAGCACTAATAATTGTTCCGGACAACTTGGAATTGTCTTCCCTGGCCAACTTAGACAACCGTGCTATGAAAAACGTAATTCTCACCCATTTTTCCCCGAGTATTAAAGTTGCCCGAAAAAAAGAATGAAATTTGAGGTTTATGAAGGGAAAGTTGGCATTACCCGAAACAGATGTAATGCTACATCAAGATGCGGAGTACAGCTAGGCCGACAGCAGATATGGAGACAAGGGTACCTATGCAGTACTTAATCACGTCATATTTTGCTGCTTCCAACTGTGCTCTCAAGGCATGAATTTCCTGCAGACAATTCAATATTGGGTTAATATCTGTATGTCAGCGAAACAGAGTCAAATGAAAATAAACAAGCAAGCTCACTCTATCTAGCTTGTTTGTCAGGTTCGTAGTTTCTGCATTTTGATTGGCTAGTTCATCACGTATGCGCCTAAAATCAGTTCAGAGTTAGGAAAATAAATGCACGAGCGCTGAAGTAACAGAAGAAAGCAAGTAATGCAATGAAGAGAAGAAATTTAAGTCGACCTACCCTCTTTCAAGATTTAAATCCAGGCGCTGCCCGGCAGTGACCTTGTCAATTTCATACCTGTTTGAGAGACCAATTGTATAAAATCAAGCCAGTAAAATTTTAAAGAAGTCAAAAATACATTGCCTTATGCTCCACAAAACATGCCTTAGTTCACTTCGCATTTTTTCTATGTCACCTCGAAGTTTTTCAGTTTCACGTTGCAACATAGAAAAATGATAATCCTGCATTAAAATGAAACACTTGTAAGAAACCACACAAAGACTATAAGTATTTGCATAACCATCTGTTGGTCCACTCACAATGATAATTTACAATGGATGCATTAGAACTAAAAAGAACATTAGAATAACTTATATGAGAATCACTATAACATCTAATCATGAGAAAAAACTTCCTACCAAGGGTCAAATTTTAAAAGTTGATCCAAACAAGCTCAATAAGAAGAATTCTCTTTCAATTTCAACAGGATCTGATAAAACTGCCAAAAAACTCTGTACTCCATCTTAAACTCTGTACTTGATATGTTGTCAACCACCATTGAAGCATCTTCACCTGAACTTTAAAGTATTCATCCAATTTCTACCCCATCCTACAGTGTTCTCTAACCTACACTCTCCTTTGATATGAGATTATTCATCTCAACTTTCTCCTTAACCTCCTTCCTTCTCTAAACCCGAGCTATCATCAATAGAAGGGCAAAAGGAGAAAGTAATGGAGCAAAAAAGCACTTAAAAAATTCCAAATAGAAGTATAGAACCACACTTACCCTAAAGTGACCCAACATTAGAAATAGCAATATTCTATGTTCAATTATTCAGTTTTGTTTAAATGCTTCTGTCCAACACACATTCAGACATTAAATATGAAAAAAACTAAGAATAAAATTTAATATACTCATGCTAGACCTTATCTAAGAAGCAACACTAAAGTTGACACGCAAGGAAAAAAAACTTCAGTGCCATGATATCATTGATTCAAATAGAATTGAATCCCAAATACTAGACTCAGTAAGCGATTGATCGAAAGTGTTTGCTTTGAACCAAATGGTAGTTATCTAAATAATGCAAACATAATAACAAGTCCAGCTTTGCCGATTCAGATAGGAGTACCTGAGAACTTTTTACTTCAGATTTAAACTTTGACAAATTGGCTTCTTGGAGCATCTCAGTCTACAAAGTAAAACAAGAAGAAAATATCAACTAGCTGATGAAGATCATACTTAATAGAGAAAACATTAAACAGTACTGAGTAGCGAAAACAAAAAACCAAAAGGAAAATCATAAATATATCCTCTTACCTTCTGCATTTCTGCTTTAGAAACAAAAGAATGAGAAACATTCTCCAAGCTGTCGTTTAACACTTCGGTGATTGCTGCTGTTATTGCCTCTGCTTGTTTTGATGGCACGCCTTGCGCTTCCAAACTTCGAACCTATCAAATGTTCAAATAACTCATAAACTTGAACAAAAGAGACGAAACAAATTAAGTAAATTCCATTTCTATTTTATTTTCAAAAACTAAACTCCATGTCGGACAGTAAGAAAACCAGATTTCATTCAAGTGTAATACTTAAAAGCAGTAATCACTATACAAACTCCAATTATCCTCCTAATTACAAGAAAATATTCAAACCAGATTTCTCTCAGTTTTTTTCCCGGCAACCAAACAGGAAACTCTTAAGAAAAATAAAAAGGATTACCAGAGCCAATGTATCGACGAGAAATGCACGCTTTCCGTTGGATTTAACAAGTTGAGAAATCTGCCGGGATCCAAATTTGTTAACGAGGGAACTTGAATACGCATCAAACCCTAATTGAAACACGCGTTTATACGCGCTCATAATTTTTTTTTTTTTCGAATCTGAGATTGATGGACCAAAAGAATGAAAATTTTAAAATTTTCGGATTGATTGCAAAGGAAAACGAAGAAAAAACTCGATCAATTTGTGTCGGAAAAGAGAGCCTACGAAGGAAAGATTATAAAATTAAAGAGAAAAGAAAAAGAGCCGCGAGGAGAACGAGGGAGAATTTTATAGGGTCGCCAGAGTTGAAGGCGCCATAACAAATTGTTTGTGGTAAGAATGTTTGAACCGGATTGTACTACCGAGTTGAATCGGCTGGATCAGAAAATAATTAGAGTAATAAATTGGTATAAACTGATTTGAAGGGTTAATTATTTTTTAATATTTTTATTTTATTAAATTGATCAGATCAGTAAATTGGTGGTCTGATAAGTTTGACCATTGATTCGATTCTAAAAACATTAGTTTACTGAGATTCTAACACAAATTTAAAAATTGAATTCAATCTATTAAAATTGTCCCGAAGTCAATACTAACTTATTGAGGATGCATCAACTTTTGATGGACAACACTTCAAAAACTTTGACCAAAGAAATTATTCTCCCTTTAAAATATAAATGAAATTTAATCTAATTTGATCATTAAAAAAATCAATCAAACTCATCTAACTTAAATCTTAATTGATAAAATGTCAATTTCAATATAAATTTAAAATTAATTAAAAACTCGAAATCATTTGAATTCATACTCATGTCTCGAGTATTCAAACTTAAAATTTAATACAAATTGAAAATGACGAGAAAAATTAAAAAATCCGAAATAACTCGATTTTATATCTCCCAAATTCAACCATTTGTGACCAATTGATACGTCCATAGCATAATTGTGTTGAAAGTAATTTTTATAAAATGGATTTGGATATTTTATATCCGACAATGGTTCCTCAAATTCACTATATGGACAAAAAATATTTTACTTTAATGTAAAATTATTTAATTATGAAATCTTCAACTTAAAAGAAAAATAAAATTCAACAATATTGTCAAGACTTGAGTACTAGAAACAAAAATCCCAGTTTTTTTTTTTTTTTTTTTGGAATTTCTACCTTTTTAAAAGAAGCTAGAATCCATTTTCTTCAATTAAAAAATAAAAAGAAATTGTAGGATTTTCTTTTCAAGAACTTCTTTTTTCACTAAGCAAAGTATTATTTACTAGAACAAAAGTACCGATTAAGTCCTTCTATTATAAAGATTGTATCAAATTAGTCCGGTGACTATTGGATAGATTCATTTTCTTTTTTCTCCGTAATCAATCTTCTCGTAATCCCTATTATATTAAAAATTAAAACAAAGTAAAATGTAACAAATTAACATTTACATTTTTAAAAATTGCATTTTTTTATTTACAATTTAACTCAAAATAAATAATTTTATTTGTAAAATTAAAAAAAAACTTTTAAAATATTAATTTTGTTTAACAGTAAATGGTATTATTTAAATAATAAATATTAACTCTATTGAAATTTAACATTATTCGATTCTTTTAATCCATACAAAGATTAAATTAATTCATTTAATGTGAAAAATTTAATTTGATCCAATTCCTAGAATAAACATGTTAAAAACATTCATATTACAAATAATCTGAAAAATGACTTCTTCTTCTTTTTTTACAATAAATAGTAACTCCATTAAAAATTAACCTTAATCAATTATTTTTAATAGTACGTTGATTAAGTTAATCTAATCCTTATAAATAGGTGGGCTAAAATCAAAAGGCTAAAATAGCAATGAACATATATGCTATCCATCAATAGTAAAGCATCAAAATTCATAGCAATTTAGCAACTATAATAATCAAAGGATGAGCATGAGCTTTTCTAAATAAACAAGCTTCCATCAATGGCAGGCAGCTACTTCATGTACTCAAAACAAAAATGTATTCATTTATCATTACAGCAGTCAATGGCATCATCATCTTCTAGCCTTGAACAAAAGGGTTCAATAATTTAATCCATAGCAAAGACCAAAAAGAACTAAAACAATAGAATTTCTTCTCAGTATACATATAATCATAATACTACTAATAGGAAATCTTACTTTGGTCGCCTATACAGAATGTCGTCAAGAGTTTCTTTGATGCGGTTTCCGATTTTATTCATATTCTTGACAACACCCGATGCAACAAGGCCTGCATTCCTTTTGAATCTGTATTTTTGGTAAGCGGCAATTTAGAGTTCTTCCTTTTTTCAAAATATATATTAGGAAAGAACAGGAAATGCATCTAAGAGATCCCAAATTTCGAGTAATGCTTGCCTGTTATAGAACTCATCTCCTGTCGATGGTGTCGACCTTTGGGTTCGAGGTTGAGGAAGCACATGACTATCTGCATGTGAGGAAATATAAGAAACACTATTGATAGAAAAGAAAACATATGAATGAGATTTCCCTGTCTCTTCTCTCTATTCATCTGCATTCTTCAATTCGAAAAAAATACAAACTCGATTTGGTAACTATCGAGCCGAGCTCAAGATCGAGCTGAATTCAAGCTTAATAATACTAGACATGAACAGCTCACGAGCATTATCAAGCTTTATATTATTAAATTACGTTATTGCTCTTAATATATATTATTAACCCTAAACTTAATTATTGAGTCAAGCTCGAGTTCATGCTTGGGTACAAAAATTGGTAAATGAGATTAATCAAGCTCGAATAGCTCAATTACATCTCGAGTCAAGCTCGAGCTTAAAAATCGATGTTCGATCGAGCTCAAGCTGAGTATCGAGTTTTGAATTTCAAGTCGAGCTCAAGCTCCAGCTTCACAGTATTCGGGCTTGGCTCAGCTCGATAACACCCCTAAATTAGACCACCAATTCCCAGTTTGACTGCCAGTCTTACCAGTCCAGAAATTGAAAAAAGAAAAATTCAGAAAAATAAGTAAAATTAGAAAAAAGAAAAGAAAAAAACACAAATAAATAGCAATAATGACAAACTTAATTATACATTCCAAATTCAAATTTAAACCCAAATTTAATTAGTTAATTTTTAAAGATTTGGGCTCAGGTGGACCAGTTGGTTTAGGGTTTAGAATGGTTTTTTTTTTCCGGTTTGGTCCATGAAATTTGGGCTAAAAACATAAACAAACAGGTTCTAATGGCTTTTTCCCGGTTCCAAGTGATTCACTCTAAAACCAGTCCCAGCCCTCTATCCGGACCGGTATACCAACCATTTACCAGTTCGACTGGCCGGTCCTATTTAAACAACATTGGTTTTTCCCCATTAAAATTCCAATATATCCCCCCTCCCTCCTTTTTCTTTTTGGCTCTTCTGCATTATCTCTATTCTCTTCCTCGTTCTCTTCTCTTCGAAAGACCTTCCCTAAGGAATCACCAAATCCAAACAACAAATTGCTCCTAGGAGTATTTGGGGTTACTTATTTTGACTCCATCTTCGCTTCTACTTTTTAATGAAATAGCTCTCATGCATATGGTTTGGTCCTTGCTTAAACACAAATCTTTTGAACTCAAAGTAATGATCCAGAATTCTAACTGATAATTAACTCCGGCCTGCAACTATATCATATTTGTGAATAGCATGCAACAAGAGATAGACACCCGGAAATATTCTTTATGAGTTCCATCAAGAACTAGTGCAAAGAGCTCAGGACTTTACATTATCGATGTAACACCATTCTCAGACTCACGACTGTTTCCTCACACATGCACAAGAAAAGACGAATTTGAAATGGAGTGACTTCAGTTCAAATACCTTTGTTTTTATGGATATTGGCAGGAATGTGATCGTTTGAAGCAGCTGTTCTGTCCAACAATACCTGAAGCAACAGGTAAATGGAGTAGTTTAGTATTCAACAGAAGACATACACCGGATGGAATATATTTTAGAACTGTTGGACTGCTCGAGGTTCATTCCAGTCCTTTAAAATCCTAAATTATCTTTGTCGGTGGGCCAACAGATGATTGAGTTACCCACCACATATTATCACCAATCTCCAAACCACAAGAGATGAAGGCAAACTAACCACATAAGAAATTTGCAAAGACATAAATAGAGAATCTATTTCCTTCAATTCAAATACTTAAAGCCTTCGAGCACAAAGCATTCATGTAGAGCATCATAAAAACCAATAAACAATAGACTAAATTTCCAGGAGAAAATTAAAAAAAGAGATAATTGTACCAACTACCAAACATTCCAAGACTATTTCCTAGAATCCATAAAGTATCAATACTATATCAATCAAGTCCTTCCATCAACTTAAACACCAGTCTAGGCGTTAAAAATCAATTTAGATTCGCCGTGGAGCATTTATAAAACATGTGATCAAATTGTACATAAGTGTGTACCTACTGTATGAACAGTTTGAATCTAACATGCTAAAAAAACAGACTGTCAGAGTGTTATCTAACACGTTAGATCTCAGTAGTTCACAGGTACACACATGTTTGCAATTTGAACTCTGTGTACCTATGTTTGCAATTTCACCTATGTGCTTAAAATATACTCCGCGACTAGTGGAGCTTAACTCAAAATTCAGAGCTTGATACTTGGCTTGAGATCAACTTGAACCTAAGCTCATTACTCGAGCTCGAGCTTGTTCATAATTAAGATCTTTCTATACATTAAGTGTAAAATTATAATTTTATAATATAAAAAAGATATTAAAATGAAACCATTACAGTGCTTGAATTCGGCTCAATCAATAGCTCGAGCTTGAGTTCAAGCTTGGCTCGATAATTACCGAATAAAATTCAAGTTTGTTTCAAGTCAAACCCGAATAACTTGTGAGCACCAGTTTCTCATTTACACCCCTATCAACTACAGGTTTGAGCTGGCACTTAGAACTCGATCATCCAAGCCATAGCTTGATGATGTCAAGTGCAATTAACCCTTAATAATCCCCACACAATTCAAATACAACACAAAATACTAACTTTTTGCCAAAACCGACAATCCCCAAACCATGCAATAGGAAGATAGAAAAATGGAAGTGCAAAAGGAAATACCTCGAGACCTACACAAAATGGTAGTTCAACTGGTTTATCAGATTGATTATCAGCTGAAGAATCTTTATTATCTAAGTAAACCGAGTAACCAACACAAGCATACTTGAAATCAGTGAGTGTACGGCCTTCCTTTGAAGCTTCCAATTCAGATTCCCCAATTATGTACCTAGGTACTAATCATAAGTTTAATTCAGTTCATACCCATAAAAAAAGCATATAAAATGAAAAAGAGAGAGAAAGAGACCTTGTTGGAGAGTTCTAGGGATGCCAACGCAAGTAGGGTTTTGGGATTTAGATTTAAGAGCCGAAGAGTAATAAAGGCAACCCTTGCATGATTTCCCTTTGGATCCTCGGATTTGGTTTTGATTGTTAAGGTTAGAATTGGAATTAGGGTTTTGATTTTGGGTTTCGATTTTCGACTCTTCTTTGTTCATCTTCCTTAAGCTTTAGAGATTGGATTATACTCTCTCTGCAACTGCAATGGCGACCGCAACGCGCGCGTTTTAAAGGTTGGAGATTTTTCTTTTCCTGATTTGGGCAGTTTGCCTTTTCCTTCTTTTTTCTGTTCCAATTATTAAGAAATGAAATTGTTGGAGTATAAACAAAGCTGTAATTTTGCAATTTCGATCCTTTAAACTTGAATTCATTTCTAATTCATCCTCAAAATTTTGTTTTGTTCGATTTTAATTTTGCACAAATTAGCTTTTTCTATTTTAATTTATTAATAAATAAAATTTAATCCAATATACATAAAATTTTAATTAGGACAAGCGATTTACATCTATAAAATTTTGCTTTTGATTTAATTATTCCTATTTATGAAAACAAATAATAAGTAAACTTAAAAAAACGTCATGTCTATCTATGTTAATTAAAATAAAAAAGGGACAAAGCAATATTTAGTCTCTAAATTTGATAACTTTTTTCATTTTGATCTTTAAACTTTTTTTGTTCACACTAATCTTAAAATTTGACAATTTTTCTGAATTTGATCCCTAAACATAGATTCCATTAAAGTATAATGTTGTAATACTTTAAAATTATGCTATATGATCACTTGATATTTTTAAATTTTTAAAGAAAAATTACTAACTTCAAAAACTAATGTAGACCAAAAGAGAAAATTTTAGGGATTAAATTAAAAAATTTACAAAGTTTAAAAACTAAATATTACTTTTATCTCAAATCAAAATTGTATATACATTTATACGAAACCGAAACTACATTAAATTAAAATCCAAAGTGTATATTTGAAGTTCAATTTTTTTCACAATTGAGATGAATCAAAATATTTAAATATACTAAATCACCTTTAAAAAGACTTAATGACAAATTTGGCCACTGATATTTGGCCATTAATTTTTTTTTTTTTTTTCAATATGTTTTTTTCTTATAGATTTAATTAAAGTAGCGGGATGATATAAAATTTCATATGTGAAATATTTCTAATAAGATATAATTTATTACTTAGATAACCCAATACATGTGAAAAATAATGAAATAAATAATATATCAAATTAAAAAATAATTCTTAAATTAAATTAATGAAAATAAATAAAATTATCTAAAAATAAAATTCAGGAGAAAAAACTCGTCAGTAAACAAATGAAAAATTAAAACAAAATTTAAACCTTGAATTTATTTATTAAATCTATTAAAAACAATTTAAAAAAGATAAAAAAATTAAAATTACAATTAAGATCATTTTGACAAAATATGCCCCAATTTAAAAACTATTACATCTACCAATTAATCTAAATTCTAAAATTTACTTTAGTTTTCATCTGAAAAGAGGAAATCAAAGCCATGATTGAGCGATCACACCATAAGACAAATTGAACCTAATTTTGGGTAGAACTCTAATATAATCACATCACTAATTCACATTAACTTATTATAAAATATTCATTGTTAGACAGCATGCCATGTGAAGAAGGGGAAAAAAGAGCTAAGAAGAAAAACTACAAAAGAAACAAGGTTTTACAATGCATAAAATCATTCAAAGAAAATATAATGGCAGCACATTTCAAATGGATTTCCTTCTTAACGTACAGACATACCTACCCTAAGCTGCTCTACATGTACCAAAAATTTTTAAGTGTGCATATAATCACACGATGCCCCTTTCTTGCAGTGTCCATTTTCATGGAATTTGCAAACTCTTTGACCTTTAAATGGTGGTCTAGAAGAACCACCACCTCCACTGCCAAATGATGATTGCCGGTTCCAAGGTTTGGCCCCACCAAAACCTGATTCGTTACCCTGGGAGCTTCTATCTCTTTGATCAGAAAACTTGTCTCCGTTGTGATTTGGTTCGGGTCCGGCTCCTCCCCACATGCTTGCGTTTCTAGACGGTGTTGGATAACCGGGGTTTGCATTTCCTGGTGCTGCACCTTGTCCTGGTGCAACCCATCCGGTAGGTCCTTGGCCAGGTGGTGTCCATCCTTGGACTGTATTCCCAGGAGCAGACCAACCTGGATTTGCATTCCCGGGTACTTGTCTTTGGCCAGGTGGAGCCCAATTTTGATTCGGATTAACAGATGCTGATCCCTGACTAGATGGTCCCCAGTTAATGTTTGTATTTGCAGGGACCAGTGCACCCCATCCCATGTTTTGATTCCCTGGTATTGGTCCCCAACCAGGGTTTTGATTCCCTGGTGCCTGTCTCAGCGCGGTGGCGCCTTGGTTATCGGGGACAGTCATACCCCAAGGTAAATTTGGTGGAGCAGGAAGTTGAACGTTTGACTGAACTGGAACAGCAGGTCTCCAGGATTCTGATGGCACCATATTCGGTTGACCAGGAGTTTGGAAAACCCCAGGGAATTGACTGGCCTGTGATGCGTCATTCCAGTGACTATAAGCAGCAGGTTGAGCAGGCATGGCAAGCAAGGGATTTGGCTCAAGCTTCTGAGTCGAAGTGTTTGTCCACCTTTGAGTTCCAGTGGCAGGCATAGAGGGTACAGAAACTGCTTCTTGCCTTGAAACTGAGACAGAACCCGGTCCATGAGTTTCAGCAGGAGGATTATTAGAACTCAAAGATTGAACCAAATTCTGGATAGATACACCTGCATCTTTCAAATCAGCACCTAAATTAACTGAAGCCTGAACATTGACCTGTCTCCTGTGTGATTCACTTGACACCATCGGATGTGAATGCACTACGGGAGCAGCTGGGCCCCCACTCTCTGAAACAACAGTAGGGGGTTGCAGCCCTACGGCACCTCCTCGGAATGGATTAGCTACTGGAAGAGGACCTGATGACTGACCAGGGGTAGGTGACCATTTGCTTTCAAATGCTTGTCCCTTATTCCCACCAGTGGGATTTTGGTTCGGAGTAGGAGAAGGTAGGTTTGTATCAGAGCCCCATGTATCTCGAGAATGCTTTGGGATTTCGAGTGAAGATGGAGCAGGTCTGACTGCGGAAGAACTGATATCTGTTTGACCTGGTGAAGCCAGAACACGCTGAGGACTCCAAGCTACACGATGTTGATCAAGCCTTGATCTTTCTCCAACTTGGCTTTCAATTCCTTGTTTCAAGGATGCTCCAAGAGAATTCCCATACAAGGCCACTTGAGCTTTTGAAAGGCTATTATCGACTACCGGAGGGTCTTTCTGAAACTTTCCAGCCAAGGCATTAGTCAAAAGAATAGAATCATCTTGAGTCTCGTTAGTTTTCCATATTTTTAAATCAGCAGGGAAATATCCAGTATTACTCCATTTCCGCAGCTGCACTATCGAAAATGGTCCTTGAACCTTACCAGATGGATCCTGATAATGCCACATTTTCTCAGTTTCATTAACCTGGACACTGGTAGTTACTCCTATGGATGGAGGTGCAGGTGAAATTTCCGATGCAACCTTCAAAGATGGTTCCTGGATTACAACAGAGTGGGTATTCCTTGTCCCAATTTCCGAACTTTGAGCCGTTTTTGGCTTGCTCCAACTGTTTGGTGGTTGTGTTTCTCTCTCCCGTCCTAGATTCCATAAATTTTCATTCCCCGTCTCACTGGCTCCAATAGATTCGTCCCCTTTGCTTGTAAATCCTTTACCAGACAGGTTCCTGCTTAACTCCCGATTCATGCTAGAATAATTTCTACCCCCACTCCAAGAATCAGTTGAACTGTAACCCCCCTTCCTCGGAGAAATTGGCTCTCTCCCTCGCCTGTTAAAACTACTACCTCTTGGCCTCATATAATTATCTGCACAAACCAAAAGATTATAAAAACTCAATGTCAATTAAGAGATATAAAAGAGGACATGGAAAAGGATCAAAAGAAAAAAAAAAAGGACCTTGTTTCTTATCATCTTCATCTTCTTCTTCCGATTCATAACTAGGATCCATGTTGGGGTCTACATGTATCTCAGGTATCTCCTCCAATCTACGCTGTAGCTCCTCAGGTGTCTTTAAAATTTGCAATTTCTCTACACATTCTCTAAGCGTGAACAATAGTCAAGGACTACAATGAAATTGTTGGAGACAGTCATTTTCATCAGAAAGAAATACATGGAAACAGTAGATGAATTCAGCAAACATGAAATCCTAATCATAGTTAGAATCGAAATTAATTTTTTTACAAGTTCAATTAAACACTCGGCCACAGGAAAAGTATTGTACAGAGCTACCTTCGGGAAGCCTCTTGGTTTTTTTTCTTAAAACAACACAAACATGAGCAATTTTTATAACTATTTCAACAAAGCAACCTACTGAACTGAATCCTGAAATTTGGACAGTTGAAAATATTGAAGGTCTCTGAGGTTTAGGAGGGCTATCTCTACCTTCCTAACCTAAAATATGTACTGAACAAGAGTGAGGTTACGTGTCAGAGTCAAGCCTCTAGCAAATCCAATGTTAAAAAAGAATTTGCTATAAACCGTCAAATACTAATTGATATGCATCCAACTATAATTGAAGAAAATAATAGTGCAGAAACTGAAATAATGAGTAGAGGATATTCTTTTCTACGTCCTAAATCACTGGCTCGATCACGAAGATGACTGAGACGTGTTATCTCCGATTCCACCCACTGCATTTTGATAACAGAGAAATTTGGGTTATTCTTTTTCAATAACACGCTCTGATATGATATTATCAATGATACTATTCAAGCAGATCATATTCAGGACTAAAGAAGATTGTGATCCATTTTGCAAAATAACCATATATCAGAAATTTGCTTTCTTTTTTCAGATGACTTTCCTTTTCTTACGAGGTATCATACTTATTAAGAGTACCCAACATATAAAGTTGTGAATCATGCTTTTCAAGATCATAGAACATGCTAATTACCCATTCTCACCCAAAAAAAAGGTGTCCGCGTGTATATGTGTGTATGTGTATAGGATAGCCCTAGTTGAAAAGAAAGATATTTACATCTTTGACTCTGACTGCCTGGATTGTCATGGCCTTTTCCTGTATATCTCCCTGCAGCAATCAATAAATCTTGTAAAAAGGACTCCAAATAAGATTTAAAAGGAAAAAAAATAACATAACTATGGTATAATATAGGAAAATGTGATAAACATGAAGTGAAAATTACCACAGTCAGCCGGTTGATAAGTCCACACTTAATGCTCTGGCGTAGCCGCTTGCATTCATCCTAACAGATCAACTGGCTTAGCATATTCTTAACAGGAAACAGTTCACAAATATACTAACCGAAACAAAATACAGCTGAAATTGACGCTTTTTATTCACCATGAACAAGAATAGGATTTTTATATTCAAAAGCAAATGAAACAATTAAACAGGCCTTGATGTTTAAATACATATATTTGGTATGTTTCTAAAACGGGTAGCCTTGATGTTTTAACCTGAGATTTTCTTAATAGGATCATATTGTACTTTGGTGTTTAGAAAATGATATAGAACTCCATCAAAGATGCAGATGATCAATAAAGGAAAATAAAATCCAATTCCACATGCAGCTAATAACTACCTCAGTGAACTCTTGATTTGATATAATATCAATCGATATGGCCTCTGTCTTGTTTAAATTTAAAATATCTAGTAGAAAATCAGTAGTTCTTTTCCCAACTCTATATGGTTCAGCAACTTTGCTTGTACCTGTACAGCAAATCATATCATTTAATAATCTTATGAGATTTTGGTACTTGTGTTGAAGGCAAAAAGGTGCAACGGCAGACAGTTTCCAGGTACTTACCAACAACTTGCACTAGCCTATATAAATCTTGCTTTTGACCAGCACCAGATATTCTTATTCTCACAAAAGAATCGACAACCTTGTCATGGAATGTTTCAGTATCTTCAAGCAATTCCTCCACCAAATTTCGTCGCAAATAAATTAGACTGATATTATGCATGTCAATGGCAGCATAATCATCTACATTTGATTGAAGTCCCCTTGCATCACCCTTCTTTCGTGTTTTACGTTTCTTATCTTTTCCGGTCTTTGTCAAAACATCAGAGTTCCAATCAGCCTCTAGCTGATTAGCTTCTGCATCAACAACACTCCCTTGGAGGTCATCTGTCTGAGAGTCCTCTTTTGTGAAAAAAATGTGAGGGTCTAGAAGATTTAACATTTCAATATGACCCACTCTCGGTTTCCCAAACAGATTCTTAAGCCGCATGTCACAAATGACATAAGACTTATTGCGACGATCTCGAAGCTTGTACTTTTGAATGTAATCCAATATAAGTTGACTTAGCTCCATTCGAGATAAAACAGATTTGTCACCATTTCTCATGTTCATAACAACTTCTAAGAGCTCTTTCGATGCCCACTCAGCATTTTCATCTGCAGATGCACCTTCAGCACTAGCTGCCATAGTGCTAGGAGAATCACCCTCCCTTGCACGTGCCTTTGATTGGCTCCTAGTCTTTCTTCGTTTAGAAACGGTTACTTCAACATTCCCAGAAGAACTATCTGAGTCAGACCCTCCAGCATCATTAAAACCATGGAGTTCAATAGGTGACTCCTGTTTGGTAGGACCCTTCCAGGGATTTTTAGCCTGAGCAAGTTCATCTGAAGTTATTGATAGCCTGCTCTTTAAATCAATCCAATAATCCTTGAATAGATATTCCCAGCTACCTCGGTCATCAAAATCAATTTGTGCCTGCAAAAGTAACAACAAATATAATGGATAACCACAAAATGGAGAGCATAAAGCCACTAATGTATAACCCTAAACTGTTGATTGATTTATTGCATTAAACAGAAATATCCATGCATGAATCTTGGTTTAGTTTTTAGCTTAGAACAGCCTCTCTCAATCCAAAAGACTTAAAAATATGTTATCTGGTGGACAGACTCCAGTCTTTTCCAATTTCACTTACAGGGAACTAACCAATGAAAAGAAGAAAACATTGAAGATTGCAACTGAAAACAATGCCAATAAGAAGACCAAGAGGCTCGCATAGAATTTTTTGACATGGAATATAATTCAAATGCACTGATAATTTGTTTTCAAAGATGATGAAACATTTACACCCCCAGAGTTCATCAATGAAGAAACATAGACTCGATTATTTGTTTTCAAAGATGATGAAACATTTACATCCCAGAGTTCATCAATGAAGAAACATAGACTCAAAACAATCTATAATGAAACATACTAGCAGTTAAGACAATAAAACCAAATTAAATCACACAAAATAAAACAGTCCAAAGAGACTGAACTTATTGAAGATATATGCAGCGAAATAACCAACACCACCACCTCCCCCACCCTCCTAAACAACCACCTAGAGGAACAAAAGAGCTCAAGAATTATATAAATTATTGACATTATAGGAAGAGAGGCAGTCGATGCTATGAATTATCCAGGTACATGTTTACAACTTACCACAAATTAATAACCCAATTAGCCCAAAAAAATTATCAAGAGAAACTAAAACTTCCAACAGAATATAACAAGAGAAATTGAGAAAAGTGCAGAAATGATTACAAATGTCAGATTCCCACTATCAATTAAAATCATGGAAACATACTGCAAATAAAAAAGACAGAAGTAGGAGTTGCACATTCCTAATGCATCTATGAGTAAAAACAACACAATCATGCTGGCAATGTTCAATGAATAGATCAATAACAGAAAATGGCAAATGCAAAGAATAAAACAAAAATGAATCAATGAAAGTACAGTATAATACCATTTCCTGATTTACCTGCTGCTCCTTTTCAATCAACATTACAAGATTCATACATGACTCACAGAAGCCTTTGTTACCCCTAATACATAGGATTACAGCCTCTTTGATGCATCCCTTGCATAAGGAAAAGGTACACGTGAAACACATATAATGGGCGTTCTTTTTGCAGTTGCTACACAGATGCCAACCTAATTTGCAGAAAACATAACTCAAATTAGATAGAGATATAAAAGATAACGTAACAGAAATTTCCTATAAACATAAAAACAAAAGTTGATAAATGAAAATCATACATATAGATTAAGCAAGAATCTCCAAGAAAGAAATGAAACCGCAGGGTCAACTAACATTTGTTTTGCATGCGCAGGATAACAGAAAGCAACAGCAAAAAAGCAGTGACATAAATAGGCTAATAAGAATAAATTCCGGAGCACACATTCAAAATCCCCTATGTGCATATGCCCCCAAGGGCATTGAACAAGCACACTTGCGTCAAGAATTCTAAAAGCTTAATAAACCAATCTTTCTTCAGACATTGGAAAAAAAGGCAGACAAATACAAGCTGCAACAATGGTATAACCTTGAATACGAATATTGTGTACACCCTTTTTTCACACAACATAGAAATGTTCATCATTCTTTGATGATCCCAAAGTGTATAACATAAGCATATTAAACTGTTTTCACTCAGTAGATTATGACTCAAAAGATGGCTTATCCGACCCAATGCATCCTGAAATTCATACAACCAGTTCCGTCAACAGTCTAGGCTATAGCTCATTCAAGCAGAAAGATGTGTTTCCCATTCTAGTCTTTTTTGTCATTCTTCACGCAAGAATGTTTTAGTTCTCAGTCCTTAGAGCATCTTTTCATACTAATGAGCATCTCAAAGAAGCTTTCTCAAGGAAAAGGGCACTGCTTAGAGCTACAAAAGAAAAGAAAAAAAAAATCTAACAGAAGCAAGACCTTAATCCAAAAGCTCTGCCCAGTGTTTGCAAAACAGTAGCCTCTAGTTCCATAATAGTTTAACACAAGTTACTGAAATTGTAAGTTCTTATTCCATTTTGCGTATGGTTTAGACAAAGAAAAGAGTATTTCTGGTTGGCTCAAGTAAAGGACATTTAGGGCAGATCTATATTGCCTTTCGCAAAGGCTACATGTCAGTCTCAATCAACTTTACATAAGGAAACAATTAACCAGAACTGCAGTTCAGTATCCATTACACTCCACATGAAATTCGAACAGTGCTTCGCAGTAAGAAAATCATAATTTTGAAGATGCCAAATATATATTAGGTGGCCGCAAATGCACATTTAGCATGCAAGTGGGGATCTGCTACTTATACATAAAACTCAATCATTTGCAAGTTCCAAAATTGAAGTCATTATTTCCTGCCCGCTAATAAGTCAAAGTACAGCAGTTGCATAGTTCTGTACTTATGTCTAAACAAAAAGGCTGATAACCAATCTCTCAAACTCTTGACGAGTAGTATTACAAATACAGTCACTGAAGTCACTGGAAAGCTCAGCCTTTGAGACCTTAATTGAATTTTTCCAGGATCCCATGACATGTAAAGACTTAAGAGATGATCACATTCCAGAATAATAATTACAATGTGCAGACTACAAATCCAAGCATTGCCAGTAGCCATTGCCTTGAGTTGGAATGATAGGTCGACCCTAATTACTACAGAAAGGTACTACACTTCAATTGTTCTTTCGAGAGCCATTAAACCAATTTGAGGAGCATGCAGAACTTTAACGGTGTGCTGGGCAAAACTAAATATTGAACTTCCTGTGCCTTCAGAAAAGCCCACTCCAGCAAGCTCCACTGTCATGTAAATCAAACATTTCGCAAAGAAAAGAAGTAACAACTTCAATAATGTTGCAATTAAATCTGAAAAGAAAAAGGGATATCACAGTTCAAAATTTTCGGTGCTCATGTTCCTAAATCGGTATCAGCCAACTATAGCAAACAGCAAACTTTTCCCCTAAAATATTGCAAAAAGTATTCATAAACATACGGTACACTCATATTACAAAATAGGATAGCAATACCATAACAAGCAATCTATCTGTTTCATATTCCACAAGGCCTTAAAATAAAACTCAGATATCACAGAGAGCAATAAAGCAACTTACCACAATTCCATTTACCCTTTGATTGAAAGAAAGCCTCATCTCGACCAACGCAAGCAGAGTGGTAAGCCTTTGGGCAACCCCTAAGGAGGAAAAAGAACAAAAACCATAAGAGAGCTAATACACAGATACAGCTGACATGAGAACTGGCTTTGGTAGACTCACCTGCGGTCGCAAAGCACAAGGTTACCGCCATCAAAGCAGATGAAACAGACATCCTCTTCCACCTTCTTCCTAGATGGAGCTCTTGCCGGAACCTTAGTACTCAACTTCTTTCCCCGCTTCCTCTTGCCACCACCGGCTTTACTATCCTCCTCTATCTCCTCTGTATCCTCCGTCTCCTCTGCAGCCTCCTCTGTCTCCTCTGCAGCCTCCATTTCCAACTCTTCTGTCGTGTCAGGCATCTCGGTGTCATCTGCTGCTTCCATTGCCTCTACAGTATCTCCCATTTCAGCTGCTCTCTCCTCTTCTTTTTCGAAACCCTCTACTTCATTTCCTAACTCTGTATCTTCTTCTTTCTCCGATTCCTCCTCCATCACAGAGTCCTCCGCTGGCTCAGCCATATCGTTACCTATTTCCCTGGCTGCATGAACATACTCCAAATCTTCAGTTTGCTCAGTCACATTACGCACTGATTTTTCTTCCAAAACTCCGCTTTCCTCAACCATGTCAGTTCCCATTTCTCCCTCAACCAACGGTTCCTCCACAAATTCAGTTTTCGCAGTCATGTCATCCACCCCTGTTTCTTCCATAACCCCACTTTGCTCCCCCTCTTTCTCCACCATCATTTCACTTTTCACGGACAAGTCAGCCACCTCTCTTTCATTCATAATTCCAGTTTCCTCCTTAACCACAGTTTGCTCTGTTGAATTACCCACTTCTACTGCCACGCTTGTTTCTTCTTCCTTAGCCAAAACACCCTCTGTGGCGCCATCTACCTCCGCCGCATCAGCAATCCCTCTTTCCTCCGCCACGTCAGCCACCTGTTTCTCCTCTGGAACATCCACTCGTTCAAGTACATCATCAGCCACCTTTTGCTCCACCAAATTTCCCGCTTCATCGGCCAACTCAACAGCTCCGTGTTCCGCCAAAGACACCTCAATACCTCCCGCTGACAGTATTTCATTCGCCATCTCAGACGTATCCTCCATTTTGCACATCACAACCACCCCCACCGCATCCTCCACCACGTCAGCTTTCCCCCCCGCCATGTATCCATCCTCCCCGCCATCACCTTCCTTATTACCAACACCCGAAGACGAAGCATTTACCTCAACACCACCACCCAACATCTCGCACTTCTCCTCTCCACCGATCAAATCCTCGCCGCCCTTTTCACCAGCCCCAGCCTCACCAACAACTCCCTTTCCCTCACCTTCCTCCTTTTCAGCAGAAACCTCTGTCGATACTCCCGCCTCATCCAACACGGAAACAAACTCGAGCTCTAAATTAGACCCACTATTCCGATTCTCTAACTCAGAAACCGTTGCTGTACTCACCGGTGTATCTTCCAATTGAACAGTAGAATCAACATTGGGGACATGGTGAGGCTCTTCTTCCTCGGTATCCATGGAAGAAATAAATCATAAAATAACAGGAATTAACAAAATTAAAAATCGAGTGAAACCCTAGAGATTGAAAGCCCTAGGGTTTTGAAGTAAAAATTTTCGGGCGTCGTTTTTTCTCTCGTTTTATTGAATTTTTAATTAAAAAACTTTTTTTTTTATTTTGCGAAAATGAAAGAATCGGGAGAGAGAGATAGGCGCTGTCGTTCCCAGAGAAAAGAAAAAAAAAAAAAAAACATACACTAGTAAAGGGCGAACGAGCGAGAGATTTATTTTATTGTCTTAAAGTGCAATTTCGAAATGACGAATCTAACCTCATGGGCCTTGGTAAATTTAGCTTAATCCACCATCTCAATAAGGTTATCTACTGGAATTTGGGCCTTAAATTGGCCCGTGATTGTTGGGGTGTGGGCTCTTATCTCTTTTTAGGGAAAAGTACCATAAAAGCCCCTATATTAAGAGTCAATTTGCATTTTGCCCCCTTAACTAAAAAATTAGCTTGCACAGTAGATTCAAGAGCAAATTGGTTCTTTTTGTTGAAAAATTCATTTTTCTCTATTGTTAAAAATTAAAGTGGATGCTAGAATAACCAGACAGTAACACGTACCTCGTGGTGACATACAAAAACTAATTTTTAATAGTAGAAATAGATAAAACTTCTAACAGGACCAATTTATTCTTTAATCTAACGTACAGTAACTAATTTGCTAATTTTTTTAGTATAGGAAGCAAATTACAATCTAATTCCTAGTACAAGGGCTTCCAAAGTTTACAAATTCAATTAAATTGGTTTTGAATTAACAAATTTAGCCCACAACATTTGTGTAAATGTGTAAAAATTAAGGTAAAATTGATTGATTTTTTTTTTAAATTAAGACCAAATTGACAAAACATATAAACATCAATAGCTAAATCTGTTATTATATCAATCAAATTTATATACAATTGATATAAGACATTAGCACCATAATAATTTTTCTTAATTACTCACTTTCAAACTTGAAAATAATTAATTTTTTTTACCAATTTCTTTTCATCAGCAAGTATCTCCAAAGAATAAATTTTATCCCATTGTACATAAATAGTATGCAACTTTCAGCGATTAAGTCTTTAACTCATTTGGCATGAATATTTTTCCAATGTAAAATGAGCCAAATACGATCAAATCCTATAAAATTATGGATAGTTCTAAATATTGTATCAAAAAGAGCCAAATATAATCAAATCCTATAAAATTGTTAAACAATTATAAAAATTGGTGTGTAGTTTAATTAAAAAAAAAAAGATTCATAATTCTACAGAGTAAAAAAGTAGGTATAGGTAGTATAAAATCCTTTTATTCCATACCCAATACTGAAATCCTAATGGAAAATAATAATATATGCTTCACATATAGTCTTGGCAATTAGTACACTAAAATCCAAATCAAAAGATCCTATTATCATATAGGGTTCCAAATCTTCAATCACAAAGCATGTTACTAATTAAAATATTTTTTGATACTGCCATAACCTGGCTGCATCATCATCTAGTACCTCCGAGGAGGATAACGGTCCAAATACCTTCCTGATGGACACTCATATGCCATGTGTCCTCTTCCACCACAATTGTGACAGATCATCAACGGTCCCATGCAATCCCGGCTCATATGACCGAATTGATGGCAGTTACGGCACACTACATCTCTATGATGATGATCTCGATAGCCACCGCCACGACTACCACTACCACCACCACCACCAAAACCACCTCGATCACCTATCATGTTGCCTTTAGGGCAATGCCTAGCCACATGTCCGGCTACGTTGCACAAGTTGCAGATTGGATCATTTGTACACTCTCGTGCCAAGTGACCTGGTCTCCTACAGTTGTTGCATGCCTTGTCATTTGTGCAGTCAGCTGCTATATGTCCAGACTTGTAGCAATTATTGCATAACCTCACGTCCCCGGGTGGCATGGGGGGTGCAGTGCACTCTCTTGCTCGGTGTCCAGCTTTCCCACAGGTGTGGCAGATTCCCTCATTTGGACAGTTGTTAGCCGTGTGTCCAGGTTCACGGCAATTCCAGCATAGAGACTTGGTTGTGCATTCAGAAGCAATATGCCTGCTCAAAGAAGTTCCAACATGGTTAGAGCGGCACCAAAATGTGCAAGACTCTGAAAACAGAAGCAACATATTTGGTCACCCAGTTCCATCACAAAGATGCTACAAAATTATTACTCATAAAATAAGTGAAAATTCTACCATGTGCTCGCCAGAAAAAAGTGCAACAAAAATTCCAACTAAAACGTTAGGATCTTTTATGGTGGTCTAGCATTAGAAATTTTGGTATTGCCGTTTTTTTTCTCAAGCGTACAGCAGAATTTCCCGTAAAACAAGAGATGACAAAGAATTAACACATAGCATGTAAACATATTCCGAATTGAAACTACTTTATCTCCTTCAGGTACTTGTAACTCAAAAGATATAAGATTCGGCTTCAACTACAAGGAGAGATTTGGTTCCTTACCCGGGGAGATTACAATTGTGACAAATAGCCACATTAGGGCACTCTCTAGCATAGTGACCAGGTCGTTTGCAGTTCTTGCAGAGATTGCTTTGGCTGGAAAGAGAAGTGAAGCGGCGTTAATATTCAAAAGATTTTTTGATCGCTATTCTTTAAGAGTGTGTTTGGATGGGATATTTTCATTTCAATAAAAGTTTTCTGAAGTCCAAAAAGAATTTGCCTGTTCAAGAACCTCGAACTTCTAATTGAATTTCATTTTTTTCTTTTTTTTCAAAAATTCCACATGATCGATTAATAAACATTATATTTTATAATTATTTATTATCTCATGAAACTCCCATAGATTAATTTTCTTTCTAAGAATATTAATCTAAACAAAACGATTACAAATGCTACCATTTTGAATTGATTCAAATTGCTTTCATTTATTTCTTCAAAATTCCCATCCAAATGCACTCAAGAAAATCCTGTTAGACATGAAAGAACAAATGTATATAGACAGAGAAAAGGAGAGTAAAAGAGAAATTTATGGGATATATCCATCCAAAAGCCAAGATATTACTGAACTTTTGACCAAATTCCAGCAAAAAGGAATAAAATTCACTACAGCCCATTACAGCCACGTAGATATAAAATATGATATGCATTACAGCCACGTAGAAATAAACAATACCCCACCTATGAGCAGTAATTTAGCAGTAAACACTACAGCCAAAGAAACATAGGGCCAAGGAGTTCAAAATATCTTCCCAATCATCACTTTGCTGAAGCATAAAACAATAATCATGTTATAGGTTCCTTTCAGTGTCAAATGAGGGCAGCTTACCCAGACCCAACATGACTTAAAGCTCGGATGGAAAATGACATGCAGATACTTTTCTCTAAGGAGTTATCATAAAATTATTTGAAGGAGAAGAGAGAACTTTCTAAGAACCATGTGCTTAAATAGTTGTCCTTCAGGTTACTTAACAGAAGAAAGCAAATTAACTAAAATGATTGAAAATTAAAAAAACCTGAAACCCCGACGAGACTCCCTTCTGTAAGGTGCATTACGGTAAGAAAAGCGGTCAGATCGGATCTTACGACCCATGGGGCTGCGGCTCCTGCTCCTGCTTCGGCTCCCGCTGTCTGAACTCATTTTCAAAATTTTGTTTATCAACACCTACCACCTCCGATCAGATAAAACACCACCTCAACCAACACACAATAAATGCTCCTCCCTGTCCACAGCACAACCATACACCAATCATCATCCATGAGCCATATCAAACCTCTCACTATTCCCTCCAAAACATAAACACCAAATCCCAAGAGTAAAACACACAGAACAGTCAACAAGCAATCCATCTTATATCAATTACAAACCACAAAATTCAGCGCCAACTACAGAGTACTTGATGACCCCACCCACACCTCAACCAAATTCCTCATTAAAAGTCCAACCATCTCTAGCAAATAGTCATCATGCCAGCATACATCAGGCCCGGAAACTCATGAACAGACACATAAACTCCATTCACAGCCATCCATCCTTTCTAGACAGATAATGTTCCTTGGCCAGTATCCAAGAGATAATTAAAAGAGAAAGAAGCAACATTGTTAAACATTAAAAAAGGGAATGGCTGATAGGATAGGAGCTTTTGCGTCCATAAGGAAAACTGTTGTGGTTCAAAAGAGAAAACAAGTAGAATGAAGAGAAACACGTAAGATGTCGCAATGGGCATCGGAAACATGCTTCTAATAACTCTGACTTTCAATTTTAATTGTAGCAGTATAATTTAAAAGCAATGCAGCAATTAAGAATGTAAAAAGAGGAAACTATAAAACTATTAAATCCAATTCCCAAGCTTTCAAAGGATTCATGACTTTTCTTTGTTCTGTATGATACCAGGCGAAAACCATTAAACCCAATTCCAAGTTCAATAACCTACACTGAACTGCCTCCTCATTTCCCTCATTATCTGAAATTAGTTCTCACCTCCCTTTTCTTCCTAATAAAAGACCCCCAACCAGCAAGTGTCCTCTTTTCATTACAATATGAGAAGCTTAAACCCTTTTTCTTTTGTTTTTCAAGAATGCTGGAAGCAGTCATGGCACAACCATAAAACCAACCATTTTAAGTAAATTCAGTGCCTAACATCCTACATGTAGTAAGTTGCACTCAGTTAATACATAACAAACCACTGGCCTCTAATTCCCCCACATTCATCCCCATTAGCAAACAACACAATGCAGGCATATGTATCATCAACCGAGCAAAAAGATTCAAATATACTTCAAAAGTGATGTGATGCTCATAATTTCTCCATCAAACCTAAAAAAAAGAGACAACAACAATTGATAAGCTAACTTAGCCAATAATTTGGCTCAAGAATGTACGAGAAACTGAATTAGCTTTAAATATGCAATCATCAAACATGACCAAGAATTTCTAGTTCATAGCAAGAGCAATAGCATGCAATTATCTAGATTCTAGAGGTTCATAGTTAAGACAAAGCTTAGCATCAAACAACGTAAGCTTCCAAAAATTTGAGAACAAAATCAAAAGAGTAGTTCAAAACCAAGTAAATAACAAAGGCTGATTATAAAATGTATAATCACTTAATGGAAACTAATTAATATTTTACAACCTTACCACAACCAGAAACTATTAACCATAATATTAAACTGATATACAAGAAATTTAAAAAAAAAAAAAAAAACCAATGCATCATAAACAAATAAACAACAAAGAAAACCACACAGAATTTTCACAAATACAACCAAAGCTTCTCTTTGATTTTCATGGACAATGCTCACCAATTTTCACATATCTGCTTGCAGTGTGTTTGTGAATTTGACAAATATAAATAATATATCTACTCTCTCTGAAATTACTGAATTACTGGTTACTTTAACAAAAAAAAAAAAAAAACATATTGCACGGAATAATGTGCCATCTTTGGCTGCAAAGGAAAAGAGAAAGAAGCTTCATGAATGCAAAATTTGCCACACGAAATGGAAATATGATTTTTAGTAAAAGAAGTATATGCTTTAAACTTTTTTATGTTGGTCTTTGAAAAATCAGGATTTATAAATTACACCGCAAAACCCCATTGTCATAGTGGAAATCCTTATTTTTTAAATAATCACCATCAGAAAGCAAGGGATATTAAACCTAGAAAAACTTTCGTTAACTAAAAATAATAAAAACCCACAAGTGCAATTATACAATAATTCCATTGAAATCAATTTTAAAAGCAGTGCATCCATATACACAATAAATAAATAAAAAAGCAACAATGAATAAAATAAAATAGCAATTTCAACAGAAACTACTGAAAAATAAAAGATTCATACTAATGCAAAAATCTTACAATTTGATAAAAGAGTGTCGAACAAACTCAGAATTGGCAGATTAGATCTATAAACCAAAACCCATTATAAGAACTGTACAGATCTAGGGGATTTGAGATTTGGGTCCGAATTAAAACTCACCCTATCTTGGATCCTACGTGATGACCCGAAAAACGCTTCACTCTTTTTTCAATGGATTAAGCTATCAGGAATTTCCAATTTTGTGAATATATTGAAGGGAAAAAGAGAGTTTTGGTGTGCGGCGCAGATAGGGTTGGGAGGAAATGGGAGTAAAAATAATAATAATAAAGGGTTAAATGTTACTATTTGGTTAATATAACAAGGGTAATAGTGTAATTTAATAATACAAATTATTTCAAATATATGGTAAAAATGGAATGTTTGATTCGTTGTTTAAATACAATTACCGTGCTTAAATTTTACAGAGCTTAACTCTATAATTATTTAATTAAATTTGAAGTTTTTCTAATAGAAATTAAATAGTTTAAGAGTAAGTGTCTCATTTACTTTTTCTTTTTTTTTTATCTAATTAAGATATCCATTGTTAGTAGCGATAATTGATTTTCTCGTTGCAAGTGCTCTTAAAAAAGTAAACAGTTAATAGTGAAATATGCTTAATTCTAATGAGAGAGAATCGAATTCCTGACCATGTGGTTAAGAGATGAAGAGAACTAGAGGTAAGCATAGGTCGGGTTGAGCTCAATTAAAAATTCAAGCCCATTTGTTAGGTCCGGGCCCAGCCAGCTTAAAAAACTGGGCCTTAAATTTTGCCCAAGCCCAACCCGAATAAAAATGTTAAAATTCGGGTTCGGCCCGCCCATATTAATTTTTATATTATTTTTTATATAATTTTAAAAATATATAATACGTCAAAAATACTAAAAACATCAAAATAACTATTTCCCAACAAATTAAAAATAAATTTTTAAAAATATATATACTTAAATAATACTAACATATATGCAACTTAACAAGCAAATGCCTCTAAAATAATAATAAAATTAACAAATGTCTTTAAAATAATAACAAAATTAACAATAAAATAAGTTTTATACAATATCCAAATAATAACGATAAAATAGTAGCAACATAATAGTAAAATGGTAGTAAAATAGGGAGAAAACAACAAGAAAATAATATTTAAAAAATATTTTTTTGTCCTTTAGTGGATTTGGGCCGGGCACGGGCTAAAAATGCCTTAGCCAAGGCCCGGTCTATTTTTTAAACGAGCCCTTTTTTTTATCCAAACCCATTTTTCGGACCTTTATTTTTGCCCAAATCCTTCCACATTTCGGCGGGCTTTCGAGCCGGGCCACCATGATTAAGTCTAAAGAGAACATCCATCAAAATATATGTTAATATGTGCGAAATATTGTATATTTAAAGCATAATGATAAATTTAGCTCTTCACGTTTACATTTTTTTGGTCAATTTTGCTCTTATAGTTTTTTTAGCTAATTTTAACCATCGATCTTTTAAAATGAGTTAAATTTCACCATCAAATTTTCCAATTTAATCAATTTTTTTGTTTTTTAACAAGAATGTTGACACCAAAATTTATTTATTTAAACATGGTAGTTCGCATTCACGTGTACTTTATGTTATTTTTATTTTTTAATTCATTTGTTGACTCAACATATAAAATAAATCATGTCATGTTAGTATAAAATACGCATATACTGTGATATAAGTCGTCATGCCAACATCGTTAAAAATTTAATGTTATAATAAGCATTTCTATTTAAAAACGATCCCAATTTTTTTAATGTTAATGACCAATTTTAATTAATAATAATTAAATTAATAAAATATTTAAACATTAAAACTAAATTTATCATTATACCTATATTTAACTAGTAAAATTTAAAAATTAATTTTACATATTCAAATAAATGAAAACTTCTTCTATGGCGTGTATACACCCCCATGCCTCAAGACATATAGAATTCATTGCATCTTCAAGTACTACCTAAAAATATGCAAAGATGGTGTATTTTTGCTCTGTGAATTCGCTATTTGTTTAGACACTTGAACTTCAGATAGAAATACATAAAATCTTTATCAAAAATAATACTTTATGTATTAAATAATCGAACTTAAATATGATGCTCAACAAGTTGAGGCCACATCCCATGATCAAATAGTGTTAATTTTTAGGAATAATATAATTTTTTGCTCTCAAATTTAATAATTAAGTCTATTTTTGTATTTGTACTTTTTTTAAGTATAATTTGATATATGAATTTGACAACTAGATCTATTCCGATCTCAAAACTTAAATTTCGTCAAGATTTAATATGATCAGTGTTCTTAGAACATGACTAGATTGATCAGTTAGATCGATTAAACTCGAAACCCTATCAATATATTGGTCCAAATAAATGGGTTAAATCAAATTAATTAGAAATTACTCAAAACCAATAAAATTTGAAATTTGGAACAAAAACCAGTAGTTGAAGAGGTTGATTTTTTTTTTATAAATTTTAATTATTTATTTAATTGTTATTGGTCTATCAGTCGAACCGACCAGACTAATTGAATCAATAACCAATAGTCTAATCGGTTCAACCACTAGTCTAGTTATTAAAACACTGTATACGACACTCTAAGATCAAACCATGTTATCACCTAAAACATTATATAAAATTTTTAATTTCTATCGATGATGTTTTATATTGTTTTAGGTTCATGAACCAAAATAAATTTAGTTATCAAACTCAAGTACCAAAGTTGATCAAATAAAAATTTATGTACCAAAATGAATCCAGTTACTAAGTTTAGGGACCAATAATTATATTATATTTTTAATAATGATTAGTTTTCAACAAGCTTTCTGTAACACCCCCACGCCCGAGACTGTCGCTGGAGTCGAGCTTGAGGTGTTACTGAACATAATTTACCATTTTAAGAACTTTGAATCCTTTATTTCTACATTCGCAACCTACTGCCTATCTGCGTCACGGTTACAAAAAAAATCATATCTCGAGTTACGAAACTCAAAATCAAGATCCGTAAATTTTTCCTGAATCTAGACTCATTTATCTATTTACTAATTTTTTTCTAGAATTTTTGGTTGGGCCAATTAGTACAGTTTATTAGTTAAAGTTACCCCTGTTTCAGGACTCGACTGCACTGACCTCTGCTTACCACGAACCACTTTTCTCTCTGTACAAAATTCATGTGACTATGCCGTTTGTTTCTCTTAAAACTAGACTCAATAAGGATTCTGAACATATAAAGTACATCTCCTAATCATTTTTGTACAATTTATGGCGAATTTCCAAATTTGGAACAGGGGATCCAGAAATCGCTCTGGCCCTGTTTCACTAAAACTCAAATATCTCACAACCTATAACTCCTTTACCTATTTCGCTTCTTCCATATGAAAGTAGACACAATAAGCTTCAATTTCATATTTAATTTATCACCTAATTCTGTTTCTACTATTTTTAGTGATTTTTCAAACTCAAGTCACTGCTGTTACACTTTCTCAGCAGTAATTGAAACTTAACAATTGAAGATTTTATAATATTATTCACATTATAATTTAACTTTTGAATTTGGTCAGCTTTGTTAGGTTTTCTGTTTCTTTATTGTTCCTTTTTAGTTTTTACCGTGAAAGTTGTTTCATTGCTTTAGCCTTTTTCTTGTCTTCGCATCTTAATTTATTTTATTTTTAATGAAGGCAGCAGAATTAAAAGTGGAATTGATGCACTATTAGGGACCTGAATTTATTAAATATTGGGTCTAAAATTTTTTTGTCAATAAATTTGGTAGTTGTTATTATATTTAGGTATAATTTTTTTCTTCAAGTTAATTTATTTGGCAATTATTTTTCATATCAAATTTTTAATTTTTTTAAATTAACCCCTAAAATTTAGGGTTATTTCCAGGATCGATTAAATCATTAATTTTTTATTCAATCGATTAGACAATATTTAATTACCCAAAAAACTAAGAATAAAAGACATATAAAAATATTATAAGCACGAATAAATAAACATATATTTGGCTTTTTTTTTATTTAGGGTTTTATTTATTTCTGGGTTTTATTTTATATTATGTTTTACTGGATTGGATTAGATTTTATGCGTTTGGATTGAAAAATTAGGCAAGAGAAGTCAAAAAAAAAAAAGGGGTTCAACTGTTTTTTTAGTGATTCAAACATATTTTGGTTCCTGATTCAAAGACTATTCCTAGCAATTCGCTTAAAATCTAATTTAATATCTGTCTAAATTAGTGCAGTCATTGATTCCCGATCAAATTGATCGTCCAAATCCAACAACATTGTTTTCTTCTTATGAAATTGATAATTTGAAAAAAAAATTTGTATATACGAGATAATACAATATTTTACTCTAAACTTGACAATTGAGTCTACTTCGATACTTTTTTTTTCAATTTGATCCTTTAAATTGACAACTAGATTTATTTTGATCATTAAACTTGGATTCTATCAAGATTTGATGATGTGACAAGTGTTATTGTAACAGAAACAATGAATTGAGATCAATATAATAGTTCAAACAAAGGAGTTGAACCGATTGAGTCAAAAATTGATTAAAATTGGTAAAAATTGAAAACTGGAACAAAAATCGACAATTGAATTGATTTAATATTTTTTTATTTTTTAAATTTGCAGATATTTACAAAATTTTAACTATTGTTGGTTTGACAGTCAAGCTGGTCGAACAAGTTAAATTGAGAACCGGTGGTTTGACCTGTTCAAACACGGGCTTGGTTATTAAAAAAACAGAATATGACACTCTAAAATTGTACCATACCATCACATGAAAATTTGTATAATTTTTTATGCAATGATGTAATACAATCTCAAAATACACATTTTCAAGCTTTTATATATTTCAAACTTAGGTACTAAAATGAACCTAATTGTCAAGTTCGAGTGCCAAATTGAATAAAAAATACAGGCACCAAAGTGAACATAATTATCAAATTTAGGGCAAAAAATAATATTATGGCTTTATATAAATGGCACACTTTTTTCTCTCACCTTTTACCACGCGGTTCATGCTCGAAATCATTACGATTGACTAAGAACCTACAATAGTAATTCAACAAAATTAATTTTAGGTTAAAATGTGCTTTAAGTCCCTATAATCTTCATACATTTAGAATTTAGTCTTTATACGTTAATTTTAATGAATTTAGCCTCCATACTTTTCAAATTACAAAATTCAGATTCAATTGTTAACAGAAAAATTCTTTTGTTAATTTCTCTGGCATAACATTTTAAAATTAAAAAAAACTCACTTTATGATGTTGTAATGAATTTGAATTTAACAGAAAATTTTAAATTGTATTAACAATTAAACTTGTATTTATAACTTCGAACGATTAAAATACCAAATTCCTTGAAATAAAAAGTAGGAAACTGAATTCCGAACTTACGAATAGTACAGGGACTCGAAACACATTTTAACCTTAGTTTATTATGTAATTACTTGCAAAGAATTGGTGTTTGTCTGAAATTTTCAATTCGAATTAAAAAAAATTAAAAAGTAAAAAGAAACAATAATGGAGTCTTAATTTCAACGAGTATGACTAATTCCAACATAGTTTTGTTTCTTAATTTTGTTGGGGATAATCCACTAGCCAAATGCCAACAATCACTATCATGACGATATCTTAATATTAAATTTTTTTTTAAATGGCTGATTGAATCTTAGCTCGATTGGTATGGGTATTATTGTCAATACAGAAAAACATGGGTTTGAGTGAGTTAAAGTGTATTGTCCTTTAATTTATGGGCTAGGAATGGGCTACGAGTAATTTTAGGCATTGTGTCAAAAAAATGAGATATGATTAGAACCTATAATGAGAATGTTAAAAAAAAATCTTTAAATTGTAAAATAAAACACTATCGCGGCTAATTATTCGACCTAATTTTTTTATTCTAAACTCTTTCATAAAAATTGGAACGAGTAATCAATTGTTTTGATAACACTTAATTCAACTAGACTCATTAATTATAATGATTGCTCAAACACAGCGAACCTGCATACTTATACATCATTATATCTAAATCTAATTATTTGGATAACTTTTTTGTTCTTGTGAAATTTATTATGTTTGAAATGTTATACAATAATTGGACTTGGGTGTAGTTATTTATAATTACATTTGCGCCACATGTAATGGGGCACTCAATTTTTTATTACGAGGGCTGAAATTAAATTATAAAACTTTGAAAGCTCCAAATATAATTTTATCATTTATTACTTTATAATTTCATTAGTTTTCAAGGGACCAAACAAGAAACTTTTCATTTTCAATGGGATAAAGTCCAGTTTCACTGGACGTTAACTTATAACTCAATCGTTTATGAATGGACTAGATTGAATTTATTTCATTTTGGGGGTTAAGGTCCTTGTCTGCCCCCTTAAATTCACTTCTAACGGCATGTTTAGATAATTATTTTAATTTGTGAGTTTCACCGAATTAAGCGTAATTAAAACACTTAAATTACATTCTATATATTTTTTAATAGAGAGATTACGAAAATAGAGAATTACATGTGTAATTATACCATATAAAATGAAATAATAAAATTTCAGTGAACAAAATTGTTTTTGGCTTATTTAAATTTTATACATTTTTTCCTATTTATATCAAAATATATTATCCATAAAAATAATAAAAATATTTATCTTTTAAAAAACAAAATAAAAAATCCTATGAGCTCTAACGTTTGACATTTTATATTTATCAAATAGATCCCTTTTGTTATTATTGAAATGATAAAATAAATAAATAAATAAAAACAAATACATCAAAGGAATAATCCTAATTGGCTGCCATTTGACAATCAAATTGCGGCCTTAATTATCATAATTACAATATAACTAATAAACCTCTAAATAACTATAATCACAATTAGAATGAAATAAAATATATTTAAAATTAAAGGTGTTGATGAGTCGAGTTTGGATTTAATTTTTTTTAACCCGACCTACTTAGGCTTGTTTTATTATTTAGAAATAAGAAAATTTAAATAGGTTAAATCGGTCATTTCGGTGAGCTTTGAATTTTTGTGGAACTGAGTTTTGACTTAATTCAATTTGGCTCATTAACACATTTATCCAAATCTAAACTTAAATAGAATAAAGTTTTGATTTACAATTCGAACATAGTTTACATGGAGTGAGACTCGGATATGAAATTTTAAAAGTATTAAGACACCGAATCCCATCCTTAAAGGGTGTGGTTTTGAATTTAAAATTTTTATCATAATTGCTTATTAATAATAATATGTATCTGTTTTAGGTAAAATATATTATTAAAAATTTAAATATCTTTTAGAATGTTCTACTTAACGTAAAAAGTAAAATTTTTAAAATCAAATTTGTGGCTGAACTCATCAGGTCACTGATTGTTAATATGACTAATTTATTTGATTCGGGCAAATAAATTATTAAAATTTATAAAAAAATAAAAAAAATGAGAAAACCGATTAAACTACCTATTTAACCCGTTTTTTAATCTACTTCAAGCAGTTTATGCCAATTTACAGGATAATCAATTCAACTCTTTTTTTACACTGATACTTCGATTATTTTTTGGTCCAACCAAAAGTTTGATTTTGAAAATAAATGCATTTTTCAAATTTAACTTGTTATCCATTTATGAATCTCAACTTGACAATTGTTTTTTAAAAATCTTAGCTATTTTATTTTTATCTAAAACAAATGATGGAATAAAAAAATTTATTAGAAATTCGGAATTCCTCGAGAGGAAAAAACAAAAGAAAAAAATAATTTATATTAATATTAATTTCAACAATCTAACGGTAATAAGATCCCGATCGAACGGTGTGATGGCAAGCTACCTGACAAATACATAATGACCACGTGCCTTCCCTTTCATGAACCCAACTTTAAAAAAAGAGCAAGGGCAAAACAGTAATTGAATCACCCAAAAGGCCCGGTGCCAAAGTTATAAGGTCAAATTTTATGAAAGGTCCCTTTACTATGTTTTTTTTATGAATTTAGTCTCTCTCTACTTTATTTTGATCTTTTTTTTTTTATTCTTCTATTTTTCGACATGTATTTTCAATATTGAGGCAAGCATTTTTTTTTCCACGTTAACCCTATCAAATAATCAATTTTAAATTTTTTAAAAATATTCAGCGATATGATTTATACACACTTTGTTTTACAGTTACAAAATATCATATATATTATCAATTTTTAATATGAAAAAGAAATTCTTCATCACTATAAATATATATATATATATCATATCATCATATATTTTTTAAAAAAATATTAAATTAAAATATATGTCATATTTTGTACAAAAATCGATTTAAAAGAAAAAAAATTAATGAAAATAAACATTTTAAGTAAAAAGATTAAACCGATAAGTCTTGGATCCTTTAGTAATTATGTTTGAGTCTTATTATATACAATTGTTATACATTGGTCATTAAATACTATCATGCGTGGTTTTTATAGGTAGATTTTGTTCTGTTGTATTCTAATTCATCAATTGTTTCTGTTTTATATTAGTTTGATTTTACTTTATAGTTGCCCGAGCATATAATTTGTTAAGAAGAGTCTAATCTTTCGAGAGAAGTTTTCAAAATGTAGTCTAATGGGCACTCAACTGATCCTCCAACAAGCGAAGGTATTGTCCTCTAGTGGGGGGTTTTGTCTCTTGTACACTGTTGAGAGCCAATGTGTCATGAGCGCCCACCCGATAGGCTTGGTTCATGGAGCCAGGAGAGCCTCAATTGATGAACCTGCAAGACTCAATGGAGAGCTGACAGTACAAGATGTGTAATAATTATAAAGCTCACTTGTGCACAGAAAAACTTTAACCACTAACATAGAGGCATATAGGTAACTTATTTGCAACTATGGTTCCAATTATATCCTTTAAATAGTAACCTATATGCAATAGGTTTCAAACCTCACAAAAGACGAGACACTCATGTTCTTTTGGTGGGTGGTTGCATGTCTACATACGACTTGATTACTAGAGATGTTTCCCTTCCATGAACTAACCTAATTACAACAAGTTAACTCTTGTCCAAAATGGGAGACAAAACTTTAGTAAGAGGATTCAATCGATTATTAATAAATAACACTTCAAAAATTTTTCTCAGAAGAGTCGGATTCCCCACCATATTTATAATTGTAATGCACTTTTGATTGTACCGTATTTACACGTGTAAACTCCCCCCAAAAAACCAAGACTAAAATATCAAAAGTAGAAGATTAAATCCGAGAAAAAAACATAATACAAGGACTTTTTATAAAATTTAACCAAAAGATATGATCCCCACAAGGCGCTAGCAAGAGAAGCTTCAAAAAGAGACGTTGACGCCGCATCTAGATTTCCAGGACCACCGGTCCCATTTCCGATCTCTCTCTCTCCCCCCCCCCAAAAAAAAACCGCTAAAAACAACCGCTCCTTCCTTCTCTCTCCCTTCATAGTCTTCATATAAATCGCCGGTTTTTTCACTGTTCCATAAACTACCGTACATCCTTTTTTATTTCCATTTTAACCCTTCGTTTAAATTCAGATTCTCAAATTTATCCTTCGTCTTATTTTTTTTCAGCTTTATTAAAGCTATAGCAGCTTTGATTTTTCGCTTCTATTTTCCTTTTTTACTCTTCCGGGTCTCTCTCTCTTCTCTTCTTTTTCGATGAAGTTCTTAGCAGCTTTTATTTTCATTATTTAAAAAGCTTTTAAATTTAAATGAGGAATTACAATTTATTTTAAATTTATGAAAGACTTCAAATGTGGATTTTCAATTTTGTTTTGTACGTGAGAATAGTTTTTTTATATATATTTTCTTTTTTTTTTGTTGATCTAAAAAATTTTGTGTTTATCAGTACTTAAAAAACTGTAAATTTTGGAGTTTTACGTTGAAAATGCTCTGTTATATTGTGTTTTTAAGCTGTTTTTAGATTTTATTCTGTTTTTTTTTTTGCAGGGCTCGAGTATCGAGGTGGAAGAGTCTGGTTAAAAGGATTCAGATCAGAGCATAAATGAAGGGAAAACGACACTGTTTTGGTACTGAAGTTGTTATTTCCGTCAGTTCTTTTCCAGGAAAAATAATTAAAAAAATGCAGAAATGAGAAAAATGAATGAAAATATTTTTATTTTTTCATGTATATAGTTCTTTTTTTTTTTTTTGGGGGGGGGGGGTGTTTAGCTTGCCGTTTAAGCATGTGTTGGTTTCCACTAGAGAAAGTTTTCTACTCTTTCAAGAAGTAAAAAATAAATATTTTCGCTTTTTCTTAAATGATATTTTTAATAGGGAGGGAGGTTTTCATATTAACTACCAGATTCATTGACATTTATTTTCTGTTTCCATTTTTTAAATGTTCTTTTAGTTGATGTTTAACCTTAAAGAATAAGGTATGAAAATCAAATCATTTTCAGATTTGTTGGATAAAACTTTATGATTAGCTCGTTGTTACTGATATTGGCAATCATTTTTCTTTAGTTAGTTGTTTTGGTAATCAAATAATCATGATTTGCTTCTTGTTGCAGATAGATTATGGTTGTGAAAGGATGGGCCTAGGCCTAGTATTTCTTTGGCTGCCACAACAAACTAGCTTGCATTTTTAGGAAAGCAACAGTGAGTTTGTGTATTTGAGTACCTCTTGAGTTTGATTTTTCTTTATTCCAATCTGTTTGAGAATGTGAAAAATCATGGGTCTATTTTATATAATGTGTGGTAGGGCTAGTAACTGTAGAAGAGGAGTGTGAAAAATGGGGGCAATTGGTGGGGAAGAGTTGAAGAAGTTGGAGAAGGAACAGAAGGTCCAACTGGCTGCTGCTCGTGAGGAGAGGATTCTTGTGTTGGTGAGGTTGAGGCCTTTGAGTGACCAGGAAATTGTAGCAAATGAAGTTGCTGATTGGGAGTGCATCAATGAAAGTACTATCCTATACCGGAATACCCTCCGGGAAGGATCCACATTCCCGTCTGCCTACACATTCGGTAAGCAAACTCCCCCTATTTTCATGTCTTTGTTGTGATCTAATAAATTTTGTTGCATTAAAATATGATAACCAGCTCCTTTTTGCTGCAGTATGCATTTTTTTAAAAAACTTTGATATACTTAAATGATACTAAATTTGTCCTTTAATAAATCTGGTTAATTGAACCTAGGCCAGCTTTATGAGGGTAATGTACATTGTTGGCTTAAGTTCAAAATTAGGTGTTAAAGCATCAAACATGGAAATTGTTATTTCTGTTGTGTGCTTCGGATTGACAAGCAATTTTAATCAATAGATTGTATCTTCTTTCTTCCTTTTTATGGTGGGGACAGATAGAGTATTTCGGGGTGACTGCTTAACAAAGCAAGTGTACGAGGAAGGAGCCAAGGAGATTGCTCTTTCAGTTGTTAATGGTATTAATTGTAAGTATGGTTATTGGCATCTTGGTATTTGTTCTCTGTTGATAAGCTTCATGCCAAGTAAAAAGTTCTCTAACAATTTTCTTCCTTCTGTTCCCCAGCTAGCATTTTTGCTTATGGACAAACTAGCAGTGGGAAGACATACACAATGAATGGAATAACTGAGTATACTGTTGCAGATATATTTGACTACATAAACAGAGTAATGAAAGTTTTAACTCATTTTTCTTTCATCATGTTGCATTTTCTCACGATTATTCTTTAAAAGCTTTTTTTCTTTTACATGGAACTGATATTATCATTGCAGCATGAAGAGAGAGCATTTGTTTTGAAGTTCTCAGCAATTGAGATATACAATGAAGCCATTAGAGACCTCTTAACCTCAGATAACACCCAACTTAGGCTGCGTGATGATCCTGAGGTGAGCAGCAACATCCATATTATAATATTTGATTCATTTTCTTGCGCTTATGATTGCTCTAACAAGTTATTTTTGTCAGAGAGGGACTATTGTGGAAAAAGTCACAGAAGAACCCCTGAAGGACTGGAACCATTTGAAAGAACTCCTTGCAATTTGTGAAGGTAGAGCATTTTCAAAGTTCTCTGTTTACTTGATGATGTTGCACTCTCGCATCATTATGGATTATTAGTAATTTTCTAATGCATTGCATTGTTGCAGCTCAAAGAAGGATAGGTGAGACTTCCTTGAATGAGAGAAGCTCCCGATCTCATCAAATTATAAGATTGGTATTCTCCCTTGCCCTTCTCTTGCTTGAACATTTAATTGCTAATAGCTTATGTGTAGTAATGTTGAGTTTTTCTTTCCCTTTTTAGCTTACCATAATGTGCATTCTAACTTTTGTAGACAATTGAAAGCTCTGCTCGTGAGTTCCTAGGAAAAGAAAATTCAACAAGCCTTGCAGCAAGTGTGGTATGGCTCATGGAATTTACTTTCACATTTTAAGTTCATAAGTTGTTATTCTCAAATGAAAAAAAAAACAAGTGATGCAAAAATGGTATTTGAGTGCAGAATTTTATTGATTTGGCCGGAAGTGAGCGAGCATCCCAGGCCTTATCCACTGGGGCAAGACTGAAAGAGGGTTGCCACATAAATCGTAGTTTACTTACTTTGTCAACTGTTGTTCGCAAGCTAAGGTAGTTCTCTTATTTTTCATTTCAATCACCAGCAAGAGATTATTTAATGTCTAATTTCTTTAAGCATAGTTGTCTGATTGTCTAAGGAGTTATATTTCATTACTGTGAGGTTGATTGAGGTCCTATTCGTTTCATTTATGGTTGTCACTTTTCAATTTTAAATTGAAACAAAGACTATGGGGCATAGTTTTATGGCAGTTTGCTTAATTAAATTTAGTGTTGAATTTTTCTCAATGACACTAATATGTGAATAACTATTCATATCCAGTTGGATTTGAAGTAATCATTACCACAATAGTGTCTTCAAGTACAGGATATTGATGATGTAGAAAAAGGCAATGTTTTGTTAAACTATTGTCACCTACTATATTTGCTCAACTCATCAATTTTAAATTGAAACAAAGACTGTGGGGCATAGTTTTATGACAGTTTGCCTAATTAGATTCAGTGTTGAATCTTTCTCATCGACACTAATATTTGAACTATATTCTTTAGGGATAATTATTCATATCCAGTTGGATTTGTAGTAATCATTACTACAGTAATGTGTTCAAGTACAGAATATTGATGATGTAGAAAAAGACAATGTCTTGTTAAACTATTGTCACCCACTATATTTGCTCAACTCATCAATATTTTGCTATGGTGGATGCAGTAAAGGCAGACAAGGACATATCAATTATAGGGATTCTAAGCTGACACGCTTGCTGCAGCCCTGTTTGGGTGGCAATGCCAGGACTGCCATCATATGTACCTTGAGCCCCGCACGGAGCCATGTTGAACAAACCAGAAATACTCTTCTGTTTGCTTGTTGTGCAAAAGAAGTTACTACAAAAGCTCAGGTCAATGTGGTCATGTCTGATAAGGCCTTAGTTAAGCATTTACAAAGAGAGGTGGCCAGGTTAGAAAGTGAACTCAGGAGTCCTGTGCCTCCTTCCTCAAACAGTGACTATGCAACTTTACTGAGAAAGAAAGATCTTCAGATCCAAAAGGTAACCATCCCCTTTGGAAAATTTATTAAGGATGTCAAGGGGTCCCCTCTTTAATGAACAAATTTATTATTTTGTCTTGTCTAGTATGCAACATATGCAACCGCGTCTCTTTATCTTGTCTAGCATGATAAAAGTGAAACGGAAACATGTTGGTGAATCATGCATTCTATGTTAAAACTTATAAACTTGGGTGATATAAAATTAAATGCAAATGGCTGAAACTTCTGTATAGTACACTGATAGATACTCTTGCTTGTGGAAAATTAGGCTGCGAGCAATTTATTGTCTTCTGACTAAGAAGCCTACCGATTTGAGGTGTCTGACATGTAAAATACAGAAGGGAAAGCTGAGGCATTTGCATGTTGCATGTTACATGTCACCTAACATTGTTTACATGACTCTGCACTATTCAGATGGAGAAGGAGATTAGAGAGTTGACTATGCAACGTGATCTTGCTCAATCTCGGGTCAAAGATCTGCTAAGGATGATTGGAAATGATCAAGAGATGGTACAATCGGTATGCGTTATTGCCTATGGTATCCTTGCATGTCGAGCTTTCACTTAATAGAGTGCCTATTGCAACATTATTCATTTTTTTCTTTTTGATGTATATTGTTCATAAAATTTTCATTTCTTAATGTTGGTTAATAGTTCCATTTTTGGACTGACACTTCTTTCCCTTTTTCTGATCAGGCAAGAATCAATTACCATCCTAATCAACAAGCTGGGGATACATGGGAAGATGACTATTCAGCATCAGAGTCATCATGTTTGGCTGATTCTAATCAATTTCATGTGCATGTTCGAAAATTTAGTCCAATCCATGGTTATGACGACACAGAGAGCATGAGTAATCATGAAGAGCCCTATCGCAAGCCTCTGAACAATCATGGAGATCATTCCATGACTGATTCTGCGCAAAGCTTGGAGACTCAAGGTGAAATTGCTGATGACCCCGATGAATACTGCAAAGAGGTCCAATGTATTGACACAGAAGGATCAGGCAGGGATAATAATAATTCTGAATCTCTTGCCGTACCAAATGGTGAAAGTGAAGGACGATTGGCATTGACATTAAATGGAGTTGGAGATGTGGCTGGCCAGGAAACAATGTCTACCCCAATGAATGGAGATAGAGAAGCAAATCATATTCAAAATAGCCTGAAGTTGAGTAGGAGCTGGAGTTGTAGAGATGATGTCACGGGTGGTACATCTTCTCCATATATGGACGGAGAACATAATGAAAGCACCCCGCCTAATGGGTTAGAGAAAAGCTTTCCTGGAAGACCAGATGGTTACCAAAAGAAATTTCCTTCATTAAATTATGATGCCAATAATGGGCGGCTCTCCAGGAATGATTCTCTGTCTTCTCTTGGGAGTGCTTCCGTCCAGACTTCTGCAGAGGAGCAAATTACTAGTATTCATACTTTTGTTGCTGGACTGAAGAAACAACTTGATGGCCAGGTGAGAATATGCCTATCATTTTCTGTCAGTGGAAACTTTAAAATATGCAATTGGGCATGTCTCATTTGATTTCTTTGCAAATGTGTGGTACTTTCATCACAGGTTCAGGATACCAGTCTAGAAGTAGATGAGTCTGGAACGAGTATGAAAGGTGCAGGATTGGATCTAATGCATGAAGCATCAGGCACTCCTGTGGATTGGCCGCTGGAATTTGAGAGGTTGCAGAGAGCAATACTTGAACTTTGGCAAGCTTGCAATGTTTCCTTGGTTCACAGAACATATTTCTTCCTCCTCTTTAAAGGTGATCGAACTGATTCAATTTACATGGAGGTAGAGAGTAGGAGACTTACCTTCCTCAAGGAAACATTTTCTCAAGGAAACCAAGCCATAGAAGATGGTCGCACACTGACACTGGCTTCAAGGTTCTCTCTCTTTCTCTTTCTTGCAGCCATTGATTGCCTAATGGGCTATGAACAGTATATGTGAAAACACTGAACTTGTATGATTCCTTGCTTGAACAAAGGACATATATGATATAAGCCGGTCTTTGTCAACATAGCAAAATTTTCTTCTCTTGAAAACTCTAGGAGGTTTCATTATCTAATGTTGACATCGATTATTTCTTATCCGTAACATCTTTGTGGATACTGATTGTTGATACTTGAAGCAAAATTTTCCTGTCTTGAAAACTCAATATCGAATAGAAAATATATAGTGTTGATACTAATTGTCGCATATCCGTGAAGTGTGCTTTAGTTTTCTTCTTGTAGTATTTATACTATGGAGAAATGAATATCAAATAGAAAATAACTGGCTGGATCATGTTAGTGGCCTAGTACTCGTTTGAAGTCTTTTCCATGGTGACTCTGATGCTGTTTTATGTTTACTTTCTTCCAGCATGTGTTACATTATCCCTTGCATATAATTTCTACTTGTCTCAATTGGTTAATTTATTGATACAGTGTGAAAGCTCTTCGGCGTGAGAGACGAACTTTAAGCAAGCTAATGCGTAAAAGGTTTTCAGAAGAAGAGAGACAAAAACTGTATCAGAAATGGGGTATCTCGTTAAATTCGAAGCAGAGAAGGTTACAACTGGTGAACCAGTTGTGGAGCAATAACAAGGATATGGATCACGTCATGGAGAGCGCCACCATCGTTGCAAAGCTGATTAGGTTTGTAGAGCAGGGACGTGCACTCAAGGAAATGTTTGGGCTTAGCTTTACTCCTCCACGGCCTAGGCGGAGATCCTATGGTTGGAAAAACAGCATGGCTTCTCTTATATGAGCCTATATATCAACATCTGTATACAGCCATAGAAGGTAATTTTCTTTAAAAGATTATAGGCAATGTTAGCATTCTTTTTAATGATTGAAATTGTTAGCAGATTGTAATGATCATCAGATAGAGTGGTGTATGAATGTATATCTCATATCCAAAAACTGGCTTTTATGCAATAGTCTTCGACCGATTCGGGTTTGTGTGTATCTACCTGTATTGGTTCCTAGGTGACATGGATATGGAAATATTTCTGATTTTGTTATCTCCGTTTCATGAATGTGTAGGAAATTTGTGTATTTGTATTATTCACGGGCTATAATCGTGTTCAAGGTCTTATATTTATATAAAATTTGATAGATTGCTTATTCTTACATATGCTTATTATGTTTGTGCTGTATTTATATTTTAATTTGGGAGATGATGCATGCAGGAGCAAATAATAAACTCAACGTTGATGTGGAATTTTAATATGCTTTTCTAAATTAAATAACATGATATATTACCCATTTTACCTATTTGTACATTCAATCTAAATCCCTAAATTGAAGAACATTCATTCGATAGAAAGATAGTTATAGGAACAAGCAACGAGTGCATTGGTTGAAGTGAGTTCGTCCGAGACTAGGGTTCAAGGTATGTTTGTTAGCTGAAGTGAGTTCATCCAGCCTTGAGATTAGAAGTTCGATCAGTAGGTTATAATATGAATAATTTGTATCTAACATATTAAAAATAATAATATCATTAAAATTTAGAAGAATTATTTTTAACATATTATAAACAAGTTATCAATATGATATGCATATTTATAATTAAATTTGATCAATATATTTTAAATACACTCAATGCTGGATTTGAGCTCAGATTTGATGTTTATGCTGACGGGTTGGCTAGATTAATAAAAATGACTTAATTGATACTTTTAGGACTAAATTAGAACATTTTGAAGTTCAAAAACCAATATAAAATTTGCAAATATTTTGGAGATGTATGGTGCAATTAACTCATTATAACTTGAAAGAGAATAAAACGCTGCCGTTTCATCATTAATCGGTCCGCGCCCGCGATCGTAGATCGATCAACGCATTCCCCCTATCTGAACTGAAACGGAGTGGGAAAAGCCCGAGAGAAAGAGAAAAAAAATCAAAAGGCAAAAGCAACTGAAATGAGCGGAGCCTCGACGGCGGCGTATTTAGCTCGAAGAGCGGCGCAAAAGGAGAGGGTTCGGATCCTCTACCGCCGTGCCCTGAAAGACACACTCAACTGGGCCGTCCATCGCCACCTCTTCTATCAAGATGTAACTCCTCAAATCCTCAAATCTCCCAATATCTCATCTTTTCACAATTGTTTTCCCATTCAATCGAGTCTATAATTTATATTATTTATTTTTCTTAGGCTTCTGACCTTCGCGAGAAATTCGAAGCCAACAAGCATGTGGTTCGTCTCGTCTCCCTCGTTTCTCATCTTCATATCATTTTATTTTTTTAAAAGTAAACTTGAACGAGTCTTCGTTATCTGTGAATGTGAAGTACATTATTTTATTATTACATTTTCATTTTCTATGATGATAATTTGAGCACATTGAACTTCTGCATTGAACTTATCGATTCGGTCGTTTCAGTTTAAAAAAAAAAAGGCTGACTTAATCAGCCCAATCGATAACCTTAGGTTTATTTCTGCACTTGTAAATAGTCATTGTGATAGTCAGAATGGTTTAAATGTTTTTTTTTAACTGGTTAACTCTGTGGCTATTTTGGTTGTGCATTTTACAATTTGGTGTGTTTTTACAGGAAGATCTTGATACAATTGACAAAATGATAGATGCAGGTGAAGCAACTTATAATAAGTGGCGGCATCCCGATCCTTATATCGGTAAGTACTGTATTTTTTCGTCGGTAGTTTTGTTAAGAGAGTTTTGTTTTGAATTAATGGGACATGCAAAACTGTCTTTCTGTGGACGCGTAGACTTGTCTCAAAGAAAAACGGATATGATAGAAGTGAGTGTCATATGGTTGGATATTGAATTTTATGATGTCTCAATAAATCTTGTGTGGAAAGTATTTGTAAGTGAATTTTTGGATTCATAGGTTGTTTTGAAACGTTCTTTTAAAACAATTGAGAGGAGAATACCACAGAATTTTGAAAAGGGAATGAAATCTCGTCGATAACTAATTAGTTATTATAGGATGATAGTCTGATGATACTAGTGAACTTTCATTGATTGTGTGAAACAAGCCAAATGAGAGCCAAGGTTTGCTGAAGTAGGTGAAGAGAAATGCTACTTAACTATTACTATGTCAATTCACCTCTCATTGCTTAGCGGCATCTCTTTTTCACTTACATTCTTGTGTTTGGTCCATCAAGTGTTGGTTATTGTTGATTAGCTCTCGCTTTTGTTATTGCATGTGATTGATTGACTGTGATATAGGTAGGTTTCTTATAAGATGCTTATTTTTTCGTATTTTAAACCTTTTACGGTGTTTTAAGCTTATGTACTAAGTTCATTTGCAGTTCCTTGGGCTCCTGGTGGTTCCAAGTTTACTCGGAACCCTGTCCCACCTTCTGGGGTAAGTGCTATTTGTTCATTTCTTGCTACCCGTGTTTTCTTTCCCACATTCCATGCTGTTTGGCTCATTGCCCTCGTCTATAGTTATCCATCAATTGTCATCCCAATATACAATTTATTTATACTGCAGAGTAGAAGAAGAAAACTAGAACAGTAACTCAAGCCATTTTGCTTATCTTGTTTTTACTACTCGATAGCAGATGGTTTAGTATCAAAATTTCATCTAAATTGGCTTGCAACTTCTCAATGTACATGACACTGAGTTGTTTAATATTTGTTGCTTACCTATATCATTTACGTGCCATCAGCTATTATTTGCTAAATTTTTTATTGGCTTTATTATTGCTCATCCGGTTCTGATTGTTCACTCTTGATGCAGATCGAGATCGTGTATGATTATGGTCGAGAAGAAAATGACTAAGACATCCATCTTTTCAACTTCCCAAGAAATAAAGGTTAGCCATATACTGTATCTAGATTTACATCATTCATTGTATAATTTCCTTAATAAATTTTGGTTTGTCTCAAATAACTACCTTCTGGTTGGCGGCACTGCTCTTGAAAGTATAGTTGCAAAAATCTCTTGGATTTGTACTGAAAAATACATTTTTATGTTGAGGATTGAACTTCTTCACCTTTATAACATGGTTTAAGTTTGAAATTGCATGTCTAGGGAGATACCAAACTGATAGTCAAACCCATTAGGCCACCAGTTCCCTATTCGACCACTGGTCCAACAATAATTAAATAAATTCATAAAAATTAATGAAAAATTTAAAATATATATATAAACTGGCTCAACCGCTGGCTTTTTAACAGTTTCAAGCAGTTTGATCTAAGGCTGGTTCAATCCCTTTGTCTAGACTGGTATACCGGCCAGTTCCCAGTCCAACCGGCTGGTCCGTTCTGGTTTCAACAACACTGGATATATGTGCTAGAAGTAATAGAAGTTCTATTTTATTTGAATTCTAGAGGGTTTTCTTTTTGGTCCTGAAATTATTGTAGTTTATTTAGGATGTGGTTGATGTGTAATTTCACCGAATTGAATTTATGGGATGCTATTCTACATGTTTTGTCTTTTCTAAATTTGTATATTTTTGCACTAAGGTCTGAACCCTTCCAAAGCATACTCTTTGATGAGAGAATTCAATGCAAACTCACATAGACTGTGATAGCAAGGGCCTTTCTTGCCCGCTCTTCCCAATTTGGTTATTTTTTAATGTCGGAACTTTTAATTTTCAGTTGATGCAGGTCTAAAGGATCGTCGAGTGTGTAACGAGTGATCTAGGACAGCAACTAATTTGCATTACTTCAATTGAAACGAGATAGGCTTTTAATAACATTTATGGTGATTCTCCATTGTGCTTATTGTTGTGTGCCTGGTATTTTGTATAATAAAAGATCATTGGTCTGATTGAAGGTACAAAATGCTTGCTTACATGGCATGGAACTACAACGATCTTGAATCTTTCTTGTCATAAACTATATTTCTCTTAATTTTATATGCAGTTTTTTTTATAAACTTGTTTATGGCTATGTCAACGGTCGGTAATTGAACAGCCGGAGACATTAGGATCAAGGGGCCGGTTCCTTGACATTACGGGTTGTAATGAGGTGTCCTAAGTGTTTTTCTTGACATTACTTTGTTTTACAAAAGGGATCAAAGCTTGAAAATAAGGTTTTAAGGTTTCAGATGTCGAAATTCGGTTTCCGAATCCGGCGAATGTTATCTTTTAAATGTTAATTACATGAAGTAACCAGATCAAATCCATGCTCTCTTTGGCATTACTTGTCCTGCATTGTTCCCATACTGAGATTAAAGGAAAATGGAGCGACTGGAACCATGAGCTCCGAAGAAGCTTGTTTCCCCACAAACTCAACACTTGCCTAGTCCACATTTAAAAAAAATACAAGCAAAGAGTCAGATGATAACAAAGCAAATGAATGCTTGTTTTTTTACTCATTGATACAGCCAATGCTTGCACTTTATTTAACATACATTCAGGTAGCAAAATGCTAATTCGATAGATTTCGAATCAAGTGGCCGGGATAGAGAGGGGTGTTTTTCTGTTTGAAAGGCAAGTGTCTAACCGTTTTGGTATTTCTTTTTACATCAAATGTTCATCGAAAGTATGGAATCAAATGAGATAGATTACATATACATGCAACATTCATGGAAGTAATAGTAACATTGAAGTTTCAGTATTTACGACCAAGTTGGGCGGCAATAATTCATCCTCTTCTTGCTTCATTGTCATTTTTATTCTCCTCGCTAAATCTTTGTCTTCGAACTTAAGGGCGAAATCATTTCTTTTTTACCCTCTTAAATATTAATAATTTAATTTAATTTTTTATAACACATAACTTATGTTTTCATTACTCGCTTGCTTGTACCGAAAACAAAAAAAACATTGAATCGTTTTGGCCCAAAGTTTTTTTTTTCCTTTTTCTTTTTTCTGTTGTACTATTTTCCCCGATTTGCTCTCGGATTTAATTGAAAATAAACGAAACGCAAAAATATGCTTCAAGTTGCTATATTTTTTTGCATATTTAAAATCTAGTCCTTCTAAGAAGTTAATTTTTTTTTTACTTTTTGAATTTAAAAGTTCAAGTCTAATTATTAATCCCTTAAATGATTTTTACATTAAATTTATTAGTGTGACATTTTTAGAATAAAAAGAAAAGGTGTAATAACTTATTTGGCCCTCTAACTTTACAAAAGAAGTCATTTTAGTCCTCCATATAATATTTCGCCTCTTTTTACCCTTGAACTTGCACTATTTGTCAAATCACCCCAAAATAGATGGAAAATAGTTAACATCTATTAACTTTATTGATGTAACATACACATGGATTGTCACGTAAGTAAGTAATTAATTTTTTTTAGTTTAAAAATTCAAAAAATTATTTTTAAAAATGAATTCATTGATGATGTATATTGCCACATCAGCAAAGTTAACAAGTGTTTACTTTTTTATTCATTTTGGGTTGATTTGGTAAATAACACAAATTCAAAGACTAAAAGAGACAAAAATTAAATGAGGGGGTAAAATGACTTTGTTTATAAAATTGAAGGGCAAAATAAGTTATTATGCCAAAAGAAATACTAACTTGATAGCCATATAATTAAAAAAAATAAAATATAATAGACCTGAATTTAACATAATAATTTTCATAGTATTAACAATTGAACTTTCATTTTCAAATCTAAAAAGTAGAGTGACTAAATCATTATTTTTGGAAAGAAAGAGGACTCAATCTTTGAAAAAAAGATTAGGGACTAAATTTAAAATATGAGAAGAGTGGAGGGACTTAAAATAAATTTAACCTAAATTCAGCCCAGATTCCAAACCAGGAAAAAACGGGTGATGGAGATGGAGTTTCTTTGTAGTGTGGCTCCAAATTAAACACGATCATGATCATCTCCTTGTTCTTTAACTCTTCAATAAACCCCCAAAAAATACACATGCTATATCCACCATTACATTACGTAGTTTTATTTTTCCAGCTAACAGCCTTGGAAAAATGGAGGTGTTTTGCAGTCTTTCATGGACTCATTCCATTTCTCCTCGTCTTCACATCCCTCACTCTTTCTCTGTAAGTTTCCGAGTAACACCCAATTTCACCATTTTTTCGTTGTTTTTTCTTGCTTTCAAGTTCTAATCGTTTTGTTCTTTCTGGTTTTGTTGTATTTTTTTAAAGGTGGGTGAGACTAATAGATTCGGGGTTATTTGTAGTGCTGCTCAGTCCCAAAAGGTTGTCCTAATAGATACTCACTTCTTTTAACTTGAAAGTAAATTTTCCATTTTGTCTCCTAACTTCCATGAATGTGATATGGTTTCATAGTGAAATTGGGGGTCAAATTTTGCTATTAGTTGTGGATTTAATTTAGTGAATTTTAGTATATGTAGGTTTCGAATTTCAAATTTTCAATTTGATTCAAATGATAGCAGTTAAAACCATTTCGGTTAATTTCTACCATCAGCCATTCCGTTCTTCAGTTTGATCATTCTTAATCCATTTACTTTTCGAAATAAACTATAGAGACTAAATCCACAACTTAAGCACAATACAAGAACTAATAGCATAATTTAACCCAAATGAGGTGTTGTGAATTTGATCATGTTGGATCAATTATTTTCCTTGGGAGATATTTTTTTTTTTTGTTCTTTATAGATTGTTTTGTAGGCAAATCAGATGACTGTATCAGTTACAGGAGCTACTGGTTTTATAGGTACAAGATTGGTACAGAGATTGCATACAGGTAATGGTAGTTTATAATTGAAAGACTATTCTATTTAATTTGTTTAAATGTTTTTTAAGAATAATTTAGCTTTTTTTTTAGAAGCTTTTTAGGAACAATTTAACTTTGATAAAATTGTAATGCAGACAACCATAACGTTTGTGTTTTGACACGGTCCAAGTCCAAAGCTGAGACAATATTTCCGGGTAAGAAGGTAATGAGTACTTTTTGTATTTGGCTCTTACATTGCTTTTCTGCATATAGAGGAGAAGATGAAAGAAATTTTGTTGGCAGAAATGGGTGAAAAACCTTTGAGAATCTGAAAAACAAGCATATAGATACATATATACATATGCATATTTCTCTTTTTTGGTCTTAGAAGAACAGTTCATTACTTAGCAAATTGTTCAGTACATATCAATACTAGCAATATCAGCTTTAAAAACAAAAACCATAAAGTTCGGAACATTAAAATAAACAAGTTGATCCTTACATGACAAACTAGGATCACTCCTCTTCCTGGCAAGAGCATCCACACAGCGATTTCCTTCATGAAACACATGCATTAATGGCTATTCTGGAAGGAATCCAGCATTTGTATATATTCATATTACTTAATAAATGCATCTACTTACATATCTTTTTTCCCTCTTTGTTTCTTTGTTTCGCCTTGTCATTTGTAGTGAAGAACTTCCCGGGAATTGTAATAGCAGAGGAGGCTGGGTGGAAGGATTGTATCGAAGGATCGAATGCTGTTGTGAATTTGGCTGGAATGCCTATAAGCACAAGATGGTCTCCTGAGGTTGGTATTAGAAGAATTATCTTAAATCCTAAACTTCGTATCATGTTGCTGGATAGACATGAGCTCTTTAACCCGACAGGAAAAAAAGTACAAAATCCTAAACCATAAAACCCTAAATATAACGTAATGATTTGCTATCATATATTCTTGCATAAGTCCCTCTTCTCAAGACATACTTTTTAGCTCTTTCGTTTTTCCTTTCGGTACGATGCAAATATACTAAATTCTCAGCCTGTTGCGCGCGCGCCTGCATGCGCGCACACACACACACTTCATTTGATTGATGGCATTGGCTAAGTGATGCAATGGATACCGAGTCTTCAACAACTTTTTTTGTTAAGTATCGATCAAGTCTCCATACACCGCTATTAAAATAGATACCTCTGCATCTTTCTGTACATATACAATGTTGTTTTTATCTGTATTGCAGATTAAAAAGGAAATTAAGGAAAGCAGGATCAGAGTCACCTCAAAGGTTTTATTTTCTGCTTACTTTTTTCCTTTAAAGCAATTGACATTCTATAACCTCTTTTAACTTTTTTCCATTGCCCCTTTTTGCTGATTTTTGAAGGTTGTAGATTTAATAAACAGTTCACCTCAAGGAGTTCGGCCTACTGTGTTAGTTAGTGCAACAGCCGTCGGTTATTATGGTTCGTATCTACCTTTACATCCATAAGGTTTTAAGAAACGGACACAGTTCATATCAATATGATCAATGAAATGCTTCAAACATGAGCTCTGCAGCTAGGCTCCTCTAACGTATACATATTTTACTTGTTTCTTCCTGCATGCTCAGGCACAAGTGAAACACGAGTATTCGACGAGAACAGTCCATCGGGAAATGATTACTTAGCTGAGGTAAAGAAAGAAAGAAAACAATTACTTAGCTTAGATGAGCATTGTTTTATTTCCTTTTACTGATGTATATTTATTTGCTCAGGTTTGTAGGGAATGGGAGGGAACGGCGCTTAAAGTAGATAAGGATGTGAGATTAGCTCTTATTCGTATTGGAGTTGTACTCGGAAAAGACGGCGGTGCTTTAGGTATAACTGATGCTCTTCTTTCTCGATCTCTTCATGCTTGGTATATGATTAAAATTAAGATATATTTTTCTCAACAAAGATATATTTACTTTTGCAGCTAAAATGATCCCTCTCTTCATGATGTTTGCCGGAGGACCTTTGGGCTCTGGACAGCAATGGTAATGCTATATCATCCCTAAGAACTACTTTCAAATAGTTATCGGAATAGGCTTGTTGATTTTCATTGGGGATGTAAGAAAAAACCAGACTTGATGGATCCCAACCTGACCCAATTTGATAGTGTCGGGTTTCCTTTTAATATGATTTCGAGGTGGGTCTAATTTTTCATTTAGTCAAGGTGGGTCAGGTTTAAGAAAAACCAATTCTGCCCACCCCAAGATAAGTACCAAAATAATATAAATTGTGGCTTACCTAAATCGAGTCAGAGTCGGGAATAGCTTCGATTTTTTGGGTTTGACATGGGATGGGTAAATTAATGTTTAGAATCGGGGTCAGATTATGTTGGGGAATATCAGGGTGGGCAAAAACCCGACCCACCCCACCTCATTGTCATCTCTAATTTTCATTCCGCCAGCTGATATTGTTTTTTTCAATCTACATTCCGATAATGTTTTTCATATGTAGGTTTTCATGGATTCACTTGGATGACATAGTGAACCTAATATATGAAGCTTTATCCAATCCATCTTATAAAGGTAAAATCTTCTATGAATTAATGTATCTAAATTTTTGTAAATTCCCAATGCAAAACAAGGCTGAATAACCCATTATTGTAGGAGGAAAACTGAGTTGAAATGGGCTTTGATGTTTTCTCTACTCTATCCCAATCTTTGTGTGTCATATCATGCCATTGTTGTCTTCTCCTTGTGGTTTCTATTAGGGGTGTAAATGAGACATTGATACTTGCAAGCTACTCAAGTTCAACTTGAAAAGATTCAAACTCAATTCGATAATTATTGAGCCGAGCTCGAACCATGGATCGAGCCGAATTCGAGCTTAATAATACTTGGCTCGAACAGCTCGTGAGCCTTATTGAGCTTTTCATATTTTTATATTATTTAATTACATTATTGGCCTTAATATATTATTAACCTAAGCTTAATTATTGAGCTGAGCTTGAGCTTGAGTACAAAAATTGGTAAATGAGCTTAATCAAGGTCGAGCTCGATTATATCTCGAATCCAGCTCAAGCTTAAAAATAGATGTTCGATAAAGCTCAAGCCGAGTATTGAACTTCAAACTTCTAGTCGAGCTTGAGCTTGGCACTATTCGGGCTTGACTCAACTCTATTACACTCCTGGTTTCTGTTACATTAATATGAGAACTGTCGCAGTTCATCTCCTGCTTTTTGCTTTACCTAATTGTTGTCAGGTGTTATAAATGGAACTGCACCAAATCCGGTTCGATTGTCGGAGATGTGTAATCAATTGGGAAACGTCCTCGGTCGACCATCATGGCTTCCAGTGCCTGACTTTGCCCTCAAAGCTGTATTAGGGGAAGGTGCTTCAGTGGTATGTTCTCTTTTTCCTTACACATCCATAAAACACATGCAATTATGATTCAATATATACTGTTTATGCAGGTTCTGGAGGGACAAAAAGTGGTTCCTGCAAAAGCTAAGGAATTGGGTTTCCCATTTAAGTACCCTTATGTTAAAGATGCACTTAAAGCCATTCTTTCATAGAATTCTTTAGGTTTTCTTTTTGGTTTCATTTTTTTCCTATTAGGTTTTCTCCCAACATCAAGAGTAACATTTTGCGATTGTTATTTTCTCTATGTGGCTTTGCTTTGCTTTTCCTATTAGCTGATTATCAATGATAAAAAGAATCAAGCATACATATACACATATACACACACACACACAGAGATAATCCACTCACATAGCTTTTGGGTTTGAAATACCCAAAATGTCCTTTTGTGTGGGGTTGCAATTTGACATAGATCCCTTTGGAAGAGTTTACATTTTTCACCTTCACAATATCCATGCTAGTAGCAAATCCATGTACCAACCCCATTGTCTCCACCTCAAACGCCTTTGGAATCAAGGGTTCACGGACTGACCATGGAACCTTGTTCAATAAGTGGAATGCATTAATTACCCGATCTCAGGTTGTGTAATAAGAGTCGGAGAAGGGCGACTACTCGTTCTTAAACCAAACAAGTTTATGACCAAAGAGTTGAAGAGAGGAAAGCTTTTTGCCGTTCCTGGTTCTCTTGTAGCCGGATCCTTCGAAACCACAAGATAGTAACCAATACTTAATGCAACAATTAATATAGCTAACCTAAGTGATCGGCAGTTGACAGAGGCATTATAAATGAAACAACAATGAAAAACTCTGCAACCGTATCGATTGAAAACCTGTGAAACCAAGCAAAGGAGACATTAAAAAGTACTAGTTGATGCTGTCATCTCTCATCTCATCTATTATAAACCAAAATTTCAAAATTAATAGTTGAGTTAAATAACAAAAGACTTAACATTGACAACTATACCAGATAACTTATTGTTTAAGTTACCTACAAGAAGATCAGATTGTGCAAATCTCAAATTAAGTTATTAAAATTAACAATAATATCCATAAATAAATAAAAAACACACACACAATCCACTACTCATCAATAGCTTTAAAAGTTCAAAGGCTAGCCATCTAAACGAAGGGAAAAATATGATGGGACCTTTCACTGTTTCTCCTAGAAGATTAATTCATGAAACAGCAATATACAAGATATCGTAACAACTTCACGAGCACCAAAATTCCGTTGTCTTTTGTCCCATAATTTTAGGTGTAGGTACACGTTCAATCGATATAACCAAGCCGACCTAAGGCTAACCAGAAAGCCACATGATTGTGGTCAACAATATGTAACCAAATAATTACTCAAGGAATAATGAGTTAGCGAATCAAACCTCAAAACCCGAGCAGACGGCACCTCAGTGCCCCACATTCACTGCACAACAAGACAGGGAAAAGCAAAATAAAATATATGAAAATCCCCAATGTTCAGGGCAATCAGTTAGGTCTGATTGATTGAGGTCCAAAGCAAAAGGACAAGATATAAGACAAGACCCCACATTTGGATCTTATCCTTTTACATTATTTGTGTCTGTCTTTGTGTATGTATGTGTGCATGTGTTTGTCTGTGTATGCATGTATGTATTGCACAACACAACATAAACTCCATCTAGAGTAAATTAAGAACAATGGTAATGAAAACAATAGGGAGAAGAATTTTTAAGCTATAAAACCGAAAAAGTTTTACTGAAAAAGAAACATGAGCAAGAGAGTATAAGAACCCGAATTTACATAAAAGTGCGGGATTCGATTCCCATCTCTCCTTCCCTTGAAAATGCAAAATGACCCTTTATGCTAACTAACATCTTTTGCTCACAAAAGATGGAAATCAACAACTAGAAGGTAAAAAGAAATAATTTATTAAAACGAGGACACTTCAAAGGCTGCATCAGGCGTAGCAGTAAGACCATTGCTCGTCCTCACTAGCACCAAACTCCGCGGCAGCATTGTGAACTTCCTCATATGAACAAGGAGATAAAGCTTTGAGATATGGCATGTTGTGGAAGGAGCGAGCGAGGCTGCTGATTAAAGTAGCATAATTGGTGCCATCATTGTCACGGTCCTCCACATGAAATTCTTCAGCACGGTGCTTGAGGGTCTCAAACATGAGCTCAGGCTCATGCTGCATCATCCGGAGGACATCTGCACATGATGGACCAGTCACCACCCGCGTAACAGCAAAGCTTTGTGGACCATCAATTTGCAACACACTAACAACATTCGGGCCACCAAACAGGTTGTGGACACCACCAAGGGCCTCCTGGTAAGCCCCACCTAAGAACATCCCCAAATAATAGCGCCCATTTGCACCACCATCGTTACCTTCAAGCTCATGCAAAAGCAAGTTAGTTTCACCACCGATGAACTTATCAATCTTCCCATCACTATCACAAGTTAAATCAGACAATACTCCCCTCACTTCGGGCTTTTCATCCAATCGGTGAATTGGGACTATAGGAAAAACCTGACCAATACTCCAAAAATCCGGGATCGAAGTGAAAATCGAGAGATTGACATTGTATATCCTAGTAGGCTCAGCTGCACCAATCACTTTCGAAACCAAATCAAATAACCCATCAACATCAGCAAGCTGTTCAATCCTCAGACTGCCTTCTATAAACTGCTCCACACATCTTTGTTTCAATTGATCGGCATATAGCAAACAAGTCTCATTCTCATGTCTCATTGCTGCATCACTCAAATTCCAATAATCACAACGAGCATCCTCTGATAACCCCTCAATGATCAAAGGGAGGTCAATTTGATTCATTGCTGGGGTGTTAACAGTAGCAGAAATAGCCTCAAATATCAAGATAGAATGATGGGAAACAATGGCTCTCCCACTTTCACTACAAATAATGGGGTGTTTAATAGATTTACGGTCACAAATAATGCGAATTGCATTAACAACAGCTGAGGCATATTCCTCAAGGCCATAAGAAACAGAGAGATCCGAGTTACCAGATTTCGAACCGTCGTAATCAATTCCAAGGCCACCTCCGATGTCGATAACCTTCATGCAGGCACCGAGTCGGACTAATTCGGAGTATATCTGTGTAGCTTCAACGACACCGTCTTGAAGCAAAGCGGTTGAAGGGATTTGTGATCCAATATGGAAGTGGAACAGCTGCAAACAATCAAGCATCCCAGAATCCTGGAGCTTTTTTACGACCCTCAAAATCTGGGTCGTCGTTAACCCGAACTTCCCTTTTTCACCCGAAGTAGACCCGAAATGACCCGAATGTTTGGTTCTCAGCTTGGCCCGGACCCCGATCACGGGTCGAACCGAGAGCTTATTGCTTAAATCAATGACCAAATTCACCTCTTCTTCTTGTTCAAGAACAATCACAGTGTTCAACGCGAGCTTCTTTGCTATCAAAGCAAGGGAAACGTACTCAGCATCTTTGAAACCATTGCAGACCAATAATGCTTCGGGGTTTCCTTTGCAAAGGCAACTCATGGCCAGAAGAAGTTCGGGTTTTGACCCGGCTTCCAACCCGAACCGGAATGGATCCCCGAATTTGACTATGTCTTCCACGACGAGCCTGTCTTGGTTACATTTCACGGGATAAACGCCTTGATAATGAGACTCATAACATTGAGCTTGTATGGCTGATTCAAAAGCCGAGTGCAGTGACTCGACCCGGTTTTTCAGCACATCGGGTAAACGAACAATGAGGGGAAGCCGTAACCCGAGTCCACCCGCCGATTTTGGATCCGAAACTTTCTTAACGATTTTCAGTAAGTCGATTTCCTGATGCGCCAAACTGCCCGTACCATACGGGCGGACGACGACATTGCCGGAGCTGTTGACGAAAAAGTAAGGGGCACCCCATTTGTCAATACGATAAAGTGCAGAAGAGTGAGCGGGGGACCAATGGCTTGACTCGGAATGAGCCACGGCAGCGGTGACTGCGGCCGCATTAGATGATAAAAAAGCTACCGGCGAGGGAATGGATGTATCTCCGGCATCCGCGTGACCAGGAGGCGCTACGGGAGAGTCTACGCAGCAAGCCATGACCGGCATCCCCGACCGTGTAACAAAAAAATGCTAGATTTGATAAATCTTTTTCAAAGGTTGGGGGCTTTGAAACCCGCCGAGGCCGAGGCCCCGGCTACCCCCCTCAAAAGGAAGCAGCGGAAAAACCCTAATTACAACAGGAACGACGCCGTTTTTTTACCCTACAGTTCGAAATTCCGGCGTCGACCGTTAAAGAAATAAGATTTTAAAATTCCTTAAAACTAAAAAAAAATTAAAAAAATTTATACTGCCATAATGGAGTTCACCATGCAGATCTTAAAACACAAAAAAGAATAGGAAAATTAATGGAAAAATATGGGTTTTAGTGTTCTACAAAGAAGACGTGAGACAAAAGGGAAATGGGCGAGAATTGCATGGAAGCAAATGATCCTTTATATAGGGGCTTTTCACGGGCTCATTGGGGCTAATGATACGGGCTATGGGTACCCGAAGAATTTCTCATCAATTTCTCGTGTATTTTTCAGTTTTATCCACAACCTCAAAAGAGAAAAAGCAATAGAAAAGTGAGAATTTTTAAAGGCCTAATTCTGCACCAAGGTCTGTATTCTTTTAGATTTTTCAATTTGATCCATTTACTTTTAAATTTCATAAATTTAATCCTTGTGCTTATTTGAATTAAAAATTAAATTCCAATTGAGCGAAATTCTGCCAAGTTTAAATAGGTGTTATCAATTGGATTTTTTATATTTAGAACTTTAAATATTAAAAATGGTATATGTCTAAATATAATAAAAATTAATTAATAGTGTTACTAAATGGAATTTAATTTCAAATTGTATAAATAAATATATTAAAATTTTTACAATAAATATAAAAATATTAAATTTCTAGAATATCAAAAATACACGTAGGTATATTTAAAATTTTTCGAAATATATATTGCAAATGGAAAATTTTAACATTAAGTTTAGGCTCAATAAAAATTTGAAAAAATTTAGGAATCTATTTAAATTTTTTATTTTGTTGGAAAGTTAGAAATTTTTTAAAATATTTAAGGACTTAATTAAAATTTTCTTAAAAAATAAGGATATAATACAAATTTTAAAAATTTTGGGCCCAACCTCCTGTATATTGCTAAGCTTCAGTTATTGAATTTTGTTATTCTTTTAGAAAGGCAAAAAAGGTTTTATAGTGAGATTCCCTTGGTGACGGTTAATCATCGTCGAGCTGCCACGTGTCCCGATAAATACGGATGCTCTTTTCACCTTTTGGAGCGAGACATTGGGTTTGGATCCATGTTCTCGTGAAAAAATCGTTCGGTACTTTATTTTTTTGACGAGGATTTTGTACTAACGGCTGTGATTCTACCACGTAGTGATTTGAATAATGTTTCTTTACCAAACCTCTTTAAATTAATCTTAAATTTTAAAATATTTTATTCCTACTTTTAAATTATTAATATTTATCAATTAATTTATTTTTTTTAAATGTAGTTATCAGTGAATTATACTTAAAACTATTAACTTAATTTAAAAACCTATATTTGGTATATAATATCTTAATTTGATATGGTAAATCATGAATTTCGTTGTTAATGGTTAATTTTAAGTTGTTGATATTATATATATTTGCATGTTCAATGGCAAAATCACTAAGAGATTTAGGGGATATGGTCGTGATTAAGAGATTTAAGAGGCATACTTTTTTAAAATGATAAATTTTTAATTTAATTAGTCATGATAAAATTACATTTTAACCTCAAAATAATAAAAATTTAGTTTAACTTTTTAGAAATTATAAAGATATAAACTATTAAAATGAAAAAATTACGCTTTTACTATCATAAAAATATACAGTTTAATTCTAACCCTAAAAATATTTTTTTTACCCTGCAACTGTACATGTTACAAATTGACTCAAATATTTTAAATATTTTAAACATTATTAGATATAATTACTAATTAAAAGTTACCATATATCTCATTTGTTTTTTAATATTAATTTTAATTAATATATTTTTGAATAATTATACTTAGAATAATTATCATTTTATATATTAATAGTAGAAATTTTTTATTTAATTATATGTCTATTCTTTTGAATATCAGTTAATGACATATGGCACCTTTTTAATTTTTAATTTTACTTATAGAGTTAAAAACTTCATAATTATTGTATTAAATAATTTTCCTAATTAGAATTAAATTAAAACAAGACATAATGATAAATTTAGTTTTTAATATTACTTCGTTTATCATTTTGGTGTTAGTTATTTTAATTATAATTATTCAAATATATATTAATTTTTAATATATAAAATCTCTACTATCAATATATAAAATAATAATTATTCTAATTATAATTATTCTTAAAAAATAAACAAGATACATGGTAACTTTTAATTAGTAATTATATCTAATAATTTTTAAAATATTTAAAATATGTTGGTCAATTTGCAACATTTACAGTGACGGAGCCATAAATTTTTTTTGGAGCTGGACTTAAATTGTATATTTTTACGATAGTAAAATTGTAACTTTATCATTTTAATAGCTTGTATCTATATAAATTTTAAAGGGTTAAATCAAATTAGAATTTGTTTCAATAGTATATTTATTTTTATATCGAGAAAACGAGATACTTTTAAATAAATGAAAATACGTAATAAGTTCCCATGCTTTTTGTAATTCATAATTTAATCCCTATACTTTTATTTCTAGAGATTTAGTATCTTTACTTTTAATATTTCAAAAATCATATCTAACTTTTAATACAATTAAAATTATATTGTTAAATTAAATTTCATAACAACGGTATTTTTTAAGTTACACTTCTATCGAGTTTTTTTTTTTAATTTCAAAATTTCACACTAATAAATTTTAAAAAATTAATAAACAATTACATTTAAAATTTAAATTTGAAAAGTATAGGGACTAAATTCATGAAAATAAAATATTAGAGACTAAATTTTAAATCTATGAAGAATATAGGGACCTATTATATATTTTAACATTAGAAGAAAGAAATAGAGAACCTTAAAAAGAAAAATGGGGGCCATTTTTGAGAAAAGGAAATGAATCTGTGACTGTGAGCGGTGACCGTAAAAATAAAGAACCTTATCTCCCAGAGAATCTGCAAAATTGACGCTTAAAAAGGGTAAAATAATGTTGATACCTTTATATGTCTCGTTTACTTGATGCACATCAAACACGTAAATGACACGCGGATCATTTTATCTCAATCTGTCTTTTTCATTTTAGTCCTTCGAAAACCCAACCCTTAAATTATAGCCAAAACTTTTACACTGTTAGTTTTTTTATTTATTTATAAAATTCAAATTCTAAATTTTATTTAAGGTATATCGAACTTCGTAGGTAGTATTAGAGGATAGATAAGAACTTTAATGTAGGGGTGAACTCAGAAAAATTTTTAGAAGTCAAAATTAAATTACAATTTTTACGATAGTAAAAATACAATGTCACCATTTTAATAGCCTATATCCTTATAATTTTTAAATAATTAAATCAATTTTTATCATTTTTATGAGGATCAAAGTGTAATTTTATCTTTACTAATTTAAAATTTTTAAAAATTTAAAGAACCTAAATGAAAATTTTTTCATTTTAAGGGGTTGTGCCCCTATCAACCTCCCCTAGCTATGCCCCTGCCTTAACCTCAAAATAATGAAATTTAGAAAATGTTAAAATATGGTTCAAATCTCTCTATTTTTTGGGATTTCAAATTTCAAATTTAATAGTTAGGTTAAATTTTTCTTATTAAATTTATTGATGTGGTTTTTTGAAATTTAAAAAATACTCACTCAATAGTTATGTAATAAAGGAATTGAGGTCATAATGTACTTGAATTTAACTGAAGAAAATTTATAATATTGGATGTTAATAATTGGGCTTGCATTTTAAAATCCGAAAAGTAATAAGACAATCTCTTGAAATAAAATTAAGAGACTAAATTCCAAATTTATGAAAAATGCAAAGATTTTAAATATATTTTAACTTTTCTATAATTATAAGTTAATAAAATAGTCAATTTTTACTTTGGTCTCTCTGAAAATTTATAATTCAATATTAATCCTCGTAAAATAATAAGGATGTTGGTCATGCTTGGAAAATTTTATTTTCAACTTCAAGTACTTGAATAAGCAACCAGCTCAAAATGAGAGCCCTAGATAGAATACTTAAAAAGTCGAACCATAGCATTTACACATATTAAACTCAAACCCATGCTCTATAACATAGAGCATTTTTTTTTGGTAACACTCACACCCGTAAAAGTACTCTACATGCTAGTCCAACCATACTTGCTATAAACGATTCATCACTTCATGTAGTTGAGTTTAAATAACTATATAATTTTTCATAGTTAGATAATCAAAAAAAAGTTAAGATGACTAAAAATATAACTTACCCATTCTTAGACACTATTGTTTTTTGTTTTTACTTTTAAGTACGTACAGTTTTTCTTAATGATATTTAAATTATTAATTTCATCTTATTTTATAAAAAAAAAAGTGGAAAATCCAATAAAAACATGTCAAGTGTCATTTCTTTTATTAAAGATCAATTTTGGAATTAAACCAAGGGGTTGTTGCGGAGCTGTCCGTGAGAGTGGGTGGGAGCTTAGGAAAGGAAATGGAAAATTAGAAATTAGAAATTAGAAATTAAAAAAACCCCAAAATGATATTAACCTGTGATAATTTGACTTGAAAATTCAAAACTTCAAATTCAAAAAATAAATTGTCACTAAACTATTAAATAATATAGATTTTGATCACGGCCACTAAACTATTCAAAAAATTTCATCTAAGTCATTAAAATACACATGAATTGCCATAAGAACTACCATATTTAAAAATTTAACGTTTTCATCATTATTTTCATTAAAAAATAGTAGTTGTCTCTTTTTAAAAGGTTGCTTGGCCAAATTTAATTCAAGAAAGAATAAAAATCAAATTGACAAAAGACGTAAACGTGAAGGGTTATATTTATCACTATACCAATATAAAAAAACTGATTTCACAATAAACTTAGCTATCATAATGAATGTTGTTATAGAGAAGATTTGATTGTATAAATTTTTCTATACGCTTGGACGTTCACTTTCGAAATCATATCCGAATATGTATCAATCACGGATCATTAAAAAAATAATAACAGATTAATGCATTATCTCCAAAATTGAACTTCCATAAAGAAAAGTTTCAATTTCAGAAGCAAATATACACTGATGAAAATAACATTCAAACAGGGATAAAAAGGTTCTTGTCAATTTATTCATAGAAACTCATTTCTACTTCTACAAAGTGAAAAGAGCAACCACTCAATGAACTCTCAAAAGTAGTTGCTCTTCATTAAATACTAATAATACCAACCCTGCATTTGCTGTTTAAACTGGAACTAACCCGAGAACGATCGAATACTCGTTTTTCATATGGTAATATACCAATATAAGCAAATAAAAGAATACTAACCAATTCCACCAGCATCTTATTCTGCTCTAGATTGGCCAGCTCGGGAAGACAAGATGATGCCGACGATAAGGCCATAAAGAGCCAAAGCTTCGGCAAAGATGAGGATAAGGATCATTCCAACAAAAAGTTTTGGTTGTTGTGCATTAGCTCTGCAAAACAAAGGAATTAGTCAATTCAAATATGCAAAATAAATGCCAAACGTATGTTTTAATTCATGAGGTCTAATTATGAATTTCATCCCTCTACCTTATGAAATAAGTCCCTCTACTTTAATTTGTCAAATTTTGGTTCTCGAACTTTATGAAAACTAAGAAGTTAGACTAGGAGTTCGTAAAGACATGAACTTGAGCTGCTAAGTTGTTGCTAATTCATTGTATATTAATTATTAAGCTGCTGATTTCCAAGTCACGATTTAATGGCAAAGTTTAACAATGTTATCCAATTGGACTAACTTCTCGGTTACCATAAAGCAGAGGGATGAAATTCAGAATTATACCCATTTCATGAAAAACTCAAAACTTTTTCCACTAAAGCAATAGATAAACAAGATGATGCAAAGTAATGTCCTTATGATTAAGACAGTCTCACAAACTATAGCTTTATATTTCACTGTCACATACAATTATTTACCTAAAAAAAACATGTAATCTACCATTTGGTCTAAAACAGTAAAACTATGAAGGCCCTTGTACAAGGAGTCGGATTGCATTTTGCTCTCTCTACTCAGAAAAATGGGTAAACTAGTCTTTGTAAGTTAGATCAAAGAGCAAATTAGTCCTTCTGTTAACAACTTCATTCATTTCTACCATTAAAACATGAGGTTGAAAGTGGCTGGTTATTTCGTCAACCATGCTAGTTTTTAACAAAACAAATGGATGAAGTTTTTAATACAAGATTGATTTGCTCTTTAATCTAACGTATAGTGACTAATTTGCCCAAGGGGCAAAATGCAATCCGACTACTATTACAGGGGCCTCCATGATACTTTTACCATCTATCCTACAACTAGATCATTGTAATAAAAACCATGGATGAGAGGGCAGCAATAGATATTAAAACGAACTAAAACCGGATAAGGAAATGGCAACGCTATGGTAGCAAACTCCATGAGTGCATTAAGCAACCGTGAAAAGTATAAATCAACAACAACAATGTCCAATCTGAAATAAAAACATGGATATAAAAGGCACTATATATACCTGACACCGGCATCACCAACAATTCCAATAGCCATTCCAGCAGAAAGACCAGCAAGGCCACAAGCAAGACCAGATGAAAGATGGGCATAACCATCGAAAAGGTAATACGATTTTGCCTTAGGATTGATCCCGGTACTAATAATGACAGCAATAATCAACCCGTAAATACCCAAAACACCAGCCATAACAACGGGTACAATCGATTTCATGACCAATTCTGGCCTCATCACACCCATAGATGCCACACCGACACCGCTCTTGGCGGTCCCATATGCAGCTCCCATACCTAAATTCACAAATTAAAAACATATTTTTTTCAACCCTAATTTATTGGATCCACATCTAAATTCCGTCATTTAATTCCCAATCAAAACTAACAACTTTAAAGCGTGAAATTCACTCGGATGAATAAAAACAATAATTTATTTCCCAATTATTCATATAAAAAATTCATAGATCCATGTCAAATATAATTGAATCTGCACGTAATTTACAATAAACATTGGAAAACCTGATTTTTATATCAATTGAAATTAAAACAGATCTAATATGAACATAATTAAAGAGATGTAAATTTTAAAGAAAATAACGATAAATTTGTAGGGGAGGGTTATGATTGATTACAAGAGAAGACAAGAGCGGCGGCGGCGCCGAGGAAGCCGAAGAACGGAGCCGTTTCATCGCCGCTGAATGTAGAAGCCATTGTGGATCTGGAAACGTTGTCGTATAGATCTGAGAACTGTCGAGACTCTCGCAATTGTTTTCCTTCAAGGCAGTTTGATCTCCCATCTTATATCTGGTTTTTATTGCGATATTGGAATAAAATGGCCAGGTTTTGCTCTATTAGCCCCTATACTATGTGTAAGTTATAGATTTGAACACTATTTTTTCAATTTGGATAATTTTAGTCCTATACTTTTTGAGTTGGTAAATTTTAGTCATCTTGCTTTTCTTTTCTTTTCTTTTTTTAATTTTATTCTTTACCAAACAATAGCAATTAAATTTATTTGGTTAAATTATTTGTTTCCAATCTTGTATTATATGTAAAGTTATAGATTTAGACTGTGTTCTCCAATTTTATCATTTATAGTAATTTATTTTTTGAATTTTAAAATTTTAGTTTTAATGTAATGACAATCGTTAAACCATTAATTTTCTTTTTTATAAGTGATATGTAGAAATAATAAGCTGGCATGATATTATACATGTAATAATATTATATTTGTCTCGTATCATCTTGGGCTGAATTTTTAAAATTTGAATAGATTAAAAATAATCAAATTAATATAAAGGACCAAATATATATCTTGCACATAGTATATGTACTAATAGTAAAATTTAACTAAAGAAAAATATTAAAATAAACTTTAGCATTTAATGGGCTTAAAGGCCCAATCTAAACCATTGAGCCCGTTTGTTTCTTATTTATTTTCCAAGTCCATAGCCCATTTCAAAGAGTAATTTTAAAAGCAACCGAATTGGATCGATTTGGTTAGACTAGAGATTGACCAGAATAACAGTCTAAAATAAAAAATTGAATTGATTGATTTGTGAACGATATAAACCAGTTAAATAATTTATTTAATTAAATCAAACAAATCGATACAGTGGATCAAATTAATGGTGTAGTTAACTCCACGTACAAACAAAATTTTCCAATGTGATTATGGTTGAAACCTTGAGAGTAAAGATAAGTTCCTTTCTTATTCATTTTAATAGTTGACAAATTGTTATAGTCGAATCTAACTACTTAAAGGAAACTTTAGTTGATTAAATGTTTCAAGTGATTGTAGGAAATACGTGTGGGTTTGGATGTATGGTATAGTACATTTAGTTTACTTTTTGTCTCACACTACAGTATTATATTGTTTAATATTACTATCACCGCTATTTTTACACTAACCGTAAGTAAACACAACTGCTCATCCAAACCCACTAGTGTCAAACTCCATGAACAAGTTAGCAGATCGAATGGCAAAGAAAACAGTCAATGGCGAAGATTTTAAGACTTTCTTCTAATTTCTAAATTACAAAAAATGACAAAATTAGAAAGGGTTGACAGTGAACTTGACCCCAAAAATGATACAATTATTTTAACACTCTTTCAAAAATTACAAAAATACAATTATAAAATTCACCCAAACTTCTACAATTGACTCTTTTACCGGAATGAATGAATGTGACCACGTTTGATAAAAGAAAAGCATGTATTTAGAGATTGCCCATGAAATACAAAGCGGAATTTTTGAAATCTTGGTAATGGAATTATAATTTTTTTTGGTCATTAGCAATCTGGAAATTGAAAGAACAAAGCAAAGTAGAAATTGACTTAATTTAGATGCCGACAAATATACCCAAAAGTTGCTATCGAGTGTCTAGCAACCCCCCCCCTCCACTTTTTTTTTTCAAAGGCCATATCTCAAAAAGATTTGTTGTTTTCTACATCAGATCGGATTGAAAATCAGTTAGGATATCGGTCCAGAGGCAATCATTAGATCGATTAATTTAAAAATTAATATAGATTAGTTAAATTAGGCTAAAAAATTAATTGAATCGAGTAGTTGAACTGAATTTTTATTTTATTTTTATAATTTATTTAATTAAATTAAATAAATTATTCGAGCCGATTAAATTGATTGAACTGATGACCTGACCAATTTAATTATCGATCTAGTACTGCTAAGGAGTATATTATTTAATGTTAAAAAAATGATATAATTACCAAAGTCTAGTTTAATTAAAAAAATATTAAAAGCCATAAATTAGTAGTTAAATACATGTAAAAGTTGGAATGTACATTTTTAATATTTAATTTAATCTACGTATTTTAAATATTCGAGTTTAGGGGCAAAGATAAGAGACTGACAGTGATCTTGATACTCTAAGAATGGTAAAATTACTATTTAGGTTTTAATGATTTTGTAAAATTACATGATAAAATAAAAGCAAAATCGCATTTTAGCTCCCAAAATTTATAATTCATATTTGCTCCTAACGTAATTTTTTACCTTTGCCCCCATCCGAACTAGCATTTAAGGCTTAAGCTGATAACTAAGTTTATAAAATAATTTGATTAATACAATATTTATAATTTAATGACTCAATTAAAACATCTTGAAATTTGAAGATTAACTTATAATATGAACCATAATTTAAGGTCATCTTATGAATTAACCCTTTTGATAGACTTGACTACTATAGGATAAAACACAATCATGTCCATGGTTTATTTAAAATCTCCAAAATAATTTTAACCCCAAATCAATATGATTTTGCTATTAGTTCATGTACTATTTGTAAATTATCAGTTTGGTCATATACTCGATTATATTTAATCTCTCTATACTATTTTTAGAGTTTTAAAACTATGTCCTAACTAGAATAGTAATCATTAAATTCGTTAAATTAAATTCCATTTTTTTTCAAAATTTTATACAACAAAGATATTATCGTATATAAATATTTATCATATTACTATTTTCATATAATATTAAAAAAAAGGTTATGTCATGGAAGAAAGGTTATTGACAGGTGGAAGTGGAATATGATAATGCCTTTTTAGTTGAATCGATTTTAGTTGGTGGAGCTACAGATAGTCATTTGACTAAAATGCGGCTTAGTCATCATTTATTGAGTCAAAATTGGAAGATCTTTGTTTGTCATATTTCGATGTCGCAAAATACAGTAGCTGATCATATGGCCAAGTGTATGGCGACTGATTCCACAAAAATTCATTAGTTTGAAGAACCCCCGCAATCAGCTAAAAGTTCAATTGAGGCGAATTATGTTCTTGCTTTAAGTTACTAGTGTAATTTTTTGAGTTTTTCGCTTTAAGCTGTCTTTTTTTCTACAAAAAAAAAAGGTTCTGTCATTTTAGTTAAAGGACATAAAGATTAGCGTTTGAGTAATGAGTGAAAATTTAAAAATTTAAAAAATTTAAAAATTTAAAATAATCAATTTGAAAAACAAATATTAAATCTATAACTTACGCATAATAAAAACAAATAACAAAAATTTGCCTAAACAAATTTAATTGTTACTATTTATGTCAGGATTAAAAACTTCAAAATTTAAAAAGTATAAGGACTAAAAATGACCAAATTAGAATATATAGACTAAATATGCATCTTACTCAAAGTACAGGGACTAGTGTGTAATTTAACCTAATAAAATATCCTCAAAGGCCTTAGCAAGTGAACATTTACGAGACATAAAACGACATCGTTCGCAATCAAATTATTAATGGAGGAATGGATTGCCAAACTTTTAAGGTGGGTCCGTAATTTTCGCTTTAATCGTTGATGATTTACAATTACTTAAAATTAAGTGGATGAGGCCGAATGATAAAAAGTTGGGTAAATTATATTAGTAGTCACTCAATTATAATTTTTTTAATCACTTAATTATGAAAAGTTACAAAATATGTACTCAATTATTAGTAAATTTATTTTTTTGGCCTCTCAACCATTCAAATTTTGTCTTTTGTGTCATAAATTTGGAATATAGTCATTTTACTTTTACTTTCAAAAATTTAATCCTCACTTTTTAAATTTTAAAACTCCGATCTAATTATTAACACAGTTTTTTACGTTAATTTTGTTGGTGCGGCATTTAAAAAAAAATTTTACTTGACAATCATATAACTAAAAACCGACATTGTAATGAACACGAATTTAATAAAATAATTTTAACAGTATTAATAATTGAACATAAGGTTCAAAATATAAAAAGTGTAAGAACTAAATTCTTAATGTACGAAGAGTACAAAAAATTGTAACATATTTTAGCTTTATAATTTTTAAAATATTTTTTTATGATCTCATCGAGCTTTTAATTTAGTCCAAATTCAAAAACAAAATAAAAAAATATCAAATTTCGAGATTAATACTAATAAAAAAGTTAAAAATAAAGTTGAGAAAAATAATTAAAATTAAAAAATAAAAAATACAAAATACAAAATACGGATGATTAATTATTTGACTCGCTGATGTAAATATTTTAATAAATAAAAAAATTTGAGATTAAATATTAGTTTATTGAAAAGTTTCCACAAACTCTTTTTCTTGATGAAACATAAATCTGCCACGTGTCCAGAAAAGCAATGTTCACGTATTCATAAACTAGTCGGGTCAAACAAAGATGCTTCGTGCCAAGTGAATAACGAAACGCCTTTGTCGGTAAGTAGTTTTAATATTATGGTTAATTGCACCAAATTTTGAATTCATCCTTAAATTTTAAAATTATTTATAATTAGTTCTTAAAGCATCAATATTGTATTAATATGATATTTTATTGGTCTAATTATCAACTTAAATGTTAGATGCTAGCTTAAATCTGAATACGTAGACCAAATTTTTAATACGCATGTATCAACCATACATATAATTTTAAATTTAATATGTTAAAAGGCAGATAATGAGATTGAAATTTATGATATTTTTTTATCATGTCAGATCTAAGTTATCAATGCACCTGAAAATTGATCCACGTTTTTTTAACATTGGAGTTTGGTTTTAACACCTAACCTGACAGAAGGATTCAATTGATACAATACTAATATTTCAAAATTCAATTAGATTGTTTTAAAGCATGAGATCCAATTTAAAATTTGAATCATAGTTTAGGGATGGTTAATGCAATTAACCCTTAATATTATATAAATAACTAATTGTAATATGATTATTATGTGACAAAGCATCTATACTATATATTAAGCACTTGATTGAGTCGGTCTTGTTATATGTTTTTTAAGTTAAAATTTGATTAAAACTGTATTTTTTATTTTTATATAAAATATGAAAAGATAAAAATAACCTTAAGATAATATAATTTGATTTATAAAACAATGGTATTTTAGTTTCTACCAAATCAGGGGCAAAGCCAAAAAATTTTTTTTAGGGGAGGCCGAAATTAAATTATAATTTTTGCAATAGTAAAAATATAATTTTACCATTTTAAAACCTTATATTTTTATAATTTTTAAATGATTAAATCAAAATTTTATTAATTTTTGAAGGGGAAAAGTGTAATTTTATTTTTACTAATTTACAATTTTAAAAATTTAAAAGGGTCTAAAAGAAAATTTTTCATTTTAGGGAGTCGAGGCCCCTAGATACGTCACTGACCTAAGTGAATTGGTATCTAATTAACTTGGGTTAAGGATATAGATATTTATTTTAAATATAAAAAAAAATGAAGTTAATGCAATGTGGTAAGTGGCACATTATTGGACCCCCAAACTTTTTGGACTTTTTTCCTTAATAATTGCCGGTTCACTATTTAGTGTTTTGAAAGGTGGAAGGTGAAGAAGAAAGATGGGAAAGATTCATTTATGTTTCTTTGGACTCAATAATTTTTTTTGTCACGTGATTCATTAAATAAATTTAATTAATACATATTTGAAAATCGTCAACATCATATTAATTAATTTTTTATTAATATTTTGTAGTGATGAAAATAATGAATATTAATTATTTTTATCTTTTATTTAAATGTCTAATTGTTCAAACAAAATAGAGAAAAAATTATTTTTTAAAAAGAAAAAAAAAGATTTGGGGTTAATTTAAATCCAAATACAATGGGATTTAAATTTAAATTTATTTTTTCATTTTAATTAAATTTTCCTTTGTTTTTAAATAATTTTAAATAGAATAAATTATACAAATGGTCACTCAACTTTAAAAAATTTCAATTTAGGCTCTAACGTCTAAATTCGTTCCTATTTTAGTCACTTGTTGTTAAATTGATAATGAAAAGTTTTTTTTTTAACTGGTATGGTAATACATCTAGTCTTTAATGCTTACCTATTCTATCAATTTGATTCTAATTCTAAATATTTCAATAAATTTAACTCTTCATGTTTACAAATTCTATCAATTTGATCCTAATCAAAGTTTTCAGCTTTTAAAACAGAGGCATTCCACGTCTATTAATTGTTTTATTTATGGTTGAAATTATCCAATTTCGCACATAACCCCTTTTGTTTATACTTTTAAGAAGTCTCTGCTAGAAATTTAATATATAATAAAATTATATAAATAATTTAATATTTGTAAAAAAAATCACCTTGACTAGCATAAATTTAGGTTTTAATTAATTTGGTAAATGATTTGAAACTAAATCACAATATTAGTGATATGTATTGCTTACTGTGGATTTAAAAATTAATAATTAAAAATAATTAAAACACATAAAAATCTCTTAATCAAATTATAAAATTAAAAAGTCACTATCAATGTAACAAAAAGGAAATTCAATTAATTCATTCACATTTTTTTATGATAAATTAAATGTTCGTAATTTTTTATATAATTATTGATTTAACAATTAGATTTTTCAAAGCCATATTTTTAACTCTATATTTAATTTCTAATTTTAAGGACCAAATTTGAGGACTATTTCTATCTACATTGAAAGAAATATCATACCGTTAACAACAAGAGTAAATCTAAAGTGCTTTTTTTTTTATATAAAGTTTTTCCATTTCTTTAGCCAAAATTTTATCAATAAAAGGGTTGTAGAATATTATATTTAGAAGAAAACTAATGAAAAAAAGAAAGAAAAGGAAATAAATTTTCAAGATAGACTCAATGGTATCGGGAATTGGCTTGAAACATGGTTCGTTAGTTGAGAGAAGTTTTGATTAGGAAAATTGTGGATCAAATTGATAAAATTTGTAAGTGCAAAGGTTTAATTTTATTAAATTATTTAGAATTAAGATGAAATTGATAGAGTTTGTAAGTATTGAGGACTAAATATGTTATTATATCAGTTAGAAAAAAGACTTTTCATTATAATTTAACTACGAGTGACTAAAATAAGAATAAATTCAAACATTAATGCCTAAATTAAAAATTTTAAAGTTAATTTGGAGAAAACATAAAAATTTCTTCCATTCAATGTTTTTATTTTTTAATAATTTGGAAAGGAATAAATGAATGTGTAGATAATTTTTTTCTAACTTATGAGACAAGCAATGCCTATGATTTATTTTTTCCACCAATGTATATTAGTCAAAGACAAGTAGGGCAACTTTAAAGGAAGTTTAGTAACCTTGGATTCCACGTTTTGATTAGAAATATGTATTTTAATTTAAAAAATAATATAAAACGGGTGTCCGAAAGTATTTAAACGTGTAATATCTTTAATTTTTAAGGTTATAATTAAATAACGCGTAAATCATAGTGAAGGTCACTTGATTTTGAAAAGTTACAAAATAAATTATTCAATTATTTAATTTTATTTTTTTACTAGCTAGCTAATGTAAAAATAAAAAAATCTAAAATAATTGAGTAATTAAAAAAGACAAAATTAAATAGTTGTATGACTATTTTGTAACTTTTTTATAGTTAAACAACCCAAAAAAATTTGACTGACAAAATGGTATAAAAAGTAACATTAATAGTTATTTATTTTGGATTTCCGATTTTCTTTTGATTCTCTTCATATTTATAGTGAAATATCTTTTTATTTGTTGTTTTTGTCCTCTTTTGAGGCGGTTTTTCACAAAAAAATTACTTTATTAAACATTAAATATTAACTCCGATATAAATTAACTTTATTTAATTTATTTTAATTGCAAATGATTCTCAGGGACCTATCGTAAATGACATGATTGTAAAAATGGCAACATTTGTGTTGTTTTTTTTTTTTTTTTTGACAAAATTTGTAGGATTGCAATGTCATGGGAATTTCTATACAATTTTTATTTTTATTTTTCTTAAGGACATAAATGAATAATGGTGGGACATTGGGTTCAGATATTATACTATAATGGTTCCTCTTTTAAATTTTATTTTGTAATCTGAGCTAGCTTCAATGTATCAAAATTATGGCATTGATAAAATAGCAGAGGTACATCATCCTTTCAATTAAAAATTTGTAAATTCAATTTAATCCCTTAATCTTATCCTTTTACCAATTAATTGAGGTTTTAATTGAACTAACTTGGAATTTATTCTCGTATTTTTATTTTTAAGAATTTAATTTTTTTTTAGATTTCAATATTTAGGTTACTGTTAAATTTATTGGATTAAATTTGTTAGTGTGATACATTAAATTTTTTTTTAAAATCACTTGGTATTAATGTAATTAAAAATATAGCGTTGCAATGAACCTAAATTTAACAAAATAATCCTAATAGTGTTAACAATTAGACTTAAATTTTTAAATTTAAAAAGTAGAGAGACTAAATTCTTATATATAAAAATACAGGAACTAAATTCCAAAGTTTTGAAAAGTACATAGACTTATGACATATTTTAACCTTAAATCAGTTATTGTTTTTCAGCATAATGATAAATTTAGCCCTTTACATCTTTTTCTCAATTAGGTCCTTAGTCTTTTTTTTTTAAACTAAATTTAGCCCTCAATCTTTTAAAGAGAGTCGAATTATTATTTTTTAACAAAAATATTGATTACAATATTAAATTTTCAAACATGATAGTCCGCATGGTAATCCACTTATACTTCATGCTAATTTTTTTTAATTTTTATGAACATCTTTTATTTAATATTTTTATAAATTTTATATTATTTGTTGACATAGCATATGAAAAAAATAATAACATGTCGGATAAAATACAGAATGGATTGTCATTGAGGTTATTACGCCAACATCATTAAAAAGAATAATGCTTTAATAAGCATTTTGATTAAAAAAGAATTTAACTCTTTTAAAAAAATTAATAATACAATTTAGTTAAAAAATAATAAAATTAATAAAAATATGTAAATGTTGAAATTCATTTTTTTTACTTTAATCAAAGTACGAGTCGGATTTGATCTTTTTGTTAAAAAATTATACATATTATAAAAACAAATGTTTTAAAAATAGTATAAATAAAGTTGATTAAATCAATTAATTCGATCTATAATCAATAATTGATTGAATTAATTTATTTTAATTATTACATAATTAAATTAATTATCGTGATTAATTTAATCGAATCGATTACACTAAAAAAATTTGAATAGCTTTTTATTGTTTAACAGAAAAAAGAAATCAATGAATTATTATTACACTTAATCATAACAAATATATATTCGTTTGGTCTCAACTGCATGTACCAGTCTGTCTGCTGGTAGCTTAGAATTAAGATAAATGACACGATAATTTTTTTAAACATTATTAAGATAAATAATTACCAAAATAAAAAAGTGAAACTTTGGCTATGGTGGGACCTTAGCATTAATTATTACTGATTAAATGTTTTGTTAAGAAAAAAGGCATTTGCAGTTTAATTTAATTTAGTTAGTTATAACAGATCGAGTTTTAGTTTAACTAGTATGAATATTATTATTAATGTAGGAGTACTCGAATTTAAGTACGTTTGAAGCGCATTATCCTCCTTTTCTATGGGTTGGGGAGGGTTATAAAAAATTTTAGGTATTGTCATAAAAAGAGCAGATATAATCAGAATCAATTTAATCTAGACATATAGATAGGCTAGGAGGGAGATCCATGCATAATAATTGGTAAAAGTATCATAGAGACCCTTATACTAAGAGTTAAATTATATTTTTTTTGTCAAATTTACGTAATTTTGATTGAAACAATAAAAAATTTAGCCCTCAAATTTTATATATTCTATCTATTTTCACAAGTAGTTTTTGAAGCTAATTTTTAATATTGTTTTTGAACTCTTATATATTTTTAAAATTTGTAAACATTTTATCCAAATATATATATATAAATAAAACTAAGTTAACAGAATATGTAAACATTGAAATATATCAATTAAATTATGTACATATGGTGAAAAATATTAATTATCGCAATTAATTATTCTTAAATGTTCCCTTTTAAATTTAACAAAGATTAAACTATTTCAAATTTACTGAATATTTGATAGAAATTGAAGAGATATTTTTACTTTCTTTTCTTATACAGTAAAGGCAAGCACAACCTCAAAATGGTAAAATTATACCCTTCTAAATGATTAATTTATAAATTAATATAATGATAAAATTATATTTCAGACAAAAAAAATTATAGTTAAATTATGGTTGGTCCCAATAACATGTTTTGTCTTGTATTAGGATAAATTATGTATTCATATTTCAATTTGTTTAAAAAAATTTTAATTTTTTAACAATGTTTTAATAATATTTTTTTTTGACATAATACCTAAAATAATCTGTAGTCTGTCTTCAACCCGTGAATAAGAAGATAATGTATTTTAGCGTACTTAAACTCGTGTCCTACATTGATAATAATGTCCATGCTAACGAAAAAAATATTTATTTTTTTTTCGAATTCAATATAGAATAAATATTGGATAATGATGGTAAGGATAATATTATTTTCTTTTGGGAGATTGCTTATAAGCACCCATTAATTGTAATGCAAGTTCATTGCATTATCTCATCTAATAAATTGACATTGCAAAACGTGCATGCATTGCTTGTTTTTGCTGTGATTTTGTGTGCAATTTGGTCAAATAGAATTTAACTTTAATTGAAATTTAAAGAAATTACAAAATTAAATGTTTTTTTAAACATTTGTATAAATTAATCATGTGATTGGTTTTTTTAAATAAAATAATAATAATTTTCAATTATTTTCACTAATTTAAAATTTTAATATATTATAAAATATTTTCAATTTTTCTCAACCTTAACAAAATATTTTAAGGGATTTAAAATACTTTTTTTTTTCATTAAATTCCAATAAATTAGACATGTTATCATTTTTTTTTAGAAATTATAATTGTTTTTATCTTATAAATCAAAGTAAGGAATTAACTAGAACCTCATGTGTTGATTTGATGGTCAGGACGTTCACTACTCTAACTGTGACTTGAGTTCGAACTGCACTAGTTGTGTTGCTATTAGGCTTTATTCTCCTATTGTAATTCACTAAAAAGAAAAAGAAATTAACTATAAAAATGGAAAAAAATAATAAATATAGTAGAAGATCAATATACACCATGTAAATATTATGTTAACATTTTAATCATCTCAAGAAATAAATATTAAAAAAATGCTAATTTAGAAATATATAAAGATTTAGTGTCACAATTGATTATTACTAAAAATGATAAAAAAAATACAATAAAAGTTAATATTAAAATATATGCTTGTTGAGTGTTTTGGTGGGTTACACCATCAATAGTAGTTTAGTTGAGTTATGTTTAATTCACAGCTTCATCAACAAAGATTGGAGGATATGAATTCATCACATCCTGAGAAGTCAAAATGCAGTTACTAGTCAAATGGTCAAGTATGAGTCTAATAGTCATTGAATTTAATTTTATTTGAAAACTCTCATTGTCAATTCAAGAAGTTTTGTTGTCGGATAATGCTCTTTCTACATGGGTTTGATTGGTTTTGATGTACTCGCTTAATGTTATTTTCTATAAAAAATAAAAAATGAAACCTATAGTTAATATATATGATTTCATTTAAAAATAATTGATAAAATCCTAATCCAATTGATTTGTGTAATTGTTATTAAAAGATGATATCTAATAATTATAAGATTTGTATTTTGATACTTATAAAATTTTGGTCAAATTATGATGATTAAAGCGTTGGAGGACTATGATCTAATTATGTCATATTACATGGATTACTCTAAAAAAATACAAAGGACTAAATTCTAAAATTTGAGTACAGTAAAGAGCGAAAATCATAGTTTCGATGCAAACCACAAGGCTTCAAATTGGGTTTTTTTAATTAATTAGAATTAATTTTTATTTTTTCAATATAAAATTAATATTTTTATTTAAATCAGTGAAAAATTTTAAATACAAATAATATTTTTAAAAATAAAAATGATGTGATTTAGAATGAGATTGCATTTTGTCTATTTATTAAAAAAATTAGTAAATCAATTCTTATATGTTCGGTAAAAGTACAAACTAATCATTTTATTGAAAATTTTATCTATTTTTACTATTAAAAATTTGTCATTGTATATCAACATGAGTTATATATGGCATGTCTGGTTATTCCGTCAGTTACACCAATTTTTAACAGTACAAATAGATAAAATTTTTAATAGAAAAGACCAATATAATCAGACTTTTATTACAAAAGTTTTACATATTTTTATGAGAAAATTTCATTTTCACTATTTTTCAACCATTTATCAATAAATAAAAAAGGTTCAAACTTAGATGATTGAGTCTTAAATTAGTTGATATAGATATTATTGTTAATGTAAGAAAATATAAGTTTATGTGTTGAAACGTATAATCATTTTATTTATAGATTGAGAAAGAACTTTGAATAATTTTAAACATCTTATTAAAAAGAACAGATATTATCAAAACTTGTATCGAAATTATTAAAAAAAATGTTCGGACTTGAGATCTCAAAATTGTCTGATGGGTTCATATCGTTGCTGGCTCTAATGTTGGTATTAGGATTTGGGACTTTGACTGAGAGAGGAAAAAAAAAATTGCTAAATAAGCTGCGGAGACGAAGGGGATTAGAAAATTTTGCGAAATGCAGTCGGAATCAAATTGAAATTCAAATCCCAAATGCAAATTTCACGCGTAGAAATTAGATTACGTGCATCTCATGAAATCCAATCTTTATTTTTTCCCAAAAAAAATCCCCTCCCTAAAAAGGGGTATTTCGTTTTTCAACAGTGAAGAAAAAAGAACAAACAAAAAAGCATCCTTTTCTTCTTTTTGTCAAAGTTTCTAGAGCAAGAAACACAATCCCAGTAACCCCTTTATTTCACCATTTTTGATGATTCTATCCTCTAAGAAGGTGGTAAAGTGTTTGTGTATATGTGTGTGAGAAAGGTAGCAGTATAGCACTTGTTCTTTGTTTTTAAGGTACTTTAAGAAAAACACTACTAAATGTTGTTTTTGTTTCTTTGTCTGGGTTTAATTTTAGTATGTTGTTGTTGTTGTTTATGGCTTTAAATGAATTGGTTAAGCTTGAATTGTTGTTTTTTTTTTTTTTTTTTGTTAAGGAAAAATGGGAGATAGTGAAGAAGGTAATACTGATTTGATGCAAAGGATTCAATCTTCATTTGGAACATCATCTTCTTCGATTCCTAAACAAGTTTTATCAATGAATCATCTTGAAATACCTCAATTGAACCCTAATCAAATCAGGGCTGTTAGGCATTTCTCTCATTTTGGACAAAACTTTAACGGCGGCGGCGGTGGAGGTGGCGGCGGTGGTGATGGTAATAAAAGAGTTGGTATTCCTCCTTCACACCCTAACCAGATCCCACCCATTTCGCCTTATTCACAGATCCCTGTGTCTCGTCCATCGAGCCATCAAATGGGTTCTTCTCAGGGTTTTAGTCCCGGACCGACTCATTCTCGGTCTTTGTCACAACCTTCGTCGTTCTTTTCGTTCGATTCGTTGCCGCCGTTGAGTCCTGCGCCGGTGAGCCAAATTTCGAACGATGTGTGTATGGAAGATTCGCATTCGTTGTTACCACCCTCGCCTTTTCCAAAGGCGAGTTCTCATCGGGTTGGAGAAAGTTTGCCACCACGAAAATCACATCGGCGGTCCAATAGTGATATTCCTTTCGGGTTTAATACGGTAATGCAATCTTCACCCCCACCGTTAAGGGGCAGCAGTTTCGAGAATTCGGGTGTGCCTAGGCCAGTTCAGTTGGTTAAAAAGGAAACGAGTTGGGAAAGAGGTATTGATGGTAACGTTGAAGGAATGGGTGAGAGGAAATCAGAAGGGGAAGTAATGGACGATTTGTTTTCGGCATATATGAATTTGGATAACATCGATGCATTGAATTCTTCCGAGGATAAGAACAACAATAATGAAAATCACGAAGATTTAGATAGCCGAGCGAGTGGAACAAAGACCAACGGTGGCGATAGTAGTGACAATGAAGCGGAAAGCAGTGTGAACGAGAGCGGGAATAGTGTGACACGAGGCGGAGTTTATTCAACTGAGAAAAGAGAAGGGAACAAAAGGAGTGCAGGGGGTGACATTGCTCCTACTTCGAGACATTATCGAAGTGTTTCGATGGATAGTTTTATGGGGAAGTTGAACTTCGGTGACGAATCACCAAAACTACCTCCTTCACCCGGATCTCGTCCCGGACAACTCTCACCAAGCAATTCAATTGATGGGAATTCAGCTGCCTTTAGTTTGGAGCTCGGAAACGGTGAGTTCAGTGAAGCTGAACTGAAGAAAATTATGGCAAACGAGAAGCTCGCAGAAATCGCAATGACTGATCCAAAGCGTGCAAAGAGGTATTGTGTTGCTTGATTTAATATCTTTTTCGACTGTACTAAAGCATTGCCACTTAACTTATCAGTTGCTTCTTTTGAAGGATTTTGGCTAATCGTCAATCAGCTGCTCGTTCCAAAGAAAGGAAGATGCGGTACATTTCCGAGTTGGAGCACAAGGTTCAGACCCTGCAAACTGAAGCTACCACATTATCGGCTCAATTAACACTTCTACAGGTTGAAGATTTAGAGGTTTTTAATTTTATAGGATATATTCCTTACTTTCCTGTTTATCATCATTGAACTTTAAATCGATGCAGAGAGATTCCGTTGGGCTTACCAATCAGAACAACGAGTTGAAGTTTCGTATTCAATCCATGGAACAACAGGCACAACTCCGTGATGGTATAATCGAATTTTCATTAGCATGCTCTACTGTTTGTATCTTTTAACTTGTTTTAGATTGCATGCTACTTTCGGGTCGTAGTAGTATCGATACACATCTAGTAAAACAAAACACCAAGTCTGTCTGTTCCCACTGTTTACGAAGTCTCGTACACAGGAAAACATGATTGTTCTTAACTCGTTCCTTGTCTTATTGTGTTGCTTTTTGGACACAGCTCTAAACGAAACATTAACCGCGGAAGTCCGTCGATTAAAGCTTGCTACTCAAGAACTAGGCGGCGATTCTGATCCATCCAAAGGCATGGTCTCGCAGCAGCTTCCCATTAGCCGCCAGATGTTCCAGCTACACCAGCAACAGTTCCACCAGCAACAGCAGAACGGGAACACAGCTGCAAAATCCGAGTCGAATTAGTAGTTCCCGAGTCCCGGCATTCGTAAAATTTGAAAAAATCACCGTATGCCTCATTATTTCATAACTTCATCTGCATCCATTCATTGGTTTCTGATTTCCAAGTTTGACGGTCGTGGTAAAATCACGGTTCAACCTGCCTCAGGTATCCATCTCGGATCATGGAATAAAGTAATATATATAGCTTAAACAATTATATATCATATATAGCTATAGTTTTTTTACTTATTTATGGTAGATAAATTATATTGGAATGTAAGCATCAAGTTTGACATGATTTGTTGCATTGACAACACAAAATATTGGCTTTCTCTTTGTTTGTTTCTATTAATTGAGTATATTTATATTTCATTTCAGATTGTTGCCATTTAAGTTCTGGGGTTTGCTTAAAATTTTCAAAAATTTTGGGGGGTTTATTTAGAATTTTTAAAAATTATAAAATGCATAATGAAAATTCAGTTTTTTGTTGGTTCTGCTTTAGATTTTTTGGGTTTGATATTAAAGTCATTTTGGAATATTTGTTCGAGTGATTTTGAATTTAAATTATTTTGGGTTTAACAAAATATTACGGATGTTGTAATAATTGTTGCGATTAAATAGTACTGTTTAACAAAAATTGTAATATGTTGCGTAATTGAAAAACCTCAAACATTACAATAATTGCTATTTGGTTGAATTGACCATTAGTACGATTCTGGAAACATCGGATATCATGCATGGCTTAGATTAATGTCTTGTTAAACTGAATTAAACATGGTAAAAGTACCATATAGGTCCCTATAGTAAGAGTCTGATTCTGATTGTATTTCACTTTATTCAAAAAATAGGCATTAATTTTTGCACGTTAAATAGACATTAATTTGTTCATTTATTGAATAAAAAAGATAAAATGTAATCAGATTTATATTACAAAAGCCCATGGCACTTTTATTCAAATTCTGGTGTTATTACATGAATCGGTGCCTAAGTTATGAATTTAGTCATTTTTAGTTCGGACCCAAATGTTAATAATTAAATTTATTTGGTTAAATTTCACTATTAATTTTGCATTATGTATAATGTTATAGATTTAATTCATGCTTCCAATTTAATTTTTTTTAGATTGTATTTTTTAAAATTTAAAATTTTAATCTAAATGCTAATTACTGTTATTAAATCTATTAATAATTTTTTGAATAATATATAAAAGTAGCAAATTAATATAGCATTACACAATTTTACATAACAAAATTTAACAGATATTTTGTGATCAAAATAGAAATTCCAATACTAGAAAAATAATCAAAGGTTAAATTCACAACATATGTATAATAAAAGGACTAATAACATAATTTAGCAATTAATTGTGAAGTTCTTAAACTCCCATAATCAAAAGAAAATATATAAAAAGAAACATAAAGGCTTGCAAGAAATAACTGTCAATAATTACAACAAAATCCCTGTGATAATATGATTTATTTGACCATTGTTTATAAGCAAAAAGAAATCAAAACCCAATATATATATAAAATGGAGATTAGTTTTTTGCAAAAAGGAGTTAATGGTGACAAAATTGTATAAAGCTTTCATATGGTAGAAGAACCCTAATACATAAATTATCAAAACGAGCTAAACCCTAAACCCTAAATCTTACTCTGTTGATACAACGGATCGATTTCTTTCTCAACATCGATATTTTTCAGACCTCTAACCCAACCTCCATCGATGGAATCCATAGGTCCATTCAATCCATCATCCAAGAAATCACCTACTTTTTTCACTTTAACCTCCTTCGGCATAACAGGATACTTGCCGGAGAAGCAAGCGTAACAGAACTTTTGAGAATCGCTAGCCAACATTTTCTGCAAGCTATCGAATTGGAGGAACGCGAGGGAATCACATCCAATGAACTCTCGGATCTCCTCAACACTCATTCGGTTCGATATCAATTCCTCCGCGCTCGGTGTATCCACTCCGTAATAGCAAGAACCAATAATAGGTGGGCTAGCAATCCTCATATGAACTTCCTTAGCCCCTGCTTCCTTAATCAACCTAACGATTTTTGAAGACGTGGTTCCACGAACAATCGAGTCGTCAACAACCACAACCCTTTTACCGTCCAACACACCACGAACCGGGGAAAGCTTAAGCTTAACCCCGAAATCTCTAATCTTTTGCGAAGGCTCGATAAATGTTCTTCCAACGTAATGAGACCGAATCAACCCTTGTTGAAACGGAACCCCTGCTTTAGCTGCATAACCAAGAGCAGCTACCACACCAGAATCCGGCACCGCAATCACAACATCACAATCAACCGGAGCTTCGGTAGCAAGTATTTCACCAAAAACATGTCGAGACTCGTAAACAGACCGTCCAAACACAACCGAATTTGGCAAAGCAAAGTAAATATGCTCGAAAATACATTGCTTTGGTTCAGGGTGAGGCAACAAGCAGAGTGATTGAACACCATCTTTTTTATCAACAACAAGAACTTCACCGGGATTCACTTCTCGTTCATACACCGCTTCGATTAAATCGAGTGCACACGTCTCGGAAGCAAACACGACGGCACCATTGCTTCTCCTTCCCATAACTAAAGGCCTAAATCCATAAGGATCACGTACAGCAACAAGTTTATCTTCAGTTACAAACACCATTGAATAAGCACCTTCAAGCTTTTCACAAGCATCAACAATTCTTAAAAAAAATGGCCTAGCTTTTGAAATAGCAATTAAATGAAGAACAACTTCAGTATCTGAACTAGTATTAAAAATTGAACCATTATCTTCAAGCATAGCTCTTAAAGTTCTATAATTCACTAAATTCCCATTATGTGCAACACCAACAGAACCAAACCTGTAACCAGCTACAAAAGGTTGTACATTTTTTAGCATTGATGAACCGGCGGTTGAATATCTTACATGTCCGATTGCCATTTCACCAGGTAATTGACTAAGTTTGGTTTCATTAAACACATCGGAAACTAAACCGACACCGGTGACCGATTGAAGAACATTGTTATTCACTGCTACAATACCAGCACCTTCTTGTCCACGATGTTGAAGGGCATGGAGGGCTAAATAACAGAGACGTGAGGCTTCTGGGTCACCGAATATGCCCACAACGCCGCATTCTTCACGGGGCTTGTCATCGTCGGTGAAATAAGGGATAAAACTGGGTTCTGGGTCGGGTTTGTTTGCCGGAAAGAAGTCGGCGAGGGGGTTTTTGGAGGAGACGGTGCAGTGAAGTTTGTGGGTACGGAAAAGAGGTTTGAGAGGGAAAGAAAGGGGGTTTAGTAGGGTTTGGGGGAAGAGATAAAAGGGGGATTTGTTGGTGATGGGTTTTGATACATGTGATGATAAAGGAGAGAGGTTGGTGGTGGAGGCAGCCATGGATGTAAAACACGGTTCGAGGAAGGAAAAGGAATTGGATTTTAAAGGTAGAGAGAGAGAGGGGGTAAGAGGCCCTGTTTTCTCTCTCTAGGTTTTTGGAGAGAATAATCAAAGGAAGATGTGAGGTGGCTTAGTCGCCACGAGATTCTCGTAAAAGAGATCTGTGAGAATTTAAATTTGGTATAATAATAAATTTAGTCCTTAATGTAGATCTCTTTTATTATTTTGGCTTTAAAGTTTTTCCAATTATTTTGATTTTGACCTTCAAATTTTAATCAATTTACTTTTATTTTATTGGAAAATTTGATTTAAATGTGAAAATTTTTAAAGATGATAACATTGTAACCCATGTGATAATCTATGTGAACTACATAAAAATTCAAAAAAAAAGTATATAAAAAAATTCTAAACTTTCCAAAAAAAGTTCATAAAAATTATTATCCACATCAACATTGAACTAAACATGAATTGCTAAGCAAGATATCATGTTGGTTTCATTGCCAGTCAATTTTTTTGTCTAAATAAAAGAAAATTGATTAATTTTTGAAGATTGAGGATCAAATTGATTCAAAATGATGAATTATGGTCAAAGTGACTGATAGCAAGATAAATTCGTATTTTTAATATATTTATTTTTTGCTAATTATCGGATAAATGCTATTAATTTGAGTTTTTCTTATCATGAATGAAGTTAGTGTGTTGAACTCAAACTCTTACAAAGATAAGCTAAATTGAAACAAAAAGCAAAGAGGAAAGCTTGATTGAAATATTGAAGATATAAATATGACTGGATAAAAATTGAAAGGTTGAATATTTTTCTCAAAGTGGCTGAATAAAGATTGAATGATTTTTTGATATTGTTAAAACTTTGTAATTAGTTTAAGTTTAAATTTGATTTATTTAGTGATAATATTTAAGTTTATTTAGTGATAATATTTAAGAAAAATCTAGTTAAAATTTAGCTATGTATAAATACTTAGTGGCTACATCAAATTAAACACACACTTAGCCTTTGGCCTTTAATAGATTCTTTATTTTATTTTTTTCCATTCTTGCGTCATATTCTATTATGCCATTTCAACTCTTTTAGTTTTACTTTCAATATTAATCGCCTACCAAGTCCTCCCATTTCCCACTTTTCACAATTCTAGTTCAACTATTTATTTTCAAGCATGATACTTTTTATGGTTAATTAAACCCTTATTAGCCTTAGCCTGGTTATCGCTTCGATAAAGTAATTATGAGATATGAGCTCACACTAAATACTTTGCAATTTGGTATTTATTATCTCTCTGGTATACGGGATAGTACAAATACGTCCCTCAAATTTGATTCGATTTTAATTTAGAAAGTGCACGCGGGGTTGGAATAGTTTGGCGTACAGTTGAGAATTTAAGTCAGCGGTGCTGTATTCAAAATCTTGCGAACAAATTGACGTGTTCAATTGGAAAAAGCTAGTTGGATTTCGTCAAGGGAGATAGTGATTGGATTTAAACGACCCACACGGTTGAGGTCGTTAATTCGAGTTGGGCTTTTCAGATCGCAAGGCTGTTGAAGTCTTAAATTATGGGTACATTCAACGTGGTTGGAAATTCGACAAGGATCGATTTGCAGGTGATATTGGGATCGATTATGAGAGGAAGAGTTGGCGATTTAAGGGATCCTCGATTGCTATAACTAGCTTATCGCTTGGAAGAGAAAATTTATTTCAAAGATCGATCCAACATTAGAGTACATCGAGGCTAAGGCTAAGCTTAAAAATATTTTATTTACCCATCTATTTTATTTTCTTAATTTTTTTTACAATTTCGAATTTGTTTTATTTTATTACCCTTTGTATTTCCTTATTTTATTATCTTAATCAATTTAAACCCCCCATTTTTTTCAACATTGCTACGCACAAGTCGTGAGCACGACTATGACTGCGACAACAATTCTGGTCACAGAAAAAAACAAAATTAGATAGCCAATTGATAAGGCATAAAAGTAACAAATTTTTAATCTCATTCTTGATGCGTTTTTGGATGATTAATTATGTAAATTAGTGAATTTGATGTTCCTAATTCTTGAAATTCATGTCTTTATACTTAGGAGAGCATTTTGGAGCAAAAGAAGTGAAAAACAAGCCAAAATCAGACAAATAGGGCTATTTCCAAGATCCACACGGCCTAGGCATTTCCACATAGATTGGCCATACGCCAATGTGCTAGCCGATGTTGATATCGCACCCTGCTTCCTAAATATGCGGAAAAATTCAATTTTTAGACTTTCTGAGCAGGGGCGAAGCGAGGTGTGGCTGGCATGAGCCCCAGCCCCCTAAAATGTAAAATTGTTATTTAAGCCCTTAATTGTTTTAAAAATTTTAAATTAGTAAAGATAAAATTACATTTTGGCCCCCCCTAAAATTATAAAAATTCAATTTAATCTTTTATAAATTATAAAGATATAAACTATAAAAAATTAAAATTTCATCCGGTCCCCCGTAAAAAATTTTACTGGCTTCGCCCCTGTTTCTGAGCATTCTAAAGTCTATAAATACCAATTAGAATAATACCTAATGGGGCATTCAGAGAAGATCGAAGAAAGCACTCGAAGAACGCTATCGAAATCAACTGGGAAGTGGATTTCCCTCAAGATCAAAGATCTCCATTTAATTTCTTTCAAGGTTTTATTGGGTTTTTTTATATCTTATGGTTATTCTAACTTTGAGATGTTTCCATTCAGGATTATGAATTAAATTCCCTGTTTAAGATATTAATTCATGTTTAATGTGCTTATTTCAGTGGAGTAAAAGTCCTTATTTAAGAGTAGATCTAACATAATTAAGTGGAGTTGCATGCAATCCTAGAAATAGGATGACATAAATCTATCGAATTAGAGTCAAATCTAATAGGGGAATCCATAGATCAAGTTAATGCGACGATATGGGTTTTAATTAGAAAAAGATTTTAATTAATCAACCTAGAGTCAGTTGTTCTTATTCTTGAAAGAGATATTAACATAATTTAGGGATTTCTACCGATCAAGACGCAGGTGAATAAATCGTTTAATTCAGATTCAGAATAATAAGTGAAGTCTAGGTAGATTTTTTCCTAGGTATTGTCTTTCTCATTGGTTATCTTCGATTATTTTCTATTTCATTCTTTGTTGCGTTCGTAGTTAAATAGATTAATAAATTTAGATTAAAAACAATCACTTCAATTTATCAGCTAAATAATAGGAAAACGGTAATTACTAGTACTTTTAGTCATTGTGGATACGATATTCTTTTAGTCCTTGTGGATATGATATTCCCTACTCACCATAGCTATACTATTATTCGATAGGTGTGCTTGTCTTTGTCGTAATTATATTTAGTTTAGTGACCATCGCCAATCCTTATGGATTCGACCTTATTGCTCTATATTACTATTACTATTATTTATCGTAGGAATTTATATTTGATGGTTTCTACTTTCAACGCTCATAAGTGACAAAAGAGGTAAACATTAAGGGACAAATTTATTGTTGTGCCTTTAGATTTTGGCAAAGCTCTCTAATTAAAATTTTTGGTTAAATCATGTGATTAGTCCCTATACTCGATATATATGAAAATTTTTAGTCTCCTTCCTTTTATTTGAAGGAATTTAATCCCTCTATTTTCTATAATTTAAAAATACAAATCTAATTGTTAACACTATTAAAATTTTTTTGTTAAATTCAAATTCATTATAACTGTAACATCCCAAAATAGGGCCTAATCGGAATAGTAGTTTCGTAACCACAAATTCGAGATAGAACTAATTATTTTTATAATTATTTTGAGGTCTATATTATGATTGCATGATGGTGTGAAAATTTCGTGAAGAAATTCTATGCATAAAGTGTTTAATTTGAAAGTAAGGACTAAATTGAATAAATTGCAAAACTTGCATTCTAGAAGTTTTTAGTATGAAATTACTTTGGAATATTAATTAGGAGGGTTTAAATAGCAATTTGACCAATTTTAAGTTTATGGACAAAAATTGGACATGGAGGGAATTTTTGAAAGTTTAATAAGGAAGGGCATTTTGGTCATTTGGTTATTAACATGAATTAAAAAAGGAAAAAGATGACAAAATTGATCATCTTCTTCATTAGTTGCTGCCGATTGTTGCTCTCCACCATAGCTAAGGGTTCTTCAACTTTCAAGCTTCATAATCAAGAAGAACGAAATTCGGGAGTAGATAGGGGAAAAGAGAAAGTAAAGGACTAAATCGTAAAGTTTAGTCACAATTTGTATTGAGGTAAGTTTACGGTAAATAAATGCAATATTTCATTGTTTTACATTGATGTTGTTAAATTCCAGCATTTATATATTTACTTTATGAAAATATTCAAAGTCGAAACGAAGAAGAGAAGACAGAGAGAAAGTATCAGAAAGCCCCGTTTGAACCTTAGGAATGTTAGGGGATTTGGGTTAACAGACAGGACAGTATTGCGCCATGTAAGCCCATATCGTGTATATGGCCTTGGAGACAGGACAGTATTGAGCCATGTAAGTCCATATCGTATATATGGCTTTGGAGACAGGAATATTTCATGTAAGACCATGTCAAGGACATGGCATTGGCAGTATTTTATCAGACAGGAATAACCCAAGTATCCCTAGTATTCCGAGTGGTTCAACGGGCCATTATTCAAGTTAATTTGCAATGAATTATCAGCAAAAGGGAAGGTAGATGGTAATAAAAAAAATAATGAAAGTTCAGGTAAGAAAGAAGGTAAGTGAAGAAAGAAGAAGATAGAAAATGAGATGTAAAGAAAGCTTATAATGCTAATTGATAGTTTGCATACTTATTCCATACGATGAATGTTGTAATTTATTTGCTGGTAAACTTACTAAGCTTAGTGCTTACTCTCTTCATTTTCTTCTTCTTATAGTTTTGCCAAGCCACTCGGGGATCGAAGGAAACGTCGGAGTTCAGATCACACTATCGAAGGAATTATTTTGGTATAACTAGACGTTTCATTTTGTGTATGGCATGTATAGGGACTTAGTCTTTTATGGAATGATATGTTCAATATATGGTGTGTAAATGCTTGGAAGTGAATAGCTAATGAAATGGCTAACCATGCATGTGTTTAATGGTATGTATGCTTGAATGGTAACTATCACATGAAAACTATGAAAAGTATAAAAGTAGCTTGAAAACAGATGCAAACAGCAGCAGTGACGTGAATTTGAAAAATCACTAAAAATAGTAGGAATGGAATTAAAAGGTGAATAAGGTATGAAATTAAAACTTAATGGGTCTATTTTCATGTGGAAGAAACAGAGTAGGAAAAAGAGTTGTATATTATGAGAAATTTTCAGTTGAGTGAGACTGACTCTGTGATCCCTTGTTCTGACTTCAAAAATTCACTATAAATTGCACATAAATAATTAGGTATTATAGTTTATATGCCTAGATTCCTTATTGAGTCTAGTTTCTAATGAAACAGATGGCATGCCTGTTTGAATTTTTTACAGGGAGAAAATTAGTTTGAAGTGAACAGAGGTCAGAGCAGTTGAGCTGTGTAACAGGGGAGACTTTAACTAATAAACTGTACTAATTGGCCAAGCCAAAAATTCTAGAAAAAAATTAGTAAATAGCCATATGAGTCTAGTTTCAGGGAAAATTTACGGATCTTGATTTCGAGTTTCGTAACTCGAGATATGAATTTTTAAGTGACATTGACGCAGAAAAATAGTTTATTCCGAAATTTAAAATAAGTGGTTTAAAGTTGTTTAAAAAGCAAGATTAGTTTAGTAACACCTCAAGTTCGACTCCGGCGACGGTATCGGGCGTGGGGCGTTACAATAACGTTATTTTTTTTAGGTATATGACTACTTAATGAGTATTTTATTTTATGTCATAATGTCACAGTAGTAAAATTAACAAAAAAAAATTACATTAATAATTGAATTTAAATTTTAAAATATGAAAATTAGAAGGACTAAATTCTTAAAAATAAAAATGTAAAAATTAAATCTAAACAGACTTTCACGACGAAAAAACTTGAATTAAAATAAAATTTGAACTGTCACTAAAACATTAGTTTTAATGACAAAGCGTAGACATTGGTAACTTTGAGATAGCATGATGGAGTAAGTTTTTTAGATTTATGTTGGTTCATAGTAAAAGTATCATGAAATTATTTATATTATGAGTTAAATAGCATTTTGCCTTCTTTATTTTTCATATAGAGATTAATTTATCTATTTTTTAAGTACAAAAACATTCCGAATATTTTTATAGTTAATTGATTAATTAATTATTAATAATTTAGTTTTATTAATATAATTGTAACTTCAATAAAATTAAATAATCTTACTATGGACAATAATTTATTTCCCTTTTTTGTTTTTTTTTTTTCACAAATGGAATATTGAATAATAAATCATGTCTTCCTGTCAAATAGCTTTATACCAAAATATAGGTGTTATAATTATTGAATAATTGCAAATAAAGTCTTGGAATTGTTAAAAAAAGAATTTTAATATCTTATATTCAACTCACACATTGCATAAATAGCATCTAAGTTGTCCCTAGATTTATTTTTATTTAGTTAAATTTCCCTATTAGTTTTTGTACTTTATGAAAGTTGTAGATTTAGTTCCTGTATTTTAATTTGATATTTTTAATCTTTGTACTCTTTAAAATTTAAAATTTTTAGACTCACCAAATGATATCTGTTAAATTCATTAAATTAAGTTTGTTATTTTTAGAATTTGTTACGCCAAACATATTATCATATGTGTGACGTCATGCCAATTTGTTATTTCCATTTATTACTAGCTAAAAGATTAATTAATTGATTAACAATTATCGTTTGTGTCAAGATTGAATTCAAAATTTGCGACTTTGAATTTCCAATTGAAGAATTTGGACTAAATTTATAATTGTATGCATATTACAAAACTAGTAATTAAATTTAAACAAGCAAACTTAATTGTTACTGTTTGGGTCGAAATTAAAATTTCAAAATTCGAAAAATACAAAGACTGAAATTGATCAAATTAAAATATAGAGACTAAATTCTAAATTTTTGTAAAATATAAGGACTAATAACAAAATTTAACCTTCTTACGATAACTTGTTTGGCTTTGGATTTATCGAGGATAATATTTGATATGATATAAAATTTTTAAAAATATTATTTTTCATTTTTTATAAATATATTTTTATTCAATATCTAATAAAAATCATTTAAAAATTATTTTTATAAAATTTAATTAAGTTTCATATATTTTATATAATTCTTAAATTATTTAAAATTGAATGATATTAAACACTTGAGTACGTTCAAATGAACGATTTTCGAGTTGATGTAATAATAAAGATGTGAATTAAATTAAATATTATAATTAACATAAATCTTATAATTACGGAAAGTGTTTTTCTTTATTTAATTAATTTTTAATAACATAATAAAATTGATGAGATAATAAATAAATTTTTTTATAATTAGGTTTAATTATAGGTAAGGTTACTCATTCAAGTCCGAATACTTACTCGAAAAGTGAGAGGATATGGGCAAAAATATAAACTCGAAAATAGGTTTGGACAAAAAATATGATCCTTTTTCTGAACGAATCAGGCATCGGGTAAGATTTTTGGCCCAAACAACCCATCGAGGCCTAAAGGTCCATCTAAAAAATGGAAGGGTTTAGGTAAAATAATATAAAAAATTAATATAGGTGAGCCAAGTCGGACTTGGGTTTAACATTTTTTATTTTGAGTCATATTTGAGTAAAATTATAGACTAATTTTTCGAGCTGAACTTGGGTCTAAAAAATGTGTCTAAAATTTGGCATTAACTTAGCCTTACTCGACCCATAATCTTATTAATTAAATCTTAGATATTAAAAAAAATGATATTAAAAGGTAAAAAAAAAAAATTAAATGTACAAAGAGTATAGGGATTAGAAATAAAATTAAACCAACATAAAAACTAGAAACAACCTCAGAGGATTAAAACCCCAAGAGTGAAAAAAGCTTCGGTTTCGTTTCGTAGACATCGGTTTTCTTTTTTTGCTTTTAAGGTCCGTCAATGCAGTCTCTCCGTCCCCCAAATTCTCAAACATTCAAACAGATCAAAGCAAAGCGATGGCGGCGCCGCCTCACGGTCCTTACACCGCCACGAACCTCTCCTTTCCGTAATTTCTTTTCACTCTTTTGTTTCGGTACCGTGTTAAACATTCCATTTTTTTGAATTTTTTAATCTGCATGTGATTTTGACAATCCGTCGAACACCTAAAGTGCACCATTTTTTTTTTTGCAAAATTTTCCGATATGAATTCAACCATGGAAGCACCAGAAACAAGCTTAGTTGAAGTAAGGGAAGAGCTCATGGTTTCACCCTCTAGCGAAAACGAAAACGAAAACAAAAACCCTTGTTTAAGAACAGCTCATTTCCTCAAACCTATTTCAAGTTCCCTTGAAACCCCACTTCCTAAGCTTCCTTCACAACGTGTTTCTTCAATTGAACCTAAAGATCTGCCTTTAAGTATCAGTTTCCATGGGTGGAGATGCAGGGCAAGTAATTGGTCGGCATGGGTTGAAAAGATGGTTGTTTTACATGAATCAACTTGGAAGAAAGCTGGTATCTATGAAGCCATCGTGAATTCAACTTATCAGATTAAGAGAAACAGTGATTTAGTTCTTGGTTTAGCCGAGAAATGGTGTTGTGGGACTAAAAGTTTCTTGTTTTCTTGGGGAGAAGCTAGTGTTACACTTGAAGATATGATGATCCTTGGGGGGTTTTCTGTTCTGGGTTCCCCTGTTTTCACCCCACTCGAAGCTGAACAATCGAAGGAAGCCGAAGAGAATTTAAAGAGTGCAAGGATCGAAATCGTGAGAAGCAAAGCTAAAAAGGCTTGCCCTCGTTTATGGATGCAGAGATTCATGGACAGTGGCAATGAAATCGAGCATGAAGCGTTTCTTGCCTTTTGGCTTTCGAGGTATGTTTTCACTAATGCACACGAAACCATTAGGGAACACGTTTTCCCCATTGCAGTTCATTTAGCTAGAGGGACAAGGCTTGCGTTAGCACCTGCTGTACTTGCTAGTATTTATAGAGATTTGTGTTTGTTGAAAGATGCAATTACCGCTTCAACTAAAATGGGGAAAGAAGAGGTGTTTAAGCTTACCCTTTGGTCACCATTTCAATTAGTTCAGGTTTGGGCTTGGGAGAGATTTGCTGAGTTAAGACCCAAACCGAATCCGATAGCGAAAGGTGAGCCAAGGTTGGTTCAATGGCACGATGTGAGTTGCAAGGTTGAGAATGTGAGGTTAGCTCTAGAGTTAGCTAATGGAAGTTTTGAATGGCGGCCTTATACGATGCAGATTGATAACTGGAAACAACCTAAGTTTAATAGGGAGAATGAATTTTGTATATGGACTACTGCACGTCTCGATAAAGAGCTAGAGTCCTTTGTTCGTTGTTTGAAGGCCAGTGAGCTAGTGGGGCTTGATTGCATAGAACAGTACCTTCCCCATCGAGTTGCGAGGCAATTTGGAATAGATCAAGATATTCCCAGTTGTGTTCCTCAATCAAAAGATCAGACTCCTGAGCTTGCCTGGCTCAATTACTGTGAATCACTCACTGGTGTAAAATTATACATTCCTTCTCGGCTATATAAAGCTGGTGTTACGGCACGGTACTTGAAATGGTGGAACAAGTCAGTATCGGAGAGCAAAGGAGCAGCTAAGGGGTTGAAGAAATCAGCAAAGAAGCCTAAAGGAAAGAAACAAGAGAAAAGTTCTTCTGGTTGCCTTGGCTTTCATCAGAAAATAGACAGTTTCCCTGGAAAGACTGAAGCTAATGATCCTTCGGTTTCTCCTAATTGCTCCACGAAGAGCTTGAAGAAACAAGGCGACAATATCAACAAGACTACTAATGCTAGTGGTTCCCTCTCTTGTTTTCCTCTTAAGAAATCAAAGAGTGTATCCCAGATTTTAGAAGAAAAGCAAGTGAGCAACAATGATTCTATGTCCGGCTCTTGCAGAAGGAACTCTATGAAATCAGCCAAGAATCTGAAAAGAAAGAAAAAAGTCAAGGAGGAATCTACTTCTCCCAATGTTCCTTTGGGAAGTTCCAAAGAATCAGTACAAATTTTGAAAAGAAAGGACAAAGATGAGAAAGATTCTGCTTCTCCTGGTTTCAGTAAAAAACGCATGAAAAAATCCGCAGTGAGATCTAAAGGAATGAAGGAAGATACTCCCGTGTCTGCCTCTTCTAGATTAGCTTCTGGAAGCTCCAAAAAACCAGCATTGGTTGTGAAAGACAAGGAGGAAGGTAGCAGCGATTCTGCCCATCAGGTTTTACCTTTAGCAAAAGCAAAAAAATTACCCAGCACTGTTGAAAGGAAGAAGGGACCCAGTGCCGATGATCCTATTTGTTCCGTGCGGAAGTTTGATGGAAAGGAAGCAGAGGATTGTCTTGAGGATAATAATCCAACTATAGCAGAAATGATGAGATCTTGCAAGAAGCAACGTAAGGTCAAAACTAAAGATTCTGATGACGATGGAAACCCATCAGGCCATTCTCAAGGTCTTTCATCAACAATTGCAGATGACGAGGTTGTTAAATATTTGGAGCCATTAGCAATATTGGCTGAAAAGGTTATCGAGGATGAATCTGTGCTAAGAATAGGGGAAACTTTTGAAGGTCCCTACAAGGATCAGAGAGAACCAAAGATAGTGCAGGAGGAAATTGTGATGGGAGAATCAGAACAAACAGTTAAAGATGCAGAGGATGGCCTGCCAGAACAACCAGTTCCCGAAATGCTAAGCATCAATGGTGTTGAAGGAGAGTGCAGTTGCTATGCAGTTGACATACCGGGATTAACACTTGAAGCTCGGATTAGCAGGCTTGAGAAACTGGTTGAAGAGCTAAAAGCAATGAGATCTGCTTGCAAGTAGTCCATAGCCATTAGCATCAAGATGTACTTTACTCATTGTCCTTTGTTTTTTTATTTTTAATTTACAATTAGAATAATGCATGTGTTTTTTCTTTGATTTAGCCAAACATTGCATGTCAAAACATGTCTTTATTGATTAGGATAAATTATGACTGCTATGAAATTTTAGTGATTTGTGTGATTTGATAAGTTGTTTCACCCTGATTATCTGACTTATGTTCTTAATCATCACTGAGGATAAATGTAAAATTGGAAAGACAACTTCCCAATAATGTTCAACCGATAATAAATTTACATATCAGCAGAATACATAAGGTACTAATATTTGTTCTTTTTTGAGTATGCTTTGGCTATGGTACTGATTTTTGTTTTCTTGATAGGAGTTTGCGCAGCCACAGCAGATTGAAAAATTGTCGGCATGAGCATTATCCACAGTCTTCTTGGATGCAGCATCTTCTTCCCTCAGGTTGCATTGCCTTTTTATTTTTCGTTCATCGTTTCCGGCTCTTTCTTTTTAACCCTACTTATGTATCATTAGAGGTTCATTGTGTTCTTCTTAGTTTATGTCTGTGGAGTATAAATATTCGTCTTCAAACAAGCTTTTTCCTTGGGATGCATTACCTTCTTCCCTTGGGTTGTATTGCTTTTTTATTATCTTTTTCATTCATAGCTCAATTTTTGGTTTTTTAACCCTACTTACGGGGTTATTAGAGTTCGGTTGATGGTCTTCTTAGTTTATGGTTTAAAGCAGACAAACTTGTAAAGCTCAAACTCCTGGATGTATACCTTGTACCATTATCTTTCTAAGCTATATGAATTCTTTTATAGGGAAGATGGAATATATTTGATGATGTTTCAGTATTGTTGAGCCTTTAGCAGGTGAGTTACGAGTTTCACTCACCGTAGATGTAGCATGTGATTCACATTGGAAGCTGCGGGTCAGCTTTCATGGCTTTCAGCCATTTCTGTTCCGATTTTGCATGACTAAGTCCATAAACATGTTTAGGAAGGCTGCTATATGCATATACTTGAGGGAAGCGCCCTATCATCTTTTAACTAAGGTTTTGACTATGAAAGCTTACCAATAGTTGTAAAAGATGGGGAAGTCAAGGATAAAAGTATCATGGAGGCCATTGGTCAAATTGCATTCTGTCCCCTCTACTGAAAAATGGGCAAATTAGTCCGTGTACGTTAGATCAAAGAGCAAACCTGTCCTTTTATTAAAGATTACATCTATTTTTACTGTTAAAATGGTCTTTGTACATTAGCATAAGGTACACATGGCACGCCACATGTAACTGTCTAGTTATTTCGTTAGTCATGCTAGTTTTAATAATAAAAATGGATGAAAATTTTAACAGAAAGGAACAATTTGTATACATGGATTAATTTGTCCATTTTTTTCAGTAAAGTGATAAAATGTAATCTAACAACTAATATAAGGGCCTTCATAGTACTTTTACCGGTGATCAAGCATTGCAGTTTCTTTCTGTGACTGATAATCGCCCGAGTAGCCAAATGTGGCTTTCGAATATTGAAAATAGTTGGATTCGAGAATCCTGTAACCATTCGAGTTCTTGCGTTTTTTTCATTGCTATCAGGTAAAGACTTTAGAGTTATTGCGTTTTGTATTAGATTTGCTTGATGCTCGCATAGGATTAGTGTCCGATCTCGGGTTTGTTCCCAAGCACACACCATATGCTAGCTTTAGGACAGATTCAACACTAAACTGGCCTTACAAAGACCCCTTCTTTATAGCCTTTGAATTGATCAATGATTTTTAGTTTTGGGTAAACTACACGTGTAGTCACCCAACTATAGGTACGTTTTTTTTTTTATTTACCCAATTATGAAAAGTTTTAAAATGGTCACTCAACTATGAATAGTTGGGCTATCAAAAAAGAAATTTACTCATAGTTGGGTGACTACCAATGTAGTTTACCCTTAAGTTTTTAGTACTTTGCTTTGCTTGAAGATCAAATTGCTATTGCCAGGTTCCAAGTTTCCAGTCATGTCATCATGTAAGGCTTTATAAACATTTCCCTAACCCTTCATTGTCTTCACTTTTCATTATGAAGGTCAAAGACCATTGTAAACATTATGGTCCATGAGAATGTTCCTAGTTCACTTTATGAGAAAAGGTCTAATTATGCTCTCAGTCCATGCACTCTTCGTATATTTGAAATCTAGTCCCATTACTTTTAATTTCGGTAATCTAGGTTTTTATTTTGTTAAATTGAATTATGTAGCATTTTTAAAACAAAGAACTGCTCAAATGACCAATATTACATGGGAAAATTGATGTTGAATTTTGGGGTTGTAACTTATAAGGTTGTTTTTGAATCTAGGGTTGTAATGTTCTTTGCAATTGCTTTAGTGAAGTAGAATGATATATATATTAATCAATGTGACACAATGTCTAAAATTACTCATAATTTTTTGTCTACCCATAAAGAGGAAAATAATGCGCATCAGCGTATTTGAATCTACATCCTCCTGTATTGATAATAATGTCTATGTCAATCGAATTAAGATTTAATAAGTTAGAATTATTAAATTTTAAATCTATTAAAGAGTAGAGAGATTGGGAGCATTATTAAACCATGTGAAAGTGGCTTGTTTTTGTCAATTAAGTCCTTTTATCACATGAAAGGATGCAAAAAAGGGATTCAAGAAATCCATACATTGTCATGAGAGCATAAAAAGGCCTTCTAAAGTTTTAGATGTGGCAATGGTTTTATCCCTATTGCTGTAAGAGAGAATATGACCCTCGGACATAGAAGCACATGAAATATTTGGTTGTACTTCTCACAACAAGATCCTTTACTGTCACTTCCGATGGAGGACGGAGACCGGCGACCTTTCAATCAAGGCTTTCCGTCAAGTGGAGAGGCCTTTCGTATGGATTCTTGGGATTTCAGAGCATGAAAACCACCCATATCAAGAGCTCTTCGAGATAGAGAAATCCACTAAGCAATCTCGACTCCGGTCAAGAACCATAAAAAAAACCCAATGATGAAAGGCTTCTATGTGAATCTTTCAACTTATCATGTTGACATAAATTTAAAAAAAAAAAAAAAAAAAGTATGGCAGTAAGTTTTAAAATTAGGCTAAAATTTTGGGCTAAAAAAGAATTTGTTTAAAATATTTATTGGGTTTCAACCCAATATTCACTACTTAAAGCTTGACTTGACTTGTGTTTTTAAGTTTATGCTATGTTTTTTCTTTACTATTTTTGTGTATTATAAAATTTATGTAATGTAAAATTTAAATAAAATATATTATAATATAAATATTAAAAAATAAATTAAAAAAGCGTATGTTGAAAAAATTAATAAGGAAACAAATATATAACGATAATAGAGTAGAACAATATATTTTTTTAAAATATTAAATAAAAATAATATTTTTTAATAAACTTAAAGGAGTTTGAATTAGCAAGTTACAAATTTTAAATAGTATTACACTTGAACAATTGTGTATAGTATTATTAATTTGGCTTGAACTCCATCTAACTTGACCAATGAACATATCTATTTCACAATATGTAATAGAGGGGCAACGGGAGGGACTGATGTGACCCCCTAAAATGAAAAATTTAATATTAACTTTTTAAAATTTTTAAAATTTTAAGTTAGTATATGATAAAATTATATTTTGATATCTTAAAATAATAAAATCTTTTAAAAATTATTAAAATAATTAAATTACGTTTTAACTCTGATAAAAATATATAATTTAATTTTGTCCTATAAAAAAATTCCTAATTTCACCTTTGAGCGAGGGTGTGAGTTGTCTTGTACATCTTCACCTCACTTTGCATGGATGTAGATATCAATTATGTCTTTAATCTCTTTTCCTTAACTGTTCTTATTAATTTTTCAATTTAATGCTATAAAATTATATATTTATAAATTATTCGTTAAGATAATTTTGGTACAAGTAATTCTTTTGTATGTGAATAATATAAGTATATATATTAAGTATTCACAAAACTAAGATTTTGTAAATATATTCAATATATGTACTAAAAATATAAGAAAATACATTGAATTTACTAAAAAAGTAAAATAGTAATTAGAAATTAGAGTGAGACGAGAGGTATTTACATAAGAATGGCAAACTACATTTAAGGTTATTAAACTATTAGTAAGTTTGTACTTTGGTCACTTAACTTCAAAAAATTACAAAATGGTTACTAAACTATTCAAAAGTTTTCATTTAAGTCATTGGGCTTTTAAAATCGCTCCTGTATGGCATTTTTTATTCACATCGCATATACTAATCAAAATTCTCATTCCCCTTCTATTCTACAATTCAGTTTTTTTTCATGAAACGACTTTGAATATGACGAATTTATGAACTAAACTCCAAACAACTTTTTTCTTCGATCTTTGACTCGGATCTCTTTTACTCATTGATGGGTACTGATCCACCATACTAATCATTGAATAATCACTTGAAGCTCGATAGCCTTACTTTAAGAAAAAAAAACTTAACCACTCAGCAAGTTAAATAAAAATTTTTAATAGTTGAATCACTCAAACAGAAACTTTCAAATAATTCAATAAACATCTTGTAAATTTTTAAAATGTCCAGTTGAGTATAGTTAATCCACTATCAAATTATCAATACTATAGTCTATAACTATATAACAATACCAAAATAGTTGACAAGTTTGGACTTTTTGAAGTGCATTGACCCAATGTCAAATATCAACCCATCAGTCAACAAATCTTGATCCAAAGATAAAGTTCATTAAAAAAGAAAACAGGGTCTGGAACCAGTAGCCATTGAGACTCGAGCTGTCGAGCATGGCAATTCTCAGTTGTGTTGTGTAATGCTCTCTGCTATTTTTAATTATAGCTGAGATTATGCTTTGAGTTTGAGACAAGAACTGACCAAAAAGAAGTTTTAACTTTCAAAGAAGAATCCACTGTATTATATATATATATATACAGACATACACAGATATCAGACATAATCTTTAGACAGCAGATTTTATGCTTTGTGATGACAGATGGAGCACGCCTACTTATGTTTCCCCTTAATGTCAGATTATCACTCTAACTAAACTGTACTAATAATCATCATTTGATACTTATATTTAATTTTAATGTTCAAATTGGTACTAAATTTGGTTTCAGTGTTCAATTTGGTACCTAAACTAAACATTGTGTAGATTTAGTGAAAAAAAAAAAGGATAAACTAGAAAAGAGGTCACCCAGCTATGGCACTAAATTGAACAGAAAAACCAAATACGGGTACCAAATAGTATATTAACCCCTAATTAAACCCCTGAAAAACAGAAATTTATGATACTACTCTCATCATTAAACATCCCAGGGTCCTGGTTTTAAAGTTGCTTAATTTTTTTTTATAGAAATTAAAATATTATAGTTGGTGTGTAATGCCAACTCAGTACCTTTTGTTTTTTCAAAGGACAGTACCTACAAAATGCCACAAAGATGGTCGCAGAATACAGATAGCTGAAAAAATAAAGATTAATTTAGTTTATGTGTTAATATAAATTTTAGTCCCTGTACTTGTTAATTAAGTTCACTTCGATAAATACAGATAGATGAAAAATAAAGATTAATTTAGTTTATATGTTAATATAAATTTTAGTCCTGAACTTGATAATTAAGTTCACTTTGATAATTGTATTTTTTTTTGTTCACTTTGGTACTTGTACTTGGCAATTAGGTTCATTTTGGTCCTTTAACTTGACAAATGTAAAAGTTTGACGACGTGAATGTCATCAAATTTTGATGGAATACAAGTTTAAGGACCAAAACGAATCTAGTTGTCGAGTTCAGGTACCAAATTAAACAAAAAAAAGTATAGGTATCAAAGTGGATCTAATTGCCAAGTTTAGGGACTAAAAGTTATATTAACCCTAAGTTTATATATGGAAATGTTAACCATTGCTTAATAATACTTGTTAAAGTGATGGTTGAATTCTACTATTAGTTCTAGTATTATTCATAAACTGTAGATTTAGTTCATATATTTTATTTTGGTCATTTGTATTTTTTTAAAATTTGAAATTATAAAAAAAAAAACCAGTTATTGAAGTTGTCGTTTACATCAAAATTGAAATTTCAAATTTAAGTATAGGAACAAAGAATGATAAAATTGGAAAACACGGATTAAATCTAAAACTTTACGCATAATATAAGGCTAAAACAATATTTAACCAAACAGGTTTACCCATTACTGTTTGAGATTTTAGGACTAAAATTTTAAAATTTGAAAAGTAAAAGACTAAAATTGACCAATTTGTAAAGTATATGGACTAAATTTACAACTTACATATGCTACAAGGACTAATAGCAAATTTGACCTAAAAGTGATATATATCAAATAAATAACCCATTATGTCAGGCTTTTGTTGGATGGAATATGTCAAAATCTTTAAAACTGGCATTTTTCTTTGGTTGATAATCTTCCTGTCAGGTTTTTGTTCTTTTTATTTATCTATTATTTTATTTTAATGTGTCCTAACGATTAGAGTTTCTCAAAGTATAACTTAAATTTTAGATTAATTTTTAATTTTTAAATTATTTTAATTAATTTTCAAACTATAAAATCCGAATTAATTAAGTTGCTTTTGATATGATTAAATATTAATTCAAAATTAATATTGAATATATTTAAAATTTATGGATTAAATTTTAAATATACATACTTATATTAATATAAATAACTTAAATTCAACATACTAAAAAATTATTATAAATTTTAATAATTGATTTTTTTAACACATTATATACACGTTAATCCTTATGTTCAATATAAAATTTTAATATCCCTTAATTTAATTAGGGATGGAAAAAAAAAAAAGACGAATTTTGATTTGACCCAATATAATAAAATTGAGTTTTTCTTGAAATCGAGTTTCGAGATGAGTTTGAGTTTAAGAAAAACTCATTGCGCTCTATCTTGAGATAGTTACTAAAATACTTTATATATATAATATTATCTTAAATAAATAAATATATATATATATATATATGATAATAAAATTTATATTAATGTTTGATCTAGCATAATTATAATTAGGAAACAATTAATAGTATCATTAAAAATAATAGTAAATTAAAAAATTATTCTATTTTAATACAAATATACTTTAAAAAATGTGACATCAGATGAAGTTGAAGTCAAATGTCGATTTGACTTTTCGTGGCGGGTTTGGGATGGTAAATTAATATTTAATTTTAGGTCGAGTTTAGGGCAAAAAGCAATCTCGCCTCATTGTCATCTCTACTTAAAACTTGAGTAAATGTCTTAAAGTTGATCGAGTTATAGTTCAATTGAGATTGTTATTGTTCAAAAATCTTGGAGAACGTGGACTCAAATGTGCTTAAGCACATAATATCTTCCAATTTTACGAATTCCATGTCTGGTCAATGTCAATTTATATTGGGGTGTATCGGGTCAGGTTCAAGGCAAAAAAAAGTCCCAACCTACTGTCATCTCTACTTAAAACTTGTGTAAATACTCTTATATATAAATAAATCAAGTCATAGTTTGGTGGACATTGTTGTTGTTGTAATATCCTGGAGAACATGAACTCAAATGCACTTAAGCACATAATATCCTTCACTTTAAGAATTCGGGTCGAGTCAATATCAAGTTAAGTTGGGGTATATTCGGTCGAGTTCAAAGCAAAAATCGTCTTGTTCCATTACCATCTCTACTTAAAACTTGTGTAAATGTCTTATATAAAACCGATCGAGTCATAGTTCAGTTGAAATCGTTGTTGTTGTAATATTTTGAAGAACGTAAACTCAAACACACTTAAATACATTTCCTTCATTTTAAAAGTCATATAAAAATTTATATCCTTTATTATATAAAAAATAAAAAAATTTTGAGTAAATGTCCCTAATTAAAACTTATATCATTTATTAGAGCTAAAAAGATTCGAAATTGTAAACAAGCCTAAGCACATATTCCCTAAATCTTATATTATTATTAAAAAATTAATCAAGATTAATTAATATGTTTAAAAGAAAAGATAAAATATACTGTACAGACAAAATATGATTGGATCAATTAGATGACAAAAACATCAATACACCCAAAACATGTTTTGTGTTGTTTCTTTCCTTTTTCATGGTTTAAATCCATTCTTGTAATTAATTGGTAACGTTGTTGCCAATAGTCTCTTAATGTCACTCTCGATTGAATTTTAGTTCAGTTGATAACGTTTTATTATAAAGATTTTATAAACATGAGTTCTAAAATGTTTAAGCACGTAATATCAGATAATATGATTATTATTGAAGGGAGGTCGGACTCATTATGGGAGAAGTCTTCGAAGTAGGGACGACACCAAGGGAGCAGGTAGAGACCCTGACCCTTTTCAAATAAAAAAATTATCATTTTAGTCATTTGAAATTTTAAAAATTACAAGTTAATTTAATGGTAAAAATACACTTTGACCCCTCAATGATAATTTTTTTTAGTTTAATCTCTTTAAAATTCTAAAATAACAATGCATATACAAAGACAAAATTATAATTTGATCCATTTAAAATTTTATAATTTAATTTTAGCCCCCTAAAGATAAACTTCTGGCTTCGTCCCTACTTTGAAGTGTCGTCCACCAAGAGCCAACAGACCCCTCAATGGTAGAGGTATTGCGCCTAACGCATCTATGCTCAGTTTTGTTTCCCTACTCCAAGGAGAGTCTTCAACAGGTGAACGCCTCGCCCACCAATGAAATGTGAGCATTTGGCCTTGGTAGAGTTCAAACCTGTGCCCTTATATCTTACCCACTAATGCTATATAAAGGCAGGGGTTCGAACTCCACCAAGGCTAAATGCTCATATCTCTTTAATGAGTATGGGATTATGAATAGTTTAGACATTGTATAAGAAATATATATATGCTTATGCATGTAATACCTTCTACTTTAAAAATTATGGGACTATGAATAGTTTAAATATTGTGTAAGAAATATATATATATATATATATATCTATATATATATGATTATTGAACCATGATGTGTGACATGGTGGTTGCTCACCTCTAACCATGTAGTTAGGGATTCAATCTCTGTTCATGGGAACAAAACATATTTCATGGCCAGTTGTTTACCTTTTCAAAGAGGATTAATGGTGAGAGAATTAGTTATTACTAATTCCTTTAATCACAAGTGTCTTCTCAATAATGATGACTTCAAGATTCGAAATAATTATTGTTATGAATAGGGATAAATATCAAATCTATACATGAACTTCGAGTTTGTGCAAATTTTGATTTGATTTAGTTTTTACAAATCACTAACAACATTATCGAATTAACACCATTTTAACGTTGATATGAAAATATATGTATGTATTCATTCATTTAAATATGCACAATTGAATCAAAATCAAAGTTTCATATATGCATATGAACTGCAATTTAAGTTTCATATGTATAATTATATCAAATCAAAGTTTATATATCAAACTACACATTTAATCAAAGTTCGAAGAGATTGTGAAGGCAAGGCATGCTAAGAATTATGAGATGATAATAAGGTTTTTTGTTTTTGCATTTTATAGACAAATAAAATCTAATCAAATTGTAAAGGTGAAAATATGCTACCGATACTTATACAATAATAAAATTTGAGATATAATTATTATTATTTAAAAAAATAACCATCTTATTTTTTTATATTTAAAAACTTTAGCCCAAACATTGGCTTTATTAATATTTTTCGTCAAAATTTGTTAATTTGACATGTTTAGCTTTCATGAACCATATGCAATATGATACAGGGGCAATCTAATTAACATGTCAAGTTGACAAATTTTAACCAGAAATGCTGATAATATTAATGATTAAATTAAGGTTTTTAAATAAAAAAGAATTAATTTTTATCTTTTTAAATACAAGGACTAAATCTATGCTTTTGCCAAAGTGTAAGGACTTCCGACATAATTTAACCTCTCATAAACAAAAATCTTGAACTAACAATGGCAATTAATAGCTAATATAGTGGTTTAATGCATATATTTTTCCTACAATTAAAATAGTATAATTATTTGATTAATATTTAAGAAAATTTTACATTTTTGTTGCCCCTACAAATATTTCCTGATTTATTCCCTTTTTAAGAAAGAAAAAACATGAAAAAAAAAATTGCACATTTTCTCTTAATTTCTTTATTTTTCATGATTTCTACCAAACACAATAAATAAATAAAAACAATACCTTCCTTTTATATTGATGTTTTTGTAACTGGATTGGTTAGGCCACCGATTTTCAGTCCGATCGATTGGTTTAATTTAATTAAAAAAATTATTAAAAATTACAAATAGAAAAAAATAGAAAAACTCGATTCAACTAATTTGTACCCATTCACAATAAATCATTTCAATCTCTTTTTTAGATTGGTGTATTAACTGATTCTCGATCCAACTTATCCAACTAACCAATCTTATCTTGTTCTGTTAACCTTGGATCACACATAATATATTCATCCTAAAAATAAGCAAAATAAAAAAATAACTAATAAAAAATAAGTATTAGGTATTTTATTTGAATGAGATAAAATAAATGATAAATATATCATTTAAAACATTCATTTTCATGTAAAGGTCGATAATTTTTTTTAACATTAATCTCAATAGGTTCTATCATATCTGTTTTTTTTTTTTTATACAATACCTAGAATTAACCGTAGCCCTTCCCTAACCCTTAAATAAGAGGATAATACGTTTAAACGCATTTGAACCCGCATTCTTCTGTACTAGCAACAATGCCAATGCCAATCAAATTCAGACTCAATCAACAAATATTACATTATGTGAGGATGCATTTATAATAATAATAATGGTAAATTTGAGTATGAGCTTTCATATTAGGGTTACATTATGTGTGGATATATTTATTTTATTTTGGTTTAGATTTGAATACATTCCCGTTTTAGTTAATTAGATTATATTGATTGTACGTACAATAATAAAAAATGATATAAGTTAACTAAATTTCAGTTCTTAATTTATTTGTGCTGTAATAACTTGATATTATTTTATGATTAATCAAACATATATTTATATTTATATTTTAATTGTATAATACTTGTTCTAATTATAAATTTGATTCCTCTACTTCACGAAAACTAAGAACTTAGTCTTTTACTTGAATTTGTCAAATTTTGTTTCTCGTACTTTACGAAAACAAATTGAAAATTTAATCCAATTTGATGACAATTTAGCAAGAAACCACTAATTTAGCAATTTGTATGAAAACACAAATCAACAGTTTAACAATTTATATACGATCTAATATTAAAAATCTAACATTTCAAGTTCATGTGTTAACCAATAACTATACTAATTTCTTAATTTGCACTAAATTTTGATAAATTAAATGATAAAGCAGACTAGTAGTCACCCAACTATGAAAAGTTACAAAATAGTCATTTAACTATTTATTTTTTTCTTTTTTGGTTACTCAACTATTTTAGATTTTTAGGTGTTCCTATTTTTACATTAGTCAGTTGGTGACAAAAGAAGACAAAATTGAATAGTTGAGTGACCATTTTGTAACTTTTTATAGTTGGGTGGCCAAAAAAAAGTTTACTAATAATTGGGTGACCAAAATAAAAATATACTAATAGTTAAGTGACTACTAAAGAAGTTTACCCTAAATTAAACCATAAGATGGAAACTTTTAGGGAAGAGATTTTCATTAAATGATATTTGATTTTATAATTAAAAAAAGCAATGGATACAATCTCGTAATTATCTCCAACATCAATGGCAATTTCTTTAACCCTTGACTTTATAACAGCTCCCTTACCCTTCAGTCAAAACTCAACTCAAAAACTTGAATGGAAAACAAATTCCCTTCGTTCACTTTTTTCTGTCACTTTCTCGAGAAATATATTTTCTTTTCCGACTAACATTCCTCCCCTTTTTGTTTCCGTCACTTTCTTTAGAAAAAAATGTCTCAGCGGACCGGAAAGTGCCGGAAAATCCGTCACTCCGAATCCGACAAATGCTGAAGCAATGGCGAAAGAAGGCCCGCATTACGGCCAATGACAACGTCGGACACGCACCGTCCGATGTACCGGCGGGACATGTTGCTGTCTGTGTGGGGACCGGTCTCAAGAGATACATCGTACGAGCGACGTACCTGAACCATCCAATCTTCAAATCACTCCTCGTACAAACCGAAGAAGAGTACGGTTTCAATAACGTAGGACCGTTGACCATCCCATGCGACGAGTCACTCTTCGAGGAGATTCTCCGTGTCGTGTCTCGTTCTGACTCGTCGCCGAACTCGGGCCGTTTGTTTACGTTTGAGGATCTTCAGAGACGATGCCACGTTGGCATGAAGAATAAACAACAGATTTTGAGCGAATCTCGACCGTTGTTTCATCGGGTCGGCGATAGATCAGTCTACTGAGTTGGCTCATCCGAGTCACCCGAGTTGGAAGAATTGACAGTCGTAATTTTAAATTGAATATAACTATGAAATTTTAATTGTGAATTTCAACATTTTTATTTTATGAAATTTAAGAAACTAGTTGTTTCTAATTTAGTTCATCTTAACTGGATCCTTTTATTTTAAAAAATTGAAAAGTTAAATCGAATTATTTGTAAATATATGAAATTGAATTGTTGATACATATAAATTATTAACTTGTTGATTTTCATATTGGGATACCTTATTAGTTTAGCAATATGACTATTGGGTTGACTCATCTGAGTTACCCGAGTTGGAAGAATTAACGGTTATAAATTTTAAATCACAATACACTCATTTCATGTTTAATTATTTGTAAATATATGAAATTCACACTTTAATATTTGTTAATTCTTTGTACATGTGAAAATATATCTTAATATCGGTAACGATAAAATATCAAAAAATAAAAAATAAATAAAGAACACACAGATTTTACGTGAAAACCCTTTCGGGAAAAAATCACGGGCAGAGGAGAAAAAAATTCACTATATCAAAAATTCAAATCAATACAAGAGGAATAGACTATGTCTATTTATAGGCTTGTAAAGCCATATTCTAGTAGGATTGAAACACCTTATCCTAATCAATATAAAATAGATAGAGTTTAATAAGGTTTAAAAAACTTTATTCTAAAATAAAATAAGAATTTGGGTCACTTAATTTTAACAGTACATAAATTGTTAATTTATTGTTTTTTTAATTTCTTACGTATAAATTATTAAACAGTTTGTTTTTTCTTTGAACAATTTTAATATAGATTCTAATCATATTTATTCTTTTTGACATAATTTCTAGAATTATTTATAGTTTCTATCTAACCCATAAATAGAAAGATGCGCTTCAACGCACTTAAACCCACATTCTCCTATACTATGGGTAGTTTTAAGTATTATGTAAAAAATAAAATATATAATCAGAACTTATAATGAGATTTTTAAATTAATATTAAGACTCAAACGACTAAATTGTTGATTTTAAATTAATGATTAAAATAATTTTTTTTCTCTATTTTTGTTAATTGATATTACTATTTGCCTCACATTATACAAAAATTTATATATTATATATATATATATATATATTTATTTTTTTATATTTAAAAAAAATTCATACATAAATTCTACATGTTGAAAATTAATTTTTCTTTCTTTCTTTTTAAGAAAAAAGAGCAAATAACTTTTCCTAATTATTAGAACCTGTCTAAATTATTCGAAGAATTTTATTATAGATTTTGATCATATTTATTTTTTTTTCCACACAATGCCTAGAACTACCCAGATCTCCTCCCCAATTTATAAATAGGAAGATAATATGCTTCAGCGCACTCGAATTTACGTCTTCCTGCATTAATAACAATGCCCATACAAATCTAATTAATACTCAAACAACTTTTTTATTTTTAAGTAGTAGTGTTTTGATATGATAATCTTCTCTTAGCTCATTCAAAGATTTTATTCCTTATATACATATTATCATTTATTTGAGTGATTAGTGCATAAGGTTAAGCATAATTTTAATTATTATTTAAATATTATCCCTGCTAAATTAAATTTCTTTGTTAATTGACTAATTTTAGGAAATATTTCAGATTTTGTTTTTGCATTATTATTTTTTAGAATTTTTTTTGGTCATAGTTCCTTTTTTTTGGCATAAAATTTTCTTTGTTTCCTTTTAGTGAATATTTATAAGGTAAGTGTACTAATTGTGTAATTATTGAAATATTTCAACTATGTTTCTATGACTGCAAAATAATCACACTTATTACTTTCCATGTAAATATATTATTTTCATTTAATTAAAATATTCACTAAAATAGTATATGATATGATTTTAAGATTTGGTTTGTGTGATAGGAATTATAAAATAAATGTGAATAAAAAATGTATTGCCGATTGAGTTTTAGTTTGATTGGTATCAATATTGTTATCGGCGCATGAAGATGTGAGTTCAAGTGTACTGAAGTATACTATCCTCCTATTTAAGAGGTAATCTTACTACTAATCACATGCTTTTATTAAGTTGACATCTAAAATAAAATATTTATAAAAAAATTTAAGAAAATGTAAGGAAAAAGAAGTGTTGTATAAAAAATAAATAAAATAAATGATGTTGTTGAATAATAAAATATAGAGAAAAAAAAAAGCACACAAAATCTTTTAGATTTGACATAGTTTGTAATATAACCATTTCCTCATAAAGGGTAAACTACATTCAAGGTTACTAAATTATTAATAAGTTTATATTTTAATCATTCAATTTCAAAAAGTTACAAAATGGTCATTGAATTATTTAGAAGTTTTCATTTAATTCACTTGGATGTTAAAATTGATGTTGTACGAATTTCTTTGTTCGCACCATTTGCACAAATCAAAAGTTTTTTTTATTCTTTTTCTTGTCTAAGTTCAGTTTTTTTTTTTCATGAAATAGCTTTGAATGTCACAAAACTGCAAACTAGAATCCAAACAACTTTCTCGAATCTTTGACACTAACTGTCAAATTAACTTGAATCTTAGGTATGTTCTTTTAGTCATCGATGGCTACTGGTCCATCATACCAATTGTCTAATCGTTGCTTGGAGCTTCCTAGCCAAACTTTAAGAAAACAAATTAATAGTCCAATGACTTAAACGAAAACTTTTGAATAGTTTAATGACCATTTTATAACTTTTTGAAGTTAAATGATCAAAACATAAACTTACTAATAGTTTAGTGACATTGGATGTAGTTTACCCAATAATAATTTACAAGGTGAATTTTTTTTAAACAATTTCATTATAAATACAATGCCTAGAACTACCCATAGTCCCCCCCAACCCATATATAGAAGGATAATGCGCTTCAATGCATTTGAACTCTGTCTTCCTACATTGACAACAATACCCATGCCTATCGAGCTAAGACTTGACATTTACAAGGTGAATTTTAAATGAAAAAGATAAATTTATCTTTATTAATTACTATTAATCAAATTATTTTGGGTATGTTCATTATTTTTAATTTTTTTATTCAAGAACTTTCAAATTTAAAAGAATGAAAACCTATTAAAATTTAAATTATTCTAAAAGAAAATATTTGGTACATTATCATTATCAATAGAGTTTTTATACTCCATAAGCAGGGTTAAGAGGTTGACAAGCATCCTATATGAGAGACACCTAATAATTTTTTAATGCTACTCATAGAATAAAAAAAGGTAAACTGCCAATATACTAAATACATAACCCTTATTTTAATTTTCATTAAATTAAATATTATTATTTAATATTATTTACGCTTGCTTGAGTTTCCCCCCAAAAAGACGTTTTAGATCTCCTTAAGTATAATAAAGAGAGGATTTTTGTACCTCTAGACTATTCCTTGTAATTAATTGTTGTTTTTCTTTCTCACAAAAAAAAACCTCCATTGTCTGTTTATCAAATAATTATATTTAAATTAATTATGATTTTGTTATTTTTTCATTTATTTCTCTATTTTTTTATTTTTAATTAATTTTATTACCATTTAAACATTTTAATTACTGATAATTATTTTAAATTAATTTTATAAAAAAATCTCAATTTAATAACTTCAATTTTTTTATATTTTAATTAAAGTAAACTATAATTTAATTTAATTAAATTTTATTGTAATTCAATATAATTTTTTTGTAATTAATAATTCATTTTTTATATTTTAATTAAAGTTTAAATAGTATTATTAAATAAAATTAATAGTAGGTGAAAGGGATAGGCAAATAATAAGTCCATTTAGTTGAGGGGCGTAAGTTCAATGCCTTTATAAAAATTGTAGTCAAGCCCAAGTTCAATAATAGTATTAGCATTTTATCTTTTTTTTTTTTTCACTTTGACACTAAATCTTTTTATTTATATCACTTCGATCCTTAACCTTTAAAATTTAGTCAAATTATTTTTTGCTTGATGGAAAAGTTAATTGAATTGTGGTCCTTAGAAATTGTGAAATTGTAAGTTAATAGAAGGGTAAAATTACACTTTAACTCCAAAAATTATAATGGAGTAGGTAAGGGCCTTGGTCCCCTAGGTTTGGTAAAATTGCTTGTTTAGGCTTTTAAATTTTGGTAAATATTAGTTAATAAAAAAGTAAGTTTCTGCTTTGCCCCCCCCCCGAAATTATCATATTCAATTCTACCCCCAATAAAATTTCTAGTTTTGACCCCTACTAGCCCCTAAAAGTATATCTAACTTCACCCTTGAAAACTATTATCTAGATTCTAAATTGGTTCTCAAACTTCAAAATGTTCTAATAGAGTTCTCAAACTAATGACATCTTATCAACCAAGTCCTTTTATTAGCCTAATTGTTACTCGAGATTAAATTTCAGCTATTTTTTTAACATGACAGATCCAAGCTATCCATGCAATGGATAAACATGTATTTATTCGATCCATGTATTTTAAACATATTAAAATCATACTCGAGATGGCATATTTAACACCTAATCTAATATCCAAGTTAATAAGCTAGCGAAAAAACATGATTGATACGATATTAATAATTTAAAAAAATTATGATGAAAATAATGAAAATGAAATAACAAAATATTTAGATATTAACTCTAAAATGGTAAAACACATTGCATTCTTAAAGGAAGAATACAAGTTCGAACTTTAAAGATAACATTGTTGAAAAAAATAATTATGAGACTCAAAATATGTACAGTAAAACGAATATATAAAAAAAATTATTAATCCTAAAAAATGTCTGACGACATCTACTCAAAGTATCTCTGGAAAGTTTTTTTTTTTTTTTTGGAGCCAAGCATGTCTTCCCCACAAATGCACTCCTAAGTACACCGATTCCTCTTACAAAGGAAAGACGACTAAAAAATGACGAAAACCAAAATAAAATGGTTAAATTTCAAACAAGGTCCTTTTACTATGTGTTTTTAGTGGATTTAGTCTCTCGATTATATAATTTTTCCCATGGAGGGAGGTCTTTGCCTGCCCCTGATATTTGCATATGAAAATAAACCCATAATAACTCGACCTGAAAAATAAAACTTTAAATAGAATAATTCAAACCTAAAATAACTCAATCTCGAAAATAAACCACCTGCTAAGCAATGAAGTTGGTCGTTGGAACTTGGCATTCATGAAAATAAACGCAGGTCCCCCCACGAAGGGTCGGCATATTTTGCTCTAGGCAATTCTCCCACTATCAGCATATGCAATGTTGGGATTGAAGAGAATATACGTTGAAAATGAGAGGATAAAAGGAAGAAAGTATCTGATATGCCCCTTTATTATTAAGATCTTATTAATTTGGTCCTTATATTATTACACGGTCCAATTTAGTCTATATACGACTAAAATAATCAAATGAGGCTGATTTTTTAATAGAGTTAACATTTATTGTTTGATAGAGACGATTTTAAATTTTTAATAGTTATGCAAATGAAATTTTTTGTTTGAAGTTGAATTGCAAACGAAAAATATAATTTTCATGTAATTTATTAAAAAACAATATTATTTAATTTTTTAATAGTATAAGGACTAAATTGATTTATTTAATAATAGAGGGACCTCTTAGATAAATACGGTGAGCTCTAAATAAACATATTAGAAAGGATGAAAAAAGGGTATGAATGCCTGATAGAGATCAAGGGAAATATCGATAGTAAAGTCACCAAGATATTCAAATGTTTTCATTTAAGGCATTGAATAGTTAAAATCACTGTTATATGGCCTTCTCCATTGGTTTGCACTGATTGAGAGCTTTTCTTTCCTTTCTCTTCTACGGGTCACTTTTTTTTAACTTTGCGAATCAATGAACCAAAGTCCAAAAAAAATTCTTTTACTCATCAACAGGAATTGATCCACCATACCAATTGTTGCTTGGAGCTGGCTAGCTGAACTTTAAAAAATAACTTAAAAGCCTAGTGACTTAAATAAAAGCTCTTGAATAGTTCAATGATCAATTTCTAACTTTTTAAAGTCAAGTAACTAAACCGTAAATTTACTAACAGTTAAGTGACTTTAGATGTAATTTAACCAATTAAAATACATGTACTAAATATTTATGGGAAAGCTCCTCCGAAGAGAATAAAAACCACTAGTAAAGGAGGTTTTGGCTTTTTACTAAACGAGTAAACAAACGTACAATATGGAGTTAATAAACTTAAATGTACAACTTGTATATTATCCAAAACCTTAAATACAAAGCTCTAACCCCCAAAAAGCAAACCGATAAACAAAACCCTCAATCTCATAGGTCACTCACAAAATAGGTATAAAATACTCTCCATAATTACCACCAAACTCTCACCTAAACTCCTATGCGATTACATCTTGTTACCCTCTAAGAAAAACCCTTGCTAATTGACATATCAAAACAGGGATACAATGACCCTATTTAAATAGGTTTAGATTAAAGTTCTAACCATACTAAAATATTCCTAGAATAATTAAAATTCGACTAGAAGAAAAAGTTCTACTTGGAGTAAAAACCGCGACTGTTTACATAGAGAATACGTCACGTCGTCGTGACGTCCCATGCATGCTCGTCACAACGTCGCCCCTACCTTAAGTTGGGAGTTCGTCGTGTCGTCTGACATCAGTCCTGTTTTGGCCCTTTTTCAATTACTCATCTAAGGTGCCTACAATATGTCTTATAACTGTGAGGCACACTGCACACAATTTATGCAAAATAAAGGATGTAATAGCAGAATTTGACCAATTCTAACACTATGAAGAAACATAAATGAAAAAAAAAGAAGCAACAACAAAAGGCATAGAGTGAGATTTGAAGTGACAAAGGCTCCTTCCATGAATTTACGTACAAACATGGGAGACAATATGCAGAAGAACCATGCAGCCAACTTGACTGGAGACTGTGTCTTTTTTTTTTTTTAATTTCCAACTCATTTTTTTTCTGTAAATGATGTGAAAGACATGACCTGTTTTTTTTCATTAATCTTACCTATTGGTACGTACATGTCACTTCTGTCCCCCATCTTAATTTATTAGGTGCTTTAATTATTCCTTTTTTTAATTATTTTGTTTAAATAATTTTAATTAGCTAAAACAAATATGATTGTAGCAGCTAGCAGACAGTTTATTAATTGCAGTTGCACATTATTTTTTAATAATTATGCTTATCTAATGGTAAAATTTGGATAGAAGTCCTTATATTAAGAGTTAAATTATATTTTTATCTATTATATTAAAAAATAAATAAATTAATTCTTGTACATTAAATCAAATAGCATATTGGTTATTCTATTAAGTATTGACGTGACTAATGGAGTAATTAGGCAATGACACTCAGCGTGTCACCTGTATCTCATACTGTCATAGAAAGACTAATTAAAATCAGAATGGATGGAAATTTTAATTAATTGTGAAATAGATGAAATTTTTTACTTGTAATACCTCATTACTTAATAGTGTAAATGAATAAAATTTTTAACAAAATTACCAATTTACCTTTTGATCTAATGTATAGTGATTAATTTGATTTTTTTTAAATAAAAGAGACAAAATACAAGGCTCTCCATGTCACTTTTACCTTTACTTAACAAGCTAACAAGGCATATCTGAAAAATACAATAAATATCATATACTATTATATATAGTAAAAGTATCATTGAGGTCATTATATTAAAAGTCAGATTGCATTTGCTTCTTTTATTAAAAAATGAGTAAATTAGTCCCTGTAAGTTAGATAAAAAAGCAAATTAATCTTTTTATTAAAATTTCCATCCATTTTGTTGTTAAAAATTGATTTTTATATATCAATATGAGGTACACATGGCATGCCACGTGTTATTGTTTGGTTATTCTATCGGCTGCCCCAATTTTTAATTATATAAATGGATAACATTTTTAACAAAAATGACCAATTTGCTCATTGATCTAACTTATATGGACTATTTTACTAATTTTTTGAACAAAAAATAAAATACAATTTGATTCGTAATATAACAACATTTATAGCAGTTTTACCAAATATACCAAAAAATCTGAAACAAGAATAACCTGCAAGATTCTTTTAACTCTTCCAATTATTTAATTTTTTTCAAATAGGACCAGTGTGAGAGCAATGAGAGAGGGAGAGGAGCATGGGCAAGAAGAGCTTGAAACAATAACACAACCAAAGCAATAATAATGGTGGGGTTGAAACTTTGAAAGATTTTTTTTTCTAAGGTGGATTTTGTTTTAGCTTTATATGCATATAGGTTCAACTTGAATTATGCAATCAACATAGAAAGAAAATTAAGAAAATTGGATATAAATATTTACGTAAAAAATCTCTTCGAAGAAAATTAAAAATTACGGACAAATAAAACTTCATTAATATGACAAAAAAACTGAAAGAAGAGTATAAAATAGAGAAATAAATAAATCTTGAATCCGAAATACAAAGATTCTCTAAAATTCTCCAAAATTCTCTTAATTTTATTTTTGTTATTCTTAACTATCTAGAATTCGTGTACAAATATAACTAAAATATTCCTAAAATAATCAGAGTTAGACTGCGAAAATTTATTAGAATTTAACTAAGAGAAGAAACTTGGTTAAGTGGTGAACATATCGCCATGTCGTGACGTCACTATCGACTCGTCGAGACTTGGTGTTACTTCTCGCCGGTACGTTATTGTCGCGTCGCCTGGACGTTGATTCTTCCTCATCACGACATCAACTCTGTTTCATCTGAAATGCAAGTCACACTCTCTCTATATATAATTGTTATGGTTGATGAAGAAATTGCAGAACATGCATAGACATATTTGAAGAAGATGAGCCTGTGGATGTCAATGTGCAATTTCGTGGCTGCAATTACAATGGGCAAAAAGGATTATTGCATTAAAAGAAAATGGGGATACATAGAGGACCAGTTTAATCAGTGGCAGCCTTTGCTTCCTTACTGGTCCATGCATGGAAAAGAAAAAAAAAAAAGTGAATGTACTTGAAAGGTACTTTTATTATAGAGTTATGATCAAATTAGTCCTTTATTATTAAATGAATCGATTTAGTCATTATACTGTTAAAAATAATCAAATAATACGAAATTTGAATAAGTTTTTTCCTTTTGAGAATACGATAAATAAATTTGAATAGAGTTAACATATGTTGTTTTAAAAAATATCTTTTACTATTTAATAAAGTTAACGTTTTTAAAGTTCTTATGGTTCTATAATTGAAATATTTTATTTGGAATTGAATTGCAAGTAAAAAGAAATTTCGAGACAGTTTTTTACACAATAAATGTTAATTTTGTTACGATTTGGACTTATTTGATTCTTTTTAGTAGTATAGAGACTAAATTGCATTTAATAATAGAAGGACTAATTTGATCTATTTACTATAATACAGTGACCTTTCAAGTATTTTAACCAAAAGAAAAGGCAATTCAAGTAAATAAAGGTAAATGTAATATTTAGTCCTTTAATTTGGTAATATTTTCCAAAATTGTTACTTTAGTTATTTTAGAAATTATAAAATTTTAAGTTAATTCAATGGTAAAATTGTATTGAACTCCTCCTAAAATTTAAAATTCAACTACGGGCTTTCCAAAAATGAAAAATTTATAGTTTAATCTCTTTAAAAACTATAAATTTTATGTTAATAGAACGATGAAATTACATTTTTATCTCTAAAAAAATTATAATTTAAATCCGGCTCCTCTAAAGAGATTTTTGGCATCCCCCTTGGTTCCTGGATTAATGTGAACCCAAAAATTAAGGGACTAGGATGGAAAAAATTGCTAAATTCAGGACTAAATATTACTTCATCAAAAATATAGATATGGCTCTAATGGTGTGATCATATGGTCCCGGTCGAACTAAATTATACCACCAATGACCAAATTATAATGTACTCGGTTGAGAATTTGTTTTTTGTGCACGTGAGAGGTTGTCTATGTAGTTTACAAGATGGGTTAGTTTTGGGTTAATTTACAATATGTCCCCAATGGTTCAGATTCTAAAGTGATCCCAGAGTTCAAAATGTTTTAGTTTCGGTCCCTCTAATGTGCTTAAATTTTAGATTTAATCTCTATACTTTAAACTTTAACATAATTTAGTCCAAATAGTTAATACAATTAACTTTTTTTATTAAAGCAGTACACGGTCATATACATATATATATATATATAATTCGAATACCACATTTACTTTTATAATGTCATAAATTTATATTTCAATCGAAATGATGACGTTAATTTTTCTTAAGAACACTATACCACTGTAAAAAAATATTTTATAATGATGATGTGGTACAATCTCAATGTGTCACTTTCAATGTTTCAATAACAAGATTGGTGGTCAAATAAGTCTCACCATCAATTTCCGATTCAACTAGTTCAATTGGTTTGATTGCCAGACTAACGATAATTAAAAATTCATAATTTAAAAAAAATTAAAAATAAAAAAATTTATTAAACCGGTTCAACTTTCGATTTTTACCAATTTCAAGCAGTTTTTGAGTCAATCAGTTCAACCCATTTGTTTGGACCATTATATCGATCAGTTCTTGATCCGTCCAATCTGGTCCTATTCTAGTAAAACCAGTCACATCATCAAATCTTGACAGAATCTAAATTCAAGGACTAAAATAGATATAGTTGTTAAGTTTAAGGGTCAAATTGAAAAAAAATTCAGAGACAAAAATGAACCTAATTACTAAATTCAAGGACCAAAAATTATATTATCCATAATAATAACCCAAAAAATAATTAGAGTAAACCATGTTCCTGTTTATCCACGTTCGAATGTTTTCCTTACAAGTCCAGCACCACATTTGGCTAAAGTAAAAGGTTAACAATATATATATTTTTGACATATTTGATATTTTAATTTATATATACAAAATATCATTTTTAAGTTTTAATATACATAAAATAATTATTAAATTTAGTGATAAAAAGTTTAATATTCTTTTAACACGGAATTAGTTCAGTTTGAATCATGTAAATAAAAAGAACATCACAAATATAATTTTGTCCTTTCTTTATGAGTTCAGTCGAGTTGAATTTCGAATTTAGTAGCGGACCAATATAACTAAAATCTCGAATAAAAAAGATTAATATACTTTTTGAAGCTTGAACTTGGAAATTCTTCAGCATAAACTGTTTTTAGTCTACTTTTATATTTAAAATTAACAATTATTATCATATTAGAATTTAAACTTTTTTTTGTATCTAAGTTAGCCTCCGAACCAAGCATTTATTACTATAGTGGGGTTGAACTTTTTTTTTTCTATCCAGTTATCTTCGTATGAAAATAATTGTCCAATTTAAGTCCAATGTGAAGACGTTTGTAATGATTAACTTAGATAAAAAAAAGTTTAGGCCTAATGTAGGAATAGTTATTCACTTTAAATCCCAAATAGTGATTTAACCCCAATAAAAATTTTAAAAAGAATTAATATAACTTTTAATCCTCAAAGTTGATAATTAGATCCAATTTGATTTTTTTTTGCCTATTATCTGAATTTGACAATTATATCTATTTTAAAGGAGTTTTTTTGAGACCAACCCTGCTGCAGTTATCCTAAATACTAACCTCTATTTTAATCTCTAAACATTGCAATATCAAAATGCCACTTCATCAAACTTTGATGAAACCCAAATTTAATAGCCAAAATGGATCTAATTATTAAGCTCAAGAATTAAAATAGACAAAAAGAAAATACAAGTACCAAAATGAACCTAATTACAAATTTTAGGGAGTAAAAGTTATATTAACCCAAATTTAAAAAAAAAAAAAAACAGACATCGGAGGAGATAACAACATTGCTTTCCTTGACATTTCAACATCTCTCACGGTAATGCAAACCGTGAGGAAACAAAGGTTTGTACAAATTATTTAAAACCCAGAAAAAAATTTCATAGTTTCATGGGCTCAAAGTTAGATTCCCTAATCACTAAACAAACATTAAAAAAAACCCCAAATTAATGGGTTCAGAATATCATTTAAAAAAAACAGAAAAATCGATGTTAAAAAAAAAAAAGCTTAGCGCCGTACAATGACGTTGCCGCCGTGCTATGCTTTTCACCTTCATCGGAGCGTGGAGGTGAGAGATCGAAAAACGACTTCTTCACAAGGGATAGTGAGTCCCATATCGTGATCGAACCCGAACTCTTCTTCGGCTCGTCGGAGTAAGCATTGGAACTCGGGGTGAGTCAAGAACGAGATGGGTACAATGTACCTGCTCCTGTTTTCGCCAACGTAAACGGCGAAGTGACCTTTGGGTACGTCCAAGGGAGGGGTGAGACCAACGTCGTCGTAGCCACCGCCATGTTGTTTCTTGCCTAAACTCGAACATCGTTTGAGGATTTGTTTGAGGACGGCAGTTTGTGGTAGCTTGGATGATTTTCTGATCGCCATTGCTGTTTGTGTTTGGTGAAAAAAGGAGAAAATAAAAATAAAAATGAAGGCTTTGTGGTTGTGGAGTGTGGGAGGGTGAGAGAGGATGGAGAAAGGGGCATTTATTTATGATGAGAGTTGGAAGGTGATGGTAACTGTCGGGTCGGGTCGGATCGGCTTTTCATATTTCTACTAAGTTTTTTTATAACTTATCCCTTTAAACAATTAATTATTGGTAAATTTCTTTTTTAGTCATTCAATTATTTGATTTTTTATCACCAACTATTAAATCATTAATGATAGCTTTTAAAGTTAACCTTTAATACTTTTATATTATATCAATTTAGTCTTGATTCTAAAAAATTTAACCTTCAACACATTGTGTAATTTAATTTTTTTTTTCAATTTTGCTTTCTCTATATCCCTTCCACCTAACAAACTAAAAAAAAAAACTATCAATTAAATTTGAACTAAAATATACGAAAAATCCAAAATAATAATTTTCATATTTTCTTATTTTTTAAAAATAAACCCTTAATGTTACAAATAAAAATAAAATTGCAAAAAAAAAAATCACTTTGACATAATATATAAAGTTGAGAGTTAAAGTTGTTATTTTGTTAATTTTAAAAGCTGTCAAGTTATCTTTCCATGGTGACCCCTCTCAAAAAAATTGAATACTTGGGTGACTATTTTGTAACTTTTCATAATTGAGTGACCAAAAAAGAAATTCACTAATAGTTTAGTGACTACCAATGTAGTTTACCTGTGTATAGTTTGGTATTTGGCTTTGATATTTTTCTTTAATATGGTACTTGTATTTGATAAAAATTACACATTTTGGTACCTGAAAATAACAATGTTAAATTTTTAATGTTTAATTCACTTTTGAAGTTGATTTGATGAAAATTCATAATTAGATAATAATATCAGCAATTAACTTTCATTAAATCAACTGTAAAACCTAAACTAAATCTCATCCATCGGGCTATTATGTGACAAATTAAATGTAAAATTAAACAAGTCCACTGCTAATACTAAATTTATTCTATTAACAAAATTAAATACCAAAAAGTCGATGTATCAAATTGAACATTGAAGTCAAACTCAAATATTTCAAAAAATTCAAATACCAAAATGAACATTAAAACCAAACTTAAAAACCAAATCAAGGGCGTAGCTAGGGGATTGATAGGGCCCTTGATCCCCCCTAAAATAAAAAATTTTCCATTTAAGCCCTTTAAAAATTTAAATTAGTAAAAATAAAATTATACTTTGGTCTCCTTAAAAATATAAAAATTTGATTTAATCATTTAAAAATTATAAAAATATAGAGTATTAAAATGATGAAATTATATTTTTATTATCGTAAAAATTACAATTTAATTCCGATCATGTCAAAAAAATTAACTAAATTAAATATCAAAATTAAATTCAAATATTAAATAATATATTAACCTAAAAAGTGGAATAGTCACTCAGCTTATACAAGAAAAAAAACATGTTTACATTTTAAAGGGAAAAAAAAAAACAAATGACGCTAAGGTCAATAAAGATACTGAACGGTCGTAATACAGTATAACGTTGCATGTGTCTTTGTTTAGTATCCTAATTCCCAGGTCTCTCTGTTAATAGTTACAAAAACAGAACTAGATTCTCTTACACGACAATCAACTACTCTTAGGTGAAATTATATTATTATCAATTACCACTAATTAAGTTGGTTTTTAATTTGTTTTTTACCCTTCTTTTAAAAATAAAACGAAAATTTTAATTAATTTATTATAACCTGTTTTAATCTTTAATTTATCTCTTTCTCTTTCTTCTACCTTAAATCACGGACCGATGATGACTTTTTACTGTAAAGTACGACAGTTTTTTTTTTTGTTGGCTCTGGACTTTTGTGCTTACTTTGTCTTGTGATTTTTTTGGGGTTAGAGTATTATATAATCTCTTTTTGTGGTTAAATTAGTTATATGTCAAAAAAAATTTAATTAATAAAATAAATTGATTTTTTGAAATATAAGAAAATATATCATTTTTTGAGAGAGTATGTGAGAATGCGTCTAATCTGTTAGGAAAAACGCACTAAACCGGACGTGTTTCTTTATAATTATTAGAAAACACGTCCAATTAGGTATATTTTCCCTTACATGTTTACAGGAAAACTTATCCAGTTGGATGCACTTTTCTTGATATGTTAGCAGGAAAACTTATCTAACTAGGCACAATTTCACACACTCCCTCTAAAAATAACCTATTTCTCTAATTTTTTAAAGAATGACCTATTTATCTGATAATTTTTTTCGGTATATTCAACTAATTTAACTCCCTTTATTAAGAGTTAAACTGTATTTTACTCATTTTATTCAAAATATAAATAAATTAGTTCTTATATCACATGTCAAATTTTAATAATAAAAATAGATAAAATTTTAATAAAAATGATGAGTTAGAAACGAAAAGAAAATTTATTTTTTATTACAAGAATTTCTATGATATATTTACAGGTTTTCTTATTTCAAAGGAAAAAAAAAAAAAACACAACACTCCATCAAAGCATGTCTTCAAGGCTTTTTTTGGGGTTTGCAGAAACCCATGTGTGTGTGTGTTTTCTTTTACTAATGGATTTGCAGGTTTTGACCACAGTTGCATTGTTCTTGTTCTTTTTCATGGTCAGTTTCAGTTAGTCATATTTCATTTGAAAATTGCAAAAAGAAAAATCCTTTCTCTGTCTGAAATTATCTGCAATTTCTGGGGTTTTGCCATTGTTTATTGCAGAGCCTATGACACACAAATTTATATATTCGGGGAGGGATCATTTGGTGGAAAACTAAATTGATTTTATACTATTTTATAATCTTTATATTATTAATATTTTAATATTTTAATTATTAAATTTATTATAATCTTTATATTTGTCATGCATGTAAATTTTTCAATCGATATGATATTTTTATCATATGGATCTAAATTTTATTTATATTAATATATATTTAATGGTTGATGATGTTTTCATATAAAATGAATAGTTAAAATTATTTAATTTATGTCAAATTTAACGTGATTGATCTACATGAATGAAGTATAAAATATGATAATTAGATTTTTAAAATATTAATCGTATAAAAATTATAGAATTATGTAAAAACACTTTAATTTTACACTGGTTTAAGTGAATTCCTCCTCATATATATATATATATATATATACCTTTTGTAGTTTTATCTTATATTGTTTCTAATACCTAATAGTTACATACATTAGACAAAATTTACTTAAAATATATTTATATCGTTCACTGGTAAAAGTACCAGGGAAATCTCTATATTAGGGGTCAGATTGCATTTTGCCCCTTTTACTTAAAAAATGGGCAAGTTTGTTATTATATGTTAGATTAAAGAGCAAATTGACCATTTTTGTGAAAAAATTCATCAATTTTTACTATTAAAAACTAGCATAGCTGGTAAAATAATCAAATGGTTACACATGGTGTCCCACATGTACCACATTTTGACATATAGGGGTCGGTTTTTAACAGTAAAATTTTTAATAAAAGGATCAATTTGCTCTTTGATCTAAAGTACAGAGACTAATTTGCTCACTTTTCAAGAAAATATGGCAAAATGTAATCCGACTCTTAGTACACAGGCTTCCATGATACTTTTACCCTTTTTAATCACATCTAATATTGCAGTTTATTTCAGTTGCAACACTAAACTGTCTAAACTAATTAGTGGTGAACCTTGAAACTAAGTTTTAGGACTAATTAAAATTTTTAAAAATATTAAGAGTTCAATGAGAATTTTTTTTTAAATTTTAGGGTCAAATTATTTCTTTTTAAAATTTTATAAAATTAATGATAATTTCACAAAATTTTTCGGAGATTTTAATTATTTTTTTAAAAAAATAAAAGGTATAATAAAAATTTCAAAATTTTAAGGGTATTTAAATAAAATTTTCCAAAATTTTGGGGAGGCAAGACCTCATTGTCCACCATTACCTTTCACCCTCGAAACTAATAAATTTAATTATTGTCAACAACATAAGGGAACAATAGTTAAGATCTCGTGTTAGCATCCCAATGATCAGGGTTAAAGTGTTGTTTATGTAATTCTCTTCTCAATTTATAATTGGACTTGATATAAAAAAATTGATAACCACTTCTAATAAACTTTAAAAAATAAATGCAATGGTGTATTATGAAAATGTTTTCTAAATCGAACTAGTAGTTGAATCGATCATGCCATTAATTTTTTAGATTAAAAGTTAAAAAAGAAAATTAGTTCAACTAGTTCAACTGTCGATTTAACTAGTTTGTATTGATTCTTAATCTAACCGGTTCAAAGTCATTTTTCGAACCTCAACCTCAACCAATTCTCGATCCAACCAGTCAATCCAATTTGATTTAAATAACACTCCATTACGGTGAATATAGAATGAATAAGAAATGAAGTTATGGTATATTATTATTATTATTATTATCCATTAGAGAAATGTTGGGTGCTGAGAAAGTAAGTTCCAAAAGCAGAGATGTGCTTTCAATTGCATATGGTACGGTGGAGTTCTCCACCATCAAAATAAGGTAAAGCTTGGGTCAAATTGTGATTTTGATCCTTTTAGTATACTCAAATTGATGATATAGTCCATATACTTTAATTTGACATAATTTGACCCTTTTACTTTTATAGTATCATTAGTTAGTCCAAATAGTTAATACTTTTAATTATTTTGCTTAAAACATAGATGTGAATTTTAACCTGAATAGTTAATGGTATCATGTTAGCATGATGAGTTGACAGGAGTGTTATGTGAACATTTTAACCGCAGTAATTAATGGTGTTCACCGTTTGAATTAACTAATTAATGATACTATAAAAGTAGATATACAAAATTATGTCAAATTAAAGGCAAATACTAAATTTCAAATTTGTGCATTGTAGAGGGACCAACACCAAGTTTAACCAAAAATAATTGTTACACTTCAAATGTGCACCACTTGAATATTCCTTGGCCTGACCTGGTTCCATTTCAAGGTTAAAAAAGAAGAAGAAGCAGCTTTTTCTCCATGTTCTTAAGGATCATAAAGTGATCCAAAATTTTGGAAATTTTTCATGATGTCCTTTAAAATATTTAAAAATTTTAATTAGGTCCCTTAAAAAATTTTAGAAATTTTAATCCTTTTAAAAATTTTAAAAATTTTAATTAGACCCTCAAAAATTTTCGAAAATTCTTATTAATCTTCTCGAAATCTTTTAAAATTTTAATTAAACCCCCTAAAGTTTTTGAAAATATTAAGTAAACCCTTCCAAGATTTAATGTCACATTCCGTCGCCACCAGTGGCAGGGGCTGGCAGGGCCCCAGCTCCCTTGGAATGGAAAATTTTTATTTAGGCCTTTATAAATTATAAAATTTTAAATTAGTAATGGTAAAATTGTACTTTGGCCCTCCAAAAGATAAAAATTTGATTTAATCCTTTAAAAATTATAAAGATATAGACTATTAAAATGATAACATTGTATTTTTATTATCGTAAAAATATACTATTTAATTCCACCCTAAAAAATTTCTGACTCCGCCGCTACTCATGGCTGCTCCTGATTCCATTTCCGAAAAAAAGAAGCAGCTAATATCTCCATGTTCTAAGGCTCATAAAGTGCTCCAAAGAGGCATAAGATTTAATCTCTAATACGGCAATGTCCTTCACATCTTCATCTTCATCTGTCTTCTCTTTTTGTTTTTCTCAGACCACAAGACACAAAAATATTAGTTGCATTGTTTGGTTTTAAAAGGTGAGGCCAACTGTAATGCATTAATAATAATAATAATATTATTATTATTATTATAGGTCAATTCCTCAATTGATTCCAAATCTTCCTTAAATCAGCTGAAATGAAAGACCAAAACTCAAATTCATTTCTTTTTTGAGATTATAATGCATGATTTACGGCGAAAAAAAAGAACAAAAAAAGGAAAAAAAGTGATCAATTTAGTCCCCATAAAGTCACCATCTACATGAAGGACAGATTTGCATGTTCTGTGAATGATATTGGGTGGGGAAAAAATTGGATGGAAATGAAATAATAACAAAGGCCCACCATTGATCACCTAAATAATGTGCTCTGTTGAGCCATGAGAGGTTGGGAGGCATTGTGTTTTCTGGGTACACTGGTGGATTTTCGTATTAAGTTTCGGGGATTTAATTAAAATTTTAAAATAAATTTAAGTAGTTTAATTGATATTTTTTTAATTTTGGGAGTTTAATGAGAATTTTTAAGAAACTTTGAAGGGTTTGATTGAAATTTTCACAAATTCTAGGGATTTAATGAAAATTTCTGAAAAATAGAGAGATGAAAAATGACATATTTCGAAAAGTAAAGGACTAAAAAAATCAAATTATAAAACTTTCTTTATAATTTGATAGCATAATGATAAATTTAGTTCCTAATACTTATATTTTTTTCACTTTTACCCTAAGTTTTTTTTTTTTTTTTGATTACTTTAGATCCAAACTTTCAAAATCTAATCAAAATGCATTCATTTGGGTCGAGAAAAAATTTCATAAAAGAAGTTTAGAAAATTATCTATATTATCAATGAATTATACGAGGATTACCATACGAGTTGCCACTTTAGTATTGTAAAAAAATAAATAATCCAATCAACTTTTCTTTTCAACAAAAAGCATTTTAACTGAACTTTGAAAGTCGAGGATTAAAATGATAAGAAAATGTTAAGACTAAAGCGACAAAAATAATAAACATTAGGGGTGAAATTTGTTATTATGCCTAATTTGACCGGTACATGAAGGTTATGTTACTCTTAACACCCCTACGCTCTCCTGAAAAGACAACATAGTAAAATCCCGTGAGAGCATTTCCCAACTGCTTTTAAACCGGAAAAAAAAACAAACAAACATAGTTTTATTATTATTTTTCAACCATAACTCAAAAAACTGTAAACTGCCATCTTTTGGAATCTTTTAACAGTACCTCAAAATTGTAAAACATCATCAGTTCCCTAAGTCGTGTTTTGTCCTTTCTACCACCTGCTTTCTTTTTACTACTTGAACTAATTTATATACGTGTTTGATATTTATGTATGATACGTATTTAGATATACGTATAAGATGTGACCTTGTTAAAAGAAGCGTTATGGTATTTATTATTATCGATCCGTTACTTAAATAAGACAGACTCAAATTTTTATATTGTAGAATTATTATGCAAACCAACCTATAATTTAACCATATCCACTTCATTGCTAACTTTATCCATAGAGAATCAAGCATTTGAGTTCATAGGATTTGTTAGTTAAGATTCATGATTGTGTTCTGGGAAGTTAAGCTAAATACTTGAAATGAAAGTACATGGGGAAAGGTCTCTTGCAAGTTGCTAGGTTTTTGGACCCACTATAACAAAGAATATTAACTATTTTTGAAATTAGAGGATATATATATATATATATATATATATGGAAGTTGTTAAGAGATCCTTGTATTATAATGATTATATTAAATTAGTTTTTTTATTATTAAATAGATTATTCATAAAGCCAACATGATAATGGCAATGAAATTTATATTGAAATGACATTTGACAGTAAAGGCAAGAACCCCTTTTAAAGGCCACGTTGATGACCCCATTTTCATGTACAACCTACAACAAGAGAGCATCATCATAAGGACTGGTTTTACTAACAGACTACAAGGGGAAGGACCTTTTTGCTTTATTGAAGATTTGAAATCCAATATAATGATTTCGGTCTGAGATTATTTGATGGTTAAGTTTACTAATAAATATGTATTTTTTAATACACGAAGAATGATAAAATTATAACTAGATTAGGCGGGTCAGGTCATTTAAGAGAAATCATCATGCAAGTTTTGAAGAATTTTATATGGGGTCTTGAAAATGTTATTACTGTTAATTCATTGGATATTCAGTTACCTTATCTAGATACATGTGTCACTTTAATCATTCAAGACAATTGAATAATAATAAATATGTAATTTTAAAAAACACATCATCAATAAAGTAATGAATAATTTTAAAAGATCATTAAAAATAAATATAAGTGCAAATAGGTTCGCATAGACCTATTCATGGTCCAAACTACTCGCCTAGGTTTGAAGGTTTGCCTACAATTTGAAAAAGTTTGGGCAAAAATATTAGAGCCGAAAAATGAGCTTAGGCAAAAAAGTTAGGCTCATTTAAAATATGGGCTGAGCCTGAGCTTGACTTGGCGTGACCCTTTTTTAAGTTTGTAGTGTTTTACCTTATGTTATTTTTTTTCTATGTTATAGAATTTATAACACATAAAAATTAATGTATAGCAATATATAATAATATAATGTAAACATTAAAAGATATTAACATAGTTATATATAATATATTATAATATATTTTTTTGGGTAGAAAAGGACATCATTAGCGATTACATTAGATAAAACCATAATAAAAAATAAATAGACATATTGCGATCTCTTCCCAACAAATTCATGACAGAAGTCGGTGGGGATCTAAATAAACGTATTAAAGAGCTACCTGTATCAACACATTTAGTTATGTGATCAGCAGCATCAGCCCAACCTATGAACACCTCTAGTTTCATACATTATCAAAATATTTAGCGATTTCCATTACTACTTTTAGTAATGAAAAAGAAAATTTTTTTTATAAATTTTGAAGAGAGCTTATTTTTTATAAAAAATTTTATTTATCTTTGTAATTTCAAGTTTAAAATTGTATCAACTATTTTTTATTTTATGTTAATAAATATGCATTTTCCTCTCGCATTGATTGTTTTTTTGTCCATAAAAATTATATTTAAGGACTAAAAATCATACTGTTGTCTGCTTGTGGACAAACAGTGTCCTACAATTGGAAAGGACTAAAAAAATGAGAGTCATATATGGATATGTAGTTGCAGAAATAATAGACCGGCATGATCGAGAGCTCGAGGTTGCAGACATTAGCTCTGGATTTGTTGAATGTCATTTCTTTTGAGTGGTTGCTTAAAACGAAGTTTTCGTAGATAACCGGCGTATGTGGTTCTTTGAGCTTGGCTAGAACATGCAATTTTGGACCATAGGAGACTGTGAAAAGAAATAAAATTTCAAATGAATTATGTGTTTGGAACAGTAATTTTCCATGCTGGTTAATCTAAGTTACATTGATCACCATCTGTAATTTTCCACTTAGGGAGACTTATTATTTGCTCCTCAAGGCAAAAAGGATGGGAAAAAAGTGTTTACATAGTGTTAGTGATGTTTGCTTTACAAAAATGTATTGGCTGATTTGTGTTAAATCTCTCACAAGTCAGTTCAATCGAGAGGTAACATCGAGAAAGATGTCTTCATTGCAAGGAATTGTGAGACCGCCAGTAGGATGACTATAACCAAACTCTTCTTCTGACTTGCCTAGCAAATCTTGAAATAAAGGCTGGTTCAAGAACGACACCGGTATCACGAACCTCTTCTGGTTTTCTCCGACATAAACTGCAAAGTAGCCCTTGGGAACTTTTTTAGAGCTAACGATACGAGGCAAGCGGATAGCCATTGTTGTTTTCCGGTAGATGTATGCTTTGAAAAAGGAAGAAGATGGAAGATTTCAGATAACTTGGGGAAGCAAGCTTGAGAATGTTGAAGGTAGGTGTTGGCAATGAACTTAATCTTACTTGTATATATAGATGTAAGGGGCAGAGAGGAAATCATATTCATCTACTACTAAGTGGGGGATATGGAATGAGTGGTGAAGGTGCAATTGATGGGGTCTGATCCGTAATGAGAAAGACATGGGTTCATGGGGAATCACACGGTGTTGTCTTCCAAAGGATGATAAAGAATTCCATGGCTACGACTTGAAAGAATAACCAAGGACAGACTACTTTGCCGTTTATTTCAGGCTACATTTGAGACATATAATCTGTCAGACAATGACAGGAAACATATAACATGGGTGACCTTGACCTCTCCTATTACACTCATGTCTTCCTTTGGTGAGTAACTTGTAAGACAAGCCCTTCTGAAGAGCGCCTCAAGTGTGTGGACATGCTACAACTAGGCCTCATTGGAACCCCAATTGGTTGCATTTTATCCTGGTTGTTGTCTATGCCATGTTACAATCAAATTGTTCCATTACAATATTAAGCCTTGACAGCTAACCAAAATTTTCTGGTATGTGGTGCTATATATATATATATATGAATAACCATACAGATGAATCTGTTTTTAATCCACATTTCTGATATTGTTGAGTTCTCTGCATATATAAGTTCAAGTCACTTTGTCTATTTAGTTAAAAATTGATTTCTGGCTTTTGAAGAACAGTGAGACAAAGGTATTAAGTCTTTGTCAAATCTGCATTAAGAAAATTACTTTGAAATTTATGAAAGAAAATTAATCATTTCATAACCTTACTAATATGCAAAAAAGAATACTTGTAGTCTATGTTACCAGGACTTGAGCTTGAGTATTGAATACGGGTATTCTCGAATTTTTATAAGTTTTTTTCTTCTTATATTTAGAGGATCATATACTTTATATTCGTGTTTGAATTTGCGCCAGACACTTGTATTTTGAAGAAAATGAAGAGTCCAACTACAAATGATTTTATCTTGATGTTAGAGACAAGCTTCAGACATGTAATGTGTTATACAGTGACCAGAATGAAGCAAATATGGACTACCTTGACATTCTATGTTGACTTGACTAAGAAAATAAATATAAAAAACAGCAAGATTTTATCTTTCTTTGCTGTTGAAACACAACTAAAAATCGGGGATAAGACACTTTTCTTCAAGGTCAAAATCTTTTATATATTTGGAGGATCATACTCTCATACTTACATCCAAATATGTGTTGGATATAGGTGTTAGAAGTTAGAACAGATGCTTTAAGAAAAATGAAGAGTCTATATAACTTAGCATGTTGGTTGAAGTAAATTTTGAACAATGTAGATCCATTTACAGTAAAAATAAAGATGAAACTAACAATAACAGGGGAAACTCTGAGAAGAAATAAAATTTGAAATGAACAATGTGTTTCGAACTGTCATCTTTTGTACTTATTGATAGAAGTTACAGTAACAACCATCTCTAACTTTCCACTTAGGGAGACTTGTATTTGCTCCCCAAGGCAGAAAAGGATGGGAAAAAGGTATTTACATAGTGTTAGTTTTGTTTGCTTTACAAAAATGTATGGGTTGATTTGTGTTAAATCTCTCACAAATCAGTTCAATCGAGAGGTGACAACGAGAAAGATATCTTCGTTGCAGGGAATTGTGATACCGCCGGTAGGATGACTATATCCGAACTCTTGTTCTGACATGCCAAGCAAATCTTGAAATAAAGGCTGGTTCAAGAATGACACTGGTATCACGAACCTCTTCTGGTTTTCTCCAACGTAAACTGCAAAGTAGCCCTTGGGAACTTTCTTAGAGCTAATGATACGAGGCAGGCGGATAGCCATTGTTGTTTTTGATAGATGAATGCTTCTAAAAGGGAAGAAGAGGAAGATCTCAGAGAACTTTAGTACTTTGAGAATGTGAAGATAGGTGTTGCCAATGAACATATTCTTCTTTGTATATATAGATGAAAGGGGTAGACAGAAAAATCATGTTCCTGTGTTGAGTGGGGATGTTCAATGAGTGGTGAAGGGGAAATTTCTCTGATAACTAATAAGAAAGACATGGCTTCATTAGGGGAGGATCACATGGTGCTGTCTTGTAACTAATTATCAAGAATTCCGCGGGAAAGGCTTTGAAAGTTTAGTTTGCCTATCCCTTATGGCAATAGAAACCGACCAAGGACTGGTCGAATGAAAGATCTGGGCCAGTAAAATTCTTCTTTACAATAGGAGAGTTGTACAACTTCACCATTTATGCCAGGGCCTACTTTAGAGACATATAATCTACCAGAAAATGACAGGAAACATGTAACATGGGTGACCTTGACCAAGCATGTTGATTTTAATAAGGTATGCATCTTGTAAGACAAACCCTTGTGAAGAGCACCTTAACTGTGTCCTACAGGTTGCAACTAGTCCTCATCAGAACCCAACTAGTTGCATTTTATCCTTCTTGTTGTCTAGCCGTGCTGCAATCAAATAGTTCTATGGAGGTGAAGACAATATTCAGCTTGACAGCTCACTAAATTTCTGGTATGTGCTGCTATATATGGATGACCTTGCAGATGAACCTGTTTTTAGTCCACTTATTTGATGGCATGTTTGTTAACTGTTCTCTGCATATTTTGACTATTCATTATCATATATAAAGACTAATTCCTACTTGAGAAAAGAACGAAGCTTTAACTCTTTGGCTAAAAGATTGCAATAAGGGGATATAAGACTATTTATTATTATAGTCTATGTTACTCGGACTAGTTCTTGAATGTTGAATACATTTTCCAATTTTTTTCATATATTTGGAGAATCATGCTATTTTGTACTCATGTTTGAATTTGTGTTGGATGCATGTATTCTAATGGAAATGAAGAGTCCGAGTAACTTAGAACAAGGTAGATCATTTACAGTTAATTTAAAGATAGGAAATTCTGGAAGTAAATAAAATTCCATTTTATTGATGCGTTTTGAATTGTCATTTTCCATACTGATTGATAGAAGTTACAGTAATCACCATCTCTAATTTTTCACTTAGGGAGACTTGTATCTGCTCCCCAAGGCAAAAAGGATGGAGGAAAAAATGTTTACGTGGTGTTAGTGATTTTTGCTTTACAAAATTGTATAGGCTGATTTGTGTTGATTCTCTCACAATCAATTCAAACGAGAGGTAACATCGAGAAAAATGTCTTCGTTACAGGGAATTGTGAGACCGCCTGTAGGGTGACTATATCCAAACTCTTCTTGTGACATGCCAAGCAAATCTTGGAATAAAAGCTGGCTCAAGAACGACACTGGTATCACGAACCTCTTCTGGTTTTCTCCAACATAAACTGCAAAGTAGCCCTTGGGAACTTTCTTAGAACCAACGATACGGGGCAAGCGGATAGCCATGGTTGTTTTCCGGTAGAGGTATGCTTCAAAAGGGTAGAAGAAGATCTCAGAGAACTGTAGTACTTTGAGGATGTGAAGATATGTGTTGCATATGAACATAATCATACTTGTATATATAGATGTAAGGGGGCCAAAGGGAATGAGTGGTGAAGGGACACATTGCTGAGGTCTGATCAGTAATGAGGACATAGGTTCATGGTGAATCACATGGTGGTGTCTTCCAAAGGATTATCAAGAATTCATTGATAAATCACATGGTCTGATCAGTCATGTGTTAACTTCAATGAGTAACTTGTAAGACAAACCCTTGTGAAGAACACCTGAAGTGTGTCTTACAGCTGCAAGTAGTCCTCGTCAGAACCCAACTTGTTGCATTTTATCCTTGTTGTTGTCTATGCTGTGCTGCAATCAAATTGTACCATGGGGGAGAAAGACAATATTAAGCCTTTCAGATGAATATGTTTTTAATCCACATTACAGTGGAGTTCTCTGCATATATTGGCCATTTATTAGTAACAGTAAGCTTAACACTTTAGCTAAATGATTGGGATAAGGGGAGATAAGACGACTGGTCAAAAGGGAATTTGAATAGAAAAAGTGATGATGATGGTGGCCTTACATTCCACTTGCTGACATCTATATATTAAGTAGTCATTGTTTGCAAAAACGAGAATAAAAGTGGGTGGTGAATTTTACTTTGAATTTCCTTTACAGGAACAATGGAGACACAAGTATACAGAAATTTACATTATCTTAGATTATATATGTACAATTATATTCATATTGGACAGTGCGAAGCACCCTTACTACTCGTTTATGTAGAGAAAAATGATATATGCTAGTCATTTACAGTTAGTTTGTAATATGAGGTAATTTTTGAAAAAATGTGGATCATTTACAGTTTAAAGATGAAATTAACAATAACAGGGGTACCATAGGAAATTCTCTAAAGAAATAAATTTCCAATTGAATGATGTGTTTTAACTGTCATCTTTAAGATGCTTCTTCAAAGTAGAACAGTTGTACTCTACTGCTTCTCCATTTAACTTGGCTTGTAGTATGAAGTAATTTCGAATAAGGTAGATCATTTAAAGTATATTAAAGATGGATTTAACGTAAAACAAGTAAAAAATTCAGAAAGGAAATAAAATGACAACTGAATGATGTGTTTGGAACTGTCATTACTGAATTGATAGGAGTGTTACAGTAATCACCATCTTTAGTTTTCCACTTGGGGTGACTTATATATCAGCTCCCCAAGAGAAAAAGGATGGAGAAAAAAATATTTACATGTATTAGTGATTATTGCTTTACAAAATTGTATTGACTGGTTTGTGTTAATCATCTCACGATCAATACATGCGAGAGGTAACTTCGAGAAAGGTGTCTTCGTTGCAGGGAATTGTGAGACCACCGGTAGGATGACTATATCCAAACTCTTCTTCTGACTTCCCTAGCAAATCTTGAAATGAAGGATGGTTCAAGAATGAAACCGGTATCACGAACCTCTTCTGGTTTTCTCCAACATAAACTGCAAAGTATCCCTTGGGAACCCTCTTAGAACTAACCATACGAGGCAGGCGGATAGCCATTGTTGTTTTTGATGGATGTATGCTTCAAAAGGGAAGAAAAGGAAGATATCAGATAACTTGGAAAGCAAGCTTGAGAATGTTGAAGGGAGGTGTTGCCAATGAACTTACTCTTACTTGTATATATAGATGTGTAGGGCAGAGAGGAAATGATGTTCATCTATTATTAAGTGGGGGATGTGGAATGAGTGGTGAAGGTGCAATTGCTGGGGTCTGATCAGTAAAGAGAAAGACATGGGTTTACGGGGAATCACATGGTGTTGTCTTCCAAAGTATTATCAAGAATTCCATGGCTAAGACTTGAAAGAATAGTTTTCCTACCTTGCCGGGAAAATGAACCGACTAAGGACCTACTCAGATATGGAAGATTTGGATTCATAAAAGCTTCTTCCTAGTAGAAGATTTTATTACTTCACCGCTGACATTAGAGCCAACCTTTAGAGACATACAATCTGTCATGCAATGATAGGGAACAAGTAACATGGGTGACCTTGACCTCCTATTTCGTACAGACTTCACATAAAACTTGCAAGACAATCCATTGTGAAGAGCGCCTAAAGTGCGTCCTACAGTCTACATCAACTCCTCATCTGAACCCAACTTGTTGCATTTTATCCAGGTTTGTTGTCTATGCCGTGCTGCAATCATATAGTTCCACAGGGGTGAAGACAATATTCAGCTTGACAGCTCACTAAATTTCTGGTATGTGCTGCTATATATATATATGGATACCATTACAAATAAGTCTGTTTTTAGTCCACATTTCTGGTGGTATGTTTGTTCTGTTCTCTGCACATTTTTTACTATTCATTATTATATTGGGGAGATAAGATGTCAGGGCAAAGTCAGAAAGCTATTCAAACTACAAGAAAGTTGAATGAAGACTTCTTCTGCACATGGGACTGTGAGACTACCCCTTGGATGATTCAAAGCCAAACTCCTCTTAAGTCTACTTTATCAGTTCTTGAAATGAAGGGTGCTTTAAGAATGAAACAGGAATTATAAACCAGCCTCTTTTGGGACTCACCTACATAAACAACAAGATGGCCTTTGGTTATTTATGCAGCTGCTGTCACCTTTTGGATAGTAATATGCTTAGCGTGAACATATTTGATGTTACCTTTTGGATAAAAAATCTGCTATTTGATGTTACATTCATTCATTTGTATATTTGTTTCCATATACATGATTGGAGTTTAGAGTAATTGAAAATTTTCATGAATTTGAGCAATGTTGATTAACCATATTACATAGAACCAAGTAAGTAAAAAGAATGATGTGGGAAAGACGTCCATATTAGGCAAGTTTACTTTCTGATAAAACTAATCAGTATGTATCATGAACTTACCTCTCTTTTACTTTTCTCTTTTTTTCTTTAAAATCTTTTGTCCTTAGGTTGGTTTAATTAATCACTTAGTCCCCTGCCTCAAATCTTTATATATCTTAATTCTTGGGCAAATCTACATTAAGAAAATTTCTTTGAAAATTATAACACGAAATTGATCGTTTAATAAGCTACTACCATGCAAAAGAAAACTTGTGATCTATCTTGACTTTGTATTCATGTTTGAATACGTGTTGGACACATGAAATTGAACGAAAGTGAAGGGTCCAACTCCAAATAACTTAGCATGTACTCAAGTTTGAAAGTAATTTTAGAACAAAGTAGATCATTTACAGTTTATATTGAAGATGAATTAGCGCGAACAAGTAAAAAATTCAGAAAGGAAATAAAATGACAATTGAATGTGTTTTGAACTATCATTACTGATGGATAGGAGTGTTACACTAATCACCATCTCTAGTTCTCCACTTGGGGAGACTTGTATCAGCTCTCCAAGGAAAAAAGGATGGAGAAAAAAATGTTTACATGTATTTGTGATGTTTGCTTTACAAAATTGTATTGGCTGATTTGTGTTAATCCTCTCACAATTATTACAAGCGAGAGGTAACTTCGAGAAAGGTGTCTTCATTGCAGGGAATCGTGAGACCGCCAGTAGGATGACTATATCCGAACTCTTCTTGTGACATGCCTAGCAAATCTTGAAATGAAGGCTGGTTTAAGAAGGACACCGGTATCACGAACCTCTTCTGGTTTTCTCCAACATATACTGCAAAGTAGCCCTTGGGAACCTTCTTAGAGTTAACGATACGAGGCAGGCGGAAAGCCATTGTTGTTTTCGATTGATGTATGCTTCAAAAGGGAAGAGGAGGAAGATCTCAGAGAACTTGGAAATCTAAGGTAAAGAAGTTTAGTACTTGAGAATGTGAAAGTAGGTGTTGCCAATGAACTTAATCTTACTTGTATATATAGATGCAAGGGGCCAAAGGAAATGTTTCTCTATTAAGTGGAGGATGAGGAGTGAGTGGTGAAGGGACAATTGCTGGGGTCTGATCATTAATGAGATAGACATGGGTTAGTGGGGCATCACATGGTGTTGTTTTCCAAAGCATTATAAAGAATTCCATGGCAAAGACTTGAAAGAATAATTTGCCTACCCTTTCCGGCAGAACAAACCGACCAAGGTCCCACTTGAATATGGAAGATTTGGATCCTTAAAAACCTTCTTCACGGTAGAAGATTCTTATTACTTCACCATTTACATTAGAGGCAACCTTTAGAGACAAACAATCTGTCATGCTGAATTCACTCAAAAAATGTGTCCTACATGCTACAACTAGTCCCCAGGCTGTTGGTTATGCTGTGCAGCAATCAATAGTTCCATGGGGGAGAAAGACAAGACTAAACCTGACAGCTGACGAAATTTCAGGTATGTGTTGCTATATATGGATAACCTTAGAGATGAATCTGTTTCCGTTCCACATTTTTCTTGGCATGTAAATTCATGTTTCTTTGCTTATATTGACTATTCATTATTATGTATAATGTGTTGAAGGACAGATTTGATAGCATCAGCCATTAAGCTCAAGTCACTTTGTTTATTTAGTTTTTTTTTTTTTGTATCAATGAGCTTTTTCATAGTATAAGATTGGTGTTGTTTCACCATTGATGTTAGAGGCAAGCTTGAGACATGTAATCTGTTATACCATGACCAGAAACATATACATTTGGGCTACCTTGACCTTCTATGTTGACTTGACTAAGAAAATGAAAATAAACTAAGGGGCACGAATATATCTTTTTTGACACTGTTTTTCAAGGTCAAAATCTTAGCTATAACATATATGAAGGTATATTTGTTACGAGCATATATTTACTTATTATTGATTATTAAAGTCTCATTCTCACCCCCTTTTTCATCTTACCTATGTAGCTGACAAATTGGGGGTAAAGGATAAGGTATCAGATCAAAAGGAAATTTGTTGTAAATTGTAATGTTGGTACAGGTACTCTGAAACCCATAATTCTCATGTCACTGAAAAAATTGTAATGGCAGGATACGCATCTCTAAGGCTTCTCAATAGCTAAGGCATGAAAATATGTATTAGACAGTAGGAAGCACCCTTTCAACTAGTATATATAGAGAAAATATGTCGCATGGACTTGCCTACCAGAAAGTGAACAAAGCTGGTCTGAACTTTCCATGTTACTTTATAGTATCTTGAGATTTAATATTACCACTTCACAACGCAAATCAGTGGCTGTCCCACCCTGAACTGATATTTGTTTGCAGGAGCTGTCCGTAATGCAATATGCCAGTTATCGATGGTTAAATTGTAGGGGCAACTCTGTGGACTAGTCTAACATTATCAAAAGTTCCACAGTCGAATTTCCTGTTTATCTTCATTACCTCCAGACACCAAAACAAGCAAGTTGATTAGCTCATGTGATGCTGTTGCTTGACATATCCTAGAGGAAAGTGATGGTAAAAACCGGGGACTAATCTGACAATACAGTATATTTAATGGGTACATTAAGCTAAATAATATGCGATTTTTTCCTTAGAATGACCAAATCCACCACAAATTGCCAAAGATAAAAGAAAATATAACATTTCATTGTATCAGCCAACTTAGAAACTTTTATAGGTAAAGGCATACCATTTAGTCAAATGACTTGGTCCCATACCTCAGATTTTTATCTATCTTAATCCATTGTCAAAGCTGCTTAATGAATTTTTTTACGTGAATTATGAAACTATATACATGAAGTTTTTTACGTGAATTATGAAACTATATACATGTAGTTTATGTTATGCATATTTGAGGGTGAATGTTGGAGGATTATACTCTTGTACTTACATCTGAATATGTGTTGGATCTAGGCGTTAGAACAGATATTTTAAGAAAAATGAAGTGTTTATATAACTTGGCTTCTATGTTGAAGTAATTTGTGAACAATATAAATCATTTACAGTTAAATTATATATGGAACCAACAATAACAATGGGACCATACGAAATTATAAGAAGAAATAAAATTTCAATTGAATGATGTGTTCCAAACTGTTACAGAAGCCACCATCTCTAATATTCCACTCAGGGAGACTTATCATCTGCTCCCCGAGGCAAAAAGGATGGGAAAAAAGTGTAAATGCTGTTTGTGATGTTTGCTTTACAGAAATGTATGAGCTGATTTGTCTTAATTCAAGCGAGAGGTAACATCGAGAAAGATGTCTTCGTTGCAGGGAATTCTGAGACCGCCAGTAGGATGACTATATCCGAACTCTTCTTGTGACATGCCTAGCAAATCTTGAAATGAAGGCTGGTTCAAGAATGAAATTGGTATCACAAACCTCTTCTGGTTTTCTCCAACATAAACCGCAAAGTAGCCCTTGGGAACTTTCTTAGAGCTAATGATACGAGGTAGGTGGATAGCCATTGTTGTTTTTGATAGATGTATGCTTCTCAAAGGGAAGAAAAGGAAGAACTCAGATAACTAGGAAAGCACGCTTGAGAATGTTGAAGGTAGGAGTTGGCAATGAACTTAATCCTTGTATATAAAGATGTATAGGGTAGAGAGGAAATCATGTTCATCTATTATTAAGTGGGGAATCTGCAATGAGTGGTGAAGGTGCAATTGCTGGGGTCTGATCAGTAATGTGATAGACATGGGCTAATGGGGACTCACATGGTATTGTCTTCCAAAGTATTATCAAGAATTCCATGTCAATTGCCGGCAAAATGAACCGACTAAGGACCTACTCAGATATGGAAGATTTGGATCCATTAACAGCTTCTTCCTAGTAGAAGATTTTTATTACTTCACTAATGAAAATAGAGGCAACCTTTAGAGACATACAATCTGTCATGCAATGATAGGGAACAAATAACATGGATGACTTTGACCTCCTATTTCATACAGACTTCACATAAAACTTGTAAGACAAACCCTTGTGAAGAGCGCCTGACGTGTGTCCTACAGGCTACAAAAACTCCTCATCTGAACCCAACTTGTTGCATTTTATCCAGGTTTGTTGTCTATGCCGTGCTGCAATCAAATAGTTCCATAGGGGTGAAGACAATTAGTCCACGTTTCTGGTGGCATGTTTGTTGAGTTCTTAGCATATTTTGACTATTCGTTATTATATTGGGGAGAACAGATGTCAGGTCAAAGTCAGAAAGCTATTCAAACTACAAGAAAGTTCAATGAAGGCTTACCCCTTGGATGATCAAAGCCAAACTCCTCTTCCAGCCTGATTTATCAATTCTTAAAATGAAGGGTGCTTCAAGAATGAAATTGGATGGCCTTTGGTTATTTATGAAGCTGCTGTCACCTTTTGGATAATCTGCTTTGTGTGAACAAGTGCAGGTACTCACAAACACGCAAGTCTTATGAACTGAGAAAAGTTGCAAGGGCAGAATATGTTCATCTCTAAGGCTTCTTAATAGCTAATGCAAAAAATATATATATGAAAGAGTTGGTAGCCCTCTTACTCTTATCTCAAAATGGTCAAAAATCTATTTGATGTGACATTCAGTCATTTATATATTTGTTTCTATATACATGACTGGAGTTTAGAGTATTTGAAATTTCTTGCATTTGACCAATGTTGATTAACCATTTATATATAAAACCAAATAAGTAACAAGAATGAAGTTTACTTTCTGATAATACTAATCAATATGTATCATGAACTTATATCTCTTTTACTATTCTCTTTTTTCTTTAAAATGTTTTGTCATTAGCTTTGTTATATTAACCTCTTAGTCCCTTGCCTCACGTCTTTACATATCTTAATTCTTTATCAAATCCGCATTAAGAAAATTACTTTAAAATGTGTAACACGAAATTCATCGTTTAATAAGCTACTACCATGCAAAAGAATACTTGTAGTCTATCTTACCCGAGCTTTGTACTCTTGTTTGAATTTGTGTTGGACACATGAAATCGAAAGAAAATGAGGGGTCTGACTCCTAATAACTTGGCATGTACTCATGATTGAAAGTAATTTTAGAACAAGGTAGATCATTTATGGTTTACATTAAGGATGGAATCAATGCGAACAAGTTAAAATTCAGAAAGGAAATGAAATGACAACTGAATGATGTGTTTGGAACTGTCATTACTGATTGATTGGAGTGTTACAGTAATCACCATCTCTAGTTTTCCACTTTGGGCGACTTATATCAGCTCTCCAAGGCAAAAAGGATGGACAAAAAAGTGTCTACATGTATTAGTGATGTTTACTTTACAAAATTGTATTGGCTGATTTGTGTTAATAATCTCACAATTAATACAAGCCAGAGGTAACTTTAAGAAAGGTGTCTTCGTTGCAGTGAATTGTGAGACCGCCAGTAGGATGACTATACCCGACGTGACGTGAACTGGATTTCATGATGTGATTTCATTATATGCTAATGCAGTTTTTAAAATGTTTTTTACTTGACATTCTACAGAGATTAAAGAAGAACCTTGAGCTCTGAGGCAGATGCTTGTTCCTTAGCTCACACTTCCAATGTCAATGTAACTTTGGAGAACACAGCGTCCGCAAATGTTGATTTTTAGCAAAAGGTTAAATGATCTCTCCTCTCTTATTCTAAATCAGATTTAACTAAGAAACTCTTTAATAAAAAACAAAAAAACACTATATCCAGTATAGCTATGAAATATGACATAGCTTCCAAAAATTTGGATACGAGATATATCTTCAAAGGTTCACTGTTTAGGGTCTGCACTAGAATTTGAATTTCACCAGCAACCTCATTTGATGGGTGATCTATCTATGAGGCCTATGGCAATCGGAATTGCCTCTCCTAACCTAAACTTTTTCTGAGGCCATGCTTTATGTTGCAGCAGAAGAAACCCAAGCCCTTGAATTAAACCAGGGACATGCATTCAAGTAAACATCCATGAATCTGGTTCTTCCTAAAACCATGAAAAATCATCATCTCACTCCTAAATTCCCAATTTTGAAATGAATGGTATCTTATTCAAGACCATTCTAATTCCTAAATCAGACTCACAGTTTCCCAGGGGCTCTGCTTCTTCAACTACTAATAATTGTTGCATATGATAAATAGGGTTTTTCTCTGGTTCTTATGCAACAAACATTCAAAACACTTAAAACAGTTTCCAGAACTTAAACCAACAAATATAAAAGCAAAGCTACTAATAACAAAAACCCCGAAAAATGTACAAAAATTTTAGCTTTATTATTACAGCTATTACAAAAGAGAAAAAAAAAGCAAAGATTTTGAAAAATAATCAGATGAGCTTGAAGGGGAGAGGCCAAGGGGTGGACCTGGGAACTTCGACCTTGTCTTTGATACGTTCAATCTTCTTCTCCTTCTTGGGCCTGGCGTTCCCGTACGATCCTTTGAATCTCTTTCCTTTCTTCGTCTTCTTGTCACCTCTGCCGCAAACGGTCGGTGCCGGCGGCGACGCCATTAATCCAACCGGCGAAGCCGATGATAGAGGAGGCCACTGCTTCATCACCACTCTCCTTGCTACGGCGCCGCACCACTGAATCATCGCCAGTTCCTCTGCTGCCTCTCACTAACAGAGGCTGACAATTGAAGCCTAGAAATAGAATCATTTATTTGTTAAGTGGGCTTTTTTTTTCTTTTGATCTGATATATTTTGGGCTATCTATTAACCAACCCTCTTTCAATTTTCTGATTTATATTAATTTATATTTTCAAAAAAAAACTTTGTTTTCTGATTTTTTTTAACTATTTTTTTTCATAAATATTTTAAAAAACGAATAATGTCTTAAGTATAATTTAATATTCAAGTACTTATATATATATATATATTAGTTTTTTATTCCTGTAAAGCACGAGATTTTTTATATAATAATTAAAATTTATTAAATTAGTTCATATGAGTTTTTAATATTTTTAATATTTTAAAAATACTTATTAATTTAAAATATCAAAATATTAGTATCACTTTCAAAAAATATTATAATTATATTAGAATCAATTAAAAATAATAATAATTGATAAATAAAATATCTTTAAATTAAAAATCTTGAGACATATAATCTTGTTGGGAACTCGAGAAGCCTAACACCCTCACTACAGTAGAATATGACCTACAAGTGATGTTACATTAACTCTCTAAAGTTGGTTCTATAATACTCATATGGTAGGGTGGACCATGTATTATTGAAGCCGCAGAACTAACCATTTATCATTTAGTAGACAGAGGGGACCATATAAAGCTAACCCAAGTGCACTTGTTAGATATAGTTATTCTGTTGCAACTGAGTTTGTCATCTTATCCACTATCAGTATCGAACTCTTGTCATCCTTTATAGGTACTGCTACGGCTCATGAAGTCCAGAGCCATGCATGTCAGTTGTTCGCAGCAGCGTCTGCTGCTAAGGTGTCTCGCTGAAACATGAGTTATATTCTCTAAAGGAAGGACATTCATCAGTAACAGATTATCTAACTAAGATCAAGAAACTGTGTGATCTGCTTGCTGCTTCGGGCAACCCTGTGTCGAACGATGAACAAGTTGGTATCGTTCTTGTGGGGCTTTCAGTTAATTTTGAGGCCGTTGTCACGGTTGCCTCCTTGGCGCCGGAGCTGTTGAAAATGGACCAGCTGGTGGATATCCTCCTTGAATGCGAGAATCGACAACAAAGATTTGTGCTCGGGACTCCAGTGCAGGCTAATCTGGTGCATCACTCCTCCGCTTCGTCTTCTCTGGCTTCTCCTTCCGATTCGATTTCTTTTCAATGGAGTGATCGTGCCTTCTTCCGCGGTCGTGGTCGGAGTTCGAGGGGTTGCTTCCAATGTCAGATTTGCGGGCGTCTTGGTTATCTGGCCCAGCGTTGCTACTACCGGTTTGACCAGTCTTTTGATGGTATTCCGGTGAACGGTCACTCTCGGTCTCCTAGGGATTTTTCAGTGGATGAGTCGGCTGCAAATGGGGAGACTGGTTTTCCTTCTTTTCGGGATTCTTAATAAGGTTTCTTCTAATTGGCTTCACTCTGGCCCGGTTACATCTTTAGGCCCCGTGACTAATCAGGTCACATATCTACCTCAGCCCAATGTTTTTGGTTTTGGGCCTACTGCTGTGTTCGGGCCTAGCTCCCAGTCTATTGGTCATATTGTGTGTGCTGGGTCATGTGGTTTTCCGTCTGCTAGGCTTTCACGTGGGACTGCCCCAAGTTGTGCTTCGGTTGGGCCATTGTCTAGATCTGCTTTAGGCAATACTGGTGCGATGTCGTTTTCACCTGGGTCTGTGCATTTTCACACTGATTCTGGATCTTCGCATTTCCACGTTAATGGCCCTTCTGTGTTTCACACAGTTAGGCCGAATGCTTCTGGATCTGGGTCTGGTTTTGGTTCACTTGTTGCTCACTCTACCAGGCTTGTTTTACCTCCTACGTTTTCTGCTCGGCCGTATGTTTCTTTGCCCCAACCGTCTGCTGAGCCATTTGTTTGGCATGCCGACTCCGGTGTCACTAATCACATCTGTTAGGAGGTCTCGTTATTAAATAAGTTAAGTGAATATTCAGGTAATATTCCTTTACTTATGGGTGATGGTATGAGTGCTCGTATTGAACATTTGGGACACAATATAATTCTTATGTCTCGTAAATTGTTGCATTTAATAAATGTGTTGCATGTGTCTAATGTAGGCCCTAAATTTTACCCGGGCCCGTTAAAACACAAATCCAATTAACCAAGCTCAAGTAACACTAACCCATCACTTCACTAAACCAACCACTAACTCCATCACCCTACTAAGTCATCCACTAACTCTATCACCCCCACTAACTCCATCACCCCACTTGCTTAGGTTGTAAAATTTAGCTATAAAAGCCATAAAAAACCATTGTAATGGGGGAGTATTTTCGAATACAGAGGAGCATATTTCAAATACACAAAAAGATTCCAAAAGAAATAGATCGAAAATTTGAAGATTTTTTCCCTTTTGTTTTTTTACTATTATCTTCATTTTTATTATTAGTATATTATTAATCCTACACATACATTGTTCTTATTCTCGTTTATTATTTTACATTAATATTATTACTATCATACTTATTATTATTTTTGGTATTATTATTATCTTCACTATCACTACTATTATTTTTTTTATGTATATTATTATTATATTTATCACTATTATTATTTTATATTATTATTATAATTTTATTATTTTTAAGCTATTTTACATATTTTTATTTATTTATTTATTATTTATTTCAAACACTTTTATATATATATATATATATATATATACATTATCTATTTTAAGACTTTGTCTTATATCATTTTTGAAAACTCATTATGTATATTATTAATTTTCAGATTTTTTCCTCACATTATTATTTTGAACTCATTTACCATCATTGTCAAATTGATTTTACATTCTATTTCGATTTGCCTGATTTTTTATTTGTTATATACGTCTTCCAATTCATTTTCCTTTGATCATTGTGTCAATCTGTAAATAATGTACATAACCCTTACCAATTGTTCTATTATTAATACATTCGATCTTGTTCGTGTGGCAATTTCGTTCACATATCATGGTTTCAAAATGGGAATGCACTCTGTTTGAATAGAACACTCGTTTTTATTTCAAAAGTTTTCAAAATAAGGCAATACTTGATATTTGGGAGCTTCGAGAAAATTGTGCCCTAACTTACTGAGTTCCGACTTCTCTTGTCGAATCTAAGTAACCGAGTACCCTTTTAAAATCAATACATACAAATTTCAAATAAAAGCTTATCCTCGGGAACTCGAGATGTTACCTCCTAACTCACTAGATGTGACATTTCGTATCTCGAGATAATGATTTTTTTTAAATAAAGGCGATATTTTGTATTTGGGAATTTTACGAAATTGTGCCCTAACTTACTGGGTTCCAATTTTTCCATAAGGCCCAATTTACTAAATATCCTTTTCAAATTTCTATACATGAGTTTTAAAGATCAAAAGACAATCTTAGTTTCGAAGACTTGAAGTGCTACATCCTAACTCACTGGGTATGACATTTTATTTCTTCGAGATTGGAGGGTCTTAATTTTCAATTCATTTTTTTAAATAAAAGGATCGTATTTTAAAATCTTTTCAAATTTTCGACTGTAAGACATTATTTAATCAATAGGTACTAATTTTGGGCGTCACAAGGGTGCTAATCCTTCCTCGTACGTAACCGACTCCCGAACCTGTTTTCTCAAATTTTGTAGACCAAAATCATTGTTTTAGTAAATCAAAACGTTTTATTAAAATGATCAATTTTAAGGTGGCCCAATCACACATCGAAAAAAGATTGGTGGTGACTCCATTCTCGTTTTAAAGTCGATCCCCATTTTTTCAAAATAGAAAAATTGTTTTGACACCTAAGATTCGAAAAAATTTGTTATCGGTTTCTCAATTTGCTCGGAATAATAATGTATTTTTTAAGTTCACCCATTTCATTGTCTTGTAAAGGATGTACAAACACAAAAGATTTTACTTCGAAGCCACACGCATGACGGATTGTACTCGGTTTTCTCCGGTACTTCCAACCGCTGATATAGGGATCATTCGAGCAGTCGAGATGTGTCTTCGTAATGGGTATTAAGTCCAATTTGTTTGAGTTGTGGCATCGTCGACTTGGACATCCATCATTAAATGTTGTTAGTTTAGTTTTAAAGACTCGTAATGTTGTTGTTGATACTAATAAATTACAGCATGTCTGTTCTGCTTGTCAACAAACAAAGTCCCACAAGTTACCATTTTTTGCTTCCACCACTGTATATCATCCGTTTGATTTAGTTGTTTCGGAGCTTTTGTTACTTGTGGGCCTAGTTGATATTATATTTCTTTTGTTGACGAATATAGAAGGTTTACATGGTTGTTTCTTAAAAGAAGTTTCAAGCTATTGATTGTTTTGTTCAAGAGAAGATTGCTGATGAATCTCTTGTTGTTGGTGAGGTACTCACATGTGATCAGGTTACCGATATCCTCACCAAACCGTTGTCTTCTTCTCATTTTGGTAGACTTTGATAGTTGTCTTGATGTTGTAGTAGTTGGGTAAATGTTAAAGATAGTTAGTCTGTTGCAACTGAGTTTGTAATTAGTTAGTAGTAGTTATTTCCTTTTGTATGTGTATAAATTCATTACTCGTGTATTCATTCAATCAAACAATAATTCACAAGATTATTCACAAAGTTAGTGTAGTTAGTTTCTTGCTAGTTTATATGCCATTTTTTCAGTACTAAGTGCTTAGAAACTTAAGGCTTAATCGAGATTTACAATTACAAGAGAAGAGAACACTTTTATTAATATATAATATAATTATAATATGACACACACTTCTCTATTGCGCAGACTTGTAAGAGTGAAACTCTTACCCCTATTTATAGAATTTAATGGTAATTGAATTGTTGATATATATCAACATTATTGCCATTGATTTTACAAATATCTAATAGTGAGAATGTTAATTTAAAATATTTAATCTTCTAGATAATATCTTATTTCTTTATTTTATATTCTAGAATCTCCTAAAGAAAATATTTGTTAAAAGATAAATTTGGTATTTATCTAGAAGTTGCATCCGCCTTCAACAAATCTGTTAAACAATGAACCGATATATATATATATATATATATATATGGGCTACTTCGACCTTCTATGTTGGCTCTAAGATTCTTATGACATATATGATACATATATTCCTGTTGATGTGGTGCATTGACATATATCATGAGAGAGCTGTCACATGGGCTTGCCCGCCAGAAAGTAAATAAAGTTTTATCGAAACTTTCCATGTTGCTTTATATTATTTTGAGGTCTAAGATCGCCACTTCACAAAGTAAACCAGTGCTGTCCCACCCTGAACTGATATTTGTTTGGAGGAGCTGCTTGTAATGCGATATGCCGATTATCAATAGTCTAAGAATAGTTTTCCTGCCTTGCTGGCAGGTAGGTCCTTAGTCGGTTCATTTTACCGGCACGACAGATTGTATGTCTCTAAAGGTTGCTTCTAATGTCAATGGTGAAGTAATAAAAATCTTCTACCGTGAAGAAGCTTTCTAAGGATCCAAATCTTCCACATTCGAGTGGGTCCTTCGTCGGTTTGTTCTGCCACAAGGGGTAGGCAAACTAATCTTCCAAGTATTCACCATGGAATTCTTGATAATGCTTTGGAAGACAACACCATGTGATTCCCCATGAACCCATGTCTTTCTCATTACTGATCAAACCCCAGCAGCTGCACCTTCACCACTCATTCCACATCCCCACTTAATAATAGATGAACATGATTTCCTCTCTGCCCTACACATCTATATATACAAGTAAGAGTAAGTTCATTGGCAACAACTCCCTTCAACACTCTCAAGCTTTCTTTCCAAGTTATCTGATATCTTTCTTTTCTTCCCTTTTGAAGCATACATCTATCAAAAACAACAATGGCTATCCGCCTGCCTCGTATTGTTAGTTTTAAGAAAGTTCCCAAAGGCTACTTTGCAGTTTATGTTGGAGAAAACCAGAAGAGGTTCGTGATACCGGTTTCATTCTTGAACCATCCTTCATTTCAAGATTTGCTAGGCATGTCAGAAGAAGAGTTCGGATATAGTCATCCTACCGGCGGTCTGACAATTCCCTGCAACGAAGACACCTTTCTCGAAGTTACCTCTCGCATGTATTGATTGTGAGATGATTAACACAAACCAGCCAATACAATTTTGTAAAGAAAAAATCCCTAATACATGTAAACATTTTTTTCTCCATCCTTTTTGCCTTGGGGAGGTGATATAAGTCTCCCCAAGTGGAAAACTAAAGATGGTGATTACTGTAACACTCCTATCAATTCAGTAATGACAGATCCAAAGTCCAAACACATCATTCAGTTGTCATTTTATTTCCATTCTGAATTTTTTACTTGTTTTACGTTAATTCCATCTCTACCTTATTCTAGACTTACTTCATACACAATCTAAGTTAAATGAAGAAGCAGTAGAGTACAATTGATCTACTTTGAAGAAGCATTTTAAAAATTGACAGCTCAAAACACATCATTCAATTGAAAATTTATTTCTGGTAGATAATTTCCTATGGTACCCTTGTTATTGTTAATTTCATCTTTAAACTGTAAATGATCCACATTTTTTTCAAAAATTACTTCATTTTAAACTGTAAATGACTAGGATTTATCATTTTTCTCTATATATACGAGTAGTAAGGGTGCTTCCCACTGTCCAATATATATATAATTGTACATATATAATCTAACATAATGCAAATTTCTGTATAATTGTGTCTCCATTGTTCCTGTAAAGGAAATTCAAAGTAAAATTCACCACCCACTTTTATTCTGTTTTTTTGCCAACAATGACTACTTAATATATAGATGTCAGCAAGTGGAATGTAAGGCCACCATCATCATCACTTCCGCTATCAAATTCCCATTTGACCAGTCGTATCTCCCCTTATCCCAATCATTTAGCTAAAGTGCTAAGCTTTGACTGTTACTAATAAATGGTCAATATATGCAGAGAACTCCACAAACATGCCATCAGTAATGTGGATTAAAAACATATTCATCTGTCAGGCTTAATATTGTCTTTCTCCCCCCATGGTACAATTTGATTGCAGCACAGCATAGACAACAAGGATAAAATGCAACAAGTTGGGTTCTGATGAGGACTAGTTGCAGCCTAGAGGACACACTTCAGGTGTTCTTCACAAGGGTTTGTCTTACAAGTTACTCATTGAAGTTAACACATGATTGACCCGACCATGTGATTTACCAATGAATTCTTGATAGTCCTTTGGAAGACAACACCATGTGGTTCACCATGAACCTATGTCTTTCTCATTACCGATCAGACCCCAGCAATATGTCCCTTCACCACTCATTCCCTTTGGCCCCCTTACATCTATATATACAAGTATGATTACGTTCATATGCAACACATATTACACATCCTCAAAGTACTATAGTTCTCTGAGATCTTCCTCTTCTACCCTTTTGAAGCATAAAAACAACCATGATTCGCTTGCATCGTATTGTTAGTTCTAAGAAAGTTCCCAAGGGCTACTTTGCAGTTTATGTTGGAGAAAACCGGAAGAGGTTCGTGATACCAGTGTCGTTCTTGACCCGGCCTTTATTTCAAGATTTGCTTGGCATGTCACAAGAAGAGTTTGGATATAGTCATCCTACAGGTGGTCTGACAATTCCCTGCAACGAAGACATTTTTCTCGAAGTTACCTCTCCTTTGAACTGATTGTGAGAGATTCAACACAAATCAGCCTATACAATTTTCTGAAGCAAAAATACACTATGTAAACATTTTTTCCTCCATCCTTTTTGCCTTTGGGAGCAGATACAAGTCTCCCTAAGTGAAAAACTAGAGATGGTGATTGCTGTAACTTCTATCACTCAGTATGGAAAATGACAGTTCAAAACACATCATTCAATTGGAATTTTATTTATTCCAGAATTTCCCATCTTTAAATTAACTGTAAATGATCTACCTTGTTCTAAGTTATTCGGACTCTTCATTTTCATTAGAATACATGCATCCAACAAATATTCAAACATGAGTACAAAATAGCATGATTCTCCAAATATATAAAAAAACTCAGAAAGTGTATTCAACATTCAAGCACAAGTCCGAGTAACATAGACTATAATAATGAATAGTCTTATATCCCTTATTGCAATCTTTTAGCCAAAGAGTTAAAGCTTCGTTCTTTTCTCAAGTAGGAATTAGTCTTTATCTATAATAATGAATAGTCAAAATATGCAGAGAACACTTAACAAACATGCCATCAAATAAGTGGACTAAAAACAGGTTCATCTGCAAGGTCATCCATATATAGCAGCACATACCAGAAATTGAGTGAGCTGTCAAGCTGAATATTGTATTCACCTCCATAGAACTATTTGATTGCAGCACGGCTAGACAAAAACAAGGATAAAATGCAACTAGTTGGGTTCTGATGAGGACTAGTTGCAGCCTGTAGGACACACTTAAGGTGCTCTTCACAGGGGTTTGTCTAACAAGATCCATACCTTATTAAAATCAACATGCTCGGTCAAGGTCACCCATGTTACTTGTTTTCTGTCACTGTCTGACAGATTATATGTCTCTAAAGTAGGCGCTGACATAAATGGTGAAGTGGTACAACTCTTCTATTGTAAAGAAGAATTTTACTGGTCCAGATCTTTCAGTCGACCGGTCCTTGGTCAGTTTCTATTGCCATAAGGGATAGGCAAACTAATTTTTCAAAGCCTTTCCCGTTGAATTCTTGATAATGAGTTACAAGACAGCACCATGTGATCTTCCCCTAACGAAGCCATGTCTTTCTTATTAGTTATCAGACCCCAGCAATCTCCCCATCACCACTCATTGAACACCCCACTCAACATGGGAACATGATTTTTCTGTCTAACCCTTTCATCTATATATACAAAGAAGAATATGTTCATTGGCAACACCTATCTTCACATTCTCAAGTAAAGTAAGTTTCCAAGTTCTCTGAGATCTTCCTATTCTTCCTTTTTAGAAGCATATATCTATCAAAAACAACAATGGCTATCCGCCTGCCTCGTATCATTAGCTCTAAGAAAGTTCCCAAGGGCTACTTTGCAGTTTACGTTGGAGAAAACCAGAAGAGGTTCGTGATACCAGTGTCATTCTTGAACCAGCCTTTATTTCAAGATTTGCTTGGCATGTCAGAACAAGAGTTCGGATATAGTCATCCAACCGGCGGTCTCACAATTCCTTGCAACAAAGATATCTTTCTCGATGTCACCTCTCGATTAAACTGATTTGTGAGAGATTTAACACAAATCAACCCATACATTTTTGTAAAGCAAGCATCACTAACACTATGTAAACACCTTTTTTCCCATCCTTTTTTGCCTTGTTACTGTAACTTCTACCAATCAGTACAAAAAATGACAGTTGAAAACCCATTGTTCATTTCAAATTTTATTTCTTTTCAGAGTTTCTCCTGTTATTGTTAGTTTCATCTTTATTTTAACTGTAAATGATCTACAGTTTTGAAAATTTACTTCAGAACAAGCTAAGTTATATAAACTCTTCATTTTTCTTAAAGAATCTGTTCTAACTTCTAACACCTATATCCAACACATATTTTGTGAAAAAATATAATGTCGGTAATGACAAAATATCTCAAACAAATAAATAAAAATAAAATAAAAAAATAAAGAACACACAGATTTTACGTGGAAACCCTTTCGGGAAAAAAACCACGGGCAGAGGAGAAGAAAATTCACTATGTCGAAAATTCGAATTAATACAAGATGAATAGACTATGTCTATTTATAGGCTTGTAAAGCCATATTCTATTAGGATTGAAACACTTTATCCTAATCAATATAAAATAGATGGAGTTTAATAAGGTTTAAAAAACCTTATTCTAAAATAAAATAAAAGAAGTCTAGTTCTATTTGGATATTACTTTTATTTTATTTTCCATTTTATTTTATTTAAATAAGAATTTGGGTCACTTAATTCTAACAATCTCCACCTTGACACGAATTCTCAACGAACAAGTTCTTCATCGCGAACTTTCAACGAACAAGTTCTCCACCTCTTCCAAAAAACCCCTTAAGGGTTTAACTTCAACGATGAACACCAACCAAGTCTAAGCAATGCCCAAACTTGGTTATAGGAAGTGACTTAGTCATCATATCTGCAGGATTTTCATGAGTACTAATTTTGCTCACAACAATATCACTATGAGCAATAATATCACGAACAAAATGATACCGAACATCAATGTGTTTTGTTCTCTCATGAAACATTTGATCTTTTGTAAGGAAGATGGCACTCTGACTGTCACAAAATACTGTACTGATTTGAAGGTCTTCATTGAGTTCACTAAATAGTCCCTTCAACCAAATAGCTTCTTTACAAGCCTCAGTAATCGCCATGTACTCAGCTTCAGTGGTAGACAAAGTGACTGTAGTTTGCAAAGTGGCTTTCCAACTGATTGCACAACCTCCAATTGTAAAGACATAACCTGTGAGAGATCTTCTTCTATCAAGGTCTCCAGCAAAATCAGCATCAACATACCCAATGACTCCATCTCTAGTTCTTCCAAACTGTAATCAAACATCAGTAGTACCTTGTAAGTATCTTAAAATCCACTGAACTGCTTTCCAGTGTTCTTTACCGGGATTCGCCATGTATCTGCTAACTGCACTGACTGCATATGATAAATCTGGACGTGAACAAACCATAGCATACATGAGAGATCCCACTGCACTAGAGTATGGAACATGTGACATGTACTCAACCTCATCATCTGTTTGTGGAGACAAAGCTGATGAAAGTCTAAAATGAGCTGCTAAAGGAGTACTAACAGGCTTAGCACTCTGCATATTGAACCTGCAAAGAACTTTCTCAATGTACCCTTTCTGACTTAGGTACAATTTACTTACTTTTCTATCTCTAAGAATTTCCATACCAAGTATCTTCTTTGCTGGTCCCAAATCTTTCATCTCAAATTCTTTACTTAGTTGGGCTTTGACTTTTCTTATCTCTCATTTATCTTTTACTGCTATCAACATGTCATCAACATAAAGGAGTAGATATACAAAAGAACCATCATTGTTTTTCCTGTAGTAAACACAACTGTCAAAGCTACTTCTTTTGAAATAATGAGAAGTCATAAAAGAATCAAACCTCTTGTACCACTGTCTTGGTGACTGTTTCAAACCGTAAAGAGACTTTTTCAGCAAGCAAACATAGTCCTCCTTTTCTGAGACTGTAAAACCCTCTGGTTGTTGCATGTAAATATCCTCCTCAAGTTCTCCATGCAAAAAAGCAGTTTTAACATCTAACTGCTCAAGCTCCAAATCATGCATGGCCACAATACCAAGCAAAGCTCGAATCGAACTATGCTTCACAACTGGGGAGAACACATCTGTGAAGTCCACTCCTAGAATTTGACTGTAACCCTTTGCAACAAGCCTTGCTTTATATCTGGGTTCTTCAACTCCTGGAGTCCCTTCTTTTTTTTTATACACCCATTTACAACGAACAGCCTTTTTACCTTTTGGAAGTTTTACAAGATCCCATGTTTTGTTTTTGTGGAGTGATTCCATCTCCTCTTGCATAGCAAACATCTACTTTTCTGAGTCTTCACAACTAACCGCCTCAGAATAATTAGATGGCTCTTGATTTGCATCTATATCTTCAGCCACATTTAAAGCATAAGCAACTAGATCAACCTCAGCATACTTCTTTGGAGGTTTAATTTCTCTTTTAGTTCTGTTTTTGGCGATAGAGTATTGTGGTGAAGAAGCAACTTTATTCTCAATTTTTGTACTGGCTTGAGGAGTTGACTCTGTATTAATCTGATGCTCCACTTGCTTTTAATTTTCTTTATTGGAAGGATCTTTAAGAGATAAGTTAGGTAGCATAGCAGTTTCATCAAAAATAACATCTTTGCTAATCACAACTTTTCTATCTTCAGGACACCATAACTTATATCCTTTAACACCAGTTTTATAACCAAGAAAAACACATTTAATAGATCTTGGTTCCAATTTTCCATTATCAACATGAGCATACGCAGGACACCCAAAAATCTTTAAATCAGAATAATCAGCAGGGTTACCAGACCATACCTCTTGTGGAGTCTTTTTCTCAATGGCAATGGATGGAGATCGGTTGATCAAAAAATATGCAGTAGAGGCTGCTTCGGCCCAAAATGACTTTGGTAAGTTGGCATTTGATAACATACATCGAACCTTCTCCATGATCGTTCTATTCATTCGTTCTGCAATGCCATTTTGCTGTGGAGTATGACGAACTGTTAAGTGTCTCACGATTCCTTCTGACTTGCACAGTTTATTAAACTCATCAGAATAGAACTCTAAGCCATTGTCTGTACGGAGGTGTTTTATTTGTTTTCCCGTCTGTTTTTCAATCATAGTTTTCCAAGACTTAAATACGGAAAACACATCACTTTTCTGCTTCAAGAAGAACACCCAAATTTTTCTGGAAAAATCATCAATAAAAGTTAGCATATAATTAGCTCCACCTCTCGAAGGCACTCTGGATGGCCCCCACAGATCAGAATGAATATACTCCAAAGTTCCCTTCGTGTTATGAATTCCTCTGGTGAATCGAACTCTCTTTTGCTTCCCAAAAACGCAATGCTCACAGAACTTCAGTTTGTAAATTCCTTGCCCATCAAGAAGTCCTCTTTTGCTTAACTCTGCCATACCATTCTCACTCATATGCCCTAGGCGCATATGCCAAAGTTTAGTAATATCATCATCTGATAGGGAAGAGGAGGCGACAGCTGCATCACCAGTAACAGTAGAACCTTACAGAACATATAACTTGGCAGTCTTTCTTTGCCCTTTCATCACAATGAGGGAACCTTTAGAAATCTTCAAAACCCCACTTTCAGCTGTGTATTTGTACCCTTTTGAATCAAGAGTACTTAATGAAATTAAATTTCTCTTCAATTCTGGAATATGTCGTACGTCACTAAGTGTTCTGACAACTCCATCAAACATCTTAACTTTAATCGTTCCAACACCTGCGATTGTACACGAAGCATTATTTCCCATCAAAACAACACCTTCAGGCACTATCTTGTAATTTGTAAACCAATCTCTATTGGGACTCATGTGGAAGGTGCAGCCCGAATCAAGGATCCACTCATTGCTCACTTTAGAATTGATGACTGAAGCGACTAAAAGTTCACTATCACTATAGTCTTCTACAACATCAGCTTCACCGGAATTTTCTGGTTGTTTTCCCTTTTGATTCGCAGCCTCCCTTTTGATCTTATTCTGTAGCTTATAGCACTCAGATTTAATGTGCCCTTTCTTCTTACAGAAGTTACAAGTTTTACCTCTGTTTGAAGACTTTGATCTACCCTTAGATTTACCGCGAGGATTTCGTTCTTGTGTCCTTCCACGATCATCATCAACATACCGATCTTGTCTCCTACGAACAATGAGACCCTCCCCCTGAGAGTCGGTTTTAGCCACAAGATGCTTCATCTTATCATACGAGGTTAAAGAATTATAAACCTCATCGACTGTGAGAGACTCACGGCTATATAAAATTGTATCTCTAAAGGTTGAATAAGACGGGGGCAACGAACACAGTAGAATCAACCCTAGATCTTCCTTATCATACTGAACCTCCATGGCCTCCAAGTTTGAGAGAATTTCTTTAAACACTGTTAAGTGTTCGTGCACAGATGCACCTTCCTCCAAACGATGAGCATAAAGACGTTGCTTCATATGCAGCTTGCTGGTTAGAGTTTTCGACATGCATATTTGTTCCAGCTTTTTTCATAATCCAGCGGCGGTCTTCTCCTTCATCACATCTTGCAAAATTTCATTAGACAAATGTAGATGTAACTGTGTTAATACCTTTCGATCCTTACGCTTCTTCTCTTCATCTGTTAATGTTGAAGGCATCTTATCTATCCCTAGTAGGGCATCCTCTAGATCCATCTGCGCAAGAACTGCTTGCATCTTAATTTGCCACAACGCAAATCTGGTGTTGCGATCCAACAGCGGAGTTTCATACTTCAAAGACGCCATTAACGTGATTGAGATGAAAAAACCCGAAAGCTCTGATACCAATTTGTGAAAAAATATAATGTCGGTAATGACAAAATATCTCAAACAAATAAATAAAAAAAATAAAAAAATAAAGAACACACAGATTTTACGTGGAAACCCTTTCGGGAAAAAAACCACGGGCAGAGGAGAAGAAAATTCACTATGTCGAAAATTCGAATCAATACAAGATGAATAGACTATGTCTATTTATAGGCTTGTAAAGCCATATTCTATTAGGATTGAAACACTTTATCCTAATCAATATAAAATAGATGGAGTTTAATAAGGTTTAAAAAACCTTATTCTAAAATAAAATAAAAGAAGTCTAGTTCTATTTGGATATTACTTTTATTTTATTTTCCATCTTATTTTATTTAAATAAGAATTTGGGTCACTTAATTCTAACATATTTGACTGTAAGTACGAGGGTATGATCCTCCAAATATATAAAAGATTTCAACCTTGAAGAAAAGTGTCTTATCTCCAATTTTTATTTGTGTTTCAACAGCAAAGAAAGATAAAATCTTGCTGTTTTTTATATTCATTATCTTAGTCATGTCAACATAGAATGTCAAGGTAGTCCATAAAAGCTTCCTTCTGGTCATTGTGTAACACATTACATGTCTCAAGCTTGCCTCTAACATCAAGATAAAATCATTTGTAGTTGGACTCTTCAATTTCTTCAAAATACAAGTGTCCGGCACATATTCAAACATGAATATAAAGTATATAATCCTCCAAATGTAAGGAAAAAAACTTAGAAAAATTCGAGAAAAACCCGTATTCAATACTCAAGGTCAAGTCCTGGTAACATAGACTACAAGTATTCTTTTGCATTTTAGTAAGGTTATTAAATGATCAATTTTGTTTCATAAATCTCAAAGTAATTTTCTTAATGCAGATTTGACAAAGAATTAATACCTATGTCTCACTGTTCTTCAAAAGCCAGAAATCAATTTTTAACTATATAGACAAAGTGACTTGAACTTATATATGCAGATAAAAATATCAGAAATGTGGATTAAAAACAGATTCATCTGTAAGGTTATTCATATATACACATAGCAGCACATACCAAAAAATTTTGGTTAGTTGTCAAGGCTTAATATTGTCATGGAACAATTTGATTGCAGCATGGCATAAACAACAACCAGGATAAAATGCAACCGTTTGGGGTTCCAATGAGGACTAGCTGTAGCATGTACACACACTTAAGGCGCTCTTCAGAATGGCTTGTCTTACAAGTTACTCACCAAAGGAAGACATGAATGTAATAGGAGAGGTCAATGTCATCCATGTGATGTGTTTCCTGTCATTGTCTCATAGATTAAATGTCTCAAATGTAGCCTGAAATAAACGGCAAAGTAGTCGGTCTTTAGTCGGTTATCCTTTCAAGTCTTAGCCATGGAATTCTTTATCATCCTTTGGAAGACAACACCATGTGATTCCCTATGAACCCATGTCTTTCTCATTACCGATCAGACCCCATCAATTGCACCCTAACCACTCATTCCATATCCCCCACTTAATAATTGATGAACATTATTTCCTCTGTGCCCCTTACATCTATATATACAAGTAAGATTAAGTTCATTTCCAACACCTACCTTCAACATTCTCAAGCTTGCTTTCTAAGTTATCTGGGATATTCCACTTCTTCCTTTTTCAAAGCATACACCTATTGTAAACAAAGATGGCTATCCGCTTGCCTCGTATCATAAGCTCTAAGAAAGTTCCCAAGGGCTACTTTACAGTTTATGTTGGAGAAAACCAGAAGAGGTTTGTGATACCAGTGTCATTCTTGAGCCAGCCTTTATTTCAAGATTTGCTAGGCAAGTCAGAAGAAGAGTTCGGATATAGTCATCCTACCGGCGGTCTCACAATTCCCTGCAATGAAGATATTTTTATTGATGTTACTTCTCGCTTGAATCAATTGTGAGAGAATTAATACAAATCTGCCTATACAATTTTGTAAAGCAAAAATGTCTAACACCATGTAAACATTTTTTTTCCATCTTTTTTGCCTTGGGGAGCAAATACAAGTCTCCCTGAGTGAAAAATTACATATGGTTATTACTGTAACTTCTATCAATCAGCATGGAAAATGACAGTTCAAAACACGTCATTCAATTGGAATTTTATTTACTTCCAGAATTTCCTATCATTAATTCAACTATAAATGATCTACCTTGTTCTAAATTTACTTTATTATACATGCTAAGTTATTCGGACTCTTCGTTTGCTTTAAAATACATGCATCCAACACATATTCAAACATGAGTATAAAATAGCATGATTCTCCAAATATATGAAAAAACTTATATCCCCTTATTGAAATCTTTTAGCCAAAGAATTAAAGCTTTGTTTCTTTTTTCAAGTAGGAATTAGTCTTTACATATAATAATTAAACAGTACATGACTTAGAAAAAGATTTTTTGAAGGTAAATGTTGGAATAAAAGGGAATTACCTATGATGGTCTGTAGATTTGTTGGAACAAGAAGGCAATTACCTATGATGGTTTTGTATGAACAAATCAGTGACCAACACAAATAACATCAAGAAAGCTTAAGAACTCAATGAAACCGTAAGTAAAGCTTGAGAAACACTAAGAACCTGAACAAGAATCGGATGGGATGAAAAATCATCTATTTCATTGATAATAATTAAAAATATATGTGTTACAAAGTGAATTTGACAGTTACCTAACAATGTAACTGCTCCCACCTATACTTGACTAATACAAGTTGAAATTCAAACTAAAGATAGCTGATACATCAGTAATTACATCAAGTAAAATAAAAAACCTATGCTGGTAGCTTTGATTACAACCTACAAACTAAACCAAGCAAGTTACATTTAACCAAAATAAAAACAAAATGTACCAAGCTGCTGCTGCTCTTGGTTCTACTTGAAGTTGCTGCTGGTCACATGTTGCATTGCAGGCCAATGCTTCAACACTCCTCCTTGGACTGTATGCAACATAAGCCAATTTTACTCCTTAAGTTCTCGAACCTTGATGTACCAAGTGGCTTAGTCAAAATGTCAGCCAATTGGTCTTGTGAGCTACAATGAACAACACTGATTTCTCCTGATTACTCAGCCTCTCTAACAAAATGAAACTTAATTTTAAAATGTTTTGTCTTTCCATGAAAGACCGGATTTTTAGCAATAGCCACTGCTGATTGGTTGTCGATAAAGATCTCAGTAGCTTCACTTTGTTCTTCATTCAAATCAAACAACAGCTTTCTAAGCCAAATGACTTGATTCACTGCTGCTGCTGCTGCAATGTACTCTGCCTCTGCAGTGGATTGTGCAACAATTTGTTGCTTCTTCGAACTCCAGCAAAATACTCCTGAGCCAAGTGTGAAAAAATAACCTGAGGTGCTCTTCATGTCATCTGCAGAGCCTGCCCAGTCACTATCTGAATATTCCACAAGTTTAAGCTCATTTTCCATCTTAAACATCACACCTAGCTTCAAGGTTCCTTTAACATACCTAAGCACCCTTTTAGCAACCTTGAAATGAGATGTGTTACAACAATGCATGAATCTAGACAACAAGCTAACAACATGCATAAGGTCAGGTCTAGTTGCTGTCAAATAAAGCAAACAGCCAACTAAGCTTCTGTACTCCTCCTCATCAACCCTCTCTTGATTACCAAGGCTGGTTAACTTCTCTCCTTGGGCCATGGGTGTGCTCACTGGTTTGCAATTAGACATATAGAACTTGTCTAAAATTTTTAGTGCAAAAACATGTTGGCGAATGAAAATACCATGATCAGACTGGATCACTTCCATCCCAAGGAAGTATGACATGATTCCTAAGTCTGTCATATTGAATACTTTCAGCATTTGTGTCTTGAAGTCATTGATCAAATCAATTTTACTTCCTGTCATCAAGAGATCATCCACATAAATTGAAACAATCAATAAGGTTTCATCTTCATTTTTCTTCACATAAAGTGTAGGCTCACTTAGGCTTTTATCAAACCCGAGCCTTGACAGATACTCATCAATTCTGTCATACCAGGCTCTAGGTGCCTGTTTCAGGCCATATAATGCCTTCTTCAGCCTATAGACCTTGTCCTCTTCTCCTGGAACTTTAAATCCCTTTGGCTGCTCAATATAGATTTCTTCCTTAAGAAAGCCATTCAAAAAGGCTGACTTAACATCCAATTGGTGAATCTTCCACTGTTTCTGTGTAGCCAAGGCAAATAGAAGCTTGATTGTGTCAAGCCTTGCTATGGGAGCAAATGTCTCCATAAAGTGAGTACCATATTGCTGACTATAGCCCTTCACCACTAGCCTTGCTTTGTGTTTGTTCAAAGAGCCATCAGCATTAAATTTGGCTCTAAAAACCCACTTGACACCTATGACTTTCTTCTGGTCTGGCCTATCAACCAAGTCACATGTCTCATTCTTCCTAATCATGTCAAGTTCAACTTCCATAGCCTTTTTCCAGCATTGGTTACTTGTAGCTTCTTTATAGCTTGAAGGCTCAACTAAAGCAACATTGCATCTATGGTAAATATCAGCCATGGTTCTGGTTCCTCTCACAGGGGGATCATCAATGTCAACATTTTTAGGTTCATTCTCAGCTGGCTCTAGACTGATCTCAAGATGATCTTCATCAATCTGACTTGTTTCTGAACCATCCAAACTCTAAAATTTGTCCTTATCAAATTTGATGTCCCTACTCACCAAAATCTTCTTTGTTGAAGGGTCATACACTCTGTAGCCCTTTTTGGTACTGCTGTAGCCAACAAATATGCCAGGGGCAGACCTTTTTTCAAGTTTGCTTCTTCTTTCAGCTGGAATAAGAGCATAACACACACATCCAAATACTTTTAGATGAAAAATAGAAGGTTTGTGACCATACCAGGCTTCAAAAGGTGTTTTATCCTTCACTGTTCGAGTTGGAAGCCTGTTCAGTAGATAAACTGAGGTGTTGACAGCCTTAGCCCAAAACTTACTTGGAAGCTTGCTTTGAAACAGCAAACAGCTGGCCATATTCATTACGGTTCTGTTCTTCCTTTCACAAACTCCATTTTACTGTGGAGTATAAACATTGGTTAGCTGATGATGGATCCCTGCATCCTCACAAAGCTTTTGAAACCTCTGAGACAAGTATTCAGTCCCATTATTAGTTCTCAAGGACTTGATCTTGCAACCTGTCTGGTTCTCTACTAAAGCCTTGAATCTGCTGAAGGCTTCAACCACTTCAGACTTCTGTTTCAAGAAGTAAACCCAACAGAATCTGGTCAAGTCATCAATGAACAGCACGAAATACTTGCTGTCATTCAAAGAAGGGGACTTCATTGGTCCACAAATATCAGAGTGCACAAGCTCAAGTCTCTCTTGAGCTCTCCACGCTTGGTTTACCGGTAAAGGTAATCTGGCTTGTTTACCAAGCTGACAGACTTCACAAACACTGTCACATGCCTCAACCTTGGACATGTCCTCCACCAAATTCTATTTGTGTAATAGATCAAGTGATCTGAAATTAGCATGGCCTAATCTTCTATGCCATAGACCAGCATTATCAGCTAAGCTTGTATAAGCCTTCTTCTCAAGCCGATTCACATCAAGCATGAAACATTTGTCTACCATGCCTGTGTTGGTATTTATTAGGACACTGCCTCTGCCTTTGGCTTCAATCAGATCACCATTGCCTATTCTGATTTTTGAGCTATAGCTTCTGTCAAGATCCTTAAACAAGCTTTCATCTGCAGCCATGTGGTGTGAGCAGCCACTGTCCACTAGCCAATTGCACTTAATTTTACTTGTGGTTGCAAAGCTTGTGGCTGTGAAAACATGCTCCTCCTGAGCTTGAAGGTCCTCAACAGCTTGAGCTTGGATCTGCTGCTGTGCTGGTGCCTTTGCTTTATTCTTGCAGACTTTCTCAACATGACCAAATTGCATACATTTCCTACATTGGATATCTGGCCTAAACCAGCAAAATTTTTCAGAATGGTTAGTCTTTTTGCAGTGGACACACGGTGAATACCTCTTCTTGCCTAATTCTTTCTTTGGTTTGTCTCTCTTGTCAAGCCAAGGCTTCTTTCCTTTCTGACTTGTGCTGGAGCTGTCTTTAGCCCTTGCTTGGAAGGCTTCTTCAGGATGGTCTTCTTGCCTATTGGCCTTTCTCTGCTCTAAAGCATAAAGAGAGTTCACCAACTCAGATAAAGAGATGGTTGTCAAGTCCCTTGAGTCTTCGAGTGATGAGATTTTAGACTCAAATCTCTCAGGGAGTGTGGTGATAACCTTTTCAACCACTCTATTATCACTAAAGTCTTCATCAAGTAATCTTATGCTGTTGACAGTGGCCATGATCCTGTCTGAATATTGCTTGATGCTCTCTGATTCTTTCATTTTCAGGTTCTCAAAATCTCTCCTCAAGTTAATCACTTGTTGCTACCTTGTTTTATCTGAACCCATGAACTCCTCCTTCAGCCTTTCCCAAGCTTCCTTAGGTGTGCTGCAAGCCATGATTTAGGTGAAGATCACATCTGTCACTCCGTTTTGCAAGCAGGCCAAGGCTTTGTGCTTCTTTGTGCTCTTCTCAGCATGCTGCCTAATTTGAGCAATCGTGGGATTGGCCCTCAATGGAGATGGCTCAAACTCATTCTCAACTACACTCCACAAGTCTTGAGCTTGAAGGTATGTTTTCATTTTGACTACCCAAACATGGTAGTTCTCACCAGCAAACACCAGAGGTGGAGGAGGTGTGAAACTCATCTTGCTGAAACAAACTCAACAGCTTCGATTTCTTCCTTCTTAAGCTTATATCTTCTCAACAAAGCAACCAGAAAACAGAGGCCCTCAAAGACTTAGGCTCTGATTACCATTTGTTGGAACAAAAGGGAATTCCTTATGATGGTCTGTAGATTTGTTGGAACAAGAAGGCAATTACCTATGATGGTTTTGTATGAACAAATCAGTGACCAACACAAATAACATCAAGAAAGCTTAAGAACTTAATGAAACCGTGAGTAAATCTTGAGAAACACTAAGAACCTGAACAAGAATCGGATGGGATGAAAAATCATCTATTTCATTGATAATAATTCAAAATATATGTGTTACAAAGTGAATTTGACAGTTACCTAACAATGTAACTGCTCCCACCTATACTTGACTAATACAAGTTGAAATTCAAACTAAAGATAGCTGATACATCAGCAATTACATCAAGTAAAATAAAAAACCTATGCTGGTAGCTTTGATTACAACCTACAAACTAAACCAAGCAAGTTACATTTAACCAAAATAAAAACAAAATGCACCAAGTTGCTGCTGCTCTTGGTTCTGCTTGAAGTTGCTGTTGGTCACATGTTGCATTGCAGGCCAATGCTTCAACAGTAAAACATATAAAATGACTTTTTTTATTAGACATAAAATATGATATCGCGTGATATGAAGTAATAAAATTTATAAAGAACTTGATCACACCCAAACTAACTAATATCACGACGTTTAAGGCAAGCGCACCTATCGAACAGTAGTATAACTTAGTGGCAAGACCGAGTTATCGTACCCAATGGAACCAAAAGTACTATTACTTACTTCCTTTCTATTATCTAGCCTAAGAATAAAAGAGGGGTTTGTTTAAACTACTTCTAAAACTAACTAAGAAAAGCATAAAGAGTAAATTGGGAAAACTTTTTAGGGAAAAGTTGATTGATATGGACAATACTTAAGGGGGAATCCACCTAAACTTCACTTGTTATTGTTTTCTTGAACTATATGATTTGTTTACTTGACTTGATCCGTAGAGATCCCTAATCTATGCTAAACCCTCCGTCGAGGCGTAGAGCAACTAGGCCTAAGTTGTTAATTAAAGTTCCCTTATTAATTAACTCCCTAGGTTGCATTAATTCGTTCTATGGTTCCCCATATTAGGTTTGACCCTAATCCGGTAGATTTATGTCGCCCTATGTCTAGGGTTGCATGCAACTCTGCTTAATTATGGTAGATCTACTCTTATCACAGGGACTTTTGCTCCTCTGCTCTAAGCACATCCAATTCTTGAAATAATACCTAGGACTATTAAATCAAGAGTGAAGAAGACATAATTAAGAACAATTCAAGTATTTATCATATAAATCAAGAATAAATAACAAGATCTATCTTAGGTTTCATCCCCCTCAAGTATTTGAGGGGTTTAGTTCATAATAAAGAAAGAAAACATCTCAGAAGATATAAAATAACAAAACATAAAAGAACCCGAAAACCCTTGAAGGAATTTAGGGAGATCCTCTATATTGCTGCAGAATTCCGGCTTCTGGGATGAATCAATCAGCTTCCTTACGAGTAATCCCTACTTCTACTCTCTATGTTGGCAGCAAAGAATACTTCCCTTTTGGGGGAAATAAGCACACCCTTAGAGTTGCCTCCTAGGGTCTTTATATAGAGCTTTGGGAGCCTTTCTTAGCCTCCAAGTATCCCAATTCAAGTGAAATTCCTCTTCCTCACGACTAGAACACGCCCGTGTGCCACGCCTGTGTGACTTCGACAAAGGCCGTGTGATTTGGCACGGCCGTGTGGTGATTCCTTGAGCCGTGTGTTATGTCATTTTTGGCCTATTTTCCTCATTTTCAGTCCATTTCCTATTCTTTTCTCTTCACTATGCTCTCCTGAGTATAAGATATGAAAAAGAAGGATTAAGAGCACCAATTCTCACTAAATTGATAATAATTCATCCAAAATATAGGCTAAGCATGAGGTAAAAATATGTATAAATTAGCGTTTATCAAAATACAGATAAAAAAACAAACAAAATTGCGTAAATGTAAAGATGTAAATGAAAGAGGATAACCTTTGTGACAAAAAAGAAAACTAAAATGAAGTTATTTAAATGAAATAGGGACTTGAACATAACTGTGCAAAATATAACATGACCTAAAATGAAATTAACCCAATATCAAACTTTGAATATTAACTCAGATTTTAATGGCCTTCTTTTCTTTCTTTCTTTCACGGTATTTTTTTACCAAGTCATGTACTGTTAATAATGAATTAGTCAAAATATGCAGACAACACTCAACAAACATGCCATCAAACAAGTTGACCAAAACCAGATTCATCTGTAAGGTTATCCAAATATATATATAGCACCACATACCAGAAATTTCGTGAGCTGTCAAGCTAAGTTTTGGCTTCACCCCTATGGAACTATTTGATTGCAGCACGGCATAGACAAGAACAAGGATAAAATGCAACCAATTGGGTTCTGGTGAGGACTAGTTGCAGCCTGTAGGACATACTTCAGGTGCTCTTCACAAGGGTTTGTCTTACAGATCCACACCTTACTAAAAATCAACATGCTTGGTGAAGTCAGAATGTAATAGGAGGTCAAGGTCACCCATGTTACATGTTTCTTGTCATTGCCTGATAGATTATATGTCTCTAAAGTAGGCACTGACATAAATGGTGAAGTGATACAACTCTTTTATTGTGAAGAAGCATTTTACTGGTCCAGATCTTCCATATTTGAGTGGGGTCCTTGGTCGGTTTCTATTGCCAGAAGGGGTAGGCAAACTATTTTTTCAAAGTCTTTTGCCATGGAATTCTTGATAATGAGTTAGACGACAACACCATGTGATCCCCTATAATGAAGCCATGTAGAACATGATTTCTCTCTACCCCTTTCATCTATATATACAAAGTAGAATATGTTCATTGGCAACACTTATCTTCACATCCTCAAATACTAAAGTACTTTACCTTTGCTTTCCCTTTTCAAAGCATACATCTATCTAAAACAAAAATGGCTATTCGCTTGCCTCGTATGGCTAGCTCTAAGAAAGTTCCCAAAGGCTACTTTGCGGTTTATGTTGGAGAAAACCAGAAGAGGTTTGTGATACCGGTGTCGTTCTTGAACCAGTCTTTGTTTCAAGATTTGCTAGGCATGTCACAAGAAGAGTTCGGATATAGTTATCCTACAGGCGGTCTCACGATTCCCTGCAACGAAGACACCTTTCTCGAAGTTGCCTCTCGCTTGTATTAATTGTGAGATGATTAACACAAACCAGGCAATACAATTGTGTAAAGCAAACATAACTAATACCTTGTAAACACTTTTTTCCCATCCTTTTTGCCTTAGGGAGCAAACTATAAGTCTCCCTAAGTGGAAAATTACAGATGGTGGTCAATGTAACTTATATCAACCAGTATTGAGAATGACAGTTCCAAACACAAAATTCACTTGAAATTTCTTTTCTTTTCACGATCTCCAATGGTACAAAATTACTTCATAGTAATATATATTTTTTATATAATCTGAAAGACTTTACATGTTTTTCTCTGTCCTAATAAGCTGAGATTGATCTACATAACAAAGTTCATGACTGTAATTGCTTGATATTATATATACCATTTGTATATATAAGTATGAACTTCGAAAGTATTAATAATAATGACTTGAACTTAATTGATGATGCTATCTGTTCTCCAACACAGTACATCTAATTTCCTTTTGACTTGACATTCTATCTCCCCTTATCGGAATCTTTTTGCCAAAGACATATATGAAGAGAACTCAACAACGTCAGAAATGTGGATCAAAAACAGATTCATCTTTAAGGGTATCCATATATATACATAGCACCACATACCAGAAAATTTTGTGAGCTGTCAAGGCTTAATAATATCATGGAACAATTTTATTGCAGCATGGCATAGACAACAACCAGTATAAAATGCAACCGGTTGGGGTTCCAATGAGGACTAGATGTAGCATGTACGACACACTACGGGCGGTCTTCGTAATGAACTGTCTTACAAGTTACTCACCAATGTAATAGAAGGTGAAGGTCTCCCATGTTATCTGTTTCCTGTCATTGTCTCACAGATTATATGTCTCTAAAATAGCCTGAAATAAACGGCAAAATAGTCGGTCCTTGGTCGGTTATTCTTTCAAGTCTTAACCATGGAATTCTTTATAATCCTTTGGAAGACAACACCATGTGATTCCCCATGAACCCATGTCTTTCTCATTACTGATCAGACCCCATCAATTGCACCTTCACCACTCATTCCATACCCCCCACTTAATAATTGATGAACATGATCTCCTCTCTGCCCCTTATATCTATATATACAAGATTAAGTTCATTGCCAACACCTAGCTTCAACATTCTCAAGTTTGCTTTCCAAGTTATCTAAGATCTTCCTACTCTTCCCTTTGGAGCACACATCTATCAAAAACAAAAATGGCTATCCGCCTGCCTCATAACATTAGCTCTAAGAAAGTTCCCAAAGGCTACTTTGCAGTTTATGTTGGAGAAAACCAGAAAAGGTTCGTGACACCGGTATCGTTCTTGAGCCAGCCTTTGTTCCAAGATTTGCTAGGCATGTCACAAGAAGTGTTCGGATATAGTCATCCTACAGGTGGTCTCACGATTCCCTGCAAGGAAGACATCTTTCTCGATGTTACCTCTCGCTTGAACTGATTTGTGAGAGAATTAACACAAATCAACCCATACAATTTTGTAAAGCAAACATCACTAACATCATGTAAACACTTTCTTTTCCCATCCTTTTTTGCCTTGGGGAGTAGATAATAAGTCTCCCTATGTGGAAAATTAGAGATGGTGGCTTCTGTAACAATTGGAAACACATCATTCAATTGAAATTTTATTTCTTTTTAGAATGTCCTATGGTCCCCTTGTTGATTTCATATACAATTTAACTGTAAAAAATTACACTGTTCACAAATTATTTCAACTTCCAAGCTATGTTATATAAACTATTCATTTTTCTTAAAAATAGTTGTTCTAGCAAGGGGTGTTCATAGTTCAGTTAAAACCAAATTAACCGACTGAATCGATCTAATTCGGTTAATCAGTCGGTAGTCGAATTTAGTTCGGTTTCGGGTAATTATCCAAATTAATTAATTAACAGAAATAAATAATATATATTATATATAATTGTTAACTTTTTTTTGGTTGTTTACTTTCAAGATTTATGTAATGTTTATAATGTCTTGTTTTCACCTCCATTTAAAATTATTTGAACTATTGCTTCAAAAAACATATTTGAACTATTAAAAAAATAAATATTAGCAATGTATTTTTTACATGTTTTATACTTATTTTAATAAAAACTTCAGTTAATGTATTTGAAGAAAACTTCGATTCAATTAATAGTTAATGATATTTACATTTCAAGTAATTCGGTTAATAATAATTCGGTTCAGGTGTTAACCGAACCAACCGCTTGAACACCCTTAGATAAAGATACGGGATATGTGTTGGATCTTTTCCAATTTTATGATTGGATAGAAAAAAAGAAAAAAAAAATGATAAAGAGAAAAAAAAAAGTTGAATGTTTAAAAAGGATAAAACACATTGTTGTTGGAAATTGGAATCAAATCAGATCGACTGGATTGAAATTACATTAAGAATCGATTAGTATATTACTAAAAGAATTGAACTAATTTTTTAATGAATCACTTGAAATTGGTTGAACTAGTGAAAAAACCTATAAAATTAATTTTTATATTCTTTTAAATTTTTATAAATATTTAAAACAAAAAAAATTGATAATCTAACTAATTCAACTATTGGTCTAATTTTAAAAACCATATCAAAAATTGAATTTAAAAAATATAGAGAATATTAAAACCCACCATAACCATTATATATATCAGTCTTGGGTTTGAAGGCCCAAATTATTTTAATTATAAGAATAAATCCATTCCAAATAATATATTTAACAATTTTAAATTAAAATTTTTTCAAAATTATTTATAATTGATAATGGTAATTAGATAAACATTTTTATAAAAAATAAAAAAAATTATTTATGTAAAATATTAATGTCATGTATTTATCATCACGTAACCGAACCAATAATTTATGTAATTAGAATTATATATATATATATATATATAAAAACAAGCATTTGCATCCATATTCTCTTCTTAAATATTTCTGTTGCATATCTTGAATCATAAAATTCTCAAGATATATACCTATATATGATATTCATAATTGAGTTCGAACAACATAATTATACCATATAATCAAACATTTATAATATTTTTAAACATAAAATTTAATTTATCACTTAGCTTAATTCATACGACAACCTTTTTATTTTTAATTTTTTGATACTTAAATCAAATTATAATTACATTACATACATACAAAGAATCAAACTCTCATCTCATGCCAATATAAAAAATCCGTGATTATATTAAGAAATTGAAAGAATTAATTAGTTGCAAATTACAACAAATCCACCTCTTATTTCCCCACTCAAGAGACTTGTTAACCTTCTCCCAAGGCAAAAAAAAGTGAGGTGAAAAAAAGAAGTGTACAGTTTAGCAATGGTGTTTGCTTAAAAAAAGAAAAAAGAAACAGTATTCATGGACCAAATTTTAGTTAATCCCGTTCAAACGAGAAGCAAGATCAACGAAAACGTCTTCGCCGCAAAGAATTCTAAGACCACCGGTCGGATGGTCGTAACCGAACTCTTCTTCGGACAAACTCAATAGCTCTTGAAACAAAGGATTGTTCAAGTATGACACGGGTATCACAAATCTCTTTTGACATTCTCCTACATACACCGCAAAGTATCCTTTCGGAACATCCGCTGTTGACGATGCTCGAAGAATTCTCTTAGCATTAGCCATACGCATTGGCAGACGAAAACCCATCATTTTTTCTATCGAAAGCGAATCGAAAAGCTTTTTATTTCGATATTTTTAAGGTATCGAAAACAAACTTTGAGTTATTGCCAATGAAGTCAATCATAATGTGTATATATATAGATGAAAAAGGAGATAAAAGGGTTCATAAGTGGTTCACATGGCGTTGTCTTCCAGTTCATATTAGCAAGCCTGGATGATAAACTGGCTCAATTATTCCAGGACCCCACTCTGACATGGATGATTTGAATGGTTGAAAAAACATACACATATATATTGCCTTGAGACATATAACAGTTATATTTTTATTTTTCATTTATGTTGCTATGGATGCTTGAAACATGCAATATGAACGTTAAAATCTCATGCATGGTATGTTAATTTTACTTGTTGAAGCTTGGGAACTAGAATGGAGGATGTAATGAACTTGGATAGAATTTTCGTGAAGGTGTTCGATGTTATTAGGGGGATTATGTTCGAGATGTGTTGTTGTTAGGGTCGGTCAATCGCTATCAACACCTACTAGGAAGTCACTGGGGAAGGTGCAAGGAAAAACACAAAAGTTGGGTGGTTTGTATTGGTGGTTTAGACTAGAGTGTAAGACATCCGCTTTTGTGAGTTACTTGAATTTGATTTGAAGAAATTTCAACTTGATTAAGTAATTATCAAGTCAAGTTCGAGCTTAATAATACTTGATTCGAAGAATTTGTGAGTCTTATTGAATTTTTCATGTTTTTATAAGGCAAACTACAATAGAGGTCACCCAGCTATGGAATAATTTTTTTCTCACCCAACTATAAAAAGTTACAAAATGGCCACTAAATTATTAGTAAATTTCTTTTTTGGTCATCCAACTATTCAATTTTGTCTTTTTTAGTTACTAATTGGCTAGCATAAAAATGTAAGCACCCAAAAAATCTAAGATGGTTGGGTGATAAAAAATACAAAATTGAATAGTTGAGAGAGTACCATCTTGTAACTTTACATAATTTGGTGACCAAAAAAGAAATTTATAATAGTTGGGTGACTATTTTGTAACTTTTTATAGCTGAGTAACAAAAAAAATCATAGTTGAGTGACTATGAATGTAGTTTACCATTTTTTATATTATTAAATTACTTTATAGCCCAAAATATATATTATTAACCCTAAGCTTTATTCTCGAGTACAAAAATTAGCAAACGAGCTTAATGGAGCTCGATTATATCTTAAGTCGAGCTCAAACTTAAAAAAAAAATTCGATCAAGCTCGAATTGAGTATCAAGCCCCAAATTTCAAGTTGAGCTTGAGCTTAGCAATATTTGGGTTTGGCTTGGCTCGATTATACGCTAGTTTAGACCATAGAAGTGTGAAAAATCATTAAAGTGGAGGTGATTTACACTATAGATGATGTGAAAACCTACTAGAAATGGTGGTTTCAAAGTTTAAAGAGCTTAGAGAGCTTTTTCGGATGGGTAGCTCGATGTTTTCAGAACTAAATCGAACCAGTTGATTGGATTGGGAATCAGCCAATACACTAATTCAAAGCAAGGCAAGAAAATTGGTTGATCTGCGAATCAATAAGGAGTAGTTGGACCATATTTTATATTTTAATACTTTTAAATTTATATGAATTTTTTAATAATTAATATGATAAAAAAGAAGAAGAAGAAGAAGAAGAAATTGCCATTATTTCATAATCTCAATATGTGAATCAAGATTCTCATTTGGAGAATATCTGTTTTTTTTTTTACATAATGTTTAGAATTACTCATAATTCATTTTCAACCTATAAATAGGAGAATTATACACTTCAGCATACTTAAATAGAAACATTTCTATATTGACAACAATATCTATACTACTTAAACTTGCATGCTTTGCAAAATCGATACTCAAATGATAAATATGTGAGTACCTAAAGAGAATCGATTTGAATTATATGTATCACGACACGGTTCGACGAGTGACAAGACCAAATAGGGTTACGGACAAATGTACGTGAAGTTCACATGAAGTTGGGTTATAGTTTCATGTCTGGCCAGTTTCCAAGACCTGTTGAGAACATAATCATATGTAAATTGGCAGTCTAAGGCCCATTGACAGCTAAGAAATAAGTATCTGATTGCATCTCATTATTGGACAGATAATAATAACCCCCCCCCCCCATCCACTCAAATAATAATAATTTAAGTTGCATCCAAAAGTAAAATATATACGGGTTATCTGTCTAAATTTAAAAATTTGTTCGAAATTTAAGAAAGTTTGAATAAAAATATTAAATTGAAAAAATAAATTTGGGTAAAAAATTAAACTCATTTAAAAATATGAGTTAAATTCGAACTTAAACATTTAACACCCAAGCTCAATCCTATCCAACACGTTTTCTAAGTTTATAACATATTATATTATGTAATTTAGAATGCATAAAAATTAAATCTGTATTAATATTCAATATTATAATGTAAACATTAAAAATTTATTAAGTTGCATTTATATAAAATTGTAATAAATAAAAAAATTATTAAATTAAAAATATATAAATTTTTTTAAGTTTTAAAATATAATTTAGACAAATTTGGATAAAATTTTAGGCCATAGTCCAAGTGGATCAAGCTTAAGTAAATTTAAAGTGTATTGATATCATTTTTAAACCTAATATAAACTCGGCTCTATCTAACCTATGAACACCTTTACTTTTATAGATAAAAGTAATATTATATGTTTAAAATTTAACTATTTATATTTATTTTTAAAGATTTTTTATGAGATGTTATCACATCATTCAATAATCAAGTATCAAATACAGACTTTTAATTATATGTATACAAGTTCCTTATTAAAAATGAGTTTGTAATATCCTATCATGGGTAACCACTTGGCTCGATGTGTGAGTCTCATGTGAGTTCTTTATAAATTTATCTCGATTAATTAATTAGTTAAAAATAGATATTCGATTCGATTCTTGTAATGACTAATTTTGATCATAACAATTGATGTAGTCATAACTTAAAAAATGAGAAAAATAATTTGTCATTTAATATATTGGTTACAAAAAATTAGGTTCACAAGTGAATGGGAATGCAAAAACAACCCACCATTTTTGCTCTTGCAAATTGGTTAAAAGGTTAGCCATTGCCATATCCAATAGTCATGAGCTTTGCATACTATCAATGAGATCGATGAAAGCTTTTTTGGCACAAGGGATCGTTAGAGCACCCATCGGATGATTAAACCCGTACTCTTCTTCGGCTCGATTCAACAAATTTCGAAAGGAAGGATGGTTGAGGAACGAAATCGGAACAACGAATCTCTTCTTTTCGACTTCACCAACATATATAGCAATGTGGCCTTTAGGCACTGATGCTGTTGTCTCCGAAGATGAAAGACTCCACTTTGGACCCGACCTAGAGCTGACGAGCCTCGGCAAGCGAAAACCCATAATGGTTTTTATGAGGTAGTAGTACATGGGGAAATATTGTAAGTATTGGCACACAATGTGGGTTAAGAAAAAAAAAATGTATTTATAGTGTGCAAAAGCTTTGTTGGTTCAATAGGCTCAAGCCAATTAAGTGGTAAAAGAGAGAATGGTTTAGGGACATATGTAGTGAGGTATCACATGGCCTTGTGTCCCAACATCTATATGCTGCTGTACAATAATGTCCCATTTGAAATACTATTTAGGGTAAACTGTATTAGTAGTCGCTCAATTATGATTTCTTTTTCTTTTTTAGTAATTTAATTATAAAAATTACAAAATAATCATCCAATTATTAGTAAATTTCTTTTATGGTCATCTAACTATTAAATTTGGTCTTTTTGGTCACCAGCTGACGAACAGTAGCAACTTTTAAAATTGACATAATAGTAACTTTGACTCCCAACATTTATAAATTATGTCAATTTAGTCTTGATTCTAAAATTTTTAATACTCAACATTTACACATTGCATAATTTGATATTTATTTTTTTACAGCTTTGCTTTTCTTTATAACATCAAGGGTTAACTTTAAAAGATTGAGAAAATATGAAAATTACTATCTTGGATTTTTGGGTGTATTCGATTTTTGTATATTTTCAATCAAATTTAGCTGATAATTTTTTTTTTTAACTTTTTAGATGAAAGGGTCACAAAGAAAAGCAAAACTACAAAAAAGACTAAATTACATGATATGTAAATGTTGAGGACTAGATTTCTTGGAATCAAGACTAAATTGACACAATTTATAAATGTTGAGGGTTAAAGTTGCTATTTTGCCAATTTTAAAAGTTATCACTATTTTGGTGATCAGAAAAGATAAAAATGAATAGTTGTGTGACCAAAAATGAAATTTACTAAGAGTTGAGTGACTACTAATGTAGTTTACCCTATTCAAAATTATCATCTTCATTAGCTGCTAAGAATCAGTAGGTTACTGCCCTACATGTTTTGCTGATAAATAAGGATTCAAGACCAGAATCTAGCTGTTTTGCTTTGCTTTGTACCTGTTTGTTCTATGCCTGTGTTGAAAGTTAGCAGTTCCATGTGACATTGTTCGACGTCTTCGATAAACGAAGATCGGAAGAACCGGAACTCCTCCATATTTAAGGCTGAACATAAGTACCATAAACCATACCAACCAATCTTGTAATCTTATGATATTATGCCACATTCACCAAATCTGGACTTTTGAAAAGATAAAATGGATTAGACAAAATAATCTAAAGTCGAACGCCGACACCGGAAAGTCAACTCAGCTATCATGAGAATAACGAATTTCCAGCACTAAACAGGTTCAAAGACAAGGCCTAGAAAGTCAACTATTGAACTACCGAGAGGATTGGAACTTTAAATTGTTAAGTGGTGCAAACCCCTTTTTGTTTTAGTGGTGTGCAGGGCATAACATTGATAGTTCCCAGTCTACAACTTTAAACACCCAATACTTGAGTTTTGATTGGACAACATAAATTTTGATAAGGGTTAAATCACTATTTGGGGCTTGAATATCACAATTTTTTTCATATAGAGGCTTTAGGCCCTGAATTACATAATTGTTCTCATATAGGGGCTTGATCTTTTTTTTTTGTCCAAGATAATCCCTAAACTTGATAATTGTTCTTACATTGTGGCCTAAACTTTAGGGTTTTCAAAGATTAACTTGAATAAAAAAAAAATTCAAATCACAATATGGAAAAACAATTGTCAAGTGACCAAAACAAATTCAGACCCAATTGCGGGAAAAATTGTCAAGCTCAAGTCTTAAAAAGTTATTTAATCCTTTTGATAAAGAAGGGAACATTTTAATGCTACCATATGGTTCATGAAAATGGCAGAGTTCATCACTTGTATGAGGTATAAATTTCTGGGAAACTTACTAATCACTTACCATTTGGTTGAGCAGACATGAACTGTACATATACATGTATCCGTGGCAATAACAATGCATGCAAAATCATGGTTATTTATAGGTAAAAATACCATAAAGCTTTTTGTACTAAGAGTTAGATTGCATTTTCTCCCTCTATTCAAAAAAATGGGTAACTTAGTTCCTATATGTAGAATCAAAGAGCAAACAAATCCTTTTGATAAAAATTTTATCAATTTCTACAATTAAAAATTGGTCTTTGTACATCAGCATGAAGTATACGTAACATATCACGTATAACCGTCTGGTTATTTCGTCAGCCATGTTATTTATTAACAGTAGAAATGGATGAAATTTTTAATAGAAAGGATCAATTTGCTCTTTGATCTAATGTACAAGGACTAATTTTTCCATTTTTTAAGTAAAGGGAGCAAAATACAATCTAACTTCTAATACAAGGGTCTCCATGGTACTTTAACATATATATGCTGCTGCAAATTGCAATATGTATATCATGTAGCTCAACACTATGAAACAAACAATAATGGCCTGTTTGAAATACTATATATCATGGAAGCATGGCCCATATGATATTGATGGAGATGACTTGCCTTAGGATACCATATGGATGGAAGGCTATATGTTCAAAATTATCATCTCCACTAGCTGCTATGAGTCAGTAGGTTACTGCCCTACATGTTTTGCTGATAAATAAGGCTTAAAGACCAGAATCTAGCTGCTAGGCTTTGTAATGTTTGTTCAAGTTATCAGTTTCCATGTGACATTGTTCGACATATTCGATAAACGAAAGATCGGAAGAACCGGAACTTGGTTGGTTGAGCCTCCATATTTAAGGGAGTACACTTCCAAGGCTGAACACAAGTACTATTACCATACCAACCAATCTTGTAGTCTATGATATTATGCCAGACTCACCAAATTTAGACTTTTAAAGAGATAAATGGATTAGAGAAAGTAATTTGAAGTCAAACACCGCCACAGGAAGTCAACTCAGTTATCATGAGAATAAGGAATTCCTAGCACTAACCAATGCTTGCTCATCATGATCACAAAGGCCTCGAAAGTCAACTATTGAACTGCCTAGAGGATTGGAACTTTAAATTATAAGTGGTGCAAACCCCTGCTTTTTGTTTGCGTTGGTGTGCCCCCAATCTACAACTTTAAACACCCAATGCTACCATTTGGTTGAAGTTGAATAGATATGAACTATACTTATGTCCTTACATGTAGCTGTAGCTGTAACAATCTATAAACATACCAGAAACAGCTATAGTAAAGCTTACATATTGATGAAGGATGACTATCATCTTAGACAATTCAAGCTCTAAAATGAAGGATGACTGTCTCCAACATAGACAGTGGTGTGCCTGCTGTCTCTAAGGACAAAAGCCAATGACTTTGTTTCATGTGCAAACTCCTTTTTAAGTTTTATTGGATCTTGAGATGAATCTATAAAGGCTTTGGAAACAACCAAGAATGTTTAGCTGGAAAGCAAATGCAGTAAAAAAAGGTGTCTTTATAAACCCAAGTTTCTTTGACTAGGAAACGGAAAATGACTCACTTTAATGGGGTCTGTTTAAGGACATAACTCATGAGTCACATGGATATGCAACTATGCAAGCAGGACTTTTGCAATCATGGATTATCCATGGCCTACCAAACAATAGAAAAACAATCATTGTGGTCCAGCTGAAATTCATATGGATTATCATGGACTTTATGATTCCCAATGCATGTCCAACATACCAGTACTATATGCAGATAAATAATTCATTATTTTGCTAAATGGCAAGCCAATACTAGACATCATTCAGATCAAATTGTAGTAAAAGTATCATAGAAGTCTCTGTATTAAGAGTCAGATCGCATTTTGTCCCTTTTGCTAAAAAAATGGGCAATTACACGTGGTGTGTCATGTGTACTTTATTCTGACATTCATGGACCGGTTTTTAACAATAAAAATGAATGAAATTTTTAATTAAATGACCAGTTTGCTCATTGATCTAATGTATAGAGACTAATTAGCTCATTTTTTAAGTGGAGGGGACAAAATGTAATTCGGCTCTTAATACAAAAACCTCCATGATTTTTTTACAATCAAATTACTTACTATTTGATGAAACATACATAAAATATAGCCTTCAGTGCCATGTTCACAAGTCTTGTGACCTTACGAATTAGACTCACAACCAAACTATTATCCATTCATGTGAAGTTGTTTCTTGATCTGTACAAGTGATGAGTTGGTGATGAACATTATAGCTATGGGGGCCTAAATTTGAAAGGATGATAGGTTGAATGGAAATATAGAGCCTATATGCTGCCATTTTCTTACAATCCATGGCTTTGTTTAGAGACTTTTTTTATATGTTTCTGCATATTTCAGTCATTGGTTCTTATACCATTCTATTATTTGGATTGATAGACACATGTGTGGCTTTCTCTAAATACTGACATTTTCTTTATGGCTGGATATGGTTTCAAAAAGAGAACTAGTGATTATTGGCTCAATATGACAATTAGACTTGCAATAAGAAAGGTGAAGATTCACTGAATGAGTAAAATTCAACTGTGGATGCACAAATTTCTAGGACATTATGTCCAAAACACAAAATTATGAAAATACTGGTATTAAGAGTCAAACTGCATTTTACCTTCATTATAAAAAAAAGTAAAAAAATTAATTCGTATACGTTAGACCAAAGATCAAACTGATCATTCTGTTAAAAGTTTCATTCATTTTATGTTAAAAATGGGGCTCTGCATGTCAACATGAGGTACACGTGGTATGCCAGGTGTAATTATCCGATTAAAATTTTTAATTATTTCTACTATTAAAAACTGACATGGCTAAAATGGACAAATTAGTCCTTATATGTTATATCAAAGAGCAAGCTATCCTTCTGTTAAAAATTGTCCATTTTTACTATTAAAAACTAGTTATTGTATGTCAACATGAGGCACACTTGAGATGTCATGTGTAACTATCTGGTTATTCTATTAATTACATCAGTTTTTAATTGTAGAAATAGATGAATAATTAGACAATTACACCTAACATGTCACGTGTACCTCATGCTGACATATAGGAACTAATTTTTAATAGTAAATTTTTTAACAAAATGATCATTACTCTTTAATCTAATATATAAGAATTAATTTACCATTTTTTTAATTAAAGAGGACAAAATACAATCCAACTCTTAATATAAAAACCTCTATAATACTTTTACTCAAAAACATATGATTATCCCCAAGTAGGATGTAGGAAGAACAATGTGATTTTTTTTTTTCTTGTGTGGATATCTTTCATCCAACATTTTCTTTCTCTTAATGGTTTTTTTTTTTCTGTCATAAATTTCTATGTTTTCTTGTACCTTGAGGATTTTGTCTTAAGCATATGATAATCTCTTGTTATGTTTGATAGAGACAGATTAGGAGAATCTAGTATTATCTCTGATACATGAACCAAGAACAATATCCCTAAGGAACTTACTGTTATCGTTCATCGCATTGCCTTTCATGGGGCACAAATGAATTCACCGTCGATGTTGGCTTTTTACCTACATGCACCAAAAGAGCATTGCCAAAAAAAAAAAAAATGAAAATCAGTCTCTTCCAATTCGGAGCAGGCAAGAGTTAAACAAATAATATTTATCTTTTGCTCGGAAATGAGTAAATTGGTCTAAGGATAATTAATCACAATGTTGTTTTCCATAAATTGTACATGATTTTGATTGACACAATAACAAATTTAGCCCTCAAAGATTACAAGTTCTTTCAATTTGGTCCTAATTTAACAAATTTATCTTGCAACAATTGTATAAATGTGCAAATGTTGAAGCTGGATTTATTGATTTTATTTTTTTAGAATTAAAGCCAAATTATATAAAAATTGAAGACTAAATTTGTTATTATACCAATCAAAATCATGTACAATTGATGGAATACATAACCCTGTGATTACTAATTTACTAAATTTCAAAATTGAGAGGGACTAGAAAGATTTTTTACCTTTTTATCTTTTTAATAACCATGTAAAGAGAAGTATGGGTTTTATGAAACTCTAATTTTGTTCCTACCCTTTGTTGAGAATCATCTAATGTTTTCCCAATGATAAACGGTTTAAATAAGACATTGATAGTTATATAGTTCATCTTGACATAGACCATTCATTCACATTGACAGTATAAGGACATTAATGCTTATTCTTTATCTTTATGCATAATTCGACATAGACCATTCATAGAACATTCAAAGATCTATTATGTGCATGTATGTAATGTGAATTGACATACCAACAACATATATTCCACACTAATAAACAATCAGATTACTTCAACAAAAGAAAAAGAAAAAAGAAGTCACTCAACTTTTTTATTGGGTTTAAATTAGGAGTGAGTAAAATTCGATTTAATTAAAAAAATCAAAAAATAATTAAATTTCGAGTTATTCGAATCATTCGAGTTCGAATTAAATTGAATTTTACAATTTGAATAATAGATTGGTGTAAATACTATTTTGATCCCTGTCAAGTTTAAAAAATGAACAAATTAGTCTCTCTCTTAACAAAAATTACAAAAAAAAATCAAAATAATTTTTAAAAATTAAAAATAGTTATAAAAATTCTAAATTTTATATTTTAAAAAAATTATAAAAATTTTAAAAAAAATCTAGAAAATATATAAAGAAAGTTAAAAAATTAAAAATTTTCGAAAAGAATAATTTTGGGGACCTAATATAAGTTAATTAATGATTCAAATTTATCATACTAAAGTATTTTTTAAATTATTTTACTTTGAAAAAGTTTTCAAATATATATGGTTTCAAATTTATGTGTTTTAATATAGAATTATTTATACTATAACAAGATTTTAATTTGACATGTTTAATTTTTTAATTTAACTCAAAAAATTTTACTTGATTCAATTCAACTCGAATTTCATTTCATTCGACTCGATTTGAAAAAATTCAAATCAAGTTAGGATGATAAAATAGAACTCGTCAACTAGATTAACTCGGAAATTTCACTTGATTCGATTGAACGCTCACCCTTAGTTTGAACTTGACAATGGTTCCTATATTAGAGCTTGAACTAGGCAATTGTTTCTACGTTAAGGCTTGAACTTTTTTTGTCCGAGTTAGTTTATGAACTTAGCAGTTGTTCTCATATATAGCCTAAAATTGACAATTGTTCTCACATTAGAACTTGAATTTTAGAGTTACAATGAAATATCATGTACTAACTTAAACAAAAAGAAAGTTCAAGCTTTAATGTGAGAACAATTGTCCTAAATTTTAGAGTTTTCAATAAAATATCATGTACTAACTTAAACAAAAAGAAAATGCAAACTCTAATATGAAAACAATTATCAAGTTCAAAGCCTAACTTAGATTAAAAAAAAAGTTTAGACCTCAATATAGGAATAGTTGTCAAATTCATGTCCAAAAAAGTGATTTAACCCAAAAAAAAAAAAAAATCTTTGATTGAAGTAGCAGAACATAAAATCATCCTGTCATGCTATGTTTACAGCCATAACATTTAGTTTTGCAACTCAAACTCAATAAAGTCCTAAGATTCTTGAGAAAAGCAATTAGTTCAAAGATAATGCCAAAATGGAAATGATAACTTAAAAATTTGGAAATAACTTGTTTTTAGCAAATTAATCCATAAATGAATGGATAAGGAGAAAAAATCTATTACTGTTACAAAAAAAAGTTGGATGATCATTAATGGTTTGTCTTTAAAACATTGTTTCAAACAAGTGGTGGGGATATATAGGCATAGCAATATCAAAAGTATGTTGGGCAGTTGGCACCAAGAAAAGCAATTTATGGATGGCACAGGAAGTCTAAGTTCAATGCTTTAAGAGAACTTAAGCAAAAAAAATAAATGAATCTTTCAATACACTAAGATCAAGAACATGGCTACCATTGTAAAAGTCAGTGCTTTCTAAGTTCAAAACATTGGGAAATATATATATTATATAAATTTTCACAACTTGTAGCCTCCAATTTTTATTGCCTTTTTTTTTCCTCCTAAGTTCTTGTAGGCCAGCAATGCCTAGCAACAGACAAAGCAGAACCATGTGAAACTTAACCAATTGCTTCACCTGATATGTTCCTTAAACATTCTCTCAATAACCATATCCTTACCATGGAGGGGCCTGTGAGTCAGATTATATTTTTTTATTTAAAAAATTTTATCTACTATAAAAAACTGATGTGATTAATAAAATAATTTGACAGTTATACGTAGCGTGCTACATGTATTTTATTCTGGCATACAAAGACCAGTTTTTAATAGTAGATATGAATGAAATTTTTAACAGAAAGATCAATTAACTTTTTTATCTAACCTACAAAAATTAATTTACTCATTTTTTAAGTAAAGAGAGTAAAATGTAATCAAACTTTTACTACAAGAGTCTCAATGATACTTTTACCTATTCCTCGCTCTGTCTATATATACATTTAACCATTAAAGATACCAGTTCAAACCAGCCAAGTCTTTCCCTCTTCAAAAACATTCCATCAGTTACAAAAAAGAAAAATCAAATCTTTTCCATCTTTTTTGTGTTCTTCTCTAAGATGGGTATTCAACTAACAGGACTAGCTCAAGCGAAGCAAAAGCTACAACGAACGCTATCGGGACGACTCGGCAACACGAATGTTCCTAAAGGCCATATTGCAGTTTATGTTGGGGAAACCAACAAGAAAAGATTTGTGATTCCTATAGCTTATTTGAATCATCCATTGTTTCAAGACCTTTTAAATAAAGCTGAGGAAGAATTTGGGTTTAATCATCCAATGGGCGGTCTTACAATTCCATGTAGTGAAGAGTATTTCATTAGTTTAACAACATCATTGAATTGTTCATAGAGGTATTTCATCATCAACTATGGATGCATTAAAAAGAATAGCAGTCTTTTCATAAATTTTTCGTTTTTTTTTTCTCTCTTTTTCCAGTAGGGGTTAGCTAATTCAATCCCTATGTAAACACTGCTGACAACAAAAATCCTATTCGTCTATGAAAAAGTTGGATTAATGATGAACCCTTTTTCTTTATATTTTCATGGAAAATTCACAAATTGCATGTAAAATTAAGATCAAACTACTTGGCAAAGCATTGAACAACTTACAAGAAGTATATATATATATATATATAACATTCAGAGACTCTTAAACCATTCATGAAAAAAGAAAAAAAAAAGCTTGAAATCATTCAATCTTGCACACCCAAATTATCATTACTTGTAGTACTTGCTTTTGTCCATGACATTTGTTTTCTTGTTTAACCTCAGAAACTTGCTGCTTTCAGTTTTAAGACAGAACTGAAAGCTTGCTGGGTCTCAAGTGGTCGTTTGATTTTCATGACATATAAAAAATTTTGATATAATAAATATGATGGATTGAATTGATAAAATTGAGTGATTATAAATTATAATGTTTTGAATTGGAATCTCATCATATCCAAATGCTTTTCTAGATTTATATGAAAAATATTTTTTTTAAATAATAACTTATGCTTTGTAAAAATAAAGGGCTTTGGGTAAATTTTTTATTAAGTTGGATCCTAATTGAAGGTAAATATTCTAGTATAGATTATATTTATAAAAATTATTCAATAACTAAATTATATGTAGAGTAGTAAATTAGTTATCAATAAACAAAAGAGTACGGATTTATTGATACAAGGAAGAATAGGTGATGTAGATAAATGGTCTAGGTGAAAAGCCATCAAGTAAGGTGACCGAAGTCAGAAATAAGCAGGAGTAGATGGAGCTTGGAGTGAGGTAGTAGGAGAGATGTAGGATGCTTATCCTTGACCTTAGGCCCCAGGCTTTATACACATGTTCTCTCTAATCTCAAAGTGCCACATATCGAGTCGCTATTGGTATATCAAGGGTAAGTAGTCAAGTGGTTTGGCGGCATAGGCTTAGAAAGAGTGGAATTATGATGTGCCTTGGGTCATCTTAGATGGGACGTAGTAGTTGAGACCTAATGTGGTAATTAATTTGTAACTGTTTATTTGGCAAGTTGTAAGGCCAAAAGGTTCTTACAAGGAGTTCCTCCAAGGGGTTTACTTGTATTGCTCGTAGACTTAGCTGCTTGAGCTATCCTATAGAGGTGTAACCATGTTCAATTTAAAAAAAATTAATTGTTTTATTTAAGCATTTCAATAAAAATAATAAAAAAAAAAACACAATTATATTAATATTCATTACTTTATTAAAACAATTTTTAAATAATTTTTCAAATTGAATTGATGTTGAGTTGACTTATAACACCAACTCAGGCACATCATATTATTATAAGGGTATTTTAATCTTTTCATACTTTCATCATGGTGGCTGCATGGCTGCGCCCCAACATGCATGCATCGGGACATAGAATCAACAATATTATACTTAAATATCTAGCAGCTTTATTGCCAATGTGACAAGTCAGTTGTAATATATATAAAGTTACGATAGAACACCTGAATATTCCAAGGACCGAACCTAAAAGAGTTAGAGAAAAAGTGATTACTAAGCAACTCACATGCAAATAAGGAGTCTAACTAACTACTCGCTAAGTTTTATATTACGGCAAATCATATCAAGGTTAATTATACTAATTTGCTAACTAACACTAAAAAGGTCTAAATAGTAAAAAAGATAAAACTTAGGCAAATAACAATTAAATAAAAAAAAGTGGTTGGTTGACTTCCATGTTGCTAATTAACCTTAGGCAAATAATAATTAAATAACCTTTGGACTAAATCGTAAAAAAGACAAAACTTAGGCAAATAACAATTAAATAACAAAAAGTGGTTGGTTGACTTCCATGTTGCTAATTAACCTTTGGATTAGGGATCTAAAAGGCTTAAACTTCTAATTGGCTCAATTTTACCTTTCGATCACCATTTTACCAAATTAGACGACTTAGTCCGATTTATCTCTCGACCTCACCAAACTAACTCAGGATAACTGAATTTATGCTCAATAGGCTCTCCTCTCAGTCTCACCTACCTATATGTTCCCTTAGAGGCGTCAATTCTAAGTTTTAAAGTTTATTCAATTTAGTACAGTTTTTATAATTTAGTCCCTGTGTCAAAAACTAACTAAGCAACATTTCCATCAACCAAGCACCCTAAATTTAGCTACTCATCATCAGTCCAAAACAAGCAACAACCCAACATACATTCAAATCATGCATTAACATAAGCACAAAGATAAGGCTAAAGAAATCTTAGTGTTTTCTTGATAGTTGCTTAAAGAAGATGAAGGTGGCAATAATGGTGGAACAAAAGAACACTGAAGATAAGATTTTTATCAAAGAAAAGAAAATGGAGCTTAACTATATTAATGATTAAGGGTTAAACTGAAAATAGAAAGCAAGTTTGAGTACTAAAAAGTAATTAAGACCAAGCTATAGTGAAACTTAACTAACTAACTACCAATACCACTAAAAATTAGAAAAGTTTGATGCTAAACCTTAAAAGGATGAAGAAGACAACTCTGGCCCTAAGCTAAAAACATGAAAGAATAAAAATAAGGCAACCTCATTTTCTTTTCAGCCAAAAGTGGCTTTTAACAACTGATTACAACCCAAAATTCTGGATCAAAATGCCCCTGAACATTGTATTTTGATTAGTCTTGGTGTTGGACAAAAACTACTCTTGCAGTTACTTAAGGTACATGAACTAAATTATAAAAGTTTATCGATATAGGTTTTTTATTGGCCAAAAGCTTAAGGATCTAAATTGCAATTAGTTAAATGTCTAAAATATTAATCAAACCAATTTTAATATATATTGGTGGATTAAAACATTAGCATGTAATTATTAAGTTAGTAAACAAGGTTAATTAAAATTAAACATGACGTAATTAAGTATAAAAGTAAAATTTAAGTGGGATGAATGAGAAGACTCATCTTCTCCCTTCATTCACCACCAAAACCAAAGAAGAAAATGTGAAGAAGAAACCTTGAGAAGCTTTGTACATTCGACCCTTAATTAGGTAAATTTTCTAGGTCACTTTCTTGTAATTTTTATGTTTTTAAAGTCATGGGAGCTTGATTTAGCTAGCTCATATACCAATTTGTAAAACTGTTAAAGTTTTTGAAAGTTGCCATTGTTCATTTTTTGAATAAATTGGTGTTAAATTGTTAGATTTTGAGCTTAGATGTAAAAAAGGACTAGATTGTAATGTTTAAATGTTAATTTTTGAGCATAAGGACTAAAGTGTATAAAGTGTGAAATTGATGTGAAATTTCTGTAATAATAGATAATAGAGGGTCATAGAAGGATTTCATTGAGATTAGTTTCAAAATCAAAGCTCAAAATTGAAAGTTATGGCAAATTCTGTTTTAGGGACTAAATTGAATAAAATATAAAACTTTAAGGGTAGTAAAAAATTAAATTAAACTGGTTCATGCATATTATGGTATGATATAAATGTGTTTGTTATTGATAATTGAATTGAATAATTGTATAGATCAAGAATTGAACCAAATTGGAGATAATCGAGGAAAAGGCAAAATTGTTTATTAGTCCTTGAAGATTCTGTTGTTTGTTGTTTTGACCAGGTAAGTTCATATGGAACTTATTGTTTTGTTTCATGTTATAATTGAATTGTAATTATTTTGCTTATTAGTTTATATAAATGTGAATTTGGTGATATTGGTAATAATTGGACTAAATTGCAAAGTATGAAAAATATGGTATTTATGAATAGATACAAAGTACCAAAATGGAAGTGGAGTGTTTATAAGATTGGTATGACATGTATATGCTGTTACAAGGATTGAAATGATATGATTACAATAATAATTGCCCGTGTGAACTTAGTAAAGGATTAGGGTACGAATGGCATGCCATTAAGGGCAAAAATGGAAATGATCAGGGAGTTACATGGTTATATGAGATCCAGCATTTGTTACGGATTCTCGGTTTATATGTATCGTTGGTTTTGCCTGGACTGGTAAACTAGATAAGATGTCAGCTTGTGTAAGCAAATTCATAAATGTCAGCTTGTGCCCAAGTTGATTTATTAAGGTTCTTTCGAGCGAAAATGGTCACCTAATGGAAATGTAATTTTTGAAATTATTTGAACATGAATTAAGTTACATATGCTTTCAAATTGAATATGAATTGGATGGTACATGATTTTAAATGGAATTGTTATGTGTGTGTATATATATATATATATATATGTTTTGTGTTATAAGTTCTTGATATGTAAGTGAACTAACCTGTAGGTTGTATTTATTTACATGCATATGGTACTATAAGGATGCCAAGGGATGCCATATAGAATGTCAATGTATTTAAATGTTTAATTTGTTGTAATGTTAAGGTAAGTTAATTAAATTTCATATGGACTTACTAAGCATTCAATATGCTTACTCCGTTGTTTCCCTTTTTCCTTATAGATTGCCAACTTACAAAACATGTCTATCGGATCTCCGAAAAGCTCACACTATCTCGTTATTGATTCTGTAGTTTTTCAATCGTTTTAAAGTTCACTTTTGTGGCATGTACATAGGTGTTATGTATTAGTTAAGCTTGAATGTTGGTATAGTTTTGAAACTTATATCACATGATTTTGGAAAAGTTAATTCCTAAAAAAATACGTATGTTTTGGTAAACATGTGTGAGATATGTTTGTGACCATTGAAATGGTATATTGGATGCAAATAGGTATGTTTCAAGAATATAGGTAAATGTTTGACAATTGGATATTTACTTGACATGTATACAATGGTAATCGGATGATGTTCTAATGGTTGATTAGGAGCTATAAATTGATATGAGGTTAAATGTGGACATTTATACTTGTTTTGGTATGTGAATAGAATGCTTTGATGCAAGTAAGTTAGCTAAATGAGCGCAAAATGTTAAGTTTGTGTGGAAGCTTTGAAATAGGTACCAAATGGCCCAAATTTTATCAAAAATAGAATCCACGTCTTGACGAGCAACTTCCCTCATCGCAACGTCGGCCAACAGTGAGTCACGTCACAACGTCGTGTGCTCTGAGGTCACGACATGACAAACTATTTGGTAATGTCACGACGTGGAGGAGGTGATGTCACAATGTCGACTCTGAATTTTCAAAACTTTATAATTTGGTTCTATTTCAAGCTTGAGTCAACAAAAGAGTTTTCTTAAGCTCGATTGAGGCTCAGATTTGATTGCTTAACTTAATGTAAATGTGATTAACACTTAATTGCGTGTTTGAATGAATTTTTATTGTATAATTGACTGTAGTTGTTTTGGTAACAAATACGGCATCTTGTAGCTCAGTCCCGACGATCGGGTCAGGTAAAGGGTGTTATAGTGGCTAGCTCTTATATGTCTTAGGTCTGCTTAGTTTGTATGTACAATAAAGTTAGCATTTTATATTATTCCATTAGTAACCATTTGTTAGTGCATTTTTGTTAGTAAAACACAAGTGAGTTACTTGGTTTTACAACTAAGTTTTTAGGCGGAAATCTTAGTGGGGAGTGATCTTAATCTTAGTATGAGTATGAGGTTACTACATGGTGAATAGTATGACTTAAATAAGAACTTGTAAATGATCGAATATAGTGGATTAACTCTCTAAGTAAGGTCTCATACACGTAGGTAAAAATTGAACTGTACAATCAAAATTTTGGTGGTGGTGCTTTTCACTTGTTAGTTACCTCAATTATAATTACCTGTATATCAACTTTCATATCAACTTGCAAAAATCAATTATTTCTTCAAAAGGTTATATAGCAAAAACATGCTCCATGAAATTGATATTTTTTTAGACAATTTAGTATTCTAATTGGCACTCTCAAAATTAAATATTAAGATTCCTCGCTCCGAATAATTTTGTTGATGGCAAAAGAAACTCTATTTAGCTTTCATGCATAATTAATTCTTGTGTAAGATATCCCACTTCAATTCACTACGACATAAATATCAACAAGGATGGAGATAAAAAAAAAATTTAGGAGTCAAAATAAAATTATAAATTTTAAAGGGACTAAAGTTAAAAAAAAATAAATTACATTATTAACTTTTTTTAAGGAGCTAAAAATAAAAGTTTCCCATTTAATTCAAAATTAAAGGGTTTAAGTTTGAGGACTCAAGAAAAATTTTCCTATTTAACCAAACGAGCCAAAACCTCTACTTACCTCCTTGACCGTGCCCGTAAATATCGATCATAATTCAACTATTTTAACTTATTTTTAATTTATATAAATATCCCTAATCGAAATTTATATTTAACAAAAAAAATTATATATATATATATATATATATATATTTATATATAGATGTGTGTGTATAATTAGGTGCATTTTTCAACACTTATCTTGAAATCTAATAACATAACCTATAAGTGATCATTGATAATGCAAATTTGGATAAAATGTGCGTCACCCCATGTGAATATGATGATATAATTCTTGGTAGTACAATTTAACTTAGTCGGTGGTGAACATTATTTTGCTTTCCTTTTTTGGGTTGAACAACACCATGCATCAAACTTTGAAGGTATGATAGGCCTTAAAATGAAAACATTCACTATTGACTTTTAACTCGATTATTATCAATAATATTATAATATTTTAAAGGATATAAACTTGAACGTGCTTAAGCGTGTAATATCGTCTACTTTAAGAATCAAAAGATTATGAATAATTTAAAAAATTATATAAAAAAAATTTAATAGAGACTAGTGTATTTTCTTTGAAACCCAAATCGTAAAATTTTCTTAGAGTTATTCAATTTTTTTAAAATTTTATCTTGGCCCTTCAAGGCTCATCACAACTAGCTTTAAAAAACTTTAATCATTGCATTTTCTCCTTGTACTAGGAGTTAAATTGCATTTTGCATGTCTCATCTACTAAAAAATGAATAAATTAATCTCTGTACATTAAATCAAAAAGTAAATTGTCCTTCTGTTAAAAATTTCATCTGTTTTTACTGTTAAAAATGAGCTCTTGCATGTCAACGTGAAGTACATGTGGCATGCCATGTGTAACTGTCTAATTATTTTGTCAACTATATCAATTTTTAAAAATAGAAATGAATAAAATTTTTAACTATTTTACTCTTTAATCTAACATACAATGACTAATTTATTTATTTTTTTAAGTAAGATGAGCAAAATGCAATATATTTCTTAATACAAAAGCTTCCATGATAGATAGATTTACTTAATAGAGTTGGATTAAACACAACTATTTAAACTTTTAAACTACAAAAAGTCAAGTGAACATGTTTGGTCATATTTTACATTAACGTCACGTCATTCATTTAAGTAACAATTTTTTTTATCAATCATTATAAAAGGGGTAAACTGCCTAGTTAGTCACCTTACTTTTTAAGTATTTTCATTTTGGTCACCGAAATAAAAAAATTGCAATTTGGTCACTATCGTTACAATAATTTATCATTTTGGTCACCAAGCTATTAAATCCTTAACAAAAAATGATAGTGCATGTCATGTCATCAATTTTGGAGTTTTTTTAACCCTTGTTATTGTTCATCATCTTCTTACTCAACCCATTTGTTCCCTCCAAGCCGCCCCCTTGCTTCCACAATTTTTTTTTCTTCTTCTTCTTCTCCCTTTGCTCGCCGCTTCTAGCAACAGCATCATCTCTTGCACCACCCAACACAATAAATTAATGTAACGGAAGTGACCAAATTGCACCTTTTTTATTTGAATGACCAAAATAAAAGCATTCAAAAAATTGAGTGGCCAACTAAATAATTTACCCTTATAAAAGTAACAATTTTACTTTTTTTTTTTTTTTTTTCAAAACTACATGTCTCATAAAAACCAAAATCTAGTAGTGCTATAATGCAAAGACATGTACAATACTTTTACAGATAAGAAAAACAGACCAATCTACCTAACTGGCAATGGTGTATTTGACAATGACTACTTTATTTTATTCACTTCCTTGTGCAAGACTGTATGTTGCAAATTTGTAATGGGGTTGATTTCCCATTGTTTAAATTGATAAGCCATTTATGGCAAATAGGATAGAACATGTAATTATTGTTTCTTCTTAGTTTCAAAACAGACAGCTAATAACCTAATGATAAAATTAATATGATCAAATGAATTCTAATTTCTTCTAGGTTTAATTTTGGTTTTGATCCTTATATTTTTTTGCATATTTGAAATTTAGTCCATTTATTTATAATTTTAAAAATTTAATTGTAGCGACAAAAATTTTTTTAGCTTAGGTCGCTAATTGTGGCGATTTAAAACCTCGAGAACGAATTCTGATTAAAGCCAAGGAGTCGCCACCGATCCTTTTTCCGAGGTGTGATCGGACACCTAATAAAACCGTTTTCTAGCAGAAAATTTGTTCTTTACGTGAAAGAATGACTCGATTTAGGTCTACGTTGAAGTTTAGAGAAAAGTAGGGTCCGGGAGTCAGTTACGCGCGGGGAAGGTATTAGCACCCCCGCGACGCCCAAAAATTGGTATCTTTTCAAAAGCGAGTTGTCTAGATTTTCAAAAGCACGATTTCAATTTAAAACTTAGTTATGATCTGATCAAAAACACGAGCATGTTGAAGTTGTTATTCCTGAAAAGGATATCCCGTTTCTAACACGAGCCATCCGTGATTCACCCAACATAACGATGAAATCGCCGGCTTAATATTAGAATCGGTATATTGCCTTTGTTTTCAAAACATGAAAATATTGATTAATAGAGTTGACATAGAAATAATAATAATAATATGAAACAATATGGTATGTTAAAAACAAATGATGATAAAGGTGAAAAATATACGGAGTAAATAATATATGAAACATATGACAATACATGCACAATAATAACAGTAATAATGTAAATAAAAGAAACAGTAAACATGTATAAAACATATACGACGTAATATTTGGACACATGCACGTAGCATATATTAAAAATAATGAAAATATACAAACGTGAGGTGACGATATTATATGAATTGACATGGTGTTATAAATATACACGCAATATATAAGTAAAATATATATAATGCATGTTTTGGATAAAATATATAAATGTGGGTAAATAATGATAATACGAACAAATAAATAATAATAGTGAAAACCACAAATATGACATATTATTAGGGTTTATATGTAATATATATATACAGACGTAGTATTTAAAATATGAATACATAATATATATTAAAGTATTGAACATCACTATTAATATGCAAATATCTACGTAAAATATATTAGTATTTAAATATACGTAAATTTAAACAGGATATTATTAAAGAAAACATGATATATATATATATATACGTAAGTATTGAAATATATAATATAAATACTAATAAAACATTAATAAACAAGGGGATTTAATAATGAAAATAATAAAACACAATGGTAATAACATAACATCACAAAAATAATAGTAAATATAACACATAATACTAGATACAAATAATACTATGTAAAATATTATAATACATGTATGTACATAAATACAATAAGAAAACAATAATAACAATAATAATACATAATATAAGTTTAAGGGAATAAATACATTGAAAATATGTATATATAATAAGTACGCATATAAAACCTTTATATATATATACATATGTAAATACTAGTCATGATAATAATGAAGATAACAAATAAAAAGAACATAAAATGTTAATAACAATACTATATATACACATAAATATAATAATAATAATAATAATAATAATAATAATAATGACAAAATAATATAGATAATTTATAATAATAATACTGATAATAGAGAATAATAGAGAATAATAGAAAAGAGGATAACAAATTAATTAAATAACGAACTAGGGCTTAATTGGAAGTAAAATAAAGAGCCCGGGCTAAATTTTAAAATAAAAACTAAAAATAGGGACCTATTGAAACACGGGTTAAATCGAAGAGGGCCAAAAATGCAATTTCCCCGTACTTTTAAAACGCATCGTAGCATAGGGATTAAATTGAAATGCGGAAATAAAGTTTCGGGCTGGATTTTAAAATTAAAACAAGTGAGAGGGACTTATTAGAACACGGGTAAAATATAAGGGGACCAAAATTGAAAATTTCCCGGTTATTCAAAACGCAGCGCTGCAGTGGGGACCAAATTGAAACACGGAGTAACTTTCAGGGTCAATTTAAAATAAAAATAACTTGATTGTAACTTAAAAAGAAAGCGGAAGGACCAATTGCGCAAATTCCCCATGTGACGTCAGAGCACGCGGATCTTGACCGGTCCGGGTCGGGTCGACCCGACCCAGGTCGGTTAGTATAAAAGGTGAGTTTTTTGGTTTTTTTGGCTCATTTGGTATCCGGAGAGAAAAAAAAAAAAGAAAGGGGAAGGGGAGAGGGGAAAGAAAGAAAGGAGAAAGGAGAAGGGAGAAAGGGAAGGGAAAGAAAGGAAAGAGGGAAGGAGAGGAAAGGAAAGAGAAGGAAGGAAGGAGAGAAGGGATCCGGGGAGGGTCCGGTGCCGGACCGATCATCGGACCGATCACCGTCCGGTCACCGGCCGATGATCAGACCACCGTGCGCGCCGCCGTCCGCCGTCGTTCCGGCCACCGTTCCGGTGGCCGGAAAAGGTAAAATTTTCTGATTTTTTTTATACTTTTTGCCTCGTATTTATGTTATCATCTTATTTAAGATATGTATGTATGCAAAAAATAAAAAATCTCCGAAATGTTACCTACTGTTTCCATTTTAATCTCCGATTCTGTAATGGTTGGGGGGTATCCCTTCGCTACTATTCGTGTATTTTTGATGCTCTGATTTGTACTTTTAGTAAACTCTTTTGATATCTAAAAATCTGACCTTTACAAATGCGTTTTCATCGGCCTTTTATAGCCTGATTTACAACTTGTTCTTTGCTATTATTTCTGTCTAGTCTATTTAATTGTTTTGCAGGTGAGAAGGGCGGTGCTGAGATGTGACAGAGGCGGTGAAACAGCTGCTGGCAGAGCAAGTGGGTTGTGACAGGACTGTTGGCAGAGAAGCAGCTGAGTTAGAGGCGGCTAGGGTTTCTGGATGTTGTAACGGGTTGGGTTAGGGTTTTCTAGGTATTGGGCTTAGCGGGTCACGGGTTTAATGGGTTAATTTTGTAAAATGGGTTTGTAATATGGACTGTAAATGGACATTGGGTTTTAATTTTGGATGGGTTCAATAGTTGTAATTTAAAAGGGCCAAAATTGGCCTATAACAGCTGCCCCTCTTTGCTCATTGTCGTGTAACGGCAATAGAGCAAAGACATAAAGAAAGGCCAATTTTGCCTGGTCTTGCCAAATCTTGACTTGTTCTGGCACTTCATTTCTCTAGGTAATCTCGTTCCAACCCACCGCCTCTCGTAGCTTTAGGTTCGATCCCTCGCGACTTCTGAGATTTGCCTTGTAGCCTCGATCTATCTTCTCTTCATCGTGATCTGCTCTTCTAGAACTTTAGAGATGAGATCTTGTATCTTCAATCTTCTTTACTACCACTTCAGGCAGATGAAACTTATGACTTCAATCTGCGCCTCTGCGACTTTACTGGGGATGCAAGGTCTATATCTTTGGTTGGGTCCCTTGTAACTTCCAAGGGGCAAAATCTGGTATCTCCAATTAGCTCCATTGCAGCTTTAAAGAGGCAAAATCTGATGCCTTCAATCAGCTCCAATCTCCATCCTCGGTGTGCCAACTGAGGCTCAACTCACTTCTCGCAATATGAATTGACTTTTGAAAAGCAAACATTTGATAATAGAATTTGAAAATATCTGGACATGAGGTCCAAGGCTTGACTCACTTCTCGCAATATGAGTTAACCTTTGAGGAACAGAAATTACAAACAGACATTGAAAAGTCTCAACTCACCTCTCGCAATATGAGTTGACTTTTGAGAAACAAAAATTAATGACGGAAATTGAAAAGTCTCAACTCACCTCTCGCAATATGAGTTGATCATGAAATATGAAATTAAGAAACTAGAATTAGAAGAACTCAACTCACTTCTCGCAATATGAGTTAATTTTGGAACAGTAATTAAAATTGAATTTAAAAGAGCTCGACTCACTTCTCGCAATATGAGTTGATCTAAAACTGAAATTAAAGGTACCTCGACGTGTCTCGAGGCTCAGCTCACTTCTCGCAATATGAACTGATTTTGAAAACATAAAAAACCAGATTCGAAAGTACCTCGGCATGACCTGAGGTTTGACTCACTTCTCGCAATATGAGTCAATAACAGAAATTAAAAATGCCTCAACATGTTTTGAGGCCCAACTCACTTCTCGCAATATGAGCTGATTTCTGAAAACATAAATTAAAGACGGATGTTGAAAACATCTCGTCGTGACTTAAGGTTTGACTCACTTCTCGCAATATGAGTCAGATAACAGAAATTAAAATACCTCAACGTGTCTTGAGGCTCAACTCACCTCTCGCAATATGAGTTGATTTTTTGAAACATAACAGAACTTGAAAATACCTCAGCGTGTCCTGAGGCTCAACTCACTTCTCGCACTATGAGTTGATTTTCGAAAACATAAATTAAAATCACCCAGAATTTCTCACATGGTGGAATTCAAGTATCTTTTCTTTGATTTGGATAGCTTTCCCAAAACCTTTTGCTCTGTTTGGAATGCCTGTATATGTCATGCATGATGTTATCGTGATATGCACCTATTTGCCTTAAATGCATTCATGCCTACATGAACATGTTATGTGCCTTGCATTCGTTTGTCGTGATCTCTTTTCATCACGACTCTCGCGGTGATCTTGCCCCATCTGAGCTTTTGTTCTTGCTTTCGAGCTCCTGTTTTGCTTATCGTGATGATCTGCTTTCAACGCTAGGATTCTTAAGTTTCTCTTCAGGCTTTATATCCATCTTTCAAGCTTTACAAGTAATCTGTGTTTCTCAGATATCACTTGTTTGGTATATGTTGAACTTTTGTTCCTACTTTGAGATTCTTGCGTCTGTCCAGTTTTCTATCCGAGTAATACTCAACATTTCTTTTGTACAGAGCACGTCATATTACTATTTATCAATTAAATAAACATAATAAGATGCATGCAAATGGTCAGGTAGGTATGAGGAAAAGATTTCACATTAATTTCAAAGGTAACAAACAAAGAAAGTTCGCCAAAGATAAAAGTGTTATAAAAGAAAAGGAACCATATTGGTGGATACAAATGTTCTAGATATTCAATGCATGAACTCTGCCACGTTTTTCAATCAAGAATCTTTCTGAGCAAGACTTCTTGTGTAGAAAATCTCGAGTATTCAGAAATGCTTCATACTATAGCCTGGTCATTTGGCCCACTGTTCAAAATTGCTTCTGCCCCTTGGGCCCAATTTGCTTTATTAGGACGCCCTTTCGGGTTTTCATCCTAATGTTCTGTGTTTGACCAAGGCGCCCTTTTCGGGTTTTCACCTTGATCTCCCCTTTTTTTTTTTTAAGTGTAGTATTTCTTCACAACATCGGAGTTTACTGGATTTGGTAACTCCTTCCCATCCATTTCTGTGAGAATCAAAGACCCACCAGAGAATGCTTTCTTCACGACATATGGTCCTTCCCAATTAGGTGCCCATTTCCCTCGCAAATCTTTTTGTATTGGGAGGATCTTTCTCAACACGAGTTCTCCTTCATGGAATTCTCTTGGCCTTACTTTCTTGTCATGGGCGGCGATCATCCGTTTCTGGTACATCTGTCCATGGCAGATTGCCTTCAAGCGTTTTTCTTCGATGAGATTCAACTGATCATATCGAGCTTGGACCCATTCGGCCTTCTCGAGTTTCGATTCCATTAAGACTCGTAGGGACGGTATCTCAACTTCAATAGGTAGCACGGCTTCCATCCCATAGACTAGAGAGAAAGGAGTTGCCCCTGTAGATGTCCGTACGGATGTGCGATATGCATACAGAGCGAATGGCAGCTTTTCGTGCCAGTCCCTATAGGTCTCTGTCATTTTGCCGATGATCTTCTTTATGTTCTTGTTAGCTGCTTCAACAGCTCCGTTCATCTTTGGGCGATAAGGCGAGGAATTATGATGCTTTATTTGAAATTGCTTGCACACCTCTGTCATCATTTTATTGTTCAAATTCAAAGCGTTATCTGAAATGATTCTTTCGGGCAAACCATATCGACAAATGATTTCCTTTTTCAAGAACCTACAGACAGCGGCCTTTGTCACATTAGCAAATGAGGCAGCTTCTACCCATTTTGTGAAATAGTCGATGACCACGAAAATGAATCGGTGCCCATTAGAAGCTTTGGGAGAAATCGGCCCTATAACGTCCGTGCCCCACATTGAAAAGGGCCATGGAGACGTCATAACATGAAGGGGAGAAGGAGCTACATGAATTTTGTCGCCATAAATTTGACATTTGTGGCACTTTCTTGCGTAGCTAATGCAATCCCTTTCCATCGTCGACCAGTAATACCCGAGTCTCATAATTTTTCTGGACATAGTGAAGCCGTTGGAGTGGGTCCCACACATTCCTTCGTGAACTTCTTCAAGTATTTTCTTGGCTTTAGCAGTGTCAACGCATCTCATAAGCACCTGATCTTTGCCTCTCTTGTACAAGGTGTCTCCATCAAGAACAAATCCCACTGACATTCTTCTGATTATTCTTTTGTCATTCTCGTTTGCCTGTTCAGGATACGTTTGATTCTTGATGTACTCTAAGATATCATGGTACCATGGTCGTCCATCAGCCTCCTTCTCGATGCCATAACAATGTGCAGGGACCTTGTATATGCTCATCTTGAGGGGCATTATTTCTGCTTCTTTATTTGCTTTGAACATTGAGGCTAAGGTGGCCAAGGCGTCAGCTAATTGGTTATCTTCTCGCGGGAAGTAATTAAAAGTTATTTCTTTGAAATCTTTGATCAATTCAGCCACCAGATAGCTGTACTTAATCAACTTTGGGTCTCTCACTTCCCAATCTCCACGGATTTGGTAGATCACTAAAGCTGAATCCCCGTATACCTCTAAGACATCAATATTTCGTTCAATAGCTGCCCGAAGTCCCATGATACAAGCCTCGTATTCTGCTATATTGTTAGTGCAGAAAAAATTGAGTCTAGCAGTGAAAGGATAATGATCTCCTTCCGGTGATACTAAGACTGCCCCAATCCCATGCCCCAGGGCATTTGACGCGCCATCAAAGCTCATTTTCCAGGGCGTCCCCTTTGATGACTCACACTCTCTTTCAGTGATGCATATTAGATCTTCATCCGGGAAATCAAATCTCAGGGGCTCATACTCTTCGGTTGTTCGAGCCGCTAAGAAATCAGCTATTGCACTCCCTTTCACCGATTTCTGACTCACATAGATGATATCGTATTCTGATAACAGGATCTGCCAACGTGCCATTCTCCTTGAGAGTGCGGGCGATTCCATCATATACTTTATCGGGTCTAGCTTTGAAATCAACCATGTCGTGTGATACAACATGTATTGCCTGAGTCTCCAAGCTGCCCAAACCAAAGCACAACAGAACTTTTCGATTGATGAATACCTTGCTTCGTATTCTGTAAACTTTTTGCTAAGGTAGTATATCGCCTTTTCTTTCTTCCCCGACTCGTCATGCTGCCCGAGTACACAACCCATTGAGTTCTCGAACACAGTTACATACAAAATCAAAGGCCTCCCTGGGGTTGGTGGCACTAGCACTGGGGGGTTAGACAAGTATTGTTTTATTTTGTCAAAGGCTTCCTGACATTTCTCGTCCCATTCTCCAGAATTGTGCTTTCGAAGGAGTCGAAAGATAGGGTCACACTGATTAGTGAGTTGAGAAATGAATCGGGCAATGTAGTTTAGCCTTCCCAAGAATCCTCTGACCTCTTTCTGAGTGCGCGGCGGGGGTAGTTCTTGAATGGCTTTTATCTTTTCTGGATCTACCTCTATGCCTTTTTTACTGACGATGAAGCCCAGTAATTTTCCCGAGGTAACCCCAAATGTACATTTGACTGGATTAAGTCTCAGCTGAAACTTTCTCAGTCTTTCAAATAACTTTTTGAGGTTCACAATATGTTCCTCTTCTCCTCGGGATTTAGCAATCATGTCGTCAACATAGACTTCTATCTCCTTATGCATCATATCATGGAACAATGTCACCATGGCCCTCTGATACGTGGCCCCGGCATTCTTGAGCCCGAATGGCATCACCTTGTAACAGAATGTTCCCCACATCGTTATAAAGGTGGTTTTCTCCATATCCTCGGGAGCCATTTTGATCTGATTATACCCCGAAAATCCATCCATGAAAGAAAATAATGAATGCTTTGCCGTATTGTCCACTAATGTGTCGATATGTGGTAAGGGAAAGTTATCCTTAGGACTTGCGCGGTTCAGGTCACGGTAATCCACGCACATTCGCACTTTACCATCCTTCTTTGGCACTGGGACAATATTAGCCACCCATTCTGGATATTTGGAAGCTTGTAGAAAGCCTGCATTAAATTGCCTCTTGACTTCCTCTTTTATCTTCAGCAGCATTTCGGGCCTCATCCGCCTTAATTTTTGTTGGATGGGTTTACATTCGGGTCTCAGCGGGAGCTTATGAACCATTATGTCCCCGTCTAATCCCGGCATATCCTGATAGGACCATGCAAACACGTCTTTGTACTCATGAAGCAAATCAATCAAATGATGCCTGGTGTCCTCTGAGAGTGAGGTCCCAATTTTCACTTCTTGCTTATTTTCATTAGTGCCCAGGTTTATTGTTTTAACAGATTCTTGATGAGGTAGAATCTGTTTGTCCTCTTGTTCCACCAACCTTAGCAAGTCCGGAGACGAGACATAGTCTTCGGCATTTCCCTCATCCTCGAATTCTCCTAAACAAACGGTCATTTCAAAATCGATTTCAAGATTGGTAACGGGTTCGTTCATGTCATTGGCATCTGAACACCTAAAAATTGAATGGGAAAGAGAACACTATAGAGGGACATCCAAGTTTTGGCAACAACAAACAAAACATTATGGCATGGTATGAGGTAAGTGCAAGAACAGGCCATGAAATGAAAGAATAATTATGGAGTAGATGCAAATGCAAAAGGTTATGACAAAATGCTTCTTCATTAATATTCATTTAATAGATAAAGAGCAGACGACAGCTCTTACAAAAGAATCCCATTATATTTAGGGACACAAAAAGTGAATATCGGATATTACTCTGAGGAAGACTTGTAAACCAGAAGGAGATCTTCAGCGGTCCAATTGTTCAACATGTAACCCGGGGGACAAGGGCGTATCTTTGAAACGTTCTTACTTGTGCCAGCTTCTTCATCAATGACATTTATGCAAGCTTTCTGGAAAGCCTTCTCAATGAGTAACAACGGGCTGTGCACACTATCTTGCCCAGGATATATTATTCCAGCAGATGTAAATGTCATTGACAGATGGGGGTACTCAATGGGTTCCCATTCCAGCTCTCGCCCTAGAGTCCTCGCAACCCTTCTTTCTTGCTCCTTCCTCCACTGTTTCTTTAAATGATGTGCCTTTTTTTGGAATCCTAGACCAAATCGTGCCTTATGAGGTACTGGCTTTAAGGCCCTGGCTATCCCTTGATGATGTCTTCCCAAACCTTTCCTTGCTCGGGCCCCTCTCCCTACCGTCAGCTTGATTCCCATTTTAGTATTCTTCGACAGCCTAGGCACGGGAATTCTGTTTCCTTCAGCCACAAATGTGGCGTTGACAAACTCAAAGGATCTAAAGGAACATTCCACGGCGTCTTTGTTCGCTTCGAGGTAAGGTGTGTCTGCAGAGATAGACGCAACAATATCCTCTTCACCTTCAACGGTAACCAAGCAGCCATCCATGATAAACTTTATTTTCTGATGAAGGGATGATGGAACTGCCCCAGCCGAATGGATCTATGGCCTCCCCAGGAGGCAATTATATGAGGGGGTGATGTCCATAACTTGGAACTCGACGTCATAGATATAAGGACCCACTTCTAGAGGGACCTCAATTTTTCCTATAACTTCTCGTCTCGTTCCATCAAATGCCCTCACCGTGGAATGACACGGCCTCAGATGGGACAAATCTATCGGAATTCTGGAAAGTGTGGCCAGGGGCATAACATTAAGTGCTGATCCATTATCAATAAGCACGTTTGGTATTATATAACCCTTACAGCGGGTTGTTATATGCAGCGCCTTCACAGAGCCTCTACCGTTCGGTGGTATTTCATCATCACTGAAGGAGATGAAATTATCAGCGTTCAAGTTATTGATCCGTCTATCAAGCTTTTCAACCGATATATTGTTTGCTACATAGGCTTGATTCAATACCCTCAACAAGGCATTTCGATACGGCTCCGAATTCAATAACAGAGATAATACCGAAATACGTGCAGGTTGTTTACTTAATTATTCGACCATGTTGTACTTACTGTGTTTAATGAATTTCAAGAATTCCTGTGCCTCTTCTTCATTTACAGGTCTTTTAGTCTCTTGTCGTTCGGGCTGACTTTCCGATTCGACTTCAGCCTCAAACATGGGTGCCTTTCCCTTTTGTTTGGAATCATTATTCCTCTTTGCTGGTTCAACTTCTTTGGAATAGCATCTTCCACTCCGGGTAAAGTGACCAACTTCTCCGATACTTTTAACCGTGCCTTGGGATTTTTCACTTTCAAGAGTGACGATATTGACATCGTATTTCCAAGGTACTGCCTTACTGTCGTTATACGGAAAAGGCGATGGCACCTCAATTACCATTTTTGGTTTTACCGGTTCTCTCCTCGCATCATAATATATTATCAATGGTCGTTCAGCAGTGTAAAGGAGATCTGATGATTGACTATCAGAGGCACATATTTCTCTTTTATTTGCCTCTTTTCTTCCATTGAAGATTTCAATTTCTTTGTTATCCATCATGTTTTGGAGTAATTCTTTAAATTGCTCACACGACTGGATATTATGTCCTTCGACTTCATGAAAATCACAAAAATTTTGACTTTTCGTGTTTCTTTTCTCGGTTATCCCTTTAAGACGACAGAGTAACCCTTTTTCAAGCAGTACCTCCCAGATTCTCTGCAAAGGTGAGCTTATTTCTGAAACAACTCTTCTGGTTTGCAATTCATTTATCTCCTCCACTGCGCTTACATTTCTTTCAGTATAATTTGGGAATGGGTTCCCGGTTTCACCACCGGTACCGTCGAAGCGTAAAACACCGGCATCGATTAAACCTTAGACTCTTCGTTTAAAGGCAATGCAGTTTTCCATAGAGTGCCCCTGGTTCCCCGTGTGGTATGTACAGCTTGCATTTGGGTCGTACCACTTTGGGTACGGGGGTTTCAACGGTGCCATATAATGGGGAGATATCAATTGTTTCTCTAAAAGCTTGGGGTATAGTTCCCCATAATATACTGGAATAGGGGTGACTTGGGGTCTCTCGGGGTTAGGCCTCGCTGGCCTTGGTTCTCCTCTAGGTTGGCCTTGGGTAAAGCCGGTATTTTGAGGAAACGTGGTGGCTGGCCTCGGGTTGTTGGTTGCATAGACAGGGTAAGAAGGATAGGGAGGTGGTGGTTGGTAATAGGGGGCTTGTGGTTGATAGAAGTTTTGTGGCGGGTAATTTCGAGGTCGAAATTGATTAGGATATGGACTAGGAGCATAACGGTTTCCGGTTCCCACCATGTGGGCTTCCGGCTCCTTTTTTCTCATAGGCACTGCCTTCTTCGAACCTTCTCCTTCCATTCTTCCACTTTTAACCGCATTTTCTATAAGTTCACCGGATATGACAATATCCGAGAAGTCCTTTGTGGCGCTTCCCACTAATTTATCATAAAATGGCGCCTTCAGGGTATTGATAAAAAGGACTGCTATCTCGGTCTTGGTTAGTGGAGGCTCTACCTGGGCTGAGATGTCCCTCCATCTCTGTGCGTATTGTCTGAAGGTTTCTGATGGCTTTTTCTCCATCATTTGCAATGTCATGCGATCGGGTACCATATCGGAGACGTGTTTGTACTGATCGCAAAAAGCCGCTGCTAGATCTTTCCAGGTCCGGATCTTCTCTCTACTGAGTTGGTTGTACCAGCGGAGAGCTGATCCGGTCAAACTGTCCTGAAAACAGTGTATAAGCAGCTTGTCTTCATTAACATAGCCGGTCATTTTCCGGCAGAACATAACGAGATGTGCCTTCGGGCATCTCGAGCCATCATACTTTTTAAAATCCGGTACTTTGAATTTTGGAGGGAGGACCAAATCCGGTACCAAACTAAGTTCTTTAGCGTTTAGCGCCGAGAAGACTTCAATGCCTTCTATCGCTCTAAGTCTTTCCTCCAGACTTCTATATTTTTCTTGGACTTCATGATCTTCTATTTTTAGCCTAGCGATTTCTGCAGGATCGTCTAGGTCTGGGACAGGTGGATCCATTGGAGCAGTTCCTGAGTTTGCCACGAATACCCCCTGTCCTACAGGAGGAGGTGTTATAGGCCGTTGTTCCAGGCCCGCGGGTCCCCCTTGCGTGTATCCTCTATGTATCGCGTGAGGCGGAGTAAACCCAGAAGGGTAGGGCAGATCCTGATCAAGATTCACAACCTCAGGGTTTTGTATAGGTCCCTTTCCTTTGACTAGGGCCGACATCATTTCCATCATCTTGGCCAATTGGTCCTTCTGTTCAGTGGATTCTTCCCGAGACCTTATCATCAACTCTCTCGTCTCCTGTTGCGACCTGGCTAACTGTTCCTGTAATTCTTTCTGAATTCTCTCCATCCTTTCAATTCTTTCGTTAAACTTAGCCTCCATTGCTCTAGCCTGTCGACGTGTTCTATACATATGGTGTGATTCCAGGTTTACAACGTCGCAACTGCGCATTATATGATTCTACTCTTTAGCGAATGATCATGAGATATGCAATGAATGAAATGAATGAAAGAATGAATGAATGAATGTTAATCATAAATGCATATGAAAAATCGGTGTTGATTCCAGACAGCCCCTATTTAGGCATTTCATTAATCAAAAGAGTCTATTTACAAAACGTTTTTTTTTCATCATTTGATTCAGCTTTCATACAAACTTCCTCGCTATATTGCCATAATTTTTCACTCGTTCCAAGAATTCTGATATGCTCGATCTCTGTCTAGGCGGGAATTGGCAACTAAGACTCTCGGCTTCATCCGCTATTTGCATTATGTGCATGGCTGCCGTACGAATCTCGTTGATCAAATTTTTGAGATTCTCGTCTTTTTCACAAAGGGCTCTCTCGTAGGCGCTGGTATCTCTGTCATACTAACTCTTCTTCTCTTCCAAGGCTTCCAAGAGAGCATCTAATTGTTGTTGTCGAGCTTGTAGTGTGTCTTCTAAATCCCGTATCATTTCTTTCAATTCTTGACGCTTAGCTCGACTAGTCATCAGTTCAACAGATGTAGCTTCATACTCAGCAGACTTCTTTCTTAACTCTATTACAGCCCGTGCAGCCTTTCCTTCTTCTTTCTTTGCTTTTCCTTTCCAAAATTCCATCCCACCTTTGACATTACTCAATTCCTCTTTCCATTCCGCTGACGACTTGCCCAGCCCGCTGTTCTTTATAGTGCCTCTCAACTTTTTATTTTCCAGATGAAGATCTCTTAAGTCGTTTCTTACGACCTCGGCTTCTTTTTGTACCTTCTCGGCCCTGGATCTTTCAATCTGAACATCGATCTTCAGCTGATAGTTTTCTTCTTGAAGGGCACTAAGGTCTCGTAACATTTTTGTCTTTTCACGTTCGAATTCTTGTCTCGCCGTCTCTAGCTCGGATGGAATTTCTTTTGAAAAAGGATTCTGAAAGGCGTAATCTGTCGATGAGACTTGCAAACTATTTACCCGTTGCTTTCTCCATGCATCGTAGTCCTGGGTGATAGTGTCAGCATATAAAGCCAACTCCATCAGATGAATTCTTTTCCAAGCCTTTGCAGTGTCTCGGACTTTCTTCATATAACCTTCGCCCGCAAAAACAAACTCTGATTGAGCTAGACCACTGGTGGCGGGTATAAACTGTCGTGAAGAGAACTGTCTTTGGACCAAAAGAGGAGCGTAACCAATCCCTCCCCACAATCCAAGTAGTGGTACCCAGTCTTGGTTTCCGACTTTGTATAACAAAAGCGAAGGGCGTATCCACGGCGCTCTCCATACTATGTCCTCGGCACGCAAGTTCTGAAACACTGAGACCCAATGCTGCTCAGTAACCTCCTTCGGCCACTCTTTCTTAAGGTGAGCTTCCAACGGAGCAAATGTCTTCGAAAACATGTGGAACGGTGTGCGCTCTACCTTCCAAAAGTGACTCAAAATCCAAACGTTAAGTAGCTGCGCGCATCCGATGAATCGTCCTTTCCCTCTTTTTCTGCAACTGCTCAAAGATCTGAAGGTCTCTGCTAGGATGGTTGGGGCGGGATTGATACCTTGCTTTAACTTTTCAAAGAAATCCACTACCGCTACTTCTATGTGCCCGAGTATCTTCGGAAAAACAACCAAACCATAGATAGCCAAAGCAAACAAATTTATCCGTTTCAACATGTCAGGATGGTTTAAAACCAGGTCTCGTAGGGAAAACCATGGGACGCAGCTGATTTCATTCTTTTTCTTTATTTGCTTTTCGGCCCATGCATCGGTCATATCCGTCAGCCTTACTAACTTTTTCCTGAATGTCATCGGCTTGGGCTCTTTGACATATATTTTGTAGGTTTGCATGTTTTTGACACGCAGCAGAGCAGCATACTCCTCTATCGTGGGAGTCATATCTTCTTGGTTAAATGTGAAACACTGATAACCCAGATCCCAAAATCTGATCATAGCTTGAATCAATCTTTCGTCTACTTTGACCGCAATCAGATGGGCTATGTCCCCGTGCCTTTCGGTGAAAATGCCCCTAGTATCTGAATCCCACTGATTCCAGATCCAAACCAAGTCTTCAAGGTTGTTTTGACGGACATTCACAGTCACCCGCTCGGGTAGATTGACCATGCATCCTTCTACTAGGCTGTCTCCCTTTTCTCTTTGAGTCCTCAAAGACCAGTCCCGAACCACGGTATTCGTCTCGGTCGTTTGTACAATTGACTCTTCCATTTGAAACCCGTTTTTGGCAACTAATCTTTAGTCAACACCGTCCTATTATGATGCCTATGATGCATGATGAAGAATAAAACAAAGACAATCAAAACACGATTAGTGATCAAATATAAATGAAAATAAATTAAAGTAATTTTAGCTACCCGATTCATTTTACCGGATAAATCCTACCCCTTATATACAAAGCGAAAGTACAAAAGGTAAGAGACGTTTCTCCCGTGTGCCTATTTTGGTATCTACTAAACGGACAGAGGTTCGGCATGGCTCTAGTTGGGTGGCTCGTACAGTTCATTATATGCGGTTTTAGGTTCTAGAAAGGTACCCGAATTGTCTGTACTGTCATCTATTAAGATTTGTACAGAACCTCGGTCATAGCCCATCACAGGCTTACGAGATCAATTCGAGGGATTACATTTACTTATGCCTATGCGGAGGGACGAGTTATCTCACGAAGGCATAAGTCATATGTAACCCGAAAGTATTCACTAGCCTGTGCGGAGGGACAAGTTAACTCACGAAGGCGTAGCGTTTACTTTCACTTAAAATGGACGGAGCCCGGGTATAGAGCTCATGTTATGCAACAATGCACGTGAACAGTGTGTGGGGAGAAACTCACAAACCTTTCGTTTTATTTTAAAAACTAGACTTAGAAAACCGAAGCTTAAAAATTTAGAGCTTCAAAACAAGTAAACAAGAAGTTAGAAAATATTCACAACGAGATGCAAGTGCATGATTTTTCCAAAAATTTTGAGGATCACGACTAAACATTAATTTGAAAAGGGCATTTCGAAAATTTCGACAATGCTTTTGATTTGATTCGACTCTCGAAGACTGATCCCCAGTGGAGTCGCCAGCTGTAGCGACAAAAATTTTTTTAGCTTAGGTCGCTAATTGTGGCGATTTAAAACCTTGAGAACGAATTCTGATTAAAGCCAAGGAGTCGCCACCGATCCTTTTTCCGAGGTGTGATCGGACACCTAATAAAACCGTTTTCTAGCAGAAAATTTGTTCTTTACGTGAAAGAATGACTCGATTTAGGTCTACGTTGAAGTTTAGAGAAAAGTAGGGTCCGGGAGTCAGTTACGCGCGGGGAAGGTATTAGTACCCCCGCGACGCCCAAAAATTGGTATCTTTTCAAAAGCGAGTTGTCTAGATTTTCAAAAGCACGATTTCAATTTAAAACTTAGTTATGATCTGATCAAAAACACGAGCATGTTGAAGTTGTTATTCCTGAAAAGGATATCCCGTTTCTAACACGAGCCATCCGTGATTCACCCAACATAACGATGAAATCGCCGGCTTAATATTAGAATCGGTATATTGCCTTTGTTTTCAAAACATGAAAATATTGATTAATAGAGTTGACATAGAAATAATAATAATAATATGAAACAATATGGTACGTTAAAAACAAATGATGATAAAGGTGAAAAATATACGGAGTAAATAATATATGAAACATATGACAATACATGCACAATAATAACAGTAATAATGTAAATAAAAGAAACAGTAAACATGTATAAAACATATACGACGTAATATTTGGACACATGCACGTAGCATATATTAAAAATAATGAAAATATACAAACGTGAGGTGACGATATTATATGAATTGACATGGTGTTATAAATATATACGTAATATATAAGTAAAATATATATAATGCATGTTTTGGATAAAATATATAAATGTGGGTAAATAATGATAATACGAACAAATAAATAATAATAGTGAAAACCACAAATATGACATATTATTAGGGTTTATATGTAATATATATATACAGACGTAGTATTTAAAATATGAATACATAATATATATTAAAGTATTGAACATCACTATTAATATGCAAATATCTACGTAAAATATATTAGTATTTAAATATACGTAAATTTAAACAGGATATTATTAAAGAAAACATGATATATATATATACGTAAGTATTGAAATATATAATATAAATACTAATAAAACATTAATAAACAAGGGGATTTAATAATGAAAATAATAAAACACAATGGTAATAACATAACATCACAAAAATAATAGTAAATATAACACATAATACTAGATACAAATAATACTATGTAAAATATTATAATACATGTATGTACATAAATACAATAAGAAAACAATAATAACAATAATAATACATAATATAAGTTTAAGGGAATAAATACATTGAAAATATGTATATATAATAAGTACGCATATAAAACCTTTATATATATATACATATGTAAATACTAGTCATGATAATAATGAAGATAACAAATAAAAAGAACATAAAATGTTAATAACAATACTATATATACACATAAATATAATAATAATAATAATAATAATAATAATAATAATAATAATAATAATAATGACAAAATAATATAGATAATTTATAATAATAATACTGATAATAGAGAATAATAGAGAATAATAGAAAAGAGGATAACAAATTAATTAAATAACGAACTAGGGCTTAATTGGAAGTAAAATAAAGAGCCCGGGCTAAATTTTAAAATAAAAACTAAAAATAGGGACCTATTGAAACACGGGTTAAATCGAAGAGGGCCAAAAATGCAATTTCCCCGTACTTTTAAAACGCATCGTAGCATAGGGATTAAATTGAAATGCGGAAATAAAGTTTCGGGCTGGATTTTAAAATTAAAACAAGTGAGAGGGACTTATTAGAACACGGGTAAAATATAAGGGGACCAAAATTGAAAATTTCCCGGTTATTCAAAACGCAGCGCTGCAGTGGGGACCAAATTGAAACACGGAGTAACTTTCAGGGTCAATTTAAAATAAAAATAACTTGATTGTAACTTAAAAAGAAAGCGGAAGGACCAATTGCGCAAATTCCCCATGTGACGTCAGAGCACGCGGATCTTGACCGGTCCGGGTCGGGTCGACCCGACCCAGGTCGGTTAGTATAAAAGGTGAGTTTTTGGTTTTTTTGGCTCATTTGGTATCCGGAGAGAAAAAGAAAAAGAAAGGGGAAGGGGAGAGGGGAAAGAAAGAAAGGAGAAAGGAGAAGGGAGAAAGGGAAGGGAAAGAAAGGAAAGAGGGAAGGAGAGGAAAGGAAAGAGAAGGAAGGAAGGAGAGAAGGGATCCGGGGAGGGTCCGGTGCCGGACCGATCATCGGACCGATCACCGTCCGGTCACCGGCCGGTCACCGGCCGATGATCAGACCACCGTGCGCGCCGCCGTCCGCCGTCGTTCCGGCCACCGGAACGGTGGCCGGAAAAGGTAAAATTTTTTGATTTTTTTTTATACTTTTTGCCTCGTATTTATGTTATCATCTTATTTAAGATATGTATGTATGCAAAAAATAAAAAATCTCCGAAATGTTACCTACTGGCTACTGTTTCCGTTTTAATCTCCGATTCTGTAATGGTTGGGGGGTATCCCTTTGCTGCTATTCGTGTATTTTTGATGCTCTGATTTGTACTTTTAGTAAACTCTTTTGATATCTAAAAATCCGACCTTTACAAATGCGTTTTCATCGGCCTTTTATAGCCTGATTTACAACTTGTTCTTTGCTATTATTTCTGTCTAGTCTATTTAATTGTTTTGCAGGTGAGAAGGGCGGTGCTGAGATGTGACAGAGGCGGTGAAGCAGCTGTTGGCAGAGCAAGTGGGTTGTGACAGGACTGTTGGCAGAGAAGCAGCTGAGTTAGAGGCGGCTAGGGTTTCTGGATGTTGTAACGGGTTGGGTTAGGGTTTTCTAGGTATTGGGCTTAGCGGGTCACGGGTTTAATGGGTTAATTTTGTAAAATGGGTTTGTAATATGGACTGTAAATGGACATTGGGTTTTAATTTTGGATGGGTTCAATGGTTGTAATTTAAAAGGGCCAAAATTGGCCTATAACATTAATCGCTTGATTCTTTTGAGTTAATAATTAAAGTTCAATGGATAGTACCTTCAAAGGACACCCGTTAAATTGGATTATGTATATGGGCGAAGTCAAAAAAAATTTTAGGGGGCCGGAATCTAATTCTGTCCATGTGTAATGTTGAATACATGCGTATTTTTTTTATTTTAAAAATGCAACATACTCCAATTTAATTGAGAAATCCTTTGACAATGTTACTAATTAGACTTTGATTTTTTTTTTGGAAGTTTCATTAGTACAAATACAATACATATATAAGTACAAATAAATGCGCAACTAACTATAATGTAAAATCAAATCAATATAAAGCACATGGCATACAGGAACCTACAAAACCCACACATAACATTCAAAGACCTATTCATGGATCGGGCCACAACCTGATTCCAAAAAACAAATCAAGCCAAAGCTTATTTTCGATTTGACCCACTCAAAAGTCCATTTCATGGTTCAAAATTTAATGAAAATATTAAAACATATTTTTATATTAATATTAATATATTTTATTGTTAAATTTAAGTTTTAAAAATATTTTTTGTTATTTAAATTAAATTCGGGTTGGGTCGGTACATTAAAAACCTTGTTCAAGCTCGACCCATGGACAAATATAGACATACACACATAATGAGGCTAGAAACCTACACGTCGCAATTGCACATAATGAGACTCGAACCTTGGTACTCTAGAACCGAAAACCTCTACCTTAATTAGGACTTTGATTATTAAATAAAAGAGTAGAGGGACTAAACTTCAAATATGTAAAATAATTTGGACCATTCTTTTAAAAGTTTCCCATATGATCGGAAATGGAAAAGATATTCATTTCCTTTACTTGATTCAATCTTTGAATGATTGAACTTGAGAGTGAAACAGCTGTTTTTTTCTCTTACAAGAAAACAGTAACGGTGGCCCCTAGGGCCGGAATCGGAGAATTCAAGGTACAATGACTGCATTTTTTGTTTTTTGTTTTCCCAGAAAACAAGCTTCAATGTATAAAAAGATAGCTTGTAATTTGGATTACAAGACTTGGTGTTTATTCAATGTATGAGAGTGGTAATTGGTAGGGCAATTCAGGTCTCTTTGTACAAATCATGTGCCAATTCCCTCTAATTTTGGATGGATAATTTGACCCTCGAATTGCAAATTTAGATATTTGTGGATATTTGATTTGTTTCTTTAAGAATTTAGATATTAAAAATACTAATTTTGGGGTTTTGATTGATATCTTGGATATTCATTATCAGAATCAGAATTGTTTATTTGGATAATTTATACGGATTTCGATTCAGACATCCGAATCCACTGGTTATAAAACTTTTATAATTTTAATTTATATATATATATATATATATATATATATTAGAAAATTTAGTAGATTTGAATAATATTTGGATCAAATTTTAAAATTACTATTTTTTATAGATTCGGATAGATATTTCATATATTCATTATTTGAATCCGCTTTGTTTATTTAGATAACAAATTCAGATATTTGAATCCACTTGTTATAGAATGCTTATAGTTTTGAGTTTATATCTTGTAAGAAAATAATTTTAGCAAATTTGATTCGGATTTTTTGCAGATTTAAAAATCAAACGGATAATAATATTTAATTCAAATTTAAATTTAGATAATAATACTTGAATAATTTACTGATAATAAATAGGTTTGAATTTTTTATTAAAAAAAAGGTAAGGTACACCAACAATCACTTAACTTTCATCTCAATCACTAAACTTTCAAAAAATAACAAATCAATCATTAGGGGTGAGCGTTCGATTGAATCAAGTGAAAATATTTCAGGTTAATTGAGTTGAAAGGTCTTGTTTTATCATCCTAACTCGATTTGAAAAATTTTCAAATTGAGTCGAGTGAAATGAAATTTGCGTCGAGTCTAGTTGAATTGAGTGAAATTATTCGAGTTAATTTAAAAAATTAAACATGTTAAATTAAAATCTTATTACAATCTAACTAATTACATGTTTGAGCAGATAAATTAAAACCATATATATTTGAAAAAATTTCAAAAAAATATAAAAAAATAAAATACTTTAATATGATAAACTTGAATCATTAATTACTTTATTTAGGTTCCCAAAATTATTATTTTTTAAAAAATTAAATTTTAACTTTTTTTATATATTCTTTGGAATTTTTTAAAAATATGAATTTTGGAATTTTTATAAATATTTTAAGTTTTAAAAATTATTTTGTAATTTTTATTGAGAGAGACTAATTTATTCATTTTCAAAATTAATAGGGACTAAATAAATATTTACACCAATCTATTTTTCATCACAGACATAACAGAGCTGGTTGTGCCATTTTACATCCTTCTCTTCTCTTCCTCTTTCCCTCTCGTCTCCCCCCCCCCCCCGGCCACCGCTCTCCCACCCTTCAAGCTCAAAATTGTAAGTCTTGCTCTTCCCTACCAAAAATCCATTCGACACTGAACGAATGAAATTAAAAAGAACGTAATATTTAAACCCTTAACAAAATTTGTTTTCTAATAATGTGGGATTTCTAACACTACTAACGTGCTGTTGAACTGGTCCATCCATATTCACACTAGCTGGATAATAACTACAGCCAAATGCAATCGGCCATGAATCTCCTCGAAATTGTTAGACAGTCCCTCGTGCTTTTGGAACAGTCAACGAACATCCACCCAACTATTCAAAACCACAAACCCAAAAACTATATATATATATATATATATATATATATTTAATTGGTAAACTTTCAAATCTTAGTTTCATCGGTGGAAACCAACACGTTTTCATCAATGAAAATATGGGGAAATTTTCTGCATTCAATTCAAGTTGCGTTTCTGCAATTAATTCATATTAGTATCTAAAATGTCAATGCATACATCTACCATTGAAATGATCTTTAGTTTAAAGTTGACCAAGTTTTTTAGTTATGGATTATCTTGTCTTTAATTTAATGGTTTCTTGAGACAAGCTATGGGGACAAAATGCAAGAGAACATTGGACATTGTAATAACAACATGTTGGATAGTAGGTATAAAGATAAGATAAATGTGTTTTTAAGATTTTTAAGATGAGTATTATTTGGTGTGTATAAATCACTAAGCATTATGAAGTCATCGTGCAGTACAATTAAAAAATATATATAATATCAAACTTAGCCTTCAACCTTTATATATTGTCGGTTTAGTTTTTATTCTTTTTTTAAATTAAATTTGACATTCAATCTTTTTAAAAAAAATATTTTGAATTTGACCATTAACCTTTTCAAAAAGTGTTCGAATTGTTGTTTTTCTAATAGAAATATTAGTTAAAACATTAAACTTTTAGACACGACAGTCCGGATGGTAATTTTCATATACTTCATGCTCTCTCTTTTTTTGAATTTTTATGAACTTTTTATATATTTTTTAAGTTTTTTTTTTTTTTAGTTTTTGAATATCTGCATAGTTTTTAAATCATTTTTTGTATAACATAAATAGTGTGATATCAGTATGAAGTACACTTAGACTGTCACACCAATATGGTAAAAAAATTAATGTGTTAGTTAAAATTTTCATTGAAAAAATAATTTGACTCTTTTTAGAAGAATAATAGTCAAATTTAACTAAAAGAAAAGAATAATAATAATAAAATTGTCAAAAAATATATTTTTTGAGTCTTCTTAGGTAGGACCATGTAATAGCAGAGGTTGTCTTGCAAAAGACAAAGCAAAACCATGTGAGATTTTAACCAATTCAACTTCAGCTGATATGTTCTTTAAACATTCTTCAATGGCATATAGTTCCTATAGACATGTATATGTTATATATATGTGTGTGATTAGGATGTGCCATATCAAAACACTAAACCTTAGAAAACTGTTTACTCAAATATGGGCATTGGATTGGTTCATGCGAAGCAAAAGCTACGACGAACCCTATCGGCGAGAACCAGGAACACGTTGGCGACCTCAAGTGTTCCGAAAGGCCATGTTGCGGTTTACGTCGGAGAAGACAACAAGAAGAGGTTTGTGATTCCAATATCTTTCTTGAACCATCCTCTGTTTCAAGACTTGTTAGATCGAGCCGAGGAAGAATTCGGGTTCAACCATCCGATGGGAGGTCTTACAATTCCTTGTAGTGAAGAACATTTCGTTAGAATTACTACAATATTGAACAGTTGATGATAGATGTAGCAGCAGTACATCACAAAACACTTCAACAACCACCTGTGGAACATACATACATATATATATATATTTATGTTCCATGTAAATTATATATGTTCCTTAGCAGTTAACAGCTTAAATCAACAACATGGTTTTTCGATTTTCCGAGTTTTAGATAACAATGGTGTTTCTTTTACGAGTACCTGTTCGAGTTTGGCATGCATATATATATATATATCTAGCACACGATGAACGACATGACGATAATGTTTTTAGCTCAGATGGGACCGAGAGACGTTGCGAGTTTGTAACAACCGAGCTAGTTTTGTACGTAGTGGAAACAATCAAACAACTGAGCATACCTTTAAGTCTATGTTCAATGCTTAGAGTAAGTAACCAAAATGCCTGAGATGTCTTTGATGTTGAGACTGTTTGGCCTAATAAACGTTAATGCTTTGTTGTTTCGAAACAAAGGTGTCTAATAATTCAAATTTCAGACATGGTTTCACAAGTTATGCATTGGGTTGTTTTAAGGTTCTTTGGAAAGGTAGGACAGTATGCTTTGTTACCGGACAAAACAGAACCATGTGAAACATTTACTAATTCACTCTCATATTTGTGTTTCCCTTAACATTCTTCAATGGCATCCAGCTCTCTATCCTACCCATTTTATAAAGTTCCAAAAGATTGACATTTTTTAAGTCCAGTTGGGTTAACCAAGTCCAAGCAAAAGCTCCACAAAAGCCTTCCATCGAGAATTCGGAATCTTTTGGCGGAACAAAGGCGGCCTTACAATACAATCTATTCAAGAATGATTTACAAATTGCTCAAATTGTTGCGAAGTGACCATCCATGCGTTGGCGACCGTGATCTCGGTCTGCAAACTCACCAAATATGCAAGCTCACCGTGATCACAGTCTGCGAACTCACCAAATATGCAAGCTCTACAAAACTACAATTTCACTCAAGACTGCAAGCTCCCCATAATTGCGAGCTCACTCAAGACTGACTGTGAGCTTTACAAATCTGCGAGCTCATCAAAAAGTTGTGAAGTGAGCTAATGTTAGACGAGCCTATACATGCAAACCCCTTACTCTACAAGATATCAACTTGCACTTAAATAATGATAATTCCTAATAAGAAATTTTTAGTTGTTGGTTAAACTAAAATATCAGCCAATGAAGCAAGTTGCAAGATTAAATCATCTTCTCCATTATTATTTTTTTTTCTTACTAACTGAAGATCATAATTTTACAAGCTAATGCATCTGATAATATATTAAGAATTATCAACTGAAAAATTCATTAACTGAAATTGAACGAGGGCCGCGCGAACGCAGGCCCCCACTGCCACAAATTATGACGTAGGCTCTCCTACTTTGTGGAGACCTTAGGCAAGCGCCCTTCCCAAGTGCAATGGAAGTCGCTTACTTAGGCCATGGGCCTTGTTGATCACCAATTGACCCCGTCCAGGTAAGTATGTTGCAACGTTGCTAGCTGCTTCTTATTTATAAGGCCTTGCTTGTGTTTCTTCCTTGTGTACTTCCGATGCGGGATTAGTGCTTCTTATTTATAAGGCAATAAAACAAACTGGTTGCAAATTACTAGTCTACAAACAGGTTGCAAATCAGGCAACAAAATAAACGCCAAGGAAATACTATTTTGGGTAAATTTGTGATTGTTAATCCTTTTCTGACATGAAAATTAACATGTTATTTTCTCTGTTATCACAGTCATGAAAATATTTTTATATGGTGTCATGTAAATCATTAATATTCCATAACAGAAAACAGCTTCAATCGCATTGAACTGAATCTTAGAGAGCTGAAACAGAGAGAGTTTCAATTTTTCCTTCAAAGTTTTCAAGGCATTCGTTCGAAGATGGAACTCTCAGAATTGTTGCTTTCAAACGGAACCCAAACAGGAACCAAAATTTTGGACCCTTCAAACTCATTTACAGTTCTCAGTACTATACACTTACAGTGGAAGATCAGACTGAAAAAAGTAACAAATGAAAACCCCATGTATTGTAAGCAAAGATCGTTCTTCCAATAGTAAGGAAGGTTTTTTTACCTTTTTGGTTATGGTCTTTGGGTGTATATATAGAGAGGAGACTGATTACAAAACATCACTGTATCAGTTTGCATGCATGAAAACTGTCAACATAATGTACTTTTGTCCTAGTAAAGGCAAAAATTATTAGCCTTTTCCCAGCTCCACACAGCACCTATCAGAATTTACACCTTTATGTGTTTAAATTGTGTTTTAACTCTGCATAGTTTAAAACTAATGGTGGAGAGGTAAGTTTAACCTGCAGGCATTTCACTAGCTAACTTTGTTTTTCTATGGAGATCTTTCTCTGAAAGTTTCAACTTTTGGATAAAACTTGTATTTCCTTCACGAGTAACAGTTAGATGTTGACACCGTTAGGGACCAAACAGTTAGAAGTTCGATGATGGCTGTATAGGTCCAAATTTGACCAAGACATGAAATACAAACCCAAATAATGCAAATGTCCAGTTACAACTATGAAACCCAAAATTACAAGTGGGCTACGAGTCCAATACCCAACTTGTCAACCCAAACCCCTTAGGCCCAAACACAGAATAGCCCAAAAACTAAAAAAATCAGGAAACCCTAGGGTTTACTCTTTCTTCCGCGCCGTTCGCCTCGGCCACCTAGCCCGTGCACCCTCCGAGGTCCCTCGTCCCAAAGTCTGTCTCTCTGGCAGACTAGCACCAAAATGGGAGCACTTTCACCGTTGACCCATTTTATGCCTGCAAAGGAAACACAAAAGAAGAAAAAGGCAAAAAACGGAGATGGACGCAAGCAAAAGCAAAGAAACAGTAGCAAATAAGCAAAAATAATGTACAATATTGTATTATTCGGCTATATAAACCGAAAGAAAGCAATGTAAAAGGGATCGGATTTTTTGGAATAGAAAAAGCATTCAAAGGTAAAAAGAATTTTCGGCCTTAAATCCTCATTTTTATTCTACCTCTTATCGTTTTAAAAGCATAAATAAAAAGGGAACTCACCTTCGACTGGTTTGGTCGCGTCGGTACGGCTCCGATGACCCCAAACGTCATGAAACCCTTCGGGTTTGGACGAGGGTAGGAGAAGCAACAAATAACGACCTTCTCATTAGAGGTCTATTTTCCTTTTGTAGTGAGTATTTTAGGGATTTTAGTTCGAAAATAGAAGAAAAAGAAACGAAACCATACCTGTATCGTCATGGACGCCCGATCTTCGGTGGGAGGCTTTCGAATAAGGCTGAAAGCCCAGCGCTTCGCCTGTTCAAGAGCTCAGTGGCCACCAAAAATTTGTGTGAGCGGCGGCATGAATAGGGATTTCAAAACCCTAACAAAAGAGAGAAAAATAAATAAGGGAAGCTTATGCTTCTGTTCTCTGTGTTTCGGGGTGGGGAGGGTAAGGCTGAAAGGAAATTAATCCTTTGGCTTTCCAAAGATTAAAACGGTGTCGTCCTAAGCAACCCAGACCCGATTCAAAACCCGTTTTGTGGCCTCAGGACCCGCGCTATCCCAACTAATGGGATATTTACGCGAGAGGGCTTCGTCCATCCGCAATGCTACCCAATCGGTCCCCTGTTCTGTTTTGTAAATTGGCCGGTGCATTTTACACAGTTTTCAAACAAGTCCCTTGACCCGTGGGACTTGAAACGCAGCACGTTGAGACTAGGGATATTATCCCACTTAGTCCTTGTAAATTTAGGCGCGTTTCATTCTTGTCCCCGAACCCATTTTACTTTATTAGTATTTTATGATTTATGCTTCAAATTCTGTTTAAATCACGATTTAATCCCTCGTTCTCAATTTTTTTTTTATTCCTTTTCCTTTCGTGTTGGTTTATTATTTGTTTATTTATTATTATTGTTATCATTATCAGCATTATGTTTTCTTTTTATGCTTACTAAGATATATCATACATGTTCTACCCTTTTTTTACTACATATTGCACATACATATATATTCGTATGTATTATTATTATTATTTCTATTTATTTTTTATTGTAATTGTATATATACATATATTTCTTTTCTGTTACTTTACATATGTATGTTCAATACTATGGTGTATATTATGTACATTACATCCATATATTTTAAAATTATATTTTGTGTGTACCATATCCTATTATGCATATGCATTTTTTGTTCTAACAACACGTGTATTTTTATACTACCTTGGATATATATTCTTTCGATATCATTCATGTAAGTATTTTAGTATATCACGTATACACTTACTTTAACCTTTTATTATGCATATTATTTATGTACATACTTTCAATACTTGTATATATGTTTCATCATATCTATTTAAAAGTTATATTTTTATTACACGTCATATTTCCCATACATTATATGTTTATTTTCTATTCTTATTTTAACATATATATATATATATATATATATCTTTTTTTGCTCTCGTTTTTTGTGTATATCTTAATATTATTATTTATAGGTATATTCGTACATTATATATGTACACAAACTTTTTACTATGTATATATCTTACTACTGCATTATATATGTTTTCATGTATCATATGCGTGTATAAATTATTTAATTTTATTATTTATAGGTATATTCGTATATTACATATGTATATAAATTATTTTTTTACTATGTATATATTTTCTATTCTTGTATGTCACATTTTGTACTTAATACTCTTTCATGCACTGTTACCATACTATGCAAATATTTTAAATATTATCGTACACATACGTGTATATGTTTATAAATACACTTCTTTACTTATCTTTTAAAATCCTTACTTTTTAGCATTGTTTAAGTTTTCATAATCTTGAACCCTTCTCCATAATCATTAATTACTACTAAGATCTTATTTTTATTGTTCTTTTGAATTCATTCTTAGACTTTAGAAGTAAGTTAATGTTATTATTTGCATAAATTGCTATGTTATGATTATCACTATTACATGTATGTCACTCTGTATTAATCCATAGATATGGCATGACATTCATAAGTTTTTCCTCTATTTTGCATGTTCTTATCCTATGTTCGTGCTGTATAAAAAAAAGGGCAGTTGTATATCATTTCATTAAATTCGCTTTTTATACAAAGGCTTTCAAACGTATAACTCGTGTTTGGATGTGTTGAAGAGATCGAGCCTTAACTTACTAGGTTCCGATTTTCTTCATTAAATCCTAACTATCGAGCATCGATTTCAAAACTAAAACCCATGAGTTTTCAAATAAAATCTATGCTCGAAGCCTCGAAATGCTACATACTAACTTACTGAATGTAGCGTTTAAGGTCTCGAGATGGGAATTTCTAAACTAAGGTAATATCTTATGTTTTGGAACCTCGATAAATTGAGCCCTAACTTACTGGGTTTTCTCTTTTTTTTTCGTGCGATCCAAAATAATTAAATATTCCTTCTTGATTTTAATATACAAGTTTTAGAAAGGAGGCAAACTTAATTTCGAGAAACTAATATGCTATACCTTAACTTACTAGGTATGGCATCCTTGTTTCTTCGAAGTAAGTAAACCTCGATTCTTATTCCAATAACCAAGAACCCTTTTAGGCAAAGGATCGTAATTTTAGAATCTTTTCAATCATTCGATGATAGGACATTAGGTAATCAATTAGGTACCAATTTTGGGCGTTACGAGGGTGCTAACCCTTCCTCGTGCGTAACCGACTCCCGAACTTATTCTTTGGTTTTCATAGACCAAAATTAATTGTTTTGATAACCCAAAAAGTTTATTAAAATAATTTAAGGTGACCCGATCGCACCTCGAAAAGGTCGGTGGCGACTCCATTTTCAAATTATAAAGTCGATTCCCATATTTTCAAAAAATGGTTTCGACAGCTTGGCGACTCCACTGGGGAATTTCGAGAGTCAAGCCGTTAAATTAATTACTTGTTGTCCTTTCATCGAAAATTGAAAATTGATTTGAAAAATTACGATCCTTTCATCACAGTTGGTTTACAAAATCTCATGTGATTGCTGTAGATTAAATTTTGTGAAATAATTTTGAACATCACATTGCATGACCGCCGGGTCACACCCTTTAAGTGGGAGCAAGAAGCTACTCCTTCGTGAGGTTTTTCACCTCCGTGCAGGATAGTGAACCGCTTCCGGAATACATCCGTACCTATGTGCTTCGTGAGATTTTCATCTCCGTGCAGCCGTAGGGAAATGTATTCTCCTGAACTGAACTCGGTCCATATGAGCCTATAATGGGTGAAGACTGAGGAATCTGCTGGTTCAGGTATCCCAACTTTAGAGCCAAACAGCATATAGAGAACCCTAAAAGCCCACCCTAGGTAAAGCCGCGCTTAAGACCCTAGTGGTTACCCTGATAGGTGTTTGATTGTTTCCTTTTTCTATACATGTTCTGAATTTCATTGTATATACTGTACTAACCTTTTGTTTATCTTTGCCATGTTTTGCATGCACTTTCACATAAAAGAGGTGTCAATTCGGGTTCGATTGCTAAATTAGAGAGCTCGGTCATGGAAAACAAACTTCTTGATAAAGTGGAACGCAATGCGGCAGTCTAAAATTGGTCTGAGACAACACAATTGGAGAAGGGGGACAGCTTAACTGTGGGACACGTGTCAGAATTGTGGGACTACACCCGTATTAGTGTTACACAGAATAATCTTCAGGAATTAAAAGAAATATGGAGTCAGTGGGATGATGAAACCAAGAGTTTGTTCTACAATAGTTATGGAGATTTACCGTACCTGTTGGACGTTAACATAGACGAGCATCTGTTTCGAGCTCTCACCCAGTATTGGAACTCAGCATATAGTTGCTTTACTTTCGGAGGAATAGATTTGATACCCACTGTGGAGGAATATACAGCCCTGCTCAATTGCCCGAAGGTTCAAGTAGACAAGATTTATTCGAGAGCCGTTTATGTTCCGGCTTTTTGGAAGAAATTGATGAGCATAACGGGAATGAGCGAACAATGGATAATGGCCAGAATCAAGCAAAAGGGCGAGTGTAAGTGTATCCCTTGGAAGAATTTAAGGGATTTGATTCTAGCTCACCCCGACACTTCTAAGAAGATCGATGTCTTTGCACTTAGTATTTATGGGTTAGTATTATTCCCTAGAGCTTTGGGACATGTGGACGAAGGAGTCACGGATCTCTTCAATCGGCTTGATCAAGGGGTCACACCAATTCCTGCAATCTTAGCCGAAACTTTCAGATCACTAAATGCCTGTAGAAGGTCCGGAGAGGGCAGGTTCATAGGTTGCGCCCAATTGCTGCTAGTCTGGTTTCACGGCCACTTTTGGAAAGTAGACAAGCCTTCTTATGGAGTCTTCTTGAGCGGATATTCTCCACTGAAAGAAACTGTCACAAAGTCAAGGAGAAGTGACGTATCGGAGGAAAATTGGATAGCACTTTTGCAAAACCTACGAGAGGAGGATATTGAATGGAGAGCTCCTTGGTTCGTGCCGAGTGATATTCTTTTTCGATGTGGAGATTTTGATTGGGTTCCTCTGCTTGGAGTTTGGGGAGCCATTGGTTACGCCCCTTTGATGGCATTAAGGCAATATGGAACAAAGCAATTTGTACCGGTGACGCATGGTTTAGCTCAGTGTGAATTCCCATACAAAGGAGACAGTTTCAAGAAAAAGATCAAGGAGATCTCCACTGCCTGGAATCAAATTCATAGGGTGAAAAATCTACGTGCAGGATCTGTGACGCCCGAATACAACGACTGGTTCAGCAGAAGGATTAACGATAACATCCCGAGGCCAAACTTAGAGGGTGTCCAAACAATAGAAGAGTATCTGAGGGTGGTCCCATCGGAACTAGAAATAATAAAACAAGATTACGAGAAGAGGAATTTGGAGCTTCAAAAGAAAATTGAGCAATTGGAGGAAGAAAAAGTACATTTAAAGTGGGATGTAGATGTTCAAAAGTTAGAAGCTGAGAAACTGAAGAAAGGAAAAAATAAAGCCGAAGAGGACTTAGATGGCTTGAAGACATATTATAAAAAATATCGTCAATAAGTGAAGACAGCGGGGCTGGGAAAAACGTCAGAGCAATGGCGGCAAGAGATCCAAGCAGAAAGAACCAATGCAGAAAAATGGGAGAGAAGATTCCGAGAGGGTCTAGCTCAGAGAGAAACCCTAGAGAAGAGTTTGTTGGAAGCCCAGAACGATAAAGAGGAATTGAAGACCCGAGTGGCCGAGCTTGAAAAAGTGCTGCATCAATACAGAAATCGTAATACGGCGATTGAATTGAGGGCTAGCTTGAGCAAGATTGAAGAGATAAAGGGAAGAATAGAGGAGTTGGAGGCTGCTTTGCAAAATTGTGAACTTCGAATAGAGCTCCTCGAAACAAATGAGGAACGTTGGAGAGAGCAACTTCATCACGCGCAAAGCCAAGTTGATAGCCGAGATTATCTCATGGGTGAAGCCATTGCACAGATTCGAGAGGTGGCTGATCACTTGCAGGTTTTGGCGGTCCAAGCAGATATGCTAAGTTTGAAGTATGAGCTGAATTCGGATAAGGGTCAAGAACTAGCGTCGTTGCTTAGGAGAGTCAGGAATTTAGGCATTAGGGCAAAACCGTATCTGTAACCCATTTTATGTGAAGATATTTGATTTCTAGTAAAGTTTTCTAAATGGAACTGAATCAGAATTGACGCCTTCTTTGCATTCATTTCATGCATATGCATCGCATTGCATTATATGCATTGAAACTTATAAAAAAGATTCTAATAAGTGAAAATTATTTCAGAGATAAAGAAAGTTAATCTGGAAAATACAAAAAATCAACCAACTACACATCGTTACGGTACTCGAAGAAAAACTAAAGACATGGACCAAAGAATGGAAAGGCTCGAACAGCTGCAAAAAGAAATGCAAGAACAGTTGCAAGCGCAAATGCAGGAGCAGCTAGCTAAAATTCAACAGGATATGAGGGATCAAATGGTAGAATCCCAAAGAAGCTTGATGAGTCAACTGGCTCAGCTATTAGCCGGAGGGTCTGATAAAGGAAAGGGCCCCGCAATTCATCCTGGCGATGATAACGAAGAACCTACCTATCCTCCAGGCTTTACTCCACCAACGCAAACAAATGTATACACGCAAAGAGTGCCGGTTACAATCAGACCCCAATATCAGGCTGGTACATCAGTACCAATGAATCTTCCAACAGGCTCAGGTTCTAACCCAGGAGATAACCCTACCAACCCTATTGTTACCGATCCCGACGACATGGCTGAGATAGAGAAGACAAGAACGGAACCCCCGAAACAACCGGATGATCGATACAAGTGGCTAGAGGAAAAGCTTAGAGCAATGGAGAGTGCTGACTTCCGTTGCGGAATGGATGCCAAGGACTTAAGTTTGGTCCCAGAATTAGTACTTCCTCCCAAGTTCAAAACTCCGGAATTTGAGAAATATAACGGGACCAGCTGCCCAGAGGCCCATATCACAATGTTTTGTCGAAAAATGACGGGTCATGTCAACAATGACCAGCTACTGATCCATTGCTTTCAGAACAGTTTGACCGGGTCCGTAACAAAATGGTACAACCAGTTGAGCCGTGCCCAAATTGGCTCATGGAAGGATCTAGCCCAAGCTTTCATGAAACAATATGGTCATGTGACAGACATAGCACCCGATAGGATTACGTTACAAAACATGGAAAAGAAGCCCGGAGAAAGCTTCAGAAAATATGCCCAGCGATGGAGGGAGATAGCGACTTAAGTCCAGCCACCTCTATTGGAAAGAGAAATGACTATGCTCTTCATCAACACCTTGAAGGCCCCGTTTATCAATCACCTACTAGGAGGCGCTACTAAAAGTTTCTCAGACATAGTGATGTCTGGAGAAATGATAGAAAACGCAATAAGATGTGGGAAGATCGAAATGGGAGAAAGCGCTAGGAAATCAGCCCCGAGAAGGAAAGAGAACGAGGTAAACAACACGAACATGGGTTATTCCAAACCACTCACTGTAAGCCAGCCAAAGACAGTAACCGCTAGCCATCAGGTCTCTACAAGGCAAGATTCAAACTCAAGGCCTAATTCGGAGAGAGTTCAATTTACACATATTCCGACGTCTTACAAAGATTTATATAAAACCCTATTCGAAGCTCGTATAGTATCACCTTTCTACACGCGACCCTTGCAACCCCCATTTCCGAAGTGGTACGACTCTAAAGCCCAATGTGATTACCATGCAGGGATAACGGAGCATTCGATTGAGAATTGTATTGCATTCAAGAAATTGGTGGAAAGGCTTATTGAAATGGGTATTGTAAAACTCGATGGCCCACCAGAACCCAATGTGACGGGAAATCCATTACCTGATCATGCCAATAAGGGGATAAACGCAATAGTGGAAAACGTGGGTAAGAAGATCAAGACTGATCTGACGGAAGTAAAAACCCCACTGAGTTGGGTTTGGAAGCAAATGGTTGTTAGAGGTATGATCACGCAAGGGTCAAGAAAAAGGTCCGAAGGGGCAATGAAGTATTGTGAGTTCCACTCTGAATGTAACCATGACATTCAAGAATGCAGTGAGTTTAGGTCCGTGTTGCAGAATCTGATAGACAATAAAGAGCTGGAATTTTATGAAGAAAGTGAAGAAACCGAAAGAGGAGAGGTCTATGCCTCGGAAGAAGGAGTGGTAGGAGGAGTCCCAAGAGTCAATCACCCGGTGGTGATAATTTCGCGACCAAGGAGTAACGAAGCAGGAGTACGAGCGGCACCTAAAATCATAATTCAGAAACCCGCATCCTTCCCCTATAAGGATAGCAAAAAGGTCCCGTGGAGTTATGACTGCAATGTTACAATCCCGAGGGAAGAAGGCCCAGCTAGTACTTCAGAAGTAAACCAAGATCTAGGTTTTTATACTCGCAGTGGAAAACGTTATGTTCCTGTGAGTATGGAAACCGAAGCTGTCAAAGAAAAGAGTCCAGTGGTCGAGCAAAGGAAGGAGAAACTAGTCAGGCCTGAACCACCAGTCAATGAGCCGGTGACTGAAAGAGAGGCTAAAGAATTTTTAAAGTTTTTGAAGCATAGTGAGTACAGCGTCGTAGAGCAACTTCATAAACAGCCAGCTCGTATCTCAATACTAGACTTGCTTTTGAATTCGGAGACACACCGGAGTGCATTGATAAAAGTGCTAAATGAGACTTACGTCGCTGATAACATCTCAGTCAATAAGCTAGGTCGCCTCATTAATAACATAAGTGCTGATAATTTCATATTCTTCAATGATGATGAGATACCACCAGGAGGAATGGGGTCTACAAAGGCACTGCACATCACCACCCGTTGTAAAGGGTACACACTACCGGGAGTACTGATCGACAATGGGTCCGCGTTGAATGTTTTACCTTTATCCACGCTGAATAGGTTGCCAGTGGATAGTTCCCACATGAAGGCGTGCCACAATGTAGTGAGGGCGTTCGATGGCACTGAGAGAAAAGTATTGGGAAGGATTGAGGTACCCCTTTTAATCGGCCCGAGCACGTACGAGGTAGATTTCTTGGTAATGGACATCAAACCCTCTTATAACTGCTTATTGGGGAGGCCTTGGATTCACTCAGCCGGTGCAGTGCCATCGTCGCTGCACCAAAAGCTTAAGTTGGTAACGAAGGGCCGATTGGTGACTATAAACGCAGAGGAAGATATTATCGCATCAGTTACCAACGATGCACCTTATGTAGAAACGGAGGAGGAAGCAATAGAGTGTTCATTCCGATCACTAGAATTTGTGAACGCAACCTTCATTGTTGAAGGGAACAAGATTCCAATGCCTAAAATCTCCAAAACTACCAGAATGGGTTTACAGCTGACGATTGGGAAGGGGGCTTTGATCGGAAAAGGACTTGGAAGAGACTTACAGGGACGGGTCGACACGCTCAAGATCATAGATAAACGAGATCGTTTTGGCTTAGGATACAAGCCAGATGCCAAGCAAAAGAAGAAAGAGATAGAGAAGAGACAAGAGAGAAGAAGAGCTCGTCTGAATGGGGAAGAGGTTAAGTGGGAACTAATGACCTTCCCCCATATATCCAGCAGCTTCGTGTCAGGAGGGACCGTTTACTCTGACGGAAAATTAATGGGGGAAGAGCCTGATTTAAGCATCAACGCATTATCTGAAGAAGAGACGAGGGGAGGTAATCAAGCAGGCATTCACCCGTACACGCCTGGAAGTACCTTGAACAATTGGACCGTGGAGGAAATCCCTGTAGCTTTTAAAATTAATTCAGAGTAATGCCCGAAACAAGCTTATCGCTCTGAGCCTAGGAGCAATAAGAATCTTTTATGAAATAGGCATATGTCCAAATATCATTATTTCAATGAAAATGCACTTTTGCGTATCATTTCGAGCAAACATTCTTTCTTTCCATTTCATTTCATAATCATAACACATAAACAAATATTCTTAGATTCTTTTGTTCTTTGGATTTTGGTTCTTCCTTATAACAGGCCCCCGGATATTAATGATGTGAGCGACACTGCTACTAGTTTGGAGTCTCCTTTTGAGCAGGAAGTGTGTGAAGAAAGCCTTTTGGGTTTTGAGGATGACCAAAGTTGTAATCCATCTCCTGATTTGTTAAGAATGATGGAACAAGAGGAAAAGCAGATTCAACCTCACAAGGAGTCAGTGGAAATTGTGAGCTTGGGAGAAGGAAAGGAGGTGAAGATTGGAACACATATCGTCCCAGAAATAAGGCAAGACCTCATCCAGTTACTACATGAATTCAAAGACGTCTTCGCATGGTCTTATGAGGATATGCCCGGGTTAAATACTGATATCGTGGTACACCGACTCCCCATAAAAGAAGAGTGCAAGCCAATCCAACAGAAACTCCGGAGAATGAGGCCTGATGTCTTGTTAAAGATAAAAGAGGAGGTTAGAAAGCAATTCGACGCAGGATTCTTACGGGTGGTTAAATACTCAGAGTGGGTGGCCAATATAGTCCCCGTTCCTAAGAAAGATGGCAAGGTGCGAATGTGTGTGGACTATCGAGATTTGAACAAAGCCAGTCCAAAAGATAATTTCCCATTGCCTCACATTGATACATTAGTGGACAACACGGCAGGTTATTCACTCTTCTCCTTCATGGATGGATTCTCAGGCTACAACCAGATAAAGATGGATCCCGAAGATATGGAGAAGACCACATTTGTGACCATGTGGGGGACGTTTTGCTACAAAGTAATGCCATTTGGATTAAAAAATACAGGAGCGACATACCAAAGAGCCATGGTGACTCTGTTCCACGACTTGATGCATAAAGAGGTCGAAGTCTACGTCGATGATATGATTGCGAAGTCCAAAACAGAAAAAGAACACATACAAGTCTTGAGGAGGCTGTTCTCAAGATTGAGGAAATTTCAGCTAAAGCTCAACCCCGCAAAATGTACCTTCGGAGCTAGGTCCGGAAAGTTATTAGGATTTGTAGTCAGTGAAAAGGGGATCGAGATCGATCCAGATAAAGTCAAGGCCATACAAGAGCTACTTCCACCACGTACTCAAAAGGAAGTTAGAGGCTTCCTGGGGAGGTTGAATTATATCGCCCGTTTCATTTCACAACTAACAGAGAAATGTGATCCAATATTCCGTCTCCTAAAGAAACACAACCCAGGTGTGTGGGATGAAGAGTGTCAAAGGACTTTTGATAAGGTCAAGCATTACTTGTCTAATGCCCCGGTACTGATGCCACCTAATCCGGATAAGCCCCTAATATTGTACCTAACAGTGTTCGAGAACTCTATGGGATGTGTGTTAGGTCAACATGATGAGTCAGGAAGGAAAGAAAAAGCAATATATTATCTCAGTAAGAAATTCACTGAGTGTGAGGCAAGATATTCGCCGATCGAAAGATTGTGCTGTGCTTTGATCTGGACAACCCGAAGATTGAGACAATACATGCTGTACCACACAACATGGCTCATTTCAAAATTAGACCCTTTGAAGTATATGATGGAGTCGAATGCTTTGAATGGAAGAATGGCTCGTTGGCAAATTCTACTGTCTGAATTCGACATAGTCTACGTAAACCAAAAGGCCATAAAAGGGAGTGCGATAGCGGACTTTTTGGCCAGTAGAGCTTTAGAAGATTATGAGCCTTTGAGTTTTGATTTCCCAAATGAAGATCTAACGTATATTGCATCCATTGAAAGAGACTCCCAAGAAGATCCTTTTTGGAAACTGAATTTCGATGGAGCCTCAAACGCTGTTGGTAACGGGATCGGGGCAGTTCTAACATCCCCAAATGGTGATCATCATCCCTTTACCAGTAAGTTGGATTTTGATTGCACAAATAATATGGCAGAATATGAAGCGTGCATCATGGGGATCCGTGCCGCTATCGAACGCAAAGTCAAGATATTAAAAGTATATGGAGATTCTGCCCTAGTGATCTATCAGCTCAAGGGCGAATGGGTAACAAAGGACCCTAAGTTGATCCATTACCGGAGATTGACCCTAGAGTTAATTGAAGAATTCGACGATATCACCTTTCACTATCTCCCGCGAGACGAGAACCAGATGGCTGATGCCTTGGCAACGTTGGCTTCAATGATCAAAGTAAATAAATCGGAAAACATCAAACCCATCCAAATGAGTATTTGTGAGGTTCCGGCTCATTGTTGTAACATTGAAGAAGAAGGAAAAGATGATCACCCGTGGTACCAGAGCATATTGCAATACGTGAAGAATCGCGAATACCCAGACCAAGCAACAGAAAATGATAAGAGAACGTTGAGAAGGCTAGCCAACGACTATGTCCTAGACGGAGAGATCCTATACAAAAAGGGGAAGGATCAGGTGCTTTTGAGGTGTGTGGACGCCGTCGAAGCTAAGCAAATCTTAGAAGAAGTCCACGAAGGAGTCTGTGGGACGCACGCTAATGGTTTCACGATGGCCCGACAAATCATGAGATTCGGATATTATTGGTCCACCATGGAAGGGGATTGCATCAGTTATGCCAAGAAGTGCCATAAATGCCAAATCTATGGAGATAAAATTCATGTGCCACCTTCGCCCCTTCATGTCATGACTTCTCCATGGCCTTTTTCAATGTGGGGCATGGATGTCATAGGGCCAATCTCGCCAAAAGCATCTAATGGGCATCGTTTCATCTTCGTAGTTATCGATTATTTCACCAAATGGGTAGAGGCTACTTCTTACGCCAATGTTACGAAGTCAGCAGTCAGCAAGTTCTTAAAAAAGGAGATCATATGTCGATATGGGATGCCTGAGAGGATCATATCAGACAATGCGCTGAACTTGAATAATAGTACGATTGCGGAGGTCTGTAGCCAATTTGGGATCAAGCATCATAACTCGTCTCCTTACCGCCCAAAGATGAATGGCGCGGTGGAAGCAGCTAACAAAAATATCAAAAAGATAGTGGGAAAGATGACTGAGACTTATAAAGATTGGCATGAGAAGTTACCCTTCGCACTTTTTGCTTATCGAACATCTGTCAGAACTTCTACAGGGGCAACGCCTTTCTCATTAGTCTATGGAATGGAGGCGGTATTACCAATCGAAGTTGAGATTCCTTCCCTTCGAGTTTTGACGGAGCTGAAACTAGATGAAGCAGAATGGGTTCAGGCTCGGTATGACCAGTTGAACTTAATCGAAGAAAAGAGATTAAAAGCGATCCGCCACGGTCAAATGTACCAAAGACGAATGATACGGGCTTATAACAAGAAGGTTCGCCCTCGAGAATTCAGTGAAGGGGATCTGGTATTAAAGAAGATCCTTCCCATACAAAAAGATTTCAGAGGAAAATGGATGCCAAACTGGGAAGGACCTTATGTGGTAAAGAAAGCTTTCTCGGGAGGAGCATTGATTCTGACTGAGATGGATGGTAAAGATTTGCCGAATCCTATAAACTCAGATTCTGTCAAGAAATACTTCACCTAAAAGGGAAGAAGCCGATGCGAAAACCCGAAAAGGGCGCTGTGAGACTTCAAAAAAAAAAAAAGGGGGGGCCAAGGCGAAAACCCGCAAAGGGCGTTTTGGGACCAAAGGAGGATTTGAACTGAAAATCCAAAAAGGGCAGTTCAAATCTTGACCAATAGTGGGGCACGCAGAGATCTTGCTATGCTTGAGTTAACAATAAAGAAGCATGTTACATCGTGGAGCATCAACAGAACACTTTTGGCCTTCTGAAACACACACCAAGTTCAAAGGGTCTTCAAGAAGTGTTGTACAGAGAAACTCACACTATGATATCTAGGGACACCTATGTTTGTTTTATTTCTTTTTTTATCCTAGCAAAATGTGATATTTTGATTACCTGACTCGTTTGGAGCATCGCTCTCAATAAAACACTATCTTACACACCTCGTCAATCTTTTTCAAGTGCATTTCATTGAAATAATGACTTATGGACTGATAACATTCAAAAAGAGTTTCTGCATATTACTCTGAAATAAATCTAAATGACACAAGGACTTGAAACGGGACTAATTAGTTCAAACCGCTCAAATTCAAGGGAATGTTGGAAATGATGGCCCAGATTGTAATAGTACGTCAAGGATAAAGTCCTGATGGAGGACCAGTAATGTCAAATTAAGAAAAATGAAAAATCGTTGTTTTGCATACACACCATTCATGACATATTTAGGATCGTTGATGCATCATAGCATCTTAATCATTTGACATAAGCATCACATCTAGTTGGGGATATTTGATTCATCTCGGTCATAGCATCCTAGTTATTTGACAGGAGCATAACCATGTAATCGAAACACCAGATTTTGCCTCCCTGAAGTTGCAGTGGAGCTGATCAAAAACACCAGATTTTGCCTCCCTGAAGTTGCAGTGGAGCTGATAAAAAACACCAGATTTTGCCTCCCTGAAGTTGCAGTGGAGCTGATAAAAAACACCAGATTTTGCCTTCCTGAAGTTGCAGCGAAGCTGATCAAAAACACTAGATTTTGCCTTCTTGAAGTTGCAGTGGAGCTGATCAAAAACACCAGATTTTGCCTTCCTGAAGTTGCAGCGAAGCTGATCAAAAACACCAGATTTTGCCTTCCTGAAGTTGTAGCGAAGCTGATCAAAAACACCAGATTTTACCTCCCTGAAGTTGCAGTGGAGCTGATCAAAAACACCAGATTTTGCCTTCCTGAAGTTGCAGCGAAGCTAATCGAAACACCAGATTTTGCCTCCCTGAAGTTGCAGTGGAGCTGATCAAAAACACCAGATTTTGCCTTCCTGAAGTTGCAGCGAAGCTAATCGAAAAATCAGATTTTGCCTCCCTGAAGTTGCAGTGGAGCTGATCAAAAATACCAGATTTTGCCTTCCTGAAGTTGCAGTGAAGCTAATCGCAAAACTAAACTTTGCCTTCCTGAAGTTGCAGTGAAGCAAACCAAAGACGCCAGATCTCGCCCTTCCGGAGCTACGAGTGAAACTGATAGAAGTACCAAGCAAATTTGGCCCTCTTGAAGTCTTTGCTCTATTCCCGTTACACGACAATGAGCAAAGAGGGGCAGCTGTATAGGTCCAAATTTGACCAAGACATGAAATACAAACCCAAATAATGCAAATGTCCAGTTACAACTATGAAACCCAAAATTACAAGTGGGCTACGAGTCCAATACCCAACTTGTCAACCCAAACCCCTTAGGCCCAAACACAGAATAGCCCAAAAACTAAAAAAATCAGGAAACCCTAGGGTTTACTCTTTCTTCCGCGCCGTTCGCCTCGGCCACCTAGCCCGTGCACCCTCCGAGGTCCCTCGTCCCAAAGTCTGTCTCTCTGGCAGACTAGCACCAAAATGGGAGCACTTTCACCGTTGACCCATTTTATGCCTGCAAAGGAAACACAAAAGAAGAAAAAGGCAAAAAACGGAGATGGACGCAAGCAAAAGCAAAGAAACAGTAGCAAATAAGCAAAAATAATGTACAATATTGTATTATTCGGCTATATAAACCGAAAGAAAGCAATGTAAAAGGGATCGGATTTTTTGGAATAGAAAAAGCATTCAAAGGTAAAAAGAATTTTCGGCCTTAAATCCTCATTTTTATTCTACCTCTTATCGTTTTAAAAGCATAAATAAAAAGGGAACTCACCTTCGACTGGTTTGGTCGCGTCGGTACGGCTCCGATGACCCCAAACGTCATGAAACCCTTCGGGTTTGGACGAGGGTAGGAGAAGCAACAAATAACGACCTTCTCATTAGAGGTCTATTTTCCTTTTGTAGTGAGTATTTTAGGGATTTTAGTTCGAAAATAGAAGAAAAAGAAACGAAACCATACCTGTATCGTCATGGACGCCCGATCTTCGGTGGGAGGCTTTCGAATAAGGCTGAAAGCCCAGCGCTTCGCCTGTTCAAGAGCTCAGTGGCCACCAAAAATTTGTGTGAGCGGCGGCATGAATAGGGATTTCAAAACCCTAACAAAAGAGAGAAAAATAAATAAGGGAAGCTTATGCTTCTGTTCTCTGTGTTTCGGGGTGGGGAGGGTAAGGCTGAAAGGAAATTAATCCTTTGGCTTTCCAAAGATTAAAACGGTGTCGTCCTAAGCAACCCAGACCCGATTCAAAACCCGTTTTGTGGCCTCAGGACCCGCGCTATCCCAACTAATGGGATATTTACGCGAGAGGGCTTTGTCCATCCGCAATGCTACCCAATCGGTCCCCTGTTCTGTTTTGTAAATTGGCCGGTGCATTTTACACAGTTTTCAAACAAGTCCCTTGACCCGTGGGACTTGAAACGCAGCACGTTGAGACTAGGGATATTATCCCACTTAGTCCTTGTAAATTTAGGCGCGTTTCATTCTTGTCCCCGAACCCATTTTACTTTATTAGTATTTTATGATTTATGCTTCAAATTCTGTTTAAATCACGATTTAATCCCTCGTTCTCAATTTTTTTTTTTATTCCTTTTCCTTTCGTGTTGGTTTATTATTTGTTTATTTATTATTATTGTTATCATTATCAGCATTATGTTTTCTTTTTATGCTTACTAAGATATATCATACATGTTCTACCCTTTTTTTACTACATATTGCACATACATATATATTCGTATGTATTATTATTATTATTTCTATTTATTTTTTATTGTAATTGTATATATACATATATTTCTTTTCTGTTACTTTACATATGTATGTTCAATACTATGGTGTATATTATGTACATTACATCCATATATTTTAAAATTATATTTTGTGTGTACCATATCCTATTATGCATATGCATTTTTTGTTCTAACAACACGTGTATTTTTATACTACCTTGGATATATATTCTTTCGATATCATTCATGTAAGTATTTTAGTATATCACGTATACACTTACTTTAACCTTTTATTATGCATATTATTTATGTACATACTTTCAATACTTGTATATATGTTTCATCATATCTATTTAAAAGTTATATTTTTATTACACGTCATATTTCCCATACATTATATGTTTATTTTCTATTCTTATTTTAACATATATATATATATATATCTTTTTTTGCTCTCGTTTTTTGTGTATATCTTAATATTATTATTTATAGGTATATTCGTACATTATATATGTACACAAACTTTTTACTATGTATATATCTTACTACTGCATTATATATGTTTTCATGTATCATATGCGTGTATAAATTATTTAATTTTATTATTTATAGGTATATTCGTATATTACATATGTATATAAATTATTTTTTTACTATGTATATATTTTCTATTCTTGTATGTCCCATTTTGTACTTAATACTCTTTCATGCACTGTTACCATACTATGCAAATATTTTAAATATTATCGTACACATACGTGTATATGTTTATAAATACACTTCTTTACTTATCTTTTAAAATCCTTACTTTTTAGCATTGTTTAAGTTTTCATAATCTTGAACCCTTCTCCATAATCATTAATTACTACTAAGATCTTATTTTTATTGTTCTTTTGAATTCATTCTTAGACTTTAGAAGTAAGTTAATGTTATTATTTGCATAAATTGCTATGTTATGATTATCACTATTACATGTATGTCACTCTGTATTAATCCATAGATATGGCATGACATTCATAAGTTTTTCCTCTATTTTGCATGTTCTTATCCTATGTTCGTGCTGTATAAAAAAAAGGGCAGTTGTATATCATTTCATTAAATTCGCTTTTTATACAAAGGCTTTCAAACGTATAACTCGTGTTTGGATGTGTTGAAGAGATCGAGCCTTAACTTACTAGGTTCCGATTTTCTTCATTAAATCCTAACTATCGAGCATCGATTTCAAAACTAAAACCCATGAGTTTTCAAATAAAATCTATGCTCGAAGCCTCGAAATGCTACATACTAACTTACTGAATGTAGCGTTTAAGGTCTCGAGATGGGAATTTCTAAACTAAGGTAATATCTTATGTTTTGGAACCTCGATAAATTGAGCCCTAACTTACTGGGTTTTCTCTTTTTTTTTCGTGCGATCCAAAATAATTAAATATTCCTTCTTGATTTTAATATACAAGTTTTAGAAAGGAGGCAAACTTAATTTCGAGAAACTAATATGCTATACCTTAACTTACTAGGTATGGCATCCTTGTTTCTTCGAAGTAAGTAAACCTCGATTCTTATTCCAATAACCAAGAACCCTTTTAGGCAAAGGATCGTAATTTTAGAATCTTTTCAATCATTCGATGATAGGACATTAGGTAATCAATTAGGTACCAATTTTGGGCGTTACGAGGGTGCTAACCCTTCCTCGTGCGTAACCGACTCCCGAACTTATTCTTTGGTTTTCATAGACCAAAATTAATTGTTTTGATAACCCAAAAAGTTTATTAAAATAATTTAAGGTGACCCGATCGCACCTCGAAAAGGTCGGTGGCGACTCCATTTTCAAATTATAAAGTCGATTCCCATATTTTCAAAAAATGGTTTCGACAATGGCAATGGTACTTTTGTCTTCTACGGAACATATTTAATTATCAAGCAGGGGACTTTTTGATACATTGCAAGAAAAAGACTACTCCTATGTCCTATCATTTTCTGTGACAATTTGCTTCATAAATTTGATCATCTAAAGTGAGTAGATTCAGTGCTTTTTTTGCAATGAGACCTCCCTGATGTCATGTCCCTACTACTGTTGGATAATATCTAATAGTTGGGACTTGACTTATCAGAGATGTCCCAACGATCATAGTATAATAGACAAAGTCCTTTAAGCTTACATTTCACCGCCATGCATAAAACTTGAAGACCCTTCAATCCCATTCAGCATTCAAAACAACATGCAAATGTGTATACAATAGTCTAACCTGAATAGTCAATATATTCTATTCAAAGCTTTGTTTCAAAATCAAGAAACTCAATGATAGTCCTAAATGTAACTGATAAAATTGCAGAAGTTTGAAACGTATAGGTTTATTTTAGCTCAACTAGCTAAACTAATCATCCATAATCTCGGCTCCTAATGAAACGGAAGTGACCGGACGTTGAAGAACTATTGCAAAAGTTAAGCAAATGTTGAAAGGCTGTGAGCAATAGACAATTGGATGGGACCGAGAAACATTGCAAGTTTGCAACAACCAAGCTAGTTTAGTACGTAGGGGGAACAGCCCTGCGAACTTTAAGTCCAAGTTCAATGCTTTGGTACATGGTGAAAACGATTCATCAACATTAACTCAAGAAAGTGTATGTCTTTGATGTCAAAAATGCTTTGTAATTCAAAACAAAGGGGTCAAATAATTCATATTTAAGACATGGTTTCACAAGTTATACATTGCATTTTCTTAAGTTTCTTTGGAAAGGTAGGAAAGATTGCTTGGTAATAGACAAAACAGAACCATGTGATACTTAGCTGTCCTATCCAATTTTAAGGATTGAAATGTTTCTATATATAGGTTTGGGTACTAAAGATGCCATTTAACTCAAGTTTAGTTTCAGTCTTAGTTAAGCTTTTCTATCACTCCTACCCTAAGATGTGTAGAGTTGGGTTAGCTCAGGCCAAGAGAATGTGCCACCGAAGCGTTTCATCGAGGATTCGGGATTTGCTGTGGATGAAAAATGTTCCAGAAGGCAACATTGCAGTATATGTAGGGGAAACATGCAAGAGCAGATTCATGATTCCTATATCTTACTTGAACCATCCTCTATTTGAAGGCCTATTAAATCTGGCTGAAGAAGAATTCGGATTCAACTATCCGACAGGCAGTCTCACAATTCCGTGCGGCAAAGGATATTTCATCAGCCTTACAAGATTATTAAAGTTTTCGTAGATGGTAGCTAAAGTTATGTGCCATAACAATGATGCAGCAACCTATATAATCCAAATGGAATATTAAATTCAAGTATGATACAAATTCTTCATTTCCGTAACCTATGTATTTTCAAGGACTGGTTTTACTATTCAAGAATAATATTGTCATCAATATAAATAAAAACCATTTACTGCCATTGGAAAGGGGCCGCGCGAACGCAGGACCCCACTGCCACAAATTATGACGTAGGTTCTCCTACTTTGAGGAGACCTTAGGCAAGCGCCCTGCCCAAGTGCAATGGAAGTCGCTTGCCTAGGACATGGGCCTTGCTGGTCACCCATCGACCCCGTCCAGGTAAGTATGTTACAACGTAGCTAGCTGTTTTTTATTTATAAGGATTTGCTTGAGTTCCTTTCGTGTGTTCTTTCCATGAGGGATTTCTTCTTATTTATAAGGCTAAGGGACTAGTTGAATTTCTCTTTTTCACTGACTACAAATGCAAATCAAGCAACAAAACAAACGCAAGGAAATACTATTTTGGGTAAATTTGTGGTTGTTAATCCTTTGCTGACATGAATATTAACATTTTATTTTCTCTGGTTTCAGGTTTCACAGTAAAGAAAATATGTGTATATTTTCCGAGTACAATTCTCAGTACCATATAGTTACGGTGGAAGATCAAACTCAAAAAATAAAACAAATGAAAGCCCCACGTAGGTTCTCCTTGAATCAAGCATGGTTCATACGAGAAGTAAGGTTGATGAATTCATCTTCAGACAGGGAACCATGAGACCACCTAATGGATGATCAAACCCAAACTCTTGTTCAGCCTGATTCAACAAGACCGGGAACAAAGGTTGCTTCAAGTATGATATTGGGACCACGAATCTCTTCTTCTTCTCTTTATCTCCCACATAAACAGCGAAATGGGGTGTTTGGTAAAAGCATTGGTGCTTAGAAAGTGACCATCTTGTTAACATTTGGCCTGCAATGCAACATTGGACCAGCAGCAAGCTTGAGAGCAGAAGCAGTATTGGAGCAGAACCGAGTGTAGCAGCTAGTTTAGTTCATTTTGGATATTTTATTCTTATGTAACTTAGTTTAGTTTTCTTGTGATTAGTTCATAAATCTAGTTGGATTAGTTTTTGATTTGTATTTGATGTAATAACTGAAATGTCAGCTTACTTGTGCTTGTAATTTAAGTTAGCTTAAGTCTTGTATTAGTGGGAGTAGTTGAAGTATTAGGTGACTATCTTTTGTATTTGAATTCTATGTATAAATTATACATGTGAATGAAAGTAGTCTAATTTTATCCAATTTTTGCTCAAGTTCTTTGGGTTCATTTTTGCTCTCGGTTTCCACTTGATTTCTTAAGCAAATTTGTGTTCATTTTGTGTTGTATTGCTGCCATTGTTCTAACACATCTTCACATAGTTTGCTTTGCATGAAGCATCATCTCAGGCAACCGAATCCCCATTCTATGTGATCGACTGATAAGGAATTTTTTGAGAGTAGTGTAATCAAAGATAGTTCTTTTTTTACCTTTGTGGTCTTGGCCTTTGGGTGTGTATATATATAGAGGAGACGGCTTACAAACATCATTTATCAGTTTGCATGCATGAAAATATCATGTACTTTGTCTTTGGGGTAGTAAGTTGTAATAATATCAAAACTAGGGGTCTCAAAGGGAAACCCCCCATAAAGCTACCAAATTTAGAATATCCGCCCACCGATTTTCGTTTCCATATATCTCTGTTGTTTTAGTTGCATGTTCCTTATGTCAGTGTCTCTCAGTTATGGGGTTAGTTCCCTTTAGATCCGGTAATTCATGAAACAATATCATGGTTCTTTCTGTATTTCTTTTCTCTTTCCTATAATGACTGCCTTTCAACTTGACCTCCTTTTGTTCTTTGAATTGCAGTGGCCTGCTTTGGGAGTGAGCTTGTATGGACAAGATGAAGCAAGTGGCATGTACTGCAACCAGGCAAGAAAATAGATAAGGTGAGACAAAACCTTGTTGTTGGGGTTTTTTGAACAATTTATGCGACGGAAGTATAAAGCTCAGTTAAGAACTTTAGCAATAACCTAATAAATCCGGATGAAAAATGAAGAAACCTTGAAATTCAAGTCTGGAGATTTTTGTATAAACGAATAAAATTTGGCTTAAACTATGAATGCAAAAATGAGAGAGAGTATTTTTCTTGAATTATTTCTCTAAAATTCATTAATTAAAAAGATGTCATAATGCCAATATATATGTCAGTCATAAGCTGGTCAGCTTTAACAAATTGCCCTGCAACTTGCATCACTTGCACATTGCAACTTTCAAAACACAACTTGCACATTGCAACTTTCAAAACACAACTTGCACAATAAAATAAGCTAATCTATCAATCTTATCAGCACCCAATTACATTAAATACATTACCTACTTAGTTCTAATTAAACTAAGTTATAAAATATTACTTAAAGTAACAAAACGAAATCGAAATTGAACAGTAGCATCAACATTAGTAGATGTATGTACTTTATCCAGAAATACTACAGCAGCTTTATCTTCATAATTCATCCACATAACTTGGACTGCATGGTCTGCTCCGTGACTGTTCATGCGCTGCATGCATGCCGACTTCAACACTTGTGAATTATATATATGCTGATAAAATTTTTTTCCTTTACAAATAACAGTTGATGCTGGCACAGTTGAAAAGTATGTATACATGTATATAAGTAATGAATTTGTAGTATGATTGGCATCGTATATTCCAATGTACGGCCCTCAGTTTTTAAGTGTTAACCTGCGAGTGAGCTTGTATGGACATCATGAAGCAAGTGGCATTTACTGCAACTACCAACTTTCTTTTCTATGGAAAAATTGGTTTTCAATTACATCTTTTTCAGGAAGTTCCAACTTTTGGATAAAAACTATTGTTAACTTTACGAGTAACAGTTGATCTTGGCACCATTAGGGACCAGACACTCACTTTTGTCTTCAATGGAACAAGTTTCATTATCCAGTAGGGCCATTTTGTTCCAGAGCACAAATCTTGAGTTCAGATTCAGAAGGGACAATCAACAACGTGGCAACATACCATATACTAGAAAAGACTACTCCTAGGTCCTATCATTTTCTGTGATAAATCATTTTTTGAGCACCACAATTCCTTCCTTACTTTACAATTATGGAAAGGAAATTAGTTGCAGACAAGAAGGAACTGATAGAAGATACTTTATAAATATTGGTTAGGAATTGAAGTGATGCATCCATAAAAAGGAAACAAGAACCAGAGGTGCTCATGAGCCGGGCTGGGTCAGGTTTGAGTCGGGTTCAACTAAAAATTTAAGTCCATTCATCGGGCTCAGGCCGGGCCGGGCCCAAAAAATGGGCCTAAAATTTTGCCCAAGCCCGACCCATATAAAAATGCTTAAACTCTAGCCTGACCCGGCCCGCCCGTATTAATTTTTTATATTATTTTATATAATTTTTAAATATAAATAATATATCCAAAATACTAAAAAAAATTAAAATAAATATTTCCCAACAAATTGAAAATTAATTTTAAAAAATATGTAAACTTAAATAACACTAAGATAGATGCAACTTAACAAGCAAATACCTCTAAAATAATAACAAAATTAACAAATGCCTTTAAAATAATAACAAAATTAATAATAAAATAAGTTTTATACAATATCCAAACAATAACAACAAAATAGTAGCAACATAATAGTAATATGATAACAAAATAGGGAGAAAACATCAAGAAAATAACATTCAAAAACAAAAAAAAAAGTAGATTTTTTTTTCTTTTATTGAATTCGGGCCGGGCCTGGGCCAAAAATACCATGATCAAGTCTATCAAGAACCAATCAAGTTAGATTTAGTTTTTTTTTTGCAATAATATCATGTCATGTCCCTACCGTTGGAAAATAACTAACAGTTGGAACTTGGAATTATCAGAGATGTCCCAAAGGTAAAAGTGTACTAGACAAAGTCCTTTATGCTTACACCTCACCGCCATGCATAAACTCGAAGACCCTTCACTCCCATTCAACATTCAAAATCAACATGCAAATGCAAACACAAATAGTCTAACCTGAATAGTCAATTTTTGCTATTCAAAGCTTTGTTTTCAAATCAGGAAACTCAATGTCAATGATAGTCCTAAATGTAACTGATATAATTGCAGAAGTTTGAAACGTATAGGTTTATTTTAGCTCAACTAGCTAGACTAGTCTTCAATAATCTTGGTCTCCTAACAAAACGGAAATGACTAAACAATGATGAACCATTGCAGAAGTTTATCAAATCTTGTATGACTGTGAGCAAGGGCCAAACAAATGGGACCGAGAGACATTGCAAGTTTCCAACAACCAAGCTAGTTTAGTACTTAAAGGGAAAAACCCTGCGAACTTTAAGTCTAAGTTCAATGCTTCGGTACATGGTGAAAACGATTCATCAACATTAACTCAAGACGGTGTATATCTTAATTTGATGTCAAAAATGCTTTGTAATTCAAAACAAAGGGGTCAAATAATTCATATTTCAGACATGGTGTCACAAGTTATACATTACATTTCCTTAAGTTTCTTTGGAAAGGTAGGACAGATTGCTTGGTAATAGACAAAACAAAACCATGTGTTGAAGATTGGTCAGCATGCAGCAACATGAAGCTGGCCATGCATATCAAACCATGCAGCAGAAGCAGAATCACGTGCAGCCACTGCTATCTAGTTGCATTTTAATTTATTTTGTTACTTTAGTTAATGTAATTGAATGTAGTTCAATTTGAACTTTGTTAGGCGGATATTTTGATGTAATCCATTAATTGATGTAGCTGTCAACTAGCTTTAATTAAGTGTACAAGCTATGTCTTCTTTTTTCTAAGTCTAAGTAGGGATAGGTATGTGATTTGATAGTCATTTTGACTTGTTCACTTCACCTTTTATTTTTTGATATATGTAATGGCAAGAAGCCAATATTTTCATATGAATGAAAATATCTTCCAGCTTTTCTTCTTCTTCATTTTCTTGCTCGTTTTCTGCTTACTTGCTTAGCAGTATTGAGACTTACTGTCCAATACAAGCATTACCATCATAGGTAATTAGCCTCTTCTTCACGAAGGTTCATTCCATAGCACAGATTACCTACATAGGTAATACGCCTTTTCTCACCAACATTCATACCAGCAAAGACTTGCTGTCAAAACAAAGATTACCTCCATAGGTAATACGTGCTTCCAACCCCAACAATTGGTATCAAGAGCTTTCATCTTAGAAGACCTGTTATACTCAAACCTTCAGAACAATGGCTTCATCAAGCTTCTCACCAGCTGCTCCACCAGTCTTCAATGGAGAGGGCTATCACATATGGGTGGTCAAAATGAAGACCTACCTGCAGGCATTTGACCTATGGGAGGTGGTCAACTCAGATGTTGAACCAGAACCACTTAGAGCCAACCCAACAGTGGCTCAAATGAAGCAGCACTCTGAAGAGAAAACAAAAAAGCACAAGGCCATGTCATGCATTCAGAACTGTGTTTTTGATGTAATCTTCACCAGAATAATGGCATGTGAAACACCAAAACAGGTGGGACAAGCTTAAGGAGGAGTTCCAAGGTAACGAGAGAACAAGGCAGCAGCAACTTCTAAACTTGAGAAGGGATTTCGAAAATTTGAAGATGAAGGAAGAAGAAACTGTCAAGAAATATTCTGACAGAATTATGGCTGTTGTAAACAGCATAAGATTGCTTGGAGAACAGTTCAGTGAGGGAAGAATCATAGAGAAGGTGCTCTCAACTCTACCTGAGAGATATGAAGCAAAGATCTCATCCCTTGAGGATTCGAGAGACTTAACCAGCATATCCTTAACAGAGCTCATCAATGCTCTGTATGCTCAGGAGCAGAGAAGGGCCAGTCGACATGAAGAGTACCAAGAAGGTGCCTTCCAAGCCAAAGCAATACCAGACTCAAGCTCATTTACCTACATAGGTAAAAAGGCTTTTAAAAACAGGCACGAGCCTGATGCTACAACTAATGATGACCAACCATGCAGGCACTGTAAAAGGCCTAGTCACCCTGAAGAAAGATGCTGGTTTAGACCAGATGCACAATGTCAACATTGCAAAAAGATGGGGCATGTTGAAAGGGTTTGCAAAAATAAGGACAGACCAAGATACTATCAACAACAACAGCCAAAGGCTGAAGCTCAAGTAGCTGAAGAAGACAGCGACCAAGAAGAGTAAGTCTTTGCAGTCTCTTGCTCAGCTGTTAAAGAAAAAGCCACAAAAGGATGGCTGATTGATAGTGGTTGTACAAACCACATGACTTATGATGCTGCCATCTTCAAATCAATTGACAGAAACTTCAAACAAAAGGTGAAAGTTGGAAACGGTCAGTTCATTGAAGCTGAAGGAAAGGGTGATGTGCTGATACGCACTCCTACAGGTAATAAGCTCATTTCAAATGTGTTGCTAGTGCCTAAAATTGACAGAAACCTTCTTAGCATAGCTCAATTGCTAGAGAAAGGCTATTCTGTTATGTTCAAAGGAAAAGAATGTTTGATAAGTGATCCCAATGGATCCAAGCACATGACAGTCACAATGGCTGATAAAAGCTTTGTTATTGACTGGAACAAAGCCTTAGACTCAGCATACACAGCTTCTGCAAGTGAATCTAAGCTGTGGCACAAGGGGCTAAGCAATGCCAACAACAAGTCATCGGCTCAATTAGCAAAAAAAAGATTGGTTGAAAATTTCACCAATTCAATTGAGGAAGAATAAGAACTTTTTATGACTGCTACTACTGCAGTAAATGGAAAAGCTAAGCCAGATGCAAAATTAGCCAAGGCTAATGCTGGAAAACCTGATGCTGTTAAAAAATTTGGCAAGACAGCAGAATCTAACAATAGCAAGAAATCTGAGGATGATGAAAATTCGACAAAGAAAAAAAAGGCACAAGATAAACTTCCAAGCTCTATGAAGAACAAAAGTAAATTGTCCACTGCTGAAGAATATCCAGTTTCTGGAAAGAAAAATAAAAGATCTCGTAAAAAGGCTAAAAGGCGATGGTTGAAGAAACAAGCCAAAATTGTAAAGGAAAAGCTACAGCCAAAAGAGCTGCTAGAATGGAATAACCAGCAAGAAGAAAGGTCCAAAATTGGGAGTTTGCAACATGCTAACTAATGAGGAGTGTTGAAGATTGGTCAGCATGCAGCAACATGAAGCTGGCCATGCATATCAAACCATGCAGCAGAAGCAGAATCATGTGCAGCCACTGCTATCTAGTTGCATTTTAATTTATTTTGTTACTTTAGTTAATGTAATTGAATGTAGTTCAATTTGAACTTTGTTAGGCGGATATTTTGATGTAATCCATTAATTGATGTAGCTGTCAACTAGCTTTAATTAAGTGTACAAGCTATGTCTTCTTTTTTCTAAGTCTAAGTAGGGATAGGTATGTAATTTGATAGTCATTTTGACTTGTTCACTTCACCTTTTATTTTTTGATATATGTAATGGCAAGAAGCCAATATTTTCATATGAATGAAAATATCTTCCAGCTTTTCTTCTTTTTCATTTTCTTGCTCGTTTTCTGCTTACTTGCTTAGCAGTATTGAGACTTACTGTCCAATACAAGCATTACCATCATAGGTAATTAGCCTCCTCTTCACGAAGGTTCATTCCATAGCACAGATTACCTACATAGGTAATACGCCTTTTCTCACCAACATTCATACCAGCAAAGACTTGCTGTCAAAACAAAGATTACCTCCATAGGTAATATGTGCTTCCAACCCCAACACCATGTGATACTTAACTATCCTATCCAATTTTAAGGATTGAAATGTTTCTATTTATAAGTTTGGGTACTAAAGATGCCATTTAACTCAAGTTTAGTTTCAGTCTTAGTTAAGCTTTTCTATCACTCCTACCCTAAGATGTGTAGAGTTGGGTTAGCTCAGGCCAAGCAATGTGCCACTGAAGCATTTCATCGAGGATTCGGGATCCGTTGGGGATGAAAAATGTTCAAGAAGGCCACACTGCAGTATATGTAGGGGAAACCAGCAAGAGCAGATTCATGGTTCATATATCTTATTTGAACCATCCTCTATTTGAAGGCCTATTAAATCTGGCTGAGGATGAATTTGGATTCAACTATCCGATGAGCAGTCTAACAATTTCGTGCAGCGAAGAATATTTCATCAGTCTTACAGAAATGTTAAAGTTGTCATAGAAGTTATGTACCATAATGATGACGCAGCAACATATTTATATTTAAAAATAATATTAGAGAAATAGGAAGCCATATTCAATACAAGAAAGAAATAAGAGTTCAATTCTGCAACACACTAAAACTATGAAGTATATGCTTTATCTTCTGGAGTAGAACTTTCGACTGAAAATAGACAGGGGCAGAGCGGACGCAGGCCTCCAATACCACAAATTATGACGTAGGCTCTCTTACTTTGAGGAGACCTTAGACAAGCGTCAAGTTACTTACCTAGGCGATGAACCTTGCTGATAACCCATCGACCCCGTCCAGGTAAGTAAGTTGTAAAGCAGCTAGCTGCTTCTTATTTGTAAGGCCTTGTTTCTGCTCCATTCGTGTGTTATTTCTCTGTGGGATCAGGGCTTCCGTGTTAACAACAAAGGTAAGCTCTCATTTCCTCAATTTGTGCTAAACTTAAGATAGAAAGTTTTATGAAGAAATTGTATTCTGTTCTTGATATCTTCCCCTTCTCTGTACACATGCATTGATACTTATAATAATCATCTACTAACTGCTCTGCCTAACAGCTCAACAATTAACAACTTTAGTAACAAACTCTAACTGGCTTAGTAATACACTAACATTCAGCATAAATTAACATGGTGGAGTCAAAGTGAAGATTTGTAACTTGGAGAAAATTACCCATAGATTCCCGAGAAATTATACTAGTTGAATTTCTCGTTTTCACTGACTACAAATTGATTGCATAAATTGTGCTAGTTAATCCTTTGGCGACATGAAACTTAACATGTTATTTTCTCTGTTATCACAGTAAAGAAAATATGATTATATGGTTTGCAAGGTTTCTGGGTATAATTCATTAGCAGAAAAACAGCTTCAATGGCATTGAACTGAATATCAGATAGTAGAAACAGAGAGGCTTTCAAAATTTTCTTCAAAATTTTCACACATTTACAATTCTCACACTTTCAGTGGAAGATCAAACTGAAAAAAAAAAAGAAAACCCCAAGTTGGTTCAACTTCATTATAAGCTCATTGAATCAGGCATGGTTTATACGAGAAGTGAGGTTGATGAATTCTTCTTCAGCACAAGGAACAATGAGACCACCCAATGGATGATCAAACCCAAACTCTTGTTCAGCATAATTCAACAAGGCCTGGAACAAAGGGTGCTTCAAGTATGATATTGGGACCACGAATCTCTTCTTCTTCTTTTCGTCTCCCACATAAACAGCGAAATGGCCTTTCTGGACGTTTACAGCACTCGGTGTTTGGTAGGAGCATTGGTGCTTAGAATGTGATCATCTTCGCATGGTTTGCTTTGCATGAAGCATCATCTCAGGCAACCGAATCCCCATTTGAGCAACTGATAAAGGAATTTTTTGAGACACCAATCAAAGATAGTTCTTTTTTTTTACATTTCTGGTCTTGGTCTTTGGGTGTATATATAGGGAGGAGACAGATTACAAAACATCATTTTATCGGTTTGAATGCATGATAACTATCAACATAATGTACTTTTGTCCTAGTGCTAGGAAGTTGTACTACTCAATATTAAAACTTGGGGTCCAAAAGGGGACCACAAAGCTACTAAATTTAGAAGAGCCGTCTGAGCCGCCCACTGATTTTCGTATCCATCTCTGGTTTGTTAGTTGCATGTTCCTTATATCAATGACTCTCAGGTATGGGCTAGTTTCCTCTAGATCGGTTATTTATGCATCAATATTCATGGGTTTTTTTTGTTCTTTCTTTTCTCTTTCTTATAATGATTGCCTTTGAGCTTGGCCACTTCTTGTATCACATATACAGCAGAAACTTTATATTAGGGCTAGAAATGAATTACAAATTTTCAGGTAGACAATTATTTATTAACTTAAAAGTTTTTGAGGATCAAAAGGAAAATTTTACCAAACTAAGGCCACTGGCAGCCCCTAGTGCCACCCCTGTGCATATATGCATTAGCATGCAGAAGGTAATAGAGTTATTTTTCATTATATGTATATATATATATATATATATATATATATCGGCCAAGTCATGTTTCACATATATATATATAAAAAAAAAGGTTTAAATAATTAAACCAACTGTAAAAGCTCATATACTGAGATCAGGTAACCACAGTTGAAAAGTGTGTATATATATGTTTAGTGTTTAAATTATACATTATTTCATGGTTGATTACTCCTTTATTAGCTATTTTGAGTTGCTAACTTGGCCTTTTTCATTCCTTTTTGATTCAGGACATTGAATTGCAGAAATTAAGCTTAAATCAACGAAATTGAGCAAATTTTGGATTTTTCGGATACATGGCCGAATTACCGGGCGTGACTTGGGGCATGATGTCGCTGACGTGGCGTCCAGTCAGCAGTTTCTAGAAGGTCCAGTCAGCAATTTCTAGAAGGCATTTGGAGTAGAGAATGAGACTTAGCCACCCATTTAAATTCAAATTAGGATTAAGATTTATTTTTATTTATTTAGGATTTATTTCTTAATTTTTAATGTTACTTTTAGGATTTTTGAGGACTATAAATACCCCATTGGGGTAAGCCTCAAGGGAGTTTTTTTCCATCGAACATTCTTCACTTTGCATTTATTAAACTCTTTGTTTCTTTCTAGTTTTAATAAATTTCTTTTTTTTATTTAGTTCTTACTTTATTTTCTTAAAATGCTAAGTATGGTCTCTACCATGCTTGGCTAAATTTTCCATAGCCGAAGGCTAAAGCGATGACTCGATTCTAAGTCATGAGAATCGAAAAGCACTTTATACCCTCAAGGGTTACATTTTCAGTTTTTGGGCAAAGATTGGTAATCGACCATCCTTTTACAATCAAATTGGTTTGATTTCAAAAAGTGCACGTTGGAATAAAATTCAGTTTCGATTAACAGTTGGGAGGAAGGATCGGCTTGTGGCACTTCGACTTCCTGTAAACACGCTTAGCGGTGGTCCGCTAAGGGAAACTAAAATCGGGTTAAATTCTTATTTGAGACGACAGAATCCGAGTCAGGTTTTTCCAGATTTTCAAAGCATTGAATTAATAAGCGATTGACGCTATTAGCTCATAAAGAATTAAGATCTAAAAATTGATTTTAGATTCTTGATTCACTTGAGAGAAAAACAAGTTATAGGGGTTGGGCCTTATAGACTGTAACCGGCATGTGCCCAGAGGTAAAATCCCATTCGAGGATCGATTTAAATCGAGGCAAAGTCTTTAGCCCTAGGCTAATTTTTATCTCTTGATTTCAACTTCAATCTTTTTAATTTACTTGTTTAATTTCAACCGTTTACTTCACTTCAAATATTACAAACCCCCCTTCTACTCCTCTCTTTACTCATCACGCCTAAGCAAAATCAAAAGCAATAAAATCATCAAACTCCTAGTCCCTGTGGAATCGACCTTTACTCTCCCTGTTCTACTTATTCCAATTATTTTATCGAGATTGAGGCTATTTATTTTTGACATCATAACAACAGCGTGTCAAAATTGGCACCGTTGCTGGGGACTTCGGCAAGTTATTGATTTAATTTTCTTGTTTCTGATTTATGACCAGGCAAAATCTGGGCACACTTGAAGAATTTGATCCGAAAATCGAAGCACGAGTAAGAAGAATTCACGGTCAAACACTTCGGGATAAAAAGAAACGAGAACAACAAACAAGTTCCGAAGAATCAACTAGCGCTACCAACAAAGAATCAACAGATTCCACCAATCTGATCGATGCTAATAACACTCCTATTGCCGATCCAACACCTGACGCACAACAAACAAAAGCGATGGGCGATCAAACAATTCGCGAGTTAGCCGCGGCTCCCGCGGAAAAACAACCACTTTGTATTACATTTCCTCAAGGCACCACCCCTTTTACTCTCAAAACGGGGTTAATTTATCTCCTTCCTACCTTTAGTGGCCTTCCAAGCGAGAGTCCACACACACACTTAGCCGAATTTCATTTGGTCTGTTCAAGCATGAAACCTCAGGGAGTATCCGAAGACCAAAATAAATTATGAGCGTTTCTTTTTTTTTATCCGGCATAGCAAAAGAATGGTTCTTTTATTTACCGCCAAATTCCATTACTACTTAGGCTGATCTGAATCGTATTTTTCTTGATAGGTTTTTCCCAGCAGCAAAGGCAAGTGAACTAAGGCGTAGCATCCTTGGAATTAAACAAAAGTATGACGAGTCGCTTTATGAATATTGGGAGCGATTCAAGAAGCTATGTGTGAGTTGTCCGCAACACAGATTGAGCTAACAAACGCTTCTGTAATATTTCTATGAAGGTTTGCTTCTGATGGAAATGAAAATGATTGACGCTACCAGTGGAGAAGCGCTTGTCAACATGACACCCACCCAAGCAAGGGCATTAATTTGGACAATGGCAGCCAACTCTCAACAGTTTGACGCCACGAATGAACCTAGCCGAAGGGTTCACGAGGTAAGTACCATTTCACTTGAAAACAAAATCGATAAATTAACTAACGTTGTTAATTCTCTAATTGTAGGAAAGAACGGATCAGTCAGAGTATGCAGAATTTGTACAATGCCAGACCACCCAACCGATTGTTGCTCGACACTCCAAGAGGGAATAGGTGAACAAGTGAATGCCGTGGGGAATTTTCCAGGGCCACCTCAAAGACCGTATAACCCCCACAGTAATACTTACAATCCGAGATGGCGAGACCACCCAAATTTCAGCTACGCACAAAATCAGAGGTCGAACCAATCTTACCAACCAAGGCCACCTCCACCACAACCATATCAGCCACCAAAAAGTTCACTCGAGTCTATCATAGAGCGATTGGCGCAATCCTAAGAGAAATTTCAAGATCGAACAGAATCACATTTGCAAGAAATTGACAAACAAATAAGTCAATTAGCGAAAACCGTGGGCCGCTTAGAATCGTAAGGCAAGCTTCATTCACAAACCGAAGCGAATCCACGGGAGAACGTGAGTGCCATCACTCTTAGGAGGGGAACAATTCTTGAACAGTAAATAACTCCAATCCGAGAGAAAAACGACACTGAAACAAGCAAAAATGATAAGGCAGTTGTCGAAAAATCCACGAGTACCGAAAAAGTAAATGACGCCAATCCCTAAGAGGAAAATGACGCCACAACCAGAAGAAAAATTAAGAATCCAATATCCGAACTAGCACCATCCCCTTACGCCACGCAACCTCCTTTTCCATTGAGATTTATAAAGAAGGATAAGCAAGCTGAGGAGAAAGACCTAGAGGTTTTCTGAAAAGTCGAGATCAACATCCCTCTTTTAGAGGTAATCCGAAAGGTGCCAAGGCACGCTCGTTTCCTTAAAGAACTTTGTACTAATAAAAGAAGACTAACAGGGCATGAGAAGGTAAATCTTGGAGAGCACCTTTCTACGGTTTTAACCCGACGACTTCCACTGAAGTTGAAGGACCAAGGCATCTTCGCCATACCTTGCAAAATCGGCAAAGTGGGTATAAAGAGGGCGATGTGCGACTTGGGAGCCTCCATTAATGTGATGCCTCTATCCGTGTACAATACTCTTTTAGCCGATCCATTGAAGGAAACGAAGGTCACTATTCAATTGGCGGATCGTTCAATTATTTACCCGTAGGGAGTCTTGGAGAATGTCTTGGTAAAGGTGAACGAACTAATATTTCCCGCTGATTTCTATGTAATTGACATGGAAAACGACCGCTCAAACACTTCATCTGAAATTCTCCTTGGGCGACCTTTTCTTAGTACCGCCAACACTAAAATCGATGTCCGAAGTGGGATCCTCACGATAGAGTTCGATGGTGAGGTCGTTAAATTTAATGTTTACAAAGCGATGCGATATCCTGATAATGTTCAAAGCATTAATTTTGTCGACATAATTGAGCCTGCGATTGATGAGTTTGTTGAGACTAATTTTGTTAATAAAATTTGCAGGGAATTCAATGATTTCGATAGTGAATTCAGGGAGTTGAAACAAATTTTCTCTGTTGATTCCATTAATTCTAACGAAATCACTACACCTTCAAAAACTAAATTATTACCTTCGGTTTTGCAGGCTCCTCGGATTGAACTAAAGGAATTACCGGATCACTTGAAGTACTTTTTTTGGGCAACGATGATACTTTACCGGTTATTGTGTCAAATAAGCTAAGTAAAAACGAGGAAAATGACCTTGTGGAAATATTACGTGCACACAAAGATGCCATTGGGTAGACAATTACCGACATCAAAGGGTTAAGCCCCTCAACGTGTATGCATAAGATAAAGATCGAGGAAGGAGAGAAACCATCACGTGAAGGACAACGTCGACTAAATCCGCCTATGATGGAAGTGGTAAAAAACGAGATTCAAAAGCTACTTGATGCCGATGTTATCTATCCCATCTCGGATAGTAGTTGGGTAAGTCCGATACATGTTGTGCCTAAGAAGACTGGAGTAACGGTAATCAAAAACTCAGAAGGTGAGTTAGTTCCGACTAGAGTGCAAAATGGATGGCGAGTTTGTATCGATTACAGGAAATTAAACTCTCTAACTCGTAAAGATCATTTCTCATTACCTTTTATTGATCAATTAATAGAAAGATTAGCCGGTAAAACTCACTATTGCTGTCTTGATGGATTTTCAGGTTTTTTCCAAATTCCAATGGTGCCTGAAGATCAAGAAAAGACAACGTTCACATGCCCTTTTGGAACGTTCCCCTATAGATGAATGCCCTTCGGTCTATACAATGCGCCAGCTACATTTCAACATTGCATGCTTAGTATCTTTTCTGATCTTATCGAAAAGGGTATAGAGGTATTCATGGACGACTTCACTATTTATGGTAACACCTTTTCCGAATGCCTCTTTAATTTATCAAATGTTTTGAAGCGATGCCTAGAATACAACCTTGTTTTAAATTATGAAAAATGCCATTTTATGGTCGATAAAGGGTTGATTCTAGGACATATAGTTTCTTCTAACGGTATTGCGGTCGATGAAGCCAAGACCGATGTTATTCGCTCACTCCCTTACCCGACTACAGTTAGGGAAGTACGTTCTTTTCTTGGCCATGCAGGATTTTACCGACGATTTATCAAGGACTTCTCAAAGATCGCACAACCGTTATGCAGTCTTCTTCACAAGGACCAAATCTTTGATTTCAATCCAGAATGCAAAAAGTCATGGAACACCTTAAAGGAAAAGCTAATTACGGCTCCAATTGTACAACCACCGAATTGGGAATATCCATTCGAACTGATGTGTGATGCCTCCGACACTAGCGTTGGCGTCGTTCTCGGTCAGAGAATCGACAAAGAGCCGCACGTCATTGCCTATACATCTTGAACTTTAGACTCGGCTCAGAGAAATTATTCCACTACCGAAAAGGAGCTTCTTGCTATAGTATTTGCTTTAGAAAAATTTCGTTCATATTTATTAGGTACTAATATTATCATTTTTTCTAATCATGCAGCATTACGGTACCTGATGAGCAAGAAGGAAGCGAAGCCGAGGCTAATTCTTTGGATTCTACTTCTCCAAGAGTTTAATATGGAAATAAAGGATAAGAAGAGACGGGAAAATTTGGTGGCCGATCACTTGAGCCGAATTCCCATCACTTCGTTTGATTCGCCAATTAAAGAAGAGTTTCCCGAAGAGCACTTAATGTTAGCGCAACAAAGGAATTTACCATGGTTTGCTGACATGGTAAATTACTTAGCTACGGGTAAAATTTCGATGCACCTACCAAGAGCAGTAATTAATAAAATTAAGAGGGAGTCTCAATATTACATTTGGGATGACCCTTATCTTTGGAAACACTGCTCTGATCAGGTAATTCGACGATGTGTAGCCGAAGAAGAGGTAAATTCGATCCTTAGTTTTTGTCATTTGTATGCATGTGGTGGTCATTTTGGACCGAAGCGAACTGCTCATAAAATATTAGAATGCGGTTTCTTTTAGCCGAATATATTTAGAGATGCTTATTTTTATTGTAAATCATGTGAAAAGTGTCAAAGAGCAGGTAATTTAAGTCGTAGGAATGAAATGCCTATGAATCCAATCCATGTATGCGAAATTTTTGATGTGTCGGGTCTTGATTATATGGGACCTTTTGTGTCATCTTACGGTAACACTTATATAATTCTTGCAGTTGATTATGTTTCAAAGTAGGTCGAAGCGAAAGCAACCCATAATACTGATGCAAGAACTACTGTTAATTTTCTAAAGAATTTTATTTTTTCCAGGTTTGGCACACCAAGGGCGATCGTTAGCGATAGAGGAACCCATTTCATCAATCGAATTATTGAAGCACTCATGAAAAAATTTGGCGTAACACAAAGAATTGCCACGGCTTACCATCCGCAAATAAATGGGCAAGCGGAGGTGTCAAATCGTAAAATTAAGGCAATTCTAGAAAAGATTGTCAAACCAGACCGTAAGGATTGGAGTTTAAAGTTGTCCGAAGCACTTTGGGCATATAGAACGGCTTATAAAAGAACAATCGGAATGTCTCCATACCGCCTAGTTTTCGGTAAACCGTGCCACTTACCGGTTGAACTTGAGCATCATGCTTATTGGGCGGTGAAACAATGTAACATGGAGATGGAAGTGATCGGAGAAGCATGAAAATTACACATTCAAGAGTTAGAAGAAATCCGACGAAACGCTTACGACAGTGCCACAATCTATAAAGAAAAGATGAAAGAACTCCACGATCGAAGGATATCCTTTAAATCATTTATTGTTAATCAAAAGGTTTTGCTATTCAATTCTAAAATTAAGCTTTTTGCATGAAAACTTCGATCAAAGTGGCTCGGACCATTCAAGGTAACTTAAATTTTTCCTTATGGCGCTGTGGAAATAGAAGACGACTCAGGAGTTCGATTCAAGGTTAATGGGTAAAGATTGAAGCCATACTATGAGAACGCCCCTGTCGGATTAGTTGAAGAGATTGAATTGGAAGAACCCCAGCTTTGAAATCAGGTCGTCGAGCTAACGACGTTAAACAATGGCGCTTAATAGGAGGCAACCCATTTTGTTTTCGTTTCTTGTTTTCAATCTTTAGTTTTCAATTTTTTTTTAATTTAATTTCGCTTAATCATTTTTTTTTCTTCTTTGATTTGAATTTTTTAGATACCCTGGGCATTTTAATTCGGACAAAGCCGAAGCAAAGAATAGGGCCGGCACAAGATAGCACAAAACAAACCCACCTTTTGTCCCCTTGCCGCCAACACCCCCACATTAATCAGGGAGTACTTTCACCCTCTCTCTTGTGCATTTTAATTTTTATTATTCATATTGGGGCAATATGATTTTAAGTGGGGGGTGGGATTAGAATCAAGTTAACTCTTGTTTATTCATTGATTTGAAGTTGAGTATTTCTTGATTATTACTGTTGATTTATCTTGGTTGCCAATCTCTAATTTATTGAGTTTTTTTTGTGTTTCTTTGTGAATTCAAGCATGTTCTTGTTGAATTTAGGATTCAAGATAGCATGGCATGATTAATTTGAGTAAATTTTTCGTGGTAATTTCATGCTTTCATTGATCGAATTGGATGTAGGACTTAGCTCACAAGCCTTTCATGTGAGTTTTTGAACCTGTTGAGCATATCTTTTATTCTTGCTCTTTGTTTTAATTGAGTATGCCGAACCAATTGATTCCATTCTAGAACTTGTGACTCGATGCTTGTTGAGATTACATTGTTGATTATGATACTATGATGTGATGGAGGTATTAGGATTTAACCCATTTCCTTTCCCAAATAAAACAGCCTACCCTCTTTGTTTTACCCCTTAGTGAACCAATTTGAGCCTTATCCTTTTCTTTGATTCACCACACTTCAAACCCGAGGCTATTTTATTTTATTTTTTACCATCTTTTTGCTACCCTTTTTCATGACAATGTGAGATTGTTTCGGAAAAAAAAAAAAGGAAGAAGCTGTTCGAAATAACAGTCCAGATTCGAACAAAACCAGCCAGAAATTTTTTTCAAACAGTGCAATTTTGATTCGAATAAACAGAAAAATATTTTGGTTTAAACAGAAGAGAAAAAATAAAAAATAAAAAATAGAATGTTTCGAAAAAAAGGGAAGAAAGAAAAAGAAGAAAAGAGAGTGAATTGAGCCCTGATTAAATTTCTTGTTTCTCCTACCTTCTATTTCTTTGAATAATTTTGTAAATAATTTTTTTCCCTTGTCTTGGAATTTTGAAACCTCATTTTTCAGCCTTTATCCTACCTGAACTTAGCCCCATTACAACCTATTTGAAGTCCTCTTGATTGTTGCATCATTTTCATACTAAGTAGTGGAGATGAGATTTAGTTACAAGCTTATGGTAATGCATTGGTTGGTTCAGGCTTGAGCAATTCTTTCACCCGAAACACTTGAGCGGAATGAGTGAACCTATGTGAGGAACTAAGTCTTGAATTCTTTGGACTTGATGGTTGATTGAAATGCCATGGTTGATTTGCACTTTATTGATTATACCTTGCTTGATTGAGCTTGAATTTCGACATTTGCTAGGTTGGGTTAGCTTAGAAACCTTGGAAATTTTATGAAATTGAAATTGGCAATTTTGGATTTTTGCATGATAATTGAGAAATGCTTGAGGGCAAGCATTGAATAAGTGAGGGGGAATTTGTTTAGTGTTTAAATTATACATTATTTCATGGTTGATTACTCCTTTATTAGCTATTTTGGGTTGCTAACTTGGCCTTTTTCATTCCTTTTTGATTCAGGACATTGAATTGCAGAAATTAAGCTTAAATCAACGAAATTGAGCAAATTTTGGATTTTTCGGATACATGGCCGAATTACCGAGCGTGACTTAGGGCATGATGTCGCTGACGTGGCGTCCAGTCAACAGTTTCTAGAAGGTCCAGTCAGCAATTTCTAGAAGGCATTTGGAGTAGAGAATGAGACTTAGCCACCCATTTAAATTCAAATTAGGATTAAGATTTATTTTTATTTATTTAGGATTTATTTCTTAATTTTTAATGTTACTTTTAGGATTTTTGAGGACTATAAATACCCCATTGGGGTAAGCCTCAAGGGAGTTTTTTTCCATCGAGCATTCTTCACTTTGCATTTATTAAACTCTTTGTTTCTTTCTAGTTTTAATAAATTTATTTTTTTTTATTTAGTTCTTACTTTATTTTCTTAAAATGCTAAGTATGGTCTCTACCATGCTTGGTTAAGTTTTCCATAGCCGAAGGCTAAAGCGATGACTCGATTCTAAGTCGTGAGAATCGAAAAGCACTTTATACCCTCAAGGGTTACATTTTCAGTTTTTGGGAATCAAAGATTGGTAATCGACCATCCTTTTACAATCAAATCGGTTTGATTTCAAAAAGTGCACGTTGGAATAAAATTCGGTTTCGATTAACAGTTGGGAGGAAGGATCGGCCTGTGGCACTTCGACTTCCTGTGAACACGCTTAGCGGCGGTCCGCTAAGGGAAACTGAAATCGGGTTAGATTCTTATTTGAGACGACAGAATCCAAGTCAGGTTTTTTCAGATTTTCAAAGCATTGAATTAATAAGCGATTGACGCTATTAGCTCATAAAGAATTAAGATCTAAAAATTGATTTTAGATTCTTGATTCACTTGAGAGAAAAACAAGTTATAGGGGTTGGGCCTTATAGACTGTAACCGGCATGTGCCCAGAGGTAAAATCCCATTCGAGGATCGATTTAAATCGAGGCAAAGTCTTTAGCCCTAGGTTGATTTTTATCTCTTGATTTCAACTTCAATCTTTTTAATTTACTTGTTTAATTTCAACCGTTTACTTCACTTCAAATCTTACAAACCCCCTTTCTACTCCTCTCTTTACTCATCACGCCTAAGCAAAATCAAAAGCAATAAAATCATCAAACTCCTAGTCCCTGTGGAATCGACCCTTACTCTCCCTGTTCTACTTATTCCAATTATTTTATCGAGATTGAGGCTATTTATTTTTGACATCATAATGACAGCGTGTCAATATATAAGTAATCAATTGCTACTGTGGATTTCTTATTAGGTTGATGTCAAGTTTGTAGTATAATTGGCATTGTATATTCCAATATACGGCCCTCTGGTTTTAAGTCTTAAACTACTTTGAGAGTGAGCTTGTTCGGACAAGATGAAGCAACTGGCATGTACTGCAACTAGGCCAGAAAATAGATAAGGTGAGGACAAGCCATGTGAATTATATATATGCAGAAGTTGCCGTTGCCAAATGCCAATATGGTGACAACATAGAAGCCAAACTAAATGAGTTTGTTCAAATTGGAGATTATTGCACATTAATGTCTCTATAGTCAGTAAATGCAAACATTATCAGCCTTTCGGATAAAACTGATATTTCCTTTACGACTAACAGTTCGTGTTGGCACCTGTTGAAGCATTGGCCTGCAATGCAACTTGTGACCAGCAGCAAATTCAAGCAGAACCAAAAGCAGCAGCAGCTTAGTGCATTTTGTTTTTTATTTTGTTTAAATGTAACTTGCTTGGTTAGTTTGTAGGTTGTAATCAAAGCTACCAACATAGGTTTTTGATTAAATTTGATGTAATGGCTGATGTATTTGCTAGCTCTAGGTTGATTTCCTATTTTGTATCAGTCAAATATAGGTGGGAGCAATTACATTGTTAGGTAACTATCAAATTCACTTTGTAACACATATATTTTGAATTATTATCAATGAAATGAGGATTTTTCATCCCATCCGATTTTTGTTCAGGTTCTTAGTGTTTTTCAAGCTTCACTCACGGTTTCATTGAGTTCTTAAGCTTTCTTGCTATTATTTGTGTTGGTCACTGATTTGTTCATACATTACCAACATAAGTAATCGCCTTCTTGTTCAAACCAAACTACTTACCATCATAGGTAATTCCTTTTTTGTTCCAACAGCACCACTGGGGACCAGATAGAAGTAAAATGCTGGTAATGACACTTTTGTCTTCTATGGAACAAGTTTCGTCATCAAGTAGACCACTTTGTTTCAGTTCATAAATCCTGAGTTCAGATTCAGAAGGGACAATCAACGACGTGGCAACATATGATTTGCTAGAAAAGGCTACTCCCTTGTCCTATCACTTTCTGTAATGAAATCATTTTCTTGAGCACCATAATCAGCTCGTTCCTTATTTAACAATTATGGATAAGGAATTGAAGTGATGCATGGAACCAAGAACCAATCAAGTAAGTTGATTTAGCTCTTTTTTGCTATAACATCCTCATAATGTCACTACTGTTGAAAAAGTATCTTCAAATAAGAGTTGGTATGGAGCAGAAGGAGGAGTGTTAGAAAATGGCCATCCATGCAGCTACATAGCAGCAAAGCAGCAGCAAACGTTCCAAGCCTGTCTAGCCATGCTGAAGCTGTTACTACATGAGGAAATTTTTTGTCATTTTGTTTACCTTTTAACTACTTGTCCATGTAATGAAGTTAGTTCATTTGTAACTATGTTTCATTAGTGTTTTATATGACTTTTGATAGTGATTGAGCTGATAATTCAGCTTTAACTAAGTGTACCAGTTATGTTTTCATATTTTCAATGTAATTAGTGGGATTAGGTAAAGTCTTGTTTGACTTTGCTATATCAAACTTCTTTTTATGTATTGGCATAATGCCATTGTTTTGTTAATGAAAAACATATAGTATTTCATTCAATTTCCTTGCTCCATCGATCTATTCCTTTCTTTTTGCAAAATTTGCTTTGTTTTCTTTCCAAGCCTCGAGGCTTGCTGCTCAAGTTTTCACTTACTGCCCGTGCATTGTTCCTTCCAACCCCAACAATTGGTATCAGAGCTCTCTTCTTTGAGGACCTGTTGTAGAAAATCAAATGGCTTCATCAAGCTTCTCTCCAACAGCACCACCAGTTTTCAACAGTGAAGGGTTTCATATATGGGTTGTCAAAATGAGAACTTACTTGCAAGCTTTCGACTTGTGGGAGGTAGTTAACACTGATGCTGAGCCAGCTCCATTGAGGGCCAATCCTACTGTGGCTCAGATCAGACAGCATGCAGATGAGAGGACTAAGAGGCACAAGGCCATGTCTTGCATCCAAAACTGTGTGTCTGATGTTATCTTTACCAGAATTATGGCTTGTGAGACTCCCAAGCAAGCCTGGGACAAGCTCAAGGAGGAGTTCCAAGGCACTGAAAGAACAAGGCAGCAACAGTTGCTAAACTTGAGAAGAGACTTTGAAAATCTCAAGATGAAGGAAGAAGAGACAGTAAAGCAGTATTCAGACAGGATAATGGCTGTGGTCAACAGCATAAGATTGCTAGGAGAACAGTTTAGTGAGGCAAGAATTGTGGAGAAGGTGCTTTCAACATTACCTGAAAGATATGAGGCTAAAATCTCGTCCTTAGAAGACTCAAGAGACTTGGCCACAATATCCTTAACAGAGCTTATCAATGCTCTATATGCTCAGGAGCAGAGAAGGGCCAGCAGACTAGAGGAGCACCAAGAGGGTGCATTTCAAGCTAGAACCAAGCCAGCTTCAAGCAAACATGCCTTTAAAGGCAAGAAAAGCTGGAAAGACAGGCCTAAGGCTGATGCTGCAAGAGGAGGAGATCGACTCTGCAGATTTTGTAAAAAACCTGGTCATCCTGAGGCCAGATGCTGGTTCAGACCAGATGCCATATGCCAGCATTGTAAGAAGAAGGGTCATGTTGAAAGGGTCTGCAAAGAAAAAGGCAGACCTGGCCAAAATCAACCGCAACACAAGAGTGAAGAAGCTCGAGTGGCTGAAGACAGCAGTGACCATGAAGAGCAGGTCTTTGCTGTATCATGTTTAGCTGGTCAAGGCAATGGCTCAAAAGGGTGGTTGCTGGACAGTGGATGCACCAACCACATGTCACCAGATGCAACAATCTTTAAAACCTTGGATAAAAGTTGCAAGACTAGGGTGAAAATAGGAAATGGTCAGTTTATAAATGCTGAAGGCAAAGGAGATGTGCTGATATGTACCTCCACAGGAGACAAAGTCATCACCAATGTGCTGCTGGTACCTGAAATTGACAGGAACCTTCTCAGTATTGCTCAACTGCTTGAAAGGGGCTACTCTGTTGTGTTCAAGGGTCAGGAGTGCCAAATCACTGATCCCAAAGGATCAAGTCTTATGACTGTCACTATGAGTGACAAATGCTTCGAAGTTGACTGGTCAAGTGACTCACACTCAGCTCATATTGCTTCAACAGAGGATACCAAGCTTTGGCATCAAAGACTTGGACATGCCAACTTTAGATCGATGGCTCGAATGGTTAGCAAGGAAATGGTTGAAAACTTCTGCAAACTAATTCACAATGATGATGTTTGTGAAGTGTGTCAGCTAGGAAAACAGGCAAGGCAACCATTTCCCTCGAATCAAGCATGGAAAGCATCTGAAAAGCTACAGCTGGTACACACAGATGTATGTGGTCCTATGAAGACTGACTCGCTTAATAGAAGCAGGTATTTCATCCTCTTTATTGATGACTTTAGTAGATATTGCTGGATTTTCTTCTTGAAACAGAAGTCAGAGGTACCACATGTGTTTTTGAAGTTTAAAACAGCAGTGGAAACAGAAGCAGGTTGGAAGCTTAAGTCCATAAGATTAGATAATGGATCAGAATACACATCAGCCCAGTTCCAGGCCATTTGCGCAGAAGCTGGCATCAAACACCAGCTAACAAATGTCTATACACCTCAACAAAATGGGGTAAGTGAAAGGAAAAACAGAAGTCTTCTAGATATGGCCAGATGCATGCTATTTCAGAAAAAATGCCCAAAATCATGTGGGCTGAAGCAGTTAACACTGCTGTGTACCTTCAAAATAGGCTGCCAACTAAGGCTCTAGAGCATAAGACTCCATTTGAAGCCTGGTTTGGTTTCAAACCATCTCTAGCTCACTTGAGAGTTTTTGGAAGCTTATGTTATGCACAGGTACCTGCTATGAAGAGAGGCAAGCTGGATCAAAGAGCTCAAGCAGGGATCCTAGTTGGCTATAGTTCAACTAAGAAGGGTTATAGAATTTTGAATCCCTTGACAAGCAAAGTTACTGTGAGCAGAGATGTGGTGTTCAATGAAAAAGTAACCTGGAATTGGGAAAAATGTGAGCCTGAAGTCATTTCTGAAGAACTTGTAGCTGGCCAAACTGAGGCAGACCAAGATGTGCCTGATATGGATATAGATGACATACCAGTCAGAGGAACAAGGACCTTGGCTGAGATCTATGAGAGAGCAGCTATTGCACAAGTCGAGCCAAGCTGTTTCGAAGATGCTGAGGCAGATAAAAGATGGAAACAAGCAATGACAGAAGAGATTATTATGATTGAAAAGAATAACACATGGGAGCTTGTTGAAAAACCTCATAACAGAAAGGTTATTGGGGTAAAATGGGTCTACAGGGCCAAACAAAATGCTGATGGTAGCTTGAATAAACTAAAGGCTAGGCTTGTGGTTAAGGGCTTTAGCCAAAGATATGGCCTGGACTATCTAGAAACATTTGCTCCAGTAGCCAGGCTAGACACAATCAGACTGCTAATTGCCTTGGCTGCCCAGAATGAGTGGAAGATCTACCAACTTGATGTGAAGTCAGCCTTCCTCAATGGTTACCTTGAAGAAGAGATATACATTGATCAACCTCAAGGGTTCGTGGTGTCTGGAAAAGAACACATGGTGTATAAGCTAAAAAAGGCTCTCTATGGCCTTAAACAGGCTCCTCGAGCCTGGTATGCTCGAATAGACTCCTACTTAATTAGTTTGGGATTCGAAAGAAGCCTCAGCGATCCAACACTTTATGTTAAGAAGAAAGAAGCTGAAACACAGCTTATTGTGTCCCTATATGTCGATGATCTCTTGATCACTGGAGGAGATCAAAGAATGATGACTCATTTCAAGGCAAAAATGAGAAGCATGTTTGAAATGTCCGACCTGGGACATATGACATACTTCCTTGGGATGGAAGTGGTGCAAAAACAAGGTGAAATCTTCCTGGGACAGAGATCATTTGCTGCAAAGATTTTAAGCAAATTTTCTATGGAAAATTGCAAACCAACAAGCACACCTATGGCTGTTGGAATGAAATTATCAAGCCAAGCTGACTATGATCGTGTAGATGAATTAGCCTATCGAAGCCTAGTTGGATGCCTACTATATCTAACAGCAACCAGACCCGATATCATGTTTGCTGTAAGCATGCTTTCGAGGTTCATGCACTGCTGTAACAAACAGCATTTGCAAGCAGCAAAAAGAGTGCTAAGGTATGTTAAAGGCACCTTAAACTATGGTTTGTGGTATAACAAATCTGAAGATATGAAGTTAGCAGGCTACACTGACAGTGACTGGGCTGGTTCTAAAGATGACATGAAGAGCACCTCTGGCTATGCATTTACACTTGGTTCAGCCATGTTCTGCTGGTGCTCAAAGAAGCAGTCAATAGTGGCTCAATCAACCGCAGAAGCTGAATATGTTGCCACTGCAAATGCTGTAAATCAATGCGTGTGGCTAAGGAAAATCCTCAGTGACTTAAACCTGCATCAGAAAGAAGCAACAGAGATCTTTTGTGATAACAAGTCTGCTGTTGCAATTGCAAAGAATCCCATCTTCCATGGTAGAACCAAGCACTTTAGCATCAAGTTGCATGTTGTGAGGGAGATGGAACAAGCTCATGAAGTTGAGCTGGTTCATTGCAATTCTGAAGATCAGATTGCTGATATCTTCACCAAAGCTCTTAATACATCCAAATTTGGTGAATTAAGGAAGAAGTTAGGAGTTAGCAGCATGGAGACCAAGGAGGAGTGTTAGAAAATGGCCATCCATGCAGCCACATAGCAGCAAAGCAGCAGCAAATGTTCCAAGCCTGTCTAGCCATGCTGAAGCTGTTACTACATGAGGAAATTTTTTGTCATTTTGTTTACCTTTTAACTACTTGTCCATGTAATGAAGTTAGTTCATTTGTAACTATGTTTCATTAGTGTTTTATGTGACTTTTGATAGTGATTGAGCTGATAATTCAGCTTTAACTAAGTGTACAAGTTATGTTTTCGTATTTTCAATGTAATTAGTGGGATTAGGTAAAGTCTTGTTTGACTTTGCTATATCAAACTTCTTTTTATGTATTGGCATAATGCCATTGTTTTGTTAATGAAAAACATATAGTATTTCATTCAATTTCCTTGCTCCATCGATCTATTCCTTTCTTTTTGCAAAATTTGCTTTGTTTTCTTTCCAAGCCTCGAGGCTTGCTGCTCAAGTTTTCACTTACTGCCCGTGCATTGTTCCTTCCAACCCCAACAAAGGAGTGATTGAGGAGGAGGGCTTGATAAGCAACATCCTTAGGACTTTGGGAACAAAAATATATATCACTAATATAATTGCAAAAGCTTGAAACGTATCGGTTTCTGTTAGCCCAATTGGTTGATTATATTTTATCCTGTAAACCGAGGAAGGTTCCAACTGAACCCGGACGAGGGCCGCTCGAACGCAGGCCTCAACTGCCACAAATTATGACGTAAACTCTCCTACTTTGAGGAGACCTTAGGCACGCGCCCTTCCCGAGTGCAATGGAAGTCGTATATCTAAGCCATCAGCTCTTCTGATCACCGATCGACTCCTTCCAGGTATGTACGCTGTAATGAAGCAAGCTGCTTCTTATTTATAGGGCCTTGCCTGTGTTCCTTTCTCGTGTGCTTTCCATGTGGGGTTAATGCTTCTTATTTCTAAGGCTATAGGACTAGTTAAATTTCTCACTTCCACCGACTGCTAACAGGTTGCAAATCAGGCAATAAAACAAACGCAAGGAAATACTATTTTGGATTCAAAGGAAATCCAAACAGGAACCAAAATTTGGACCCTTCAAACTCATTTACAAATCCCAATACCATATACTTACAATGGAATATCAAACTACAAAAACAAAAAAAAAACAAAAAACAAATGAGAACCCTACGTAAGGTTCAACTTCATTATAAGCTCATTGAATCAGGCATGGTTTATACGAGAAGTGAGGTTGATGAATTCGTCTTCGTCACAAGGAACCATGAGACCACCCGATGGATGATCAAACCCAAACTCTTGTTCAGCCTGATTCAACAAGGCTTGGAACAAAGGGTGCTTCAAGTATGATATCGGGACCACGAATCTCTTGTTCTTCTCTTCATCTCCGACATAAACAGCGAAATGGCCTTTCGGGACATTAACTGAACTCGATGTCCGATAAGAGCATTGGTGTTTAGAATGTGACCATCTTCGTATAGTTTGCTTTGCATGAAGCATCATCTCAAGCAACCGAATCCCCATTTGAACAACTGATAAGAAATTTTTGAGAGTATTGTGAACAAAGATAGTTCTTTTTTCTACACTTCTGGTTATGGTCTTTGGCTGTATATATAGAGAGGAGACAGATTACAAAACATCATTTTATCAGTTTGCATGCATGGAAACAAATCAAGATAATGTACTTTTGTCCTAGTGCTAGGAAGTTCAAATAACTAATACAAAAACTTGGGGTTCAAAAGGGGACCCCCAAAGTTACTAATTATAGAATACTAGCCCACTGGTTTTGACATCCATATATATCTGTGGTGCTTTTGTTGCATGTTCCTCATGGGTTTTTCCTTCTTTTTTTTCTTTCTTATAATGATCGTCTTTGAACTTGACCTCCTCTTGTTCTTTGAATTGCAGTCCATATACATTTTCAATGCATTTCATGCTCAAGGTTAAATGGTTTTTAACTTTAAAAAACCAGCCTTTTTCCCTCTGGCTGTTAAATGACCATATTCAAATAATAATGTTTCATTTAAGAACAAATGCATGTAATGATGAAATTGGTGCCCGATATGCAAAATATAAAAATAGCTTGATAATTTGAAAGGACTAAAAATGAGATAATCCCACTTAACCAAGAGAGAGCTCTCCCTGCCCCTTAGCTACACCCTGTGTTGGTATAATTTACATATAAGTCCTCCGATGTTGTCTTTTATATTTACTCATTGATGAAGTGTTTTGTTGCAGTCCATTAACTATACATGGAACTCATGCAAGTGCACATAATTAATTGTTACAGTCAATTTCATATAGGTTGATGTTAAAGTAATAGTATGATCGATTGGCATCGTAGCTTGGTGGTAAACCAGCAAGAACACTTGAACTGGTATGGTCTTGAAAATTATATTCCCATGTACGGCCCTCTGTTTTAAGGCTTAAGCTGCTTCGGGTGTTTGGAGAAGATGAAGCAAGGAGGCAGGAGGTACCGAGGGAGAATTAGATAGGATGATGCAAAAGTGAGCAAAGCCATGTGAGTTGCCAAATGCCTTTGCGCTAACAACATTAATCCAATATTAAATGTTTTGGGATAAACTACCAATTAGTCCCATAACTTGGCATCTTTTTCCAGTTTGGTCCCTAGACGTGGCACTATGAGATTCTACACCATCTTTACCTGAAAATCTTTTAAATTTCTTTATAATTTCTTAATATGTTTTGTATTTTTTTAATTTTTTATATAATATTTTAATTTTTTAAATGATAACATAACATAATCTCGAAGTGTTACATCTCTCGCACCTTAACATAATCAAAGTTTGGGAACCAAATTGGTAAAATTCGTCAGGTTCCAATATTAATAATGTGGACCAAAAATGAGTTCAAGAATCAAGTTAGAAAAAATTTTAAGTCTAGGATCTAAATTGCTAACCGAGCCTATCTAGGCTTACTATATTATTTTTTATTTGTTAAAAATATAATTATTTTTATTTTACATGTAATAATTATATCTATTTTTACTTTCATATATATTTATTAAATTTCTAAACCTAAATGATTTAGCATATTTTTAAGATAACATTACAATATAGTATAATTAATTTAATATGGTATAAATTATATAAATATAAAAGAAAATTTCAGGTTATAAACTTGAAAACAAGTGAATGAGGAATGAGCTTTGAATTTTTAAACATTTTTTTTTTTGCTTAATCTCATCTTTTGTTGAAATATTCTTAAATTTCAAGCAAAGTTTTGAACTTGAACAGATAGTTCGGTCTAAGGGTGGAATCGAACTGAGTTAAGTATGAATATTGTCAATCTTGATACGAAATTTGAAGCTTGATACTCAACTTGAGCTCAATTAAGTAGTTTACCAATTTTTGTAATCAAGCTCGAACTTGAGCTCGGTAAGGTTATATCATAATTTAGCTTAGGGTTAATAATATGTATTAAGGACATAATCTAATTTAATAATATAAAAATATAAAATTTAGCTTGATAAGCCTTTTGAGTAGAGGTACTCATGGGCCGGGTTGGTTTAGGTTTAGGTCAAGTCCATGCAATGTATCTAGATCAATTTTCCAAGCCGGCCTAAAAAATTGGCTTACTTTTTTCTCAAGCCCGTCCCATTTTAAGAAAAGTAAATCCTGACCCGACCATATTTGATTACTTTAGTTTAGTTTTTATTTAAAAATAATTTTTTTAAATATATAATACAATAAATGCACTAAAAACACTAAAATAAAAGTTTCTAACACATTAAAAGGTATTTATATTAAAAAATGCTACCATAAATATAATAAATATTTTATTATATTAAATATAATTTTTAAAATTTTATATTTTAGGTTTAGTTATTTAGTTGGGTAAGGTTTTTTAAGTTTTGGGCAATGGATTTAATTGTTACTGGGTTAGTGATTTAATATAAAAATATATTTATTATTCAAATATATAATTAATATAATTTTTTTAACATTAATATATTCGAGTCGGGCTAGGCTCAAGAAAAAAAATTGTCTAAGGCCCGACCCATATAGAAAATGGGCTTTAAATTTTACCCAAGCTCATTTTCAAGCCTCATGTTTTTGTCCAAACTCTCTTTTTTTCAAACAATCCTTCGGGTCTGGACAGGTGACCCAGTTGATGAACAGATCTACTGGTGAGCTATTCAAATTGAGTATTACTAAACTCAAATTTAACTTAATTTATAGTTCGAGCTCAACTGAATAATAGCCAAATCAATTTTGAATTTTTTTCAAATCTAACTCGAATAACTTATAAATACTAGTGTTTTATTTAGTCTTTGGCCGATCCTTAACCATTTAAATGGTGAACAAAATGGAAAATACAATATACGGATAGGGTTTTAACTTTTAAGAATACAAGATGTACGGGTTTTGTCTATGGATTGGCGTTAGCCAGCAATTTGACTGACATACAATTTGCAGCGGCTAGCCATGCATACATAAGCATTGACTGACTCACTGACTCAACCGCCCTCCATATATTAGGCGCCAATTTTACCTATTACATGCATTGGTTCTTAAATGAAAAAACTTATTAATGGATAATTGTATGCAACATGTATATATACATCTACCGCAATTCAAAGAACAATAAGAGGCTAAGTTCAAAGTCGAACATTATAAGAAAGAAAAAAAAACCAATGAAATTTTGTGCATGATTTCCTGGATCTAGAGAAAACAGTCACTGACATAATAAGGAACATGCAACAAAAGAACGAGGTATCTGTGGAGGTGAAAAACAGTGGGCTGATCTTCTATAATTAGTAACTTTGGGGTCCCCTTTTGGACCCCACGCTTTAATATTAATTTTACAACTTCCTACATAGCACTAGGAACCTGAAGACCATGACCAGAGAGGTAAAAAAAGAACTATCGTTGTTTACAATACTCTCAAAATGGGGATTCGGTTGCCTGAGATGATGCTTCATGCGAAGCAAACTATACGAAGGTGGTCACGTTCTAAACACCAATGCTCTTCTCGGACATCGAGTTCAGTTAATGTCCCGAAAGGCCATTTTGCTGTTTATGTCGGAGACGAAGAGAAGAACAAGAGATGGTGGTCCCGATATTATACTTGAAGCACCCTTTGTTCCAGGCCTTGTTGAATCAAACCGAACAAGAGTTTGGTTTGTTCCAGGCCTTGTTGAATCAAGCCGAACAAGAGTTTGGGTTTGATCATCCATTGGGTGGTCTTATGGTTCCTTGTGCTGAAGACGAATTCATCAACCTCACTTCTCGTATTATGCATGCCTGATTCAATGAGCTCATAATGAAGTTGAACCTACGTGGGGTTCTCATTTGTTTGTTTTAGTTTGATCTTGCATTGTAACTATATGGTACTGAAATTTGTAAATGAGTTTGAAGGGTCCAATTTTGGTCCTGTTTGGATTTCCTTGCGTTTGTATTCGGTGGACGTGATGAAGAACTAGCTAGTCCTATAGCCTAATAAATAGGAAGCACTAATCCCACATCCAAAGGACGCCAGAGAGGAACACAAGCAAGACCGTATAAATATGAAGCAGCTAGCTACGTTGCAACATACTTACCTGGACCGGGTATATGGGTGATCAACAAGGCTCATGCCTAGGTAAGCGACTTACATTGCACTTGGGAAGGGCGCTTGCCGAAGGTCTCCTCAAAGTAGGAGGGCCTACGTCATAATTTGTGGCAGTGGGGGCCTGCGTTCGCGCGTCCCCGTTCAATTTACAGTTGGAAGTTTAACTTGTTTTTAGGTCAAAATCAAAGCTTTTGATGTTTTTAAGTAGTTAAATGAGGTCCTTCAGGAATAAAATCCTCTATTACTTTGGGCAACCTATTTCTGTTTATGACGATGAAACATTTTCAGCAAGCACCGAGAGGTAGCAGAGTTGTTTCCCTACGTGGATCGTCCCTTCAAATTTTGAACTCAGGATATATGCACTGAATCAAAGTGGTCTACTTAATAACTAAAGTTGTTCCATAGAAGACAGAAGTGCCATTGCCATCATTGTACTTCTTTCTGGTCCCCAATGGTGCCAACATGAACTGTTACTAGTAAAGCAAATATTAGTTTTATCCAAAAGGCTGGTTGTTATGATATATAAATAAACATGTGATTAAATAATTACACATGTGAGGCAGTTAACAAAGCTGGTAAGTTGTTAGAGGTTGTTAACAGAGGATAGGCTTATTTCTATGTGTATATATAGATCTTCTTTGTTCCAAGAAAGGCAAGCAATTCAATTGTAATTCAATTTCAGTTTAATATCTTAGTTTTCTATTCTGTTTTTGAGTTTCCTTCATGGTATCAGCCGCTCGGTGATCTTCGGGCATGGCTTCCACGCACTCTGCTGACTCTGATTCCGTTGAGCTTAGTGGCTCGACGTGTAACACCCCAACCCGTATCCATCATTGGAATAGGGTCACGAGGTATTACCGGAGTTTATAGAACTTTTTTTTTATCACATGATAACTCATTTTATAAAAAATTGTACAACTTAAATTTTACCACTCTTCTATTAACACATATATATTTTTATTTGATCATTTACCCTTTCGACGTATCAAATAATAAACATATTACCATTTAACCAATAGCTTGGCACTTGTCTAAGCGTCAACAACAATAGTCATTAGTATACTTGAATATACTTCATATAATTTTAGAATCGATAAACTCATTGTATCAACATATCATACTTGAGATTATTACTTATTACAGATTACCCAATTTCCATGTATTAGCATATTAAAGATAGCCATATATTCATATAATATGATACATATTATTCTCTTGCCATTTCTTCAAAAACATAAATCATTCATTATACCAAAATTTCATGTATCATTGTTTTCATGAATTTTGTATATATTTATTCCGGGACAATTCATAATCTTGAACATGCATAATTATCAGTTAAGTTTCATATACATGTATTTTCGATGTCATATTTTTAAAATGTCGAATAAATATCGTTTTCGTGTATTTCAAGTTCAATTTCGTGATTATTGTTTCGTGCTCAAATTATTTCCATGTCAGGGCTTTATTCATTAAGTCATTCGAAATTTCATCGTCATACAATTAATATTATTAATGTATACGAATCTATAATCAGGGATGCATATATTCATCAATAAATTCTATGTACAAATATCATCATCTTATATTTCCATATATCCAATATCACTGTCATTTTTTTCATGTACTTCAGGAATATATGTACAAATCTTTTTATTTACATATTTCCTTTTCTGGTCAGGATTCTTACCAACTGAATTTATCAGAATATCGATAGTTAAAATCATATAGTATACTTAAAATATGTAAATCCGTAATCCATCAATTCACATTTACCCTTTTTAGCTATGTGTTTACCATTTTCTATATTTATCCCGTTGAATTTCTCAGAATTTCGATAGATTTCTGATAGTACACTCCTGGTGTACAATCTCATTAACCGTCAATTCATACAGGAGTACACTTTTAGTGTACAGTTCTGGGTCCGTCAATTCATATGCATGTGTTGCCATGGTATCTTTCAACCATGGTCTTATTCATTTTCTCAATATGTTGCCATGGTATCTTTCAACCAGGGTCTTACACATTTCATTTCAGTGAGCACACTCCCGCGAACCTCACTCTACCGCGAACCTCAATTCTTGGCACACTTCATATCACGCGATATCAGGTAGCTATGGAAATTCTTTTGATTTCTAGGTGAAAATGATGAATTTTTGGTGGAAGGACCAAATTGTAAAGAAAGTAAAACTTTCTTTCTTTCTCTCTTCCTTTCACGTTGGTGCATGGGAAAGATGGTGGTTTCTTCTTCTTCTTTTTCCACACACACACACACACACACATATATATACTAAATAAAATAATAAAATATCTTATTAAAATATTAATAAAGTAATATTTATCTTATTAAATAATTATAAAATATCATCACACCATTATTACCTTCTAGATTTCTCTCTCCTTCTATTTGACCATTTTTTCCATCATGATCTTTTAAAATTTCATCCTTGAGTCATCACTTAATTTGGTAAAATTACGATTTAGTCCCTCATAATCCTTTCTCCTATTCAATTTGGTCCTAATTCATCCATTTTCCTTAGTTTCTAGATTATTCCATCCTTAAAATATTTGCACTATTGGTCCTTCAACTTTTCCATATTTACACTTTAACCCCTTAAATTTTAAGTATTTACTCTTGGGCCACGAAACTTTTCTCACTTTTACGATTTAGTCCTTTCTTGGATTAATAAATCATAATCACTTCCTACATAGATTTTGTTGATATAGCTCAAAATTTCTCTTCTTATTTCTTTATTTCTTTATTTTACTATATCAATGATAGAAATTTTTGGGATATTACACGATGTTCCTTGGTGGTCGAGTGGTCACGTCTTTCCCTCGCCATGATGTTGTGAAGTTGGATGATGGCTCATTCATACAATGGCAGCAACAAATCCGGCTTATTCTTCATGGATACGGTTTGTTTGGTTTTCTTGATGGATCGTTGACGGCTCCGACGAGGTTTATTCAATCCTCCAATAGAAGCATTGTTGCTAATCCGTTTGTTTTGGTTTTTGATCAACAAGACAGTTTGCTTACCTCTTGGCTTTTATCTACGATAAGCTCATCATTTTTGTCTTCGTTCATGGATGTTCAGACGGTACATGACGTTTGGAGCATGGAAAACAATCTGTTTGCGGCCGATTCAAGCACAAAGCAGTCACAGTTGTGTCATGAGCTTCACTCTCTCCAGAAAGGTAGCCTCTCTATTCGAGCCTATGTGAATAAGATTACCAGTCTGTGTGCTCTTCTTGCAGTGTCTGGATCTCAGATCTTGGAGGCCGAACGGACGGCGGTTCTTCTTGCTGGTCTCTCATCTGAGTTTGATGCTATTGTTTCATACGCGTCACTCTCCACGGGACCTTTGTATTTTCAACGCATCGTAGATGCTTTGCTTGAGTGCGAAGCTCGACAAGGTCGGTCTGCCCAAGAGGTGTTGATCGCTGCGAACATGGTGGAGGGACCGCAACTTCAGTAGACAGACGGTTCGTTTCGTAGAGGAGGGCACTCATCTGTTCGTGGTCGCGGTCGTTCTTTTCGCCCTCGTATCCAATGCCAAATCTGCAGCAGATATGGTCATCTCATACAGAGGTGCTACTACAGGTACGATAATGACGAACAATCACTGAACGATGCATCAATGGCTCGACGAGGTGGTTCTGCGTCTGGCACATTTGGGAGAGATAATGATCGATTAGGAGAGAATGTTTTTGGTAAAAATTGGGGGACTTATGGTCAACATTGGAGGCCTTCTGTTTGGCAAAATTATGATATGACTAATAGTGTCCCACGTGGGCCACATGCAGGGACTAAGAATAATGGATCCAATCCATTTGTTCAACATGAAAATGGGCAGCATGTTAATGTTGACCCAAATTTGTATGATAATGGGCGTGAGTTTGGTATTGAGCGAAATGATATGGGCTTTCCAGTGTGTAATGAATCATTGGGCAATGCGTATGGTAAGATGGCCTTTAGGTCCCGTAGGCCTAGTGGGTCAGTTCGATCTCGTTCAACTAATGGTAAATTTATACCTGATTCCTCTGCTAACTATGTTGATGTTGACAGATCTTGGCAGATTTTTCATGAGGTCCTGTGGTGAATGAAACCACGTGCTCGTGTGTTTAGTGTTGCCTCGTCGCCTTATGACTTGTCTCAGTTTGTTGGGATTCCTCCCAGGCTTCCTGAATTGCACGCGTCGGATTATTCTGATGCTACGGCCTATGATTCAAATTTCAATACCACTGATTCTTTAATTTCGACTGGACGTCAGGTGTGGTGTCCTGATTCTGGGGCCACACATCATGTATGTCGAAATAAGTCTGACCTACATGCTTCTGATACATATACAGGTACTTCTTCGCTTCTTATGGGTAATGGCGTATCCACAAATATTTCATCCATTGGGAGTGCAACTTTATCTACAAAGAAGAAATTGTTACATTTATCGAATGTTTTGTGTGTTCCAAGTATCAGACGAAATTTACTTTCTGTGTCTAAGTTCGCTACTGATAATAATGTTTTCTTTGAGTTTCACCCCTCCTATTGTGTGATCAAGGACATACAGACGCAAGAGATCTTAATGCGGGGTCGAGTTCGTGATGGGCTCTATCACTTTGATCCATGTTCGAGTGATCTCTCTCTTGTGACTCATAATACTGTGGTTTCTGGTTGTTCTAAGGATGATGGTATTTTTTTCGTTATGGCATGAAAGACTTGGTCACCCCTCTTCTAATATTGTAAAGCTTGTTTTTGATCAATGTCAAATTAGATGTAATAAAAACTATCTTGATAATATCTGTATTGCGTGCCAAAAAGGGAAATCATGTAAATTACCTTTTTTCCACTCAAATACTGAATATGGTGAATTGTTTGAACTTGTCGTCTCTGATTTGTAGGGACCAGCCTCTGTTCCATGTGAATGGAATTTCTATTATGTTTCGTTCATAGATATGTGTAGCCGCTTTATTTGGGTTTATTTGCTTAAACAAAAATCTCAAGCTGTTGAGTGTTTTCGACAATTTCAAAAAATGGTTTTCACTCAGTTTGGACGAAATATTAAGAAGTTTCAAAGTGACTGGGGTGAGGAGTTCCATGTGTTTGCTTCTATGTTAGCCAGTCAAGGGATTCTTCATCGCCTTTCCTGTCCTCACACTTCTGAACAGAACGGAGTTGCAGAGCGAAAGCATCGACATATTGTGGAAACCAGCCTTACTTTGTTAGCCCAGGCGAACTTGCCCATGGATTACTGGGGATATGTTTTTCGCAGTGCTGTTCACCTTATCAATCGTCTACCTACTCCAGTACTGAATGGTAAGTCTTCGTATCAAACTCTGTTTGGACAAGTACCATCGTATGATCATATTAGAATGTTTGGCTGCTGTTGCTTTCCATATCTACGTCCATTTGTTAAAAATAAGTTTAGTTTTCAGTCTCAACCATCTACATTTTTGGGATATAGTTCACAACACAAAGGCTACTATTGTTTAACTCCAGATGGTAAGATCGTTATATCTCGATATGTTATCTTTGATGAGTCTCGATTCTTATTTCTTCTTTCTACTATCCCTGGTAAACACTTACCTGTGAAAAGTACTACATTCGTTCCTGTAATTCGGTCTTCTATCACTACGAAGTCTAGGCATGTTCTGGATTCTACATCTGGAGTGTCATCATCTAGTTATACAACTCCGGCTACTCAATCTGGTCCGATTACTGTAAATAATCATTCAACGTGTAGTTCTGTTGGTCACATGGATGAGTCGGGAGCTGATGCACAGGAACTTTCATCTACTGAAATTGTTCAGGTGCCTACTGAATCAGTTGGTATTCCTTTGGCCTCTACTACTAATACTCATTCTATGACTACTAGGTCTAAGGCTGGGGTGTTTAAACCTAAAGTTCTGACAGTGAATAAAGTCGATTTTGAGCCAAACATGATTGAGGAGGCTCTTGGTCATCTAGACTGGCGTCTCGCTGTTCAAGCTGAATATGATGCCTTGCTTGCCAACTTTACATGGGAATTAACTTCTCTCCTACTGAATCGTAAAACGATTGGTTATAAATGGTTATTTAAGGTGAAAAAGAATCCTGACGGGATAATTGACAGACCAAAGGCACGATTGGTAGCCAAGGGGTGTTCTCAGGTGTCTGGTTGTGACTTCAAAGAAACCTTTAGTCCAGTAGTCAAACCAACCACCATTCGGGTCATTATGTCTATTGCAGTGACTAATGGCTGGCATCTCAGGCAAGTCGACGTAAATAATGCATTTTTAAATGGAGATCTCACTGATGAGGTTTTTATGCAGCAACCTCCTGGTTTTGTTCGGTTTGGACCTAATGGTGAGCATCTGGTATGTTGACTAACTAAAGCTCTATATGGATTACGGCAAGCACCTCGTGCTTGGTTTGACAAGTTATGGCAGTTTCTTAGTTCTATTGGTTTTGTTATGTCTAAATCCGATGCTTCACTGTTTGTCCGTTTTTTGTCTGCCTGCACTCTCTATGTTCTTGTGTATGTTGATGATATTGTTATCACTGGTAGTTCAACTGACGAAATCAATAGTTTTGTTCAGCAGTTACATAACAAGTTTGCTTTAAAGGATATGGGTGAGCTTCATTATTTTTTGGGAATAAAAGTTAGTAAATCATCCTCCGGTAGTCTTCACTTATGTCAACACAAATACATTCGTAAGCTTCTTCATCGGAGTTCTATGTCTAATGGCAAAAGTTTTCATACACCGATGATAAGTTCTTCTATGCTTTCTAAGGATGAAGGTGAACGACTTGCTGATCCGACTGAATATCGTAATCTTGCTGGAGCCCTTTAGTATGTTGTGATAACTCGACCAGATATTGCATATGCTGTTAATCGCGCGTGTCAGTTCATGCATGCTCCCACTACTCTACACATGGTAGCCTTAAAACGTATTTTACGGTATTTACGAGGTACTATGACTCATGGATTAGTTTTTCGACGGTCTGATAGATTGTCCTTGGTTGGTTATTCCAATGCTAATTGGGGGCTTGATTTTGATGATCATAGGTCCACTACAAGATATTGTGTCTATTTTGGTCATACTCCTGTCTCCTGGTGTTCTAAGAAATAGCCAGTCGTTTCTCGATCTATAGCAGAAGTGGAGTATCAAAGTTTAGCAGCGGCCACTAGTGATGTTGCTTGGCTTGTTTCTCTCTTAACTGAGTTGAAATGCAATTCGATTGATTGTCCGACGATATGGTGTGATAATACCAGCACTGTTGCTGTTGCAGCAAACTCGATTCTTCACTCCAAGTTCAAACATGTTGAACTTGATTTGTTTTTTATTTGTGAGAAGGTGGCTAGTGGAGACTTAGTCGTTGGCGATGTTCCTGCTTGTGATCAAGTAGCGAATATTCTTACTAAACCATTGTCTGTGTCCTTGTTTACTCGTTTCCATCATTTTCTTCGGGTCGAGTTAGTTGCAGAAGCTGGGTGAATGTTATGATATATAAATAAACATGTGATTAAATAATTACACATGTGATTAATCAAGAGGTTAGGCAGTTAACAGAGCTGGTAAGTTGTTAGAGGTTGTTAGAGGTTGTTAACAGAGGATAGGCTTATTTCTATGTGTATATATCGATCTTCATTGTTCTAAGAAAGGCAAACAATTCAATTGTAATTCAATTTCAGTTTAATATCTTAGTTTTCTATTCTATTTTTGAGTTTCCTTCACTGGTAATGTTTGTATTTACTGAAGTATGGAGACGTTAAAGTGCTATAATTTCCAAGTTCACCAAACACATTTAATTTGGCTTCTATGTTGTCACCATCTTGTCGGCATTCAGCAACTGGAACTTCTGCATATATACATATATATAATTAACGTGGCTTGTCCTCACCTTATCTATTCTCTGGCCTAGTTGCATTACATGCCAGTTGCTTCATCTTGTCCATACAAGCTCAATCCCAAAGCAGTTTAAGACTTAAAACCAGAGGGCCGTGCATTGGAATATACGATGCCAATTGTTGGAACGAAAAGGGGATTACCTATAATGGTAATCAGTTTTGTGGTAACAAGAAGGCTATTACCGATGGTGGAACAAGGATGATTACCGATGGTGGTGGGCAAAGGTGATTACCGATGCTGGAAACTAAAGGTAATTACCTATATCGGTAATTGGCTTGTAACACAATCGAAACAACAACAACAAACCAGAAAGCTCAAGAAACAAAAGCAAAACTGAGAAAAAAGGAACTTGAGCACTAATCGGATGATAAAACAGCAACATTCATATTCTTTGATTAAACAAAAGAAAATATAAAGAGATACAAATTACAAGCCATAGCATAATGATTTACCTATTCCCCCTAGTAAGTCACTTAGACTGACCTAAATTACAAGAAATTCAAACTAGCATGTCCAGCTATTACATCAAAAATCAAATCAAATTAAACAAGTCCTTTTAGCTATAAGGACAAATTACAACCAAACTAAATTAAGTTACATGGGAACAAAATATCAAAACAAAATAAGCTTGCTGCTGGTTCCTTTGTTGCAATGCAGGCCAAATCTCAACACTCCTCCTTGGACTGTATGCAACAAACACCAATAGATTCCTTTAATGCTTCAAATCGTGCTGTTCCAAGTGGCTTAGTCAAAATGTCAGCCAACTGATCCTTTGAACAGCAATGCACTAAGCTAACTTCTCCTGACTGTTCAACCTCTCGAACAAAATAGAATTTGATCTTGAAATGCTTAGTCTTTCCATGAAAGACTAGATTCTTGGCTATTGCAACTGCTGACTGGTTGTCAACCAAGATCTCAGTAGCATCCAGTTGCTTCTCATTCAAATCACTTAGCAACTTTCGAAGCCAAATGGCTTGATTCACTGCTGCTGCTGCAATGTACTCTGCCTCAGCTGTGGATTAAGCAACTGTCTGTTACTTCTTCGAACTCCAACAGAACACACTCGAGCCAAGGGTGAAAAAGTACCCCGATGTGCTCCTCATGTCATCTATGCAGCCAGCCCAATCGCTATCTGAGTAACCAACCAGCTTCAGCTCCTCTTCCTTTTTAAATAATATACCAAGCTTCGAAGTTCCCTTGATGTATCTCAACACTCTCTTAGCAGCCTTAAAATGCACCACATTCGAGCAATGCATGAATCTTGCTAACAAACTGACTGCATGCATCAAGTCAGGTCTAGTTGCTGTCAAATAGAGCAAACAGCCAACTAAGCTCCTATAATCCTTTTCATCGACCTTTTCATGATCACCAATGCTTGATAGCTTCTCACTTTGAGCCATAGGTGTGCTCACAGACTTATAATTCTCCATGCTAAACTTATTCAGAATCTTCAAGGCAAATGCTTGCTGACTGATGAAGATCCCTCGATCTGACTGGTTTACTTCCATGCCAAGGAAGTATGTCATGGTTCCCAAGTCAGTCATGTCAAACATCTCTTGCATCTGAATTTTAAACTCATGAACCAGATCATCTTTGCTTCCTGTTACCAGCAAATCATCGACATAAATCGAGACAATCAACAATGTCTCTTCCTTTAATTTCTTCACAAAGAGTGTACGCTCACTCAAGCTTTTCTCAAACCCGAGCCTTGACAAGTAAGCATCCACTCTATCATACCATGCTCTAGGTGCCTGTTTTAGCCCATACAAGGCTTTCTTCAGCCTATACACCTTTTCTTCTTGACCCTGAACCTTGTAGCCATCAGGTTGCTCGACATATATCTCTTCCTTGAGAAAGCCATTCAAGAAGGCTGACTTAACATCCAATTGATGGATCCTCCATTGCTTCTGTGCAGCCAAAGAAAATAGTAGCTTGATGGTGTCTAATCTTGCAACTGGAGCAAATGTCTCCTCAAAATCAACTCCATATTGCTGGCTATATCCCTTGACCACCAGCCTTGCCTTGTGCTTGTTCAATGACCCATCAGCATTGAACTTAGCTCTAAAGACCCATCGAACACCAATAACCTTCTTTTTTTCTGGCCTCTCAACTAAATCCCAAGTCTGATTCTTTTGAACCATGTCTAACTCTGCCTCCATAGCCCTCTTTCAGTTCATGTCCCTAGCAGCTTCACATAGGTCTGATTCTTTTGAACCATGTCTAACTCTGCCTCCATAGCCCTCTTTCAGTTCATGTCCCTAGCAGCTTCACATAGCTTGAGGGCTCAACAATAGCCACATTGCATCTTTGATAAACTTCAGCAATAGGCCTAGTACCTCTCACAGGAGGATCATCAACATTGCTACTGCTAGGTTCATCTTCAACTAACTCCAAATTGCCTTCAGCTGAATCTTCTTCAAACTCACATGTATTGGAACCATTCCAGTTCCAAGTCTTTTCTTCATCAAATCTGATGTCTCTACTCACCAAAATCTTCTTTGTTGAAGGATCATAGACCCTATAACCTTTCTTGTCACTGCTATAGCCCACAAATATGCAAGGAACAGACCTCTTCTTGAGCTTAGTCCTTCTTTCAGCAGGTACAAGGACATAGCATACACATCCAAAGACTTTCAAATGAGACACTGTTGGCTTGAGTTCATGCCATGCTTCAAAGGGTGTCTTATCCTTGACAGCATGTGTTGGAAGCTTGTTGAGTAGGTACACTGAGCTATTGACAGCCTTAGCCCAAAATGAGCTTGGTAGCTTACTTTGGAACAGCAAGTACCTAGCCATATCCATCACAGTCCTATTCTTCCTCTCACACACTCCGTTTTGTTGAGGAGTGTACACTGTGGTCAATTGATGATGGATTCCAGCCTGCTCACATAGCCTCTTGAATCTCTCAGACAAATACTCAGCCCCATTGTCTGTTCTTAATGTCTTGATCCTATAACCAACTTGATTCTCAGCCAATGCTTTGAACTTTACGAAGGCCTCAAACACATCAGATTTCTGTTTCAAGAAGAAAATCCAGCAGAACCTGGTCAGGTCATCAATAAAAAGAACAAAATACTTACTCCCATTCAGTGAAGGAGTCTTCATCGGGCCACAAATGTCTGAATGCACTAGCTCAAGTTTCTCTCGAGCTCTCCATGCTTGATCAACAGGAAATGGCAGCCTTGCTTGCTTGCCAAGTTGACACACATCACAAACACCTTCAATTGGCTCCACTTTGGTCATATCCTCTGCCAAACCAAGTCTATGCAGCAAATCGAGTGACCTAAAGTTGGCATGGCCTAGCCTTCTGTGCCATAGGCCAGCACTATCACATTGAATAGAATAAGCCTTCTTTTCAAGTTGGCTAACATCCAACATAAAACACTTATCTGCCATAGGAACAGTAGCAGTTTCTTGCCCAAGAGAATCCTTGATGACACAAGAATCACTCTCGAATACCAACGAGTAGCCCTTCTCAACTAACTGACCAACACTTAACAAATTTTGATCAATATCAGGCACATACAACACATCAGTAATCAGCTTGTTACCTGAACTTGAGCTGATCAACACATCTCCCCTGCCTTTAGCTTCAATCAGGCTTCCATTCCCGATCCTGATCCTCGAGCTGAAACTCCTGTCAATCACCTTGAACAAACTCACATCAGCTGCCATATGATGCGAGCAGCCACTGTCCACTAACCAACTGCACTTGGTTTTGTTCGTGGTTGTAAGGAAAGATGCACTGAAGATATGCTCCTCCTGAGCTTGAACGTCTTCAGCAACTTGTGCCTGACCTTGTTGTGTTGGTGCCTTGCCTTTGTTCTTGCAAAGCTTCTCAACATGACCAAATTGTTTGCATTTCCAGCATGGAACATCTGGTCTTCTCCAACAGAACTTTTCAGAATGTGTGGTCTTCTTACAGTGAGTGCATGGTGGGTAACTCTTCTTGCTTGAATCTCTTTTCGACCTCTCCTTCTTGTTAAGCCAAGGCTTCTTGCCTTTTTGACTTGCATTAGAGCTTTCTCTGGCCTTTGCTTGGAAGGCTCCCTCGGATTGATCCTCTTGTCGATTAGCTCTTCTCTGCTCCAAGGCATAGAGTGAGTTAACCAATTCTGATAGAGAAATGGTGGTGAGATCCCTCGAATCTTCTAGTGAGGAAATCTTAGACTCAAACCTCTCAGGAAGTGTGGTAATCACCTTCTCAACCACCCTACTTTCAGCAAAGTCCACACCAAGCAGTCTTATGTTGTTCATTATGGCCATTATTCTATCAGCATATTGCTTGATAGTCTCAGCCTCCTTCATCTTGAGATTTTCAAAATCTCTCCTCAATTTAATTTGCTGTTGCTGCCTGGTCTTCTCAAACCCCATGAACTCCACCTTCAACCTGTCCCAAGCTTGCTTAGGTGAGTCACATGCCATAATGCGAGTGAAGATCACATCAGACACTCCATTCTGCAAACAGGCCATGGCTTTTGGCTTCTTAGCAGACTCCTCAGCATGCTGCCTCATCTGAGCAATGGTCGGATTGGCTCTCAATGGAGGTGGCTCAGTATCATTTTCCACAACACTCCACAAATCGTGTGCCTAGAGGTAAGTCCTCATTTTTACCACCCAAATGTGGTAGTTCTCACCAGTGAACACCGGAGGTGGAGGTGGTGTGAAGCTCATCCTGCTGCAACAAGTTCAACAGCCTCGATTTCCTGCTTTCTTAAGCTTGAACTTCCAAACAACAAACAACAAGAGAAGGCCCTTAAAGACTTAGGCTCTTGATACCATTTGTTGGAACGAAAAGGGGATTACCTATGATGGTAATCAGTTTTGTGGTAATAAGAAGGCTATTACCGATGGTGGAACAAGGATGATTACCGATGGTGGTGGGCAAAGGTGATTACCGATGCTGGAAACTAAAGGTAATTACCTATATCGGTAATTGGCTTGTAACACAATCGAAACAACAACAACAAACGAGAAAGCTCAAGAAACAAAAGCAAAACCGAGAAAAAAGGAACTTGAGCACTAATCGGATGATAAAACAGCAACATTCATATTCTTTGATTAAACAAAAGAAAATATAAAGAGATACAAATTACAAGCCATAGCATAATGATTTACCTATTCCCCCTAGTAAGTCACTTAGACTGACCTAAATTACAAGAAATTCAAACTAGCATGTCCAGCTATTACATCAAAAATCAAATCAAATTAAACAAGTCCTTTTAGCTATAAGGACAAATTACAACCAAACTAAATTAAGTTACATGGGAACAAAATATCAAAACAAAATAAGCTTGCTGCTGGTTCCTTTGTTGCAATGCAGGCCAAATCTCAACACCAATCATACTACAAACTTGACATCAACTTACAAGAAATTCACAGTAGCAATTGATTACTTATATCTATACTTTTCAACCGTGGTTACCTGATGTCCCATATGAGCTTTTACGGTGGGTTTCATTATTTAAACACTTTGATTAATATATATGAATATTTGATACACGATTTCGTGTACCTTTTACTATGAAAATGTATATATGCATAAGGGTGGCGCCGGGTATGCAGGGGCCTTTGGTAAAATTTTCCTTCAGATACTCAACAATTATAAAGTTTTAAGTTAATCAAATGTTAAACTTATATCCCCTCAAAATTTGAAATTCATTTCTAGCTCTAGTATAAAATTTCTGCGGTATATGCGATGCAAAAAGAGTCCCAAGTTCAAAGGCAATCATTATAAGAAAGAGAAAAGAAATAATAATAATAATACCCCATAAATGTTGATGCATGAGTAACGGGATATAGAGGGAACTAGCCCCATAACTGAGAGTCGCTGACATAAGGAACCTGCAACAAAAACTACCAGAGATATATGGATATGAAAATCAGTGGGTGGATACTATAAAATAAGTAGCTTTGGGGTCTCCTTTTGGACCCCAAGTTTTAATATCAATTATTACAACTTCCTAGCACAAGGACAAAAGTACATCATGTTGACAGTTTTCATGCATTCAAACTGATAAAATGATGTTTTGTAATTTGTCTCCTCCCTACTTGGGTTTCTCATTTGTGTTTTTTTTTTTCAGTTTGATCTTCCACTGTAAGTGTATGGTATTGAGATTTGTAAATGAGTTTTAAGGATCCAAAATTTTGCTTCCTGTTTTTGTATTGACAAACTAATGTAAATCATGAAATTGATTAATTTATTACAGTGTTTATTCTTTTGGGGTAATTACTAATAAGGAGAATGATAAATTGGCTTTGATTTGAAAACCCAAACCCAGAAATTTCCACCACTGTTATGTCATGTCATTGCAGAGAATTATATAGCTATATGCAAATTTTATGTATTAAAGTACTCTTTTGTGTAACTCCGTTATTGCAGAGAAGGAATGCTTCGAAAATTTTGAAGAAAAACTTGAAACCCTCTCTGTTTCTCCTATCTGAGATTCATTTCAATGCGATTGAAGCTGTTTTCTGCTATCGAATATTAATGATTTGTACTCAAAAACCTTGCACACCATATATACATATTTTCTTTACTGTGATAACAGAGAAAATAACTTGTTAATTTTCATGTCAGCAAAGGATTAACAAAGCACAATTTTACCATATATACATATTTTATGCAATCAGTTTGTAGTAAGTGAGAATGAGAAATTCAACTAGTATAATTTCTCAGGAGTCCGGGTAATTTTCTCTGTAAGTCATAAATCTCCACTCTGACTCACCCATGTCAAATTCATGTTGAATCACTAATTCCACAGGGAAAGTACACATGAAAGGAACAGTAGCAAGGCCATATAAATAAGAAGCAGCTAGCAACCTTGCAACATACTTACCTGGACAGGGTCGATAGGTGATCATCGTGGCCGATGGCCTAGGTAAGTGACTTCTATTGCAATTGGGAAGGGCGCTTGCCTAAGGTCTCCTCAAAGTAGGAGAGCCTACGTCATACTTTGTGGCACTTGGAAATTCTGCCTCAGCCAGATTTAATAGGCCTTCAAATAGAAGATGATTCAAGTAAGAAATAGGAATCATGAATCTGCTCTTGCTGGTTTCCCCTACATATACGGCAATATGGCCTTTCAGAACATTTTTCGTCCCCAGAGAGGACCGAATTCTTGATGAAATGCTTCGCTAGCACATTTGCTTGGCGTTGGCTAACCCAACTAATTGTATACACATCTTAGAGTAGGAGTGGTAGAGAACTTAGCTAATACTGAAACTAAACTTGAATTAAAACGGCATATTTAGTACCTAAACCTATATATAGAAACATATATGTATAAGAGACTTAAATATGGTTCTGTTTTGTCTGTATCAAAGCAATCTTTCCTACCTTTCCAATGAAACTTAAGAAGATGCAAGGTATAACTTGTGAAACCATGTCCAAAATACGGATTATTCGACCCCTTTGTTTTGAATTACAATGCACTTTCGACATCAAAGACATGTACTGTCTTATGTTCATATTGATGGTAGTGACCGAAGCATTGAACTTAGACTTGAAACTTGGCTGAGTCGATCCCCCTACGTACTAAACTAGCTTGGTTGTTGCAAACTTGCAATGTCTCTCGGTCCCATCTGATCACCCCGTGCTCACAGTCATTCGATATTTACTTAACTTCTTCAGTGGTTCTTCAATGTCCAGTCTTTTTCGTTTCGTTAGGACCCGAGATTATTGATGACTAGTTTAGCTAAAATAAACCTATACGTTTCAAACTTTTGCAATAATATCAGTGACAATTTAGGACTATCATTGAGTTTCCTGATTTGAAACAAAGCTTTGAATAGAATATATTGACTATAGAGGTTAGACTAATTGTTTTTGCATTTGCATGTTGATTTTGAATACTGAATGGGAGTTAAAGGGTGTTCAAGTTTTATGCTTGGTGGTGAAGTGTAAGCTTGAAGGACTTTGTCTACTATACTATTATCTTTGCGACATCTCTGATAACTCCAAGTTCCGACTATTAGATATTTTCCCAACAGTAGGGACATGACATGATCTTATTGCAAAAAAAAAGAACTAAATCTACTCACTTGATTGGTTATCGGTTCCTTTTTATAGATGCATCACTTCAATTCCTAACCAATATTTATAAAATATATTGTATTACTTCCTGTCTGCAACTAATTTCCATTCCATAATTGTTAAATAAGGAGCTGATTGTGGTGTTCAAGACAATGATTTTATCACAGAAAATTATAAGACCTAGTAGTAGTCTTTTCTAGCATATTGCATGTCGCCACGTGGTTGATTGTCCATTCTGAATCTGAACTCAGGATTTATTCACTGAAGCAAAATGGCCCTACTTGATAATGAAACTTGTTCCACTAAAGACAAAAGTGAATATCTGGTCCCCAATAGTGCCAACATCAACTGTTTCTCATAAAGGAAACATCAGTTTTTATCAAAAAACTGGAACTTTCTCAAAAAGATGTAATCGAACTTCTGCATATATATAATTCACAAGGTTTTGCCTCACCCTATCCATTCTCTGGCCTAGTTGCGGTACATGTCGCTTCATCTTGTCCAAAAAAGCTCACTGCCAAAGCAGGTTAACACTTAAAAAACCGAGGGCCTTGAGTTGGATTATATACAATGCAAATCATACTTCAACTTTGACATTAACCTATAAGATATCCTCTGCAGCAATCCTTTTTCATAATTGGTGCAGGGTCTCTTTGATAAGTTGGTAGTGGATCAACATGCACCAGAAGGCATGCCAACAACATTGGACTGCAATGCACACGTAAAACATAAAGCAATTGCCCCCCTTGTTTTGGTAAAATTCTCCTTTTGATCCTCAAAAGTTATAAAGTTTTAAGTTAATAAAATGGTATTTTAAATTAAATTCTAGCTCGTAGTATAAAATTTCTGACTTCGCCCTTATACTATCACTGCAATTCAAAGAACAAAAAGAGGTCAAGTTGAAAGGCAATCATGATGCATGAATAACCGGCTCTGGAGGGAACTAAGCCCATAACTCTGCGTCACTGACATAAGGAGCATGCAACAAAAACACCAGAGATATATGGATATGAAAATCTGTGGGCGGATCTTCTGAATTTAGTAGCTTGCGGGGGTCCCTTTTAGACCCCACTGATATTATTACAACTTCCTACCCCAAAGACAAAAGGTTACATGTTGATATTTTCAATTCATGCAAAACGATAAATGATGTTTTTAAGCTGTCTGTCCCATATATACACACCCAAAGACCAAGACCACAAAGGTAAAAAACCTTCCTTACTATTGAAAGAACGATTTTTGTTTACAATACTCTCAAAAATTCCTTATCAGTTGATCAAATAGAATGGGAATTCGGTTGCCTGAGATGATGCTTCATGCAAAGCAAACTATACGAAGTTGGTCGCATTCTAAGCACCAATGCTCTTACCAAAGACCGAGTGCAGTAAACGTCCAGAAAGGTCATTTTGCAGTTTACGTGGGAAATGAAGAGAAGAACAAGAGATTCGTGGTCCCAATATCATACTTGAACCACCCTTTGTTCCAGGCCTTGTTGAATCGGGCTGAACAAGAGTTTGGATTTGATCATCCATTGGGTGGTCTCCTGGTTCCTTGTGCTGAAGATGAATTCATCAACCTCACGTCTCGTATAAACCATGCCTGATTCAATGGAACCTACTTGGGGTCTTGCAGTGTAAGCGTGTAGTACTGAGATTTGTAAATGAGTTTGAAGGGTCCAAATTTTGCTACCTGTTTGGATTCCCTTTGAGACAACAATTCTTAGTGTTCCATCTTCAAATGGTAGCTTCTTTTGTATTGACAAACTAGTGTAAATCATGAAATCATCAAGTTTTTACAGTGTTTATTCTCATGGGATTATTAGTAACAAGGAGAATGATAGTTTGGCTTTGATTTGAAACCCCAAACACAGAAATTTCCACCACTGTAAGCCATGCCATTGCAGAGAATTATATAGGTATGGGCACATTTTACGTATTATAACACGAGAAAGTACTCTACTCTTGAACTCTGTTATTGCAGAGAAGGAATGCTTTGAAAATATTGAAGAAAAATTTGAAACCCTCTCAGGTTCTGCTACCTGAGATTCTTCTCCATGCGACTGAAGCTGTTATCTGCTATGGAATATTAAACAATTGTATTCTGAAACTTTGGACATAATCATATTGTTGGAACAAAAGGGGGATTACCTATGATGGTAATCAGCTTTGTTGAACACGAAGCCAATAACCGATGGTGAAACAAAGACAATTACCGATGCTGGTAAACAAAGCTGTTTACCGATGGTGGTAAGCAAAGGTGATTACTGATGCTGAAACTAAAGGTAATTACCTATGTTGGTAATTGGCTTGTAACACAATCAAAACAGCAACAACCAGAAAGCTCAAGAAGAGAGAAAGAACTTGAACAAAACAAAACAGGAAGAGAGAAAGAACTTGAGCACTAAATTCGGATGAGAAAAAATCAGCAACAACAACACTGTATTAACAAAACAAAAGAAAATATATGTAGATACAAAATACAAATTTCAAAGAGCAATAGACCATAGCATAATGATATTCCTATACCTACATAAGACACTTAGGCCAGCTGAAATTGCCAGCTATTACATCAAAAATCAAATCAAATTAAAACAAGTCCTTTTAGCTATAAGGACAAATTAAAACAAACTAAATTAGGTTGAATGGAAACAAAATATCAAGAATGGAACTAAACTTGCTGCTGCCACCAGTTCTGCTTCACGTGCAGCATACTTTCAGTTTTGCTGCTGGCTCTTTTGTTGCAATGCAGGCCAAATCTCAACACATATACACATATTTTCTTTACTATGAAAACAGAGAAAATAAAATGTTAAAATTCATGTCAGCAAAGGATTAACAACCACAAATTTACCCAAAATAGTATTTCCTTGCGTTTGTTTTGTTGCCTGATTTGCAATGAGTTTGTAATCAGTGAAAAATGAGAAATTCAACTAGTTCATAGCCTTATAAATAAAAAGCACAAATCCCTCATGGAAAGAACACACGAAAGGAACACAAGCAAATCCTTTAAATAAGAAGCAGCCACCGACGTTGCAACATACTTACCTGGACGGGGTCGATGCGTGATCAGCAAGGCCCATTGCCTAGGCAAGCGACTTCCATTGCACTTGGGAAGGGCACTTTCCTAAGGTCTCCTCAAAGTAGGAGAGCCTACGTCATAATTTGTGTCAGTGGGGGCCTGCGTTCGCGCGGCCCCTTTCCAATGGCAGTAAATGATTTTCTTTATATAGACGATAACATAAAAACCTTAACGCTGTAAGTTGTTAAATCCAGCCTCCTTGAAAATACACAGGTTAGCTACCATCTACGAAAACTTTAACAGTCTTGTAAGGCTGATGAAATATCCTTTGCTGCACGGAATTGTGAGACTGCCTGTCGGATGGTTGAATCCCAATTCTTCTTCAGCCAGATTTAATAGGCCTTAAAATAGAGGATGGTTCAAGTAAGATATAGGAATCATGAATCTCTTCTTGCTGGTTTCCCCTACATATACTGCAATGTGGCCTTTCGGGACAGTTTTTGTCCCCAACAGATCCCAAATTCTTGATGAAACGCTTCGGTGGCACATTCTGTTGGCCTGAGCTAACCCAAGCCCAACTATACTCATCTTAGGGTAGGAGTGACAGAAAAGCTTAACTACGACTGAAACTAAACTTGAGTTTAAATGGCTTCTTTAGTACCTAAACCTATATATAGAAACATTTCGATTCTTAAAACTGGATAGGATAGTTAAGTTTCACATGGTTCTGTTTTGTCTGTTACAAAGTATCTTGTCCTACCTTTCCAATGAAATTTAAGAAAATGCAATGTATAACTTGCGAAACCATGTGTGAGATACCGATTATTCGACTCCTTTGTTTTGAATTACAAAGCATTTTCATCATCAAAGACGTACACCGTTTTAAGTTAATGTTGATGAGTCGTTTTCACCATGTACCAAACATTGAACTTAGACTTGAAACTTAGCTGAGTCGTTCCCCCTACGTACTAAACTAGCTTGGTTGTTGCAAACTTGCAATGTCTCTCGGTCCCATCTGATCACCCCTTGCTCACAGTCATTCAATATTTACTTATCTTCTGCAATGGTTCTTCAATGTCCAGTCTTTTTCGTTTCGTTAGGAGCCGAGATTATTGATGACTAGTTTAGCTAAAATAAACCTATACGTTTCAAACATTTGCAATAATATCAGTGACATTTAGGACTATCATTGAGTTTCCTGATCTGAAACAAAGCTTTGAATAGAATATATTGACTATTCAGGTTAGACTAATTGTTTTTGCATTTGCATGTTGATTTTGAATGCTGAATGGGATTGAAGGGTCTTCAAGTTTTATGCATGGCTGTGAAGTGTAAGCTTAAAGGACTTTGTCTATTATACTATTATCACTGGGACATCTCTGATAACTCCAAGTTCCAATTATTAGATATTTTCCAACAGTAGTAGGGACATGACATCAGAGAGTTCTTGTTGCAAAAAAAGCATTGCAGTCAAATTTATGAAGCAAATTGTAACAGAAAATGATAGGACAAAGGAGTAGTCTCCAATATCAGTCTAAAATTTATTTAGTTTATAACCCAAAATAAAAGTCTCAAATTGCAGTCAAGTTACAGAATAGTAGAAATTTTATATCATTCTTGATTTGAATATGTATAAGACTGCCTTTATTTATCATTGTTGAATGTAATACATTTTTGTAAGACTGATGAAATATGCTTCGCTGCATGGAATTGTGAGACCACCCGGATGGTCGAATCCGAATTCTTCCTCAGCCAGATGTAATAAGCCTTCAAATAGAGGATGGTTCAAGTAAGATATAGGAATCATGAATCTGCTCTTGGTTTCCCCTACATATACTGCAATGTGGCCTTCTGGAACACTTTTCATCCCCAACAGATCCCGAATTCTTGATGAAATGCTGCGGTGGCGCATTCGCTTGGCCTGAGCAAACTCAACTATACACATCTTAGGGTAGGAGTGATAGAAAAGCTTAACTAAGACTGAAACTAAACTTGAGTTAAAATGGAATCTTTAGTACCTAAATATATAAGAGATTTAGTCAAGTTTAACATGGTTCTGTTTTGTCTGTTACAAAGCATCCTGTTCTACCTTCCCAAAGAAACTTAAGAAAATGCAATGTATAACTTGTGAAACCATGTCTAAAATACCAATTTATCGACCCCATTGTTTTGAATTACAATGCATTTTCGACATTTAAGACTTACACTGTCTTAAGTTCATATTGATGATTCACTTTCATCATGTTCCAAAGCATTGAACTTGGACTTGAAAATTTGCGGAGTTGTTTTCCTCTACGTACTAAACTAGCTTGGTCTGCAATGGTTCATCATTGTTTAGTCATTTTCGTTCTGGAGGAGTTGAGATTATCAACGACGAGTTTTAGAAAATGGAGCTAAAACAAAACAATACGTTTCAAACTTCTTCAATCATATCATTGACATTTAGGGACTGTGATTGAGTTTCCTGATTTTGAATGTTGAATGTGAGTGAAAGGGTCTTCAAGTTTTATGCATGGCGATGAAGTGTAAGCTTAAAGGACCTTGTTTAGTATATCATTATCTTTGAAATATCTCTGATAAGTCCAAGTTCAAATTATTATATATTTTCCAACAGTAGAGACATGACATAAGAGAGGATCTTATTGCAAAAAAAAAAAGCACCGAGTCTACTCACATGAGATGATCAAATTTATGAAGCAAATTATTATGACAGAAAATGATAGGAGATAAGAGTAGTCTTTTTCCGGCATGTTTTGTGTTGCCACGTCGTTGATTATCCCCGTTAAATTTGAGTTCAGGATTTACGTAATGTATCAAAAATGGCCTACTTTGATAATGAAACATGTTACATGCAAGACAAAAGCGCCATTGCCATCATCGTGCTTCTTACTGTCTGGTCTGGTCCTTCTGATGGTGCCAACGTGAACTGTTACTCGTAAAGGAAAACAACAGTTTGAGCAAACCGAATCGACTGATATACTAATTCAGACAAAAGGGTTGAACCAAGTTTTGAGCCATATAAATTGAAGGTGGGCAATATATGGCTCCAAAAAGGGGTTGAGCAAAGCCATGTGATTCATTACTACAATGGGTCCTCTAAGAACTCACATTTGCTGGATTCTGATTTGTATTAAATCGATTTGATTAAATTTTGAATTGATATGAAAACAAGGTAATATAAATTTAAAACGAGTTGAATAAATAATTTGAGATTATATAAACTTGAAATAAAATAAAATTTGTAAAGACTTATCTAAAACAACTTAGACTCAATATGATTTGAACCCAAAATTTTCAAAATATGAAATTGACTTAAACTCAAGATTGACCCTAACTGAAATTACTAGAAAATCTATTGACCCTAACTGAAATCACTAAAAAATCTACCATCCAATGATCGAAATATAAAATAACCAAACTTAAAATGAGCTGAACAAGTAGTCCGAAATGACCTAAACCTGAAATAATCAGAATCCAAAATGATTTGAACCAAAAATAGTTTAACCTGAAAGACTCAAAATCTCAATCTTAAATAACTTAAACCCAAAATAATTCAAAACCGAAATATCCCAAACTTAAAACAGTCAAAAGCTAAGATCACTTAAAAATTTCTAAATAAAAAATCAAATCAATCCAAACTCATACGATCCATCTTACTCAACGAGTTAATCTAATAACTCAAAGCAGGGCTTTCGTGGAAATTGAAAACTGTGGTACTACCAATCATTAAAAAAAAATCTATAAATACAGCCATTTTATCTCTTTAGCTTTCCATGTTCTTATCCAAAAAGCACATTAGAGACGACATTTAGTGGGTGCTCGTTTACCGTCGATGATGATCTCCGGCGCCAAGCAAATTCTCAAGCTTCAATCTTTTATTACACGAGAAAAGGCCGATATTGTCCCGAAAGGCCACGTCGCGGTTTATGTTGGGGAGATACTAAGGAAAAGGTTCGTAGTTCCAATCATGGTATTGAACCATCCTTCATTCAAGGACTTGTTGAAGCGAGCCGAGGAAGAGTTCGGGTTTGATCACCCGATGGGTGGTTTGACAATTCCTTGCCGGGAAGATGCCTTTGTGAATCATACTTTAGGGTTGCATTAAAATGGAGTTTATGTTTGTTAAGAGCATAGATATAGAAATTACCGTTGTTATACTTTCCTGCAGATGACATGCGATAGGTCGAAAGGCCACTCGAGAGAAACTTTACCGAAAGGACACCAGAAGTTTCACCTCCCGTCTTTGACACCAAGACAAGCTGGAGGCAACCTTGGGTTTAGTCTCTATACTTCAATTTGGCCGATTTTTAAAAATTTAGGACTCATTTTTTTAAGTTACTACAATCAATCATTACAAACACAGAATTAAATAAGCAACTCAACAACCAATTTAAATTAAATAATCAGAATAAATCTAGATGTGAATCTACGTATTTAGAGAAAATGAGGTTTAGTAAATTCCAAAATAAGAAATGATTGTGGAAGGGAGAAAAGGAAGCTAAAGCTATACTCAAATCAATGATTTAGTTTATGCATTTCAATTTGATATAATTTGATGTTTTATTTTTATAATACTATTAATCAATTAAAATAGTTAATATTGTTAATATTCTAGTTAAAATATTAGAGGGACTAAATTATAAAAATAAAAAAAATTAAATTATATCAAATCAAAATATAGAGACTAAAATTTAAATCTAAGCAAATGGACCAAAATCATAATTTTACCTAGGCCAAAAAAACCTATACCCAAAAGAGTGCCTCCTAATCCAAAATGAATGATTAATATTTAAAATTTCCACTATAAATCACTTTTCAAAACATGGGAAAATGAGGCTTTTTTTTTAGGAAAATGTCTTATTCTTTTTTTTGGTAAGATATTTTTCAATATTTCTCCTCTTCATATCCCCAGCAAAGAAAAGCCCTCTTCCCATTCCCCCTTCGTTGTAACCTCAATCTAGTGCTTGTCGCCATCCAGCAACAATTCTCAACACCAATCGTCGGCATTTATCTTTGATCTTCCCCCTTTCCACCTTTCTTTGCCGAAATCTGCACTGCACCAGTTAACAAACAAACCAAAAAATTCACCACCACTCTCCTAGCCTCATCTTCTCTTCCTCCCATTTTACCCGTCCCTCCGCTTAATTTGGAGTAGAAGTGGAGATTTCTTTGTTTTCATTAGTTTTCTATACTTTCTTGTATCTATTTCGAAATGGGTTTTATAATTCTTAGAGTAGAAATTGAGATTTCTTTGTTTTCATTGATTTTCTATGCTTTCTTGCATCTGTTCCAAAATTAAAATTAGAAATAATTCAATATAAAGCACAATCGATTGAAAATCAAAATGTATATATAACATTTACATATTATGAAATTTAAACTCATAATAATTTGAGAGAAATTATATATAGAACATTTACACATAATAAAACTCGAACATAAGTCATAAAATTCACCAACCTCAACTTCACTAAGACAACTAAATCATTAATGGCTTACACAATCTTAAATGACGTATTTGATGAGATTGGTGAGATAGCAATGGGGTTGCACTCACATGATTGTTGATTTTTTTTTTAAATAAAAAATTATCATTCAAAAACAACCTCATCACATGAACAACCTGCAAATTGACCATCCATTGATCTCTTTTGGGTCTTTAATTGTTAATTAAGATTTATAAATAGTTGATCTAATAAGGCAACCCCATGTGATTCTTTCAAGAGGTGGGTCCATATTTTGATTATTTTATTAGAACACTTGCCTATAAATATAAAGCACCGCAACAAGCTTTTCCAATTACAAGACACACCTTCATCAAGTTAATAACTGTTTTTAGTGTGTGCTTTTTTCTTCGATTTCATTTCAAATATGGGTATTCATTTACCTTCAATGATCCTTCATGCCAAACAAGTTCTTAAGTTTCAATCAAGGAACCAACTACATGTGCCCAAAGGCCACATTGCTGTTTATGTTGGAGAAATGAGGAAGACAAGGTTTGTGGTTCCAATTTCATACTTGAACCATCCTTGTTTTCTATATTTGCTCGGTCAGGCCGAGGAAGAGTACGGGTTCAATCACCCGATGGGCGGTCTTACAATCCCGTGTGACGAAGATGCCTTTATCCATCTCACTTCTCGGTTGCATAGTTATATGAGGACCATGAATGCTTAGTTTAAGCCAGATTTTAGAAGTTTTTAGTTGATTTTAGTTTCTTTTGCTCCTTTGTAGGATGTAAGAAATGTAAATGTAGATAGCTTTTGGCCATTAACATAACTTGTGAAATGATAATGAAATTTTTCGTTTTATGAATCTTATTTAAGATGTTGGTTTTTTTTCTTTAAATAAGATTAATAATCAAAATTTGAAAAGATTAAAATTTAAAATAACTGAAATTGAAAATGATTCGAACAAATAAATTGAAATGACAAGAACTTAAAATGACCAAACTCGAAAAACTCGATTAACAAACTTGAGTGGCCTAAACCTAAAATGACTCGACCAAAGATAACTTAAAATTCAAAATGATTAAAAAAAGTTTAAAATATGAATTTACCCGAAACTATTCATAATATATCTCATTATAGTTTTGACCATATTTTTTTTATACAATACTTAGAATTACCCACAATCTTTTCTCAATTTATAAATAGAAGGATAATGCGCTTCAACTTACTCAAACCTACATCCTCTTACATAGATAACAATACACATACCAATTAAGTTAAAACTCAATCGATAAATTTAAATTTCTTAAAATAAAAGTAAAGTGCTAAATTATAAATATAGAAAGAATATAATCTTTACAGCATATTTGATGTATATATTTATCTCTATAATTATAAAAGGAATATTCCCCAAGTATTTTGGGCATGTTCTTCATATTAGTTGCTCTAGATTCGAGAAGCCATTTGAGATTCATGTTTTACTTTTTTTCTTATTTCAAAAATAAAATCATGGCAAGTTGGTAGTTAGGGGAAGTTTGGTTAGGGTTTTGAAATTTTTTAAATAATGTACGAGAATATAGTTTAATTTTCGATTTTTTCATATTAATTTAAAATTTTTTTAACTAATTTTAATAAATTTTTAATTGTATAATTTTTTTAACATCATGTAAAGTTTTAAGGTCTTCAATTTACATTTAATTCTAAATTCAATCTCCAACCAGTCTTCTAACCCTTCCAAACAAATATAAAAAAGAGTTAATATTATTATTCGAATATCAAACCTATTAAAATTATATGATTGAATAATTTAATTACGTTAAACTTTAAATAAATTGTATTTAAATAAATTTTTTTAATAATAATAATTTTAAGATTCAAACTCGAATACTTAAGAATAAGTTCATTTCACTTCTTCTAATTATTTATTAGTCAAGTTTCCGATATAAATTTGCTAAATATATTGACTACATAATTTTTTACTGATAAAATTTAAATTTTTGTTTTTATAATTTTTTTAATAATAAACAAGAATTGGTGCATGTGAGAACCCAACCTTTTTTGGCAAATTGAGAGTCAATCAATCGGTCCATGTGATCTAATCGTATATCTATCATGGCATGCACAAGGTTCAAAAGCCTTCAAATATTCTCAATAATTTTCTTTATGATTTGCAGTATTTAATTCATAAAACAAAGTAGAAAATAGTCAATTGAGTTTTAATTTGATTAGTATGATTATTGTTGTTAATATAGGAGGACGTGAGTTCGAGTGCACTAAAATACATTATTATATTATTTATGAGTTAGAGAACTATAAGTAATTTTAAGCATTGAGTTAAATAAAATTTGAGTAAAGAAACTAAAACCGTTATTGAGTGTCCGACCAAAACTCGTATATTATAGTACTTAATCCCATAATAAATTAAAAAAAGAATCCATACATAATATTTGCACATAATAAAACTTAAATATAAACCTTTAAAATTTTCGAAACACAACCAAAATCATCAATGACTTACACAATGTTATATGACGTATTTGATGAGATAGTAGGGAAAGCAATGGGGGTTGCACTCACATGAATGTTATTCAAAATTATCATTCAAAAACAACCTCATCACATTAACAACATGCAAAATTGACCATCTATTGTACCCCTTGGGTCTTTAATTGTTAATTAAGATTTATAAATAGTTGATCTAATAAGGCAAACCCCATGTGATTCTTCCAAAAGATGGGTCCATATTTGATTATTTCTATGTTGAAAATTTTCCAATTTCATCCCAAGACTTAAACACTTGCCTATAAATATAAACACCACCCAACAAGCTTTTCCAATTACAAAATACACTTTCATCAACCTTCAAAAATCAAATATGGGTATCCATTTACCTTCAATGATCCTTCATGCCAAGCAAGTTCTTAAGTTCCAATCAAGGAACCAGCTACATGTGCCCAAAGGCCACATTGCAGTTTATGTTGGAGAAATGAAGAAGACAAGGTTTGTGGTTCCTATTTCATACTTGAACCACCCTTGTTTTCTAGATTTGCTGGGTCGGGCCGAGGAAGAGTTCGGGTTCAATCACCCAATGGGCGGTCTTACGATCCCGTGTGACGAAGATGCCTTTATCGATCTCACTTCTCGGTTGCATGGCTGCTCAAGTATGAAAACCATAACCATAAATGCTTAAGTTAACCAGATTTGAGATTATTTTTATTTCTAGGATGTAAGAAATGTAAAATGTAGATAGCTTTCTGGCAATTAACATACAGTATTATTTGAAATTATAATGAAAATTGTTGGCTTCTGAATCATATACATAACTCTCTTCAATATTGGTTCTTGAGTTTGTGAATGTTTGCTTTCCATTGTTCCTATCATGTATGATTGATTGATGAAGATGCAAACGTGGCATTAAAATTTTGGGATTTAATTTAAATTTAAAAAAATTGGAGTTTAATGAGAATTTTCAGAAAAAGGGGTCTAGTTAAAATTTTTAAAAAAATTAATGAAAATTGTTAAAAAAAATTTAGAGGGCTTAATAAAAATTTTAAAAAAATGAGAGATCTAAGTAAATTTTTAAAAATTTTGAATGGCTTAATGACAAATTTTTAAATTTTTTAGGGTGGCTTATCGAATGTTCTACCATAGAATGTGATTCAATTAATTTGAATCCAAACATAATCTAACCTTTTTAGGCATAACGATTTATTTGGCTCTCTAATTTTATAAAAAAATTATTTTAGCCATTCATTTAATTTTTCATATTTTAGGGATGATTTGACAAAAAATACAACTTAAAAGGCTAAAAGAGACGAAAAATTCGATGTAGGGCTAAAATAACTTTTTTATAAAGTTAGAGGGTCAAAAAAATTATTATGATTTTTCTTATTATAAAAAAAGACAACAACTCAAACCAGACTTGAACCCGAAGTAATCATAACTTAAAATGATTCAAACTTAAAATAACCCGAATAAAAAAGACCCGAATAAATATCTCATAATGACATAAACATAAAATAATTCAATCTGAAAATTTTGATTAACCAATTCAAATGATCTAAACTCGAAATAATTCAAACTAAAAAAAATTCAAACTCAAAATTGATATAAAATTAAAATAATAATAATTAAATTAAATTAAATTTAGACAAATTAAATTAACTCGAATTAAAGCCAGCATTATCTCTCCAATTCAAAAGAATTATATATGAAATATGATCAAATAATGCAAAAAAGGCTCAAATTCCACTTACGTCATACCCAAAAGCAGCGGGTCCAAAGGGTCAGCTTTTGCTGCGCAACATGCTGCCCACATGGACATGCCCCTACTGCACTCCTACCAACACCCATTTGTCTATTTCACTGTTTAAATAATAAAAATATTTTTAGAATTTTAATTATAATATATATATATATATATCAAATTTATACATTAATTTTGATTGAATGTGCAATTTGATGCATAAATTTTGATCTGGTGTAATTATACACATAAAATTTAAATTGTAATTTGTGTGCATATATGAAACTTTGATTTTGATTCAATTGTACACATTTAAAGAATATGTATATATACATTTATTTTCATATTGGATTGATATAATTGTTTGTGTATACAATATATCAACATAAAATAGGGCTAACTTGATAATGTTGTTAGTGATTTGTGAAAATTGAATCAAATCAAAATTTTATGTTTAAAATCGTATAAAATCAAAGTTCATGTATAATTTTTATATGTATCTCTTATAAAAATATTATATATTTTTGTAATTTATCTTTTACATATTTTTATTTTTGAATGGTGAAAACAAATTGAATAAAATGGACTCGAGGTTAAATTTAAATCCAATTCAAAGCAAGTCCAACCGACATGAACACCTCTATTGAAAAATGCAACTTTCCCTTGTGAAGTATTGCGGAGAGTATTTCATTTATACGTCTTATGTTTATAAATATAAATTTTAAATAAGTATTGTAGGCATCCCTATTGAACAATAAAAAACCCGTTTTCTTTTGCTCTCCTATTTTCTATTATTTTACTTTTTGTATTATTTATTTCATAACATATTATCAACACGATTTTCCTCTTAAATTTCATGTACCCACACAAATTTCTTAAAAAAAAAAAATCTTAATCTACCAAAAGATTCAAACTTGCGTCACTTAGATTTTCAACATTGACTTTAACCTTGCAACTCCTTGAAGATTTATATCTATCTTAATTTGAGAATTTTAAAACTTAAATAAAGAATATATTGAAAACTTTAGAAGTCCACCTTACTAGGTCTGTTGCATTCGCCAAAGTGAATGCAAGTATTAAAAATAGTTTAGAGGATATAATCATAGACGCGAAAACATAATAATAAAAGTTTTCAAGATAACCCTTTAAAGGGTAAGTACAACTTATATTATTAATGTGATATGATAAGATCATTGGTCACATACTTGTTGTATGTCCAAATATTTTGTCCAATTATATTAATATTCTTTAAAGAAAATATAAATATATACGTCTCCCTAATAATGTAACAATGAATACTATTTTTAAGATAGGAAGTACTTATTTTATTTGGTATTGAAACAAACCAATATTGTTGCAATATTTAGTACTACAAAATATGGTAGTGCAAAATTGGTATTGAAACAAATCAATATTGTTGTTACATTTGGTAGTACAAAATCAGTTGAAAGCTTCAGAAGAACAAATATATCAATGCTAAGATTTTATTGATCAAACTTCATCATTTGGTCATTTATTTATCTGATTAGTTACTGACTGCCACCTGGTGTGCGTGCATTGGGGCTATGAATCAACAAAAATACAAACAATAAACTAGCGGTGTACTGCAAGTATGACAGGTTGAGTTGTAATATTTTTAATATTACAATAAAATACTCGAGCATTCCAATGATGGAATCCAAGAGAATTTTGGAACTAAGTGATTCCTAATTGACGAAAAATTATAAAATGATCTACCATGCACAATTATAGAAGGATCATTATAAAAGTTTCTTATAATTATTGTTGAAACTCTTGAAGAGATCAAAATATATTTTCCTAAAATTCTTCATTAGTCATGACTTCCAAAAGAATATTGTCGAAACCATTTTTAATTTTTAAAAACGTGGATCGACTTTAAAATATGGATGGAGTCGCCACCAATCCTTTTTGAGGTGTAATTGGGCCACCTTATAAAGTATTTTGGTCTACGAGTTTTAAGAAAATAAGTTCGGGAGTCGGTTACGTACGAGGAAGGGTTAGCACCCTCGTATCGCCCAAAATTGGTACCAAATTGATTTATAAATGTCCTTATTATCGGAAATTTGAAATAAGTTTTTAAAATTCAATTCCTTTAAAAATCATTTAGATAACTTGAATTGGATGTCAAGATTCTCTCATTCAGAAGGAATAAAATATCATGTCCAGCACGATTGGACACATTATTTCAAACCCTCAATACAAGATCATTTCGTAATTTCCCAAAACTCATACATTTGAAATTTTAAAAGGATATTTCGTTATTTGGCCAAACGGTAAACCGCAGTCCAGCACGATTGGGCACGATTTATCGAATTTTCAAATACAAAATATTGCCTCGTTTTAATTTAAGAAAACTTAGACGAAATGCCAAAAAGATATTCCGTATCTTGGTCGAATAAAAAATCGAAACCCAGCACGATTGGGCACGATCTCTCAAACTCCCCAAATACGAAATATGGCCTTATTTTAAAACCTTTGAAAACGATCAATCGAAATGCATTTATTTATTTTGGAAATAAAGGAAAAAAAAAACAACAATTGGTCTATGTGAGCTCAAATTTAGGTTGTCATTCCATAAAGGAAACAAGAATACCATTGTAAAACATGAAGCAATAATATAATGCAATAATGCGGGACAATTAAATAAAAGTGATATCAAAAGATGTTAATATAAAGCGAGAGGCTTAATTTAAATAAAGTGTATATATTAATTATATAAGAAAATATTTGGAATTAAATAAAGTTTGGTTTAAAATGAGGTTTTTGAAAGAAATAAATTGCACAAAAAAATAAATATAATATATAAATAAAGAGAAGATATATATAGAAAATAATAATATGAAAACAATAATATATATGAAAAAAAAATAATTAATAAAAGATTATATGTATATGTAAGGTAATATTTCATAAAAGTATTTGAATCTAATATCATACTAATTTTTAAAATAAAAAAATATAAAATAAAATTTTAAAATAAAACAACTATATGATAAAACCATCAAAAATATATTTGTACAAAAAAAAGACCATTTATTTAAAATATTGATAATAGAAATAAACAATAATAATACTGGTTGTTATAATAATAGAGTATAATAAATAATAGTATAATAAAAATAATAATACTGAAAATTAATAGTAGAATATAATAAAATAATGATAATAAAATAATAAAAATAATTAATTTATGATAAAAATGTCTAAAATAATCAAAATTGGACCCAAATGAATTGGAAACTGAAATTTTAGGGCCAAAACATAAATAACAGAGGAAGAGAGGACTAAATTGAAGCGCGCGTGAAGCAAGGGGGACTCACTGGGGAAATATGCCCTAATCCCAAAACGGCGTAGCTTAGGTCTGGACCAAAATGTAAACGGAATTGAACCGTGGGGCAAATTTAAAGAGAAATAAAAACTTAATTTAAGCAATAAAGAAAAACGGAGGGGCTAAAAGCAATTGGACGAATTTAAAACAAACAAATAAATTGAAATGAAATAGACAAAATCCTCACCTAATTGAAAGAGAAAAGAAAATAATTCAATTCCAATGGAAATAGGAAAAGAAAGAATTATCCGATTCAAAATTGAAGTAAGAATACCCAAAAGTTTTTTTCCTCCAAAGAACAAGATACCCCTATTTATATACATGGGGTTTACTAAAAATAGCCTAACTAATTTAATAATAAAATAAAATAAAATCTTCCCATTTTTAGCCTTTTACCAAGTCAACAAAATTTGACAATCCTTTGGTTTTCTCCAGCTTTCTGATTTGGCCACAATTTAATGATTGTCTTTCAATTTGGCCCTTTTTGGCTTGTTTTCGACCGATTGCATCATTTGGCTTCAGTTATTATTTTTTGGGGGCCCAGGCCAAAATTAGCCTATTACAAATATCAAATATGTTTAAGTGATTATTTGAATAGTTAGTATTCAAGATTGAAATACGTAAAATATAAGATATTGTCTGATATGATGTTGTCATGAGGGGAAGTAAATACGCGCTATGCTTTGTTCTCTTAACTAAGGTTTTGTCCCATTGAATTTTCCTGGTAAGGTTTTTGATGAGATAATATGTTATATATATTATAAATATATGTACTTTTTTTCCTTCATTAGGAATTTTTCCCACAAAGTTTTTATTTTTAACGAGGCACAAATGAGTGTTATAAATATTTTATCATTAAGTGGAGTGGATGTCCATCAAAGTTAAAATAAATTTAATATACTTCAAAACTCCAAAATTAATTAGAAGTATAGTTTTATTCTCCTATTTATTATTTTTTATTCTTTTTATTATTTATTTCATAATAAACTCCAATTTTAATATATTTTTATTTATCAAATTACAAGATAAAAAAAATGGGTTTCTTTTTGTTTTATCAAAAATTTTGTGGATGATTAAAAATGATGAAAAAGTGTGGGAAGAAAAAGAGTGAGGTTTTTGAGCAAAGCCATGTGAGTATCAAAACCAATTGAAATTGTAACATCAAATAAATAATCACTTCAAAATGATATTACTTATTTAATTTCAATTGAATTCACCATTCTATAAATTTATGATAATATTAATGTCAATTGAGCAATTACTTGATCAACGATACACATATGAAAAAAATATTACTCATTTAATTTTATTCAATTTTGTAATTTTCACAAATTTATAATAATAATAATATCAATTAAACAATTATTTAATAATAAATTTAATATTTTCAAATAAAGTTAAGGGAAAAAACAAAACAAAAAAGTTAATATGAATTTACCTCAAAATTAACTCAAGCTTGAAATAATTTATAGTCAAAGTGGTTAAAATTAAAAAGACTAAACTGAAAAAAACTTAAATTTTAACTTTGAATTACATTAATTTAAAACTAATCTGAGCCCAAAGTAAAATAGATCTAAAATGACCCAAATACAACAGAAAACTCAAAACTAATCTAATTGAAATGACACAAAAAATTTAAAACTAACTCGATTCACCTATTGAACAATTTTTCAGTATGATTCTTTTTCTTCAAGTCGATATTTCAATCAATTCTTAATCCAATCAATTGATCTGATCAAATAATATTATATCGTGTTGTATATATGTTTTATTTTGTTACGTATTATTGTGTTTGTATTGAGTAATATTTCATTTAAAAAAGCATATAAACTAATCCAATGTTTTTAATATTATATAGAATTAATTCCATCAAACTTTTTTAAATTATGATTTAAATGTTTAAAATATTTTAATTTAGTCATCAAAGCATTAACATATTGTATCAATTAAGTCATATTGTTAACTTAATTGTTGGTTTGAACGTTAAAAATCAATTCAAATGTGACGTCAAGCATATTTAAAACACACAAATAAACTATAAACATATACCTATTTCATGAACAACTTGAATCTAACGTGATAGTAATAACAAAAAGATATAATCCTTCTAAATTTCATCGACACAGTTTATTTCTTTAACATATCAAGTTCAAGCTATTCATATAATAAATAGACAAATATTCACAAAGTCAAATCTTAATTAATATTTAATATTTAAATTGACCAGTAATTGATAAAAAAATCTGATTGTTTTGCAATATTAATAAATGTTGATATACTATTTGGTACTTATATTTGGTTTCAATGATCAATTTGATAATCGAGTGTTTTTTAGTCCAATTTGATACTTGATTTTGGCTTCAATATTTAATTTGAAATTTGAATTTTTCCTTTCATATAAGTACTTAAATTTGACTTTAATATTCAATTTAGTACTTAAATTTATTTTTTGTCCCAATAAAAAATCTATAATTTTATTAGATCACGTAATATTATTTAATTTTGGTATAAATTGAACAGTAGATCTAAATTTAAGTAATCAAATTGGGGAAAAAATTATTTTTAAAACTTCAATTAAAATATTATTTAAAATATGCAGGATAATTTATACAAAATTGTTGGTGATAAATGTCCAATTTAAAAAAAAAAAAAAAAAGAACAGAGGGTAATTTTATACGCTGAATCCGTTTCCATCACATGTAAAGATAAATTTGAATAAATGTCTTACCACCAGATGGTGGCCACGTAGCATTGATGGAGACAGGATACAGACTCCAATAAATCAAAAAGCTTAAGCCGACTGGGGTCCACATATCCACGTGTCATCATCTTAGGTAGGGGCCGACAAAGCTCCTAAAAGCAAAAGGTTGGGTCGAGGATTAGACTTTTTTGTGTGGTGTGCTCGCCTGTTTAGATATAAATGTAATATCTTCTTTCATTTTTTGGAGGCTCCCTAACCGCCCCACGTGTCTTATCTATAAATTTATTAAAAGGATGAAAAATAAATTCAACCGAGATATTTAGATAATAATTCGAAATCAAAACGAATTTTGTTTTATTTAAAAATAAATGTTTTATATTTAAAATAATGAAATAACTTAAAAGTTTTTGAAAAATATTTTAATGTTAAAATAATATTCAAAAGTTATAAAATAAATTTTATTTTTCTAGAATAAATCTGAAAATTAAAATAAAAAATTAATACGGATAAATAGAGTATTCAAAACTAAAAATATCACATTTGAATTTTCTTTTATTTGCTAATTTGAATTGAATTAATTATTTTAATTAATAATATAATAAAAATAATTTAATTATTAATTTAGATTTTAATTTTAATAATTTAATTTATGGCTTCCATGATTTTGTTAGTTGTAGCAGGCATTCTTGCTTTTGGATGAATGCCAAATTATTTTTTTAATTGAAAAATAATTATTTTGATAATCATAATACAATAAATTATGGGTTGAAAGAATTTTCTAACATCAATTTACTATTTTTTACCATATTATTGATTTTATTAATAATAAAAACAATAAGTATGGAATATAGTAGGAAGTCACATTCAATATTTTAATTAAATTAATGGTTGAATAGATTATATCACTAATTTTTTGTTTAACTGATTCAATCGTCAGTCCAATAATAAATAATTATTTAAAAAACATAAAAGTTAAAAAAAATTAAAACCTCTTTAATCACTGATTTTTTTATCTTGGTTTCTAAAATTTTATTGATTATAAGCAGTCTGTAGTGGAGCCAGAAAATTTGGTAAAGAATTAAATTATATATTTTTACAACAGTAAAAATACAATTTCATCATTTTAATAACCTTTTTAAATGGTTAAATCAAAATTTTCTCATTTTGGAACCAAAGTATAATTTTATTATTAATAATTTAAAATTTTATAAATTATAAAAGATCTAAATTAAAAATTTACCATTTTAAGTTATATTACACTTCGCCACTACAAGCGGTTTACTTATAAGTTAGTTTAAACTTATATTCAAATCGATATAACAGCTAATTTTAAGTTCAATAACTAAATTAACTAATTCAATTTAATTCAAATAACATTAATCATATTATAATTCTAAAAAAAAATTTAAATTTAAATAATCAAAAAATAATATTGTTAAAAAAAATAATCACCAAATATTCAACATTAATCTTAGTAAGCCGGTAAAGAATGATTGTTTTCGTAAATAAAGTAACCCAAAAAGTTTGATTTTTCATGAAAATGAAACCAAACATGCCTTACCGTTTACGTACTTCGATTAAACCAAAACGAAAAAACCACACTTCCCCCCAATCTATATCTATTCTATATATATATATAACAAGCTAAACCCCAAATATCCAACTCGTGTCCCACTCACCCAAACTTGAGCATTCAACTCGGTAACTCACTCACCTCCCCAAAAAACCCCCACTCCCATCATCACCTTTAACTCGTGTTCCACTCACGGGTCTACTCAATCTCTACTTAATACAAAAAAACCCTACTCCTTTGGGCTAAATCACAAGACTCACAAGGAAACCAGTTGGGTGAATTTAATGGCGACAAACACATCCTCTTTAAAGAAGAAAAGTGAGCAAGTCCTAGACGGTTCGGATATAATGGAGTTGGTTGAAAACCAAGAGGTGTTCACTAGTTTCGTGGACCATAAGTTCAAAGAGCTTGATAAAGACAGTGACGGTCACCTCTCTGTGAAAGAATTACAACCTGCTGTGGCTGATATTGGTGCTGCTCTCGGTTTGCCTGCTCAAGGTTCTTCACCTGATTCTGACCATATTTACTCTGAGGTTTGTCACTTTTGTCTCTATTTTAAATTTCCCATTTTCTTTTCTTGGTTTATAGTCTGCTTCTTTTTCTTTTTTCGGCTTTAATGGCTTCGCATGTTCATGCCATAAGGCATAAAGGGGTTTGCATATGAACCCCTTCTATATCTGTTAGTCGTTTGCTTTGCCTTTGTAGACCGGTGTTCGGTTCGGTCCGGTCAAAATCTATTGTATTAGCTTGTAATTTTTCAATTTCCAGAGGATTGAACCATAATTTTATGATTTCTTTTTTTGGGGGGGGGGGAGTTAGGAATTATGTGAGGGGTTGGGATGAAACTAAAAAAATTAAAGGGAAGAATTATAATTTTTCCAATAGAAAAGGTTAAAAAAGATTAATTTTAAATTATTTATATTAGAGGAACACTAAAAATGCAATTATACCGTTCAATAAAGGGATCATTGCCATTTCTAGCTTCTAGCTAGCTCGAGAGAACCAATGGTCCAACAGGGTCGGTGTTATGGTCGACTTTCTAGCCTTTTCCCCACTTGGTCTTTTATTTATTTTCCTTTGTGACGAATGGTGTGGAAGCTTTTTGCTGTCGTTTTGAAACTTTGCTGTTCATATAAGTCACTTAAGAAAAAGTCAAGTTGCTCTTATATATGTAATAATTATATATGTAAATATATATATATTTTTTTGAGGTTCCAATTAAGTTAATTAAATGAAATCTTGTTAGTGGGGACCAAAATGAATATAATTTCTTCAATTTTGGACTTGAATTTGCTTTTTTGCACACCTAACTTGCTAACCATTTGCAGATATAATTATAGTAATGAACACCAACAATGGAGCCATATTCCCATGCCTAAGGCTTTGGTCTAGGCAGGGGTGGGGTCAGGATTGAATTATAAATTTTTCGAGAGGTTAAAATATAATTTCATAATTTTTGAAGGGATTAATAAATTTTTTTTAATTTTTGAGGGGTCGAAGTGTAATTTATCAATTTATTTTTGAAGGCTTTGGTCTAGGCGGGGGTGGGCGTCTGATGGTTTCATCAGACCGGTAATGGGATATAGAAGCTGACATTAGGACATTATTTTCCCCAGGTATTGAATGAATTCACTCAAGGGAAACAAGAAAAAGTGAGCAAGACCGAGTTTAAAGAGGTTCTTTCCGATATTCTATTAGGTATGGCGGCGGGTTTGAAGCGAGACCCTATCGTGATCCTCCGTATCGACGGTGAAGATCTTTCTGAGTTCATTAACGGTCCGAGTTATGAAGCGGAGATGTTGTCTGTATTTTCGCAGATTGTGTCGGATGATGCTGTACTACCGATGCGTGATTGCATCGTTAAGGCCTTGGAGAAACTTACGGTCGATCAAGGAATGCCGCCTTCTTCGGATTCTTGGGTAATCTAACTTTTTTTTCCACATGAATAGTTCAATCTTCAATTTGTAATATATTAGGGAATGTTGTTTTCCCACTTGTTTGTGGCTTGTTTTTGGTTGCTTAGGTTACAAGTAACATAATCGAACCGGCTTTGCAATTGTGGGATGGCAACGATCAAGAGAAACTTGTTTCCCAAGAAACCTTCTTGGAAGAATTCAAGAAAGTTGCGGAACGTGTGGCTCAAAATCTCAAGGAACAACCCGTAATCGTCGCCCATAGTGAGAACACTTTCGATGGGAGTGGCATTAAAAGACTACTATCCAACAAGTTCGAACTAGACAAGGTAATATATATTAAGAAGTATGAAAGAAACGCAATCCTCTCGTGTTGCTACCGTTTCTAATCGATCCTTTCGTCGTTTCGTGATCGCAGTTGCTTAATACGGCTTTAGAAAATGTCCCCAAAGATCGTAACGGTAAAGTATCAAAGGAGTACTTGCGCGTCGTGCTAGACGTAGTGGCACCATCTGCCAGTTTACCCCCAATAGGTGCAGTTGAACAGGTAATGCAAATGAAAGTAAAAATACCATAGAGACCCTTCTACTTGGTGTAATATTGCATTTTTGTCTCCTTTACTCAAAAAAATAGGTAAATTAGTTCTTGTACATTAGATCAAAGAGTAAATCGGTCCTTTCTACTAAAAATTTTGTTATCTATTTTTACTGTTAAAAACTAGCATGATTGACAGAATAATCAAACAGCATGCTGATGTACAAGGATATTTTTTAACAGTAAAAGTATATAAAATTTTTAACAGAAGGATCGATTTATTTTTGATCTAACATATATGAACTAATTTGTCTATTTTTTAAGTTGATAGAGCAAAATATAATCAGATTCTAGCTCCATAATACTTTTACATGCAAATGACATATATTGCACGTACAATCTTCTACACAATGGACGTAGCTGTAAACTTAACTAGAAGTTATTGTAATCTCTCTAGATCGACAAGGTTGTTGCCGATGCTTTCGACATGATAAACGCGGAAGACGGGAAAGCTGTTAAAGAAGATGAGTTCAAGAAACTATTGACGGAGATCTTAGGGAGCGTCATGCTGCAGTTAGAAGGCAACCCAATCTCGATTTCTTCGAATTCTGTCGTTCACGAGCCTCTCGCATCGTCCTCATCGTTACTGCAACCATCATCCTAGTTGCATATCACTAATATTAAGGGTGACAAAAGAAAAAAGGGACAATAAATTTTGGTTAATTTTAAGTTAAAAAACTCTTGGTAGCTTTTAAGTTGAATTGTGTGCAGTTTCATTGGTTTGTATTGTGCTAATGAAAATATATTACCATAATACATGCAAATACAGTACAAAAATACAATATTTTCACTGGCTTTTTTAGTACCAAAGTGAAAAAAGAAACCCAGAAAATTGTGTGTATGAAAACATCCTTTTGATTATCAGATTTTATATATAAAAAAACCTAGTTTTATTTTAATGTTTTTGAATCCAACTAATCAATTCATTGGTTATCGATTCCATCTGTTTGATCTATTTAAATTAAATAAATTGATAAAAATATAAAATCCAGTCAATTAATTTAACTATTGGCTCAATTGACTCATTTCAGTTCAGGGGATCAATCGGTTCTTTATCTTGTTTCGAACTGATGTATTAATTAGTTTTTAATGTGATCTGGTTTTGTAAACACTAACATTTTTGGACATATGCTATAAAAACATAGCACAACCACTAATTTTAGAACTAAATCGGTGGTTGAACCGGTCAAGTCATTGGTTTGTCAATCTAATTATTTGATTAAAAATATTAAAAATAAAAAAAAATTGATTCAACTATCGACTCAATTGATTTTTTAGTAAATTTGTATCAGTTTCTAATTCACGATCTAACCGATTCGATTCAAACATCATTAAACACAACACTGCACGGATAAACCAGTTAAGTGCCTAGGCCTTAGGGTCTGCAATAGAAAACCTAAGTTACATAGCCCAAAGTGTAAGAGTTGAGTCAAGATCAATATATTAAAGATCGGATTGGTGGTCGAATCAGCTAAATAGCCTCTTCCTAATTCGATTTTTAATCCAACAATAATTAAATAAACAATTAAAAAATTATAAATCAATTCATCACTATTTTTTTTCTCTTCAAATGCCGCTTAATGACTAACTCCTCTAAAATGATCTGAACTCGCCTAATCTAGTTATAATTTTATCCTACTTTTTGTACCAAAAATATTTTAATTTTCGCTTTTTACCGATTTCCAATTATTTTACACAGAAACTGATTTAATCTATTTATCCGAAACAATATATCAACTGAACAATAGCACATAGGAACAAACACATGCAAAAAGTTGCCACAAATATGGTCACATGTGGAAATATTGGAGGGTCCTCTAGGGTTTTCTGGATATAAGTACAGAAACAAAGAGATTGATTGCTTTGCAATGTGGTCCATGTCCTGCTTCCCCTTTCACGCGTGAAATACATAAAATTATTGTATTCTTTTTTCTTTCTTATTTCTACATAATTGGATGGACGCCTTTTTTCTTTTCTCTCTTTAAATATAGTCTATTTTCTTAAATTAAAAAAAAAAACAATTTAAAAGATCAAATAAATAAAAATCAGCATATATTATTAATTTAACCTTATTAATTACTGGGTTTAAGTTTTATAAATATTATCAATTTAAATTATTCGATTTTAAATTTAATCAAAATTTAATATAATTTTCGAAATAACAAATTTTCGGGTCGAAAAGAAAAAAAAAGGTGAGCCTTTTAGGTTAATGTTTGAAAGTGAAGTTGTTTGTTAATAATAGTACACATCTTTACCAAGTGTCACTTTCAAACATTCATTATTTGGTGCTTTTTTTTTAAATATTTTATGTTAATGTTAATATTAATATTTACAAAAAGCTAACTAAACAAGTCAAGTTTAAACTTAGGCTCAAGGTAAAATTCATAATGTATTTGATTAGTTTAATTATGATTTTAGTCTTTTTATTTAATAATATCGTCGTCAAAGTGATAACTCGAAATTATTTTTTTAAATGGTAAGAAAAGAAATTTAGAACAAGGCTAAAATATTTTTGCACTTAACAATATTGTTTGCTGCTTATCTTCTTTCACGATGTGTCTCACAAATAGTGGAGGCTTCTCGAGAGTAATTAATCGACCAATATCACTATCAGCCTATTTTGTAATATAGCCAGTAACCATGTTGCTCTCTTACAATATGCATCGAAATCTCACTTACCAATCATTTTTGTAATATTGCTAGCAATTCTTTTATATGTAAAATTATTATTAATTGAATATAAAGAATTGAATTTTCATTTCATCCTAATAATGTGACCAAATAATAGTTAAATGCGGCTAATCTTTTATTTAGATCAAATTTCAACTTTGAACATAGTAAAGAGATTAATTTAAAAAAAAACGATGATTCTTTCTGATTCTAGCAAGGTAGACATATGTCTAACAATCCTTGATATTGGTCAATTAGACTTTAGCTTCGATGACAATATTAAGGTGAGTCACAATGTATGAAAATGTGAGAGTATAGGTGTTCATAGATCGGGTTGTGTCAAATTTGGCTCAGGCTTAAACATGATATTAACATGCTTTATATTTGCTTATGTCTGACATAACTCAAAATATGGTACTAAATTTTTTGCCCAAATCTCTTCATATTTTTTTTTTTAAATTTTAAAATGATATTATTTTAATTTAAAATTTTTTATATTTTTTTATGTATTAAAATTTTATAGATAATTTTAATATTTACATTCTAGTATTATATGTTATTATAGATTTAACTTTTATATGTAATAAATTATATAATGTATAGAAATAACTTAATATATTCTATTTATAAATATAGAAAATAGGTCCGACTAGACCTAGTTCGTATCTTGAATATTTAATCTTAAGCTCAATTTATATTTTAAAGAAGATTTATTTTTTATCTAACCTATTTTCGTGGCCTAATATTTTTTGCTCAATTAAATTAATTTAATCTATTTTCTCGATTTTAACCGAAAATTGCTACCCGTATATAATGAGTAAACATAAACACGCACGTGCAGGCGTGACCATCAGATCAATAGCCTCTCTCATGGACCCTTATTCGACCAATGGTTGAAAATCTTTAAATGATAACATCGTCCTTTTGCCCACCATTGTCAAATTTCCAGATTTTCCAGGAAAAAGAAAATCAAAACCCCAAGGTGAAGAAGGTAAAAACCAGCAGCGGCAAAGGCAATAAAAGGTGAAGCCAAAGAGAGAGATATATACATAATAAAAAAGATTTTTCAAAAGAACACAGCTATGGCTCCTCATGGAGAAGGATCAGATGCTTCAGTGGAAGCCATGGTTGCTCAAGTCGAAAAACACCCAATTTCATCAATCCTTATCATCATTGGTAATAAACCCAGTTTTCTTTTTCTTCCTTTATTTTTCAATCTTTGTTATTTCTATTATTTTTATGGTGATGTTTATTGGGGTTTTCTTCTTTTATTGATATAGCTATGCAAACAGAAGCTTTGCCGGTGGTGAATAAGTTTCAGTTGATTGAAAACCCTCATTCTTCGTGAGTTCCCATTTTTTCCCCCTTTTCTATTATTTCTTGGAATGTTTCAATGATTTTGATATTGGGTTAATCTTTAAATCATCAATATTTCAATGGATAGTGAGTTATTGCAGGATCTTTATAGTTTTATGAACAAAAATGTTCTCTTGCTATGTTTTTGGAATTGGAATACGTGCTAAAACTATTTATTTTATGCTTGTTAGATATGTATATTTGGTGTTTGGTTTTATGCTATGTGTTCTTTTTTCCCCTGAGAACCTCCCCTCGGGTGTTAGTAATCAAAAGTTCTAAGTTGAGTTAAGTTGGACCCCTAAACTGGGGGCAAGCTTGTCGAGCTTCTTACCACTTGGTCCAACCGATGTTGTTGCATGTAACTAGTTTTTACTAATCGAAAAGAGCAAACTATCAATGTCTAATGGAACGGACTTAATTATCAGATGATTATTTCATGTCTAGTTATTTGATACGACTTTTATCAATAACCCCCCCTCCAACCCCTTAAATTGGAGGAAAATATGAGCTCGAGCCCATGTTCTCCTAATTACAGTTCCAGTTGAGCTAAGGCTCAATCGGTTTTCCTGTCTAGTTTTGGCTATTAATCAACATTGCTTATGTGTTTTTCTTTTGTTAATGAATGTTGCAGGTTTCCGAAAGGGGTCCCTTGGATCCATTATCATGGTGCATACAAGGACATCATAATCAATCTAGTTTGGCCCGGAAAAGATTTAACCTTTGGTAAGTACTTTTTCACGCAAAAGTTCATCTTTTTTCCATGGTGTTGATAATTCGAAGTGATATAGCAATTTTTAGTTATCTGGAAGTTATACAGTATGGTTCTTGTCTAAACTTAAGAGCTTTCTGATTAAATCCTTTACCAAAAACACGGAAAAAAGAAAGAATGTAATTAAACGTTACATCAGGTAAAAGAGAACTTCTGTTTAGATAGTATTTGTATTCGAACATTTTGAGCATATGTTATTTGAAAATGCTTAACTTATTTGTGAGTACTTGAGTCTGTTGTGCAAGTTTCTTCCGTTCACTGTCCCAATTTGTTGAATTGTTTGGTTAATTCTTTGCAGGGGTTGATAGTGTTGGCACGATTTCTGCCTCTCTTGTGACCTATGCATCTATCCAAGCATTGCAGCCAGACCTAATCATAAATGCAGGCACTGCCGGCGGCTTTAAGGTAATTCCAAGCACCAAATTTCCTCATTTTTTCAAATTAAGGAAGAAAGGTTGTAATAGCAATGATCCTTAGCTACATTTCTATTAGGTATACATTGCTTCTAATGATTTTCTTCGATTTTTCCAGGAAAAGGGAGCTGCGATCGGTGATGTTTTTCTCGTATCTCATGTTGCATTCCATGATAGAAGAATACCAATCCCTGTGAGTAATACAGACCCTTAATCCTTAATTCATTTACTTCTTATTCCATGATAGAAGGATACCAATCCCAGCTGTTTTTGTTTCTTATATAGGTTTTTGATCTATACGGTGTTGGTTTGCGGCAGACCTACTCAACACCAAATCTCTTGAAAGCTCTTAATTTGAAGGTAACTATATTGTTTGTATTCCTCTTCGTCCGGCAACGAAGCTGGTTTGTTGGCCGTGTTTTGAGCTCTTGTATTTTGTGCTTATACTGAACTTCTAAAACCTGTTTGCGTTTCCTTGTTCTAAATGTCTTTCCCTCGGAATTGCTTATCAGTTAGTTAAGACCATTGTTTATCATTCCCATATAACTTGTATGCCGTTTCCGCATTGAAATGCTTGCACCTGCATCGACTTCATACAAAGATAGCTATTCGATTTACCTGTTGATTAGTAATATGCATGTTGTTCATGGTTATTGTTTGATCTGCTCCCTCGGGTCTCGCACATGTACATTTGTTTTTCTTTAGTTATTACTCTTTGTCAAGGGACACTCCAAAGGTAATTTTCCGTTATACTTGGCTTTATGTTTCAGACCGGAAAGTTATCCACAGGCGATTCTTTGGATATGTCCCCTCATGATGAAGCATCAATCGCCGCAAACGATGCTACGGTTAAAGACATGGAGGTAATCACCAAAACATCCCCCTTGTCATGAAGAAAAATTGCGAAATAGATCATATTATCCTTGCAAACCATGCATGCTACTTTGAAAGAGACTTTTTTTTTTATGCAATTCCTACTATTTCTCATAACACCCGCCCCCAAAACTGTTAAATTGGAGAATGATAAGAGCTTGAACTCATGTCCTTCTATTCAAGGGCGAATTTAGAGGGGGCAGGCACCGACCTTGGCCCCCCTCAAATGGAAAAACTATCTTTTAGTTCCCTAATAAATGGTAGAATTCAAAGTTACTATGTGATAAAATTGCACTTTGGCTCCCCTTAAAAAGTGAAAACAATTCTATTTAATCCTTGCAATATTTGACACATTAAGCCCTTAAATTTTTCCTCTTGTTTTTTGTTTCAGGGAGCAGCTGTAGCCTATGTGGCAGAGCTTTTGAAAGTCCCTGCAATATTTGTTAAAGCAGTGACCGATATAGTAGATGGTGAGAAACCAACTGCAGAGGAATTCCTGCAGAATTTGGCTGCGGTGACTGCGACTCTAGAAGAAGTCGTCACTCAAGTCATCGATTTTATCAGCGGAAAGTGCTTGCCTGAACTTTGATTTTGTCCCTACTTATCACCGTTTTCATTCTGAAAAATCTATGGACAATAAAAAACTTGTAATTCTTACATCCATGAGATGCAAACATTAGAGATAAGTGTTTCTTTTAGATATCAAAACAGCAACAAACAATCCATAGTTTTTGAGTAATCGAGTGTTTGAATAAGACAGTCTTAACGTTACATAGTGGGCTTCATTGCAAACTGGCTTTTGCCCTATATTGAATTTTGCTTACAAGCAATTTTATGCATACAAGTCTATGTTTGTTGTTACGTGTATCCTCTTATGAGTGCAATTGTAGCTTTCCTTTTGCATGGTGAATTCCAGTTCTTGAGTGCTGTAAGAAATTGATCTCGTGTGAGATTTGATAGGTTAAAAGGTAGATAATATTTTTTAGTATGCATTATTGAATTACAACATTTGATGTCAGAGTTAACAAATTGATTGTGTTCATACATGGAACGAAACAAACAATTACTTGTATCTTTTGTTTTTCTAGTACAAAATCGTGAGACTTAAAATTTTTTTTTTTTTTTTTTGCAAAATTATTGAATCATAATATTTGGTATGATTATGTTCATGTTATCTTGACATATGGAGTGTGTTTTGTAAATAAATTTATTAAGACGAAACAAGCAATTTCTTGTGAGATATTTTTAGCTTTTGGAGTGTGAAATTCAATACATTTCAAGTAAATTATGAAAATTGGCATCAGAATCAATACATTGATTGTGTTCTTATCATCTTTAAAAAAAAAAATTCTTTTTCGTCAAAATTACTTGAAAATTTACTCTCATCATGATTCATGGAATGTACAAGAGGAAAATATACACTATTGATGGGCCCCTTCTTGCTTCTCAATGAATCCCTTATCCATTTTATTATATAACATAATAGTAATGGCATTTTTCACTAATTGAAATCAATGTTTAAAGCTTATTCTAATAATTTAGGGATTTGACACAAAAAAAAAAAAAAAAAAAGTTAATCCATCTATGAAATGTTTTCGATATAAATATCCTCTTCCGAAGTATACAAACTATCCACTGATATCGAGTCAAAAGAAAGGCGTCGAGAGCGAAAAACAAGAACTTAAATAAGGATAACTTGCCACATTATGGAAACGAGTCAATACTTCTTTTTTCAGTCAGCAAGCTCATCAACGACTACACGATGGCATCTTCACTTATACCACTCCAGAGGGAAGACGGAGAACGAGCTGCCCTCCGAATACACTGTAAAGACATAAATATGATTATGTAAGTAAACATTAATGATATGTTTTAGGCTTGGACCAATTAAACTATAAAGCTTGTGTAAATGGACCTCTTGATGTAATAGTAACAGAAGTCAGCTAAAATGAAAGTTTGGACGATTTCCGAAATAAGAACCATAGAAGGCCATAATCCGTAACCTAGGGCAACCAGCAAGTGTCCTCGACTATCTAAAACCTGTTGAAAGCGGTAGAAACGAGTTAATATCTCAATGCAATCAATCACCATCGTAATAAAAAGATGTTTTCACCACTGCACTAGAATGCTTATATGTTAACATAAAACATGATTAATAGACATCAATTCGACCTTCAAGGCCAATCATCATGCATGCTCAAGTTGTCTATTATTTACAAAGTAATCACCCGACTATAAAATGTTAGAAATTGGTCATTCAACTATTCAATTTTGTCTTCTTTTAGTCATCCAACCATCTTAAATTTTTGGATGTTTCCATTTTTACATTAACCAGCTAATGACCAAAACCATTTTGTAACTTTTTATAGTTGAGTGATTATTAATATAGTTTACCCTAAAAATTTTAACCAAAACCAACCAAGGTCAACCTCTCATCAAAGATCTAACCTGGAGAACCCAATGGGCACAGCTGAGGAACCTTGCAACACCCAATGCAAATACGTAATGAGCCGTGAAAGGCTCGACAATCTACAAAAGCACGAGAAGATGAGTTAAAGCAGAACTCTTATAAGCCTTCTAAATGTAATCTATAGTTTTTAAGTCAATAATACCTTGGTATTTTGCATCACTTGCAACTGAGGTAAAACTGAAACAGCTTCCAGATATACACAGAACGCCCAGAAAATTCGGTTCATAAGATTATGTGAAGTTGATGGATGAATACACAGAGCTAGTACTGCACAAGGGATAACCTGCATCCAATTTACAAAAGAGCAAGGATATGACTGCTAGAAAGTGATAGAAATAAGAATCCACAAGAGCAACAAAGGTGATAATAGTGCGGTTAATATGAGCCAATGTCTAAGACCACAAAAAGTAACACCTTGATGGGTTCGGTTCAACAGGTTTATATGATACTATCTATTAAACCAACCTGAGCAAGTAAAAGTACAAGGTCACTTTCACGATGGTGTTTGAAACAAACAGCATGATTGAGGACAAATGAAAGCTCATAAGACAAGTAGTTATAAATATGCCCTGCGAATACCATCACAAACGGAGAATCTAATCGGTAATTTACCTCTGTAAGCATGGACATCCATTTCAAGGGTTACAAACACCTCATACGAATGAAAGAATAAGCTTTGGAACAAAAAACGACCATCTATCAACTTAAAAAGCGTGAACAGAAGGAAATAATACCGGTAGCAATTCACTTCTAAACCCAACAATATCCGGAACAGGGGCAGCATACATAAAAGTAAAGAAAAAAGTTAGGACGACAGGTGGAAACTTACAACGTAATAAATAGCAAAGTTGTCCTTGTCTTCCATGTAGCTCGACTTGAGTTTAAAACGGATCATGTAAATAACCCATAAGGTTGTAGCCAATGTGGCTAAATCAAGTATGGTGTGTATATCATATTCCATGACAAAGCTACAATACAGCCTAACAGCTAAAAATATAGCTGTTAGTTCTTGGGATTTCAGAGATAGTCCTGGGAACATGCAAAAACAAAGTAAATCCAATTTTTTTTCGCCGATAAATAACTTCTACACTTTAGTTAAAACATAAAAAACATAGTTAATCAAGAATGCCCAGTTTATGTAGCGTAAATAAATAACAAAGATTAAAAGACTTCTTGGGATTTTAAGAGGAAATGATTTAGAACCACAGCAGGAATGTCATGAAGAAAAGAGGCAGCACTTATTTTGCTCCAAAAACTCTATCATTTATTAATCAAATATTCTGGTCATACATACAATTTATGCAAAAACTTACATAAATAACATATATATATGGGTTAAAGACCTAGGAGGTCCCTGTATTATAAGAACTAGATCAAATTAGTCCCTCTATTATTAAATGAACCAATTTAGTCCCTATATTATTAAAAAGAATCAAATAAGTCCAAACTGTAACAGAGTTAACATTTGCTGTATAAAAAATGTCTTAAAATTTATTTTTTTTCCAACCGCAGTTCAACTCCAAGCAACGATTTCATTTACAGAACTATAAAAACTTTTAAAATATTAACTCGGTTAGAGAGTAAACATTAATTATATTCCAATTTGGAATTATTTGATTCTTTTTAATAGTATAAGGACTAAATTGATCCATTTAATAGTAGAGAGACTAATTTAATCAGGTCTGTATAATAGAAGGAACTCTGAGGTACATTCACCTATACATATATTTTTATTAATCAAGCAAATCAATTAGCATAGTTTACAAACAAAAAAAATCATACACACACATATATATATGCTATTAAGTGTTCTTAATATGGTATCATATCAATTCACTAAGCTAATTGAAGTCAACTCCTATATCTACATATATATATATATGCTATTTAGTGTTCTTAATATCAACTCTGATGTCTTTATATATATATATATATATAAGGATTTCTTTGGATAAAAAAGAAACCCTTCAATATAAAATTGATATGATACCATAGTAAGAACACTTAATAGCATATATATACATATACATATAAATACATAAACACACATATAAATCTCATAGTTGACTTTAAAAACCCACAAGAAATCAATAAAAAAACTCTCCCACATCGATATGGCTAAGAAAAATTGAACAAAGCAATAAACTTTAAATATTAAAAATTGAATTCATATCACAAAAACAAAAATAAAAGACTCATACCTTCAATCTTAACAAAAATTAATAAAAGAAAAAGCAAAGCCAGAAATCACAGAAAACGAGTAAAGCTAAAATTGATCACTGATCGGCACAAGCATTAAAATAGAAACCTCTAAAATTTTGTAGCTTTTGAATTACCCTTTATGTTTTTTTTTTTAATTACTAAATTTGGGCAAAGTCACCCATTCATTATGTATTTAATTTAAATACAAATTAATCAAAAATATAAATTCTAATTATCGAATGAGAAAAATTAAAGCTTTTTTTTTTTTTTTTATATTGCGGATTACCGGCACAAGTCTTCTCTTTTGTGAGTTTATAGATGAGTACAGAAATTCCGAGAGAATGGACAGACTCGGCGGCGACGAAGAGGTTGTCGTGGTCGTGTACGATGAATCGGAGCAAAACAAGGGCCGCCATCCCCGACACCACCGCCAAAAAAGCCTTCACCTTGGGCGGCTGTCGTCTCACCCACATCGTTGCCGCGTGGATCAGCCTCTTCTCTCCCCTCATGATGTCTTTTCTTTTTCTTTCTTGTTCCCGAGAAAGTAATGGAAATTTTGTGGGATTTAGAGAAAGTGGGTATCCGCCTATTCGTAATGTTAAATGGAAGTCTTTTTGGGATTTTATTTTATAGTTTTTGTTTAATAGAACCTTTATTTTCTTGCCAAAAATAAATCCTTTATTTATGTACTATTAATTACTATCTTCAATTTTAATTATTTATATCAACAGGTAGAATTTTTTAAATTATTATTCTTTTTCAAATTTAAAATAGTAAATTAATAAAGAAAAAATATATGATAAATTTTAAAAAAGTTTCAACCAATTATTAAAAATTAGGTTGAAATTGAAGAGAGACCTAATTGAATATTGTTAATTAAATTTAAAATAGTAAATAAAAAAGAATATATATGATACTTTTTATATAAAATAATAATCTATACTATTTATTATGTCCTTAACTGAGTTTGATGACTTTCAATCAAGTCACCAATTTGATAAAAGAATTATGGAAATATCCTTACGTAATTAGAAAAAATTATATTTCTGAAGAATTTTTTTTTCATTTTAACAAAAATAATTAAAATATTTATGCCGTTTAATCAAATATTTGTTTTAATTTTTTTTATAATTATGTTTTAGTATACATATTGTATTTTCTCCATTGGTTATATAATTAATTTTAAACTATATGTTTCATTGTTTGTTATATGTTATTTTTAAATAAATATTTATGTTTTAAATATGTGATTTCCACACGCATACGCGTGTGTGATAAAATTAGTAATTTGCCCTTAAATTATAACCTAATTTTCAAATTAATCCTTAAGTTTAGGAGATTTAGAAGGAACAAAAGTGAATCTTGGTCCTTAACTTTCAAATTGGTCCTTAAACTATCAATTAAGACTAAATTGACATAATGCATAAAATTAAAGACTAAATGTATTGAATTTTTAAAATTATGACCAAATTGATAAAATTTATAAATAGTGGAGGGCTAATTTTATTATTGTGCCAATAAAAACAGGTTATGTCAATATTCTATTAATGATTTAATAGATGAGTGACAAAAATACCTAATGTCAATAATATTAATGATTGAATTGAATAGAATTACACTAATAGTTCGTCTAAATGATCAACTAAACCAAGTATTGTCTATATGTTATAGTTTAAGGGTTCTTTTTTTAATAATCTCATTATAAGTTCAAACCATATCTGTTTTTTTTAATACTATGCCTAAAACTACACGTAACTCCTCTCCAATCCTTAAATAGGAGGATGGTCGAATTCACGTCTTCCTACACTGACAATAATACTCAAACCAATCGAACTAAGACTCAATCGACTAGTTTACCCAATATTTTATAATAGATAAATACATTATTGATAATTAATGCAAAAAGGGCGTATTGTTAAGGACATTTGAGTTTATTAGGTTTAGAAGGAACTGAAGTGAAATCTTGGCTATGCTAGTTTGACATCTAAGGATGAAGACAAGTGAGTGGCTTATCAGACCGTTTAACATTGTACCTATTCATGGGGGGGACTGCACCTAGAGGCTTTTTTTTAAAAAAATGGAAAATTACATTTTCGATAATTTTATCAGTTTTAATTTTAATTTTTGTATTTTTTATGTTGATTTTATAAGTTTAAATCATAATTATTTGAGTTGAATATAATTAAATTTAGGTTAGTAAAAACAATTTTAAAATATTATATAAAAAATTACCAAAAAAATATTTTCAATCATATTTAAATCAATGAGATTTTTTGTATAAGAAATTTAATTTTATCTCATTCAAACTATATTTGATAAACTAAAAAATTAAATATTGAAAAAATAAGTAGTAAAAAATTATATGTTAAATATAAGTTATAAAATATATTTGGTATTTTATTTAAAGAAAAAATACTACATAAATTATTATTATTATAATAACAATGCCAACTTAATTTAAGCTTAAAAGAAACAAACCGAGATTTTATATAAAAAAATTCGTCTAGAACTCGATTCAAGCGCAACCCGAACCCGGTCTACCCAATAACCACCATAACAATATTCATTTTGTTTTGTTTATGTAGATACAAGTCATACAACACAACAAAAACGGCTTTAACCAAACCCCAAAAATTTAGTTCAATATTAGATTTTTTAGTTTAATTTATTTTTTTCTCATTTTGGACTAAAATATTTCAATGTCTCTTCAAATAAGCCCAAAAATGGAAAAAGCGCAAATTAAACTGAAACATAATATATTCTACAATGACCAAATATTATTGAACTGTTTTAACTTCTTCTTTTTTTCAAACCCTTCTACTTAACCAGGTCAGTGAGTCAAAAGCTACAATTTTTTTTTTCTATAAAGTCCATGAATATGATCTTCTCAAAATGGGCTTCATTTGTTTATCTTCTTCAATCGCTATCATTCCTAAATGAGATGGGTCTTCCAACATCATCTTCGCCACTAAGTAACCAGCAATCGACCACGTTTGAGCTTTACGTGATTGCTTACCGATGTATCGGCCCAGCTTCCCGTCATAATATTCTGGCCAATGGTCTTTCAGCAACCTGGCTTCGGATATTTCGATGGCACGTCTTGCAATTTGGGGACGTCCAGTCTTCACACAAGCGGCTGTGAGAAGCCATAGTAACACTGGACACAATGCAGCAAGCAAAATATGATAAGAAGTTCATCAATCATAAGGGTAAAGTACTATGGAAGCCCCTGTACTAGTAATCATAATCAGATTACATTGTACCCTTTTATTAAAAAAAATTGGACAAATTAGTTCCTATATATTAGATCAAAAGCAAACTGATCATTTTTATTAAAAAATTTATCCATTTTTACTATGAAAAACTAGTGTAACCGACAAAATAATTAAATAGTTAATCGTGAAGTGTAACTGTACCTCATATTGAGATACATGATCAGTTTTCAATAGTAAAAATGGATAAAAAATTTGTATAGAAAGACCAATTTGCTCTTTGATCTAACCTATAGAGATTAATTTGCTCATTTTTTTTAGTAGAGGGGGCAAAATGCAATCCGATTACTAATACAAGGGTCTCTATGTTACTTTAACCTAAACATAAGAAACGTATGATAGAACGAGGGTCGATAAGTCTTAAATCGTACCTGGCCATGATCCTCCATTGTGGTAACTCCACCGGGTGTTTTTGGGGTCACACCCTGTTATAATCCGCCATTCGTGAGTTTCCATGGCTGGATAACAAACCTTTAACGGCATTTCTCCGACCAACTCTTCCCAGCGTGATTCTATAAGATCCATGATGGCAGTTGATTGTTCGGGAGTAGCCAATGATGATAGAATTGCGATGCAATTACCTAAGCAGAACCAACGGAAATCCATTCTTGCAGGGCTAACGTTACCGATAAAGTAGCCACCATAAACTGGCATAAAATCGAAAACCCATTCTGGAAGAGAGTCAGGCATTACGTTAAACTTGTTAACTGCAGTGTGAGAATACTCTTCCGTCTTAAACCGATATATGTCATTGAGTTGCTTCAAGTCGAGCCAAAAGTAACTTCTCATATGATAGCTTAAGGCATGCAGGCGTTTAACTATACGTTCTATGAACTCCTTTCCTTCATCATCTTGCTTGAGTAGAAGCAAAGCACATCTCAAAGCCATAAAGAAAAGAGCTTGGATTTCGATGGGATAGCCATATACACCCTGTAGAAATGATGAGAAGCAGTAAAGCTCAGCCCAACAGTATTGAAACTTAAAATAGGAATGCGGTGCTGAAACTAATTTCCCATGATAAATCGAAGACCTAATGTACAAGCCTTTAGGCTCTTATTGTATAAGCACTATCATATATAAAACAACCCAAAATAAAAGCATGTTATCAGGCTCAACCACTAGAAGATTATTCGAGATAAAGGATGACCCACTACTTTCATTTTGGATCAAATAATCATCACCATTTCAAATATAAAATTGCTAGTGGCCCATATAGTAAACAATAGTTGAGTAAACTATCAAAAATAGAACAATAGACGAGTGCTACTTTTTTAAGGCACATACCATTATACAGATGCAAGAAGATACACTAAAAAAAGGAATGCCAAGCAAGTAATACTATACTTTAGTTATAGAAATAGGCAAAACTCTATTTAATGCTAGTGCTATATGTGCTGTGAAAAACTCACCATTCTACGATCAATCATGCAGCAACCATCGGCACAGAGAAGGGTTGGAAATGTGTCGAATCCCTCTGAGAGACATAAACTCAGAATTAGGCGCATACCCTTCTGGCATTCGGGCAACTCAGCCAATGAAGTGTCTCCGGTAGACTTTGTATATGCTCGAAGTAAAATAATCCACCAAAATCCAGAATCAACAGGAGCAACTCTTCCTATTGCACTCTCACCAAAATCTGCAATTAATGTCTCATTGTTCCTAACTGGGTCATGGAGCACTTTAAAACTAGCTGGCATTACTCCTTCTCCTAACTGAAACCTATCGATCTTTTTCTCCCATGATTGAAGGCGAAGAGTCTTCAAAATGAAGTTCTTTACTATTTCTGGTTCCCCATTCATCAAAAAAGCCAATGCACTAGGGACAAAGTCTCTCACAAAGACCTTTGGAGAAAACATAAGCAATCACATTAAGAACTCGTTACAAACTAGAACATTTATTGGAAATTCACAAAGTCAGTCTCATAGGAGGTTCAAGAAATAGAATGCTTAATAAAGAAACACAAATCAAATGGATAAAATCATCACATAAATCTAAAAAGAAAACATACTATATTTAACATTGCTAACATTAAAATGAAAGAGATGAAAAGAACTAGATATATTCACCTATTAAATCAATAACAACAAATGTTATTTAAAATCATACAAACAGGAAAAACGGAAATACCTCTATAACTTGCACCATATAGCAGTCAAAGTAAATAATAAAGGTCAGAAGAACCAGCATGAGGAAAAGAAACAGAGACTAGCAGTGCAAAATATGATAATAGTATCTTCTACTTAGGAATTAGGCACTATTTATTAGCTATTTGCTCAGAAAAAGAGCCACAGAACTGCAAAAGATGAAGAAATAGACAATAAACTCAGCTCTTAAACTGAAGATTTTTCATATTGCATCACCATGGCCACTACAATTATCAACTCTCATGACAAAGAGAGCATACGTATACGCAAATCGAACTAATTTCACTCTTAACTGAGATAGAGTTACAAGAAAAGAGAGTGCTCACCTGATCATAGTTTAGGTTTTCTTCAGTATTATCCAATGCTGCAATAGTCCCGACCGGTTGACCACGAAAATACACCAATGACCTTCTCAAGGCTTCCCAAGCTTCGGCAACCATCGGATGCGGGTCAAAACCAATTTGTGACCTTGGTGTACTAAAACCTGACCTTCTACCCACCGGTGAACAAATAGAATCCAATTGTTCAAAAAAGCGAGATGAATTAAGATCAATGGCTCTGGTAGCATGACGCGGAGATTTCCCAATCGATAATTCACTGAGAGACCTTTCATCAAGTGATCTCTGTCTGTCTATATTCAAAAGCCTAGGCTTCTCTAACAGCTTTGAGAAATCACATTCTTCATATTCAGCCAGGGGGCAGAGTATATCCTCAGCTTTTACGTTTTTATTCTGATTCTGATTCTGATTCACATCCACATCCACATCCGGTGTCGACATTTTCCGAATTGTATATATATATTCTAAACGCTAAAGACAAACTGATGTAATCGAATTCTGATTCAAATCTTCTACAACCTAAAATCCGAAGTAAATAACAGGATTCAAAAATTTCAAATCATTTAACACTTGAAATTGCATGTTAAATTGCAGCTCCAAAACGAAAACAACTCATTAACTAACAAAATTTAGTTAACAGATCAAAAACCTACAAGGCCATAAAATTCCTGGATTACTCAGACGAATCGATGACTAATTCGGCTAGTTCAATTCAATTCCATCATGCTTTGCTTCTAATCGAACAGAAATATTCACGTATATATCATTATCAACATATATCATTTCGCGCAAAAAAAAAAATCATTAAATTCAAATCTTAATACACATTTAGGTTAACAAAATCAATAAGAAAAAAAAAAGGAACAGAAATGATGAGTTTAAGATCATAAAACAGTGTTGCATGCATCATATATGCTAATATTTTCATCGTAAAATCATATAAAAATGGAAAAAAAATTTAAAAAAAAAAACACTAACCTGCTTAGAGCAAAGGCTTATACTCTGTCAAGGATCCAGAAAAGAAAAGGAGAAAAAATTTTGAGGAAATAATCTCAGTTTGAAGAGGGAGCCTGGAAATATATAGTACTAGAAGTATTTATGTAATTATGAATTTAAATATATAATATACATGGAAATATCCCATTTGATAATTGATGAGGCTGATGGGTTAACCGGCTTAACCAGTAAACCTCGTTAAGGGAATAAGTTTAAGGTGACTGGCAGCTGGGTATTCTAAAAAAGGCCAAGAAGCTTGAAACAATCACATGTACGAATTGCATGTAGTTTTTGGTTTTTTTGGGGTTTAGCAGGTGAAGGGTGAAAATGAAATATAATTATATAATAAAACCAATTTAATATAAAACTTAATTGGATGAAAATTGATCAAAAGATTTTTTACTATACTAATTTATTTTTATATATTTTAAAGGATTAAATTAAATTTTTATAATTTTTGAGAGGTTAAAGCAGGAGAGTAGCTAGGGAGCTGATAGGGGCTTGATTCCCCTTCAAATAGAAAATTTTTCATTTAATCCTTTTAAAATTTTAAATTAGTAAAGGTAAAATTATACTTTGACCTCTTAAAAATATAAAATTTTGATTTAATCCTTTAAAAATTCTAAAGATATATGTTATTAAATGGTGAAATTACATTGTTACTATCGTAAAAATTATAATTTAATTTTAGCTCCCTAAAAGGATTTTCTAACTTCACCCCTGGACCAAAATGTAATTTTTCTGTTGCTATTTTTAAATTTTATAAATTATAAAAATGTTTAAATAAAAAAAAATGCACTTTAAAGGAGATTGAGGAAAAAGGCCCTAACTCTATCCTTGATAAAATTTAGGGGCGGAAGAAAGGATAGAAAACCTTGACCCTTTAATATAATGATAAAATTACACTTTAATTTCTCGAATAATTTTTATTTTAAAACAATTTTCGATAAAAATTAATATTTTAATAGCCGTCAGCTTATGAAAATGACATGTTTACATTAATAAGCAAGTTGGATTTGGGCATATAATTACACCAAACTTGTTTCTTGTTTGTATTCTTATTATTATTCAATCAAGTTCTAACAAGTCAAGTTTAATCCAAGTAATTCTTGAATTTATTAAGAAGTTTAATTTTAGTGAATATTAAAATGGATTATTTGCACCAAACATCCTCAAATTATGGCTTAATTTTAAATTGTTCCAAACTTTAAGGCATATTAATTAAGTTTTTAAAGTATTAGTATCATATCAATTAATTATTTTTAAGTTTAAAAATGAAAGTCAATTTTTGTTATTAGTCCTTAAACTATAGGTGCTAACCCAAAATGTTAACAATTAAATCTGATAGATCAAATTATGCCATTAATCCAATACTATGCATAAGTTGTTAATTTAATCCATGTCGTCTAATTTAATCACTTTTTAAACCCTATACTTTTCAATTTATAAAATTCTAATTCGGACTTAACCAATAACTATTAAATTCGTTAACTAAAACAAAATAACTTTTTTTGTTAGTATTATATAAAAATAACAGAAAGCCAACACGACATCATACATGCAATAACATGTTTCTCACATACGATTTTAAAGATAACATAATATAACTTAACAAATTTAATGACTATCATTAAAACAATTACTGAAATTTCAAAATTCGAAAAAAATACAGAATACAATTGACTAAATCAACAACTTATGTAGAATACAAGGACCAGTAGAATAATTTGACAAAAAAAGTAAACTACATTAGTAATCACTGAACTATTTTTTTTCTTTTTTGGTTACTCAATTATTAGTAAATTTAATTATCGATCACCTAATTATTTTAGATTTTTTTTTGGGTATTTCAATTTTTATGTTAGCTAGTTGATAACTAAAAAAGACATAATTGAATAATTAGGTGACTATTTTATAACCATTCACTGTTGTGTGATCAAAAATAAATTTACTAAAAATTAGATGACTATTTTATAACCATTCACTGTTGTGTGATCAAAAATAAATTTACTAATAAATAGATGAATATTTTTTAACTTTTCATAATTAAGTGACCAAAAATAAAAAAGGGGAACATAGTTGAGTGACCTCTATTGCAATTTACCCAAATGAACCACTTTTGGAGTTCAATGCACGGAGCGGAAGAGTCGAGGGTGGTAGAGGCCGCTAATTGGAGGGTGACGTGGATGATAGTTACATGCAGTGTAGGAACAGCTAACATGCTATTGGGACTTGAGCCCTTTATATATGATAATGGAGTAGCCTACTGCACATAAACAGTGGAGAAGAGGGATCTTTTTTTGGTTTTTGCAGACAAAATTTGTTTGTTTTCTCTGAATTTATTTTTGTTCATTCATTTCCACGTGTACGGTCAGCAGAGATCCAAAGGTGCCATGTGATTTGATATGAGCCATTTCTTTTATTGGTTTTTATTTCTCCTTTTTCCTCTTTTGTTGCTTTTTTCTGTTTTTTAAACCATGTTGGTCTTTTCTCACATTATTAGCTCTAATATTACTATTGATATAGATATTATTATTAATATAATAAGACGTAGATTTAAGTAAGTTAAAATGGCGTATCTTACTATTTACGGGTTAAAGAGAAACTATGAGTATTTTTAAATATTATATAAAAAAGAACAGATATGATCAAAATTTATAATAAAATTGTTAAAAAAATGTTTATAATAAGACAATATCCATGGTAAAGTAAAAAAAATATGTTAAAACATTTTTATTTGAGATAAGAAAATAATTTCAAAAAGCTAAAAATTAAAAATCTCAATTTAAAAACATAATTTAATTTAAAAATCTATTTATTTGGAATCACGATTTAGGGTTTGTAGTGTACCCAGTTTGGGTTGTATATGCACCAAGTGCTGAAAAACAAAATAGTGCTGGCAGACTGATGAGCCACAAATGAAGGAGATACTTATCATATTAGCACAATTATGTTATGAATGAAAAAAAAACATTATGTATAATTTTGAGCTTGAGACTATTTATGATGGAACAAATTTGAGATTCAATGCAAATTTGAGCTCAGATTGATAAAAACTTCTAAACTCGCAATCAGTCTAATGTCAAAATAAATGTTCAGTCCCCTTAAAACCGCTCCCGAATTAAAAAAAAAAAAAAAAAACCCAAGTGCTCAAAATTAGTAATTTCTCAACTAGGAATGTAATTGAACTGAGCTAAATAAAAAAATAATAATTCAAAAGTTAATACTCGACTCGGGCTCAATCAAACATCAATTTCTAGACTAAACTCAACTTAATCAAGTTCAAGTAACTTGATTAAACTCATTTATCATGTGTAGTAAGCTCGAATTTGAACTCAACTAAATTCGTTTTTGTAGTTTGTACATACTCTTTCTAGGTAAAAGTATCATGGAGCTCTTTATACAAGAAATCGGATTGTATTTTTCCCCCTTTATTAAAAAAAAAACTAGTAAATTAATTATTGTACAATAGATCAAAAAGAAAGTTGATCTTATAAAATTTTCATCCATTTCTACTATTAAAATTGGTCTCTATACGTCAAACATGCAGCACGCCACATGTCATTGTCTGATTATTCCATCAACTACACTAATCTTTAACAATACAAATGGATGAATTTTTTAATGAAAAAGATCAATTTGCTCTTTGATCTAATGTACATGGACAAATTTGCCCAATTTTTTTAATAGGAGCAAAATGCAATTTTATTCCTACAACAAGGCATCCATGGTACTTTTACTGCTCTTTCTATAAAATAAGGGTAAAATGTAATTCTATAATATAAATATATATTAAAATGAAAAGCCCGATTGGGCTCGTGAGCCATTAGAATAGAGCATTACAGTGCTCAAATTCGGCTTGACCAGCTCAAGCCTGAACTCAGCTTGATAATCGAATTTGAGTTTTTCCAAGTCAAACTCAAAGAACTTACAAGCACCAGTGTCTCGTTTACACCCCTATTCACAACTCTAAGGTTATCCATGTTGGGGAATAAAACTGCAAGAAAAAACCACACAAGCAGGAGCTTACTGCAAACTTTGGGCAAAGCATTTTTTGTTAACCAAGTTCCAGTAAGTCACTAACATGTACACTGGCAGATATGATAACATTTACAACTCAATATTCTCTATACGGAACTGGAAGCAAAAGGAAGAAGAGATCAATTTAACAATGTATCATCAGCTACCATCAAATATATCTAAGATCATACTAATAGGTTATGACCTTCGTCTAGCTATCTAGGGTGTATCTCACCTAGAAAGAGGGTAGAGCTGTAGAGAATATCGTTACCACCAGAAAGATGCTGGACAAAACCCAACCCGAACTAAACTATACTATGAAACAGCAATTTCTTTGGGGTCTTCATGATATCAGAAAAGTGATACAATTTGTAGGTAGATAATTTGGATTCTATAAGTGGAGAAAATATTAGAGGATGGAATAAATAGAAGAGATGATGTGTACGTGTTGCGAACCTTATTTGTCAATCATTTTGCCCGTCTAGGTCATCTGCCTTTTTGCCACCAACTACACTATTGGATGAGCTATCTTGTGCACTATAAGATGAAGAGCACCTGCTTGAATAACTCCCTTCTGTATTGCTGTTTTCTTTCCTTAAAGATTTCTTGAGCTTTCTTTGTCCCGATGATAAATCCTGGAGATATACATCAGTAAATCAGCTGCATGCTCTTAATAATTTTCTTACAATCGTAATGAAATATTACATACGAACCTGATCTGCTGTAGAACCAGGTGTTTTTAACTCAAGGTCAGTAGCAACATCGTTAGAATCCACAGTTTTCTCAATCTTGCTCTCTCCTGAGGACTTGTTTTTCGAATCTTCTTTGCCTGAAGCATGAGACCGGCTGCTTGGTTGTGCAGGTGGAGTGACATGCTGTGTTGGTTGCTGTTCAACCATGGTATTAGGAGTCATATATGGGACAAAAGTCGAGCAAGGGTTATGAATGACCCCAGGATTTTGGTTCCCAAAGAAAGGAAACGGTTGCATGGACGGATGCATTGGAATAGCTCCTGGGGGAGGCATTGCCATTGGTACTGGAAAAGGATAAGAAGGAGGAGCCATGACAACCGGGTAATCTACAGACGCCCATGGGAACATAGTCCTGACTCTCTGCTGATACTGAATATTAAGATCATCAATTTCAGATTTGAGAGATGCTTTCTCGTCTTTTAGATCATTCTTCTCCACGGTCAACTGCTTCAAAAGCAAGAAAAACAACTGCGTAAGAGCCAGTAAAAGTAATATGGAGGCCCTTATACTAGGAGTCAGATTGTATTTTGTCCCCTCCACTCAAAAAATGGACAAATTAGTCCATATACATTAGATTAAAGAGGAAATTGGTCTTCTTGTTAAAAATGTCATCCATTTCTACTATTAAAAATTGGTCCTATACGTCAGAATGAGGTAAACATGGCACACCACGTGGAACTATCTGGTTATTCTATCAGCATCGCCAGTTTTTAACAATAGAAATGAATGAAATTTTTACTAGAAAGGACCAATATGCTTTTTAATCTAACATACAAGGACTAATTTGCCTATTTTTGGAGTAAAGGGAGCAAAACGCAATCTAACTTCTAATATAATGGCCTTAATGGTACGTTTACCCGTAAGAGCCTTATCAAACAAGTTTCGCAAATCTAAGCACCGTATACTAAATTCAAACATATCAAATATCACCTCACGAGATTCTTCAGTGAGCATGGCATGCTCTCCTTTCAGCTTGGTGACCTGAGATGTAAGATCCTTCAACAATTGAATGGTATCGGTAAGGATGGTTGCTTTGTCATTTTTGGGCCTATCAGGATCTGGATTCCATAAACAAATAAGCAACAACTGTTCAAAATTCCGAGGTAACAATTAAAAAAGAACTAAAACTATACAAGAAGTTCAAGTGCTCATATCATATCCGTACAGAAGGAATCAGATTGTGAAAAATCATAACTAAGATTGTATAAACCATACCCATAATCTGTAAGCATTTGGCTGACATTATTTCAACCAAACTTCATGCTTATCGGCACAAGACAATAAAGCACAACACCTTAAACCAACTACTACTAATCATTATACAAATAGAAATCAAATCTTCAAATCAAACTCTAGTGTAAGGATTATAACAATGTTACTAGGAACACAGATTAGTCCTGTACAAGGAACGGAAATTGGACCGTAAATCACTACTCATGTGAAACATATTTCGTTAGAGATGATCTTCTTCGGTTCATTTACTAGGAACGAATAGGAGTGTAAATGAACCTGGCTCAAACAAACAAAGCTTTGTTCATGTTCATTTGTTAATTTTTGAAGTTGTTCATGTTCGTTTAAATTTTTAACATCATGTTCAAACTTGGTTCATTTATTATTTGGTATGTTCAGGCTCGGTTCATTTAACCTTCGTGAACATGTTTGTTTAATGCTCACGAACATGTTCATTTATATGTTCATGAACATTAAACAAACACATTCACAAACAGTAAACCAAACAAGCAAACAAAATATTAAATAAACAAACCAACAAAATTTAAATATAAAAATAGATGGAAAATATGATTTAATTATTTTTCATAGGAAAATATAATCTTTAAATAAATGAGTCTATAAAAAAGCTTATTTGTGAACATAAATGAATCGAACACACCTCTATTCAGACTCGTTGTTTAATAAATGAATACTGGTTTATTTAGCTTAATAAAGGGAGCTTATATCAATGGTTCACAGCGCTCTGTTCATTTACAGCAGCCCAAGAACGAAATACAATTTATTGAATTGTAAAACTCTCTTTTCTGAACTTATATATAATTTTTTGTGGTAAATATATAATTATAGATAAATAAATTCTGAATTTTATGAATTGTTTTGCTAATCAGGTCGTTAATCTGGCTGAATTTGATCGCTAGTATTCAATAGTGTCAACCAATTCGGAAAAATAAATCGTAATAGAAACCAATTTCTGCTAATAGAGGATTATAAAAAGTGAAAGTTCCAAAGTTCGAAAAATCTACCAAGTGCATTTCCTAATTCAAGAAAATGTTCATTAAGTCGATCTCTTCTCGATTTCTCACGGTCAGCCTTTTGAAGTTTCCTCGCCGTAACGCAATCCTTAGGTTCCTCTCCATCCCTTTGGCTGCAAAATGAAAATCAAAAGCGGTTACAACCAGTGTTAAATTAACACAAAAACAAAGAATCCAATTGTTGATTAGGAAATTTATGAAATTGAAACAAGAAAAAAAAACCTAACCCGGATTTGGATTGGTTACGGGTCGTGGCGGGAACAAGCGGGTCGACTGGGGGTTGACGAAACTCGATTATAGAAGGATTTGAAGATGGAATTGATTGAAGAAAAGCAGCGTCTTTTCTGAGTTGATCCATTGATTCGAAGTGAGGAAAACAGAGTGACGTAGCTTCACAAAATTCACATCGTTTTCTTTAGCTTTATTTGCCTTGTTATTGGAAATCCACGACCGCAGCAAAAAGCCTATCGCTGGTAATAAAATATAAAACACAATCGAAAATCAACGGGCAGTATTCGGTTTAATTTTTTTAGTATATTACACATTTCTTCCTCCAACTTTTTAGGATATTTTTATTTTCATCACTTAAAATAAAATTTTTATAATTTTATCACTCAACTTTTAAAGTATTTTTATTTTAGTCACATAAGCTTTAAATCTCTAATCATACTGTACACGCCCAGAGGAGAGCATTCGTTTTTCTATCAGTTAAACCGACTTAATTAATCATAATCTACAAAAAATGACTTGATTGAATTAGAGCTCAAAAATTAATATAACCTGACTGACTTTAGGTCGATTGGTTTGGTCAGTTAACTGACTTTAATTATTAGACTAGATTATTGAACTTAAATAAATTATATTTATTTTATAAATTATAAATATGTTTTAAATAACTAAAAATATTAAATTGAGCCCTTTTTTTAGTTGGACAGATTTGAAAATTCAAGATTCAATAAATTATTGAAATAATCAACAAAACTAAACCCATAACTGAAAAATAAGCTCAAACTAAAACTGACTAAATACTGCTCTCCCCTATACACCATAGTCGGTTTTCTTAGTTTTCACTAGAGTTGTGCATGGGCCGGGCCGGGCCTGAAATATACGCCTAAAAATTTGTCTAAGCCCGGCCCAAAATAAAATTCTAAGCCCGAGTCAGGCCCGGCCCGACCCATGTTAATTTTTTTAGCTTATTTCATTAAATAAAAAATTTTAAAATAAATAAACCAAATACATTTAAAAACATAAAAACAAATATTAAAAAAATAAATAAAAAATGAGACTAAAACAATTCTTAAAGCAATACACAAATTGAAAATATAATAAAAAGTGATTATATTAAAATTGAAAATAAAATGTAAATATGATTAAAAATAATATATATATATATATATATATATATATTTAGTATATAATTCGGGCCGGGCTAGCCCGTGCCCGAGCCAAAAAAGGTTTACCCGAGCCCGGCCGTTTTCTAAACGGGCCTCGTGTTTTTGCCCAAACCCATATTTTGGGCCTATATTTTTACCTGAACCCTCCCATTTTTCGAGCGAGCCAGGCCGGGTAGCCCGGCCCATGCACACCTCTAGTTTTCACTGAACCTAGAGTTAGCTTTCTTAGTTTTAATTGGATATTGCTCTCCCCTATACATACCGTATTTATACTTTCATTTGGTCGCATAAATAAATATTTTTTTAAAAACATTGGGGATTAAAGTAAAAATCGATAGAAACTAAAACAATTCATTAAATTTTATTTCATATTGTATTTGTTTACCTCCTTTTAGAAAGTTTTATTTCTTTTTAATATTGAATTTTTAAATTTCAAAATATTAAAATCAATTAGATAAATTATTGAAAATTTTTTATCCCTAAATAATGTCAATCGATTTATTACTATAATATTGAAATTAATAAAATTAATTAATTTAAAAATTCTTCTAAAATTTTATATTTTATTTTATGTTTTCAAATTAAAATCAAATCAATTCTTTTGATTATATGATTTTGAATCTTTTATACAATGTTAAAAACAAAGAAAAATTATTACAATTAATTAAATTAATTAATTTTATCTTTTATGCCAAATAAAACCTAAAATTATTTTTATCACTTCTTTATCCAAACAAAAACAATCAATTAATTTAATTAACTATAGTAATTTTACATAAGCCATAATATAATATAATATAATATAATATAGGCATAACAATAAATTTATCCTTTAGCATTCACATCTTTTATCAATTTAACTACTATTTTTTATCTAAATTTGGCACTCAGCATTTTAAAAAGTATCAAATATGACCATCAACCTTTAAAAAAGAATAGCTATTATTTTTTACTAAAATCGTGACTGAAACGTTAAAATCTTAAATATAAGAGTCTGCATAGCGATCCATGTGTACTTCATGCTAATTTTTTTAATTTTTTATTAACTTTTTCTACACATTTTTTAATTTAGAATTTTTATAAATTTTAAATTATTTATTGACGTGATATAATACAAATATTGCCATCAGTATGAAATACACGTAGACTAATATGGGAGTTGTTACATCAAAATTGTTAAAAAATCAATGCTTTACTCTACGTTTACATTAAAATAATGATTGCACTTTTTTTTTAAAGTTAATAATCAAATTTAACTAAAAAAAATTAAAGCTAATTTGATAAAAAAAATAAATGTTGACGGTTGAATTTACTATCATACTTGTAATCAACAATAAAAGTGATTTTTCTTTGCTTAAATACTCAATTATAAATAGGCCTAATTACACCAGTATTATTAAATTATCAGTAAGTTTACATTTTGATTATTCAACTTCAAACAGTTATAATATGGTTATTGAACTATCCGAAAGTTTTCATTTAATTCGCTATGCTATTAAAATCACTATTACATGTCCTCTTCTACAATTTATTTTTTTTGTTCGTTAAACAACCTTGAACAATCAATATTTAAACAATTTTCTTCTCTGATATTTAATATTAACCATCAAATCGACTTGGATCTAAGGTATGTTATTTTACTCACTGATGAGCATTGATTTATTATATCGATCATCAAATCGTCCATTAGAGCTGCCTAATTAAACTTAAAGAAACCTTAACAACCTTGTGGCAATTGAAAACTTTCAAATAGGTCACTAACCATTTTGTTTCATTGGGCTATTAAGTTTTTTTTTTGAAGTCTTATTAGCGAGTTCTAAGTGACGATTCGATGATCGATACAGTAAATCAGTACTCATCAACAAATAAAAAAATATACTTTAGACCTAAGTTGACATAACTATCAATGTCAGAGATCGAAAAATAAAATTGTTTAAATTTTTATTCGTAAATTCATAACGTTCAAAGTAGTCTCCTGAAAAAAATTGAATATGAGATTGAAATTTTTAATTGAACCGATGATAATGATTGGATTTATGATTTTTAAATAGAAAAAGTAGAATGATTGAAATATTAACTTTTTAAAGTACGATGAATAAATCTCAAAATTTTTAAATTACAAGGACTAACAGTATATTTTAACCTTTTTTAACTAAAGCCTCACTTGCACATTGAAATTTTTTTACCGACTTTGTGGATGGGTCATGAACATGGTAGTGTATATATGTTTTTTATACTAAGCCCTCAACAATACAACTTTGATACGATTTTAGTCCTTAGATAGAACATTCACATAACCTTTCGGCATCTCTCAGTTTCTTCCTCTGCATTCAATTTGCACTCATCGGAGAAAACAAAAGATGTCGGGCATGGGAGACGGGTACGTCGGCACGGCCCAAGATGCCGTTAGGATCCGCCGTCTCGAGAAGCAGAGAGAAGCCGAGCGCCGTAAAATCCAAGAGCTGAAAACCAAGTCCGCCTCCGCTAAAGGTCAACCCGGTCTTCTCCAATTCGGTTCAAGTACTTCTGAGGTTCAAACCCTTTTCTTTTCCCCCAATCATTTGAAACCTAGGGTTTTTAATTCTTTAATTCCGCTCATGCTTTGCTCTTTTTTTATTTTTTCCAGATTCTCGAGACTGCATTTAAGAAGGAAACTGTTGGTTTGGTTACAAGAGAGCAATATGTAGAGAAGGTAATTTTCTAATTTAGGGTTTCGATTGATGATAGGATGAAAATTTGAAGGAAAATAAGAAAGATTTATCGTTTTCCTTATTAATAGAAGCAAATCAATCATACTGAATAGAAAATATTTTTTTTTTGTTCAGTCTATTATATAATTTATACTTTTACTAAAGTAATGTGCCTAATTGGAACTGTTCTTGGTATCTTTGATATAGAGAGTTAATATCCGAAACAAAATCGAAGAGGAAGAGAAGGAGAAACTCCAGAAACTTCAACAAGAGTAAGATTTTACATATATATGTATTTGTAATTTCTCTGGATCCTTTTTTTCTTTAGTTAGTTAACATTTTTTGTCTTTCTTAAATCTTAACGTTACAGGGAAGAAGAGCTTCAATTGCAAAAGCGGAAGAAGAGGAAAGTTAAGGGGAATTCTCGCCTGTCTTTTGCAGATGATTTCGACAACGGAAGTGAAGAGGAAGATGATGAAAACAGTGAGAATTTATCCCTTTTTTGTACTCTTAAGACTTCTATAGTAATAGGTTTATGGCAGTTACAATATAATAGGTATGTGTTGAATATAGAACGATTGTAGCTTGGAGATGTAATTAACCAAAGATGCGTTGAAGGTAGCCGGTTTTGATAAAATATACAACTATCGGCATTGAAACTTGGTATCTTGTGCTTGACTCTTCCACTTATTTATAGTATACAGAGAATTAGATTTGTTTTATCTTAACAGTTCCATGGAAAAGTGGTAATTGAGTAGTACATGGATAGATCCAACAGATATTGTATTGTTCTTTCACCTTGGATGAAAGTTCATAAATCACTTTCCTTCCCAAATGATGTTTTAGTTTCTTTAATATTTTAGGGCTGCAACCATTTTCTTTTTCTAGGCCATATATTGCATCCCATCATAACGGATTTAGTATCATCGGGTCTATTGGACACGGAGGATTGGAATAGGATCATGAGGTTTTGTTGCCAATTGCTGTTGTAAACTTTCACTTCCTATTGAGTCCTTTGATTGCTGTTGTGAAGCTGTCGACTCAGTGTCTTGGATGTTATGCTATTGATTTGTTGGTAATGTTGTCTAGGTGGGGTTATGGCTCTCTATCCCTGGGTAATTATATTTCTGGAAATCATAGATAATAATAACTCTTTTACTAGCATTCGGGGTCTTCTCTAGATGCATTCATGTGTAGATTTTTCACTGTTATTTTACTTGATATTTCATCACTGCAACGAATATAGTTGATTTTTAAGATCCTCCCTTTGTTATATATGGTTGTACATGAGATGACATCTCCACAATTTTTGTTTGATATATTGATTTTGATATTGATTTAGTTTCTAGAGACTTAAACTTCATCGTTGATTCTTTAGTGTGTTGACCAACAATAGCTGCTTCTATGATCCTTTCTGCAGAAACTTCAGAATCAAAGAGGTTTAGTCGTGGAAAATTTGGCAAGGATCCATCAGTGGAAACTAGCTTTCTTCCAGACAGGTTACATTTCCTACATATTTGCGTCTAATGGTTTTCCATGCATGCACTTTTATATGAATGTTTTTAGCAGAATTGGACCTAACATTTGAGCTTAGGGTTGACGAGGTTATTCTTTCAGTGAGCGAGAGGCTGAGGAGCAAGCTGAACGTGAAAGGTTGCGGAAACAGTGGATTCTCGAACAGGAGCAAATTAAGAGTAAGTTTTCTTGTGACACTTTCCTGTTTGATACAGATACATGAAAAATAGTGTTTTGGCTGAGTGTTTTTGTGTTTCAGATGAACCCCTTGAAATTACTTACAGCTACTGGGATGGAGCAGGCCATAGACGAGTGATCCAGGCAAGTTAACTACCTAAACAAGTTTTACCTATTTGTATGCTTTTATTTTTAATCTACTTTTTCCATATAGCCATTATTTTAATTATTTTGTTTTTATGTTTGCTCAGGTACGCAAGGGTGATACCATAGGAGAATTCCTTCGAGCAGTTCAGCAGCAACTTGCACCGGAGTTTAGAGAGATTCGGACAACTTCTGTGGAAAATCTGCTTTATGTGAAAGAAGATCTTATTATTCCTCATGTGAGTTGAACACGAAACCAGGCTCTTAATTTCAACAGCAATTTTGTACTATGTTTAATGGATGTTAGCTAACTTGATTTCATTTCTTTGCATGTTTGTGAAAGTTCAGCAACATAGCTTCTACGAGCTGATTATTAATAAGGCGAGGGGCAAAAGTGGACCGGTAAGAATATGCTTTGTGAATTCTTCTGCATATTAGTTGCCATATATTGCTTGTCACAAGTGGTTCAGTCTTATTGCTATTCAACTTTGAATCATTTTGAGATGGTTAAATTATGCTATTAGTCACTGTACTTCACTAAAGTTGTGAATTTAGTTCCTGTACTTTTATTTGATCAATTTTAGTCCCTGTACTTTTCAAATTGGTCAGTTTTAGTCCTGATCCATATAGTAGCAGTTAAATCCATTTGGGTAAATTCAATTACTAGTCCTGTACTATTTATACAGTTGTAGATTTAGTCCCTTCTCCAATTGGATCATTCTAAGTCTCTATACTTTAAGTTTGAAATTTCAGTATTAACATAATTGGAAGTCGTTAATCCATTAACTAGATTTTCAGTGACTAATATGTGTAAATAATAAGCTGACATAATAATACAAATATGATAATATGTTTGGCACATCAGATTTTGGAAATAACAGAACCTCTCTTAATAAAATTAACAATTATTGGTTGGTGAGGGTTAGAATTTAAAATTTGGAAAGTATAGGAACTAAAAATGAACAAATAGAAGTACAAGGATTAAATCCACAACTTTTACTAAGTACAGGGACTAAAAGCTGAATTTAACCATTTGAGATTGTGAAATCATCCTAATGTTAATGTTGGTAAGGTTTATTAATACTAATACCTTTCGCTTATTAAAGTTGTTTATCTTTTTTTCCCCTCGAACAGCTTTTCCATTTCGATGTGCATGAAGATGTGCGAACGATAGCCGATGCTACAATTGAGAAGGACGAGGTATTTCTCCTTCCCTCTTATCCTTTGCTTTCAAGAGGTTCAAAGTCCGTAGTATGACATAAGTGCATTGATTTTTACTCCAATTGTTGATAGTCCCATGCCGGTAAAGTAGTCGAGAGGCATTGGTACGAAAAGAACAAGCACATCTTCCCTGCTTCAAGATGGGAGGTACGTATTATATCTCTCTTTCCATGCGCTCGCTTCCATGCATCGTCCTCGTCCTTGGCTTGCTTGTGATGCAAGGGAGCCTAACCTAGCTATAGCTGTGAATCGTTTCGATTTTATGAAAAGAATGAAGCCTAAGTTTTAATTGGTTGTTATTCATCTTTGGCAGATATATGATCCAACGAAGAAATGGGAGCGATACACCATCCATGGAGATTGAATAATCGGCGAAGCCTCGCGGGACGAGAGGAGACCGTCTCTGTACTTTAAAGAAGAAAAACTGTTCTGATTGTATATGAACAGATGATTTTTGTTATCTATTTCTCATAACTATGAACTTTTAATTATAAATTAGATTCTTTTTCGGAACTAATGTATCCTTTTGGGCTTGTTAGGTACTCTTCCCAACAATGATATTGCAATGAGCCTTTTAGGAATTCTACAAAAGAGGCCAAATTAGTCACTTTGGTTTTATGAGTTCTTGTTTATAGTTAACATAGTTAAAAATAAAGATAAATTAATTTTGATGTAACCTGTAATGTTATATATAAACTTTAATTTTATGCGATTTTATAGATGATATTTTAATGTGATTAAAATTTTAGAAATTGTTAAAATATTTTTGAATTAAAATCATTTTATATTGATATATCGTATGTACAAATAATTATATTAATTTAATATGAAAAATAAATACATATATTTATTTTTAAATGTGTATAATTAAATAAAAAATAAAAAATTTATGTATATATATGAATATAATTTAAGTTTTGTATGTAAAATTTTATCAAATCAAAAAATATATATATTAAATTGTACATTGAACAAAATTCATGTATAAATTTAATATTTAATCCTTAAAAATATTATGTTTAATTTACAATAATTATATATGGCGTTAAATATTTGAATCAATCTAATTATAAAAATAAAAATAAATTTATGTTCAATAAAAGTAAAGAAAAAAAAGTCAAATTTGAAAAAGAAAATGCAAAGGGAAAAGAAAAGGGAAAATATCGGTTTTGTTGGGCCGGACCGAAACGACGACGTATGCAAACAAACAAACGTAGTATCATTTATCCTTGGTTTGGTCTGTGCCCCTCAAGCCTCTGTTATATTGGACTCCGAGATTTGTAAGCATTGTAAACCACGGCCCTCTATACTACTCCTACACGCATAGAATCTCACTTTTATGTTTTCTAGACTTCTTTGACGAAAATAGGAACTCTTAGAAATGGCGATGAAAAGCTTCAGCGTTTTCTTCTTCGTTCTACTTCTCCTTGCTCCTCCTATTCTCCAAGGTTTAGTCTTATACATCCGAGATCTAGATATTTTCATTTGTAATTTGATTCTAGAAAGCTATATATATATATATATATATATGCTCATCGATTTATTTATTTGTTCATAGTTTTGATCTTACTTTTGGATTTTCTGCTTGCATGTTTTTTGCTTCGATAGATTTGATCTGTTCCGTCGAGATGCAATTCAATTGTCTTATTTTAGTTTTTCTTTTTGGACCTTTCGCTTCAAATCCATATGAGATCGATTTGTTTCTCTTGATTTACGATTTTATTGTGAAAATTTTAAGTTGTGTTCAGATTCGTTGTTGCATTTGCATGGTTGTGAAATTTCAATTAATTTCACTGTCTGCATCGTTTTACTGCTATTTTAAGGGAAAATATAGAAAAAGCTCCTTGGAATGAGCTTCATATGAGCTCAAGAGAATTTTGCAAGAATTTAAGTAATTTACATCATAAAGAATTCAACACTTTACTTAAAACATTACATCTTCGCTGTAATTTGTCATTAAATAGCTATATATATGTTTATCGATTCATTTATTTGTTCATAGTTTCGATCTTCCTTTTGGATTTTTCTGCTTGCATGTTTTTTTGCTTTGATAGATTTGATCTGTTCCATTGAGATGCAATTCGATTGTCTTGTTTTAGTTTTTTTTTTTTTGGACTTTCCGCTTTAAATCCACATGAGATCGGTTTGTTTCTTTATTTACGATTCGATTGTGAGAATTTTAAGTGATTTCTTTCTTTTCTGATTCGTTGTTGCATTTGCATAGTTGTGCAATTTCAATTAATGTCGCTTCTCTTTTTATTTTCCTTGGTTTTGGAAAAAAGCTTATGCATCGTTTTGCTGTTATTTTAAGGGAAAATATAGAAAAAAGCTCCTTAGAATGAGCTTCACATGAGCTCAAGAACATTTTGTAAGAAATTTTAATAAATTTGTAAGGATTTCAGTAACTTAATTCAATACTTTACTTAAAACATTAAAAAATTGTAACAAATTCAGTAATTGTAAGTGGTTCACACTGGATCTCCCCATTAATTCTGTGGCTGCTTAAAGTTCAGGTTAGCTTTCTTTTTTTCTTTCTTTTTTCTTTTTGGTCTAACGAAGTGCAAGAAAAGAGTGTTTGTTAATTACTCTGATCTGATGTTTCTGCATGCTGATTTACCTTGTTCTCATAAATAGATAAATAAATGAATTGTTTGATTTTATATTATGTTGTGTCATGATTTTTCTTTTGTGTGATAGTTGCTAGGTGTCAATCTGAAGCGGAGTCGGATGTTGCAGAAGCTGTTGAAGGAGGTGAACTCGGGATTGTTGGTGAGGAAGCTCAGGATTTCGGTTCTGGGAATTTTGACTCGGCTCCAGGAGTTGAAACTCTCTGTCTTTTCCCTAAAAACAGTGCCAAATGTAAGGACTTTTTTGATGCTTCATGCGGGATTTTGATGTTGTAGGTTTTTGAGAGTGATGTGCACTTTTAAAAATGGCTAACCCTTTTGCTTTACTTGGGCAGTGGTATCAGCCGGAGAAGAGACTGAACTCCTTGTTGGGGTGGAAAATGTTGGTAATTACTAATTAATTTGTCTTCACAATGAAGTGATGGTATATGTTGGAAGTAGTGATGCATAATTTTTGTCTTTTGTTGGGTACACTTAAATGCTTTCCTTTTCTAATTAGCCATGTGTGGTTTCCTTGTCTCTTTGCTTAGTACACTTCTTTAAATTGCAGGTGAGTCACCTGTGAATGTCATTGCAATCACAGCCAGTGTTCAACTCCCTTTTGATCATCGTATGCTTGTTCAAAATCTATCAGCACAGGTAATCATAGCTTGAAAATTTTCAAATTCTTCTTGTTCATTAATTCGTTCAGTTACCATTTGGATTGATTTCTATTATTTCCAAACTCAAAAACTTCACATAATTGAATATCTTACACTTAGTTTTTATAAAACTAAAATGTTGTATTCATTGAGTCATTTGTTCACATAATTCTGTTACCTTATGATGATATATGAATTTAGTTCACATAATTCAGTTACCTTATGATGATGTTATTGCTAAAGTTGGATCCTGAGCTTGTAATCACAGTTTAGTCATTCATGCTCAAATTGGTCAATGCGCAATTACAGTGCTGTGCCCCTTGTTTTGACTGTTGCTGCCTATGTTCTTTTTTGGTTATCCAATGCTTGTTGCAGTATCTAATACCGATCTTCAGTTTCTTTGTTGCTACAAAGCTGATCACACACTTCATTATCTTGGAATGTTACATCCTACATTGTTGGATTGAAACTGCCTCTGACATTTGCCTTTTGATTTTTTAACTGAAAGATGTCTGTTCTAATGTAGGCCTTTAACAATGCATCCGTACCCCCTTCAAAGCAAGCTACTTTCCCTTACATATTTGTGGTTAGCAAGTACTTGCAGGTAAATGGTTACTTCAAGAGTTTATGCACTATAAGGCTAGAACTGTATATGTGTTCTCTATGTTGGTTCAATTTGGAACCGGAGGTCTGTTGGGTTCAATGTGTAACAGAGAATCTGGCATTTTTGAGGGTTTTTTTTTTTTTTTTTTAATGTGTGATGGATCTTAATCATACAATCAACCTGAATGTATACAGGTTGAACTATTGATTAGAGATCGCACGGGATGAACTATTCATTGCAGTTAAGCTAACATGTTTAGAACTTTGATGCAGCCTGGAACTTTTGATCTTGTGGGCAACATTTTCTATGAGATTGACCAGCACCCATACCAAAGTACATTCTATAATGGTACCATTGAAGTTGTTGAAGCTGGTGGCTTCCTCAGTGTCGAGTCTGTTTTCCTTGTTACCCTCGGGATTGCACTGCTTGTTCTCCTCGGTTTATGGCTTCAAGGTCAATTTCAGCGTATCTCCAAGGTATTCTAATAATTAATTTATTCCAATAACTACGAATAAGATACGATTAACAGTTTGGAGCTAGGTTATTATTATTATTATTAGAAGATCCATTTGTGATAGGACATAAGTTAGATATCTCTCTCATTTTAAGAGCTCCTGAAAATCTTCAATGTTCTAGCATGATTGACTTTATTTCAAATTCCCAGCAATCTGTTGTGCTGTGAATGTTGAACATTTGTGATTGTTGTTCTTTACATTGAAGAAAATTTCCACTTTGCAATGTGATTATAACCTTATATGTTTGCCTTTTTTAATTTTTGCTAGAAAACTAAGAGAGCTCCAAAGGTGGAAGTCGGAACCAGGACTACTGATACCTCATTGGACGAGTGGCTTCAGGTTAGGGCTTATGGCACCATCTATCACTTTTACCATAATTTTGATGCTTAGCGGTGTAATCGAGCTTGAGCTTGCCCCAATAGTGGTAAGCTTGAGCTCGGCTTGGAATTTCGGCCTCGATATTTTGCACGAGTTCAACTTGAACATCAATTTCTAAGCTTGAGCTTGGCTTGAGGCATAATCGAGCTAAGAGCTTGATTAAGCTTGTATATGAATTTCATACTCAAGCTGGAACTTGAGTTCGTTCGTAATTAAGCTTTTTAAAATGTAATTTTATAATATAAAAATATGCTAAAAGGGAAAAGCTTGATTTGGTCCGTTCTAATAGAGTATTATAGTTCTGGGATTTGGCTCAATTGATAGCTCATGCTCAAGTTTGGCTTGATAATTATCCGCTCGAATTTCAGGTTTTTTGGTCGAACTATGTATCAGTGTCTCCTTTATTGATAATTTTTTGTTTTGGCTATTTCAGGGAACTGCTTACACTCAGTCAGCTTCCAAATCGAAGAAAAAGAAGTAGATGGGGCAGTGCTTGCAGGCTAATTGTAAACTCATTTCTTGGCATTTGGGAAAGTTTAAAGTGAGGGCACAAATAGTTTGAGAATTAGGTCAGGGAAAATGGCATACCTTTGCTGTTGTAGTATGTGAAAGAATTTAAAAAAAAAAAAAACCTTCAGATTTAATTTTCACGAGGATTCCGAAGTTGAGCCTTTTTGAAGGAAAACTAACTTGTGTATTAGAAGTGGTAGGAACCTGGGGAATTTTGGTAATGGTCAATTTCTGGTTTTGGTCATTTTATCATGTTCAAAATTAAGATTTAGTCCATGAATTTTAATTTGCTGCTTTTATTTTTATAATATTATTACTTAAAATAATTGATTATTAGATTCTTGTTTTTGGAAAAGCATCAATTTCATTTCATCTGTGCTTAGCTCAATTTTTGTCAGTTTCTATAAATTTGATTCTAACTTAATTTTTATAAATTTATGTTTTTCTGATCAAGTTTCATTATACTTTTTGAACTTAAAATATTTATTTTAAAGCCTATTGCGTCAAACTGGTTTGGTTAAACTTTGCTATTAGTCTTATTCTTTATGAAAATTTGTAGATTTAATTCGATTTAATGCATGTTATTCAAAATGATCATTTTTAATTTTTATGCATGTTATTCAAAATGATCATTTTAATTTTTAGTTTTTATACACGCCAAATTCATTAATTGGTTATTTAATTTAATTTAATTATTTTCAGTTTTTATATTTTTTTAAAATTTAAAATTTAATACAAATGATAAATGTTAAATCTATTAATTAATTTTTTAGATTACATCGAAAATTGAAAATAAAAGAAGTTAATAAATTATCAAAATTAAAATTAAAAAAAAACATAATTTAACCTTTGCTAATCACTAAAAATTAAATCTTAAATTCCGAGTATTTGAGCACTTAAAGGAAAGCTTCCTATGATTAAAAAAACATTCAACGAAGCTTCCTTATAATTCAATTTAAAAATGGTAATGGAAATCCATCCATATCCACCATCTTTTGCAATAAAGCCTTGACTATCTTTGATTATTTTTTCCCCTCTTTTGGTGGTAGTTAGTAGCTGCAACCAACGATAGAGGGAAAAGCTGAGTGTAAGTTAGTAAAATAACGCGCGAAGCAGGGGATCCGTTAATCTATCCATTAGTTTGGACCGTACAAAAATGAAAAAACCCGTGAAGTTTCCGGCAACACGACGGAATTTATAATAATAATAAGTTCAATTCTTGTTTAATGGAGGGAAAGAGGGTTTTATATTCTTTCTCTCATTTTTTTTTTTAATTTAATCATTTAATTCACTTTTCCATCTGAACAAAAAATCTTTTCTTTTTTGGCGGGAATTCGATTCCCCTTTCTTCTTCTTGATTAATAATAATTTAAGTGTTGATTGATCATTTATGTGATCAAAGAGCGATGGGGTTGTCGGACAATTTGAAGGGAGTGATATTAGCAGTGGCGTCGAGCGCTTTTATTGGCTCAAGTTTTATTTTGAAGAAGAAAGGGCTCAAGCGTGGGGGTGCTTCGGGTATTCGCGCAGGTCTGTTTTCCTTTTTAAATTAATCTTGATACGTGATTTTTTGCTGCTAATTATGACTTACCGTTGAGCTTGTTTTGCGTTGTTTAATTTTGATTCTTTCGTGTTCTTTGTTTTTTTTTTTTTTTTAACTTTCAGTGGAGTTAATAGGATTTTGTTTATTCGATTAGCTCAATGGTATTGAATTTTGAATGTGTTTGATATTAGGAGAGAGCTTACTGTTCATTTTCTGGAAATTCATTTTTAGATGTATGACGTTCAATTTACAGTAAGAAATTCAAGAAAAAAGTTGGAAAATGTCGAATCATTGGATTGGATCCTTAATCAGTGAGATTTTTTGATCCGTTAAGGATTTGTTGATTCCTGACAAATGACACTTCACAGGCTTCTTCCAATAGAATCGATCTTTTCTTTAATCCATTAGTGCTTGATTATGTTGATCGACAGATGGCTATTGAGATTGTGGAATGTAAGTATTATCTTATGTAATTAACTTTCTTTCTTGGTTTCTTGTGGTATAATATAGGAGTTGGAGGTTATACCTACTTACTAGAGCCACTTTGGTGGGCAGGCATGATAACAAGTAAGTTTATTACTCACAATAATCTTCTTTTCTCGAAACATATAAGCCCGAAATCACATTCCTTGTTAAATTAATCAAGTTTCGTATGGAAAGTGATCATGGGAGAGATTGCGAATTTCGTGGCTTATATCTATGCTCCTGCTGTTCTAGTCACCCCGCTTGGTGCTCTAAGTATAATTGTGAGGTGAGGTTCCTTTTGTTTGTTAAAGATCAAGGATTCATATGTTTTCGATAACTTACAAGCTTTATAAACATCTACAGTGCTTGGCTGGCACACTTTTTGTTGAACGAACGAATTCAGAAAATGGGGATTGTAGGTTGTGTTTCCTGCATTGTTGGTTCGGTGGTGATTGTAATTCATGCACCACAAGAGCATACCCCAAGTTCCGTACAAGACATATGGACTCTAGCAACACAACCAGGTTTGATCCTTCTCTTCATACTTTTTATCCTTTGGCTTTCAAACCTTGTTTTGAGTCATTAATTTTTGTTCCTTTTCGCATGTTTATGTTGGCAGCTTTTCTGGTTTATGTAGTAGCTACACTTTCAGCAGTTTTAGCTTTGGTTTTGCATTTTGAGCCTCATTATGGACAGACTAATATACTGGTTTATTTGGGAATATGTTCATTGATGGGTTCTCTTACGGTATGTACGTCTAATTAATGAACTTTCTCGGCAAATTATGCTGTAAGCACAATATTTCTCGGATGGTGTCACAGGTTGTTAGCATCAAAGCCATTGGAATTGCTATAAAGCTTACATTGGATGGGATGAGTCAGATTGCTTATCCTCAGACTTGGTTTTTTCTTACAGTCGCTGTTATCTGTGTCATTACACAATTAATTTACCTCAATAAGGTTACTATTTTCGATTCCATGCCTCCTTGGTTGTCTGTTCGTTCATTTGAGTGAATGACTTGAAAAACATACGCTCTAATTTATGCAACTAGCATAGTTTTGTCTTTAGATATGCTAAATTATTGCATGTTAGGTATGGAAACTTAATCGAATGATTCAATAATTTAACATTTTGATGAAAATCTCGGTAAAAGTACTATGGAGGCCCTTGTACTAATAATCGGATTGCAGTTTGCCCCCTCTACTAAAAAAATGAGCAAATTAATCCCTGTACATTAGACCAAGGAGCAAATAGATTTTGTTAAAGATTCCATCCATTTCTACTATTAATAACTGGTCATTGTACGTCAGAATGAAGCACATGTGGCATGCCATATCTAACTATCTGATTATTCTATCAGCCAGTCAGTTTTTAACAGTTGAAATGGATGAAATTTTTAACACAAAAGAACTAGTTTGCTATTTGATCTAACATACATGGACTAATTTGCTCATTTGTTGAGTAAAGGGAGAAAAATACAGTCTAGCTCTTAGTATAGGTGACTCCATGGTACTTTTACCTAAATATTTCTTATTTTGGATCCCAGAATTACTAGCAGTTTCAAAAGCTTTGTGCCAAGAAATTTACATGCAAAGTGTAGCTTCTTCTGGAGCATCATCTGATGACCTATTTCTGCATATAATCTTTTCATTTTACAGTACCATTGATATTTTTGGACGTCGAAAGTGCCTTAAGTAGGTCTATAACTACAAGCCTTCTCTTTTTCGTTCTCATGTCCGGCATAATATTTTTAAAGATATGCATCTTTCAAATAGGACTAGTTGGCTTGTTTTTGGCTGATGTGCATATGTTCTTTTTTGTAGGCCTTGGATACATTCAATGCCACACTTGTTTCTCCGGTATATTATGTGATGTTCACGACTTTGACCATTATCGCTAGTGTAATCATGTTTAAGGTGAAAATTTTAATTCATCAGAACACAAGACCACGGGACTGATTCCTACTTATGCTTGTTAATTGTAATGGTTGCTGTTATACTGTTATTTTTATAGGACTGGTCAGGCCAAAATGCAGGCAGCATTGCTTCTGAGATATGCGGATTCATCACCGTGCTCTCGGGAACAATCATACTTCATGTGACAAGAGAACAGGAACCACCTCCTCCTCCAGTAGGTACATGCAGAACTCATCACCCCCCCCCCCCCTTTTGGCAGGGGAAAGGTCGAAACTCGAAACTATAAATTTCATGAGTTGCCCCTCTTTCTGCTCTTGTTTAAACTCGAAACTATAAACTTATCCTTCCATGGATAGACTACAATGGTATTAAGGATGCGATGAGCTATCTGCGCAACGCCACTCCCACCATTTCACCTATGTGTCAGTTCCTTATATGAGCAATTTGAATTTTGCATTCCCTTGCATGTGCATGATAGCCATACATGTTGAAACTTTATATGATATTATAACCTTGCCATGCAAGGTTGAGGCCCTGGGTGGGTTATCTCCAAATTTATTCTGTTTAGTTAGTTAGAATTGAGTTACTTATTCAGTTGAGTACTTCTAATGATCGATTCTATTGGAATTATTGTTACTTCGATTGTCTTTATTGAATTGCAAACAAGTAATTGCTTCAACTTTCCATAGAAACCTATTTTTGCTTATATCAAAGCATTCATTTACATTGCAGGAGCCCTGACACTGTTCATCAATGGCGACTCCTTAAAGAGTCCGGAGGAAGAACATTTAATCACTCACCACCGTCTCGATGAGTATTACGAGCCATGAGGGCTTGCCATTCTAAGATGACTGCTCTCACCCCCCCAGTTGTACATGTGGAAACCAAAGCAAAGCAAGAGTTACTTTTTTGGGGGGGGGGGGGGGGGGGAGGGATTGTCAACAAAAGCCCGAAAGGTAGTTTTGGTGAATGCCTTTTCTTTTCTCCGACCACTTGCAAACGAGACCCCAATAGGTGTATCAGTTAGAAATGGAAAAGGTAAACTTTGGTTAACTTGTGGTTTTAGTCCCTGTACTATATTCAACTTGGGGGTTTACTATTTGTATTTTAATTTGGCATAATTTGATCTTCCTACTATTATAAATGTTATGCCTTAAGCCAATTTGTTTTTGAAAACCCGAAACTCAAAATTCCTTATGTCATTTAAATGGTGAAATTATAGTTATCAAAATAATTGTTTTTTTTACTAATTTATCATTTTAAAAAGAATTGCTCAACCTCATGATTTTAGATTTTTTTTCCTAAATAAAAACTCCGTATATTAATGATATGGATTAAGGCATAACCTGAATAATAGCAAGAATATCAAATTATGTTAAAGTAAATTACAAAAAATTGATTCTCAAAATCGAGTATGGTATAGGGAGCAAAACTATAATTTCACCGTAAATTTAAAATCCAGCAGAATAATCTAATTGGGCATAATCAGAAATCAAATCTGTTAAATTATTTTTCTTTTAATTGTAATTATTTGTCACCCATTACCCTTTGTAAATTCATCTTAAACATACCATGGTTAGACTTCAACAACTGTCTAATTTTATATTCCATAATATTGATCTCGAAAATTTAAAAAAAAAAAATTTCAAGTTAATTGAATTAAGTTATTCTGTTTTTTCAAGTCTATTCGAATAAGTAATTCGAGTTTGAGTTTAGTTAAATTTTACAATTTTAATAACTCGAATAATTCAAATAACTTATTAGTATAAATATATATTTGATCCCTATCAATTTTAAAAATGAGCAAATTGGTCTCTTTTAACAAAAATTACAAAATAATTTTTAAAATTCAAGTATTTATAAAAATTTCAAAATTTATTTTTTTAAAGATTATAAAAACTTAAAAAGTATTAAAAAAATCTGAAGAATATGTAAAAAAATTTTAAAAAATCTAAAATAATAATTTTTGGTACCTTTTTTTCTCTTATTTTGCTTTGAAAATTTTTTCACAAAAATATATGATTTTAAATTTATGTGTTCTAAGGTAGAATTACTTATATTGTAACAAGATTTTAATTTGATATAATTAAATTTTTTATTTAACTTGAACAATTTCATTTGATTCAACTCGTCTCGAATTTCATTTTACTCGATTCGATTTGAAAACTTTCAAATTGAGTTAGGATGATAAGATGAGACTTGTCAACTCAATTAGCTCAACAGATTTTCACTCAATTCGATTTAATGTTCACCCCTAAGTATAAATATCACATTTAGGTTAAGTTTCATCTCATGTGAATTTTATTCAGATTTATTTTAATATATATTCAGATATATTTCCATTATGAGTATGTTTGTGTACTGTCATAATTGATTTTAATCATATTTATTTAGAGATATTAATTATTTGTACTATATATTAAGCTTCTAATTCAGGTGATGTTAATTTAGTTGTGTAATTAACCAGGTACGAAGCCGCAAATTTTTTTAGGGGGCGAAATTAAATTGTAACAACTTCACTATTTTAATAACCTATATCTTTATAATTTTTAAAGGATTAAATTTTATTTTTACTAATTTAAATTTTTTTAAAAATTTTAAAGAACTTAAATGAAAAATTTTCCATTTTAGAGAGGGTCGGGGCCCCTATCAGTCCCCTTAGCTACGTCCCTGGTAATAATTAAAATCTTTTATTTTACAAGGTAAATAATATTATTTTGAGGATGTTTTATTGTTCTTATATCTTTTATATATATAAAAAAAATACATATGCATAATGGGATTTAAACTTAAAACGCTATGGTTTTTAACGTCTTTATTTTGTCCTGTTAATTAAAACTTCATTGTCCTTTATACCAATTCTTTATAAATACATTTGTTACATAATTTTATTTTGACATAATGTCTAATTTAGCCCTTAATATTTATATCTTTTGTCAATTTTAGCCCTCAACTTTTTTAATAAAATTTATATTTGACTATCAACCTTTCAAAAAGAGTTGAATTGTTGTTTTTCTTAACAGAAACACCGATTAAAACATTAAATTTTTAAATATGACAACTTGCATGATAATTAATATGTACTAAATGTTATTTTTATTTTAATTTCTTTTTTCTTTAAAATTTTTTAAAATTTTAAAATTATTTGTTAGCGTGACATAGAAAATAAATAGTGTCATGTTAATATTAAGTACACGTGAATTTTCATGTTAACATCATTAAAAAATTAATGTTTTAGTCAATATATAAAAAATGGCAAAATGACTTTTTTTTTTAAGGTGTAAGGCTAAATTTAATTAAAAATAAGAGTTAAATTGACCAAAAAATAAACGTTGAGAGTTAAATTTAATATTATGCCTTTTATTTTTTACTCATATTGTAACTGTATCATAACCTATTAACTATAATTTCGTTGGTGTTTTGTAATGATTAATTTTAAAAAATTATGGAATAAATTGATTGTAATTGTAACTTAATAATTTTTAATTTAACTGATTTTAATTACTTCATGAGGAATATTAATTTTTAATTTAAATTTTATTAATTACCTTTTAACAACAAAATAAATTTTAAAAAAAGGGAAAATATAAAAATAGTTATAAAAGTTTCCAAAAATAAAGAACATATAAAAACCGCATAACGCCAAACATTTAAACGACGATAAATACGCAAGCTTTGAATTTGAAATTTCGTTAAGCGCTACCCTCCAAAAAAAATCACCGCCGCGCCATGGCGGCGACTGTATCATCTCCATGGGGTAAACCCGGCGCATGGGCTGTTGACGCCGAAGAAAATGAAGCGGAAGTCGAGCGACAACAAAGCGGCGCCGGTTCCTCAACCGAAAAGCTCGGGGATTTCCCTTCCTTAGCCACCGCTATCACCACCACCAAGGCGAAGAAAAAGAAGGGTCAAACCCTATCTCTCGCCGAGTTTGCTTCTAAGCCCAGTGAGCCAACCCGACTCACTCGCGAGGATCTCCTCGCACTCCCCACCGGCCCTCGACAACGTTCCGCTGAGGAACTCGATCGCAACCGATTAGGTGGTGGTTTTAAATCTTATGGTTCGAATAGGTATGGTTCCGATGGCGATGATTCTTCGAGTAATAGTAGATGGGGATCTTCTTGGGGATTGAATAAAGATGGAGAAACTGCTCCCTCACGCGCCGATGAGATTGATGATTGGGCTTCGGCTAAGAAAACGACTTCCGCCGCGAACGGATTTGGGGGTGGATTTGAGAGGAGAGGGAGAGGAGGCGGCGGTGGTGGGTTTTCCAATTCGCAATCGAAAGCCGATGAAGTAGATAGCTGGGCAGCTAATAAGAACTATAAAAGCGCCGCAGATGCACCGCCTCGGAGATTTGGTGGGGGTTTCGAAAGAAGCAGTTTCGATTCGACTCAAGCGAGAGATTCGCCGAGGGATTTGGATAATTGGGGAAAGAAAAATGATGAGAGTGTCAGTTCTGCTGGTAGCGGTGGGGTTAGACCAAAGCTTGTGCTTCAGCCACGTAAAGCTCCTCAAACTGAAAAGGGTAAGAAGGATGCGACTCCGCCGGATAAGCCCAAGGGGGCAAATCCTTTTGGTGAGGCGAGGCCGCGAGAGGAGGTTTTGAAGGAAAAAGGGAAAGATTGGAAGGAGATTGATGAGAAGATGGAAGCTGCTAAGATTAAAGAGACATCAGCAGTTGCTGAGAAAGGAGGAAAGGGAAGTTTCGGGAATGAGCGTGTGCCGGTGGAAAGAAGCTGGAGGAAGAATGAGTCTGTTGAGGCTGCTAATCAACCCTAAAGGTTTGTTCGATTAGCTGAAATTTGGTTGCTTGGTTAATTCGAGAATATTGCTATGTTCGTTGTTTGTTTAAGATTATCATAGAATATGTAGGAGCATGTTTTGTTCGATGAGCTGAAATTTGTTTGCTTGGTAAATTCGAGAATATCAATATATGTATTGTTTATTTAAGATGATGATACATTGTGTAGGAGCACGCTTTCTTCAGAATGAATCTTCTTGGTTTATATATGAACTGTTTATATGCTGCTTCTAGGTATTGCTTAATACATTGCAGTTTCTATCGTGGGCTCTTTCATGCTCTTCTGTCATTTAAAACTTCATTTTGATCTTATGAACTGGATTAAAAGAGCATAATTGTATTTTTATTGTCTGTCATAGTTGCTTTGTGCTGTTTTTGTATGAATTCTGGGAAATGAAATTAACCTTAATAGATAAACGTAGAATGATAACCATGCATCTTTGGCATCTCAACTGTCTCTTTTGTTTTTGGTCTGAGCCCCCCGTGTCCCGTAGCTACATTGGACCCCGGCTAAATCCAAAGTCGAGCCAGGTCGAATCTCTAAACGAGGTCAAAGCTCCCCAATGCTACTTTCTCCACCCACAAGACTCTAACTCAAGCCTCGGGACATCAAGCTCCTTTATTATTTGACCTGAGGCGTCGGTCTAACTTGTCCCTTTTCTTGTTATATGAGTATTCGCATTTATACTTTCCGAAGAAAAGAAACGAGTATTCACATTTATGTTCAAGATGGGCAATTGAAAATCCCCAAAACAAAACGAACAAATGGTTGGAAGAAGTGGCAGTAAATTTCTTCCCCAGATATTTGGACTGAGTTCGAAATCTTGAGTCATCATTATTGGGAGGGATTTACCTAAATACCACTCCTGGCTCAAATAGGATTAGGCTCAGACCGATAAATGGATGAGGACAGTTATGGCTATACCAAAATGATGCACACGTTTTATCTTGTCCAAACCAAATTCCCTGCCTATTATATCCCTCTTTTGGTTCATTCTTATGGAAAAACTGTGTTGCTCAAAGTGTGTTTCACAACAACTTTGGACATTGCAGACTCTGATCTTTTTTTCTTCTCGAATCCAGGGCCAAGGAAACGATGAACGGCCGTGTTCCTGAGAATTGAAGGTACGGGCAGGAAAAGGTTTGTTTAGATTTAAACTCAAGACTTGACATCAATAAAGATGTAAATAATGCAAGTTATTTGTCACTATACTACTCCATCAGTGGTTAGTTGATGTAATTGTTCGAGTTGTTGATCGAATAAATCTTTTTTTCTTTTTTTATGTCCATATCAACAGATATGTAAATAATGCAAGTTATTTGTCATTATATTACTACATCAATAGTTGACATAATTGTTCGAATTGTTAGTGCATTTCTATTATGTATGTGTGTATGCTAACCAATGTAGTTGGTTCCACATTGAGTCCGGTCGGTGTGCACCGTTTCAATAATAAACCAATGCAACTAACTTCCTATTCCGTATCGGCTAACATTCTTGTCTGAACCAATCTCATTGGCCTGTTCCACCCAATTCTTGTTGCACTAGCTGGAAGATTGTGTACTAATTTTCTTCCATTGCTCTAGTTATTTAGTTGTTAAATGTTACTCTAAATTTAATGTGAGAATATGTTTAAAACACGAGGATCAAATTGTAAACAAATATGTACTTTGTCATATAAACAACTTGAATCTAAAGTATTAATAAAAGAAAAAATATTAAAAATGCTTACGGGTCGGTTGGCTAAATTGTGCATATGTGCCTTTTTTTTGTGTTAATTGGTTAAATAGGTTGTTTTTTTTTTTTTTTTTAAAGATTTAAGGAAATAGGTTGATTTAGAAGAGAGAGTGTGGAAGCACGTCCAGCTGGAAGCGGTTTCTGAAAATTCCAAAGAATACACGTCTAGCTATCCTGCCAACTGTGTAGAAAGCTTGCCCAATTGGTCGAGTTTTTTTGCCAACTGTACAAAAAACGCACTTAGTTGGACATGATTTTCATACTCTCTTCAAAATTGGTCTATTTCCCTAAATTTTTAAAAAATAAAAACAACTTATTTAACCAATTAAAGAAAAATAAACATATATGGCTAATTTAGCCGGTCAGGTTAGGGTCATATCTATATGTGATATCAGTACGCTTTATGTTTGTTTAAGCTCAGCTTGATTGGAAATATAAGTTTAAAATTTTGTTAAGTTCACTCATATTTGTAAATAATTAATCCAAGCCCGTTTTAGCTTCATCTATGTTATTTCTTAATTTTAATTTAACATTTAACCTTTTAAATTATTTTTTTTAAATTTTAAATTTGGACAATTTAACATAATTTTTTAATATTCAGGTATAGTGTAAATATAAATTAAAAATATATTACAAAAATATAAAGCACCGGATAAAATAAAACTTGAGCTTTTAATATTAAAGCTCAAACTTAGTTATATTTTAAGCAAGTTTAAATTTTTTTTTATTTGAACTCATTTTTTAACCCTCATATTTTTATCTAAATTCTTTTATATTTCAAACAGAAAATTCAACTATAAACAAGTTTATATATGTAATAACCCAAATTTTAGTAATATCGGGAATTGTGGTTCGAGACCACCGAATTTGATAAATGAACCTGTATATAATATTATTTAATATTTACGAGCCAAATGTAGTTTTTAAAAGATTTTTGAAATAGTAAATTGTGTTTTATAAAAATTATTTAGTCAAAATATCGAGAAAAAGAGGTATCGAGATCTCGGTGTTATAGACCGAGCTATAAATATTTTTGTGAATATTTACGGACTGTCAATAAGATAACATTAAAATGCGTTATAAAATTTTGACGTTTGGGTGGTTAATTAAATAAAAAGGACTAAATTGGAAAATGTGTAAAAGTTGCTAGAAAGATTAAATAGCTCAATTGTCAAAAGAGGAAGGACCTAAAGTGCAAATAAGCCCAAAGGAGATATTTTGGGCGGCAATAGCTGAGAAAAATCAGGAAATGGGTGAAATAAGGGCAAAATTGGAAAATTACCAAAAGTAGTTAAATAAAAATGGGACCAATTTGGAATATCTAGAATTCTCTTGATTTTTTCATTCTCATCAGCTGAGAAACAGCCATGGAAGAGGGTTCAAGCTGGTTTTTCATACTCTAGCTTCATGTAAGTTTAATTCTTGCTCTCTCCTTGAAATTTCTATGTTTTTGGACTTTTACAATTGGGTCCAACTTATTAATTCATTAGTTTTTGATTCCATGGCTAATTTTTAAAGTTGATGTGGATTAGTGTTGGAAGCATATGAAGAATAAATATTGAATTGAAGCTTTAATTTTGTTATATGATGATTTTATCAAGGAAAAACTAATGGAAATTGGTTTTAGGACCTAATTGTGAAATAGGTGAAATTAAGGCTTAGTGTTAAAATTTCTAATTTTCAAAGGTTATGAAGTAGTTTAAAATGATATAGAAAGGTATTAAATGAGAAAATTAGCTCAATTGAGGGGTTAATTGAGCAAGGACTGAATTGTATGAATTGTGGAATTTGGGACAAAATAGAAATCAACATGTTACACTAAAGCAATTTTGGACAGCAACAGTTGTCTAACTTTGAAAAATCACCAAAAATAGTATAAATTGAATTAGAAGTTGAGTGAGGTATAAAATTAAAGCTTTCATTTGAAAGAAATAAAGAAAGCAAAGGAATTTTGTATCTTGAGATATTTACATTTTTGTGAGACTAGTTCAGATTGATTTCGTGATCCCCTGTTCTGATTTGTAAAAATCATTAAAAATTATACAAAAATATTTATGGAACATAATTTGCATGGTTGGAATCCTTAATTGAGTCTATTTTTATAAGAAATAAACATGAACATCTTTTGAATTCTGTATAAAGAGAAATTGAAATTTTAGTGAAGAGTGGTCAGGGTTGTCAAGTAGCAAAACAGGGGAAGCTTTAACTAATAAAATGTACTAATTGGCCACACCAAAAATTCTGGAAAAATTATGGTAAGAAGATACGTGAGTCTAGTTTCAAGGAAAATTTATGGATCTTAATTTGGAGTTCTTTAGCTCAAGATAAAAATAATTTAGTGACTATGACACGGATGGACAGCTTGAATATGTACATAAGTAAATAGTAAAAATTATAGATAATGTTACTTACAAGTGTATTATTTATACTAACGATGTGGAATGGAGTGGAGGAGGAGGAAAATACGTCTGAATATTCAACTAGCATGGCTAATTTGCATGTTTTAGGTTCAGGGACTAAATTGAATAAAAGTAGAACTTATTGGGCGATTTTGTAAAAATGTTAAAAATGATCAAATTGCATGTAATGGATTATTTTATTATTTAAATTACAAAATTGAATGAAAATATTAATTTAGATCAAGATCAGACGAAAACATGTTTTAGGGATTAAATTGAAAAGAGTTGAAATTATGGAAGATTCTGATATTTCATAAAATTCATGGGCTCTTATCAATATTTATAAGAATAATAGTTGTAAACAAGGATTAAATGACAATAATTTTATTTTTCTGAATCAAGGATGAATTGTAATTAATTAAAAGTTTTAAGGGTAAAATGGAAATTTTGCATAGAGCAATAATTAAATGTATTAGAATATGAAATGAATGAAAATGATAATTAAATTTATTTATAAAGATCCGTGCAACTAAAATACGAGACTTAAACGTGGGAAAAAAAAAGATATCGGATTAGTGAAATTATAAACATAAACAAGCAACGAGGTAAATTAGTTTAGCTTGAATTGTATTTTTAAATACATGAAATCTTGATATAATGAATTACTTGATTTAAGTTTATGAAAAAAAAATGGCAAGAAAATGATATTCATCTTGACATGTAAATATGTGATTATTTTTTATACGATGATACAAGAAAAAAAAATTAAGCATACTGAGATGAGTAATAAAATTCAAGTAAAACATGTCGAGAAAAATAAGTACGGTTAGGGGACAATATGTTTGGTTTTAATTGGTTCTAAATTAGTAACTCCGGTAATGCTCCATAACTCTATTCCGGTGACGGATTCGGGTTGGGGGCGTTACAATATATATATATATATATATATATATTATATCATTCAAATTTAAATCCACTATTTTTTTCCTTAACATTAAAATATATTCACTGACTAACCACTAAAAAACAGCCATGAATATCGTTTTTCAATTTCAAAATCTAAACCCTTTTTTAATACCTAACTGTACAAATGCATTTTGATGGTAGCTCGCCGGTAATCACGACAACATAATTTGATCCTGTTGAATATTTCAAAGGAGGACAGATTTTATATACCACTATTTCTTTTTATCCCTAATCTTTTGATATTATATTCGGTAATTACAGTGAGTCTCAATTAAATTCAAGATCAAATTAAGTCAAGCTCATAAATAAGAGGCGAAAATCTCTTAGTGTCGTTTTTTCCAATGGAAAAGAGCAAACTTCAAACCCTACTTAAAGAACATCAAACTCTTGACCATTTAAGCTAACATGTATTTAGGGGTGTAATCGAGCAGAGCCGAGCTTGAATATTATTAAGCTTGAGCTCGACTCGAAACGTATCTATTTTTAAGTTTGAGTTCAGCTTAATAATTAAATTGAGGGTTAATAATATATAATAAAGACAATGATATAATTTAATAATATAAAAAATAATATATATAATGAAAATTCAATAAGGCTCTTAAATTATTAGAGTTAAGTAATACTAAGCTCGAATTCAACAAGAACTTAACTCGATAATTATCAAATTAAATTCGAATTTTTTTTTCCAAATCGAACTTGAACCCCATATGAACACTAATGTCTGATTTTTGTACCACTAATTTAGACTATCGCAACAAAGTAAATTAGGTAGTTAATTTATTCTTCAAAGTCTCCCCAGATCTATGCACTATCAACCATACTCTTTGAAAATATAGGCTATATTTTTGTGCCATTTTTGGTTCCATTCATATTAAGGCATGGATGTGGATATAATTAACAAAGAAGTAGGTCACATACATTATATTGACTTATATATTCATTTAGAAAAAAAAGAAAAGAGACTTTACCCCAACTACTCACATCCCCTTTCTTCATTTGGTTGAACTAACTTTAATTCCTAAAAATTAATTTTTTAAATTTCAAAATATAAATATTATATCAATCACGTCATTTCACTAATTTAATTATTATTTTATATGTTAAATATCGATTGATAAATTTTGTGATAGAATGAAAGTTAAAAAAAAAAAATTGGGGAGCTGAAAATTTTATATTAAAATGATTTAGATTGAATTTTTTTTAAAATTTTAAATGAGGCAAAAATTACAACTTTTTCATTAAAAAAAAAAAACTAGAAGGGATTAGATTGAATTATTTACATTTGGGAGGTACTAAAATTTTAATTGTATTAATCAACCAAGGCCTCTTATTACCTCGGCTACACCTGTATGGAAAATAGTTTTATCAAATTATAAATATGTATATTTTCTGCATAGACAATTTAGATCAACAAAATTTTGGAGTGAGGATGTAATGCTCCACATTAGACTTGACCAAGGATTTAATGCTCGAGCTAATGGTTAAGTTACATATATTCTTTACTAAAATGCTTACTTGTATTCCATAATTTTTCTTTAACCATTAAACCGAAGGAAAAATGCACTTGATTTTATTTGAACTCACGTCTTCCTGATTATTATAAGAACATGAGTATCTTCTAAACTAAGGCTCGATTGAGTAAGTTAAAGATATTTTGACAACACAATTAAAACAATTTTAATGTTTGGCCCATGATGACTAATTTAAAATTTGAGTCAAAATTAACCCAAAAGATAAAAAATGGCAAACTACATTCAATATTACTATACTATTAGTAAATTTATATTTTGGTTACTCGATTTAAAAAAGGTATAAAATAGTCATTAAACATTTTCATTTAAGTATAGGGCTACTAAAATCGTTGATGTATAGCTTTATCTATTCTCACGACTTAAACTAATCGAAAGCTCTTTTTCCCCTTCTTTTCTATTGTTTAATTTTATTTTCATATAGTTTTGAACATCACAAATTTACAAACCAAAATCCAAACAATTTTCTTCTTCAACACTGATCATTAGATCAACTTGGATCTAAAATATGTTTCTTTACTTATCAATAGGAACTGATTTACCATACAAATCGTCGAATCGTCACTTGAAATTTGCTATTCAAACGTTGACTTAAATAAAAACTTTAAAATAGTTCAGTGACTTAAATGTCAGCTTTAGAATAGTTCAGTGATCATATTGTAACTTTTGAAATTGAGGTATTAAAACGTAAACTTATTAATAGTTTAGTGACCTCAAATAAAATTTACCCAATATAAAAAGGGGTTCTCTCTTTTCTTCTCTCATGGCTATGCTCCCCTTTGAATCCTTTCACTTTCGTCCCTATAAAACCCACATTTGTTTACAGGAAACATTCATCAAAAACCTTCTTCTTCTTCTTAAATCAAGCCACCATTTTGCTACAAATTAGCTAAAAAAAAACAGTGTCAAAAATGGTGAAGCTGAGCTACATTCTACTGTTCATCATCTCCCTCATTGTTACATCTCCACCATTAACACAAAGCTTCCATATCAATAACTGGGCAATATCAAAGCTCGAAACCAAACAAGAAACAGTAACCAATCTCCAGTTCTACTTCCACGATACGATCAGCGGTAAAGACCCAACCGCCATTAGAGTAGCTCAAGCCGCCGACACCGAGAAATCACCGACCTTATTCGGAGCTTTGTTAATGGCGGATGACCCATTGACCGAAACGCCGGACCCGAAATCCAAGTTAATCGGACGGGCACAAGGGATTTATGGGTCGGCCGGGAAGGAAGAGCTGGCTTTATTGATGGTTATGAGCTTTTGTTTCACTGATGGGATGTATAATGGTAGCTCTATAAGTATTCTCGGTAAGAACTCGGCTTTGAGTCCGGTTCGGGAAATGCCTATCGTCGGTGGAACCGGCGTTTTCCGGCTGGCACGTGGGTATGCAGTGGCGAAAACTCATTGGTATAATGAGGTCGGTGATGCTATAGTTGCTTATAATGTTACCATCGTTCATTAGGTAAAATTTACATTGAGGTCCTGTACTAATAGTCTAATTCTATTTTGATTCTTCTACTAAAAAATTATTAATTTTTATATGTTATATTAAAAAATAAATTAGCCTTTTTCTTAAAAATTTCATCTATTTTTATTGTTAAAAACTAGTATTTGTATATTAGCATAAGATATATGTGCCACGTCATATATCATTGTCGGGTTCTATTAGGCACGACAATTTTTAATAATACAAAAGAATAAATTTTTAACAAAAAAGATCAATTTGTTTTTCGATTTAACATCCAGTGAATAATTGTTATTTTATTTAATAGAGGGGCCTTCTAATATAAGGACTCGATTATAGCATATGAATTAACATTAATTATTGGGTCTTTTTAATGATTGATTTGCTTATTTTACTTAATAAGATACTATATTAGTGTAATTTATATACTCTATTATGCACTTATTATGGCTACCGTCTAATTACGGTTTTAGTCCTTTTATTATACTGAAATTTAAAATTTGATCTCTTTAATTTGAAATAATTTGATTTCCGTCATTTATAATGTTATGTTTAATTTTGAATTTCATCTTTTACTTTACATAAATTGAGAAGCCAATCTCTATTTAATTTATCACACATTTTAGGACAATTGGGCAGACATAAGAATTTGAATGATTGATTTTTTTGCATATAAATTGTTGAATTTACGTATGAATTATTGATTTTTAGGTTAGCTTTTTAACAAAAAAGTTTTAATCGTGTTTATCAAATTACATTAACTTCTCGATTTTGATAAAGCATGACGACTAATTTTTGTTAAATTAAGATAAGGGATTGATTTCTCAATTTTCATAAAGCACATAATTAGATCATAAAATTAATAATATGTTCAAATTTGTAACACTGTTAATTATTACAATTCAAGTGATAACATGAGTTTTTTTTTTTTTTTAAAAACAATCTTTAAGTATTCGATTGTGGTGTAAATTTATTAGTGATTAAACATAATTGATTGGATTTTTCATATAACCCTATATGATCGGATAACAGTTAAAAAAAATCACACCATCACTTTAATGGTATAAGTTGATAGTGTTACCAATTTGGACCTACAAATAATATTATAATAAAAATGGGACTAAATAGTGTTAAATTAAAGTAGAAAGTCATAATTGGACAACCTAATTATGAACTTTTGTATCAAATATGGGTAAACTATAAAAATAGTCACTTTTGTTTACCTTAGATTACATTTTAGTTACTTATGTTATCATTTTGTTATGAAATGACCACTCTACCGTTAAGCTCCATAGCTTTCCTAATAGCTGTCTTACGTGGTAGTTCAGATAGGTTTTAAATGCCAACTTGGATGTCCTACGTGGCAGTCCAAATTAAATTTATTTAATTAAAAACCTATTTTCATCTCAACAACTGGACATCCAAGTTGACAGTTAAAGCCTATTTAGACTGCCACGTAAGACTACTATCAGGGAGGTAACGGAGTTTAACGATAGAGTGATCACTTCGTAACAAAACGATAACGTTAGTGACTAAAACATAACATTTCAAACATAAGTGACTAAAATATAATCTGAGACAAACAAAAGTGACTATTTTTATAGTTTAACCATCAAATATATATATATATATATAACATTTATTATATTTCATAATTAGAGACAAGTCATGTTTTGTTTTATTATATTTCATAATTAGAGACAACATTATCACTCCTTTTCCTCCAAATGATAAAAGTATTATTGTCGGATTGTGTTCTAACCTTTTTTTTTTTATTAAAAATAAATAACTTGTTAAGATAATTCTTATATATTTATTCCTGTGATATAATTTCTGTTTCATATAAAATTAATTTTATTTTAAAATTTTAAAATTTTTAAAAAATCATAGATTCTAAAATTTATGAAAATTGCTCTTCATAATTCTGAAAATTATAAATTTTATCCAAGGCGATGCGATATATAAATCATAATAAGATTAATAAAGTCATGTTAACAATGAAAGGTTGAGAATCGATTTGCTTAAAAAAATAGGGATCAAATTAGATGAAAGAATAAAAGTCAAGGATTAAATTTATTATTATGTATTATGTGTACACATCAATATAAGCATCTAATGACGTATTTTAACAGATAAATCATTTTGCTCGCTTATCTAATTTAAAGATTTTAATTTGCTTTTTTTTTAATAAGGGGATTAAAATGTAATTTGAAATATAATAAAAGGATTGCTACAGTACTTTTATCCCTCAAAAGACTAAATTATGATAACTTTCCATGAAACTCGCCGGCAATTAAGAAAAAGTAAAGCAAAGATTCAGGTTTTCAATTTGGTAATTTTTTAAATTTCGTTTTTATAAAATTTGGTCCTTCAATTTAAATTCATTGAAAGTATCATCACTTAACATTCTAAGATTTTATCAAATGGTCACTTGAAAATTTTAAAATACAAAAAAAATTATAAAGAAATTTTAAGATATTTCAAAATGTTCAAATGATAATGTGTCATAATCACATCATGCTCCGTAATCATACCTTAACGAAATCTAAATTAAGAAAAATTTCCAAATTTCAGGATTAATATAAACAAAAAAAAGTTTAGGATGAATGTGAAATAGTTTTCAAGTTTAGAGGTTAAATATTGCTTTACATCATTAAAAAATGCACATAGTTTCACCTTTAAATTTGAATCGACATTATTGGAAAGGATAGCTGTGAACTTTGAACATTGAACATTAACCGTAAAATAGATATTAAGGATGAAAAATACACATAGTTTCACCTGAATTTTGAAATTTGAAAATTAGAGGGACTAAATTCCTAAAAATAAAAAGTATAGGACTAAATTTCAAATCTTCAAAAATTACATGGACTTATGACAATTTTAACCATTTTTATAATGGTCCATACAACATTCGTTGGGGATAACCGATTAGCTTTTTCATCAATGGAAACAAAGCAACCAAAGCTAGCTGAATCTGTTCCGAGCTGCTTATTCGTATACTCACTTGTCCGGTGCCTCGATTATTCAGATCGGCCTGAGCTATTACGTTTGTAGACCGTCCGATCCGAACATGTGACTGTACATTGCATCCAATGACATGATCACCATGCCAATCCATTATAGATACCCCAAGTGTAGACAATGAGTTATTTAGAAGGTAATCTTTATCCTTCCATTGTGCTTCTAAGCTGCCCCCGTATGCGATATCGCCGTGAACAGTCATAGCACCCCCGTTCATTACGACACAGAACCGTTTATTCACGATCATTTTGTCTTCGACTTTCAATCCGGCTGCTAACACGTCGTCTAAGAGTGTCATTGAGAGTCCGGTTGTTGCCTTGTTGTTGTAGAAATTAATAAACCTTGTGTCGCCGCTTAATGTGTAGTACATGTCGTTTCCAACCGTTTGCATATCGAAGGCTAATGAAGTTGCTTTACCAGAACCGTGCTTTAATGAACTGGCTAGTTCGGTTTGGATGTTGGTGTCCTTTTTGTCTTTCGTGATTTGTCCGGAAAATGAAACGGGGTGTTTGTGTTTCACCATGAATGATCTTTCGACGTTGATACCTTCGTAACCAACATCATGGTCCCAACCATGAGTGTCTAGAACGGGTCTTACGAGCCATGGGTTGGTGGAGTCAAGGTAACGATATCGATGAGTCGGATTATCGGAAGTGAAAGATGCAGGTAATGGTAAATCTGGCATGGGAACCGGAACTGAAGACGCACCAGTATTTCCTTCTGTGTTTTCGTCACTCGGCAAATCATTGGCTTCATCGGCTGTTTTTTTCATCGTTTTTCGCCAGGTTTTCTCATCTTTAACCTGCTTTTTCTTAAAAAACTTTTCCCTATATTCTAACTCATCAAAATATGTTTTCTTTTGAGCTTTAGTAAGCTTTGCTAATTGTGCTTTAGTCAACCGCACGAAAGGCGGTAACTCGTCGTATTCGGATTCATCTTCAGAGTCTAAGGATTCATCCAAGTCATCATCGCAACTGTCCTCGTCCGGCAGCTTAACTTGCGGTCTTGATTGAAGAAGACACGAAAGGAGGAAAGGTAAAGGAGGTGTTCGTGTTCGAATCTTTCCCGAAGGAGTTTCTTGCAACTTCAAAACCGAGTTTGCTTCGGCTAAGATCTTAGATGCAAAGGAAAGCAACAATAAATGAGGTTTCCAAACTTGACCATTCGGCAACACTCGTTGGCCTGCCCTGTTTGTTCTACAAGCAGAATGGTTCTCGGCTAACGAGACCGGGTTCATCAAGTGCATATCCCCGGCTGCTTGACGAATAGCCTGCTGGACGACATGAGAACTTTGAGCAACAAACAGGTCGTAACTCGACGCATTACCATTCAAGCCATCAGGTGGAGCATAAGCTGCATGAGTTAGAACCACAATTGCATTAAACCATATAGGTGGTCCAAAAGTCTCAGTTACGGTTCGTAATAGAGGCATATCGTCGTCAATATCCCCGGTTTGCATATCCAACCTATCAATGTACAACACAATATCCGGTGGCGTTTTCTTAACAAAACACTTGACCTCAAGAAGAATTTTCTCGTTCCGACGTTGGTCAGACCGTGAAGGCAAAAGCCCTCGTGTGTCAATCACTCTTACCTTAATCCCATGTACCATACCAACCACATCTTGAACCTTCTTCGTACCTATCTGGAACGCATCAGTACCAAACTTAATTTCATCGAAAATCGAATTAATAGTAGCACTTTTACCAACTCCCGTTTTCCCGATAACCATAATCGTACAAGAGAAATCAAGTTCTTCATTCCCATCTGCCTCGAGCCGTTCCGCAACAGTGCTTGCACGATCAAAGCTGAATGCACTAACACGACCTCCGTTTCTACCCCGTCGTTGCTCGGCTAAGTCTAGCCTGTACAAAACTTGTGCAACAACAACATTATGCGGAGTTAGCCTGAGCCTACGTGCAAGCCGCAAGAACTTAACTCTAATCGACTGAAGCTTTTCACCGGTCTTGTCGACGCTCTCCTCCTCGGCCTCCCGTTTCACCACCCGCTCTAAAGAATCAGCGAATTCCCTACCTTCATAACTCGAACTCGTCTGAACCGTGGCCACACCTGTGTCGTGTTCCACAACCTTGTTGTCTACCATTAACGAACCATTATCAACCATTCCAACCCCATTTTCCATTTCGCTTCAAAAAACCAACATTTTCACCAAAGAAGCATTTTAACAAACATCTTGATCAAATATACAAATCACCCAAAACATTAAAAAAAAAAAAAGCACCCAAGATTGAACCACATGCAAATATACAAACGTACACATCTGTATATATAGACAAGTTACCTGGTTTTTTTTAATGCTACAAAGAAAAAAAAATTGGTCCCTGAATTTTTGCATGAAAATGAGAGAGGTGGATCATAACATGAAATTAGGGGGCCGAAGAGAGTACAAGATTTAGGGGACCATTTTGGGCCGTGCAATCTGTTCTTGGTTGCAAATAAAAGTTCGGGTAGATGTAATGCAAATGGATAGAAAATGGGAATTTGGAAAAAAAAAATTACTTATCAGATTAAATTCGATTGCATACAGTAAAACTCGAACAATAATTTCATATTTAGATGTTTTCATATTGGATATATTGTTTTTATTACTCTTAAATTTTAAAATTGGACATAATATGAAGATTAAACTATATTTAATATCACTAAACTATTAGTAAATTTATGATTTGGTTATTCAAATTTAAAAGTTACAAAATGTTTACTGAATTATTCGAAATTTCATTGGGCTATTAAAATCATTATTTTATAGCATTTTCTATTTGTACTACTTGTATCAATCGAAAACTATTCTTCTCTTTCTTTCCTATAGTTCAATTCTTTTCATGAAACATATTTGAATGTCACAAATCTGCGAACCAAAATTCAAACAGTTTTTTTCTTTGATCTTTGTTATTGACTATCAAATCGACTTGAACTTAAAATATGTTATTCTATTTGTTGATGGGTATTGATTCACTGTACAAATTGTTGAATCATTACTTTGAGCTTACTAGCTAAACTTTAAAAAAGAAAAAAATTAATAACCTAATGTGTTAAATAAAAAATTTCGAATAATTTAGTGATTTAAATAATTTTTTTAAATTAGTTTAATAATAATTTCACACTTTTTGAAGTGAGCAAAATATAAACTTGTTAATATTTAATGATTTTCAAAAATTAATATATTTCAGTAACACTTTCGAAAGTTAATGAACCAAATGGAACCGAACCGGTTTGTTTTGGGTTTGGTTCGACAACTAGAAAACATGGATCTCCCAATGGACCCAGCGATCCCTCAAATTTGCCCCGTGAAACCAACAGCCACGCCGTTCACCGCGAACCGGCAACGAAATGCCTCGTTGGAGCTAAGCTGACATGAAGAAGAACGAAAAACCCACTTTTTCCCATTTCAAATCCTCACATGGTTTCTCTTCCCAATGCGCTCCCCATTTCGTTCGAATCGCAGATACGCTCGTTGCCTAGTGAAACCCTTTCTCAATATCACTTCCCAATCCCGTCTTTCACAAGCAACCAATTCGCTCGACCTCTTAACAAGAAAGGGTATTCGTTTACCTTTTCAAACACTTGCTTCTCTCTTACAACAATGCGCCAAAACCAAGTGTCTCAAAGAAGGCAAATTCCTTCACCTTCATTTAAAACTAACCGGATTGAAAAAGCCCGGTACTTTTTTATCCAATCATTTGATCAACATGTATTCTAGTTGCGGCGATTTAATTGGCGCCCGCAAAGTGTTCGATAATATGGGTGTTAGAAATTTGTATTCTTTTAATAATATGTTGTCTGGGTATGCGAAATTAGGCATGGTAAAGCCTGCGAGACAGTTGTTCGATCAAATGCCTGAAAGGGATGTCGTTTCGTGGAACACGATGGTTATTGCTTATGCACGAAGTGGGTTTTTTGAGGAAGCGACGAAATTTTATAAGGAGTTAAGGGGTTTGTGTATTGGGTACAATGAGTTCAGTTTTGCTGGTGTTTTGACTGTTTGTGTTAAGTCTAGAGAATTGCAACTTACTAGGCAGGTTCATAATCAGGTTTTCGTTTCTGGGTTTTTGTCGAATTTGGTTATTTCGAGCTCTGTTGTTGATGCTTATGTGAAATGTGGGATGATGGGGGAGGCTAGGAAGCTGTTTGATGAGATGAAAGTGAGAGATATTATCGTTTGGACGACTTTGGTTTCGGGGTTTGCTCAATTGGGAGATATGGAATCAGCAAATGATTTGTTCGATAAGATGCCTGAGAAAAATCCAGTTTCTTGGACGGCTTTGATTTCGGGTTATGTTAGAAATGGAATGGGGGATACGGCACTTGAATTGTTCACAAGGATGATGGTGTCTCGGGTTAGACCTGATCAGTTTACCTTTAGTAATTGCCTTTGTGCTTGTGCTAGTGTAGCTTCACTTACACATGGTAAACAAATACATGCTTGTTTGATTCGAACTAATTTTATGCCAAACACAATAGTCATCAGTTCTCTCATCGATATGTACTCAAAATGCGGCAGCCTTAAAGTTAGCAAACTGATTTTTTATCTCACGAGTAATAAGCAAGATCCCGTATTGTGGAACACAATGATTTCCGCATTGGCACAGCATGGACACGGTGAAGAGGCAATGAAAATGTTCGATGACATGGTGAAACAAGGAGTAAAGCCAGATAGGACAACATTTGTTGTTATTATCAACGCGTGTAGCCACTCTGGTCTTGTTGCCGAAGGGCTTAGGTATCTCAAATCCATGTCTTCTGACCATGACATAGCACCTGATCAACAGCATTATGCATGTTTAATTGATCTCTTAGGTCGAGCCGGTCGATTTGACATGTTGATGAACCATCTTGAGAATATGCCATGTAATCCTGATAAACGAGTTTGGAATGCACTACTCGGCGTTTCAAGAATCCATGGAAACATAGAATTGGGGAAAAAAGCAGCTGAACAACTCATCGAGTTAGAGCCGCAATCTTCAGCAGCATATGTATTGCTTTCGAGTATATACGGCACACTCGGTAAATGGGAATCGGTTGAGAAGGTAAGACACCTTATGAGTAAGAGACAAGTTAGAAAAGAAGTAGCTCTGAGTTGGATAGAACTTGAAAATAAAGTGCATGCTTTCACTGTATCAGATAGTTTGCACCCATTGAAAGAAGCAATATACTTAGCTTTGGACCAGTTAGCTGGTCAAATGGATGAAGATGTTTCATTGCTTGAATTTGAAAATAGATGTTAGCCATTTTCATCTTTGCTGGATTCGATTTTTGTTTTTGTTGTATCATTTTTATTTCCCTTCTCCCTTCAGGTCTCGGAGGCAATTTTAACTGTGTTTAGTTTCTGTAGAGTTGAATCTTTCAAATTCATATATGATCTTTAAGGTTTTGCTCCAATAGTTTCAGAGTTCGTTCATTGAATTCATATATTATGCTTCCTTGTAGGCACTTTGTTTCCATTAAGTGTTTTATTGAATAAAAATTGGTGAATTTTGATGTGTTTGTCTTTCTTCATGCTTCATTGTCCTATGATGTGTCCATGCATCTGTTTTTTTGGGTAAGAGTACCATGGAGGCTCTTGTACTAAGAGTAATATTGTATTTTGCCCTCTCTAGTCTCTACTAAAAAAAAAAAAAGCAAATTAGTCTTTATATATTAAATCAAAGAGCAAATTGATCATTTCTATTAAAAATTAACATGGTTAATGGCATAACCAGACAATGACACATGGCGTGTCACTTGTACCTCATGGTGAGGTATAAGGATCAGTTTTTAATAGTAGAAATTAATGGAATTTTTAACTGAATGATCAGTTTGCTCTTTGATCTAACGTATAGGGACTAATGTTCCCATTTTTAAGTAGAGAGGCTAAAATGCAAGTCGACTCCTAATATAAGGGCCTCGATGGTACTTTTGCCTTTTATTTTTTTTGTCGTTTCTTGCTGTGAATGTGTTTGGCTTATTGTAATGTAAATCTGAGTTTAACTGCAGCATTGGCTCTTGAGAACTCGTGGAAGCCTGGTATATTCTGTTGATCTTTTGATTAATTTTAGGGTTAATATATTATTTGGTATCTGAGTTTGGCTTTAGTATTCAATTTGGTACTTAAGTTTTGTTTTAGTGTTCATTTTGGCTTTAGATCAAACAGTATCACGTGACCGAATGTTTGACACATATGCTCTAGTAAAAAAAAACGTAAGTACTTAATTGAGACATAAGAAAAAGCTCAGTATTTAATTTGGTATCTGAGTTTGGCTTCAATGTTTAATTTGGTAGTCAAATCAAATGACATCATGTACTCGAGTAAAAAATGAATGTTTGACACATGTGCTCTAGTAAAAAACATAGTGCTTAGTTGAGACAACAAAAAGCTCAATATTCAATGTCGTATTTGAGCTTGGCTTTGATATTCAATTTATTACTTGAGTTTGGCTTTAGTATTTAATTTAGTACCTAACGTTTACTTTGGTGTTCTATTTGGTACCAAAACCAAATGGTCTCATGTGGCCAAATGAATATTTAACACCGAAGTTCTAGTAAAAAACATAAGTACTAGTTTGGGGCAAAAAGAAAAGCTCAGCTACTAAATTTAACATTAAAGTCAAATTTATGTACTTAATTAAGACAAAAAAAAAACTTAAATATCAAATTGAAAAATTTATTGTAGCAAACCACCAAAATTGAAAATTGGTGATATTTCTATAATCATTGAAGATTAGCATACAGATCATCTTTGCACGTGGTAGGTCCCTGGACATTCATTGATTGTGTGCTCCACATTGCTCAAATTAGGCAATATTTCCCATTGGGACCCTCTTTCTTTGAAGCTCTAAATGGCTATCCACTTCATTTCATTTTGTTGCTTTCTTTAGGTCCTTTTCACTTGATTGGCTAGTGGTAAAAATCTGTCTTATTGTGGCCAATCATTCATCATGGAAGAGTTGAATTGGATTAAAGCTTAACCTCTGGTTAGTAAAAGCATTTATAAGGTCAAATTATGATTTTGGTCCTTATATTATATTTAAATTTGAGATTTAGTCCTTATATTTTTTTAAAAGTTACAACTATATGAATAATTCCAACCAGAATCAACCCTTACACACACCGAAATTTGAATATCATTATAATATTAGTCAAAGCAAACCAAATTATCCCAAACTAAAGTAGAGGGACCAAAATCGAAATTTGACCCTTTAATATTTTAGTTGCCTTTTACCTATCCAAAGTGGTTGAACCGAAAACGTGTGATATGGACAAATAAGAAGATTGGATATTTCCATGAGAATTTGCCAAGTGCCTTCCATTTTGGGCCCACTAATCACCAATCCACATCTAACACGTGGGTTCAGCAAAAAAATTATTAAAAACATTTAGTCCCTCATTTTTTTTTATAACTTTTGTCGTCTTGGTCCTAAATTTTTATTTAGTTTACATTAGTTTCAAAGGTTATCAATTTTTTTTTATTTGACCCTTAAATTTAAATTTAATTAAATTTTGATGACATAACATTATGTTACGACTTTAGCTGAAATTATTTAAAAATTATACAATTTTTTATTAAAAAAATTTAGTCCCTCGAGTCTACATTTGATAACTTCTCTTATCTCGGTAATTGAATTTTTCTTTAATTTACATTAGTCTCAAAATTTAGCACCCTTTCTCAATTCGATCTCTAAATTTAGATTCTATTGAAGTACGATGATGTAACATTTAGAAATTGTATCATGTAATTACTTGAAAATTTTTAATTTTTCTTTATATTGTTTAGATCTTACATATATTTTTTAAAATTATTATGTAATGATACAACAATCTCAGACTTTAATGGAATTCAAGTTTAGAAATTATATTGAAAAAAAATTGTTAAATTCCAAAACTAATGTGAATAAAAAATTTTAAGGACTAAATTGAAAAAATCACCAAATTCATTAATCTTTTTATCATATTTTGCAAATAAAGTCAAAACAAAAACTGAAAATTATAAAAAAAAAATCCAACCAAAAAATTATACATTGTTGTTGGAAAACCACACATTTGTAAGAATCTTACAGGCATAATCCATTAAAAATTGATCAAAAATCTCCATCAATTATGCAAATTGAAAGCTCAAAGCCAACCCTACCAAACCCCAAAGACAGCTTTTTCTATCTTTCTTTAAAAACCAAACATTTACAGCAAATTTTATTTTATTTTTACTTAGAAAACGTTGAAAAAAAAGCTGTCGGTTTTATTTATTTATTATTATCTAAAATACAAACACTATTATGAGTATCACACTCTGTGTGTTCGTTACAATGCTATATATTCAAACCCATAAAAATTAAACCTTTAACTTGCACAGTTTCAAAAAAAAAAAAAAAGGGAGTTTTTTCATCAAAAAAATGGGTTCTTTGTTCTCAAAACAAGTTGAAAGGCGTAAAAATATCAAGGCTGAAAAGAAAACCCTTTGTGATCTCAATGAAAACTGCGGTGAAACGTATCCCGGAAGTGATTACCGGCCGGCGGATAGGAAGAGTTGGATGGCCGGACTTGGGGTTGATAAAGTTCATATAAACAAGATTGTATGGCCGGGAACTCATGATTCGGCGACGAACAAGATCGGTATTCCGTTTATTACTCGTCCTTTTGCACAGTGTCAATCGTTATCGGTGTACCAACAACTCGTTAAAGGTACTCGGGTTTTGGATATTCGGGTCAACGAGAACCGTCGTGTGTGTCATGGGATTTTAACGACGTACGGTATCGATGTTGTAATCAGCGATATCAAGAAGTTCTTGTCGGAAACACAGTCGGAGGTGATAATACTGGAGATTCGTACGGAGTTCGGTCATCAGGACCCGCCGGAGTTCGAGAAGTACTTAGAAGAACAACTCGGTGAGTATCTTATTCATCAAGACGAACATGTGTTTGGAAAAACGATAGCTGAACTATTACCGAAGAGAATTTTTTGTGTGTGGAAACCGAACAAATCTCCACGTCCTCAATCTGGGTCTCCGTTTTGGAACGCGGGTCATTTGAAAGATAATTGGATCGATACGGACTTGCCGTCGACGAAGTTCGATAGCAACTTGAAGCATTTGTCGGAACAACCACCGGCTTCGTCGAGAAAATTCTTTTATAGAGTGGAGAATACGGTGACTCCACAACCGGATAACCCTATTGTGTGTGTTAAACCGGTGACGAATCGGATTCATGGGTATGCGAGGTTGTTCATCGCGCAATGCTTTACAAACGGTTGTGCTGATCGGTTGCAGATCTTTTCGACAGATTTTATCGATGAGGATTTCGTCGATGCTTGTGTCGGACTTACACAAGCTAGGGTTGAAGGGGCTTGTTGATGAAAGTTGGGATATTGTTTTGTGTGGTGAAAATTATTTGGTGGTTTTTTTTTTTTTGTAAAATAATTTCTTCATCCATGGAAATTGGGTTGTTCGGTTTATTTTGTTTGTAATGTTGTACCATATGATTTGTATAATAGACTATTGTTTAATTGTAATGTTTCACGTTACCAGTTTGTCAATTCTATTAAAAATTAAAAAAAATTGATTTATTCGATTTTTTATTTGATTCAACTGATTCCTATTGGCTCTCAATCCAACTAGCTTAACCATTCTCTGAATCGGTACTCCAATCGATTCCCAATTTAACTAGTTCAATTTTATTCGAACCTCCTTGCTTATTTGAGTTTAAATTAGTTATGAGGTTATTGCATGCCTTACTCATATTTATCGGCCAAGTGATAAGAAAAGAAAATAGTATTGTTGAGTAATTTTGTCCCACATCGTATCAACGGGAGCCTTCAAGTATTTATATTGTTGTAGCTCACAACTTGATCCCACTATTTTGTCTTGACTATATCGTTCTTAGGAATGATATTTCGTGCGGACTCCAGACTTGCTTGACACGTGTTTCTCCCTGTCGCCTGCAGTGTACGCAGTCCTCTCTGTTCCTAGGACTGACATTTTGAGCGGTTTTAGGCCCATTAGACACGTGTTTCATTCTAGGTCACCTGTAGATGACGTGATCCTCACTCAAATATTTGTGCGAGTTAGATCAGAGAACTCCTATATTGTCCTATCGTGATTTGCCTCATACTCGATCGTTTAGTAGAACCTATCTAAGTCACGGGTGGCAAATCCAAATCTTATCTAAGACTCGGGTTGACTATTATTGATATATAACAAGTATAAAAAGAATTTTACTTTTTATTTAAACATCTGATTTAGCTTAACTTTGAATTTAGTTGAAACAGACTACCATTATTTTTAACAAATGAAAAGTTAAATTCAAAAGGAAAACCCTAAAAAGTGATATATATATATATATATATATAACACCCTAGAAAGTGATATATACCCATTAGAATAAATTTGAATCAGAAAAGATAAAAGCAATATCCAATGGAAAAGGAGGAGATGTAGATAGGAGGCACGCGGCTTTATTCCATTAAAGATGGTAAATTTTTCGTTTAAAATTTTCAAATTCGGTTCACTTACAAATTAATATAATAATAAAATTATACTTAAAACCCCTTTAAAATTTATAATTCATTTTTAATCCCTTTAAAGCAATTTTTTACTTTCATATCCACATCCATGTTCTATACGAGTTATTACCATATTTTAGCTTCTTTCCATTAACCCTATATTTTTTAGGGGTTAATTCCACCAAAAGTCCCCAAGTTATTATTCAGATTTTGGAATTGGTCCCCTAACTTTAAAATGTTTTACCGTTATCAATCTAACCGTATTTTAATCATTAAATTTCAGTTCAGATTTAAATAAAATATTATCGAAATATATATATAGATAAATTTGTAAATATGTTTGTGCCTATTGTTAAAAAAATAGTATCGGGCAATTTCCTTCTCCTTTTACATTACATGTTAGGTACAAGAAAATCATGTGGTAGGTATATACGTAGTTGCAATTTGATTCCTCGTGTTTTAAATATAATCTATATTAAATTTGAGTTAATATTTAACACAAAGGTAATAACAAAACTGATGGAATGACTTAATTAATACAATATCGAAGATCAATTTAAAATTTGAACTATAAATTAAACATGTTTAGTAAAATTAACCTTGTTTTCTGAATAATTATAAGTTTAACAAGATGCAATTAGTCATTAATTACCACTTAAAATTATCAATATGAATTCTAAATTCAATATATGTGGTTCAATTGTCTGTTTTTCACCTAATTTTTTTTAATTTTTTATCGATTTCGAACAATTCACTCTTAAGTTAATTCAATCCCTTTCTCTAGATCCGACCAATCAATCAAATTTGATTCCAACATTTGTGATAAAAACTATTACAGGTGGGACTGTTCCTGGATGTTTGAGTGAGTAGCACACGGCGACAATATTGTATTGGTTGATAAATATTCTCTTTCAATGATCTGGCTTTTTGGATTACAAGTAATTCAAGATAAATACAAAGAACAAATAAAATAAAAATAACAATATGATATTGACAAATGAGATAGTTGCTCACAAAAAGGAAATTACAAAATAAAATAAAATAAAATAATTATGTGGTTGGCACAATGTATTAAATCACTGGGTATCTCTAGATCTATTCATAGATCGAGTCGGATTAAATTTAAATCGAATTTTGTCAAAATTTTAGGTTTGGGTTTGATCCAAAAAATAGACCTACAATTTTACTCAAACTTAAGCTGAATAAAAATATTAAAAATCCAACCTGAACTTACCCACTCAATTTAATTTTTTTTGTATAAAAAATTTTTATTGCACATTTTAATCAAGAAAAATAATAATTGTCATAAAAAGAAATGCGCTAAAAAATATGCACTTAGCCCAAAATCCAACTTTGTCCAAGTGAAGGGTAATTCCATGGGCCTTGAGACCTACTTCAAACTTAAACAAAACACATTTGGACTTGAGTGATCAAAATCGAGTTAAATAAAATGATATATATCCGAATGAAATTCGTTTACTCATTTTCACTATACGTAATTAGAGTCTAATTCTCGAGGTGTTTATGGGTCAAGTCAAGTTGAGTTCAGGTATGATATTGATATAATTTATCCTAAGCTTGATCAGGTCCGAAATATGGAATTAAAATTTTACCCTAAGTCTATCTATGTTTGTAAATAGTTAACTCAACCTCAATTTAAGTCCGCTCATATTATTTCTAAAAAAAATTAAAATATATTTATATTACTTTAAATTTAATATTTAATAAGTTTATATATTTTTATTTATTAAAATTATATATATAAAATCATCTTAACATTTTTTTAATATTTATATTATAGTAGTATTATTAATTTTTATGTGTTATAAATTGCATAATGTATGAAACTAACATGATATAAAACATTTCAAACTTTAAAAACAATGGACTTGATCAGGCTCATGCATTGAATATTCAAGCTCGAGCTCAATCCATATTTCGAACGAGTCTAATTTTTTTCTTTAAACCCATTTTTCTGAACTTAATATTTTTATCTAGATCCTCTTAAAATTTAAATAAAATTTCAAACTTAAACAAATAAATCGAACCATCAACGCCTATAATTTTTAAATTATCCATGGGATAACATGACATGATGATTGGGGGGACCTGGATGCGATGCAAGACCTAACATAAAAAGACAAAAACCATACAGTTATAGATGAATAAGGTCACTCGATACATTCTCTTTATTATCATCATAGGGTTAATTTCGCAATTGGCCTCTAAATTTTTCATCTAATGTGCAATTTAACCTTATAAATTTTAAAGGATTAAATTATTTTTTTATCAATTTTAGAGAGGCCAAAGTACTATTTAACCTTTATTAATTTAAATTTAAAAAAATTTTAAAGGAGCTAAATAGATTTTTTTTATTTTAGGAGGGTCGTAGCCTTACGAACTCCCTAGCTACGTATATTCATATATTTTTTATTGTTTGAATACATTTTTAACTGGGTGAAATATTTTGAACTTTTTTATTTTTTTATTTTTTAAGTATTAAACGAAATTTTAAAATACTTTAAAAAACTAAAACTATTGAGGGGAGTCGACTTTTTCAGGAGAAGTCTTCGAATTATCCTTGTAACAATACTTTTGATTGTTAAGGGTTTAGGTAGACTTGTTCATGGGTCGAGCCACCCGACTTGGCCCGAAAACTCGTCTAAAAAATGGGTTTGAACAAAAATAAGGCCCAAACGGGTCAAGCCTCATGTAAGCTTTTTTGGCCTGGCCCGAATTTGTAAAAAAAATATTATTCTTTTTTTTTCACTATTTTGTCACTGTTTTGCTGTTATATTACTACTATTTTGTTGTTATTGTTTGAATATTGTATAACTCTTGTTTTATTAATAATTTTACTACTATTTTAAAGGTATTTGCTTGCTAAGTTGCACTTATCTTAGTGATATTTAAGTGTATATATATATTTTAATTTTTTCCATTTATTAGGAAATATTTATTTTAATGTTTTTAGTGTATTTGATGTATTATATTTTTTTAAAATTTATTTTTATATAAAAACTTTTAATACGTGCGGGCTAGGCCGGGCTTAGGTTTTAGCAATTTTTATCCAGATCGAACTTAGACAAAATTTTAAACTCATTTTTCAAACTCGAACCTAAATAATGGACCTAATTCTTCAACCAATAAAAAATTATACGCAAAACCCAAAAGTAATCAGTTGATGACACAAATTTATATAGATACCATATTGCATATTTGGTTAAAGTTGAGGGATTACCCGTGATATTAACCCCTCATAATAATTTCAAAAACCAAAGAACATTATCAACCCAAACTGATTTTAGTATGAAAAAGAAAGTATGAATAATTGAATATAAACATTGAGCAGACAACAGGTCCTAAAACAAGAAATTTTTCTTTAAACATGTCCTTCAGCTTTATTTACTCCATTAAAACTTGATAGAATCCTATGCTGTTGTTTTTCCAGCCCTATCCACAATGAACATTACAAGCCTATCCACAATGAACAGTGAGCTGACTCAGCTAACAGACAAGAACTCAATTGGATAAGGATCTTTTAAAACACAGTCATGTTCGTCCATATGGTTTTAAATTTGGTTCTCCCCCACCCCACTTATAAGTCTCTTACATCTTCATCTCCTTTTGTGTTACCTTAAAACCCTTTTGTTTATCAATGGCTTCATCTGTCTCATTGTACGAGGTTCTTGGTGTACCAGTGAGTGCAAACGGTAATGAAATCAAGGCAGCTTATAGAAGACTTGCGAGGACGTGCCACCCTGATGTTGTGTCTGTAAATCAGAAAGAAATGTCTGCTGATCGGTTCATGAGAATCCATGCAGCGTATTCCACGTTGTCGGATCCTAATCAACGTGCGGATTATGATAGGAATCTTAGACGGTGGAACCGTCCCTTTACGACTATGGAAGCAACTGCGACGGCGGTGGGTTCGTATGCGTTTTCTAGTTATGGTGGTAATAGGAATTGGGAGACCGATCAGTGCTGGTAGTTCATTATATGTATTTTTCATATTCATTTTATGGTCCATAAATATTAATATTTTTAGAATTTATAGTTATTTCTATCTGACTTTATTTTTAAAAATGTAATATATTTTACCATTGTACCTAATATAATCAATGTCGTATACCATTGTGACAAGCTCCATGGCCTTTACTGTAAATCAATGTTGCAATCAGGAGCAAATCTAGGGGCTGACAGGGACCCAACCCCTCTAAAATGAAAAATTATCATTTAAATCCTTTAAAATTTTAAATTTATAAATTAGTAAAGATAAAATTACACTTTTGCCCTTTAAAAATAATAATATTTTGATTTAATCTTTTAAAAATTACATTTTTACTATTGTAAAATTACAATTTAATTTCACTCCTTAAAAAAAAATTCTGATTTCACCCCTGATTGCAACTAGCAAAAAGCACGTCTAAAAACAAGTGGATTTTCTTTTTTAGGTTTAATTTACGATTCGATTTTAAAAATATATTTATTTTTTATTTTGATGTTTAAATATTTTTGTTTCAATTTGGTACCTAAAATATGACAAAATTATGTTTTTAACCCTTCTTTTAATGTGAAAAGAAAGCGTTGAGATATTGTAGCCAATAAAGATGCGTCACTTAACATGTTGTGACGAATAAAAAAGTTCTATGTGGAATTCATTTATAAAATATATTATTTTTCTGATAAAATGTATATATCAAAAAATGAAAAAAAAATAAAAATCAGAAAAAAAAATATTTCGAAAATCGTTTAAACACTATAATTCAAATTAATTTTCAATTTTTCGATTTTTTTTATCAACTTGGTGGGTTCAAAAATATCTGGGCTTTTTAGGTCCAAATGTTCATATTTAGAGCCTAAGGGCCTAAGGACCTAAGGCCTAAGCTTTTAACTAAACTATTTTATGAGACTGAGTTTGGCTGGTTATTAATATGAGAAGACATAATTAGGCTCATGATGAAAGTGATATAGATATATTAAAGGATAATTATTTAATGTCATTTATGGGTTGAAAAAATATCACTTTCTCTTTAATTGAAATTAAAAAATATTTTAGTGATCTAAAAGTTGAATCTATTGACATAATATGTAAATTTTTAGACAGATTCGATATCTCTATTATATGAAGGAAAAAGTTACGGTTGGATAGTTAAAATATTAATCGTACAAAAATATATGGAAGGGTGTTAAACTACCAGTGTAAGTGAATCTCTCCTCAATTATAATTAGGGGCGAGCATTTGATTGAATCCAGTCAAATCGGGTGAAATTTTTCAAGTTAATCGAGTTGATAAGTATTATTTTATCATCTTAACTCGATTTAAATTTTTTTGAATTAAGTCGAGTCAGAACAAATAAAATTTTTCGAGTTCATTTTAGAACTTGATAGGAAATAAATAGATACTTGCACCAATTTGTTGTTTAAGTTAGTGATTCAAATTTGAAAAATCAAATTACATATTCGAGTTGACTCGAAAAGTATAATTAAATCAAAATTTAAAATTTTCTTCAATCGAATTTTGTGAACCCTAAATATAATTAGTATTTTTTTTACACTTTACATTATTCCCAAAACACCTTTTTTGTACACGAAATCAAACGGTCTATATCCATTCTTTTTCCACCTTATCCAAATCCCTAACCGTCCGATCCCTTCATCTATAGCCGTCGATTTTAATCCTATAATCTGACACACGGTCACACCATTTGCATTTTAGCATTTACACTGTTTATTCGATATAAAAAACTCCCCACATCCGCCTTGTTCATCGCCTCAGTCACTTCACGTTTTTTTAGGGTAAAAAAATGGCAGAGAGTAGGTTGGCCGGAACCGTGAAGTGGTTCAACGACCAAAAGGGTTTCGGGTTCATCACTCCGACGGACGGCGGCGACGACGTTTTCGTTCACCAGTCATCGATCCGTTCCGATGGGTTCCGTAGCCTTGCAGATGGTGAAGAGGTCGAGTTCGTCATTGAGTCTTCCGAAGGTCGTTCCAAGGCTGTTGATGTTACTGGACCCAACGGCGAACCTGTTCGTGGCAGCTCGAGATCCGGACGCGGTGGCGCTAGCGCTGGCGGTGGTGGTGGGTACAGAGGTGGAGGGAGGGAAGGTGGGTATGGTGGAGGAGGGTGTTTTAAGTGTGGAGAGGTTGGACATTTGGCAAGGGACTGTGGACAAGGTGGCAGCGGCGGTGGTGGTGGAAGATATGGGGGTGGCGGAGGTGGATACGGTGGGTTGGCCTGTTACAACTGTGGTGTCGCCGGTCACTTTGCCCGGGAATGTCCTGGCAATAACCGTTGAGCCTTAATCCCTGCAGTCTATTATCAAGTATTGTTAGGTTTTTGAGTATTTCAAGGATTATTACAGCTTTTAAATGTTAGTTATATTGTGATGTTTTAAAATAGTTGTAATGAGCAGTTTTTGTAAAGTTATTTGCTCTAATGGAAGAATTTGGTATAAGAAATGGAAATAATGTTAAAACTTAAAACCCCTAATTATCATCAATTGTAAGTCTAAGGTAGTCAATTCCGAATCAGTATCATTCAATCTAACGATAGATCAGAATAATAAAGTTTAGTTTCTATTTCGATATAAATTTCGATTATATCCATTTTGATATGTATTAATGTATATCTAAGTTGGGACTATTCGTTTTGATATGTACTAAAACATATTGATATGAAAAATTTTAAGTCTAAATTTGATCCAAACTCAAAATAATTTAAACCTTAAGACAATCGGATATGAGTCTATTGGAACTCACTTCTTTATCGCCTTTATATTTACATGTATGTACAATATATACAACAAAATACATTGATACTAATATGCATCAATACTAAATCTAATACAATATTTAAAACTACTTATAGTCTCTCTCCAACTCATAAATAAGATAATAATGTAATTCAACATACTCGAACCCAAAATCTCTTATAGTGGCAATAATACACATTCCTATTGTATTGAACTGAAACTCGATCAATATATGATATAAAGTTTTCATTATTCATAAAATACTAATTTAAAAGATTTTTACAGTGGTGATATTTTTGTTCAACTAATGTACCTAAAATTGGGAAGGTGGGGGGATAATTTATGAAAAAGAAAGTGACATTTTGTGCATGATTGTCCTTTTTTCACTTAGGGTTCTCTTTGTTTATTATCTACTTCCATTAGATGGTAGAATGGAAATAGTAGGGTGGGGAGTGGGTACACCTTGAAAAATCCAAACCTAAAACCATATCAATTATATGAGGTAAATTGGTAGAGGTATTTATGAGTAATGTAGTTTGTTCAACTCGATCTATTTTAATTCAGGTTTGAGATTTTATTTTTTTATTTGAATCAAGTCGAGTCAATTCGACTATTTTATTGTTTAGAAATAATTTAAAAAAAAGGGTAATGTCACATTTGATACATGTACTTTTATAAAATGTTCAATGCAGTATTTGTACTTTCGTAAAATACATATCGAACATTTTTAAAGTATATGTACCGTATTGGTAATTTTATAAAAATATAGGTAGCAAATGTGACATTATCCCTAAAAATATAAAAAAATTAATATTCATATATTTATATAATATAATTAAATTTAAAAATAATTATTTTTCAAACAATAAATTTAATTATTTACTTGCTCTTTTTTAATTAGTATGTCCATTCATTCCTTTTAAGAACTTAAATTAATTTCAATCTAAAACAAACCAAACAAAAAAATAATTTGTATCAAAAAATATTTGAACAAATTTCTTAAAATAATCTAAACCCATGATGATCCAAATTAAAAAATTTAAGTTTAAAACTCGAATGACATGACTCAAAATGATCTAAACCCATAATGATCAAAGTTAAAAGACTTAAGTTTTAAACTCGAATAACATAACATAGAAAATTTCCAAAACTCAAAATTAACTCAAACTCGAATTATTTAAAAAATTTAAAACTCAAATTTACTTAATTCAAATTGACTAGATTTAAAATGATGTTCCTATTTACATGGGTACTATGGAGCTGAGGTTCATTAACTGTTTTAGCTTTTGCATCAAGTTAGACACATTTTCTGGTCCTCATGCAAAGTTTTCAAATATATCCAAAATCCAAAGCCTCAAGACCAATGATTTTCCCTTTAAAAGAAAAGCTCAATGTTTTCTCATTTCTCGAGGAATTTTCAATTCCTAAAATAACAGAAAATTTGAATTTTTCCCTAAACATTGAGGCTTTTATTTAAAAGAAAATTAAGGCCTTCAAAAAAAGCTAAAAAGTACTAAAAAAGGACGAGCTAAAATGGGTCAAGAAAGCTCAACCCAAACCCCCCCCCCCAAAACCCAATCTTCAAAAAAACACCATCTCAATTGTAAATGGGGGAGAGCGTCAAGGAATGCCGGAAAAGCCGAAAGCAAAGGCGAAAGATGTACATTTTGTTGTGTTGGGATTAATTCATATAAACAATAAAATAGAAAAGGTAGAGAAGATCGAATATAAATTTTACGTAGAAAATCTTCAGTTAAGAGGATAAAAATCATTGGCAAATGAGGTTTTGGCTTTTCACTAAATGAGTAAACAAACGAGAGTACAATATAGAGAACATGAACTTAAATGTACTAAACGTATAAACTCAAACCCTGAAAATAAAGCCTCACCTCTTATAGAACAAACCCAAAAATAAAATTCTAATTCTCATAGAGTTTTCTCAAACAGGGTACAAAATTTTCTTCATAGTTATTACGAAAACTATCATCAAAACTCATCTACGACTAAAAATATGAGACACGTCCCACACGTCGGCATGTGACACTTTAGAAGGAGATCATATTACGATAAAATGGACATGAACAACCTCTTAATTATAAAAAACTCCATTGTTTGATTTAGTGATTAAAAATTGTTCACTTATAAAATTCATTAAACCATTATTTAGACAATTTCTTTTAGACGTAATATGTATATACGTGTATAATGTGAATATATCCTTATATATACTAAACCTTTAATTATATCGTAAAAAAAACCACCTTAATCGTTAAAATAAATTATTATCGCCCAACATCCAAGCAACATCTCAAATCCCCATACCCCATTTTTTTCATTTTAATCATTAGGGTATATTTTCTGGTAAAATCTTTTTGATGATTTATCATCATGGACAAGACAGATGAAAAAAATGAAAGATGCTTTCAAGTTTCAACAATATATACGCATTCTTTGTCCCCATCCTCCATGAAAGCAGCTTTTATTGCTTGAATCATCATTTTCAATGCCCAAACACCAATGCCTTAAAAGGGAGTCTCAAAATCTTCATTACAAATTTGATTCCATGCCATGTTATCAATCTCCCTATAAGTTAAATCAGCTGGTTTAAGGCAACATTGTTGGAATCAGACTTAATCGGCTGATCAGTTTAAGAATTCATTAATGTATCGATTCGAAAAAAAAACAAAATAATTCACATTTAAAGCAAATTGTAAAAAAACTTCAAGCTTCATTATTTTTCGAATATAATTAATTGGATTTTCTCCTTTATAATGGAGTAACAATTCAAAAAAAAAATCATGTCATTAAAATGGTCTAAATTGAATAAATAATTCTTTGGAAGAGCTAAAAATACAAATTTTCATTTGATCAAAGCTAAAAAGAATTAAAATTGAACTCTTAATTTTTAAAAAGGACTAAAAGAGGAATTACACTATTTAATTTCATTTAACCATTGGCTTGGTATTTCAAATCAGTTACCAGTGTTATCAATTTCGACTTAATTATTACGATAAAAGTAAAGGATTAAATTAAAAAAATTAAATTCTAAATTTTAGCATCATAAAAATACTAAAATCAAAATTTAACTTTTTTTTTAATATTCTCCTGGAAATGCATTGCAAACTCTCTAAGCTAAATTAAAAATATAAAAAAAAAAAGAAAAACAAATTGGATGGCATTTTGTGTTTACAATAATTAATTTTACCAGCCAATCCAAATATATATATTTATCTGATTTATGAACTTCCGTTTAATTTCGGCGGCGGCGTAAATCAGTGGCGGCGAGTGTGGTTGGATGGTTGGTGTAGAGGAGCGGCTGCGGTGGTGTTGAGGCCGTGGGATGGAGGTGAAACCGCCACTGACGGTGGTGGACATTGGTAACACTTTGTGAAGAACCCGAATGTGTCGATCTGGTCTATAAAATTTACCATGCTCGCCCATCCACCGAATCCGAACCCAACGATTAGGACCCACACCACAATGACCACGTTTATAGTGAATGTCCCCACCCATCTTCCAAAGTACTTGGGTGGTTGGTCGACAGCATTCTGCATCATCATCATCATCATCAGCCGTTCATCAAATATCAAATGGTAATAATCATACATTAATATCAAACGGTAAATATCACCCTAAACTCTAAATTTGAAAACCTACGTGAATAGCCTCGAATAATTTGAATATAAAAAGTCAATTCAAGTCTACTTAATTTTATATTGGTCTCTTGATTCAAATTTTTGGTTTCACCCGACTAAAATATTATTTGCAAATTGCATTAACTCGAACTTAAGTAATAGAAAACCTAATGTCTTAAAAAAAATTGAAATACTAAATAACATAACACAACTCAAATTAACTGAATTCAAAACCAATGTTTTAATATCTGAACTCGTGATCAACCTGATTAAGCCATTAATTCTTGATTGAACTCAAATTTATAAAACCGGTTTAACCATCCATTTTTTGTCTCGATTTCTTGCAAGTACCCCAGATACAGGGGGAAAGACAAGGACAGATAGTCGCCTTGACCCTTTCCAAAATAGTAAATCTGCCTTTAGACCTTTTGAAATTTAGAAAATTATGAATTAGTATAATGATAAATTTATACTTTTGACCCTAAAGTAATTTTCTTCCAAGATATTCTGATATATCAGCAGAAACATACTCAGATGAATAGTTGCTTACTGTCTATTTTGCATGAAATAAGCAAAAAGAAGGCAGATAAAATCATTAAAAAAATGCTGTGTAAAGACATTCAAATTTCAAACCAGGGGACTGATTCTGCTAGACTGTGACCACACGTTACCACCCAGATTTTTCTTAATTGTTATTACTTTGAATTTTTTTTAATTATGTTTAGTTCATAGTTTAAAGTACCTCTCTAGCAGTGGCTGATCTGAAGGTGAAAATGTGAGCCAATGCAGGGATGATATAGACAGTGAAGCTAACGAGAAGAGATCCCACAGTAGAGTTGATAGGTCCAAAGAACGGGAAAATTATAGCCAAGAACCAAATGGGAATCACCACTGGCAACCTTGCTGCTGCTCTTTTGCATAGGCTCTTACATTCATGCATCCCAATGGCTTTCTCCCATACAAAATACAATGGGGTGCATGCAAATCCAAATGTTATGAACTGCACATAACATACCCATCAAAGATCATCATAAAGGTCAACATTTTGTTATGTATGTGATAAAAAGAGGATTCATAGAACTGTAAATGTATCATGGAAGTCGTTGTATTAAAAAAGAGATTATATATTCGTTAAATTAAAGAGCAAATTCGTCCTTTTTTAGGGTAGAAATGAATGAAATTTCTAAAAAAATGTCTGATTTGCTCTTTGATTTAATGTATATAGACTAATTTATCCAATTTTTTTAATAAAAAGAGTAAAACCCAATTCAAATCTTAATACAAAAGTCTCCTTAGTACTTAATTAAAAGTAAAATGAAAGTCCTTATACTAAGAGTCGATTTGCATTTTACTCACTTTACTTAAAAAAATAGGTAAATTAATCTTTTATATTATACTAAAAAATAAATTTATCATTTTTTTGTTAAAAAGATTCATCTAGTTTTATTGTTGATAGTAAAAATAAATAAAAATTTTAAAAAATAACCTATTTACCTTTTAATTTAAGATATAAAAACTATTTTATTTAATTTTAATAAGAACAAAATATAGTTTAACTACTAATATATCTACTATTATTATGATTTTACTTTCATAGGACACTTACCTGGTGGATGAGCATTAAAATGACAGCCATGTCCCTGAATGTAGTTCTTGGGAGAAGGGAAAAAGCATTTGAGTGATTGAGAAGCATGTCCCCAAATGCCCAATAAACAGCTGCTGCTGAAGGAAGTGTCAGTGTCATTACGTACAGTGTGGCTATCAAGTATATAGCTTTAAACTTCTGCGGCTTCCACATTGCATGCATGATCTCCCTGTATATACCCCCATCACATCACATGAATAAAATTCTTAAAACAGTTGGAGACCTTAAATGCTAACTTCTGTATTATAGGGACTAAATCTCAAATTTCATCAAAGTATACATATTAACCTTTTTTTTTTATTCCTGTGCGGGTGTGTTGGATTCATTGAAAAGTGAACCTTCTTTGGCCTTTTTCTCATGATAAAAGCAAAAGCGAAAGGCACCAAAAAAATAAAGATCATTGGCTTTTATACATTGAAAAGGGAATAATAACTTTTTTACCTTCAACACCACAAATGGGAATTTAGAGAATCAAAAGCTAGAATATTAATTACTAAATACAAAAAATATAATATTATTCTATTAAATAATAATTTAAACTTATTGATCATTAGCCATTAGATCTCCAATGGTCAGATCATGTCTCTCTGGTCATTTTCAGAACTGGTTAAGACATAAGTCCAGGTACAAAACATTGAACAACACAAATTTTATATTCTTTTGAAGATAATGTAAAAGACAAGGATTATAAACATAAATTTTTGTCTTACACAGTGACAGCATGTCCCCCAAATGTATAGAGAATGTTGGTGGCCCCAGTGAAGTATAGCACCAGCTTGGTTGGACCAGTATGTTGAACCCCTTCAACCTACAATTTTTCCAAATCCCATAACATTATAGTGTTGAATTTGATACCATTGAAGCACAACAACTATGGACCAAAGAAGGACTAATTTGTTTATTTTTTAAGTGAAGAGGGGTAAAACGCAGTTTTAGCACTAAAGAGCTTTTAAAATTACCTGGCCATGGAGGAGGGACGCAATGGTGAGGTACCAAGCAGTGTAAGTGGTCATTAAAAGACCAAGGAAAGACCAGATTCTATAATTGTGAAATGAAGGAATAAAGACAGTGGTAGCACAACATGCCCCAAAGATGTAAGTCCATGTCCTCTTGTCTAGATTGTCATTTATGTAATATATATTGCTGCAACATTAAAAAAAAACAAAACAAAAGGATACCCCCCGATATCAGGGAATTCATTGTCAGCCTTGCATGTTTGATTCCTTTTTCATTAATTAAATATATGAACACAGTAAAGGGTTCAAAGAAACGTTGCAAATCAGTAAAAGCAGACCCTGAAAAGAACTTCCCATGGGGTCTCCAGTTTTATTAAATTACATGTTGGTGTAATGGTAAAATTACGGTTTGGCCCCTAACAATTTATGATACCTTGCACAAGCTATGAGTTGAATGACAGATCCAAAGAGAAGAAAAGTGCAATTGAATGCCAAACCCACATTTCTCCAATGTTTTCCAAGGAGACCATCAAGAACTTCAAACCACTGCATGAAAGCAAATAAAGTTTGGATTTGTAAGACCAAGAAACGACAAAAGACTTCATTTTTCACTATGGTATATCTAGATTTGAAGGTGTTTGTTAAAAAACCTGAATGACATGGTTCCTGAAATCAACCTTCTCTCTTTCTTTCCTTGTTCTATATTCTACATACAATATGCTAATGATATAAGCTGTCCAACTACCCAACAAGCCATAAAACAACTGCAATAAGATACCAGACAACATCCCCAACTGTGAAAATGAATATGGCAATGTAAGCAACACTTGAGCCACCTGAAAAACCAAACCAAAAAAAAAAAAAAGTTAAAAACCAGTATTGTAATAAAGGAAAGATGTAAGAAAGAAAAAAGAAGCAAACCTGATTAGAAGCACAGCTGAACCAGGCATCATATACAGAACCACCATGCCAGAAGAGCTTAGAGAATTTGCTTTTCATGCCCTTTGATTTGCCTTCAGTTTTCATAATTTCTACATAGTCCCCAACAATCACAGTCTCTTCTTCCCCTACTTTTTCACTTTCCATGGTTGATAAAGCTCTGGTTTTTTTATCACTGGTTCCTACAAGTTAAGTTCTTTGATTTGAAAAAAATGAAAAACTGGGGTTGTGTTGGTTCAATATAAGAAGAAGATGGGGTGGTGGAAATGAGTATTGATATAGAAGTGGTATATGTATATATATATACAAGGAAGTGGCAGAAGTGAGTAAAAATATACTTTTTTTAGAGATTAAATTAAAGGTTTTTTTATTCTTCTTTTTGCGGTGAAAGTAACTCATCGCCTGTTTTTTCCCTACTATTCAATGCATTAACAAGTAATTTCGTTCTTTTGGTAAATATTTTATTATTTTTACCATTAAAAATTTATTTTTATATTTTTGTTTAAAATACAGATAATATATTTAATTTCATAGGATAAGTTGATAATTAAAGATATTTATTATCTCAAATGTGATTTGAGCTTAAATCGTAATAATAAAAAGCACACACAACTGACGTTTTTACATACATATTTGACTAATTTAATCTTAATATTGCATCATTTTATTTCATCCAAAAAGATTAAATATAAATTAATCAGAGAAAGCGTGAGTGGCTTTGTCTGCACGAGCGGGTCTCTTCGCTTCCCGAGCAACCAAGCTTATTATTACATTTGTCTCTCTACCTAATCTAACCTTAATTTTTAGGTTTAATTTTTGTTTTAGTCCCTTTACTTTGCATCACTTGGAGAACAACAATTAACAATGTTGTTAACTTTGACATGCTAATAATATTATAAAAATAGATTAACCAAATTATGTTAAATTAAAATAAAAAAAATAGTAAATGAGACTTAAGTGAGACTTGAATATGAGATTGTAGAGTTCTCATAATCTCAACCTTGCAATTAAACCAAACTCTCGCTAGTAACAGACATAAAATGGTTATATCGTGGTGAATCTATAAATTTTTCAAGGGCAGACCAAAATTGAATTATAATTTTTATCATGTATTAATATATGATTTCATCATTTTTAAGGGACTAAATAAAAAAAATTAATTTATTGGGATCAGAACATAATTTTATCATATATTAATTTATAATTTGATCAGTTATAAGGAGCTTGAATTGCAATTTTTCATTATTCCTTGCCCCCGTATCGCTGCTGAGTTATACTAACATTTGGTGTAGTTGTAAGATGCATTATATTGTTTAAGAAAATTAAACTATCAAAATAGTCACTTTTGTTTCTCTCAGGTTACATTTTAGTCATTTACGTTATTGTGTTATAACATTTTAGTCATTTAGCATTAATTGTCGTTAATGGTGTAACAATAAGATGACGTGGCACATTAAATCATCATTTCAAATGAAAATTTTAAGTTAAATTGTACAATTGGTCCCTATATTTTTTTGTTTTGAGCAATTTTTTTTCCTTTATGTTAAAAGAGTTGGGAGAAGGGAGAAAAATAGAGGGAGAATCAGAAGAGAATGGATAATAATAATAATAAAAATAAAAGCTAAAAGAACATAAAAGAAAAAAATAAATTGTTCAAAGCAAAAAAATATGGGGACCAATTGTATAATTTAACCTAAAATTTTTGTTTGAAATGATGATTTAATGTGTCACGTCAGCTTACCGTTACACTGTTAACAGAAATTAACAGCTCAGTGACTAAAATGTTACAACACATTAACGTAAGTGATTAGAACGTAACATTTCAAACATAAATAATTAAAATGTAACCTGAGATAAATAAAAATGACTATTTTAATAATTTACGCTTTTAAGAAAGAACTCGTATTCGAACTCAGAACACGAGATTATTAAAAAAATAGTCATGAATACTAAAAGAATTAATCTCTATAATGGGTAAAACCGACATCAAATATACCTTAAATAGAAAAAAAGGGGTTATTATGGAAAATAAATAAGAAAGGGAAATGTAGAAGAACAAGGCACATAGGAGAAAGGAGTGAAAGGAAAAATAATAACACAGTAGACCACATGATTACAGCCCAAGGGGCGTGATCTGTTAGGTGTTATCACATGCCCCCCATTGGATTTATAAACTCCAAAGATTAGAAGGGTCAAAACTCGAGTTTGAAAATTTAATCCGATTAGTTTGATTTACTCATGAAAGGATAATAACTCAATTTCATTCTATTTAAACTTTTATTCGAATTTTACTATACGTAATTATTATACGTGGGTTTTAATTTGGTGAATCGATTTTAGTTTAAATTTTTCTAGTTCTTAGTTTGTTTGTGCTTGGTATTGATTTGATTTTACTTTGTAGATTGCTCGGACATGTATTTATTTTATTTGTATTTGTAATCTCTCTTTAAAAGAAATTATATCTTAAAAAGACAAAAACATCCTCATATTACACAAAAAAATAACATTTTGATGGCAATGAAACGAGATGGGGGTGGATAATGCTAAATTTACTACTGCTCCACAATAGACATGCTTTGCTCCACCGCCGCCTCGCTTCACTGTGGATATATAACCTTGAAAATCACTACCATCTTTATGGATGTTTGATGCATGCATCCTCACCCCACTCTGCTTTGATTTAATTTTTGTTATTTATCTTTATTTTTTTTAATCTTTTTAAAATCAAGTAAACATTTAAATATAAATCTTCAAAAAAATTTATTTAAACATAAAATATAAGATTCTTTTCTATATTATGTTTTTACATTTTTATCATTTTAATAATTTATATATAATGATAAAATGATAATTTTATATGGTTGAACAGGGTGGGGAAGGCAAGCAATTATATACACATTATCTAAAAGAAAATGTGGATCGGTTTGGAATCCATTGGGTGGTTCGGGTTTTGTCATCCCTATTTTTTAACCATTTCTTAAATCAAGTTTATCAAACTAATTATCTTTTTTTTAAAGAGTTTTCAAATAAATGTGGTATTTATATTCTTTACTTTAAAATTTTAGTCATATTGTCAACAAGATTTCAATATAGCTGGTTTAAAATTTTTTTTAATTTAAATCGAACAAATAAATTCAACTCGAATTTCATTTCATTTGACTCGATTAACTCAATTTTTTTTCATTCAATTCGATCAATCACTCATCCCCAGTCTGGATGTTCAAATTATTTTAGTTCTTAGTTCGTTTGTGCTTAGTATTAGTTTATTTCTATGTTACAGTTACTCAGACATGTATTTATACGTACCAATAATCATCCTTATAATAATATGACTTACTCCATGTACATTATACCCGATTACCTTATAACACCAACTCAATCTCGAGATTAAATAATTTTACAAATACCCACACTACATAATACATGAAACTTCAAAGTGTTAGTGGCATTCCCCCGAAACCCCAATGCAAACAACTTACCCAGAGAGATTACTGATTATATCTTACAACATATGATGGTCGAAAAAAACATAATGAGTTTGTCTTTCTACAAATCAGTAAAAAAGGGGAAAAAAAACACATCAAACTTATGTTGTTTGTGTTGATATGATTAGGCAAAAGCATGAGTTTTTTTTCAGACCCTTAAAATTTATAAAAATTAAAATTAAAAAGCTTTTTTGTTTTGGTGCAGTGGAACATATTTATGGTGGCTGTTGGGGACCAAAAACATTCCCTCTGGAACACTGTGTCTTCTTTGACCAAACACCTTTGTTGCATGCAGACTGTTCTTAGTAGTGCTTAACCACCAATTTGTTGTTTCTAAGTTAATATAACATAATAATATTGGGACATGATAAAGTGTGTACTAGTTGTTTTATCTTAATATTTAGTCCTTGAATTTGATGGTTTTTTCAATTTGGTCTTTAAATTTGAAATTCAGGAAGGTATGATAGAATTTTATGAATAATATTTCATGTAATAAAGGATGAACCGGTTATTTTACCAAAGGGATAAAGCAACATTTAGCCTTTGGAATTGATAACTTTTATTAATTTGGTCCTTAAAGTTTTTTAGATTCATGTTATAGTTTGGGAATTTGATAAACTTTTTTCCAATTTGGTCCGTGATTAGTATGATAGAGTTCGATTTGCATCACATGAAAATTTTAAATATATATAATCTAAAAAATGCCAAAAAAAATTAAAAAAAGACCTATTATTATCAATAATTCACATCCAATTATTGTTTAATATTGTTTTTTTATTTAAATTATTGATGGAATTAATTGATGATGAATGGAAAAATAAACTTGATTAAAGTTATTTAAAAAAGAACTTTTTAATTTCATCATTTTAGTTAGGGATAAATACAGGAGTAAAGCTGGAAAAAAATTTTGGGGTCAGAATTAAGTTGTATATTTTTATGAGAGTTAGAATGTAATTTTATAATTTTTAAAGGATTATATCAAAATTTTATTATTTTTGAGGGGCCAAGGTGTAATTTTATCAAGATTGCAGTTTTACATTTTGGAGGGGCTTTTGCCAACCCCTAGCTTTGCTCTTGGATAAATATCAAATTTATACATGAACTTTGACTCAATGTGCAATTTGATACATGAAATTTTGATTTTGATTGAATTATATATATTTAAAGAAATAAATACATACATTTATTTTCATATTAGATTAATATAATTATTTTTGTATGCAATATATCAACGTAAAATAGTGTTAATTCGATAATATTGTTAGTGGTTTATGGAAAATAAATCAAATTAAAATTTCATGTATAAAAGCACACAAAATCAATATTCATGTATAACATTGCACATTAAATCAAATTTTATGTATAGTTTTGATATTTATCTTTTTATTATATCCAAAGTGATTTAACTAATCCGTACCAATTTACTATTTAATTAGTCTAATACTATTCTTTATATTGATACTCTGACTATTTCCAATCTGACTAGTTCAATCTGATTCAAACATTACTACTTCCGAACTTTATTCTTGCCTCATATAGCAAGTAATATTGTGCGTTTATACATTAGGGTGCTTTAAGCCTTTTATGCCACGGGTTTTGATGGGCTTTTAAGTTGACACAACATAATGCAATCTAAATATTTTCTAATAAATTAATTTATTTTTATTAAAATATAATTATAAAAATATGTTAATGAAAAAAACCTCAGACCAAACCCATGAAATAAGGCTGTAATAATTATTTTAATACTAAATTAGCAATTTTTTTTAACATTAATCTCGTTATAAATTCTTGCCTAAAATTGTTCATTGTCTTTATCCAACCCTTAAATCCATGATCTCTTGCACTAACAATAATATCGATGCTAATCGAGCAAGACTCAATCAACAATTAACTCATCTTTTAACTTACTTTCTCGAAAGCTTAAATTCAAGGCGTATAAATTTGAATAAAAAAAACAGTTTAATACAAATTAAAAAATTGATTTAAAAAAGGAATTTAACTATAAATCTACAATATAATGCTCTTATAGTTAAATGATTTTTTTAAAGAAAATAACATGCCACTATTTTACCTAAAGTAAGGCCCAACCATTTTTTGCATTTAAAAGTTTAAAGAGGCCCAAATGTTTTATATCCAACAAGGTAATTAAAAGAAACCAGGCATATATTTTTCTGTTTGTTTATCGAGAAAATATTGGAGTCAATGTGTAAATTTTATCATTATATTAATCTGTAATTTCTTAAGGTTACAAGGTAAATTTATCATTTTTGGGGAAACTAGAACTGCTACCTACCTCTTTATTTACACCATTGTGTCTTACCAGTCATAGTCTTTGCAAACGTATCCACGCTCGACACATCATATTTTTTTATCATTATCACCTAGAAATATTCATCCTTGACTGTAAGAGTTTTTTTTCCTCAACTTTCAACATCTAACTATCATGTGAATTACAGACAATTTTTACGATTCGAACTTACGATATAAACCGTAAAATGAATATTTATAACCAATAAACCAAACGCTAGTTTGATGCCTTTGCCTCTTTTAATCCTCAACAAGCTAAAATACTTTGCACTTCACTCAACCATCACTATCATACACATATATACGTACATATATATACATATCCCTAGGAGCAATAGAATTGATGCTAGCATATATTCCTTCATAAAGTATTTCAGCTTTAAAATAATTTATTTATGAGAGAACTGGTGAGCAGTGAACACAATCCATCCCTTTTCTTTTCTCCTTTAATATTATATATAAAAAAACAAATTATCCATAACAGTATATGGGTGGTGATGATTAGCTTTACATGGCCATTAAAGCAACCACTGTAAAAGAATAAGCGCAACGATGTCCAACAACCAGCTAGAAGGCAAAGTAGCGGTCATTACCGGCGGAGCCAGCATCATCCACAAGACCACTGCCTGTCTTTTCGCTGATCATGGTGCTACGGGCAACCGCAGATCATGTTCAGCAATGCCGGGATAATTTGTTCTGACAGGGTTTCGATCGAAACGATCTTGATCTATACTTGTCAGCTCTGCAACATTTGTTATCACATGGCCTAATAGGCTTAATGTAACAAAACTGATGTGATGGAATCACATGAGCTGTAAACAATGGTGGAGTGGACCACTTTAAGTGTTTGATATGATAACATTCAGGTCATCAAATATGCTCAAATAAAAATCAATCGTTTATTTTTCAAAGACTCGAATTTAAATAAATTTTACGAATCAACATCTTTTAATCATCAAATCAAACACGAGAGTTGATCAAGAAGTAAACAACTCGACAAACATTCAATCCTGAAAAAGAAGATTAGGGCTGCAAATATTTTTCTATTGGTGTGTATATGTATATATATATCTTAAAACCCTAACCCATTGGCTTCAAATAAAGAAAGATATATAAGGGCAGGAGACAAAAAGAAAAGGGACTTGTCTCCAAAAAGAAATAAAGTGGGATCTTATCTACGCTCTACACTTTAGACTTTTGACATTAGCAAATTAGTTTTAGCTTATGATCACTAGCCATTTTTACCTTCAAACCGCCATTGATTTCCTTCTTTTTCTTAGAAATTGAAGTTTATTTAATATAATTATCTATACACACAAAACAAATGCATGTGAACATTAATTTACTCAACATAACAAAGGTGCTATTTATTGGGTAGAATTTGAGTTATGTGCCGAACATGAACGAAAATCGAGAAAATTAGACATAAATATTTACGTAAAAAAATCTCTTTCAAGAGAATAAAAAATTATTGGGAAAGAAAACTTTACTAAAATTGGTAAAAATGAAAGGTGGAGTGTAAGATGGAGAAACAAATAAAGCTTAAACCTAAAATACAAAGATTTCTCTAAATTCTCACAAACTCTCTCTTAGTTTTGTTGTTGTTATTCTAAACTATCTAGGGTTGTTAAGAGACCTATTCATATATTGAATTTGGTGTATAAATATGACTAAAACATCTTCAAAATAATTAAAGTTAGATTGGAAAAATATAACAGAGTTTAATTAGAAGAAAAAACCCAGTTGAGACAGAACATGTCGCCACGTCGTGACGTGAATGCTGCCTTGTCAAGGCACCCTTCATCGCGTTGTCGGGATGTGACGAATCTTCTCGTTTGTGACATGGGTGCCATGTCGTCGGAATGTTTGGGCTCTTCCCCATCTCAATATTAACTCTATTCTATCTGAAATGGAAGGCACACTTGACACTATCTATTGTATTCTAAAGGATCGTTACAGCCATCACATATATCACAATGTGACAATCACCATTCACCAACCTGAGTAAAGCTTAACCAATTATGGGATTATTGAAAAAGGAAAAAAGGCGAATTGCAGCAGCAGTATTCAGCAATCAGCATGGGTGATGGGTCCATGTATAAAAACGTTGAACACATTGTGGGCATTCACAAGGAAAATAGTATGGCTTTAGTTTGATGCCAAGAGATTGAAATTCAGGGTTTTTTATCATTATACATGCCAACTAAATAATTAATAGACAATTTTTCATTTTTGAGGAGGGGTCAAGGTAATTGCTTACCTCTTTCTTTATTCCCTGGACATTGGTATAAGTCGGTATTGACTAAAGTAGGATTTAACACACCAAAATTTTGATAAGAACAAAACTTAGACTATTTAATATTGATTTTGGATCAAAATAGTACACACTAATCAATAATATATCAATTATACCATAATTATGAAAGGTTGAGTTTCATCCCTATCAATCTTACTCTCTACTCCAATTATAAAAAAGGGAAAACAAATACTTCAAAGCTTCTCTTATGTCAAAATATGGACAAAGTAGCCGTCAACCATAATAAATAGCTATCAAAAGCCTCGCACAATAAATTGTTAGGCAAAAATTTGTTCACTTAACAATAAGGCAAACTAATAATAAATAATTGAATAATTGTCGTAGGACCCTTGAAGCAATCTTACAACAAAGTACCTATACACATAGGTACATTTTACTCTTACTTCATTATGCTAATTTCTTTAAAAAAATTATCGATTGAGTGTTAACTTAATTA